>CM059601.1:280864466-282115966 GCA_030412105.1 Cyclura pinguis
TAGGGCGTTTGTAATCCCAATCTGGTTTTCAGTGTGGGTCCTTTACAAGACCACTACCAATACCTCTGTGGGTAGCTTGTTATCATTGTTACTGATCAGGAACAACATGAATAGCATTGATTTCACATGTAGGTCATGCCATTTGTCTTGAGATAGCTATATGGCTGGTGTGAAGGCAGGTTAGAAATGCTTATTTGGTTTGCATCAAAATCAGAATGGGAATCCAAATGTCATCCTTGAGGTGAGAATTGCAGAACCCTTTGACTCATTTTTCTCAGCCCAAAGTATGAGTCTTTTTGACATGAATACTCAGCCTATGCCTTTTTTAAAAAAGGAGAAAGAGTGGAGGGAAAAAATACGGGATAGACTCTTTATAAGGTCACACAGCTCTGTAGATTCCTCACACACGCAATTGTACTGTTTGGGCAATTGTGGAACAAATGTATTCAATTCATGGTTTCATAAGTGCTGTTCCATACGTTCTTGACTCAGTTGGATTTAATTGTGTTGACTCATAATACAAGAATTGATTAAATGTGTCTACTTTGGTGGGGATTGACCAGAAGAATTTCAGCCATGCAGCTAGAGAATTTAGATTGGTGTGTAGCTATCTGCCAGTGCCTTCAATGTACCATTTGATTGACTGGGATTGTGGAACAAGCCATTCCTTATTTCCCATTACACAATTGCAAGCATACTCAGAAATGCAATCAATTGCACCACACTGGTATTCATCAGAAGGGTGGTGTTGAGCTACCACTGTGTAACTAGGTGAGTATAGATTTAGGATCTTGACCAGTAAGCTGCAAAGACTACCTAAAAAACCTTGTCTTTCCATATGAGTCAATCTGAGCTTAAAGATCTTTGAAGAAATGCTGTCAGTCCCATCACCATCACAGGAACATTTGGTGAGGACACAGTAGAAAGAGCCTTCTCAGTGCCCACTCCTAAGTTGTGGAAGTCTCTCCCACAGGAAGTCTGTTTAGCCCTGTTCCTGGTCTCTTTCCACCAGCGGGCTAACACTTAAAAAAAAAAAAATACAACTGCTTTGATTTTTAATTACATGGCAGAAAAATAATTGGAAGTAATGTGCTATGTTTTTATCTTGTATATTTTCAACTATGTTTTAAACTATTTTTAACTTTATGATTTTAAGGGAAATGCCATGTTTTGTTTTCTTTTTTATCTTTTCTAATATAACATTTTAGATAAACTTTTATTTTAATTTTTTGTAAACCACTGTGGGGTCTACGATGGGAGAAAGGTGAAGTCTAAGGCCCTTTTCGCACCTTACCTGGGGACGCTGGCATCGCGTGGGGGTCATGCAAAAAGCCTTGTCCGGGAGGCATTTGCATCCCCTCCACTTCACCTCCTCACTAGCTCCGTGCTGGCTGGAAGGAAGTGTGAGCGCTTCGCCCCTTCCTTATGCAGTGCAGCCGGGTACTTTCCCAGGCTGCACTGGGGGAGGAAGCATGATGGCCGCATGTCTGGAGCCTCCGCACATAAGGTAAGTGCATGTGGGGCACGGGAGGGATGTGCGATCATGCATCATTTTTGGCAATGAGCCAAAAATAATACAATGTGTGATTGCCCCCTAATGGCCTTGGGAGCATCGCGCGATTGCGAGGACTTCAGGTGAAATGGTCCTCACATTCACGCGACGCTCCCGAGGCCATTTTGGAACAGGACTGGCATGTGAAAAGGGCCTATGTTGAAGATAGAGAGAGAGAAGGAGAGAGAGAAGAGTAGAGAGAATATCACCCAAAAAGATGTAAAAGAGATGTTTATCTGTTTGTTTGTTTGTTTGTTTGTTTGTTTTATAAATACTTATGGCTGGGATTCTGTTAGTGACTTTCACATGGGTAAGTTCCCTTATGACAGTATTTGGACATTTTTGTCCAATGAAGAAATCTGTTGAAGGTAATGAAGCAGAGGTGAGCTTGGAGTGCCATTGAGCCCTGAGCACTGCACACGCAGATGCACATTGTGCATTGCAGTCATGCATTTCACATTTGGTTGTGCATTCAGTCATATACTTCTCAACGTACTGGCCTTGGATGGTCATAACATGTCATTTCAGACCATGTCACATTAACAAAGGCAGCTACATGAGTTACCAGTTTAGCTAAGAATATCTCATAACAACACCTGTAGTTTTCGCAACCCAGCACCTTTCACACCACAGTTTTCCACAACTTGGTGCCTGCCGAATACTCCCGGCATTTCCAGCTTATGAAGCCATTGGTCAGAGATGATGGGAGCTGTGGTCTGAAATTTTTAGAAGGCACAAAGTTGTGGAGGACTTTAATAAAGATCTTTTTTAAAACAAACAAACAAACAAAAGCAGGGTCCTTGGGGGACTAAAATGGCCTTAGGGACCACATGTGGCCCACAGGCTTTCTTTTCCTACTTTATACAGATGCACACGCAACTTACAACACTGCCCAGCTCTCTCTCTCTCTCTCTCTCTCTCTCTTTCTTTCTCTCTGTGCCTTCAAGTCACCTATTGACTTATGTTGACCCCATGAATTTCATAGGGTTTTCTTGGACAAGGAATACTCATAGGTGGTTTTGCCAGTTCCTTCCTCTGAAATATAGCCTACAGCACCTGGTAATCATCAGTGGTCTTCCATTCAAATACTATCCAATTCTGACCCTGCTTAACTTCCATGATCAAATGGCCTTCAGCATATTGGTTAAGTATTCCATAAAGCACATGGAAGAGTTACCTAGATTTATTCATCTATAACTTTTCTAACCCTAGAAGCCAAGATAACTAAACTAAAGCTGTTGTACTTTGGCCATATCGTGAGAAGACATAACTCTCTAGAAAATACAATTATGCTTAATAAGGTGGAAGACAGTAGGAAAAGAGGAAGGCCTCATTGCCGATGGATAGACTCAATCAAAGAAGACACATCCTTGAATTTTCAGGACCTGAGCAGGGAGGTTGGGGATAGGGTAACTTGGAGATCTCTCATCCATAAGGTAGCCATAAGTCGAAGATGACTTGATGACGGTTAACAACAACAACTGCTGTAAATTCAGAATTGATACTTATTTGCAATTGTGATAGTATTGCCATGATCACAACTCCCCGCCCCCAACTTTACCAGGCATCAGCAACATGGGAAAAAGGAGCTCCATTCTCTTGGTGATCAGAATGCAGGTGAATGATGTTTCTATCAGGTTTGGTACAGGGTTGAGCCAGAGAAATTACTTAGTTAAGTATACCATATCTAACTGAGCAGCTGATAGAGAATACTGGCCAATTCGATTTTTTGACTTCTAAGACATGCATTAAGCGTTCAGGTTTGTGTGAGAGAGAGAGTGTATGGGTGCATTTTCTAACTATTTCATCAGCAAGGGTCAGGCTTTTTCACTGCTGCAAAGGAGAGTGGTGCCAATTAATTCTGAGAGCACAAAGCACAACATGCTATCTTGCCATGTATGCTAATGACAGAATACAACATCTCCAATAAGCAGGAGGGCCCAACCACAGATCTACCAAGAGCAATTAAAGACAAGGGGACTTCTGTAATGGCTCAGAACTCTTTCTTTGCTGGGGTTACTGTAATCTCAACAGGGGTCTTGTGCAGAAGTGACGGAGCCCTTGTGTCGCAGCCTTTTGAAGTGGCTTGTGGTCTTTGAATAGCCCAGGGCAGCAACGCCAAGGCATTTAATACATGAATGATTTAGACGGATCTCTCTGCAGTAACCGTTAGCCACCAAATACTTTGATCCCAGAGAAGACTAATTGGTTGGGCTGTCCTTGTTTTATTTTATTTTTTTAAAGAAGACCCTTGATTAAAACTAGTAGAGATCAGCTATAAAGAGGACACCATTGTCTTTGCCTCCAGCCAGCATCTTAATTGTGACTCCTGACAACATACTCTGTGTCTTCATTCAACTTCTCTTCTCTTATACTTTTCTTCTACATGTAAGACACGTTGATAAAAGGATTCACGCCAGGATAGGCAGCATGACATTGGTAGATGACTTGGACTCCAGTTTCCATTTGCCCCAGGCAACATAGACAATGCTTAAGGTTTATGGAAGTAGTAATATAAAATATCTGGAGAGCCTCAGATTGCCTTCCCTGGAACAATGCTTTGTACAACGTTCTACCTCTGAAAAGCATCCAGAAATGTCAACTGGTGCAGCATGAAATCATCAAAGTATAGGCTCCAGGTTAATGGGTACTGACACTAGTCTGTATGGGAAAAAAGTTTGTCTCAGATACTACAGGAACATCCTTCTGCAGTAACATTGACTAGAAAGTTCACTATCATAAATTTTCCCACAAGACCTAAGTAAAATTAATTTGCTCAGAAGGCTCCAGATACAATAGGGAATAATTCTTAATGCATTGCCAGGCCTTCTGATCTTCAGGTATGAATGTATACTCTTTCCACTTTGCTCAGGACAAACTCACACCAAAGAAATGCACTCCCATGGGAAGAGGTGGACTCTTCTTTGTTGGAGGTTTTTAAACAGACCTGGGGTGACCACCTTTCCCAGACGGTTTGCTATGGAGTCCTCCATTGGCAGAGCTCGGACTTAATGGCCCATGAGGTCCCTTCCAAATCTATGGCCATTTCTGCATTAGATTGTTACAGTGCTATCATTCCACTTTCACCATCTATAGAATCCTGGGGTTTGTAGTTTAGGGAGGGGCATTTAGAATTCTCAGCCAGAGAGCTCTTTGGTGTCAGTAAACGACAAACCCCAGAATTCCATAGGATGTTGAAAGTGGAATAATAGTACAGTTAACAGTGTAGTGCGGAAATGGCCTATGAGTCTGTGAAACAAGCAAACAATCATGGAATCTATTAAACAGGGAGGTTCTTTTTAACTGCTTAAATGCAGACTTTGGAAGCTTCTTTTCTTTTCTTTCTTTCTTTCTTTCTTTCTTTCTTTCTTTCTTTCTTTCTTTCTTTCTTTTCTTTTTCTTTTTTGGCATCGAAAGGCAGAAGGAGAGGGGAGAGAAAAAAGAAATGTGGAGCACCTTTAAGACAACAGGTTTTAATTTTCACACGAGCTTTTGTGGATATAAACCCACTTCTTCAGAAGCAGTATTGAGTGGTATTAAGGACACAGGTATAAAGCATAATAAGATCCAGAAGGAGTAAAATCTTGACCCTTGCCCTAAATTTTCAAAAGGATACATAAGGTGATATGGGTATTTCAGATCTCTACGGTGGTCAGTTAGCTCTGATGTGTGAAAGCAATAAATCTGTTTACCAAAAGTCCATCTCCTAGGGTTCAAAGTTCTCTCTAAGAAGATTCCTTTGGTTATATGTGCAGTGGCGAGGACTCTTGTGTTAATCCATGTACTGTACCATGCAGCCATTGTCCTTGTTCATACGTCTGCTAACGGATTGGAATTTGGGGATTATAATTCAATTCAATCCAGTTGTTTCTCCCTCACTCCCCCCCCCTTTTTTTGGACTACTATTTCCAGAATCCCTCAGACGACATTGCTGGTGGCACTTCAGAAATGCAAGAGAAAAAACTGACTTTTCCAACTTTATGTTGTACAACCATTATATAGATGCCACTGAAGCTAAAGTATTGGAGTGTTCTTGCACTGCAAAACCCCTTGGCGACTCCAGATATACTTATGGTGACCATAGCTCTGTCTTCCAGAATTTCTACAAAATATGCCTGCCACCAACCCCAGATATCTGCCTAATTTTTTTTTTTCAAACAAACGGATCTCAAAAAGTATGTTTCTCCCATGTGGGGCCATTGCTTGGGAGGACAGAATTCTTATTGGGGTGGAATGCCGTCATCGCGCCCGCCCCCCATAGCTATCCTTTTGATGAGGTACCTGTCTCCTGGCCACTTTTTATAACATCTGACATTAATGGGAGGCCAAGGAGAGTTCTGGTTAAGAAAAAGGATAACTCACTTGACAAATTTCACTGTAAGCTGCACATATCCTGCAATGATTTGCCTTCTCCCCAAATGTTGCTTTGATATAAGTCAGAATGTCATTACTTTAATGTGATTAAATCAGTGCCCCCTAATGTTATGATAATGTATTTTTTTGCCTCACATTTTGGGAGCAAGGGGGGAAAAAAGCCCTATTCACTAGAAATCACTTTAGAAAATGATTAACCATTTGTAAGGTATTGCATAGATCAGTGAACTCCAGCAGCTGTGAAGTATTATTTCAGCTACGTTAGGCTACATGTAAAAACTGACAATGTTCCAAGAATGTGTCTTCCAAGTGAAAGACACAAAGTACACATCAAATACAATGGGCTGTGCTTGTCGTGCAAGAAATAAGATTTGAAGCTGAATTCTCTGCACACTGTCCTAAGAGCAGAACCCACCAAACGCTGTAAGGGACTGCTTTTGTGTGACTTCTATATGCACATTTTCCTGGCAAGCAAGCAAACAAGCAAATAAAGAAAAAAATAAAACAAAAATAAATCTGAAAAATATCTTGGATTCTGCAAAGAGTCTCTTTCCCATCCAAAAGAACCTAAACCCATACGGACAGAATCCTGTGAGTTAGTCCCCACCATTGCTGTTGTGTGTCTTCAAGTTGTTTCTGACTTGTAGCAACTCTAGCATGAGGGTTTCTTGGCAGGATTTAATCAGAGAGAGTCTGCCATTGTTCTCCTTGGAGGCTGAGACAGTGTGATTTGCCCAGGGTCACCCAATGGGTTTACATGGCTGAGCTGGGATTCAAATCCTGATCTGCAGACCAGGGTTCAAACCCCTACACCTGTCAGGATCTAGTTCCAACTGCAGTCAGCACTCCACATTTGTGAGGTTTGGCTTTCACAGATGGGATTATTTGTGAGTTTCCTCAGCTCCTTCCCCCCACGTCAGTCGCTTCCTTTTCCAAGGGGACTTTCCCTCTTGGTGGCTCCAATCAGGCTATGCAGCCCTTAAAAACCTGCCTCTGGTCCTCCTCCTCCTTTTCCTCCTCCACCAGCAGCTCTCTGAGCAGCTAAGGGTGGCTTGTAGCCTGATTTCTCAGCACCACAGACCCTCTCCTGGTGCCCCCACACACACCCAAGGAAGGAGATGGCTGTGAGAGAAAGTATAGGGCCATCATGCCAACTCACCCCCTTTTCCCTCTCCTTTCCCTGACCTGATCCATTTCCACATGAGGCTGTTATAGTGCTTTGATTCCACTTTCAACATCCTATGGAATCCTGGGGTTTGCAGTTTCGGGAGGGGCCACTGGCCCCTCCCAAAACTGCAAACCCCAGGATTCCATAGGATGTTGAAAGTGGAATCAAAGCTTTATAACAGTCTCATGCGGAAATGGCCCTGGTTTGGACCCTGGCTGCCCACTTTCCCCACCATATCTTGGCCCCCTTCCCACAGACACAGACACAGACACAGACACACAAACACACGGTGATATTTGTGATTTTTCCACATTTGTGAGGGTCCTGTGCCCCTAATTCTAGAAAATGTGGACAGCCAACTGTAGAGTAGATCAGCTGAATCCATTGCTGAATGAGTCAACACATAAATAAATCCTACTGTTTCGATAGCTCTATTCTAGTTATAACAAACCCTATATTTGAAGCCATTCAACTGTTTTCAGGGTGGCAGTGGGAGACTGGTACCACTTTATCTGGTAGCAACCCCCCAACATCCTGACGTTGGCTGCAGGAGCCTGTGACTGTGTATAGATTAGACCAAACCCATTTAGGAATACTGAGTTATAATATAAACTGATTTAATCCAAACATATTTTATACAGTTCTGTTCCCCCTGAATGTCAGATCCAGCTTTTTGGATATGATTTCTTAATATAGCAGATAAATCCCAACTCCAGATGTTTTCAGCAGCTGCTGTGAAGACGGTTTTTATGCCTGCCTGCTTTCCCCTCTCTCTCTCCTAAGCCACTGAAATACAGATATTTTTTCTGCAGCTATTACAGCGTTTGGAACTAAACCATTTCCTCCCTGTTTTTATCAGTATTTCCACTGATCTGCATTGTCTATCCACAACTTTATTTGTGAAATAGATATGTGGTAGTGCCTTTGTCTACTCTCCAGTCCACAAAGTCCTCTTTCCAGAAGTTTTTTTTTTTAACACTACAAGATCTGGGGTAGAATAATCAAACATTAAAAACTATGCATTTTGCAACATATGTGGCTTCATTTTCAATATCAAATCATACATATGCGTGCATTATATACTTCCTTCTCCTGTTGTGTTTCTCTCTCTCTCATCACCCATCGCTTTCAAAGTAACACAACAGCCAGAATCCTGCTGATGTCTTCTGACTGCACAACTTCAGCTCCAGAAAAAGCTGAATGCAGACTGTCTGCCTTCAGTTCAAGGCTGCAGAAGTGGAATTGTGCCTGCCGATGCACTTGGTGCACGCTAATGGGCATTGTGTTCAGCACAAAGGTTGCCAAGGTTGTATAGCACAGTTAATGTGTAGCTGTTTGTTGTTGTTATTTGCCATCAAATTAACTTCCACTTACCATGAGAGACCTGCAAGAGCCCCCATCAAGAATTCTGGGCACATGCTTGTTTTAGGCACTTACTTGTTCTTTGTTGTTGTCATTTGTGGTCAAGTTTACTTCAGTTTATGGCTCCCCTAAGGAGGAGAGGCTTCCAAGATACCTGGTTATCAGTGGTCCTGCTCACACCTTGCACACTCAAGACTGTGGCTTCCTTGATCGAATCAACCCAGCTGTAGTGTGGTCTCTCACTTTTCCTACTGCCTTCTACTTTACCAAACATGATTGCCTTTTCCTTTTTTTTTAATTTTTTTTTTATTGATTGATTGAAAAAGAACACAGAACAAAAAAGAGAAACACAATGTGATACACTTAACAGTGAAAAAAGAAAATGTCAACAAGCCAAACTTACGTTGTTATTTCTCTCCAATTCCATTATAATCATATACTTGTTCAACATATTCTATATCATACTGCTTATATACTTTTGTTACCTATATCTAGATCTCATTCTCACTATACTCATTATTATTATAATAATTTCATTCTTAACTCTATACTTTTCCATTACATTTAATCTATTACTACTACTAAATATGATCTTATCACTAAATGTATCAAACTATTTCTAAAAGCAAACCTACCCTGCAGAGCCAATTATGTTTCAACTTACTCCACCTTCCAGAATTCTAATTCTTCTTGTGGAGGTATGACACCTTCCTCTTTTATTAAAACCTTTTCCACAAATATCTTCCATATTGCTTCGAAATCATTCCCCTTCATTATTCCTTTTTTGGCCTTAATTCAACATGTTAACTTATCATTAATCGCAATTTTCCAGACTTCTTTATACTAATCCTCTATTTGAAAATCTCCATGAATTTTCCATTTTCTTGTTATAATTAACCTTGCTGCAGTTAATAAATTTGTAATTAAATCCTTCATTGCCTGGGTACAATTACCTTATCAAATATAGATAATAATGCTAAACCTGGACATATTTGTAAATCAGTTTCTGTTATCTCTTTTATCTCTTTAAACACCCGTTGCCAAAATTTCTGTACACCTTCACAATTCCACCATGTATGAATATATGTACCAATCTCGTGACAACCCCTCCAACACAACCTTGAGTAATTCCTATCTATATAATTTAACCTCACTGGTGTTAGGTACCATCTCCAAACCAATTTATAATAGTTCTCTTTTATCCTTAGGGACAAATTCTTTAAATGACGCTGCTTCCAATTTTTTCCCCAGTCCTATTTTTTGTGCTAATTCTTCCTCCATGATTGCCTTTTCCAATGACTCATGTTTTGTCACAACATATCCAAAGCACAACAGCCTAAGTTTGGTCATCTTGGCTTCCAGTGAGATTTCACACCTTACTTACTCTACGATCCATTCATTTATCTTTTTAGTGGTGCCTAGTATCATGAAATTCTTTTGTAGCACCATATTTCAAAAGAGTCGGTTTTTCCTGAATTATATCTGTTAGGAATCTGGGAAGAAAACACAATAGTGGATGAGAAACAACATAAACTGGTACAACATATACTGTTAACAGCAAGATTAGTGTATGCAAAGTATTGGAAGAAAATCGCAGTTACCAACAGTGGATGGATGAATGGCTAAACAGATTGGTGGGAATTGTTAAATGGATAAGCTTACGCACAGGCTAAAAGGTGGAATACAAAATTAATTTTTGTCTGAATGGAAGTGGTTGATTGCTGTCTTTGTAAAGAACGAAGGTGTTCTGATGACAATAGGTTTTGAAAATTAAAATTAATATTACTGAGAAGTGTAAGAGTAGATTTAGAAGATTTATTCTATTTGTTGTTTTCAAATGTTGCTTTTATATAGATGATTATTATTTTTAGAGGATTGGTCATTAGTAATATAGAATAAGTTAATAGTTAATTATTAACTTGAGAAATTAAGTAAGTAATTAAAATGATAAGTGATAAGCAAGTGTTAATAATTATGGGATAAAATATGGGAGTAAATGGGAGTAAACATTTAAGTAATATGTACTGTTTGCAACAAGGGCAGGAACCAATTTTAGTTATGTTTTGTTAGTATTTGTTTTAGTTATGTGTATATGTCTGTTGATATTTGCATGGATGTATTTTTTATATATGATTGGATTGTGTTGTTTTTATAATTTAATATTTTTTTAAAAAATTGATTTCCTTCCTTCAGAAATACTGTGTGCATGCAGAGATTTCTGCTACACAACCCTGAGGTGGACTTTAAGCCCATATTTTTCACAGGCATATTTGAAAGCATCTCTGCAAATGTCAAGGGCAATGGATCCTTGTGATAATGGGGCTTGCCATTATCTAGACTTGGCTGAAGGGGGATGCTTCCCTCTTCAGGTAAACCAAGGGTTAATGAGGTGTTGGGATTAGGTTACGTTTTTACTGTGGGTCAGCCTCACAGGTCACAGGGGGAGAATGGCCCAGTCAAGGGAAGAGAGGTGAGCATCTTCGAGATGCTTCGAGATGCTTCGAGGGAGAAGTTATAAAAATCCTTGAGAGGCCGTGTGGCAAAGAGTCAACAAAGGAACCTCCTGGAGACGGGATCTGTGCCAGTCGTAGGCTGCAGGCCTCCTGGTCTCATTCCTCTCCTAGACCATCTAAGCCTGTGAACCCAAATGTGAGTAACTAGAATAAGGTAGTCAGTCACGTTAGGGCTTTTTATTGTTTTTATAGTTGGCTGATCTTAAGAATGTATCTGTTGTTATAACTACTTGTAACTTAAGCGTACCTGGAAGGGGGGAGCCTCTCATGTGTATTATTGTCTTGTTTACTTGCATGCCTTACAATAAATGCTTTTCTGTAAAACCTCTGTTTCCTCTCCATTCCCACGCCATTCTTCGGCACACGCTTAGACAGAACTTCTCTCACTCAGGAGGAGGAGGGAAAGGAAAGATCCTTAAGCATAGAGATTGGCAATTCATGGACAGGGTCCCACTGTCCTGTTCAGTTACAAGTATATTCGGAATTCAGTGGGTGGTGGCAGCGTGCGAAATCAGTGAACGCTGGGGAGTTTCCTGCTCCTTTTCAAGGGTAGAAGTGAGGCTTGGGAGGGGGGCTGGAAGTAAACTCAGTATGCCAATCCTGTTGGATTAAAAATGTGGTGACATTTGCCCCAGTTGAAAATACATTTGATGAGCATGCAGTGCACCTGGGGAATGACTGAGCAAAGTATGACTCATTCCCCAGGGGACATGGAGTGAAGGGCTGAGTCATGATAGTGAAGTCATGACAAGGGGTTGCATCAGCCAAAGGCCCTGAGTGATGACATGGAAGCAGATGTATGTAAAAGAGGGGCATGTATGTTTGCCCTCTGACTCTCTGCATTCCGTATCTCTGCATTCCGTCACTCTGCTCCTGAATCTCTGATGGTGAATCTCTGCCTGTGGATCTATGTATCCTGTGTACAGATGTATATACTGCAACTTTGAAGATCAGAGCCTCCAGGTATTTTGGATGACAAACTCTGTGTCCGTGAGTTTACTAACCAGTGGGTAGAGGGGTCAAAACTGATGCTGTAGTTGCACTCTGCTGCACATGCTTGTTGCTGTTTTGGAAGCTCTGCTATGTTATGCTTGCCTCTGGGACACTTTTTGTCCAGAGAGCAGCGGTTCCAGGGAGGACTCTGTGCTGGTGCGGTGAATCAATCTCCCATCAGATCCTTCCCACTGAGCCACAGTTTCCACTCTAAGAGTGCCACCCCTCCAGAATAGGAAAAGGCAGCACCAGTAGATTGGGTGGTGAATTTCATCAGCCTCACCTAGTCACAAATATATCTGATCTACTTTTTGCCCACAGTGCAAGGGAGGGAAGATGCTATTCTTAGCAAGTCTCTTTTAAACTTGTTATCAGAATTGATCCCCCCCCCCCGAAACCTCAAACCTTTCATCAAAATTAAGGATGTAAATCCCGACTTCATTCATCCTTCCACAGTAAATAGAAAGAAAAAAAAGATCCTTCTTAGTAGGTACTTCCTTAGTATTGTAGGCTTTTTGTGTTCATGCTCTGGAGAAAACCTGCACAGCTTCATGAGTGGCTTCTTGTATTTCTCTAAAATTTGCAGTGTTAGAGAGTGTTATCCTAGAATTCTATTGCTGGAAGGAACCACAAGGACCATCTGATCCAAACCCCTGCCATGTAGGAATACACAATTATAGCACTCCTGGAAAATCTCCATCTAAACTCTGTTTAAAGACTTCCAAAAATGGAGACTCCACCACCTCTGAGACATTCTATTTCACTACTGAACTGTTACCACAAAACATGGGTGACTCAGGGGTCCACCTGCAATGCCAGTACATCCATAAAACAGTGGGAAATATTAGCTCAAGAGAAGGCCTGCAAGAGCGGGGATAACCTTACAAGATCTTTTACACTTATGTTTACCAGTACAAGTGCAGGGAAGAACCAACTGGAAATCCAAAATGTGTTTTATTGTGGAGATTGTAACCACATTACACAAAATCAAAGCAGTCGTACAATCACACAAGGCTAACTGAAGAAAAAGGGAGGGAAGTTTTGGATAGTGAGATTTCAGGAAGAAGTGGGTGATATTTTCCAATCTAAAAGAGCAGTGAAGAAGCAGTGATGTGGCTTAGATGTAAGTCTAAGGACAGTACACAACAGGAAATTGGAGCAGCAGAGTAGTGACCAGCAATCAGTGTACTGCAAGTTGGCTGGTCAAAAGTTGGAGTTTAAATACTCTTTTTCTGCATGCAGGGTGAGGGTGTTAACGGCTCTCTGGCAGAACAAAGGGGTCCTAAGAGTGAACAATGGGATCTAGAAAGAACTAATGGCCTTAGTGTTAGGTGCCAAAGGGCTAATGGTAGTTCTGATAGCTCAGTAATTGTTAGACCGGTGTGGGGACAAAAGGGAATCTTGCCTGGTCAGAGGGAGAGGAGTTAAGACAATCAGCTGTCCCGTGGGAATCTCCCAGACGCTGTTGTCTCTTAAACTTGGAGTTATCAGAGGCTAACTATAAGTCCATTGTTGCTGGAGTTTACCAGTGATTTCCTGACTATGACCTGGTTATGCCTTGAGGTCTTTCCTGACCGGACCTTATTTTGTAATGCACATGTGCAGCCAGCTTCTTCCTCTTAGCCAGCATTGCCATGCAGCTATAGCAGGGCATATTTTATATTTATGCCAGTTAATATATTTTGCCAATTAAACCACATCAAAGTGTGAGGAGTACAGCCTGCTAACAGAACTGCCCTTACAGGAAAAAAAATATTTCTAATATTTAAGTGGAATTCCTTTTCTTGTAATTTGAAAATAAGCTTGCTCTTTTACGTGGTATGCCTTCAGATAGTTAAAGATGGCTATTATGTCACCTTTTAGATTTCTCCAAGCTGAGCATATACAGCTCCCCAAGTCTTCCTCGTAAGTCTTGGTTTCCAGACCTCTGATCATACTGGTCAGCCTTCTCCAGATACGTTTCAGCTTGCCAATATCCTTCCTGAACTGTGGTGCCTAGAACTTGACACAGTATTCTAGATGAGCTCTGGTTAAAGCAGAATAGAGTGGGACTACTATTTCTCTTGATCTGAATACTGTGCTCCTGTTGATGCAGACTGGAATTGCATTGGATTTTTAGCTACTACATCACATTGTTGACTCATGTTTAGCTTGTGGTCTACTAACACCTCAAGTATCTTTTTACGTGTTTTTTTTTCAAGCTAGGTGCCACCCATCCTGTACTTGTATATTTCATTTTTTTTTCTGCCTAGATGTAGTACCTTAAATTTATCCTATTTGAAATGCATGTTGTTAGTTTTGGCCCAATTCTTCAATCAGTCAAGGTCATTTTGAATTCTAATCCTGTTCTCTGGGGTATTAGCTACTCCCCCCATCATTTGGTGTCATCTGCAGATTTGATAAGCACGCCTTCTTTTTGTCATATTATGGTAGCTGCTGAAAGAAGCAGAACTGCATGCTTTGTTTGTATCATTGCAATCAGTTAGCCTGTTGTATTCTTCTTGTATGTGTGAGGATGGATTTTATACAAATTATAATTTGTACAAATTTGGCATTTTGGTCTGGTACTAGAAATGAGATCTCTCTCCAGAGGATTGCTGATTGCTTGCAAGACAGTCTTGTCATGCCAAGATGAGCAGATTTGCATACAATCTTGGGTACGGTAACATTTTCCCAAATTTCTCCTTAAAAAAATTACTTAGGGGAAAAAAATGTTGGAATCACTACTCCCTCACTTTGCTTTGCTACACATTACTTCCCTACTTTTGTCCTTGGGAATAACTTTGGCCAATATCCTGTCCAATATTGGCACAGTACCCTTCTTGATCTGCTAGTATACTTTGATATTTAACATAAGTGGAATTAGGAATTTCTTCTATTCTCCCCCGCCCCCCAGCCCTCTGTAGCTCTAAAAATATGATTCAGACCCTCTGAGTTCAATTTTTTTAACATTCCTATGGGAGGCTGTTAGAAGAAGTAGGGATCAATGGATCTGGATGAAGTAGTGGGATACAGCAGAAACACACCATTAAAATATGATCTATATCTCCTATAATTCCCCACAACAAGGATGTACCTTCACCTGTTATGTCACAAGTCTGGGGAAGATACAGAATCAAAGTAGAATGTAGGGCAGGAATCTTGTTACCAGGCTGTACACTCCTCCTCCATGACATGGTTTAATTGGCAAAATATATATACCTGTATGAAATATAAATTACATCCTGCTATGGCCATGAGGCTTGCTGGCAAAGAGGTACTGACTGTCCATATACATTGCAAAACAAGGTCAGAATGAGACCTCAGGGCATGGCTAGGTCATAGTCAGGGAAGCTCTGGTGATGATGGACTTCCAGATATCCCTCAATGACTTGACTTTTAGAAACAATAGCTCCTAAAACTGCTTCTATGGAAAGACTGATTGTCTTTGACCTTCTTGTTTGGTCCAGCAAAACTCTCCTTTTCCCCCTCTCCTGTCCAACAATCAAACAGCTATTATGATTCCCATCAGTCCCTTTGTCACCTAATGCTAAGGCCAATGGCTCATTCCAGACCCCATTGTACACTCTCCAGACCCCATTGTCTGTTCTGCCAAAGAGCCATTAACATCTTCCCTTCAGGGTGGAAAATGAGTATTTACACTCTGGTTTTGGGCCAGACAACTCATAGTACAGGAGTGCCACTCTGCTGCTCCAAGTCCTACCTTTGGACCCTTGCTCTGAGTCACTTCACTTCTGGATAGGTAAATGTCACTCATGTTGCCCTAAACTTTTGCTATCCTAACCTTCCCTCCCTTGTCCTTCAGCTAGACTTGTGTATTTGTGAGACAGCTTGGATCTCGTGTGTGTGTGAGAGAGGTTGTTAATTCCCCTAATAAAACAAACAAACTTACTTTTGAATCTTGGGCTGGTTTTTCTCAGCATTAGTACCAGTATACACAGGTGTAAAAGATCTTCCCTCTCATAGGCCTCGTCTCTGAGCTAATATTCCTCACTGTTTCATGGAGGCACTGGCATCATGGGTGGACCCCTGAATCACCCACATTTTGGGGTAACAAGATCTCCCCAAAGTCATATTCCTCTGTGTCTACAGCACTGCTACCACACCACCTAGTTCTAGATGTCACATTTTAACAAGGTTGTCAACAACCTAGAACATATCTAGAGAAAAGTGATGGGAGACCAGAAGGGGTCTAGAAAAAGTCCTCTGGTAAACAGTTCAAACCTCTGGATAGCCTTAGCTTAGGGATGAGCAAATTAATGGGAGACGTTGTGCCTGTCTTCATACACTTAAAAGGCTTTTGCATAGAAGATGCTTCAGAAGGAAGGGATTAAATAAGATCTTCAAATGGAAATCCTCATATGGAGGATGGAGCAAGCCTATTTTCTGTTGGCCCAGAAACTAGGACCTGGAGCAGGGCTTCAAACTTCAGGAAAAGAGATTCCATTTAAATATTATGAAGAACTTCCTGATAGTAAGAGCAGTTCAACAATGGAATGCACTGCCTCAGATTGTAGTGGAATCTCCTTCTTTGGAGGTTTTTAAACAGAGGCTGGATGGCCATCTGATGACAATGCTTTCATGGTGTGTTCCTGCATGGTGGGAGGTGGACTGGATTGCCCTTGTGGTCTCTTCCAACTCTAGGATTCTTTGATTCTATGAAATATGTACCACTAAACATTACATTTTCAGTTTCTATGTAAGATTGTGAAAGCTGGACAGGGAAGAAAGCTAGCAGGAAGAGAATCAACTCATTTAAAATGTGATGGGATATCATGGATTTCCAAAAAAAAGGCAAATAAATGTTTCCCAGAACAAATGAAAAGCCTGAACTCTCACTGAAAGCTTAGATGTCTAAACTGAGGCTATCATACTTTAGACATATGAGACAACATAACTTGTTAGAAAAGATGATGATGCTAGGTGACCCAGAAGAGAGGAAGATTCCGTTATAGGTAGACTGACTCCATCAAAGAAGCTATGGCTGCCATGAGTTTGCAGAACCAAAGCAGGGCTGATAATGTCCATGTCTCTTGGAGCGCTCTCATTCCTAAGATTACCAGAAGTCAACGTTGACTTGATAGCAAACAAGGGCAACAATAGATGGTGCTAGCAATTAGATTTGGGACTGTTCATCTATCTCCATAAATCACCATACCAATAATAATAATAATAATAATAATAATAACAACAACAACAATAATAATACAATGGATGTCCATGTCCTTGTTTGTTTTATTTTCAGTACATTTCAGCTTTTTGGGCTATGCGTGTACCACCCCATTGCCCTGTTTCCCCCCATACTGTGGGCACAACAAATGTAAACAGATAATAAGAAATATGTTAAAACAAGGACCATTTATGCGCTGTTTGCAGATACTTCATATCTTTTGTATCCTGATGACATTTGAGTTCTTTTCCTTCATTGGCTGGCAAATCACAAGCAATCACTGTGAATAGAAAACACAGTAAATTAGTATTTCAAGTAGCAGTAGTAATAATAATAATTTGCAAGTATATATTGATTTGAAGCTGGCTGAAAATTATATTTCTGTCTGATGGAAAGCAATTTATCCTTTCAGTGTGAAGTGCTCAAAACAGAAATGTTTACCATTTCAAAGGAGGGGGTTCTTTTGTGGTCCTGAATGAAACAGTAACTTTCAGTTGCCAAAAACCCACAACAAGCTAAAATTACACATTAAAGGAAGTATAATATTTCTTCTCCTCATAAAGAGGGAAGAAAGGAGGAGGAGGAGGAGGAATCTATCACAAATTGCATTGTAAAGAGACAATGCCTTAAATCCAAATGCTAGTCCCAACTAGAGTAAAACTGCTGAATTAAGGGAACTTCCATAAGTGTTGACTTATCAACTTCCCATGGATTAAGTAAGTACTCTAGTTAGGAGATCCAGCTTGATGGGTGTAATGGAACAGAAGGAATAGACTGAAACTGAAAGAGGAAGTGAGCCATTACTTCTCAGCTGAGAACAATTTGAGCAAAATGGGCAGGGTAGAGTTGGAGGGTCTCACTAGAAGCAAAGACGATTTAACTGAGGCTGTCATACTTTGGATGGATCATGAGATGGTGCAACTCATTGGAAGAGACAATAACTCTTGGTAAACTGCAAGGCAGTAGGCAAAGAGGGGGACCACACTATGGATAAAGGAAGCCACAGCCTTGAGTTTACAAGAGCTGAGGAGGACAGATGATGACCAGGGCTCTTGGAAGTCTCTTCTGTTGAAGTCAACTTGATATTGAATAGCAACAAGAGCTAGAGGGTAAGGAGGTAAAAAGGAAAAGGCTCCTCTCTCTCTCTCTCTTTCCTCGAGAGAAATTTTTTAAATGAACATTGGTGAGTAATTCCTTATGGTGGGAATTCACAGGGCAACTAACGGCTTAGAAGATAAAGGATTCATTAGAAATTATTAATTGGAGTCTGGATGGTGATGATTGGTGCCTTCTCCAGCTCTGTGATCCTATTAAGGTCCTGTCCTGCCCAGACCTGGACCAGTAGCCCAGACATGGCTCTTGATTTGTGTTCCCCTCCAATCAGATTCCTGTACCTTCAGAGGCCCTGAGGAGCCAGATATGACCCACACCCTTTCTGCACCTTATCTTTTCACGGAGGTGGGGGGCAGAGCTCGCGTGAGAAGCCTTTGGAGGAAGGCTTTCGCATCCCTGCTGCTTGGGCTCCACAGCAGCTTCCTGGTTGCACGAGCGCCCCGCCTGCGCCCCGCCCCTTCCTTCTGCAGTGCAGCCTGTGAGCTGTAGGCTGCTCTGGGGCAGGAAGCCCGACTGGCCCGGGTCCAGAGGCTCCGCAGGGCAGGTAAGTTTACCCCAGGCGCCTGACCGATATGCAAGCACTCACCATTTTCGGCTAAAAGCCAAAAATAAAAAGGTGCGTATGCGCTGCTCATCACACTCTTGAGCGTCGCGTAAATGTGAGTGCATCATGCAGACCGCTCCTCACATTTATGCGATGCTCAAGGGGCCTTTTCACTTCCAAAATGCCATGCGAAAAGGGACCCAGATACAACATCCAAAGGCACAGAGGTCCTCAGACCAATACAAAATATGTACAAAACTTCCAGATTTCAGGAGAGGAGGCACAGCAAGATACTTTAAACCTGAAGAACAAGGTGGGAAGAAAAACAGCAAAATTTGAATCTCTTCTAGCCATAATACTTACAGACCTGTCTATGTGGGAAGGGACCATGCTCAGTGATAGAACTCATGGTTTGCACACACAAGGTCCCACATTTATAGAATCATACAATTATAGAGCTGGAAGAACCTTGAGGGTCATTGTCTAACCCCTGCCAGGCAAGAATACACAATCAAAGCATTACCAACAGACCGCTATCCAGCCTCAAAGTAGGAGAGAGACTCTGTCACACTCCAAGGTAGCACAATCCATTGTTAAACCGCTCTTATTATCAACTAAGATGATAAACCTGGCATCTCCAAACAGGTCTGGAAAAGACTCCCATAGAAATCTAAAATTCTAGGGGAGCTCTTGCCATGCAGTGTAGACAATAATGAACATGGATAGAGCAACAGTATAAGGCAGCAGGTCAGTGTGGTGTAGTGCATTGGAGTATGAACCTTGGGACCAGGGTTTGATTCCTCACTCAACAGCAGAAACCCACTGGATGACCTTGGGCACAGCACACACTCTCAGCCACAGAAAACACCATGATAGATTCACCTTAGGGTCTCCATAACTCAGAAACAACTTGAAGGCAAACAACAACAACAACAAGTGTCAAGAAGCTTCCTCTGAAAAATGATGGGATAATGATGCTGCAACTATTGTGAGCTACATGAATGTCTATTAAGGAAGGAAAGAATGAAAAAATCTATGACTTATTCTTACAATTAATAACTGTCTTTCTGCTGAGTAATATGAAAATAAATGTCTATTCACCAACCAGAACCCACAGGTTGGTTTATTGAATGTTATATTATGTGCAAATGAGTAAGACAGATTCTCTGGGCTGTCAAATCCAATAAATTAAGAAGTTGTGCATCTCTCCCTAGTCTTAGGTGTGATCAGAAGCTATCGCCAAGAAAGGAACAGACATGACAAAACAGATGTAGTGGATATATTTCATTATTGGCTTCTGGATGGATTTTTAAGAAGCCATTTGGGGTGTGCAGTAAGATTTGTCATATTTCAAGGTCTGAAATATAGCTGCGGCAGAAGTGGAGATGGGGGAAACACAACAGCAATCCTAAAGATGGCATGTGGGTTGTCAACTCTTTGCTGAAATACCAATTAGGGACTGAGCGGCATATAATACTTTAATTGAAATGTGTCAGAGGTGAGACAGTGGCCTGTTAGCTCTTGTAAATCCATTCCAGGCTCCCCTTCCTGCAATTAGATCTTCTGGATATTTGTCAAATGCACATTGAAAAAGACTTGCTGGGGGAAAGATAGAGTAGATGCTGCAATGGTACTATAGATCAACAGCTGCAAGCAGAGCTGGTTTTTATAAGCAGAACATTTTACTGTGCAATCACATACTAGCTCAGATACTACTTCATACTTGTGCAGTGTAAATCTATACTCACATAGTTGCAAGGTGAGATAGCACTATACTGTTCTTCTGATGAATACCAACATTGTACAAAAGACTGTGTCTGCCAGCATGCCTGCTTATCCCATTGTGCAATGGGAAATGCACAGGGCCTGTTTCTACAGTTCCAGTGAATCCAGTAGTACACTGAAGATGCTGCTGCACCATATTGCATCATCTAAGGATGTACAACTACATGGCTGGAATCCTGTTCTTTAATCTCAACTAGAATTGACCTGAGAGCCACCACGGTGTGGTGGTTTGAGCATCGGACTATGACTTTGGAAGCCACGGTTTGAATCCCCACTTGGCCATAGAATACCACTGCATGACTTGCTGTGTTACACACTCTCAGCCCCAGAAAACCCCATGATAGGTTCATCTTAGGATCGCCACAAGTTGGAAACGACTTGAAGACATACAACAACAACATTATTTTTATACAAGTGAGACATGCAACAAGTCATACTCTCTCAACCTCAAAGGGAGGCAAAGGCAAAGGCAACTCCCCTCTGAACAATCTTGCCAAGAAAACATTGTGATAGGTTCACCGTAGGATTGCCGTAAGGCAAAAATTGACCCCAATGGTTTCTGGTGAAATATTCAGATTCAACAACAACAGCGAGTTGATCTATTGAATCCACTTTGAATGATGGGTTAAATGTAGTTGAATGATGGGTTAAAATATAGTTGCACAATACTGACATTTAGCCAAAATTTGATATGGTACAACCCCCAAGTAATATATGTGTGTAGATTTCCACAAGGTAGGATTTTGGCCAATTTCTTTGATGTACAGTGCTTTGTACAGTGTGATGATTTGAGCATTGGACTAAGACTTTGGGAAATCTTGCCAGAAAACCCTATATAGGTTCATCTTAGTGGTGCCATGAGTTGGAAATAACTTGAAGACACACACCAACAAACTTCCATTACATTCAGATGGGGTTTAACTGACCCCAATAGTCTTCTAGTGAAATCTTCAGTTTCAGGCTGCCATGACTTCATGACTTGAAGACATTCTTCTCTGATATCTGATGAGATGCAGAATGGGAGAAGCACTGAGCTGACCTGAATTATCAACTGTTTTATTTTATTGGATGCATTTTATGCAGTATATGGAATAAACTAACTGCTTCACAAGCAATAGTTATGTTGTATTTTGAGCCTTAAAAATGAAATGCAAGAATGAGAGAGAGAATATGTTCCTTCCTGCCACTTTGCACTAAATCTTCAAACAATGGGCTCCTTATAGGAGAATTTTGTACCTCTGGGAGTCAACTGCAATTATTTTTGGCTTTTTCCCTAGCAATTTTCACAAGGACCAATTTGTTTTAGGAAGTACCTTTGAAATCAGGAGTTTATAAAAGGCATAAGCGTCTGAAAGCAAACCAGAAACTCAGGCATTCATGAAATCACAGAGTGCAGCAACACAGTGTGTCTTTTCCTTGGCAAAAGATTCATATTGGCAAAAGGTCAGTTTCACCCTGACACAAATCTGTTAGCTGACTGTTGCCATAAGTGTGACAAGAAGGAAAATGGCCACATCAGACAATGCTTAGAAGATAGGGTTTGTGAAGTGTGCATTAGCAATGAAGTATGCTTTGCATTTTCTCTTAGTTTGCCAACCAACCTCCCCATACGCTTATCTGGCAACATCATGCTGCTGAACACAAAAGAATGGTGATTGCTAAGCCATGACAGGATTGGACAGGAACTGGGATGGAATATATAGAGTGGACTTCACAGTGTACTGATCTTAAGTCTTATGAAACAGAGCACAGGGGAACCAAGCCAGAAGCACCAGTGGCTGGTGGCACAGATGTCAATGGCAGTGAATCCATTCCAGTTTTGGATCTGGATTTTAAAGGAACTTTCTAGCTTGCTGAACCTATTTTGGGGGATAGTGTTCAGCACCTTGGACATTTCCTCAAAGCTTGGAAGCCCCCAGCTGCTTCTATCTAGAAGTAAAGATAGGCAAGGACATGAGTTGAGGAGCTTGAAGAAAGCTGGAAGAAAGATAAGACATCAAAAAAGCCCTGCTGGATCAAATTAAAGGTCTCTCCAGTGACGTAGAGTCAATCAAGTCAACGGGCTCAAGTCAGACTCAAGCCACTTTGATGACTTGACTTGGATTTGACTTGGCAATAAATGACACTCTGATATGAGTTGACTCGTGGCTTGTATATTTTCAGTGACTGACTTGCTGCCCTTGGTTCAGTGACAGAACACATTCATCCAGAAACCTTATGACTTTGAACAATGCTTCTATCTCCTTTTGCTTACTGGTCACGTGACAATCTGTCTCAAGCCCAGACTGTGGGGTGATTTCATGAGAAAGAACAGCAAACACATTGGGAAATGTGGTTGAGGTGGGGCTGAGGACTGCTCAGCAGCCTACCCTGCAGCATATTGGAGGAGCCTCCTAAAACTTTTCCTAAGAGCTGAAGGCAAGACTTGCCCTCCAGAGCACAGGGTGTGTTTCTCAGAGGGAATAGAAAATGATTTAGGCAACAGGCTTGAGGAGGAAGAATTCTTCCTTCTAAAACATTTGAAGATTCAGTTATGGGGAGTAAGAAGGATCCTATTCGCAATTCTGAAAAAGCCTCCATCTTTGGAAATGGGAAGTAAGAAATACCCTATTTCCCACTTCAAAAACTGAGGACTCTTTTATACCCATTAACATAAAAGCCTCCAGCTTGGGGAATGGGGAGTAAGAAGGGTCCTATTCTCCATTTCTGAAGCTTCAGACCCTTCTGTACCCATTGACAGAAAAGCCTCCAGCTTTGGAAAGGGCAGGGAGAGACAGATTCTATTCCCCACTTCAGAAGAAATTTGATTAAAAATGCAACTTTGTTTAAATAAAGCCTTGCTGAACTTGTCTATAATTTAATTTTTTAACCTATCTTGTTCACATCTTCTTGATTTTCTTATTATTGAAACTTCACACCCACACCCAACCACCACCACCATCACCTTTTTCTTTCTGTTAAAATTAGCTCCAGATTTGAGACTTGACTTGAAAGTATCTTGCAAGGACTTGAGGCTCATCTTGAAACTTGAAAGTAGAGGCTCGAGACTTGACTTGAAATTTGGGCTAAAAGACTTAAATACATCACTGGATCTATCTAGTCTTATATCCTGCTTCTTATAGTTACCAACTAGCTGCCTATAAGAAGCACACAGACTGAAAATGATGGCAATAGCCCACTCCTGGTGTTGTTTTCTTCAATCTTGTATTTAGAGAAACAATACATCTGATCCTGTACCTCTGATTCTGGAGTTTAGTAGATCTATTTAAGCAATTGTTGAATGGTGAGTCAAATCTAATTGATTTATTCTACAGTAGGATTTAGGCCCATATCTACTTTGCAAATAAATTTTAAATTTTAATTCTATTTAAATTTTTAAAAATAATTAAATAGCTGAAATATTTTAAATTAAATGTAATAAATAAAGGTCAAAATTGCTCAAGGCAGGGTGCAAACAATCAACAGCATTGTTATTGTTTCAAGTCATTTCTGACTTATAGCATCCCTAAAGTGAACCTATCACGGGGTTTTCTGGAGCTGAGAATATATGATGCACCCAAAGTCACCAGTGGGTTTCCATGTCTGAGTAAAGAATTGAACCCTGGTCTCCAGGATTCTAGTCCAATGCTCAAACCTCCACACCAAACAGGCTCTCTTGAACTTCACTAGACACCTTAAAATAATGTAAAATAATTCAGCAAGATAAAACCAGTATGCAAAAACCTGAAATCAAATGAGGGCAGACCAATGACTGGGTTTCCAAAGTTTGGTGGGAAGAAAGTCAAGTTTTAACATGGCACCACAATGAGACGCCAGTTTGTGTTTAAAAAAGGAAGCCATTCCACAAGCGGAGTACCACATGGGTCACCAACAGAACTAGGGATGGACAATAATTTTGTGGAATCAAAATTATCAAAAGTAGCCACCATACACCTCCCAGAACTTCTCAGAAGATGAAGTACTTGCTTCAGACATCTGCACATTTGTGGAGATTGTGGTATATTTGGGAAAACTAAAATTCACATAAAACCATGTATACCATTTTAATATATACATGGATAACAATTCATACACAGAAGAAACTGCTTTTCACTTGTTGGCAAATGGTTTGAGAGTTCCTGATCCAGAAATCAAGGCCTTGGCAGGGATATAGTAGGAGGTGGGGGATGATTTTGCCCCCTCCATAAAAATTCTGCCCATCACCAATGAAATTTTCCTTGACTGTCCAAGGTTCTTCAAGCATTACAGTAGCTTAAAATTGCAGCTGAGCATTTAGAAATACTGTTTAATCATCCAAAGAAAAAGGGCAGGCAAAACAACGAAGGGAATGGAAATACAGAGTATGACGGGTGTAGGTATGAACAAATCCCAATGGCTCACCCTGCGCAATGCTAGAAACTGGAGGACAAAAGGAAATTTTCATTTGGAGGGGCAGAATTCTTACTGGAGACATAGCCTCATTTTGCCCCTACCCCATAGCTACACCACTGAACATCAAAAAGGGGTTTAATATAACTTAAAGGCCACAGAACTTATCTGATCTTGGAAGCTAAGCAGGGTCAGGCCTGGATGATACTTGCTTAGGAGACCTCCAATGAATACCAAGTGCAGTAGGCTGTATTTCAGAGGAAGAAACTGGCAAAGCCACCTCTGTGTTCCTTGCCTAAGAAAACCATATGAAATTCATAGGGTTGCCATATGTCAACAGGTGACTTGAAGACACATACACACACACGCATTATTCTTCCTGAAGTTAAACACACCCTGTTTTCATAGAACCATAGAATCAGAGAATCATGGAGCTGGAAAAGACTACAAGGACCATCCAGTCTAACCCCCTTCTGCCATAGAGGAAGACACAATCAAAGCAATCCCAACAGATGGTCATCCAGCCTCTGCTTATAAACCTCCAAAGAAAGTGATTCCACCAGACTCCAAGGCAGTGTATTCCACTGTCAAACAGTTCTTACCATCAGGAAGTTCTTCCTACTGTTTAAGTGGAATCTCTTTTCCTAAAGTTTGAAGCCTTGCCCCGTGCCCTAGTCTCTGGAGCACCAGAAAGTAGTAGTAGTAGTAGTAGTAGTAGTAGTAGTAGTAGTAGTAGTAGTAGTAATAATAATAATAATAATTCTCTCCATCCCAAGCCAGCAGTTTTGATGACTTTAATATGGCATCGAACAGTCATCCAGTATTAGTGTCCAAGATCCTGGCACTGCCACAGTCTTTTTGTGGGTTCTTTGGTACGTAAGGATTTCCCACTGGGCTAAGAAATGATTGGTTAGTGCTAGCCAAGTGCCTTCATAAAACCAAACATTTAAATCCATTGTGTTCATTAAAGAACTCACATACCTCAGTAGAAACACTTCAATAGATGCTAAACTCGCAATATTTAAATAGCATACATTGCGTGTTAAAATAAAGGGCCATTCAGAGGATTTTTGCTATTTACAGATCCTTGGAATCCTTTGTTTCCTAATGAAATCTGGGCTCCTTTCCATCACTGCTTGTTTTTTTTTTTGCCACCAAATCATGGGTGCTTGTCATGGATGGAAAATATAGTAATCCAAGTAGGAGTAATAATAATAATTTGCCATCACGTGTTGGTTGCAGCTGGCTCAAAACAGTAGTTCTGTGTGACTCACGAGTCTTTTCTTTTTCCCAGTATGAAATATTTAAAGCAGAAATATTTAGTATTTTGTTGGTTGAGCATATATTCTTTTGTAATGGTAAATGAAGCAGTAACGTTTATTTGCTAAAAAAATCTGCTAAGAGGACAAGCCTACTATGTGTCAAGAATCTCTCCCTGCCGAGCTGCAGCCAGCAAGGGAGGAGGGAGGTCAGGAATACTTGCAGGGAGAGTCCAAATTCACCAAACACAAGGAAAACACAAGCCGAGCCAGGTCAAGGTCCAGTCCTAAGGTTCAGGAGGCAGAGATCCGTCTGGAGGGTTTCAGGGAGCAGGAGACATGAAGGTCGAGAGGGCTTGCTAGTAATTTGCTGCAAGCAAAGAGCAGCCATGCTGGCAGACTTAAATGGCCGCTGTGAACAGGTGCTGCTTGTTATTGTTTCCCCAACCTAGTCCATGCATCCTCCTTCTGAGCTGTCCGTTTCAGCCTTCTACATGATTGAAGGCTGATGGGCACAGGTGGCTGTAACTCCTCTGAATCACTGTTGGTTCCCTCTCTGTCATGAGCTGGCCGGGACAACTCTGTCTCTGCTTGACCTTCTAATTCGGGGGATGTTTGCAAGTTGACTTGTTCACTCACTGGCCCAGTCCTTGGCACAGTCCGTTGCTCCTCGATCTCAGAGACATTATCTATCCCATTCATTGGCTCTGTCCTTGGCACAATCAGTTGCTCCTCAATCTCAGAGGCATCATCTCTCACACTATGCATGTCTACTCTGAAGTCAGCTCTGTTGCATCTAATTAAATTTATGCTCAGGTGCCTATGTATAACAGACCGGCATGGGATAGTGTTTTGAGTGTTGGACTATGATTTCAGCAGATCGGGGCTCAAATCCTGACTCAGTCATGGAAACCCAATAGGTGACCTTGAGCAAGTCATGCCTCCTTAGGCTTAGGGCCTTTACGCACTACACTGTAATAGTGCTATTATTCCACTTTTTCCCCCTTTGCTAACCTTTTTGTAATTACTTAGTTTTCCTTGGAACAAGAACTGTTGCAAAGTCCAGAGTACCACAGTAATTCGTTTTTACCTAGTACTCATTCTTCGTCATGCTGAAATAGGGAGGGACACTTAGAATTCTCAGCCAGAGAGCTCTTTGGCCTCAGAAAACTACAAACCCCAGAATTCCACAGGAGGTTGGAAGTGGAATAGTAGCACTATAACAGTGTAATACAGAAAGGCCCTTAAAAGAAGGTAATGCCCAACCTCCTTGGAACGAATCTTGCCAAGAAAACTTTATGAGAAGTTCATCTTAGAGCTGCCATAAGTGGGAAACAACTTGAAGGCACACAACGGCAACAATAACAGTCTTGTTACAATCCTCTACCCATTCACCTGCCCACATTTAATCACATGCTGGTCTACATCTAAGTTTGCATGGCTGGAACTGAACCCTGAAAGATTTGCTCTGGTATCTGAAGGATAACCAATGGATAAGGAGCTCTCTATTGTTATATGAGTGCTATTTTGAAGATTTGAATGTACACAGATGTCCTCCCACACTTCACAGCTCCTTTGTTATCTTCATGGTCAGGATCCTCTTGGCTTCTTACGTATGTGTATGTTCAGCTATAGATGTGACTGGACATGTTGTCTGATGCAGAGCATCTGCATTCATCTGAAGGTGGTGGAGGCAGAGTAGCACATGAAGATGCCCATGGTGGATCATGCCCTGGATGTGCAGCTGCATTCTGTGGATTGTATGTTGTGTGTACAGCCATTTATTTACTTGCTTATTTATTTAATAACCCACCTTTGTCCCTGGTAGGGGACCCAAAGCAGCTTGCAACAATTTAAAACAGTTTAGCTAAAATCTTATTTTGCAAAAGGTTTTTTTAAAAAACTATTCAAAAAGTATATGATTAAAACAATTTCACGCACATTTAAAACAGAATTAAAATGATGAAAGAAGAGAGCATAGCATGCTACATAGAATGCACCCTTCTGCCACATGATCGGAGAAAAAAAAGTTATGCCTAAATTAAAAGGTCTTGGCCTGCTAGCAGAGAGAGAACAGAGAGAGCGCAAATTGTTTATCCAGTGGAAGGGAGTTCCACAGTCTGGGATCAACCACTTAGAAGGTTCACTCTTGTGTCCCCACAAAACTTCCCTGTAATGGTGGTGGGACTGGGAAAAAGTCCTCCCCCAAAGATCTTCAAGCTCAATCAACCTTGTAGGGGAAAATATAGTCTTTCATGTAGTCTGGACCCAAACCCAGACTTCTGTCAAGAAGCTAGTGAAGCTGTTTCAGCAGTAGCTAGTGAAGCTGTGTCAACAGACGAGTTCTATATTTCTCATAATCAGCTGCAGTCAGACATACTTTGTACATTGCACATGCAGATCTGTGGCCACATGTGGCTGCACACTCAGTTTTGCAACATTGCAATTCACAAATAAGGCAGCATTGTACCAGTTCATTGTACATTTTTATCTGCCTAGTGTAGTATTTTGGCCCATGTTGTTCTTTCATTTAGATTTCTGATGAACAAGTCTGTTGGTGATACACATACCTAAACTAAACTAAATCTCAACATGGTTCTAACATGACAGGGCTCACAATACTATCATTTATTCAGGAACAGCTCTATCATTCAGAGAGAGTCCAGTCCATGCCAGTCAGAGAGAGGCATCTAGCCCTCTTTGTTTCCTTCCCTTATTATTTCACTTCAGCCCTTGAAGAGGGCTTTTCAGCCCTTGCTGTGCCCCACCTGAGCTACCCTACTCCCTTAGTTTTGTCCCCTAAGTAGGTTTACCTGCTAGAATATGGGATGAGGATCCTGAAACTTTAAGTATTCTCATATCCCAGATAAGGGAAGAGGTACTCTAGTGTCAGGCAGAACAACAGCATGCCCTATCCATCACCTTCCCAACCCACCTTTTTGCTGCTGCAGTCCCTCCTATGTGCATTTATTGTCCAGTGGAAAGCAGGAAGCATGAAAAAGGATCCATGCAGCAAAAGAGAGCTCAGTTGTGCAGGAAGTAGAGTCCATTTCCTCCCCTGCTTCTCTGAAAGATCATACCATCATGATTTAGCATGCTGGAATGGTGTAATGTCACTTCTTGCCACCATTTTGACCAAATTTTGGCTATCTTTTTTTTTTTTTCAGGGTTGTTTGGGGAGCTTGTGGGATTATTCTGAGTGAGTTGGGTAAACTGCCACATTTGCAGCCACTTTGGGTCGTCTTCATCTGATTTTTGTGTGAAAGGTTATCCAAAAATTGGAAGTGGGAGTCAAGGAGGCTTGTGCTTCAGGGAGCTTCAGGGTCACACTTTGAGGTCCCAAGGACCACACTTTGCTCATCCCTGGCATAGCCGGATGCACAGCAATATAGTGACCTTCAGTACTTACTGTGTGTCCAAATGTAGGCTTGACAGTTTTTCCACACACACAACACAAAACTTGCTGTCCATAGGCCAGTAAATAGCCAGGTTGGGTGAGAGAGATCAGCAGCTAGAAGTTTGGGAAGTAAGGGAGGAGCTGTACCCTAGTTCTGTCCGATAAAACATTACAATACTTCCTCATCATCCAGGTTTTGTTAAAGCTATAGGAGGTCCTATACCCTGTTCAGCCTGGTAACCCTACCCCAAACTAGTCATTTGTACTCAAGTGCAGTGGAGGACCCAGTCCTCTTACTGTGCTGAAGCAAGATTCAGTTCAAGGCCAGTGAGAAACCTTTACAGAAGGAGCCATCTTCTTCTTTGACTGAGGCAGCAAAATATACATCATCACAGAAACTCAGGCATCGCAAATTATCTTCTGTGCACCATGTGATGATTGGAACATGGATGCCCACTGTCCCGAGGTTGAAGAAGTCATTTTGTGGACTACATCTCCTAGAATCCCCCAGCTTGCAGAAGCAGTTTTGACAGCTGCAATTCCCAAAGCCATGTCCCCAAAATCTTCTCCGACATCTACATGGAATCGCCATACTGAGAGAGACATAGGCCACTTAATACCAGTTATGTCAGACCAACAGCAGGAATTGCCCTTAATGGGCTTCCCATGATCAAATCTGTTGGCTAGTGTAGGAATCAGAATGTCAAGCTGAGTTCATTGACAGTCTCCATGTGTGGGTGACAGAAGCTGGGAAGTTACTAGGTGCCTGAAAGAAACAAATAGAGAACTTCCCTCTCTCTTTGGTGAAAGTTCCATACTAGCTGGAGGATTGTGGGAGCTGTAGTCCACAGGAGAAACTTTCTCAAGCTTTCTTACTGTCCTAGGTTTTCTACAGTTTCATTCCAAATAACTAGCTCTTTTGATCTTGCTACAGAAAGCAAAAGGGCAATGGATCTACCCATCTGTGTTGCTTGTCTTCTTCCATTTACAACATAATATGCAGTCAAGCCACATATGCTGGACATTATTAAAGGCCAGAAGATTAATAGTGAAGCAAATATTACTAATCCTTTATCCACTTCAGAAGCGACCAAAGGAGCAAATGGATAAAATATACATCTGGGAGTGTAGTTGCAGGATAAAATATTTTGTAATCCTGACACATTCTTATGGGTATTTCCTCTTCCTTATTTTATATTTTTCCCCCTACCCTTTAGGCATTCAGCAATTCCCCTGGATTAATTTTCCCCACTTCTTGCCATAATCATCAAGGTAAGCATACTTGGCCCACATGATACTCATTTTGCGAATCCTGGGCATTCCCTTGGGTGTATGCAAGTGTGTAAAATCAATTAAGAATTTGTGACTGAGAGAGGACGGTGGAAGATGATGGGGGAGTTTTTGTAAGTCAGGAGGGTGAAGCAATTAATTTGATGCTTGAACTTGGCCAATGGAGCATAATCAGGTCAGCTCTTACAAGAAATGGGAGTAACTCATACATCAACCACCTGCTGCTGGAGTCCTGGGTAGTCTGGATGGTGAGTCAAGTCAATGAAAGATTTATTTATTTTGGTCCAGCATAGAAACGTTCATAGGAAACAGCAACTGGATATGAAAGTTGAAGAATGTGGCTGGCGCTAGTGCCAGTTGGCAGTTTCCATGTCAGTGAGGCAGCGAATCAGCTCTGGGTTTTAATCCAAAGTTGAAATTTTCAGCCTGAATGCAATATCCCACTCTACGTTATGCAGCTTTATGTGTCTGTGTTGTTGTTGTGTGCCTTCAAGTTGTTTCCAACTTATGGCAACCCTAAGGAAAACCCATCATGAGGTTTTCCGGGGCTGAGAGTGTGTGATGTGCCCAAGGTTATGGTACCGTGCTTGCTGGGGGCCCCTTAGGGGGATTCCCAACGTCTGTCAAAATGATCATTTGTGGGTGAAAATTAGCTATGAACGCTGCTGTAGCAATGCAAAGAGGGCAGGGTAATTAAGGATCTTTTGCCCAGTGTTTATGGAGTTGGACCACAGAGAATCAAGCTAACTGTTCAAATTTAAGTATTTTATTGACATAGATGTTAAAATCCATACAACCATTCAGCTGCACTCACTCCAACAAGCATACAAGACTATACAAATTTAGAAAGAGGTGAACATTAAGAAAGAGAGAGAGAGAGAGAAGGGTTTTGGGGCAATACTGTACCAATCCAGAAGTCTTCAGCTGGGAGGAAACAAGCGAAAAGCCGATCTCAGCCACGCCTTTTGAGGCTGAGGGGAGCCTACCAGCAACATGGTTTGCGGGTCTGGGAGAACTCTGAAAAAAAGGAGAAAAAGGGGGCCAGTTATCGTGGTAAACAGAGCTGGAAAAAAAAATGTCCTGGGGAACAGATGGCTGCAGTTTTATGAAGATGGATTCCAGCTTTGTAGTTCAAAAAAATATATAGCCAAACATCCTTGTAGTTTCTTGCAAGATGAGTTTCTCATCCGAGGATGCATACCTCAAGGTGTCACATTCCTGGCTGTTTGACATGTTGATTTGATCCCAGAGACCTATTGTCTCCTGTTGGTGTTGTTATTGCTGAAAATCCATTCAAATGGTCTGTGTGAGTCTGGGATGGTCTGTGTGAACCATTTGCAAGATTCACCTAAGATGCGTGACAGAAAACAGGCTACTCTTTTGATCTATCTCCATAGCTTCACTGCCTGCGTGTCCTTCCAGTAGATCTCTGTGGCTCACTATGTTTGATATAAAATAATTAGGGCCCTCAGGACATAGTTTTTAGGTGGGTTAGGTGGGTAACAGTTACCCAGTGAGTTTCCATAGCTGAGTGGGGAATCAAACCCTCATCTCCGGAGTCATAGTCCGGTGCTCAACCTATTATACCATGCTGGATCTCAGGTACACAGCAAGTAAGACCACAGTTTGAATCTCCATTCAGCCATTGATATTCATCGGGTAACCTTTGGTAAGTCACACTATCTCACTCTCAGAGGAAAGCGATGGCAAACCACTGAATAAATCTTGGCAAGAAGATACATGAGAGGATCACTGTAAATTTGACTCAGCTCTCTTGAGTAAGATCTTTTGTTTAAACCAACTATTTTTACCTTTAAAAGAAAATGTCAATAATTAATTTCCTAGTAATCTTGGAGCACAAGGAGAAAACTCTGCAACCCACTTTATGGAGTAGCTCAGTTTTTCTAGTAAAACACCCATAATCCCCAACAGGAAAAAGTGTCAAAAAGTCATTTCCAACCAAGAAGCAGCCCTGCAGGAATTTTCCTTGTGAAAATTTTGAGACACATCTGATATCTGTTAATACCTCCTGCTCTCCGTATTTAAGGCCTTCTTTTATTTTTTAATTGTTTCTAGGGTGAAGTCAGGAGCCAGGGCTGCCAGGATAGCTGGGAATGTTTCCCATTGTCGGTAATGCTTGAACCCTGATATAGTACTTAAGAAGCTGCCTGATGGATTCTGGGAATTGAAGTCCAAAGTAAAGAAACTTTCCCAGCTGTACACATATATAAAAGTAGACAGGTAGGCTGTTTAGCAAGGGAGCAGACATAGACAAAAGAGTGAAAGATTAAATTGAAAAGCAGGAATTCTTGTGGTCTGGATGCCCAAGCTCCCATCTTTAATGCCAAACCTTTCTAAGTATGGATGAAAAAAAAATCTGATGTCATCCATAGCATCTTTCTAGGTTTGTCCTAACTCGGACACCATGGCCATTTCCACACTACACTGTTATAGTGCTATTATTCCAATTTCAACATCCTATGGAATCCTGAGGTTTGCAGTTTAGGGAGGGGCCTTTAGAATTCTCAGCCAGAGAGCTCTTTGGCCCCAGTAAACTACAAACCCCAGAATACCACAGGATGTTGAAAGTGGAAAAATAGCACTATAACAGTGTAGTGTGGAAATGGCCCAGGAGTACATGAGGTATATACAATGAATATGTCCTGATGGGGAATAGAACTTAAATATCCCAAGTGCCAGTCCAGCACTCTAACACCATTAACTAACTCTAACAGAACTCTAACTTTAACATTAACTAACTCATTAACTAACTCATTAACTAACTAACAGAACCATTAACACTCATTCTGAATTTTTGCCAGGAAAATGGTGTCTTCTCATATGCTTGCAGTATTGTGGATGGCTTTCAAAAGGACCATGCAATATTCTACTACAAGAGTCTAGTCCTTATTACCCACAGTTCAAGAAGGATATTGACAAGCCAGAATGTGTCCAGAGAAGGGGGGGCAAGACAGTAAAGAAATTCAGCCCTATAAAGAGCTAGGTATGTTTAGCATGCAGCTGAGAAGACTGGGGAGGTATTCTAATAGCAATCTCAAACCTCAAAGGCCCCTCCCTAAACTGCAAACCCCAGGATTCTATAGTTGAAAATGGAATAATAGCACTATAACAGTCTAGGGCGGAAATGGCCTGGGACGTGAACCAATGAATTTAAATGATAAGAAAAGAAATGCCACCACAATATTAGGAGGAACTTCACAACAGTAAAGCCTGTTTGAAGGTGAAATAGATTGCCTCAAAAGATGACAAGCACTCCTTCTAAGGGGCCTTTTAAGCAAAAGGTTGATGGCCATCTCTCTGGAATAGAATCATAGAGCTGGAATTGACCACGAAGGCCATTGAGTCCAACCCACTGACATGCAGGGATATAAATCAAAGCACTCCCCTCCCAATGGCCATCCAACCTCTGTTTAAAAGCCTCGAAAGAGGGAGACTCCACCACACTTGGAGACAGCATGTTCCGTTGTTGGACTGCTCTTACTGTCAGGAAGTTCTTTCTAATATTCAGATGAAATTTCTTTTTGAGAAGTTTGAAGCCTTTGCTCTGTGTCCTAGTCCTATAACATCCCTTCAAATACTTAAAACATAGCTATCATATCACCACTTAACCTTCTTTTCTCCTGGCTAAAAATACCCAGCTCCCTAAACCACTCTTGATGGGGCATGGTTCCCAGGCCTTTTACCATTTTGGTCACCCTTCTCTGGACATGTTCCATCTCACCAATATCCTTCTTGAATTGTGGTGTCCAGAATTGGACACAGTATTCCAGGTGGGGTTTGACCAAAGCAGAATAGAGTGGCACTATTACTTCCCTTAATCTAGACACTAAACTGCTATTGATGCAGCCTAGAATTGCACTGGCTTTTTTAGCTGCTGCATCACACTGCTGACTCACATTCAGCTTGTGGTCTACTAAGACTCCTAGATTCTTTTCACAGCTACTGTGGTTGTCAGGTGTCACCCATCTTATATTTGTGCATTTCATTTTTTTTTTCCTGTCCAAGTGTAGTACCTTGCATTTCTCCCTGTTGAAATTCATTTTTTTAAACTGTTTGTTCCTGCAAGACAAAGAGTTCGACTAGCTGGTCCCTGTGGTTGTTTCTAGCCGTATGATTCTGTGAGTCATCTGTCAAAGAAACTCTTGTTTTCCTACACATAATGTATTCATGAACTTCTTTTTTTGCTGGTGTGTTCATTACCTGCAAATTGGCACCCACAATCACCTGTCTTTCATACAATCAGGATGCAGGCTAATCCTTCTCTATTCTTACATTCCATTGACTAATGAGCAGCCTGTGGGGAACTGCCATCTTTTCTTGGCCTCATTAAAAACCGAGCATAGCAAAATGATATGAAGGCAGCCTGCTTGTGTTACTTTAGTTCCCCACCCTCACTCCCACTCCTCCCATCTCTGCTGTTTGAAAGCAACTGCTTCCTTTCCTTAAGAAAGAAAGAATGAGAGGAACCAGTGCTAAGAATATGAGCAAACTGCGCTGTGATTAAAGGCACTCCCATTCATGGAAGTGGGCTCCATTGGTGTAATCTTAAGACCACGAAAATCATTTCCAGAACGGCAATTCTATTCTTTTCTGTTAGAGAGATCAGAAGGTGGGCAGAAAGAGTTCCCTCCTCCACAAATAGATAGATAGATAGATAGATAGATAGATAGATAGATAGATAGATAGATAGATAGATAGATAACTATTTTCAAGACATCAAAATCATTCCATGTGCTAAACGGAATCATGGGCCGAAATCCTGTCGTAGCTTTACACCAGTGTAACTGCCATTACACAAACACTTTGCAGACCCACTAAGGAATAAGAAGAGTAGAAATATTGCTTAGTATAACAAGAACCGTTTTATTTTTCAATTATTTGATTTGTAAGTCAGCTGGCAGGATGAGAGAGGTGGCTAAAAAGGTTCTGGCTGAGCTGAACAATTTTGAGGGTAGGGTTCAGCACCTTGGACAGTTCAGGTTAAAACAAATGCTCAAACCATTGCCTCATTGGCATGAAGGCCAGGCAGGTAATTAGGACTAACAGCAAACTAGGATTAGAGTAACTAGGGTTAACAATAAGCCTGCACTATAGAACTGTAAGCACTGTTTTTGTCCAACTTGACCAGAGCCAGGGAACCCTAGCCCTTAGGTAACATCCTCAAGGCTTCCTTGGTGACAAGGGGAGAGCCCTACACACTGTAGTCCCAAGACTCCAAAGTCAAAACAATATTGAGTATTCAGCTGTAACATCCAAGTAGCCAAGCACTGGAATTAGAGCTGGACCCTTCCTAACAGTATGCATGTGCGCATGCGTGCACACGCACACGCACACACCCCCTCAAACTCTAAGGAGATATACTTATTTATAAAAGATTTGTAGCACTACAGCTTCTAGCATCCCCACACTAAGGATGCAAAGAACATGGATGAAGGAATAGAGGGCATGCTCATCAAATTTGCAGATGACACCAAATTGGGAGAGGTTGCTAATACGCCAGAGGACAGGATCAAAATTCAAAATGACCTGGATAGATTGGAGAGCTGGGCCAAGGCTAACAAAATGAAATTCAACAGAGAGAAAAAAGAATGGAATGCAGAAATATAGGATGGGGGACACGTGGCTGGATGGCAGTACGTGTGAAAGGGATCTAGCAGTCTTAATAGACCACAAGCTGAACATGAGTCAGCAGTGTGATGCGGCAGCCAGGAAAGCCAATGCAATTCTCGGCTGCATCAATAGGAGTATGGTGTCTAGATCGAGGGAGGTACTGGTACCACTCTACTCTGCTTTGGTTAGACCTCATCTTGAATACTATGTCCAGTTCTGGGCACCCCAATTCAAGAAGGACATGGTCAAGCTGGAGCAGGTCCAGAGGAGGGCGACCAAAATGGTGAGGGGCCTGGAAGCCAAGCCCTATGAGGATAGACTTAGAGAGCTGGGTATGTTCAGTCTGCAGAAGAGAAGGTTAAGAGGGGTCATGATAGCTATGTTTAAATATTTGAAGGGATGCCATGCAGCGGAGGGAGAGGGCTTGTTTTCTGCCGCTCCAGAGACCAGGACAAGGAGCAATGGATTCAAGCCGCAGGAAAGGAGATTCCACCTGAACCTCAGGAAGAACTTCCTGATGGTCAGGGCTGTCGGGTAGTGGAATATGCTGCCTCGGAGTGTAGTGGAGTCTCCTTCCTTGGAGGTTTTTAAGCAGAGGCTGGATGGCCATCTGTCGGGAGTGCTTTGAGGGTACTCCTGCATGGTAGGGGGTTGGACTGGATGGCCCGTGTGGTCTCTTCCAACTCTATATTTCTATGATTCTATGATTCTATGATTCACCATTATTCCCTGCTGAAATTTTTTCCTGTCATTCCAGAAGTCCTGTCAGTAAGAAGAGCACAATGGATGGAATTTGGTGCAGTTTTTGCACAGTATTTGTACTCGTACCTCAAAGAAATTATTCTGTAATGGAATACATATGGTATTTTTTTTGCATGAAAATAAAAGAGCGGACCCAATTGTGACAGACACTTCTCCCAGACTGAAGTAGCAGTTTATATTTTTACATTTCTGCAAATGTAGCTAGTCAATCTGAGCTGCTGCTTCACTGAAGCATTGGGAGTAAAATTTAGAGGACGGTGCACTGATGCAAACAAACCTTGTCATATATTTCAGGCTAAATGAGGAGGCTATTAAATGATACTGGAACTTTTTATCAGCTCAGGTGAATTTGAATTAGCCATTTCAAACAAAGTCTTTAAACTCTCATCTAGCTGGCTATTAGTAATTCTAGTAAGTAGAATTTAGTCAGATCTGTGATGGTGGAATAAGACTTGTTGTTGCTGCTGCTGCTGTCATTTCTATCAATTGGTTTTTATTTTTCATCACATTTTGGGAGCAGGAGTCAGAGATCTTTTCTGTATTAATTAATGTAGTTAGGCTGTGTTCATGGTAATATTCTAATGTTTTAGTAATGTGTTTTTGTATTTTGTCTTAGTTTTAGTCCAGTTAATTTAGTTTAGTTTAGTTTTAGCTTTAGTTATACATGCATATTGTTTATGTACAGTGTTTTTCATTTTTTTTCTTTTTCTGTTGTTGTGAATTAGTCAGTTTATATTAAAATTAATAAATATCAATTGAAAAAAGGAAAGCGTGCCTTGCTGGTGCCTAGTTGTGCATGTTCGCAATTCACTCAAAGGATTTCATAGCATTTTTGCAACCTAGTTAATTCATAAAGCTATGAAATATAGAATTGGATGTAGGAATTTAGTCAGTGTTTTTTTGTGGGGGAAAAAAAAACATGTATTTTAGAGCAGATTAGTTCCCTAAGGCATTTCAGAATGTATAAATTTGTCATTGTGTGTCTTCAAGCCATTTCTGACTCATGGCTGCCCTAAGATGAACCTATCATAGATTTTCTTGGCAAGACTTGTTCAGAGGAGGTTTGCCATTGCTTTCCTCCAAGAGTGAGAGAGTGTGACTTGCCCAGGGTCAGCCAGTGCGTCTCCATACCTGAGCTGGGGTTTGAATTATGGTCATCCAGATTCCTAGGCTGACACTCAAACCGCTGCATGTTAGGCAAGAATTGCACCGAAATATTTGTTTGTTCTACAGTAGGAGAAAACTGCAAAAATTATTCATCCTCATTTATGAGGATGAAATCCTCAAATATTTACATCCCTACCCACTTACAGTCCAATATAGTTGGAGAGTACCTGGTGGGAGTAGGTTGCTTGAAGACATCCCAGGTGGGGAATTTATGACTCACCATGAGGTGTTACTTTTCACTGGTCTGTGAAACACTCATAACTGTTGTCGTCGTTGCTGCTGCCACCGCTGCTGTTGTTCTTTTGTTCCTTCAAGTCATGTCTGACTAACGACAACCTTAAGGCAAACTTATAATGAGGTTTTCTAGGGCTGAGAGTATGTGACACATCCAAAGTCACCCAGTGGGATTCTATGGCCAACCAGGGAATCAGACCCTGGTCTCCAGGCTCATAGTCAAACGCTCAAACCACCACACCATGCTGGGTGTCATATGACTGCCCTACTGTATGCTTATAGCACCTGCAAAATATCAAACAGAGGTCCTTTCACACCACACAATTATAGTGCTATTACACTTGAATTGCCATGATTCCAGGTTATGGGATGCTGGAATTTGCAGTTTGGACAGGGGTGTTTAGAATTCTGAACCAGAGAGCCCGAGTGCCTCACCAAGCTACAAATCCTAGAGCCTTTCCATACTATACTGTTGCAGTGCTATTATTCCACTTTCAACATCCTGTGGAATTCTGGGGTTTGTAGTTTCCTGAGGCCAAAGATCTCCCTGGCTGAGTATTCTAAATGCCCCTCCCTAAGCTACAAACCCCAGGATTCCAGAGGAGGTTGAAAGTGGAATAATAGCACTATAACAGTGTAGTGCAGAAATAGCCTAGGATTCCATAGGGTGTTGCCATGGCAGCTGAAATAGAATCATAGTACTGCAGTTATGCAATATGAATAAGTGCCGGATAATCTAGCAGTCTCAACCTTCTGTCACTCAAGGTGGGGGAAAAATCTAACTATTCTTGCAATCATTTACAATGAAAATGCTGTCCATTATAGTTTACTCTGTTCATTTACAAGGACGGAGGAGGAGGAGGAATGAGTGGTTGTTTTGATAGGTTCCTTCTTTGTTAAGAATTATCCATTTTTGCAAATTTCTTTGTATTTGGGTTGAAAGGACCTGTTTGTTCACACATTTGAAGAAGTGAATGAGGGAAAGCAAGCCAAACTGACAGATTCATACAGGCTGCAATTCTGTCCACAATTGCCTATAAATAAGTCCCATTGAATGCAATGGGGTTTATTTATAAATATATAAAATATTTAAATATTTAAAGTTAACGCAGTAGCAGTTAAAACAGCATACACAACAGTAGTGTAGCATTTGATAGATCAAAGCAGCTAAAAGATAAGGGATTACTGTCAGCAGTTGAAATGCAGATGTGCAAAATCTAATTGCTTATTCTGCACCATGGAAGAACTTTAAAGAAAATAAACAGCAAATTTGAATCTTGGAATGGGTAACTATGAGTTTCAGCAACACCTCTAAAGATAACTGACAATTTAATTTAAAAAGAAAACACTGTTTATTGTTAGAAGGAAAGGCTATCAAATTGCCTCTTTGATTCACTACTATGGTAACACATCTGAATCAAAATATCTTCAAAAATAAAGAAGCCTTTAACTTATTGCTTCACTGATTAAAATGGTCGCTTCTTGTTGGAAATTGCCATCCACTAAAGTATTAGCCAATGTATCCTCCAATAACACCTGTTTTGTGCCATCTTTGGAAATGTCTACTGAGAAGAAAAGCCTATTGAGTTCAGTGAGCCTTTACTCTGGAATTTGTATAGAGAACAGGATTGGGAATTGTGCGCCTTTCCAGATGTTGTTGCATTGCAAGTCCCAGTGTTCCTCACTCTTGCCTACAACAGCTAGGTCTCCTGGCACATACAGTTCAATGATGACTAGCATTCTATACCGTAGTTACATATGTGTAATATAGAGTTATGAATTGGTAACTGCTCCATATTCGGTAGTACTACATAGTCATGATCATGACAGCCCTCCTGTGACAGGCTCTTACTTTTTCCAGATTGGTGTGGCAGTTCCTGATCTGATAACATACCCTGTCTTCACCCCACAGCTCTGTCTCCCCTCCACACCAATTATAACACCACCTTTGTGTAAGAGGGTGAGGCTATCCAGTGGTTGTTTAGAACCCCTTAACAGTTCTATGGTAGAGTGTTTTCTGTGTTACTTTTTACACTGTATACAACTCTGCCAAGTCAGTATTTACAAAGATAAACTCTAATATTTAGGCCATTTCTGCACTACACTGTTCTAATGCTGTTATTCTACTTTCAACCTCCAATGGAATCCTAGGGTTTGCAGTTTACGGAGGGGCCTTTAAAATTCTCAGCCAGAGAGCTCTTTGGCCTCAGTAAACTACAAACCCCGGAATTCCACAGGATGTTGAAAGTGCAATAATAACACTAGAACAGGGTAGGGTGGAAATGATTGCATTAAGATAACAATCAGAATAAAGTAGCATTTCGGATTTCAAATGCAAGTCAAGGTTGATATATTTCTTCAGGGCACTTTTTTGACATCTCACATATCTTTAGACTCTCATATAAACACAAGTATTGTGTAACAACACTTTGGCTGCACTCTTACCAAAGGATCAACCCCCAATCTAGGGCACGGTCTCTGAACAGATTCTACTAAGGTTCAATTATTCTTCTGTCTCTCACTAGGCTTCCACTGAGAATTAAACCTCCTAACGCAGCCAGCACATTCACCTCTTGCTGAATGAGGGACTGTACTCCCTAGCTTCTTGTTAGGTTCTCGCCGAAGGAATAAATACACACAGGTACATGACTTTAAATAACTTTTTGTCTCAGCCACCAGCCCCTCCCACACACTACTTGGCTAGGTTTCTCCCCCAAGGAGCCATTCTGGTTGCCTGGCAACCTGGCACTTCAGCTAGCCACACCCCCAGAACTTCGTCACACCCTCCAAACCCACCTTAATAGCCAGCAGCCACATTGAGCAAAGGAGGTCTGTTCAGTTAGCAGTCAGGGCACAAGGAAGATGATATTTCCACCTCCACTTCCCTCCCACAAACAAGTGAGCCTGTGCAATTAGAAGCAGGATACTATTTCAATTTCTCATTGCAGTTTGCAATTTTTTCATTGCAATTTCTCATTGAACTAAAGGAAGGGCTGGAAATGTCACCCTTCTTGAATCCCAATTGCCATCTAAATGCATCTCCTTCTCTCAATGTGGCTGACTGTTAAGGTAGGTTTACAAGTCAGGCCAGGAGGTGTTCCTGAGTTGTGCATTCATAACTAAATAGGGAATGTAGGATATTGGTGATAATCTGGAGGACCAGACAATGCTCATCCTGTGTTTCTCATCATGAGCTATTACCAATGAGTTTCTCGCCATGTGACTTTTCAGAGTAAATTTGGATATTCCTACTCAGGATAAGTACTCAAAGATCTGTAAGAGGAAGAAATGCTCACCATTTTTCAGGTACCTCCATTTCTTCCCTAGAAAGGATGGTGAAAGTAAACTAGAATTAAAATCCCTGTCCACCCCTAAATCTCTTTGGAGGAATTTCACTTAGAGAGAGAGAGAAAGAGAGGCCATTTCTGCACTGTGGCCCCATTCCAACATGAGGACACATTGAAGCTGATCCATGACGCATGCTACCACATGATGTCATTGCAGTCCCGCTTTTGTCACATCCCCAGCCATTGCAATTGTGCACTATACTGTCACTGGAAAAAAATCCAGTAATAGGCCCCTTTTGTGTGATGATCACATTGGCTGAGGCCATATAGAAAGGACAGTAGCAGTATTAAGGCTCTTGTTTCCTCAGTGCAACACAAGAAGAGGCTGGCTGCACTGTGGAAGAAAGGAGCATACCCCAAGTGCTACCATCTGCCAGCAGCTGGCTGGGTGCAGAGGGAAGCGTTCGGGACATGCTTCCATCCTGGCAAAGGCACTGCCAGAATGACGCTGGGATGTCGTGGGATTGTGGCATAATGCAATGAGGGCCAGAGAGACAGAGACCCTTTTTGCATGGCATTTGTCATGCAAAAGGGCCTCTGGAGTGTCGCGTGATTGCGAGGAGCATTTCAGACAGCATCCTCGCAATTGTGCAATGCTGCCAGGGCCGGCAGGTACCGATCGCACACTATAGCATTTTCGGCTTTTAGCCAAAAATGGTGCATGATTTCGCATCACTCCAGGGCCCCACGCACACTTACCATCCATGTGGAGCTCCGGAACCACAGGCCTTGCGCTTCCCCCCCCAGCGCAGCCTGGGAAAATATCCGGCTGAGCTGTGGAAGGAAGAGGTGGAGCCCTCATGCTGCCTGCCGGCCAGCAGGCAACTCCTACGGAGCAGAAGCAGTGGGGACGTGAGAGTCTCATGGAAGAGGCTGCTCACTTGATCCCCACGCGACCGTGCCAGACACAGGTAAGTTGCAGAAAGGGCCAGAGAGAGAGAAACAGGATTTGAAAGCATTGTCTTTCTTTCCCCTTTAAGTTCTAACTGGCTATGTCTTCAGGATAATTTATTAATTATGAGAAACCTTTTCTACCTAATTAAGAGGTGCAGTTAGCACAGTATGCAACATTGTTGCTAAATTAATTCATTAATTTGTGGAGACAGAGAGAGACAGGGAGGTAAAAGAAGGCCTAACATAACCCCCTCAGAAGCTCTACTTAATGTCACTGTTCCATGCCGAATACCATAAAATGTAACTAATTAAGCAAAAAGGGCCAAGCCCATCCATTACTCTGAAGTCAGCTTGTCAGGGAAGAGGGCAAGCTTCCAGAACCAAAAGTGGTATCTCAGTTCATTAAGCAAAGGGGCCAGTGGTAATGCTTGCAAGGAGAGGCTGGAGCGATGCGGCATTCTGTTACTTCAGCACACCATCATGTGGCCCTCAACTGTGGGGAAGTGTGAGCACATGCTCTTCCACCCATCTGTTTGAGAATTTGAAAATTTAAGCTTTTTCCTACTTTACCAAGTTGTCGGGTCAGTAGACCAAAGTTGGCACGTTTCTAAATCAGTTAATCTGGAATGATACACAGTTCTCATGTGCTGTTCTCTTCCTCATCAACAGTAAGGTTGGGATTACACTGGCATTATTTTTTTAAAAAAAAACTTTATACTTCCATGGTTGTTTTAATTTGTTCTGTTTTAATCTTGTTAGCTGCCTTGAGTCCTACCATCAGGAGAAAGATGGGGTAAAAACAAACAAACAAACAAAGAATTTATTTAGCCAAATTTATGTAAGAGCTTCTGTTGAAGTCCTACTCTCCTGTGCCCTATTAAAAGTGGTAAAGTGGAGGAATGCTGAAGATGGGCATGCTATATGGTTGGTGGACCATTTGTGGAATTACCTCCCAAGCCACATGTCTGCACAAGGGGTGGACAATTCTGGGATTATACAGGGTTAGTTGCCCATGAGATCATGTGTTTGATCTCTTGGGGGGACCGTGGACAACTAAACACCCCCATCAAAGCCCCTGCAAACTGATTTTGTTTGCAGGGGCTTTGATGGGGTGTTTGGTTGTCCATGGTCCCCCCCATTTTTCCCCCTTAAATCTGCCCAGATGGCCTTTAGGAGACACCAGGAGCATTTTCACCATGATTTTAGTCCCTCACTCGGGCCATTTTAAATCCAGTTTAGGGAGGGGCCTTCCTTATTATACAACAGGAAGTGAGAGAAAAGTCACTTCCTGATCATTTCCTTAAAAAAAAGAAAGTCCTCTCCTGGACAAAAAATGGCCCAAGGGGACAAAGACATAGCAAAAATGCCCCCATACGGGGCCCTAGGGGCTACAAAAACAATGCCTCCTGGTCTCCACCATCATTATTAGGATACCAATTGTGAATGATTATGTTTGCCTGTACTTTTTGAATATTTAATGATTTCAGGTGCTTTTTTAATGGGAAATGGGTTTTATCTTTTGTTGCTTTACTATAATTGGATTTTATCTGTAGCGTTGTTTATTTGTAGTGGTGGTGGTAGTCATGTTAACTTTATTCATACTCCACCATTTCCCAGAACTGGGATTCAGGCTGGCTTACAGATTAAAACAGTTATGATACAGTTAAAAATATATAAAAGGTCAACACTAAAATAGAAATGGGCTATTAACAATACTAAAGCAAAACCTCTAGTACAGTGATGAGAAACAGAGGAAGATCCAAGGCTGGATGAGCTCCATTTTCCATCTACCACCGAGACCTCTGTGAACAGTGAAGAAAGTCAACGTTGAATTCCGGGCGGGGGAGCATTGTGGGCCTCTGAACATGTTACGGTCTTAAAACAAACAGTTACCCTCCCCAGAGGTTTGTGGGAGTGCAATTGTCCATTTTGGGGGCTGCTTTTGTCCTTGGGGGTTACATCAGGCAGCTTGGCAAGCCATATGCGGTCTCTTGACCATACAACTGGCCTCAGAGGCTGGTAAACTCTTGCTCTTTAGAAGTCTTTAGTGATAATCTCTCAGGAGTACCTTAGGCCCTTTGTGCACCATTCCTGGATCCTGTGTCATCCCAGTGCCACTCCTGGGATGGAACCAGGACCCAAATGCCCCTGTCCACATCTGACTGGCTGCCAATGGATAGGTAGTGGTCAGGACATGTTCCTTCCTTCTGCAATGCAACCAGCCTCCTCCTGTGCTGCAATGAGGAAGGATGTACTTGGTAGAGTTTTCTCCTTTCCTGCACAGCCACTGGCAACACCATCATTGCACGAAGGGAGGCCATTACTGGACCTTTTCCCATAATGGTATACTGTGAGATTGTGATGGTTGGGGATGCGACAGGAGTGGGACCATGACAATGTTGTGCAATGACCCGCATCGCAGACCACCAGCAATGCATCCCCCTGCTGGGATGGCGCTATTGTGTGGAAATGGCCTTAGTTTTTGATAGAGCTGTTCAACAGTAGAACAGGCAGCCTTACTGGATGGTGAACTCTCTTTCTTCGGAAGATTTTAAGCAGAGAGTGGATGACCTTCTCTCTGGAGTGCTATAACTGTTTATTCCTACATGGCAGGCAGTTACACTAGCTGTTCCTTGCACTCCCTTCCAACTCCATCACTCTAAGATTTTATCCTATTACTGTATGCCTTCAAGTCATTTGTGGCCTATGGCAACCCTAAGACAAATCCATCACAGGGTTCTCTTGGCAAGATTTGTTCCGAGGGGATTTGCCATTGCCTTCTTTTGGACCTCAGAGAATGTGACTCACCCAATGTATACCCAGGGGGTTTCCATGGATGAATGAGGATTTGAACTCTGTGCTCCTAGAGTTGTAGTTCAACACTCAAACTACCACACCACACATTTATTTATTTGTATGCATATGTTTTCATTTTATTTAAATTGTACCTCGTCTTTCTTCTTGCACAGGACCCAAGGTAGCTAATTAGAATCTTGGCTACCTTACAGTGATAATGGCTTTTGTGATTATTATTTTCTGGTTGGTATATCATTACACAAGATCCAGGATGGTGTAGCAGTTTGAGCATTGGGCTATGACTCTGGAGATGAGGGTTTGATTCACCACCCAGCCATGGAAAATCACTGGGCAACTTTGGGTGTGTCACACACTCTCAGCCCCAGAAAACCATGTGATAGGTTTGCCTTAGGTCACTATCCGTTGGAAACAACTTGAAGACACGCAACAACATTATTATTATATAAGTGAGACATGCAACAAACCATTAGCCAAAATCTTCCTCTTAGCCCAGACTAGCGTAGACCCAATTGGATTGAATGGGTTTCTTCTAGTTGGAACTAACCAACAGCATTCCAGCCACTGTCAGGTGGAGTTCTCCTGTGAAGGGAGGGGGAATTATTTTTCCACATTGACAGGGGATGGGCAGATATCTTAACATTTGGAGAGGGGGATATTCTTCTTTATTTATATTTTAAAATAGCTTTGTAACAGTGGCAAGCCTCTCTGCAGCCACCCACCTACATATCCTGGCAAGAACGCTCAAGGGAGTAAGGCTACATCCTGATCTATCATTGACATTTTGGGCTAGGTAACACAATCGGAGAGTCAGCATAGGGTAGTGGTTTGATTCTTGAGCTGGGACTCTGGGGTCAAAATGGATGAAGTCAATCTGACTTCTGCTGGGAGGGAGTTCCTGTAAGCCCTGTCTTATATGTTCAGCAGTCTAGCCTTTCAGGGTGGTGGAACATGCCTCTGGACCTCAGGTGATGACTTCAAATTCTGGATAGTCTCACACAGAAGAAGGTGGTCTTCCTGATATCCTGGCCCCAGTTCATTTAAGACTTTGCATATCAAAACCATCTCCTTGAAGTAAGCACACAGGGTCCATTGCCTTTGTCAGACTGGAGTTAAAATATAGCAAGTTGTTTGGGCAGCTCTAACAATAGATAGGTTTTGACCTGCTAGCTCTAAAAGGTCAATGAAATGCCTTTTAAATAAAAAATAAATGTCCAGGTAATATGAAAGGGCATTCCATTCTTGATTACAAGGCGAGGTAAGCTATAATATTTAAGTGAAAGGTTACTCCTGGAGACAGAAACTGTATAGCCTTCTCCCCATGGTTCTATAATTTTAATTTTTACCATGACTCTTTTCCATAACATTCAAGCATTCTCTGCAGTGGATTTTAGCCTGCTCTATCATTGATGGGTATACTCCTGGAAGGTAATGAGACTTTGCCTAACTTTTTGCTCCCATGTAGATAGGGGGAAAAATGACCTTTAGACACCTCATATAATCTGAAAGATTGTAGCTGCACTGATCTTTAATTTGTGTTATGTTTTTATGGAAAATAATTCATCAGCATAATGGAATAGTGGAGAGTCGGAGGCAAGGGACTGCTTTAATAACCCCATTTAGGTTTCACTCACTGTTGAAGGTTGGATGAGAAAGCACACAGCTCCTGGATAATGTCTTACCTGCTGGTTACCTTTACATTCATCACCTCCAAAGAAGAGCCTCTTATTTCACCTTCCTTTTTGCCTAATTATGCGATTTTGCACAAAGAGCAAATAGCCGTTTAAAACAGTGTGTTCATTTCCAGACTTAAAAGATGTTCCTGAGAACACAGCTTGGCTGCTGCTGCTCTAAAAGGGGATTTTTGAGCTCTGGCCATGGCCAAGGGGCAGGAAATTCCTTTGTTGAAATGCAGTTGCAGAGACCTCTTTGTGTTCTTGGTCTTTTGAATTCAGTGCAGAAAAAAGAGGGGAGAGCGTTCTGAAAAGGGCTCCCTGGGCATCTTCATTCATACTGGAGCTGAAAATTTTTATCTGAGGGTAAAAGTAGGCCCTGTGGTGAAGAAAAAACACATGGTGGAATTTTGAGGGAAGCAAGGACGATGAGGTTTCCAAACGTTTCCAGAAAGGTCTCCGGAGGGTTTGCATTTTCTGGAGGGGCAGCTTACCTGTATCTGGGGAGAAAAATCAGGTAAAATTAGGGCAATTCTGGTTAAATAACATGTCCACAGGAATGTTAAAAGAAGATAGAAGAATTTCAACAGGGATATAGCTATTTCTCAAGACCTCACCACCACATCTTTATTTTGATGGTCTAACGTCCAAGTCTCCTTCTACCTCTAATCCCTCTATGGTGAAGATCACTGAGGCCCTTAAGCCCTCAATGTTCTTTTAGCTAATGTACCACACATGGACGATGTTTTGACAGATCCTAATTTTAATACAAATGCATTCTTTCAAACTTCTAAAATGAGCCAGGACACCACAGCACACCTGATTTTTTTTCCCAGAATTTTGTTGTAGTTGTCAAACTTTGTTTGATTTATAATATATACTATGACCATCATGAAATATCTGAAAGGCTGCCATATGGACAATGGAGCCAGTTGGTTTTCTGCTTCTCCCAGGGATAGAAACCAGACTCATGGATTCAAATTACAGAAAGAGGAGGAAGAAGTTGTTTCTGACTGAACATTAGTAAGAGCTTCCTGATGCTAAGAGTCATATGATTGAGTTCCACAAAAGCTGATGTACTGTCATTCATTGAAGATTTTTAAACAGAGGGTGGATGGTCACCTGTTGGGGATGCATTAACTGTGGATTCCTGTAATGGCATGGATTGGGACTGGATGATCCTTGAGGCCCCTTCAAATTCTATGACTTTATGATTCTATATCCAACTGTCCTCTCAAAACTGAGACTCAAGTTGATGCAGGGGCTCCTCCAGAAGGGCCAATTTATCTGGTAGATGTTGGGCTTGTTTGTTTATGATGTTAACACCTTTGCACACTTTCCTGCATTCTAGAGTTTCATCCACTATTAGAAAACAGGAAGTTTTCTTCCTGTTTGAGTGGTGGTTAAATGGTGTGGGCTAGGTTTCCCTCTCTTTAGGTTGTCCCTCCATAAAGTCAACAACTCCATCCATGCTTTTCCTCCAGTATCTATGTTGCCTGTCACCTGTCTTGCCATATATAATCATAGAATTGGAAGAGACCACAAGGGCCATCCAGTCTAACCCCTTTTTGCCATGCAGGAATACACAGTCAAAGCAGTCAGTCAGATGGCCATCAAATATCTATTTAAAAACCTCCAAAGACAGAGACTTCATCACCATTTAATGTCTTTGAATTTGATTCTTGAGAAAGCTGGGTATGTTTAGCTTGGAGAAGAGAAGACTAAGAGGTAACATGAGAACCATCTTTAATTACCTGAAAAGATGTCATGTAGAAGATGGAGAAAGCTTGTTTTCCACTGCTCCAGAGATTAGAGATATGCACATGCGCATGCACACACACACACATACTCAGAAAGAGAGAAAAGAATGCTAAAGTGCTATACCACTTTAGACTATAACTCTAAAAGAAGGGGGAGAAGGAACACAAAATAGTAACCAAAAATGCCATGAGAAAGGAAGGTCAGAGGAAAACCTACTAGCAAAGCTCACACTTCCATTCCAAGCATCACCAGTGGGCTCATCTAGATATTCAGAAGGAACTAAGACAATGGATAAAGACATGAAGATTTACCTATGGCTGTATTGGACACAGACAGGAGTGAGGAAGGAAAAAAGTTGCCTTGGGGTTAAAAAGTTCTGGCTAGTCCTGAACATTTATAAGAAATGAACTAGAACAGCAGGCATGTCATTTGGATATTTCTAAAAAAAAAATCCCAATAAGTGCAGGTACAACTCCTTCCACATGAAGTAAAGGCAACTCAAAAGCATATCGGTTTTTAAAAAGTGTACAGCACCCACCCATTAGAAAAACTCCACTCCCAGCAATGAGACAATTGGTAAAATTCCACCTTGAAAAAAATGATTTTTGCCTACCAGCACTGGAATTTCAGCTGTTTTTAAAGGCCTATGAGCTTGTACTGGAAAAGGCAGGGGATATAATGTGCAACGCCACTGTGCACACAGTATTCCTGAGAAAAATCTGTTCCTATGCACGCACAATATCTACCTGACTTTGGACAGAACAAAACCACCAGTGGTGCTGAGTGGTTGTTGATGGCTTCCACATCAGTGCAGTAGTGAATCCACTCTGAATTTTAGCCTGAACTTTAAAGGTGATATCCACAGTGCTGGAACTTTTCCTCAAAACAAGTTTGGCATTTCAGATAGGTATTTTAAAGTTCAGACTAGAAATCCAGCATGGATTCACAGTTCTGCTGTCACTACTGAGTGGTACTGAACTCATGGGATGTCTGAGCAACCCTGAACTGGGAATAACCATTTATTGGGGGCATGATCTAGCTAAAGCTAAGTCCCATTGAGTTCAGTAGGGGGGAAATGAATATTTTTCTTTTCTCGCACCGAAAACAAGCCGTTCCCAGACATCGCTTTCCCCAAATTGTTTTTTTTCTGTAAATATATTGTTCCATGTGACTACATTCCACACACAGTAATTACAGCTTGCAGCTAGATCAAAGAGTGTGTTTTCCCAAACCAGCAGTAATCAAATCAAATGCTTTAAATTCACCATTTGACATAATTACTATAAATATGACAGGAAATGGTATTTCTGGGCTGCATAAATTTGCAACTGTGTCAAATGACTGCCTGGTGAGAAGAAGGGAAAGATGCTTCATGATCTGGCAAAGTGTATTGGAAAACAGTCATGCTCCCCAGAGAGCTCTGGAATGTTAGGGCATGTGGAGAGGAACCTAAACATATAGATATATCGTAAAACATAATTGCTCTGGTTGCACAGTTACAAATGAAAAGAAAATGGGTAGCATCCATCAAGAATCCCTCTTCTGATGTCAGACATTTATCCATGGAATAGGTTAGAGGATTGTTGTTTTTCCCTGTCTTCTACGAACACACATTCATACACACAGACACACAAAAAAAATCTGCTTTGGAAGGTCTCTGTTCAGGGGGCCTGCAAGTGGGTAACAGGGTCACCCAAAATTGCACACATTTCCCCTAATATAGGCTCTCTGCTATTTTTGTAAGTGGTTTTCCTGAATGTATGCCATTTTTGTTCATCGTTTACCCTAACTATGATATGATTTATTTATTTGGAGAAATGCAACGCAAAACACAGAAAATTCCAAAAGAGAGAATGTTAATTCTACTCCGGTTTACTTCTTCTTCTTCTCTTCTTCTTCTTCTATTACATCCCACTTTGTCCCCCAAAATTCAGACTCAAAGTAGCTAACAATTTGAGGCCTTTTCTATAGACAGGCTTCATCTTGTGATAGTAACACAAAAGGAGTGAGACCGCAACAACGTTTCTGCATGATGTTGTTGCAGTCCTGTCCTTTTCTTGTAGCCAATCAGTGCAGTAATGGAGCAAATCATGGATGGGTTTTCCCTGTCAATGATGCCCAATTGCATGATGCTCCTGCACTTACCTGCCCTGCGAAGGCTCAGAAGTTCAATGGAGGAAAGTGCCCTGCTGAGCTGAAGAAGGAAGAGGCATGTCCATCATGTTTCCTTCTGCAGGGAGCCAGTCTGGTGCGAAAGACAATGGTGCTGGGATCACAACCGCACGGCAACATGATAGTCACAGAAAGGGCCTGAAAAAACAATATTAATAAAAACATACAGAAAGTGAATTTTAAAATAGAATTAAACTCTGTACAGTATTATAACAGTTCACCCCTTAAACTAAAAGAATAAAATGCAATTTAAAAGATAAAAAAGCACTTAAAATAGTTCAGTTAAAATAATACAGCACTCCTCAGCCCATTCTTTAAAATCTTTGTTTTAAAATCCTGTTGGAATAAAAAGGTTTTAACCTGTCAATTGAAGGACAACAAGGATGGGGCCATTATGGCTGCCCTGGGAAGGGAGTTCTGGAGTCTAAGGACAGCCACCAAGAAGGCTCCCTCTTAGGTCCCCACCGACTGTTCTAGTGATGGTGGTGGGATTGAGAGAAGGGCCTCTCTTGATGATCTCAGAGCTGAGGTGGCTCATATTAGTTGGGAAAGATTGAAATAGGCCAGCTTGTATGCAAAGAAAAACCAATTAATTTCTTCTCTTGTTTCTAATTATAAGGCATCTGTGAAAAATGAATAGTATATTTAAGTTGGAAATGATCATAAAGGGCCATCTAGAACAGCTGCCAGTGAAGGAATCTACAAGTAAACCAGCCCTGAGAGATGGACAGCCAAAATCTGTTTAAAAATCTTCAGTGAAGATTTTCTTCTGATACAGGTCTCGTTCACTCTGCAAGTGGTAGTGCTTTGATGCAGTTTGAAGCATCATGGTTCCAGCCTACAGAATCCTGAGATTTGCAGTTGTGTGAATTCCCTGCCAGAGAGCTTTAGTGAGCCAGCAAACCACAGATCTTAGGATTCTGAAGGAAGCAGCCATGGCAGTTCAAGTGGTATCAAAGTGTTGTGTCATGTGAAAGGAAATGTAGCCGGTTCCACTGTCAAGTTCTCCCTAATGTTTAGTTGGAAATTCTATCCTTCTAATTTGAATCCATTGATTTGTCTTCTGGATTCTGGAGTATCAGAAAAGGAGCTTTCTCCATCTTCTATGTGACATCCCTTCAACTATTTCAAAATGAATATCATACTGCTTCTGTAGCTTCACTTCTCCAAGCTAAACCTGCCCAGCTCTGTAAGACATAGGGCTTAGTTTCCATACTTTTTACCATCTGGACTGCCCTATTTCTCAACATATTGAAGTTGGTCACAATCCTTCTTATACCATGATGTCTAGAATTGGACAGAGGACTACAAGTGAATTTTGACCAAAGCAGAAGAGAAGGGTACTATTACAGTGAGTCCTTTGTTATCTGCTGGGGTTCTGTTCCAGGACTCCCTGTGGATACCAAAATCCATGGACACTCACATCTCATTATATACAATGTTGTAGTAAAATGGTGTCCCTTATATAAAAGGGCAAGCACCTCAAACGTGTGCAGGAGAGAATTTGCAGATCTGGGAAATGGTAGGAAGCTACATCTGGGTACACCTATACATCAACTTAGTGCAGGGCAAATGAAGGTTTGATTTTTGGATTCTCTTTTTCCCCAAATATTTTCAAGCTGTGGCTGGTGGAATGTGTGGGTGCAGAACTGATCAATAGGGAGGGCCAACTGTACTTCCTTTCATTGGGACATTATCATTTTCCTAGAATTGAATAGACTTTTTTTTTCTGTTGCTGTTGCTGCTGCTACTGTTTCATCACTGCATCCCCATTTCAGAGCTGCTGTACCTTGCTCATTCTGAATACAGCACTTTCCCATTCATTATTAGACAAACGAAGCAAAAAAAAAATGGAAATAAAAAAGAGCCATCTAATCCACAATCCCGTTTCTCACAGTGGCCTACTTTCCCACAATAGTCCACCTTCTACAGAACATAGCAAGCTAAAGACAGGATACATCACAGAAAGGCAAACAGTGAAATCAAGGGGGTCTTGACCTAGAACTACCCATATTCTATGGCAAAGCTCGTTGGGTTGGTGATCAGTTTTGTCACTCTCCAAGTCAAGTCAAAAGAGCTGCCTATGTATATACACATATTCATGAATTGGGGTAGATGATCTGTGTCAGAAGTCTCCCATGGTATCTTCTTGCTGTTCTTTTCTTGCGTTACACCTTCTTAAGCACAATAACAAAGTGGACCCTGCTTTTGAGTGGATGCTTCCTTGTAAACAAGCTCTATTTATAGAACATGTTAGAACAACTCAGGCTACATTGAATGACAAATATGTACTTTGACAACTTTGACAAGAAATCTCTAACAGAATCCTTGATCTCTCTCTCTTTCTCTCTCTCTTTCTCTTCCTCCCTCCCCACTTTCAAAGAGGGAAGAACGGAGGCTGTTCCCTATGTAATTGTTCATGCTGCACACAATGGAAGAGGTTGAAATTTTGTTTTAGTAAGAATACACACACCCTCTTTCCATCACTTTCCACTAACATTCTAAAGCAGAGGTGGGCAACTGTGATGCGTCTAGGGGTCAGTTTTCAGACCTCTGGACCTGTGGGGGGGCACGTGGATGAATGAAAGCACAAACACACACTCAAAAACCAAACAAACCTGGAAGACTACTTCTGTTGTTGTTGTTTTTTTAAAAAAATGGAAACTGTTTATGTCAAACAGTGAAAAAAGGACCCTGCAACCCATTTGAAGGTAAATTGCCTCTCCTCCATCTTTTCCACTCTACACCCACAGAACAAGCAGACTTCTCACCGAGCTCTCCTGTTTGCTACAGCTTCTCCATAACACAGCCGTTTGCTGGCTGGTAGAGAATAAGGGAGCAATACAGAAGGAATTTTGAAAAGCATGTTGTATTTTTTAAAAACTGTAATGTTTTCAATTACTTTTTTATCTTTTTAAGGTTTAACTCTTATAGTCCATTAAAACAAAGTGTACGCATGCCTTGTTTTGAAAGTGATTTTATTGTTTTGATTTGGTTTATATCCCACATTACTCTCTACACAGGATCTGAGGTGGAATTATGTGTCTTGGAGGCTTTTTGAATAGTAATTTAATGATTTCATAGAATCATAGAGTTGGGGGAGATCACAAGGGCCATCCAGTCCAACCCCATGCCATGCAGGAACATACACTCAAAGATTCCTAACAGATGGCCATCCAACCTCTGTTTAAAAACCTCGAAAGAAGGAGACTCCACCAAACTCCCAGGCAGTGTATTCTACTGTCAAACTGTTCTCACTTCAGGAAGTCCTTCTTGATGTTTAGGTTTAATCTCTTTTCCTGTCGTTTGAAGATATGGTTCTGTGTCATAGTCTCTGGAACACAGAAAACAGGCTTGCTCTATACAACATCCCTTCAAATATTTAAACATGGTTCTCACATCGCCTCTTAACCTTCTCTTTCTGGGCTAAACATATCCAACTCCCTAAGCTGCTTCTCCTAGGCCATGGTTTCAAGGCCATTGCCCCAGAAATACAGGCATCTGGCAGTCACAACATTGGGAATGACCACACAAGGTCTGCTTGTGACTCATCCCTGTAGTTTCCACATCTGTGAGGCAACAGGGCAACAAATCTGATTGAGGTTGGGTTCCAAACTTGGAAGGAGCTGTTCAATGTGATAAAGACTATTCCCTCCAGAAATAGGCTCAGGATCTTGGATACCTCCTTTAAAGTTCAACCTAACACATGGAATGGATTCACCACCTGCTTGTCATGCAAGCCACCTACCATTACTGCCTATACATAGCATTATTCTGGTGCTTGTTTCACTTATTTGTTTTTTGTTGTTGTCATTTGTAGTCAAGTTGACTTTGATTTATTGTGACCCCAAGAATAAGAGACCTGGTGGCACAGTGGTTAAATGCAGCCACAAGGTTGTGAGTTCAGTCCTGCTGGGCTTCAGGTTGACTCAGCCTTCCATCCTTCCACAGGTTGGTAAAATGAGTACCCAGCTTGTTGGGGGCAGTTAGCTACCACGTTGTAAATTGCTTAGAGAGCACTTAGCTGATAAGTGGTATAGAAATACACATGATATTGCTATTGCTAATAAAAGACCCCCAAGACACCTTGCTAGCAATAGTCTTGCTCCGGTCTTACAAACTTAGGGTTGTGGCTTTCTTGATTGAATCAATCCAGCTATAGTTTGGTCTCTCACTTTTCCCATTGACTTCCACTTCACCAACCATTGAGTGTCTTTACCACTCAACCACATCATCTCATGATATGTCCCAGGTATGACAGCCTCAGTTAAGTCATCTTTGCTTTTAATGAGGATTCACGCTTGACTTTCTTTAAGAACAACTCATTTGTCTTTGTGGCAGTCCATGGTTTTCGATTAATTCTCTTCCTGTCAGGTTTCTTCACTTTCCAGCCTTCACAATCATATATTGGAATCAGAAATACTATTGCCTGGATGCTTCTGACTTTCGTATTTAGTGATACATCTTTACAGTTGAGGATCCTATCTTATAATAACCTTAATGGTTATTATAAAATATTTTTAAAATTATTATTATTATTATTACTACTACTACTACTATCACCATCATCCACATAGAAAGAAAGAAATTTTCAGCACCTGGTGTAAAATGGGGTGCCTACATATATCTGAGCCTTTTTATTTATTTGTTTTATTTATTTGTTCAAATAAAACATGTCCAAGATCTTGGTTAAGTGCAGGAATACACAGGGTATGAAAGAAATTCATTTGGACAAAGTTTTTTCTAATGGAGTTACAAAATATGCATACCATTTGTGTGTGTGTGTGTGTGTGTGTAATAATGGTTTTTTTTCATGCAAACAAAACATGTGCAAAAGATCATTTCTGCATTTTCTACATGTTTTGTTTGCATGAAAAAAACCATTATTTCAGTTTCTTGTACTGAAAGCATAGAACAAGTACCCACATTGAGGAGGCAAAGTATAACTTTACAATGACAGAGTTATCCAGGAGTTGTGCAATAGTGCCTTGTTTGTGACTTGCCATTGCACAAACAAATGCTCAACTGAATTTACATGCCCATTTGTACATACAATGCACAGTGTTCATCTGCATCCATAGTGTGCATGTGTGATGACCAGAGATTCATTTCAACAATCTTGACCCAAATGCAGACGTTCCTCATAGAACAAGACAAGACAAAACAAAACGTACCTCATTTGGAAAAAAAAAAATCCAGAGATAGAAATAACATTTGAAAAGTGTGATACTTTCTCATTTTCTCCTGCAGTGAAGAGAACATGTGCTGTTGCTTACAAGAATGAAATAAACAAAAGCTAAGACCCTGGACTAGAGGACTTTTTGCAAAGTTTTTCACAAGTGGAAGTACGAAGTATCTTCCATATCAGCTCTCCAAACCCATCTATAAGTGTTGTGTGCAGGAGTGCACACCCACACCCACACACAGCTGACATGCACTTTGACTGGCTTATGGAGAGTCAGGGAGAGAAACAGACAAGTATCCAGTTTTGTTGCTATAGCTAGAAGTACAGTGACCTCTGGGTAACTCCAGGGGTCTTCCACAGGTACCGGAGGACAATATCAGTGCTATACATCCAGAAGCTGGATGCTTCTCTGCTATTCTCTGCTTTCCTTGCTATTCCCTGTCCAGTAAATGGTTGCAATAGCTAAAAAGAAAGTTTTTGGGGCAGTGTGTTTGTTGTGCAAGGTCAACGGAGCATTCCAAGCTCCAGAGTGACCAACGCAAATGACTTACGAAGGTATAAATTAGAATTGTGCCTTCATAAGTCACTAATAGGATGCTAGACCAAGATGTTACAATCCTATTTGATAGCTCAAAGTCTATTGTGTGTGATTGATTTCATCTCCCCTCCCTTCCTCTCCCTTCATCGACACATGCCAATTTTGACACAAGAATTAAAACTTCTGAGAACTTCACTTAAAAAGTCCTCCCATCTCTCTTGGGACTCAGAAAGGACTCATTTCACAGCTCTCAGAGTATCATGCCTTGTGCAGAACTCAGACACCATTTAACAAGTAGATTTTAAACAACCCTTGCATTATTGCTTGCTAATGCAACGAGTCAATTAGGATGTCTTCCTATACTTTCCATAATGAACTAGCAATCTAATTTGAATGGTGAAAAAAAAAGGCAAAGCTGTAAAGAGCTTGATCTTGCTTATTTAAAGCATTTATCAACTGCTACTTGATTATTTTTCAGGCATGTAGGCTGTGTTCAGATGAGCTGATATGAAGGTCATTGCTCCCTTATGCCATTATAAAGACTCAAGACACACCACAGGGATGTTCAAATGAATATACTTCATGTATTCAATTCAAGCAAGAGCATTACGTCCCTTAGTCATACCTCTTCCACCATTTTTATTGTCCACATGTCAGTTGATTTGTTTTGGGCAAAGATCCTAGATTGTGCTTCTGCAGTGTAAATCTACATTTGTGTAGTTATGTAGTTGTATGTAGGTAGGCATGTATGTATTGGGTTTGTTAATTGCCTCTTGACACAGTTAATGAGATAATGCACAGTGAATATAAAAACTCTAAACATTAAAAACACAACAAAACCAATTCAAATGTGATTGTGTATCACCTACTCAGCTACATAACAACTTTAATAATGTAACTAGGGTCATTTCTGCACTATACTGTTATAGTGCTATTATTCCACTTACAACATTCTATGGAATTCGGGGGTTTGTAGTTTACTGAGGCCAAAAGCTCTCTGGCTGGGAATTCTAAATGCCTCTCCCTAAACTGCAAACCCCAGGATTCCATAGGATGTTAACAATCTGAACTGTTTACAGAGAGTTACATCCTTAGTTTTCTATTATGTTTTAGAGTTACTTATTATACGTTTTCCATCACTGTGCAGCTGATCTAGAAATATGTGACCTAGCAATATGGTTATCATTTGTTATTTTTATTTGCCATCAATTCGACTTTAACTGATAGCAACTCTATCAATGGGAGATCTTCGAGATTCCCATCATCATCTGCCCTGCTCAGATCTTGCAAACTTATGTCTGTGGCTTCCTTAATTGAACCCACATGTTATGCCGTCTCCCTCTTTTCCTACTGCCTTCCACTTGATCCAGCATTTTCCAAAGAGTCATGTCATCTCATGATATAGGCAAAGTATGACAGTCTCGGTTTAGACACTAAAAGGGTAAAAGTTTGTCTTTTTTGCAGTCCATGCTATCTACTGTGTTCTCCTTTCGCCTCACATTACAAATGAGTTGATTTTCTTCCTATCAACTTTCTTCTTTTTCCAGTTTTCACAATCATCACTAGAAATCAAAAATGCTAGCACTGATGATGGTGACTTTGGTATTTAGTGGTATATCTTGACGTTTCAGGATCTTGTCTTGTCGCTTCATATCTGCACTTCCAAGTCTTGGACAATTTCTGCATAGCGTCCATGATGGGGATGGGATGGCAGTGGTCCATGAGTTGTGCTTTCACACAACATCTTTGCTGTCCCACTGCCAACCCGTCCCCACCTGCTGTGATCACGGATATTCACTTAATGGAATAAATTCTTTAAACACCTATGATCATGTGATGCTCCTGCCACCACCAGCTATGTAGAAGTGGTGAAAGGATGATGAAGGTTCTTCCTTCCCTACAGCAGCATAGGAAAGAGGCTGGCTGCACTACGGAAGAAAGACGCATGTTGCTTGAGCTCCCTTCTGCAGGGAGCCGGCCAGGGTGCAGTGGTGAGCATTCCTGTTGTGCTCCCATCCCAGTAAAGGCACTGCTGGAATCGCAATAGGATGATCAGGGGATCTGGTAAGGTGCTGAAATGTCCTTGGTCTTCTTCTGATTTCTTGACTACAATCTCCATGTTGATTAATGACTAAACCACAATACAGGGTATTTTTTATGTTTTAAGAAACAATCTTTATTAATTTCAGATTAACATACACTTGTGATACAAAATACTAAATACGAAATAGAAAATACAAAATATACAAAATACAAATATACGAAAAAAAGGATAAGGGGGAAAAAAAGAAAAAGGAACGAAAAAAGCTATAGGAAGAAAGAGAAAGAAAAAAGAAAAAGAGGAAAAGAGAGAAAACAAAAAGAACAGAACAAGAAGAAAAAATTAAGAGTTAAAAAAAAGAAAAAAAGCATAGAAACCTAGAAATTTCACATTTAACACTTAACAAACATTTAACAAAAAAGTAACTTCCCAATTAGCTTTGACTGCTGGTTCTAATTATCAATTATACTTCCTTCTTAAAGTAAAGGATATTTTTAAATATTTCCGTGTCTTGTTACCCACTGCAAAGTTATGTATATCACTGGTGGCCATTATTTTTGTCGTCCTAGTATTCGACAGTAACTCTGCTATTGTACTTTTTTCCTTAATTTTGATTGGTATCATGCAATTATGCAACGCAGTGTCTTCAAGACAAAGCCAAGCCATTCAATGTTCTCAGAGCACAAGTTAACACAATGGCCTTCCTTACCTTCACGTCCCATCACAGCTCCTCTTTGTTCTTCACTAAGGCAATTTTCTGTGTTTCGTTGGTCCAGGGACATTGGATGAAATGTTCCATTTCCTTCCATCTTCTTAAAGCACCTGCACGACGTGCTTGATGGATCATTTCAAAATGACCTTGTTAAATGGGAATGCGTAAACCAAGGTGTATTTATTGTGTGTGGCTTTGGCTGGTCAAATCCTTCCATTAAATGGGCGATATGTCAGAGAACTCAAGGCACAAATTCAAACTGTCATTGATTTCTTTTGGTCTATAAGATCGTCTTTGAAAGAGAGCAGGCAGCTCCTGTCTGTCACAAAGAAAGCATAAACTCAAATTTCTTTCTGTAGCTCTTGTCGCTTGTTTACTCAGGCTGCCAGCCCAAGAAAATGCAAGGTTTTCCAGCAGATGGCTGTAATACAGTTTAAAATTACTTAGAAGTAAGCCCTATTAAACACAGTAGGGGTTACTCCTGAGTAGGTAGGATTAAAGACATAGGCCCTTTCTGCAGCACCCTCCCATCCTGCCATGGGGATGGGAGACGGACAGGACTGTGATAACACTTCTGCATGATGTCATCATGCTCCCGTCTTTCTCCTGTCCCTAGGCCAGAGCTTTCCAAACAGTGTGTTGCGACATGTTAGTGTGTCACCTGAAGTGAGTAAGTGTGTCACCTCCCTGGGCTGAGAAAGGATCCCACACCTGAGCCTCTCTGGTCGAGGATCAGGTAGGGAGGCTACCTTTTCCACTGCTGCCGCCCTCGCTGGGTTCTTTCTTGGATGAGGGCAATGGCAGTAAGCCAGGATCGGGTGGGGGACTGCCTTTTCTGCTGCTGCTGCCCTCACCAGGGTCTTTCCTTGAGGAAGGCCGACAGCAGCAGGCCAGGATCATGTAGGGGGGCTGCCTTCCCACTACTGCCACCTTCACCAGGTTCTTTCCTCAGTGCGGGCAATGGCAGCAAACCAGGATTGGGGGGGGGGGGAGTTACCTTTCCCATTTAACCTCTGGCTTGCTAATAAAACTGAATTTCTGTGTCACAAAATGATACATGTCCAAAAAGTGTGTCACCAACATGAAAAGTTTGGAAAGCTCTGCCCTAAGCAGTGCAATCACGGATTAAATCATTGGTGGGTTTTCCCTGTCAAAGACCCCTGATTGTGCCACCATACCACACTTACCTGTCCTGAGGAAGGGCAGGAAGCACAATGGCAATGCTTCCTGCCCCAGCGCAGCCTGGAAAAGTACCTGGCTACATTGTGGAAGGAAGTGGTATGTCCATTATGCTCCCTTCCACAGGGAGTCAGTGCCATGTGGAGGGAAGTGCTGCCATCATGCTCCCTTCCTGACAGAGCCGCTGCTGGGATCCCCACTGGACACTGCCACAAACTGCGGAAAGGGACATATTCCACTAGCTTCAATAAGCTGAGCTTCAGAGGGCTTAGCTAAGGCAAAAGTCCTAAGGTCCTTATCAGTTCTATTGAATACAGTAGGACTATAAACTAAATGTCATTCGTACCCCTCATTTCTTTCAGCATTGACGCAAGGCAGCTTACAGTTTAAGTTCAAACAAAATAAATTCAAAATAGTGAATAATACAATAGTTTAAACAAAGAAAAAATCATGTTCAAAACATTTACTTCAAAACAGTTTTTAAAGGGTAGCTAAAACATAATGGTAATGACAAAACCACAAAACACTCCAGTTAAGATATCTTCTGGAGCAGTTGGTTAAGAGTGAGTTCTGAGTAAGCAAAAAGGTCTTCATCTACTCTTGGGAAGAGACCAGAAAGAGGGCCAACATGGCCTCACAAGGGAAGGAATTCCATGGCCCTAGAGCAGCTCTTTCCCATGTGCTCATCTAACATGCCTGGGATGATGGAGGGACAGAGAGGTAGCCCTCCCCTGAAGATCTTAAAATGTAGGGGGAGGGAGTCATGTTGTGAGATATTATCTTGCTTCCAAGCAAGTGTTCTTACTATCAGTTTCCAATCTCAAAGAATGAGAAGCACAAGAAATGTGCACAAAAGTGTATGTTTCACTAACTTATAGGCCATTTTCGTACTACACTGTTATAGTGCTATTATTCCACTTTCAACGTTCTGTGGAACTCTGGGGCTTGTAGTTTCCTGAGGCCCAAGAGCTCTCTCTGGCTGAGAATTCTAAACACCCCTCTCTAAACTACAAACCTCAGAATTCCATAGGCTATTGAAAGTGGAATAAGAGCACTATAACAGTGTAGTGCAGAAATGGCCATAGACTGGACATTAAGCAGAAGTTTGGCTGAGCTGAAGTTCAGACTGTTTTGTATAGAAATTTCTGGAGAATGGTTTTCTTAAACATTCCTAACATGAGCGTTGATAGGATGGATGGATTTCTAATAATGAGGTGTCAAACCTTTCACAGAGTGCCATTGTGCTTGGGCCCAGGTTTTGAATAAAAAGTTGAGGCAAAACCCAACTACCTTCCACTCCTTCAGCTCCCCACAAAATGCTATCAGTTTGCCAAAGTTACAGGGAAGTGCACATTGAAAATTGACTTCTGGCCATTTTGCAGTCCATTTTTGGCCAGTTTTCGTCCAAATACCTGATAGTGTTTGTGGGAGAAGGATGATATGAAGAATTGGCCATGCTGGAACCGTCCACTTATGTTCAAAACCAGGAGCAGCGATATGATGATCTGCAGATGCTTTCAGATGTTGTTGTTGTTATTTGCTGTCAGGTAGGCTTTGATTTATGACAGCCCTCTGAATGGGACATCTCCAAGAGCCCCCATCAGGTCTTAGAAACTGAAGGCAGATTTGACGTCTTCAATTGGGACGATCCAGTGTGGTCCTCCTCTTTCCTTCTACACGTCTACCTTAGCAAGCATTATTGTCTTTTTCAATGACTCATGTCATCTCATGATATGTCCAAAATGTGAAAGCTTCCATTTCATCAATTTGGCTTCTAGGAAGAATTCAGGCTTGATTTGCTCTAGAACTTTTTTTTCATAAAGGTACTATCAAAAAGAATGGATATTTCTTGTAATGTTTTCATTTCTGCTCTGCCTTGACTTTGTTTCAACATTTAATCCTAAAGCGACTTGTCAGTTCCAACTTAAATAAGCTCATGAATTAATGGAAATGGTGTAAGTGTTCACTTGCTGTGTTTTTACTGATCATAGTAGATGGGTCTAAAAATTTGGTTTAGGTTTTAATTCAGGCTATGACCTTTCCCCATCCCAGTCCATTCAGTATACAAGACAAGAAGCTTGTTTGCCACATAGAATTATGTATTTGTTGGTAAAGCAGGCATGGTGTATTGGGTCTTGGACTAGGACACAAGAAGACCAGAGTTGGAATCCCCACGCATCCATGAAAACCTGCTGCCTGACCTTGGGCACATCACATTCTTCCAGCCTTAGAGGAAGGCAATGTCAAACCCCCTCTAAAGAAATCTTGCCATGAGAACCTTGTGATAGGTTTGCCTTAGGGTCTCTATAAGTCAGAAGTGACTAGAAGGCATGCAACAATTCCTTGTAACAGCACAGTTGTGATTATAATCCTTAGACATCTATCATTCTGGAAGCTTAGCAGCACTAGCTCCACAACACAAAAGGGAGCATAATAAAAGACAAGACAGTGAGTCATATTTTGATAATGAAATTTCATTACTCTAGATTGATATTATTTTTAGTATATTTTCTGAAGCACAGAGTTCAGCCCAGTGGGATTTTCTCAACCTTGTTTTTAACCAGTGTATTATTAATGGACATAAATTTCCTATGGCATGACCTTTCTGTCCTTCTCTCTAATGCTGGTTAGGGTACACACAGAGTTAGAATATACGGCTTTATTCTTCTGGGTTCTGTTTTTATAACGCTTTCCATTTCAGTTTCCTTCAGGGACAGAGTAATTTAAAACCACAAATACTTCAAAATTACATCAATCAATCAATCAGACAAAAGGAAAGATTGATCTGTTGAACTTGCTGTTGAACTTGTATGGGGCCATTTTGTATTAGTCTCAGGTTTAGCTGGCGTATGGGCCATATGAAATTAAACCTGACTGCTAAATTTGTATCGTCGCATTCCACTATTATCAACTGGGTTGCCACAGGAAATCTGGAAATAAAGTACTCTTTCTCGGGTGAGTCATTGGTTGTGTTTTGAGAGACACCAGAAGAAATTCAATTAGATCAGTGACAAATCTTACTGATGTACTTGTGACTTCCAATTCAATTGAGGCAAGAGTTTTCTTAGTAGAAACAGAAGATGACACTGTAAATTTGCCATGGAGGAAATGAGGTAGAAAAACAGAACATGGTAGCTTGTCAAGCCTCGATGGTGATCTGCCTTTGTTTGACAAAACCAAGGTCATGTTCTGAACAAGCAAGGCTAAGGATGGAATAAGAACAAGGGACAAGGGGGAAGAGTCAATGGTGTTCTTCTTGGAAGAACAGCAGGTTAGAATCCTGTTTGTGTCATACACCCATGTCAATTCCTTTACACATGCAATTGCATTCTTTTTGGCCATTGTACAATTGACATATTGAATTCATGGTTGAAGAAATGCATCCATGTCATAGTCCTGTTAGATAGTCCTAAATCCTAATTTCATAGTCCTAAATCCAACTGTAAGTTCCAACTAGAGTAGAGAGTACTAGAATATAGCCATTGAATTACTTAGGCCCTTTCTGCAGCACCCTCCCAACCTGCTACGGGGATGAGAGAAGGACGGGACTGCAGCAATGACTGCAACAGTGCTTCTGTATGACATTGTCGCAGTCCTGCCCTTCTCCCATCCCCAGGCAGTGCAATCATGGATCAAAACGTTGACAGGTTTTTTGCATCAATAACATGTGATTGCACCACCATCCCACACTTACCTGTCCTGGGAAACTGCAGAAGTTCAGTACAGCCTGGGAAAGTATATGACTGTGCTGCGAAAGGAAGAGTCATGACCATCACCAGGAGCCAGCTGGTGCAGAAGGGAGTGCTCCCGTCATGGTCCCTTCCCAGCAGAGCCACTCCTGAAGACTTCAGGAAAAGGAAGGGTGCAGAAACAGCAGTTACCTATGCATTGACTCACATTTCAGCAACTGATTCAATGTGTCTCCTTTGGTTGGACTAAGCAACAGCATGCCAGCCAGGTGGGTGAACATTCTTAGATGGTGCATAACTTTAATCGCTGCGTTCAGTGTACCACTTCACTTACTGCGATTGCAGAAGTAGCTGCTGGGCATTTCCCATTGCATAATGGAACAGGAAACAAGCACATTGGCAGATAACACAATTGTTTTCACAATGTCAGTATTCAGAAAAGGGTGGTGTAGCAAAACAATCAACTCTATAAGTCAGGGGTGGGCAAAGTGCAGTATGGGGCCACTTGTGCCCCCTGGGGCTGTTATAGTGGCCTCCAACCCCCTCCCCACCATTTCCGTAATTCCAGTAAATGAAGAAATACACTAAAGGCACTAATGAGTAGATATGCACCATTCAAGTACGTTCACCTATGTGAATGGACACTTGTTGGAAAATTCAGCTAGAATAAGTGCATTGAATCAGATGCTGAATGGTGAATCAACAATAACAACAACAACAACAAAGGCTCCAAAATGGCTTCGGAGGTGCATAGAGAGCATTTCCGCCATGTTTGAATGGGTTGAAACGTAGAGATTTACGCTACACAGGCACAACCTAGAATCCTGGCCCATGGTAGAGGGGCATATTCACAAACCCTGCTCCCAACATGCCGAGGCACCGTGGATTGTGTCATTACCTTTCAGCCCCTGTAGCAATGTCTCAGTTTTGTGCATTTTTCAGTTATTTGCAGATTTTATAGAAATATATACACACATACACATAAAGAGAGGGAAAGACTTGAAAATATGCAAGATCTTCTCAGGAGTTTAAAGTAAAATCTTTGTCTCATGGCAAGGAGAAGTTTGTGTTGTCCTATTTACTACAACAGGGTAATCTCAATCAGGACTTTTTTTCCCCTCAGTTTCAGCAGGACTAGGATACTGGGAGACCAGGGTTTGAATCCCCATTCAACCATAGCTACGCAGTGGGTGACCTCGAGCAAGTCACACTCTCTCAGTCTCAGGGGAAGACAAGGGCAAACACCCTACTGAACACATTCTGCACGAAAACCCCACAATAAGTTCACCTTACAGTTGCCATAAGTCAGAAATGACTTCAAAGCAAACAACAACAACGCATCCAATAAAGTCAAATGATTCAGATATTTCTAACTAATTCTTGGCATTGTTCCTTTCATTTTTGTCTGATTTAATTTATACAACACTTGGAGAATGAGGCTGATTGGTGATTAATAATCACAAAGAAAACAGTAGTAACTCACGGAGGACCAATGATCTAGTGCTTGGAGCTGTGAGTGAGAAAAGGATGAAGGTAAAAGGTCCTTCGCTGTGGTGGAGATCACCAATGGTGAAAAAGACTTGGCAATTGCAGTATCTTTGCCCCATGCCAGCTTCACTACTCTGCTGTAGCATCATCAAAACCAGTCCTACCGTTAGGCAGCATCTAGGTTGTCATGAAAAGGGAGAAAAGTTATTCATTTGATTTGCGTTTTACTTTTACTGTGAGGAATGGGAAGAGCTATTTGTGGAGTTTGCTGACTAATGTGCCAATATAGCCTGGCAGGCTTTGAGGATTGATTGATTGATTGATTGATTGATTGATTGATTCCCCATCCTGTATCTGAGAAACTCAGAATGACATATGATAAAATTACTTTGGAACAATTTAAAACAGAAGCAATAAATGACTAAAACAGCAAGAATACTTAAAAGCATATTACAGATTATAGAATCATAGAATCCAAGCACTCTCAACAGATAGCCATCCAGCCTCTATTAAAAAAACTCCAAAGAAGGAGAACCCGGCCTGCTCAGAGGCAATATATTCCACTGTCAAACTCCCCTTATTGTCAGAAAGTTCCTTCTAGTGCTTAGGTGGAATCTTTTTCCCTGTAGTTTGAGCCCACTGCTCTGTTTCCTAGTCTCTGGAGCAGCAAAAAACCAAGCTCATCCCATCTTTCACATGATATCCTTTCAAATATTTAAAAATGGGTGTCATGGCACCTCTTAACCTCTTCTCCAGGCTAAACATATCCAGCTTCCTAAGCAGATTCTCCTAGGACATGGTTTCCAGGCCTTCTACCATTATGGCCGCCCTCCTTTGGAAACATTCTAGCTTGTCAATCTCCTTCTTGAATTGAGATGCCTAGAACTGGACACAATATTTCATATGGAACCATTCATCACTTAAGACAATTTGAAACCAGTTAAAACAAGTAAAAGTAATGCCAAGCATAGTCATGTGGAGATTGGATGGAATCAGTTAGGCTCCCAATGTTTTAATATAAATCCATGTTTGAAGGGCGCTAGAATTATACCAATATTGATGCCATTCAGGCCTCTTAGGGGAGAGTATTCCATAACTGGGGTGCCACAACAGAGCAGGTCTTCTCCCAAGTCCTCCCACAATGCGTTGCCAGCACCACTGGGACACAAAAGAGGTCCAAACCAACAGACCTCAGTTCTTGGGGAGCTGAACATAAGGAAACATAATCTCTCAAGTATCAATATTCCAAGCTGTTTGGGCTTCAAATGTAATGACCAGCACCTCAAATTCAGACTAGAAGCATAGGGGAACCTAGTGGTATGCCACCTTATTGGTGAGATGGCATTTGCTGTACTACCTTAGACAGCTATCTGTCTTGTGCTGGCTCTGGGCCCCATAATCCCTTCATGTTAATAGAAATTGTGTTTCTTCTTATATCGTACAGGACAATGGGCAAATTAATGCAGAATCCCCTGAGAATATATACTGTATATATCTATATCTATATCTATATCTATACCATCTATCAACAGGTCTAGATGTTGCGCCTGAGCAGGGCCCCAAATTTACTTTCAAAGAAGTTTAGTTTCAACTGTAATAATATTACAGATTTAGGAATGGGGAAAGTTTCTGAGGTATATGGCCTCCCCCACTAATCTTTCTGGATAATTTTCACAGGAAGCCTCTGAGAATGGTAATTGGCCTATTTTGATTATCCGCAAAAGCGCAATATTTCTCAAAAAGGAACTTTTAGCATCCCCAGTTTTGTGCTTTATGCATGCCAGAATTAATATTTGCTCAGAGCACATATGACTCCTATTTTCAGAAGCATGTGATAATTGAGTACTTGTCAGATAAAATGAGTTGGTTTAAACAAATGCCGTTTCTGCACTACCCTGTTATTCTGCTATCATTCCCCTTTCAACATCCTGTGGAATTCTGGGGTTTGTACTTTACTGAGGCCAAAGAGCTCTCTGGCTGAGAATTCTAAAGGCTCCTCCCTAAATTGCAAACCCCAAAATTCCATGGGGTGTGGAAAGTGAAATAAAAGCATTATAAAAGTTTAGTGCAGAAATGGATGAAGACCATTCACCTTCAAGTTGCACAAACATTTATTTTATCTTTATTTATTTATTCATTTAGTAGCTCTGCTATTTCCAAATAGAACAATTCTATTTCTAAAAATTAAAGAACTGTATTTCGTATCAACTGGCTTAAAAACAGGTGGAAAAGGGGTTTTACAAAAACTGAAAGAGAAGGGGAGGGGAAGAGGCAGAATGAGGCAAGACATAAGACCAGACAAATGCAAAAGACCTGTATCTTAACAATTAGTTAGCACATTAATAACTTCTGTGAAGATTTGCACCCGCTTAGGAATATTTCCATCTGTATTTTCCATTTGTATTTTCCATCTGTATTTTCTAACACTTAAGAAACCTCTTTTATGCCCTTTTTAAATATTTAAATATTTTTGAATATTTTTAAAAATATTTTGCAACATTTTTTCCATGTCTGTTTTCTCAGTAGACTGCCACTACCTTCATTGCTTTGCCCAGCCAGTGGGAGTAGTTTGTCCTCTAAGTATCTTATCTCTGTAATTGAGAGATGGAAAGATATTCCAAACTCCTGGATAGCTTTTTGGCCCCTTCCTCCCTCAGACCAGGAATGAACTAGTTGTCTGAATGAGCTGTCAAAGCAACTGGAGCAGGCTTTGAAAAGGAGTTAAGCTTTATATATTCCTTGTATAAGGAAAGCTTATATTCACAATTTCAGGATTATTTTTGGAAGGTATCCTACATGTTTCCTAAACATATCCCCCTGGGCTTGGCTCAGAGTAGAGAGAAATCATTTGCTAGCATCTTGGAAAGGTCATCAGTATCAGAGTAGCATTATGAAAAAAAAAAATAACAAATTGCACTTAGCTAATTAACATCTCAAATACCACTGGTTTTCTCTTAGCTCCTCTTAGTGACAGCCTTAGCTCTGTGTCCTGAGATACCCAGTTTCTATGTTGTTTCTTCCAAGACTCTCAACAGAATAAGGGAAATCAGTTCACAGTGCTAGTTCAGAAACCATAAGATCCTACAAGACCTTTCCACAGCACCTTCCCATCCCACCATGGGGCCAGCGGAATGGGCCTATGATGATGCTTCTGCATGACATCATTGTGGTGCCTTCCTTCTCCTGTCCCCAAGCAGCACGATCACAGGTTAAATCATTGATGGGTTTTTCCCATCAATGACCTGTGATTGCACCACTATTTCACACTTACCTGTCCTGCAGAGGGGCAGGAAGCACCACCATCATGCTTCCTGCCCTAGTACAGCCTGGGAAAGTACCTGGCTGCACTGCAGAAAGAAGAGGTGGTGCCATCGCACTCTTTTCTGCAGGGAGCTGCTCCTGTGCAGAGGGGGGCACTGCTGTTTTGCTCCCTTCCTGGCAGAGCCGCTGCCGGGATCACCACCAGATGCCACCACAAGAAGGTAAGCTGTGGAAAGGGCCAAAGTTTCAAAGGATCACAAGGATCATCTAGTTCAGTTTTCTGCCAGTGCAAGAATCTACCGCTAATGTATCCTTGAGAAGTAGGCATCAACCTTGAATTAAAAAAGGAGAGTCGCCAACCCCCAAGACAGGCTATTTGACAGTTGAATAGCTCTTACCATCATTCCTCATGTTTAGCTAGAATCATTTTTTTGAAGTTTGAAGCCATTGGTTCAGGTTCTACCCTGTGGATCAGCAGAAAACAAATTCCATATGACAGCCCTTCAAAGATGTAAAAAAGGCTATCATGTCATCTCCCAGTCTTCACTTCTCCAGACTAAATATACTCAGCTCCCTCAACCATTCCTCCTAGAGCTTGCCACTAAAACCTTTTTAATATTTTGGTTGCCCTCCTTTAGCGCTTCAGTGCATCTAATTCCCTCTTGTTCAAAGACTTCATGGACACAGACTACCCACCCGGTCTCCATTTGTTAAATGCAGCTTCCATGTGCAACCACATCTGTCTGGCTTCTGACAGAGAAGGTTTAGTTCAGAAGGCTTCTCCTAGGTAAATCCTGTAACCATTTTGAAAGAATTTGGCTGTATTATATTCCATCTCCAAATGTGTCAAGAATATCAGTTAAATTATTGGACACCAATCAATGCCTTCAACAAGGTTCAGTTTCGATGTTTGTAACAATTGGTTTATGGACTGAAATTCAAACTGCTAATATCCTGACACAGTGCAAGACCATGAAATGTGTACTTCCCCCTCCCATGTCTTTCCCTTTGTGTCTCTTAAGCCACCTTGCTACCATCAAGTATGATAGAAAATACCACCTTGTTACGAAGGTTGAGGTGTCTTTCAACTGTAGGTCCAGTCAGAGTCTGTCGTCATGTTTTCCTTCATCTCATGCAGTAATTATGTCTGGTAGAGTTGTACCTGGCCCAAGTGCAGGGATCTGTTTTAATGCCAGTGGACTGAGGACTTCAGGGGCAAGGTTCCCATTTGTGAAAAACAGTCATAGTAAGTGATGTTCAAGCATAGAAAGCTTGGGTGTTGAGGCTGAGTAGCATCAGCGTTAGGTATGAGAGGTGTACATGACCAAATGGAGTAAAAGGCATAAAACTAGATGCCTGTGGTGTACACTGAATTGCAAATTGTCCCTTAGGAGCAGTTTCTTACCCCCAAATGTATTGCTACCAGCAGGTATAGAGCTAGACCAGTGGATATTGGTATGAATGGTGGACAGTATTTTTTTTAAAAAAAAAAAATTAATAGCTAGCTTGCATTGGCCACTTGAAGATAAGTAGATTGTCTTCTGTGTCAGGCATGGTCTCAGCCTAATGTCATTTTTATGTACAAATAATAAAATAAATGAAATTGCAATGATGAAAATGAAATGGGATGATTTACTTACTTATTTGCTTATTGCAGGCTAGTTGCCTATATATTTCCACAACACAGGGGCCTGAATTCTATTGGTTTGCCCCAATTGTTTCATGACAACTCAACATATTGGCAAATACCATAGATCCAGTGGGTATACTCCAGCCAGGACTCGAACAGAATTAAGACCACTGTCTGCTATAGTTGGGCCATGGGGTTAGCTGAAAGTAAAATGGGCTCTGTGAGTTTTATCTACCAACATCCACAACTATCTGTCTATCTATTTATCGAACGATCTATCTATTATATTTACACCTCACCCTTCAGCCTAAAAGAGTCGCAGGGTGGCTTACAAATCATTAATTTGACATCTTCCTGCCCTCAGACTCACCATCTAAAAAAACAGGACACATAAGGAAAAGATAATAGCAGTTGGGCAGGGGACCAGCAGATACTGGCTGTTGTCCTTTCTGTTAGAGGCCAGAGCCATGGCGCTGAATCCAGAGGAAAGGAAGGCCTCTCCCTAGGTCCTGGGCCAAGGGATGATGGACCTGTGCCTGTCTGCTCTTCTCCCTGTCAGAGGCCAGAGTGATGACAACTTGAATGAAGGAGATCCTTTTGTCAGCTGCTGAGACCAAGGCATAATGGTCTTCTCTCCCCCAGATGCCAGAACAATGGCAGCTGGAACCTGGAGGAAGGCACTGTCACCAGCCGTTGGCTGAACTAAAAGTAATGGGCAGCATCTTTTTAGTTTTGACTGAAAATTACACCCGAGTATGTATTGTTTTGGCAGATAGTGGGATTTAGCACATCTGTCTGTTACAACTTCCTTCCTGAACTGGGCACCTCCTGCATTGCCCACTGGTTAGTGAAGGAGAGGTGGAGTACAGGAAGTACAGCTACATGTAGTAGCTGACTATGTTCCTGTAGCTGGGCATGGAAAGAAATAGACAACCTTCTGAGGCTCCGTGTCTGAGAGGATGATGTCATGTTCTTGCAACTGACTGTAGGAGTGGAGCTGGCTGCTCTCTGGCCATTGAATGGCACTGTTCTTAGACTCATAGGCTCATAGGCCATTGAGTCTGACCCCCTGCCATGCAGGAATACACCATTAAAGCATTCCCAACAGATGGCTGCAAAAGGTTAAATGCAGCAGGCTGTCTCTGAAAACCACAGACTCTTTTAAGAATTGGCTTTTTCTGTCTCTCTCAAATGTGTTCACTTAAATGAGAGAGCAATATAATTGTAGGCGTTTCTAATTATGCTAATCAGACAACAGTCATGCTTCACTGGTGCTATACTCATCCTGTCTTACCTACTGTTAACACAACATTTTCAGATAACAGACAGTTTTAACTCCAAAGCCTGGGTGGGACTGGGGGTGGGAGAGGGAAGAATTAGACTGATTTAGATTTCTATTGTGTGCCAAAACTATATTGAATTCCTGTGGATTTCTATTGTATTCCAAAGTTATATAAAATTCTGGAGTTTTCTGAATAAAATATCCAAATCTGCCTTCCCAGAAGAAGTGTGAGGAAGCAGATTTTTTTTATTTGTGTGTGTGTGTGTGTGTGTGTGTGTGTGTGTTTGCAAGTGAGTGTGTGTAAGACAGAGGGGGAAGTGTATATATATAGTGGGACACAATGTTAGGATGCCAACAAAGACCTTGGAGATCCAGTTCAAATCCCTACTCAGCTATGGGGTTTACAAGGTCAGCTTGAGCTAGCCTTCTTTTCACAACCTAATCTACTCCACAGAGTTGTTGTTAGGATAAAATGTAGGTAGGACATGGAAGGGGAGGGAGAAATCTTTGTGAGTTCAAAATGTAATGTATGGAAAGAAAGAAAGAAGGAAAGAAAGAAGGAAAGAAGGAAAGAAAGAAGGAAATCTCTCATAAACAACTTAAAATGAATCATAGAATCATAGAGCTGGAAGAGACCACAATGGCCATCAAGTCCAACTCCATTCTGCCATGCAGGAACACACACTCAAAGCACCCCAGCAAATGGCCATCCAGCCTCTGTTTAAAAAACTCCAAAGAAGGTGATTCCACCATGCTCCAAGGCAGCATATTCCACTGCTGAATGGCTTTTCCTATTAGGAAGTACTTCCTGATGTTTAGGGAAAATCTCTTTTCCTGTAGTTTGAATCCATTGCTCTGTGTCCTAGTCTCTGGAGCAAAACAAGCTTGCTCCATCTTCAACATGACATCCCTTAAAATATGCAAACATGGTTGTCATGTCACCTCTTAACCTTCTTTTCATCAGGCTAAACATACCCAGTTCTCTAAGCCGTTCCTCATAGGGAATGGGTTTCAGTCCTTCTACCATTTTGGTGGCCCTCCTCTGGACATGTTCCAGCTTGTCAATATCCTTCCTGAACTGTGGTGCCCAGAACTGGACACAGTATTCCAGGTGGGGGTCTGACTAAAGCAGAATAGAGTGGTAAATCGCCTAAAGCTGTAACAGTACAGAATAGTATTAAAACAGAGTAAAGCAATGTCTAGAATTCAGCTTCTAAAAGACCTGGAGAAACAATGTAAAGTTCCTTACTTAGTATCAAAAATATATGTCTCATTCCCCAGTGATCTGCCCTGGGGAGAGGAGTCTAGATGTTGGGTTGCCCCAACTGAAGAAACTCTGTCATAGATCTCTTCCCATGGAAGTCAACTAAAGTATTCCAAGATGGATTTCAACAGTTAAGCATATCTTGTGCTGCTTGACTGTTTTAAATAATGTTACAGGTTTGTATTCTAGAATGCTTATGTTAAACTAGCATATATACCTAGCATTGCCTGGGATTTTATTTTCTCATAGGTAATACTTGTTAGAGAAATTTGAGATCCTGTGTCTCTAATTCCCCAAACTGTCTTGTCCAGTTCCTGTAACTTTTCCCCATATTCCCCAATCCAATGTGTATTCAGAGTTATTAACATACAGAGGTTGGTTTCCTGAGGGAAATACACTGCCCTCCTCCTTGCTGCTAGGCCTCATCTCCATAGCAACCAGCCTATTCAAGACAGGCCCAAGAGCTCTCTGGCTAAGAATTCTAAAGGCCCTTCGCTAAACTGCAAACCCCAGGATTCCATAGAATCTTCTTAGGCAGCCAGTCATTTGAGGTCTTCACCTGACACAGCCAATGACATGAGGTCTTCACCTGACACAGCCAATGATACGAAGTCTTTGCTTGCCTAACACAGACAAACAGATATTGACTTTTATATATTAGTAGTTAAGGTAAGTAGGGTAAAATGTGAGAGCAGGACAGGGTGTGTAAGTGAGTGTTGTGGAATGTTAGAAAGTGCAGCATGCTGCTTGGCTGGGGGAACAGCATATGATGGCTAAAAAGGGGGAGTAAGAGATGACAGGGAGGTCTAGGATTTGAAGGTGATTCCTGTCATGCCTCACTCCCAGGATTCAGGTGCAAACACAGACAGGATCCTTCCCAACAGCCACTACACAGAGAAATGAACAGAGCAATACTTACTGCAGCCCAGTGTAGACAAGAAAGGGAGAGCCCAGAAGACTCAAAGCACTTATGTAGGGAAGACTCATTAATCAGGCAAACAGCTGGTAGAGGCCGAATGCAGACATTCTACATAGGGGAACCTATGCAAGTGAAAGATATCAACAGTATTCCTTTGTAGTCTTTCTTCTTAAAAATAAAACCTTAGCATTCTCTAACACATATATCTCACCTTATCCAAATTAAACTTCATCTTCTTGGCCCTTGTTGAGTCTGTTACTCATCTTCTTTGGAGGTTTTTAAGCACAGGCTGGATGGCCATCTGTTGGGAATGCTTTGATGTGTGTTCTGCATAGCAGGGGGTTGGACTCGATGGCCCCTGTGGTATCTTCCAACTCTATGATTCTGTGATCTCAGGCATATATTTTGGCAGGTCTCAGATTCAACCCACAGCAACTCTAGTCAAAATATTGAGAAGTAGACTGGGAAAGATCTCTTTCAAGCACTTCCAGTGGAAGGAGACGTTACTGCTGGACTGATGGGTTTGACTCCATAGAAAGCAATTTCATGACCAACACTTGGAAAAGTTACTTTTTTGGATCACAGTTCCTAGATTCCACTTGCAGTGGCAACTATGGTAGTTGCAATGGGAGCGGAGCACTGGATCTACTATGGCTTGGTATGAACTTTAAAGCCACTGAATGTATTTTGTGGAAAGACTTTAGCACTTTGGATAACTCCATGTCAACCATCTACTACAATGTTGGCTGGGGTATTCCCCTCTCCATCCAAAAAAGTTTCTAAGCTCTTAACTAAAGAAGCAGGGAAAGAATCCTAATAAGGCCATTCCAAGTACAATTTCTTTCCCTATGCACAGGTTTCTCCTCTACTACAGACCCAGAATTGCTGAATCCCCTTCTTCATAGCCTTTGAACATCTAGCAAAATTGTGGAGCTTGCATTTTGGATCTACCCAAATTGTTGCACTGTAAAACAATTGTTGCTATCTATCTCCCCTGTTCCATGACAGAGGTAAATAGCTCAAGTTCAGACAAAAAGTTGTCACCTGTTACCCGAAACTAATTTGTATCCATTCTTAAAGATCATGGCTGAGAGCCTACATGGTGCTTCTGTGCTATAAATCTACATTCATGAACTCACACGTTGGTGGTACTACACCAGCCTTCGGCTGAATACCAACATTTTACAATCAACTGTGTGTCTGCTAATGTATCTAGAACACAAAAAATGGGTTCTAATTACAAGAAAAGAGATTCCAGATAGACTTTAGGAAGAACTTCTTTACTGTATGAGCTGTTTGATGGTGGAATAGGCTGTTTCAAAAGGTTGGTGGACTCTCCTTCTTTGCAGGTTTTTAAACAGATGTTGGGTGGACATCTTTCAGGAGTGCTTTAGTTATGTACTCCTGCATGGCAGGGGATTGAACTAGACAGCCTGTATGGACTCATCTAACTCCAAGCTTCTATAATTCTATGATTCTATCTATTTACTGTCCCATTGTGCAATGGAGAACACACAATGGCTGTTTTTGCAATCCCATTGAAGAAAGTGGCACATAAAATCATAGAATCTTTGAAGGCAATAATGATTGCTTACACACCATCCAAGAATGTGACTGGAATCTTGTTGGTGAATCCCAGCTAGAGTAGTCACATTCAATCAACACATTTATAAATACACCTAGCATATATACCCGGTGTTGCCCAGGATTTTATTTTCTCATAGGTAATATTCGTAAGAAAGATTGAGATCCTGTGTCTCTAATTCCCCAAACTATCTTATCCAGTACCTGTACCTTTTCCCCATATTACCCAGTCCAGTCTGTATTCAGAGTTATTAAGATGCAGTGGTTGGGTTCTTCAGCCCTCCTGCCCTCCTCCTTGCTGCTAGGTCTTGTCTCCATAGCTACTGGTCTATTCAAGACAGATACAGTTGACTGAGGCCCAAGAGCTCTCTGGCTAAGAATTCTAAAGGCCCCTCACTAAACTGCCAACCTCAGGATTCCATAGAATCTTCTTAGGCAGCCAATCATATGAGGTCTTCACCTGACACAGCCAATCATATGAGGTCTTTGCCTGACACAGAAAAACAAACTTTGACTTTTATATATTAGATTGATTCAATGGCTCTATTCTATCTAGAATAGAGCCATTGAATCAATCTAATATATCCCAGTTGGATCTGGGTTGAGTTGAAATGACTTTATTTGTGCAGCACTGCTTCTGCAACCATGAACTGAAATCCTCCTTTACATAAAGACCAAAAACAATGCAATTTCTTATATAAAGGAACCTACACAGGAGTATGGCATCAACAGTTTTCCTGCCAGTATACTGAAACTGCTTTCCCGTACACACCTACCTGGGAGAAAATTCCACTGAAAACAATAAGATATAGTTCTGAATAGGAATATAAAAAAGATTGCATTGTATTTGAGTTTTTTTTTTTAAAGCATGTCTTATTAAGCTGGGATGAAACAAGTAGTCACTCTCCATATTAATTTAAGTGGATAATTTGTCTATTTAAGAAGCAAAGGGAATTGAGTTTTTGTCAGCTTTTATTCCTATTACAGATAATATTTTTATAAATGATGATATTGCTCACGAATCAAAAAGTAAATGTTCAGATTACTTTAATGATTTAAATGCCTAGCTGAAACATGCAAAGAAGAAGGGAAAAAATAGTAACAGATGACTTTGTAAGTCATAAGTCATAATGTTCTATGTACTAACTAAAGAGAAGATAGTCAACCTGTAGAATAACAAGCAATAGTAGATAATACTCCAGCCTAGGCATGTAATTCTCCACTAAGTTGGTACTTAAAGAAAGCAATAATTTTGGCAATATTCTTCCCACTGCAAGCAAGTCTTCAAAAATCACAGTTTTTTGAAGGTTATTTGCAATTCAGGATTTATTCTGCACGAAATTCACACACGGTTGTTTCACACAGAAAACATCATTTCTTGTGCAGGAAACAGCATTTTCTGCACAGGGAATTTATATTTCTGCATAGAAATATTTTTTTTTGAGCAAAAAAGTGCTCTTTTATGCACAAAACACTACATGCAAGTTTTGCACAGAATGAATCCTGAAGTGCGAAGATTCTTGTCAATTCAGGATTTTTCTCTTTAGGATTTCCTAACACTCCAAAAAACAAAAAAGTTTTTTGACCATTTGTTGAATATTTTAAAAATTCTTTCCATCCCTTCCTCATCATCAAAACTCTAAAAAAGGAGATTCCACAAAGCATTCAGTTATCAGGCTGCTGTCATAGCTAGAAAACATTTCTTTACCAGTTTACTCAATCAGTTATAATTGCTTCAATATTACAAGGGAGACGTACAGGTGAAGAATGGAAAACTATCATATAGAGACTGCAGTAGCAACTATTCCCTTAGTCATAAAATAAACCTGACATTGGTGTTTGAGTGGCAGTCTCCATCGCATTGAATGGTTCCGCTTCTTGGATGGTACTTCCTCCCACACTTCTGGTGGCTTGAGTATTTTTGAAAATGAGCTACAATTGGTATCATATGTCTGTCTGTCTTTCCAGAGAACAGGATGTCATACTGAGTTTGCTTCCAGCCCCCCCCCCCCAAACCTCACTTCTACCCTTGAAAAGGAGCAGGAAATTCCCCAGCGTTCACTGATTTCGCACGCTGCCACCACCCACTGAATTCTGAATATACTTGTAACTGAACAGGACAGTGGGACCCTGTCCGTGAACTGCCAATCTCTATGCTTAAGGACCTTTCCTTTCCCTCCTCCTTCTGAGTGAGAGAAGTTCTGTCTAAGCGTGTGCCGAAGAATGGCGTGGGAATGGAGAGGAAACAGAGGTTTTACAGAAAAGCATTTATTGTAAGGCATGCAAGTAAACAAGACAATAATACACACGAGAGGCTCCCCCCTCCCAGGTACGCTTAAGTTACAAGTAGTTATAACAACAGATACATTCTTAAGATCAGCCAACCTCCAAAATAAGAAAAAGCCCTAACGCGACTAACTACCTTATTCTAGTTACTCACATTTGGGTTCACAGGCTAAGATGGAGAGGAACGAGACCAGGAGGCGAGGCCCAGGCCTGCAGCCTACGACTGGCACAGATCCCATCTCCAGGAGGTTCCTTTGTTGACTCTCTGCCACATGGCCTCTCAAGGATTTTTATAACTTCTCCTTCGAAGCATCTCGAAGATGCTCACCTCTCTTCCCTTGACTGGGCCATTCTCCCCCTGTGACCTGTGAGGCTGACCCACAGTAAAAATGTAACCTAATCCCAACACCTCATTAACCCTTGGTTTACCTGAAGAGGGAAGCATTCCCCTTCAGCCAAGTCTAGATCATGGGAAGCGCCAGGAACATATGAAAGTGCCTTATCATTGATCCATCTAGCCCAACTGTGATTGGCTTTCCAGGGCTTCACATAGGATTCTTTCCTATCCCTACTTGATTTTTCCGATATTCAAACTATACAATGATAGTACAGTCTTTCCCTGCTGTGGTCTCCCATCCAAACAACAATGCTTAACTTATAAAAACAGGAGCAAGTATGCCCAGATATTTCAATGGTCACAGTGTGACATGAAATAATACTCTATCTATCTATCCAGCTATCCATCTGTCCATCTACCTACTTCAGTATAGGAAGGGTCCTATAACAATTTAAGTAAAAAGCTAAGTTTAAACAGCGTTTAATACAATGTTTATTTTTTAAAAACTGATTAAATGGACAATATGTATCGAAAATTAATTTAAGCTTTAATTTTGAAACATGTTTAAGATATAAAGATCAAAGATCCTCACAGTTTATTTTTTTAAAAAAACTGTTGAAATAAAGTCTCTGAGCAGTCCAAGGGAAAGAATTCCATTGCAACAGAGAAGGCTGCTTGAAAACCCTCTGCCAAATATCTTAAAACTCAGGCCGGCTTATATAAAGAGATACAGTCTTTCAGAATGCCTGGACCCGATCCATATAGGGCTTTATAGATCGTAATCAAGACTTTGAATTCTGCCCAGAAGTGGAGTGGTAGGTATTGAAGCTGTTTCAATGGGGAAGTTATATGTTCTCAGTAACCAGCCCCAGTCTGCAGCCTGGCCATAGGATTTTGGACCTGTGAAGTTTCCAAACGGCTTCCAAAGGCAACACCATGTAAAGTGAATTACAGGAACTCAAATGGAATGTAACTGTAGCATGTGTTACCCTGGCCAGATCAGATATGTCAAAGAACAGGTGCAGTCCCCTCCCTGCTTAAATTCCTGTTCAAGATTCACACACACACACACACACACACACACGCTACATCTTATAAGTGTCATTTTTTACTACCCCCCCAAAAAAAACTTCTAGCACATATTCAAAGTTTTAAAAATCTAGTTTTTCTGAATTTTTCAAAACAAGGGTATAAAACTTCCTGCAAGAGCTTAATTTGATTGCTACAAGCTCTCAATCTCACCCCAAAACTCAAGTCTGGTGGCAAGACATCCTTGGGGTCATCCCCTAGTAAAGTTGCTCATCCCTGCAATATACATAGAGATAGAAATACTGCTAAATATAAAACTTTCCAAGACAGTGACCAAGAAAATGTCTAATGAAATAAATAAATAAATAAAACAATACAAAACGGTTGCAGGGAAATTCAGAGCAAGCAAAATGAAAAAGGTTGATTGGATTCTAGCTAATTTTCCCCCTCAGTGATTAGAGAACTGACAATCTTGTAGGGGAAGCTCAGTACAAACTCTGAAGCCTCAGCTAAAGAATCCCTGTTGGAGGCAGCAAACTACCCTGGATTGTTGAAAAAGAGCAGCAAATCTTAAATCTTTCTTGACTGACCCAAAATCTCTGAAAGGTGCTTATAGGAACAACTCCCTGAGATAGGTTGTGGCAGAAACCTACACTTCCTATTTGCTTTTGCTCTACAGGAAGGACATGAATTGCATGGCCTGTGGTCCACGTGTGGGCCTTGGTGGAATCCACCGGGGCCCTTTTCCCCAAGCCCAGTCAAGTTGAGCTCTGCTTCAGCTGCTATGGCAGCATCCTATGAAATTCTGGGGTTTGTAGTTTGAAGAGACACTACAAGTGCTCTCTGGCTGATAATTGTAAATGCTTCTCCCTAAACTGCTAATTCAAGGATTCCATATGAAGGAACCATAACTGTTAAACTGGAATGATGGGATAATTGGGTAGTGTGAAAGGGCGCCAGAATGTGACTTCTGGTCATGAAAATTGGCAGTCATGGCTGTGCATTGCAAAGCAGAGGTGCCAATTATGGTTCTCTGTTGATGATGATGATGATGATGATGAGGATGAGGATGAGGATGATGTGTGCCTTCAAGTCATTTCTGACTTAGGTCATTTCCACTTTGTACTGTTATAGTGCTATTATAACCCTGGCGGCGCAGTGGTTAAATGCTGGTAGTGGAGCCACAAGGTTGTGAGTTCAGTCCTGCCAGGCTCCAGGTTGACTCAGCCTTCCATGCTTCCGCAGGTCGGTAAAATGAGTACCCAGCTTGTTGGGGGCAATTAGCTAACACATTGTAAACTGCATGGAGAGCACTTAGCTGATAAGTGGTATAGAAATACACATGCTATTGCTATTGCTATTATTCTACTTTCAACATCCTGTGGAATTCTGGGGTTTGTAGTTTACTGAAGCCAAAGAGTTCTCTGGCTGAGAATTCTAAATGCCCATCCCTAAACAGCAAATCCCAGGATTTCACAGAATGTTGAAAGTGGAATAATAGGGCTATAACAATGTAGTGTGGAAATGGCCTTACAGTGACCCTAAGGCAAACCAATCATGGGGTTTCTGGAGCTCAGGGAATGTGACACACCCAAGGCCACTGAGTGGGTTTCCATGGCTAAGCGGGAAAATAAACCTTGGTCTGCAGGGTCGTAGCCCAATGTTCAAATGACTATGGCTCTCTGACCCACATGTTCTATGCTCTCTCCTGCTCTATAGAGTGCAATGCATTTTGACAGTGCTCTAAAAATTAATAAACATAACCATGATCAATAAGAACAGCGACATCTTTTATTATTATCATGATCATCATCATCACCATTTCACCCATAAATTTCATAGAAACTTCATTTTACTCAGTAAAATGACTGAAGAAGAACTTGCAGAATAATGAACAAAAAAAATTAAGACAAGTCTCCATAGCCCTCTTCTGCATCTGGTACTTTTCCTTGGTGATTTGATGCCCAGGATCTACTTGCTGTTAATTTCCTCAAGTTGTCTTGATAGAAATAGCACAAATTAAAGACACAGGAAACCTGCCATAAGCAATCCCCAAAGGGCAGAAATTGATTGCCAAGTAGAGTTGCTCTTTAACTAAAAGTCAAGCAAATTAGAACTGGCATCCCTAAGGATAATTGTGGGGTCACACAGGAGATGAGTTGAGAGGGAACTTTCTAAAGTTCTGTTTCTACCACAATTGTTTGGTGAAGTTATCTGGAACTGAGTAACTCATGGGGTTGCCCGTTTTGTAGTTTTTGCTCAGAACTGAACAGAGAAGTGTATCCAGAAGAATGAAACTGTAACACACACACAGTAGGGTTACCATGCCAGAAGTATTCCAGGGTGTGAGGTTTTAGGGCCAAAACCAGAGGCCTGAGGACCAGCAATTAGTGATGTCACAGGGCAAGGTCCTAAAGATTAACAGAGGTAGGCCTTGATGATGTCATTAAGACTAAGGCCATTTCCACACTACACTCTTATAGCATGATTATTCCACTTTCAACATCCTATGGAATGCTGGGGTTTGCAGTTTAGGGAGGGGCCGGCTGGCCCCTCCCTAAACTGCTAACCCCAGCATTCCATAGGATGTTGAAAGTGGAATAATCATGCTATGAGAGTGTAGTGTGGAAATGACCTAATACATCAAACATCAATGGCAGTTCCTCAAAGCATGTCAGTCAAATAAAAAAAGCCCCTCAGGTTCTAACACATGAGAATATACTGCTCTGTTTGGAAATGAAAATTTCAAGCTCTCTATTAAGCAGAAAAGAGGAACTATTTCCCAGTTGTTTTTAACACAGATATGATTTTCTCCTCTCTTTGGAACCACTTTTAATGTTCCTTCTACATTTATAGGAAGTCCAGAATCCATGTGTACTTGGCAGAAAGCTGTTCTGCAAAAAGAAGTGTCAGAAGAAGTTTTGAACAATACTTTCAACATACTTCTTTTAATAAGCTTTGCTTCAAAAAGGGGGGAAAAAAACTTTTCCCAGTTTTCTTTTTAACTATCCGAGTCACAGCTGGTACATGGTGCTTGCCGCTGAAGCGAATGACTTTTTGAAGCAAAAAAAAGTTCTCCAAACTCTGTTTTGAATGGGTTGCTCCCAATAAATAGTGTCCTTCTTTTTTTTTTCCTGCCAGCGATCCTTCCCCCTTCCTCTAAACCAGAAGCATCTTCCTTCTCCTCTTCCCTTTCTCCTCCAAGTGCCCCTCCCCAAACTTTTTGAGACGGGATGATGTGGATAAGGATAAGATTGATCCCAAGCCATCTAGGCAATCCCATCTATGACGTCTATTTAGAAGGAAGCCCCATTGAGCTGAAAGAATCTCAAAAATGCAGACAACTTGTTGATATATTGCTGTTGTTGTGTCGATCTCACTCTTCGTATCCATAAAGAGGGCACCTTTTATAAACTAATTGGACTCTGCCCATTGCCTGTTCATGAGCAGCCCATCCCCAAATATTTCACATTTAAATGAGGATAGCACAAAGTAGTGTCACTGGGAAAATCTACTCACCATCACTGTCCCACAGCTGTTGTGAAAGTTGCGGAAAGTCAAACGGCAAGCCTGGGTGAGGTGGCAGGTGGCACCGTTGGCAACCTCCCGACTAATCCAAAAGTCCCAGCGCATTGATTCTGTGAACCCTGACTCCACTAAACCATGGCCCACATGAGCACTGAAAGTGTAAAGCAGACAGATGAGAAGTATGACTTGACAAAACTGAAAGATGTGGCAAATTATGCATGCAGTGTTCTGCACAAAAAACCGAAATGTGAAACAGCACAATGAACAGTTACTAGTGCTGTAGCTCAGGGAAGCTTATGAGTGCATCCTAACAAATCTAAGTACCTCACCAAACTACAAATCCCAGATTCCATAGGGTGGACCGATTGCATTGCTATCATTGCATAGTTTAAATATGTTCAAAACCTCCAAAGTGCAAGGGAAAAATAATGGATGAGGATATGCCAGAAGCATATCTGTTTTCCTTTGACACAGTCCCATGTCACTCTGGGAACATGTGATGCTGGAAAGAAACGTCTAGACATTCTTGGTCCTAGCCATGTGACTCTTTCATCTAAACACTTTTGGAGTACATTGGCACTGTTTGTGCATCACCCACATGCTGTGGATATCTGTAAACAATCTCAAAAATCAATAGAAGGAGGAATTTCATTCTCAGTTCTGGGGTCCAACAAATCTTCCCATAGAAACTAGCCAATCCTTGGTCTCTGGAGAAACATGTCTTGCCACTTATAATGGGTCACAGGTTTGTCTCAGTTCAGGTTTGATGAGAATTTTCCAAAACTTGCTAATGTCTTCCTGCTTGTAATGAACACAGCTCATTGTTCAGCAACATCTGAAGAGTACAAGTTCCCCATCTGTGATGTGAAGAACCTGTTTGTCTGTTTAAAATTAAAATTACCCATTTCTTCATACTATGTCAGTGTACTTAATTGTGGCTCCCCATCCTATGGACGGAATTCAAGCTGGGCTCGCACAATATAAATTGCGAAGAATCTATGTTGTTTCTTCCTCCTTCAGCGCCACCACTGGCATCTTTCGTCTCTCTGTATGCCAAAGTACTATTTCTGTTCTTCCTCCAAAAGAAAAACCATTAGAAACATTGGGTAATTAACACTACACCCTGAGTGGTTACATTTATTTAAGTGATCTGTGCATTGTATACAATGAAACAAATTTTTACTAGGTGATGCACACCACTGAGGAAAAGCTTTAGACTAAAAGTGGATGCTGGAAAGTATGTGATTACAGTAACCATTAAATTAGCTACTAAAAAAGCCCCCCTTGACTATCTTTTAAAGGCCAATGAAACCAGAGCAGAAACAAATGGAAGTATTTGAAACTTCTTTTAAAAAAACAGTGCCTTCTGGGTTAGCTTTAACTGGCTTGCCTTCAAACAGTTGCTAATGAACAAAATGCTGATGCCTTGCATTGAGCCATTTCCTGGACTTCCTTATCCAAGAAACCTGCTTCTGGGAAGGTCATGGTAAACTGGAACGGCATCAATAAGAAAAAAAGGAGAGATAAATGAATTAGGGCTTGTGTTGGGATTCATACTTCCTCATGCAGGAACATCACTGGGCTTGCCTGTCCTGTCCCTTGAGCACCGATAAATACCTGGTGGACTATCTTTGACCCTTCAGTCAACATAAACACACACATACAAGCGTGCACACACACACCTGTTACCCCAAAGGATGGGTGACTCAGAAATCCATCCACGGTACCAGTGCCTCCATGGAACCGTGGGGAATTATTAGCTCAAAAAGGTGGCCAGTGAGAAGCAGGGGTAACCTTACAGGATCTTTCCACCTATGTGTACCAGTACTAACACAAGGACACCAGTTGGAGATTAAAAGAGTGTTTTATTGGGGGGAAATCACAAACACATGCAAGATTCAAACAGTTTCACAACCACACAAGGCTAACTGAAGGAAATGAAGGAAAAAATTGGATAGTGAGAAGCTGGGGTGAAGTGGGTGATATTTACCTATCCTGAAAACAAGAGATGAAGCAATGTGGCTCAGACTAAGGATCCAAGGGTACCACAAGAAAGGGAATATGAAAAGCAGAGTGACAGCCTACATCCAGTGTACTATGAGTTGCCAGGCTCAGAGCCAACCAACACACTAAGTTCACACATAATGCTAAACCATGAGCCTTTCTGCACTACACTGTTATAGTGCTATTATTAAACTTTCAACATTCTGTGGAATTCTGGAGTTTGTAGTTTACTGAGGCCAAAGAGCTCCCTGGCTGAGAATTCTAAGTGCCCTTCCCTAAACTGCAAATTCCAGGATTCCATAGGGTATTGAAAGTGGAACAATAGCACTAGAACAGTGCGATATGGAAATGGCCTTAGAGTGTGACTTGTCCAAGGTCACCCAATGAGTTCCCATGTGCCACCAGGGACTTGAATCCTGATCTCTTGGTTTAAAAGGTTTGTGGTTGTGTCTGTTCAAGTTGTTCTGACTTCTGACAAATGTAAAGCAAACCTATTATTAGGGTTTCTGAGGCTGAGAGTGTATGATGCGCCCAAAGTCACCCAGTAGTTTTCCATGGCCAGTTGGGGAATCAAACCCTAATCTCACCATGCTGGCTGTCCACTGTGGTGTTGTTGTGTGCCTTCAAGTCATTTCTGACTTCTGGTCACACTAAGGCAAACCTATCAAGAGGAATTTCTGGGGCTGAAAGGTCAAACTACTATACCATGCTGGCCTTAATAGTATTTAACTCCAAGTAAAATTACAGTCTTAGGGATCTGAAACCCAGGCTTACTTCGTTACCATCTGATACCTGACCTTATTATGATGCTGCAAAGGTTTACTTCTCCTAATCTTCCTTGCAACCCAATCAGAACTTGGTAAAGTTGCTTTTTTGGATTTTGAAGTCCACAGTCTTCCAGGGCAAAATAAGATATTTTCCGTGGTGTGCCCTAGTTACCACTTATTCTATGTCTGCCTCTGCTAATATCCTCTGAATGCTCCTTAGTTAAAAAAAAGTCCTGCTAAAGTGTCAGTACATGATGAATATTCACTCATTTGCAATACAAGAAGATACAACAATAATGATAGAGAAAGAACTCTGGTACTTTTAATGGTAATTCTTAGTCTGAATCAAAGGAGTATTCGCAGCGGATGGATTTTTTTTTCTCATGACACAAAGAATAAGCATTACCCCACTTAATCTAGTCATTTGAAACATGGCTCAGATAAATCTATTTGACTAAATGAAGAAAGTCAATCTCCCTTTGATTGCTCACCCAAGGTGCAGGAAAGGAATACATTATGTCAGATGATTGAGTAACTCAAGACAGGTCTTTTTATGATTAATGGGCACTGCAAAAATGTATATTTCATCAGCTTCCACTGAATAGCCCATAATGAAATGATCCATGTTGGGAAATTTCAGATTCTCTACATTGCTGGCTATTGTTGATGTGAGTTCTTTGGGAGGTGATGATTGTTTGATATGGAAGAGATGGTGGCCATCGCCTGTCCATGGAGTTATCTCAAAAGTGGTTGCCAGGACATTTCTGAAATGTCAGTAAAGTTCTTCTGGGAGGATTCAGAAAATAACTTGGACAGGGATCTTGATAAGTTCTGAATTCTCTGCTTGGAACAAAAGGAGAACTGCTAGAGATTTTGGAGGTCATCATCCTTCTCAACTTCACCACCCTTCCTGATCCCAACAAACCACTCCATGCAAGCCCTCACAGATGTATGCCTGCCCTTTTATAAACTTACTAGCGTATATATCTGGTGTTGCCCGGGATGTTATTTTCTCCTAGGTAATACTTGTTAGAAAGATTTGAGATCCTGTGTCTCTAATTCCCCAAACTGTCTTATCTAGTACCTGTAACTTTTGCCCATATTCCCCAATCCAATCTGTATTCAGTGTTATTAAAATACAGAGGTTGGGTTTCTGAGGGAATACACTGCCCTTCTCCTTGCTGCTAGGCCTCATCTCCATAGCAACCAGCCTATTCAAGACAGACACAGTTGACTGAGGCCCAAGAGCTTCCTGGCAGAGAATTCTAAAGGCCCCTCCCTAAACTACAAACCCCAGGATTCCATAGAATCTTCTTAGGAGCCAATCATATGAGCTTTTTGTCTGATACAGCAAATCATATGAGGTCATTGGCTGACACAGACAAACAAACTTTGACTTTTATATTGTAGATTGAATGGGAGAGGCTGGACATATCCAGAAGCTCGTCTAGTCCAGCACCATACTCAATGTAGGATCCGAAGTGGAAGACACAGGTATACTTTCTGTGACAGATCTCCCTCCAGTCTCTTTTTAAATACTTTTGGCAAAAATAAGCCACCACATCCTCATGTAGATTGTCAAACAGCATACAATCATTCAGAAGTTCCCATAATGACCAAGTGAAATATCATTCCCTGTAACTTTAGCTCTATCATCTGCAGGAGGAAAGAACTGGCCTGGCCCCATCTGTATAACACAGAATCATGGGCCATTTCTGCACAACATCATCATACTGCCACAGCCACAGGATGGTCCAAGTCAAGGACCCATGCTGCCACATGACGTTGTCACTTACCAGCTGCTATCGTGTCTCCAAGTTTTGTAAATCAGCCCAGTTTCATTTCCAGAAAATATCTGTTAAGACCCTCCAATCCCATCAGCTGGATGAATGTGGTTCCACAGTAGCATTTGATAACGCTTTTGATGATTGCAAATTGAGCAATGGGCAGGGTGTGGGCCTGCCCAGCAAGTCTCTGCCTCGGCTACTCCCATGGTATGGTAAGGTCAAAATCTGTCACCTCTCCATATTTATTTTTAAATTTCTCAATTGAGTTATTTTTTTTTACTTTTTAAAATACATTTTCTGATCATTATGGCGTGAAAACAAAATAGTGTACCAGCATGTCATGCTGTTACAACAGTGTTGCACTAGTGTGGCTTATCCAAAAAAAAAGAAAAAGAGAGAGAGATGAGTCAGGAGGTGTGTGGTGAGGAAAAGCCAGGGACATTATAGTGTGGAGAGAAGATGGGTGGCAATACCGCTACTCATCTGCTTAAGGGAAAAGTGTGTGGTAGAGAGTGTTCCTAACCCAATAACATCACAGAAATAGCAATTCTGGGATTGTAACCAAACGATGCCCAATTGAGGTATGGTGCAGAAAGGGCCATAGAGTTATTAGAGAGTACATGGGCCATCTACTCCAATCCCCTGCCATTCAGGAATGGATTGCACAACTAAAGCATTCCTGAAATATAGCCACTTAACCTCTGTTTAAAGACCTCCAAAGATGATGAGTAAACCTTCTCAAGGCAGTCTATTCCACTGTCAAACAGCTTTTGCAGCCAAGAAATTCTTCCTAATGATTCAGTGGGATTGCTTTTCTTGTAATTTGAACCCACTGATACATGTTCTAGCCTCTGGAGCCACAGAAAACAAGTTTCCCCCGTCTTCTACATGACAGACCTACAGCTACTTAAATATGAATCTCCCATAACCTCTCGATCTTCTCTTCTCCAGGTTAAATCTCTTCATATGTTTGATGTCAGCCATTATTTCTCCCTTCTTAACCTTCTCTTCTCCTGGCTAAATATACCTTGTTTGTTGGACTTTTCCCCATAAGGCTTACACTGAAATCCCACTGGTACGCTCTAGTCCATGATGGCATGAAGGAAAAAAAACGGGCAGAGCAACCATGGAGGAAGTAAGACACTGAGGAACTAGGCTGCTCGGAGCAGGAAGATGGAAGTGCTTTCCCTCTCCACCATTGCTAAACCTGGGAAAAGGACAACTTTTAATTTGCAAGACCGTTTCCGCACTACACTGTTATAGTGCTATTATTCCACTTTCAACATCCTATGGAATCCTGGAATTTACAGTTTAGGGTTTTCAGTTTAGCAGTGAGGGGGCATTTATAATTCTCAGCCAGAGAGCTCTTTGGCCTCAGGAAACTACAAACCCCAGAATTCCACAGGATGTTGAAAGTGGAATAATGTCACTATAACGGTACAGTGTAGAAATGGCCCAAGAAAATTCTTACCTTAGTTTTCAGGCTCCCAAGAACCTGGTCACCAACATATTCACATTTACTGGCATACTTATTATGATGAATATTATTATTTTTATTATTATCATCTTTGTTTGTATCCCGCTTTTTTCCTCAAAAAGGCTCAAAGCGGCTTACAAGACTTTTAAAAGAGAAAATGTAGTTAAACAATCCTAACATATATAATTTAAAACACAAATTAAACTATCCAGTAATAATTAAAACAGATTTAAAATACATATTTAAAAACAGAAACAAATCACAGGTACTACACAAATTAAAAACAATCAGCACCTTTCATCAGCAGTCAACAATCACATATTGAATGCCCACCAAGATAAAAATGTCTTTTCTTGTCTACGGAAGGAAGGGAGGGAGGGTGCCAGTCTGACTTCCCTGGGAAGTGAGTTCCAGAGCTTGTGAACAGCCACCAAAAAGGCCCTCCTCTGTGTTCCCACCAGATGCACCTGTGAGGATGATGGTAGGACAGAGAGAAGGCCCTCTCCAGCAGATCTCAAAGCCCAGGCTGGTTCATAAGAGAGAATGTAGTCCTTCAGATAACCTGGATCTGAGTTCTATAGGGCTTTAAAGGTCATCACCAGCACAGTGAATTCTTAAAATGTGATGCCCAGACCTGAGCACAGTATTTCTTTAGCTTAAGTAGTAAAAAGAATAGTAGAAACATACAGCAAAATGAAAGAAAGGTAGCGGACTCATTTTGCTCCCTGTATCCGACATGCTGGAGAGCAAAGCCTTCTGCTGTGAGGCACCATGAGCAATACATTTATTCAGAGCACAGCTGGGATAGTTAAGAACTAACTGCTTTGCATAGTTAAGTGTGAGCTATAATTTCTATTTTAAAAAATTCTATGAACTAAATTTTGAAGTAAAGTCTGAAGTCATCTGCTCAGATGAATCAGCCACTCATCTGAAAAACATATATTCTGTGCAGAACAACCAAGTTGGAATGCAGATTGTATGAGGGAATGCACCTCATTTCTTTGTGACTGCCAACTGGCACAAATTGCAAGTTGTAGATGATAAATTTAAGGATGATGCCTTGATTATACAAACATTGATATTATTAATATAATAAAATGGTCAAAGTTGGAGATCAGAAATATAGAAGCTTTTTGTGACCCCGAGGATGCATGGCAATTTGAGATGAATTTCAAAGGCTTTCCTCTATCAAAGCTTCTGAAGGAATCTGGGAGAAAGTGAACAGAATTTTAAGAAGATCAACAAAATTTATTCAGGCATCAAAACCATCTGAAGGAGGGAGACTCTTACCTGAGTTATTTCCTTTCCTCTCTCTTTCTCTCTCCATCTTCTCTCCAGAAAGATAGAGCCAAATCATGCTTGGAAATAAGTGTTACCTAATTCTGTGAGAGATTCATAATCATAGGTTGTAGGCAGAGAGGCAAGAAGGTCTAAGAAGATTAAGAAAATTACAGGCCTCCTAATATAGGCACGCTGAAAAGGAGGTAAGCACAATATATTTGCATTCCTCAGGCTCTTTGGCACTTCAGAATCACTGTTGCATTTTCTAATCACATATAATAAACAGGTAGCAGAACAGTGCAGCATGGGGTTTCATAGTGTGAGTCCTGGTTCTGTTTTTAAAGAGCCTGTTTACGAATGGTGGGGGAAAAAAGGCAATTAAGGAAGACAAAAATGAGACTGTAGATTTCACCATATTGTGTTGTGGGGTTACGAACAGAGAAGGTGACCTACTCAAAGGCCAGAGGTCATCACTACCAACAAAGCTTGAAAAGTTTCTTAAAACATCAATTAGTTACTGTTAGAGTTCCAAGCTGCAGGGGAAAAAAAAAGTTAACGCTGGAATTTTGAACTAGGGTTCTAATTTCCCAAAGGTCAAAGTAACGAAAACAATTACTTAAAGTTATTTTTTTGAAAATTTGGATTTAATTATCCTCTAGCTTCGGGTACAAAATCTGGGCCAAGATTTTAGTATAGTGTAAGTATGCACCAGTATAGTTACGCTGGATCCCATAATTGCTCAACTGATTGTGAAAAAGAACCATCTTGGGCTTCTTGAGTCCATCTGTTGCACATCAGTTACCTACCTACCCACCAAGGCCATTTCCGCACCAGACTGTTGTAGTGCTATTATTCCACTTTGAGGCCCCTCCCTAAACTGCAAACCCCAGAATTCCATAGGATGTTGAAAGTGAAATAATAGCACTATAACAGTCTAGTGCAGAAATGGCCCAAGTCAAGGTGAGAGAACGGTCTGTATATGGACCTGTGAACCATCAGTTTCACTGAACAACCTCTGAGGAAAGCGCAACTGTGTGAGCAGCAATTTTTATGTTAGCATGTTGTCCCAACCAGCTTCTGTCCATACTCTTGTCTTATCCATTTTATCATTCCTCTACAATCACAATAGAGCATGAGATGCTGTGTGAATTAGAAATTGTGTGATCTTCTGGTGCCACCATTTAGCAAAACTATGCCTCTGCAGCTATAAAAGTCAGGAAAAAAAAACTTTACAGTTCTGCCACACAAAGAGTAAAATTATCACTCAAGTTACATTCATAACGTTATAGCTAATGCTTTCCTCATTGGTACAAAGAAATTGTTGTTATTGTTGTTTTATATAGTGCCATCAGTGCATATGACACTTTACATGAGTGGTTTACAATTGTTCATTTGACAGGCTTACAGTCTAAAAAGGCAAGACACACGAGGAAAGGGAGATGGCACTGGGAAAGGAGATTGAATCCAGAAGATGCTGGTTGCTCTTCTGTTCCTCTAAGCCCCTATCAGTGGCAGTTGGAATGAAGGGAGGGCTTTTCACCAGTTACACAATGGAGCTGGGCCTGCCTGTTTGTCTCTCTCTCTTTGAGACTGCAGCAGTGGCAACTGGGGTGGAAGAGGGTCTTTCCTCAGCTGCTGGGCCCAGGCATGATTAATCACCACTAAGAATTAATTTCTATATATCACTAGCATATTTACTCAGCATTGCCTGGGATTTTACTTTCCTCTTAAGAACTCACCAAACTGTCTTCTCCAGTACCTGTAAATTTTCCTCATATTCCCCAGTCCAATCTGAATTTAGAGTTGTTAACATACAGAGGTTGGGTTCCTGAGGGAATATAGTGTCCTCCTCCTTGCTGCTAGGCTTCATTTCCATAGCAACCAGCCTATTCCAGTATCTGTAACTTTTCCCCATATTCCCCAATCCAGAGTTGTTTACATACAGAGGTTGTGTTTCTGAAGGAATACACTGGCCTTCTCCTTGGTGCTAGGCCTTGTCTCCATAGCTCTCTGGCTGAAAATTCTCAAGGCTCCTCCCTGAACTGGCAACTCCAGGATTCTATAGAATCTTCATAGCCAGCCAGTCATATGAAGTCTTCTTGCCTCACACAGCAAATCATTTGAGGTCTTTGCCTGCCTGACGCAGACAAACAGACAAACTCACAAACAGTCAAACTTTGACTTTTATACAGTATATTACTTCCAAGTAGGGGTTCCAAAGAAATTGACACAGAATCTATTTGATATTGGATTTCTGATGAACCAACAAAATAGAAGTCACATAAGTTTGAACAAAGGAGCACCCTTGGAATCCAAACGGATGCAAATGGAATTACCATTACTCAGACATCTGCAGAAAATCACATTAATACTTCTGCAAAATTTTGCATTGCCTTTTATATTTCATATACCTTACTGGGAAGGGAAGGACACTTGAACCAGCCAAATGAGATCAAAATGTTTCCCCTCTAGCTGATTGCCTTACTATTGAACTAACCTGTCCTCCTCTGGTCTCTTCCTTGTTCTTATGGTGACAACTTTTCTGGCCAACCTTGAAGCACACATACCAATCCAGAACAAATTGTGCCACACACACACACACACACACACACACACAACAGTATAAGACAGCTCATACTCCCTTTTACAAAGTATAGTGCCAGAGGTAACAAGAAACAGCCTGCCCCTCAACAAAACATAATAATAAAGTACAATGATCAAAATTTTAATATTTCTCTGGCAATTAAATTTTATTCTCCCTTTTCTTCCATAGATGCACATTTAAAATAGCTAATCTCTTTCTTTTTTATTGCTTTCTTGCTTTCCATTCTGCTGCTTCCCACATATGTCACTGAGATTCTCCCCTCCCCTGCAATGAATTCTTTTACCAAAGTGCCATATTTAGAGTATTTGAGAGAGAGAGAGATTCCAAACTGTACCTCTGCTTAAATGGTGCTATTTCACAAAGATGCAAGGAAGTCCACCTGTTTCTGAAGCACTGGTGGAACCCACTATTAAGATTGGACCAGGCCCAGAAATGATAGAAATATTTCTAAACACCCTAAGCCAAGTAACAAAGATGTGATCGTCTAGGTGCGGAAAAAGAATGCCTTGAGACTTAGTAATATTGCTGCCAAAAGTTCAAAGCATTTCAGCTTTATTATCTTGTGATCCTTTCAATAATCTTAAGATAGAAATTTTCATTTCGTAGGCCCTTTTCGCATGGCACTCGCCATGCGGAAAGGGGCTCTGGAGCATCGCACAATTGCGAGGAGCCATCCACATGACATCCTCGCAATTGCGCAACATTGCTGGGGCCAGCAGGCACCAATTGCACACTATTTCATTTTTGGCTTCTAGCCGAAAATGGTGCATGATCGCACATCACTCCAGGGCCCCACCACACTTACTATGCGTGCAGAGCTTCCAGAGCTGTGGCGCTCGTGCTTCCTGCCCCAGGGCAGCCTGTGAAAATCCCAGGCTGCACTGTAGAAGGAAGAGGAGGAGCCCTCACACTGCCTGCTCGCTAGCAGGCAACGGTTGCAGAGGTGAAGCAACGGGGATACGAGAGCCTCTCGCAAGAGGCTGCTTGCACGATCCCTGCACCCCAGCACCGTGAAAAGGTAAGGTGTGAAAAGGGCCATAGTGTAATGTCTATCACAGCTAAAACAACAACAAAGAGTCTAGTGCAGAGATAGGCAGAGTACAGACCTGGGGCCATGTGCTGACTCCCAGCACTGTTTTTAAGGAACTTAACACCCCTAGAATGCCCAGCCTAGCCTTTTTCTAGGCAAAAAAGAAGGCAAAGTGTTCTTCATGGAAGTCTCCATATGCAATAACTTACTTTTTACATAGGCTTCAGGACCTCCCGGACCTAATATTAAAAAAGAAAAGAAAAGATTTCTAGCTAATTGCATTTTTTTAAAAAAATGATGCCCTTGGAGGGTACTGAAGCATAAAAGTGGCCCATAGGCCTGCCATAGTTGCCCACCCTAGCTTAGTGGCATCTCATAGTTGTTGTGTGCCTTCAAGTCATTTCTGAATTACGATGATCCTTTCAAAGGGTTTTATGGGGTTGAAAGTACAAAACACAACCAAGATCACCCAGTGGGTTTCCATGGCTGAGTGGGAAATCAAACGTGGTCTTTAGGGTTGTAGTCCAGTGCTCAAACCACTACATCATGCTGGCTGTCAAGTAAATCTAGTTGCGGGTCCCAATTATGTTGATCCATTGAATCAATGAGATTTGTGTGCTTGTTGTTCCCTTGGATAAAAGGTGGGGATCACATGGCCTGCAAATTTTGTTGAAGGGCAATTCCCAGAATCCCTGGATAGGACTGGTGAGAGCTGCAGTCCAACAACTTCTTCAGGGCCTCAAGATCCCCACTTCTGGACTGAATAAATTCAGCAATGGATATCATAGATCTAGTTCAGATGTGGCAAACATAGAATTTAGGCCTAACAAGTTTGATCTGGCACTTCATCAGATGGATGGAGTGTTGCTTCAGTAATGGCAAGTTATTATTTTACACACTGGTGAATATCTAAGCAGTAGCATTTTAACAGACAGTAACTGGGTGATAACATACAAAGACAAGCAGGCTCTGTTATCCCAAAATGTGAGTGCCGCAAGGGCCAACCTGCAATGCCAGTACCTCTGTATGGAAAGTGGGGAATGAATTAGCTCAAACTTGGAGGCTTATCTTAACAGGATCTTTGCTACCTATGTTTACAGGCTCACACAGGAGAAACATTCAGAGAGCAAAATATGACCTAAAAAGTGTTTTATTGAAAATTGAATGCATTCATACATGCAACAGTTCAAACACTCACACAATTGCATAAGAGCTAAGGAAAGGGAGGAAAGTGGAATAAAAACATTGATGATGCGGGTGATAATTACCAGATCCAAACAGAAGCAGAGAAACGAGGCAATGTAGCATAGGCACGGAACCTAAGGGCAGTTCTGGGTTTGGGAAACATACGGACAGAGTGATGCTTAAATCAGTGAGAGGCTGCAAGGGACAACCTGAAAGCAGGGGTAGTTGTACCCAGAAAATAGCCTGTGGCAGTGATGGTTATGTGAGGCTTCGGGTGCAGAACTATGGGAACTGCAATACATACAATAGGCTATCAACCCACTAATGTTCTCCATGCTTAATTGACAAAGACGCTGTGGGTGTCATACTAGCGGTCTATTGTGGGTGCTAGGAGAAAACGGGAAGGAGTCCAGATGAACAGGGGATGGGTATCTCTCAATCAGTATCCTGGGTGGGTTCCCACAATTGTGTTCTCTGAGGAAACTCCAGCTTCTGTCCTAAGCTTATTGTCCATAGGAATGACATCCATTTGCGTGATAATTGCATCATTCTTACGTAGAAGGTGTTTAGGTTGACCTGCCTTTCTTTTTCACATTCACAGACAGATTTTCTCCCTCACTCGGTTTGACCCACTCGGTCACCTCTCAGGTTGGATTTTGATATAGAGCCAATTAGAACATGTTGCCTATTAAATATGATGCCAATTGGATATGGTGCCCATCCAAACCATAGCATTATGGGACCCTCGAGCGGGGCCCTCACAGTTAATGCATGCATATTGATGAAAAGCCTTTGTCCAATCAAAGTACGAAGACAATTTAATTTCTATAAGAATCCTTATGGGGCCAGGGATTAAGAGTTACAGTTTCAGAGGGAAGAAGAATGCAAAAAGAATTGTAGTGAAAATTGTCTAAACAGTGGTTATCAACAAGACATAATTTGGTGGTGACACAGACATTCTTACCTGGATAATTAATCAACATATGTGATGAGATTTTTTTAAAGCCCTTGTCACTATTAAACCTGAAAGAGAGAGAATTGGTTTGCTGTTGGGGCTATTTATTATTTCCTGCTGTAGGGTAGCTGGATAACAAGCATGGTGTAGTGGTTTAAGCATTGGACTATTACCTTGGAGATGAAAGGTTGATTCCCCACTTGGCCATGGAAACCCACTGACCTTGGGTACATCACACACTTTCTATCCCAGAAAACCCTGTGGTAGGTCTGCTTTAGGGTTCCCATAAGTCAGAATCAACTTGAAAGGTACAAAACAACAACAAGGGTATGTAGGCTTTGATGTGTGTTCCTGCATGGCAGGGCGTTGGACTGGATAGCCCCTGTGGTCTCTTTCAACTCTATGATTCTATGACTCTATGGCCCTTTTCGCATGGCATTTGCCATGCAAAAGGGCCCCTCGAGAGTCACACGAATGTGAGGAGCGGCCCACACAACGCACTCACAATCGCATGACGCTCCAGGGTCTGGCAGGCACCACTCGCGCACTTTTTCATTTTCGGCTTTAAGCCGAAACTGGTGTGGAATCTCACATCACTCCAGGGCCCCGTGCACACTTGCTTTGCTTGTGGAGCTCTGAAGCCACGGTGCTCGAGCTTCCTGCCCCAGCACAGCCTGGGAAACTCCCAGGCTGTACTGCAGAAGGAAGAGGTTAGTTATCACGTGAGCAGATGGCAGCTGCGGAGCTGAAGCAATGGGGACATGAGAGCCTCTCGCTGGAGGCTGCTCGTGCATCCCTGCACCCTGGCACCAAGAAAATGTGAGTTGCGGAAAGGGCCTATGACTAGAGAAGTGATTGAGCTCAAGGGGTTATTGAAATTAGCTGACAGCAAAAATGAAACCTGAACCAAGAATATCTCTTTCAAAGAGAAACAACAGAAATGGAGTATAACCACAAGCTCCAGTCTATCAACAGAAGGTTGAACAGAGACAATGGTTTCCTGGCACACTACACATACTGTAATGCTAGTTAACACTCCAGCTTCATGAGGACTGTATTTGCCAATTTATTACATCTCCTTTCTGATTCTTAACCAATATTACACTTCATTCTAATAGCTCCCTCCACCATTCAGATTATTATCTACTCACCTTGGCTTCAGGCAACATCTTTCCTCTTGCTTTTGTTCCCCACCAACCACTGTTGAAATTGAACTTATCACCTCATCACCGTACTCATGGGTTTGGCCTGCTCATTCATATCATAAAGATCTGTTCCTAGGCACTTCAGTCTATGCATCTGATGAAGTAGACTTAAATCTACAAAAGCTTATGGTACCGACTTCTTTCTCTCAGTCTCAAAGGTGCTATAAGATCTATTTGCATTTTTAGCTATTATGTTTTATTATCACGTATAACAGTCCACTACTTTCTAGTCCTGTTTTCCCAAAGTGTAATTACTGCACCTCTAGATTTCTATTTCTTGATCGTACATAGAATTTGTAATGCATGAGTGCTAGTTTCCCATCTGTTTCATTGCCATTGTCAAATTTTGATTGAAATATGACAGGTAGTTGTTCCTGTGGGTCCCCTCCCCCTTTCTAGCTTTCATCAAGTGCTTCAAAATGGATATACACCTATTTTTATCCCTGGGCCTTCCAGCCTTGTACAAACACCAGATCTAAGCAGATGATTCCTACAAGGTGGAATCTCTTTGCTGTTCCTGACCTATGCATAGGGGCTCTGTGATCAGTGTTCGATCAAGCTATAATGTAGGTCTGACAAAACAACACTGAGGAAGGTATTGGCCTAATTTTTGCTCTGCAGATAATAAACAGAAATATACTATAGTCATCAGCCTAGCTGGACCGGTGACTGGAGAAGGCAATAGTATTCTATTGTTACCGTAAAATGAGAGGGAGCTTGCAGTTCTCCAGCAGTGCTAGCATCTCCTTGGGATCTGAGGAATTATTAGCTCAAAGGAGGCCTGTGGAAGGACGGTAACAGCAGGAACTTTTCACCTGTGCATGCCAGTACTAACTGTAGGACTCCAGTTAAAGGGTTAAACAGTGTATTTTTATTGGAAATTAACAGATGCACACACAAGACATCAAGCAGTCTCACAAACTGTACAAGACTAGTGAAGGGAGAAGCAAGAAAGGTAGGATAGAGAGAGATTTTGGGTGTAGAGAATGATATTTACCAGTCCACAAAAAGGATAAAACAGTGTTGATCAGACCTCTGTCTGAGGGTAGCACAAAGCATGGGAATCTGGGGGCCAATGTGCAGAGCAGCCCCCAGCATGCTACAAATTGCCAGGGTCAGAGCTAGGGTTTAAATAGCCCTTTTCCTATCCTGAAGGGGTGAATGTTAATGGCTCTCAGGCGAAGTAAACAAAGGGGGTCCACAATGGACTGATTGTCTTACTTTTTGGTGACAAAGCATCGATGGGAGTCCTGACATCCTCTTAATGTCTTAGTTGAGTAATACTAATGGGGAATGTCTCTGTATGAAATGCGCACAGCAGGAGTACTTGCCTACCGTACCTGGGCAACTTTGTGACTATTGTCTTGGTTGCCTGTGTTATTGAAAGGACTATCAGAAACCTATTAACACTGGGCTTTCCCACCTAATCCTCTTGAACTTATGACCTGGCCATGCTGAGGTCATCATGACCTGGTTCACTCTTACAGGCAGTGTCCTGGTTCCATATGCTTTTACAGTCATAAGTGTCCAGTTTTATAAAGTGATCTTTCTTGCCAATTTTGCCATCCCACAGGATGAGGGGTATAAGGGGTGGTCATAGTATAGCTGCCAGCATGACTGCTTATTCTCCATTGTGCAATAGGGGAGGCACATGGGCTGTTTCTGTAGGAAAGAAGTGGTACATTAAAGGCACTGAAGCCTAGTTGCACACCATCTAAGAATATGCAACTGCATGGCTGGAAGCTGGTTATTTAGTCCCAACCAGAGTTGTTGTTAACTGCCAACAAGTTGACTTTGTCTTATAGAAACCCAGTGAATGGAGACCCCCAAGGTCAGGGCCTAGTTCTTCATCTTCAGTCATCAGAGCAAGGGAAATCTCAGGACAAGAACACTGTTTCATAATTTACACACATTTGTGTGTTCTTTACTCCTTGTTGTTCCAGCCTGTTTTTGTGTGGCTACGATAGATTCTTTACTGTGTTCAGTGCAGAAACTAGAAAACTCTATGTACTACTGCTCCCATATGATGTTAAAAGCAGTGTTATCAAAGGTGTCAAAAACAGATCTGGGAAGAGTGTGTTTTGCTTTGTTTCTCCCTGTATAAGATGGCCTGAATTTTAAGATATCTGGGGGAGGGACATTCTCTCTGTCCCACAAGAACCCACAAGAACCACAGGCATGTTTAGTGAGGACACAGGAGACAATCTTGTTAGTGGCTGCTTCTTCTGGAAAGACAGCAGTGAAGGGACTAACGGAACTTCCTGAGGAAGGGAATTCCACAGGAAGTTCAGTTAGTCCCCTCACTGTTGTCTTTCCACTGGCAGGCAAAGATCTTTTTATTTGGGCTGGACTTTTATGCTTAAATTATGTGGAAGAAGAGTGTTTTGAGTGTGTTTTCATCTTTTTATCCTTTAATTATGCTTTAAACTGTTTAGCTATGTACTTTCAAAAATAAAATTGCTTAGTTGTTTTTTTAAAAAAAGTTTTTAGATGAACTTCGTTTTAAATTTTTGTAAGCCTCTTTGAGTCCTTTTTCAGAGGAAAAGAATGATATTTATCAGTCCACAAAAAGGGTGAAAAAGTGTGGCTCAGACCTCGATCTGAGGGTAGCACAGAACATGGGAATTTTGGGGCAAATACAGTAGAGAAAATACAGCAAATGCAAGAGCAAATACAGTGGAGCAAATACAGTTGAGACTTAAGGAACTGTACTTAATGACACTAACAGGAGACATCTCTAGGTCTCAGGTTTTGACCCTAAAATATCAGAGCCACAGATGCTTCTGACCTGGCATCCTTGGGCAAGTGTGTATAGGGAGCAGCATCTTTTCAGGTTTTGGAGTCCTAGACTATTTAGAGCTTTACATCTTCTTAGACCAAAAATCCTTCTGCCCATCCATGACTGCAAGTTGCCAAACAGGGATGAAGGAGAATTTTGTTTCTATTTTGATGTATGCCAACTGAATTCTCATTTCCTGGACTGACATGCAAATCAGAACACAGTCATCTTCCATCTGTGCAATCTTTTGAATTTTGAAGTGCAATTCTGGTATTTAAAAAAAATGGTGTACAAAATTTTAAATTTTAGGGCATGCTGCATACAAAAATATGTATATTAGCGAAAGATGTATGCAAAAAATGTACGAATTAGAAAATGTTTAACACACATCATGTGTGTTTTAGGGGAAACTGCAAGTTTTTTTTTCAACTTTATGCATTTGTGCATATTCCTTTCCTTAAAGGATAGAAAACGATATGGAAATCAGACAGAATAAACCTATGAACAAATGTACACAAAGTTCGAATAAGACTGCAGCAGGAGTTTTGGGAAAATGTCAGAATATTCGTTTTGCAACATCACTGTTCTTAAAATTGCAAACAACCTTAATTTTGTACATATTATAAGTATGTATGAGCAACAAACATTTGGCAGTCAGTGTGCATTGCCTCCTTCCAGGAATAATTCTGCCAAGAATGTCATTTTCCCATTGCAATATTGGCTGAGTGTGTAAAGATCTCTGTAACTAAAATAAAGCATCTATAAATAATGTCCTTGTTCTCAGCAAGCACCTTCGCTACAAGGAATGCTAAAATCTCTGGCTTTACTTCAGTATGGGACTTAAAATCTTTGCAAGTAGACTTACAAGTGCAAGAAACAGAACCAAGTGGCTCCAGAGCATCTGTATTTATCTAGGGGCTGCCATGATGTTACAATGAAAGAGTATTCATTCCACAATGGCAGCCAGTAGAACAACTGATATGCCATGGCCCCAGTATGCAATGGGCACCCATGTGCATCAGGGCACTCCCAGTGCAAATCCTGACATGGGCTAGGAAGTGCCAGAGTGCAACTGAACTATCCAATGGGCATCATGAGTGCTCAGTGAACCCCAGAAGTCCCCAGTGCACATCACAAGTGCCCAATGTGCATCAGAAGAGCCCAATGCACGTCAGAAATGTCCAGCATATATCTGAAGTGCCCAGTGAGCATAAGACATGCCTGATGTACATCAGAAGCATGTGATGCTCATCAGGACCTCCCAATGCAAATCACGAGCACCCAATGTACATTGGGATACTTTTCCTGGTATCCTATATCATGCCAAACAATATAATAATAAAATTGCATTAATCAAATTGGATGTATATAAGGCTTTTGACTCAGTGAACCATAATTATTTGTATAAAATATGTACTGAGTTTGGGTTGGCAAGCCAAATTAGTGACGTAATAAAGGAAATACATGCAGATAATAAAGTCCAAATTATAGTAAATGGGAATAATTCAAGGAATATTAAGATTAAATGTGGAATGAAACAAGGATGCTCCCTCTCCCCCTTATTATTTGTGTTAGCAATAGAGCAATTGGCAAACGAAATTAGAGATGAAAAAGAGATAAAAGGCTATACATTTGGTAAGGAGGAACTGAAATTGAATCTATTTGCGGATGATGCGTTGATAACAACACAGGAACCTTTCAGATGTGTAAATAAACTTGTAGAAATAATTGAGAAGTTTAGGAAGTTATCTGGCCTAACAATAAATATGCATAAATCGGGAATAATGTTTTTGAATACAAATTGGAAAGAACAGAGGAAAACAAAACTCATTACTGATTTAAAGTTAGGTATATAAAAAATGAAGTATTTAGGAGTATATATACTGAAAAATGTGAATAATATTGTTCAAGGGAATTGCAATCAGCTATGGAAAAAGATAAATATAAACATGAATAAATGGTCAAGTAAAAAGTGGAATATGCTAACAAGAATAAGAATGTTTAAAATGATGATACTACCCAAATTTTTATATTTATTTCAAATGATACCAGTAAGAATCCCCATTAGAATAATAAGAAGATGGGACAGAACAATTAAACAATGGATATCAGGAGGTAAGAAATCTAGAATTACTAATGTATTATTATATGGACACCAAGAAGATGGGGGCTGGGGTGTCCCATCTTTGGAGAATTATTTCGAAGCCACCCAGATGAACAGATTTTTAGAATTTGAATATGAACGTAAGAAAAAATGGGTAAGGATAGAAAGATTAATTAGTAATATGGAATATAGTTCATTGATGAGACCCTGTGGCATGGAGCAGAAGGTAAAAGGTAATTTGATTGGTCCCATAAGTTTAAACAATCAAATATGGGGTAATGGCAAAAAATAATGAAAATAGAAAATCCAAAACTGTACCCTCTAGAGAATCTGAACATAAGCAATAGTGAAGATTTGGGGATAATATTAAAGAGATTAAATAATGAAGGAATTAGAGTGTTAGGAGATCTCTTTGATGAACAAGGAAGGCCATGGGGAATAGATAGATTTACTAATTTAATAGGTAAGAATTATTGGCTACATACAGTTGGAATAAATCATTCGCTACATGAAATAATCAAAAATTCAAATCAGGTTAATATAACCCCGCTTGAGAAGATAATTAAAAAGAGGTTAGATGAGGGTAAATGTATGATTGGACAATTATATAGAGGAATGTTAGGTAATCAGATTAGAGTCCTAGATTGCTTAAGGGTAAATTGGGAAAGGGATTTAAAAATAGAAAGGGAGGAAATTCAAGTATGGATACAAGAAATAAAGAAAAATAAGAATACTAGGATAAAAGAACAAATGAAATTGATTGGCCATTGGTATAGAACACCTTCCCAATTAGCATTTTTTAGAGAAAATATATCCTCAAAGTGCTGGCATGGTTGTGGGGCTAAAGGCATATATATACATATGTGGTGGGAATGTCCCTTTGTTCAAAAATTTTGGGACAAGGTTAAAACTGAGATTTATAGAATAATAGTTAAGGATATACAATTGAATAGGGAAAATTGTATAACATTAAATTTAATGGACAAGGGGCTAAAAATAATGAGGAAAAAGCGGTTATAAACATATTAAAAGCAGCACAAGCTGTATTAGCATTAGGATGGAAAGATAAAACAATTTGGAGTATAAACAAACTCGATAAATATTTGGCTGAAAATTTAATGTCTGATATTTTGAGGGAAAGAAGATTAAAGTTTATGGGAATACTGAAGGAAGGGGGGGAATTAGGTTGGGAACTATTGCTTATAAAGATTAAAGAGGATATGGAGTATGGCGAAATCAATAATGTAATTAAATCTGTATCCCACATTCTGAATGAAGATTTTCAATATGAGAAGAATTAATTAAACCTCTGTAAGCCATTGGACGGAGGGGTGGGGGGATTATACTACTTTATATAATACTGTTATTTTTTAAAATATAGATTGGGAAGGGGGAGTGAAAAAAATGGGAAAAAAAGGAAAAAATATGTTAAAATATGGATTAGACTGTGATGTAATATTTTATTCACTATGAATTGTTTGATTCTGTTATTTATAAAATAAAGCACATTCCCAGGGAGGAAAAAAGGATACTTTTCCTGGTACCCAGGCATGCATCTTCACGATTCACAAACAGAGTTTCATTGCATTTCTGCAATGCACCTGTGAATCTGTAAAGTTATTAAATATAGACCATGATGTCGAATCTCAACCACAGTGAGTACACATTGTGTGTGTATGTGAGTTGAATTTAGATAAAAAGAGAGGATGTGGGGCATCACTTCAAACATTCCAGTTGCTCCTTTTGGCCATGTTTACCCCCTGATTTATGTTCCTGGCAAACCATTGCCCCTCTTTCTTCCCTTTTAAGGGCTGGAGTACCATTGCTTAGTCCCAGCTAGAATAAACCATTGAACCAATTGCCGAATGGCGAGTCAACACATTTGTGAATCGCATTGATTCAATGGCTCCTCTTCAGTTGGAATGAACAATCGCATGTGGTCTAATATGATAGGAAGACAAGCGTCCTGCTCATTTTCTATGCACAAGTATGTATTTTGTGCAAATTAATAGTTCAAAAAAGTCCCAATGTGCAAATAGTTTACGAAAACTGTTAGAGGTACCAGTTCTGACATGCTTATGCTTAGAATTTGCTTGTTTGAATATCCAAGAATTTAGGCATAACATATGCATGCTATTCCATTTTTGTCAGCCTTCGCGACCTCCTTATTCTTCCTTCATCAGTCAGTCTACAGTTAGTCTGAGTTGCTTCATCCTCCATTTTGTAATCTTCAGTTTTCTTTTTCTCCTTCATGGTTGAAAAGCATATGTTACAGAGCCTGCCACCATGAGATGTTATGAAACTTTTAGTATTTACTTACAAATATTTCATATACTTTTATAAAGAAGACTAAATCCACTTTATTTCTTTGTTAGACCCTGTGAGAGAGGGAGTGGGTTATGGGACTGTTTATTGCTCACCTTCTTCTTGTGAATGCCACCTACTTTGCTTGTGAGATGCACTACTATCTCTCACAGTCCCCTTCCCAAAAAACACAGAAATCATATTTTCATGCAGCAGGGAGAAAACTCCTGAAATTAATAAGTGAGCATTTACATCCCAGACACAATATATGCTTTAGTCTGCAGAAGAGAAGGTTAAGATGGGACATGATAACCATGTTTAAATATTTGAAGGGATGTCATGTAGAGGAGGAAGCAGGCTTGTTTTCCACTGCTCCGGAGACTAGGACAAGGAGCAATGGATTCAAGCTGCAGGAAAAGAGATTCCATCTGAACCTCAGGAGGAACTTCCTGATGGTCAGAGCTGTCAGGCAGTGGAATATGCTGCCTGGGACTGTGTGGTGTCTCCTTCTTTGGAGATTTTTAAGCAGAGGCTGGATGGCTATCTGTTGGAAATGCTTTGATGGGTGTTCCTGCATAGCAAGGGGTTGAACTGGATAGCTCCTGTGGTCTCTTCCAACTCTATGATTCTATGATTCTGAGTATCAAATTTAGTGACGAGTAAAAAGGAAAGGATTCATACTTTCACATGTGAACTTTGAGGAATATGGCTGGCTAATGTTGAAAATTTAATGAGAGAGGAGATGGATTTTTCACTGGATATAGCAAGGCAATTTTATGGTCTTATGTTCTTAGCAATTAACACACACTCCAAATGTAAAAAAAGAAGAAACAGCTTTACAGTTCATTTGCTAATTGGAAGCCACAGCTCCAACATGGTGGAATCCACAGGTCTTAGCTGATTAACCTCCTTTGTGGAGAGCGAGGTGGAGGAGTATTACCTACAGAAGAGGGAGTTAGATTTCCAGTAAGAGATGTTGATGTGCTGTGTGATAATAGAATGACCTTGAGGCAAAACACAAAATGAAATGTGGTGTAAGTATTTCTCGCACTGAATGGACAGGGACTGTAACTTCATAAGCGAGCCTCAGAGTTATATCATGTTTACAGAGAAAATTGACTTGCTCTGCTTGTCACTGGGTCATGAAGGTGAACATGCTGTCAGTTTTGTCGTAAACAGGAATAGCTTACTCTGCAAGTAAGGGCTGTCGTATATATTGGCATTGCCACACTAGCCTCAGGCCCCTCCCGAAACTGCAAACCCCAGGATTCCATAGGATGTTGAAAGTGGAATAATAGCGCTATAACACTCTGATGTGGAAATGGCCACTGAGAAAATCCTATGATGTATTTCAGGCTGGATTGTACCAGTCTGGGTTACAGGTGGGGGAACTGCAGTACTATATACTACCTTTCCTCCTGTTTATCAAGGACAAAGCCTGTTTCCTTGCCATTGCTCTGTGGTAAAGCACTCTTCCTTTGGAGGAAATGTGAGCAAAGCCATCAAGTTGAGCTGTATAGAATACAATTTTGACTGTGCAGATCAGGAGAAACTCTGTGATGGACTGGCCCTGCAGTTCCAACCCTGGCTTCATGTCATCCACCTTGAGCTTTCCCCCACACTTAATACCTTCCTGGATTGGATACTTGGGCCTCAAGATGCCCCTCTCCATCATTTTGGACCAGTGGCTGTGATGTTTCTGTGGGCTTGGTGTAGCAGGCATTAACAGGCCCTCCACCAAATTTAATACAAACAGACAGAAACAGTGGTAAAACAAACAGGTGGAAGTTTATTGAGACATGAGAAAATAATCAACTACATTGAATAACTAAATCATTTACAGCTCCCCAAAACTATAGTCAGTCTTTTCCTCTGTCCAGTTCTCCTGTCTCTATTCCATCAGCTCTGATCCTTCTGAGATCTGTTCCTATCTCTCTGTCAGCTTTTCCCCTATCTCTGTTTTAGCTTTTACCTATCTGCCTTCTTTAAAAGACAAACCTCAGTCTTGTATCATTTCTCCCCCATATGCCCTCCTTCACAACACTCCATGAGCTGCGATTGGCTTGCATCAACCAGGTTTATCAAGCTCCTCCCTTCACACTCTGGCCATTTCCTCATGACATTGCTGTTCTGCAATGGCAGTAGGTTACTTCCAGTCCAGGAGTCATGCTACCGCTTGATGTCATTGCTATCCAGCTGCTATCCCATCCCCAAGCATTGCAAAACTGCCTTATACCATTTCTGGAAAACAATCCATTAAGACTCCTTTAGTGCATCAATCCCATCAGCCAGCTCAGTAAGATACCCTAAAAGTACTTGATAGTACTTCTTCTTGTTGCAGATCCAGCAGTGGCGGGGGGACATGGGTGAGCTCAGCTTGTCCCTACCCCAGCAACTCCCATGCTGTGGTAGCGTAAAAATCTATCACCTCTCCATGTTAAGCATTATAGCATGAAAATGCAGTACTGTAGTGGTGTGTTGTGCCATTACAACATTGCTGTGCTAGTATGGCTTATAAACAAAACAAATCACACCAATCAGGAGCTGTGGTGTTACCCTGATTTCTGGGGTCCCGAGAGGGACACCTAAATGCGCTCTCAATTTTATAAGTTGGGGAAATTAGCCAAGAGCACAGCCTAGCAATACGAGAGGCAGGGTAACGTAGCGAGATCTTGAACCCTATGTTTATGGGGTCAGGCCGAGTCAAGGAGCACACAGAAGTTGAACTAATAAATGATGTTGTATTAAAACACAATCAAACAGTGTATGCAGCACACTCACACAGATAACTAAGGAAATAAAGGTTGGAGTGGGATAGAGGGATTTTTAGAGGGGTTGTTGGTTTGGGTAATACTTCACCTGTCCTGAAGCCCAGTTGGAAGCAGATAAGCTGGGGAGGGTGGATCTCAGCACATGGAGCTGAGGGGAAGACTCTCTGGACAAAGCAACAGCAAGGCGGGTTGGAAGCCAAGAGTGATCCGAAGAAGCGCTCAAAGTCAGGGGTTTTTATAAGGAGAATTGTTACCGCAGGCTAGTTCATACTTGGGGAAAACAATGAGTTTGGGGCTGGAGACAAAGCCTCCGAAAGGTCAGAATTTGAATGATTGAATTATAGCCAAATTGTCAATAGGGTAGCCAGTATGCAAACGTGGAGTACTTGAGCATTGTATAGCTCGATCGTCAAGCTGCCAGGGCGGGGCAGAGGATCTTTTGAAAGTTGCTTACATACCTAATTGAGTACTTGCCTTTCAGGTCTCCTGAAGCTGCAAGTCGGCTATTTCTGGCCTGCCTGTATTGTGTTGGAATATTACGGCGACTATCAGCTGAGCCTGTATGCATGCTTGTCCCGGGGGACTTGCAAGCACGTGGAGAGGAATAGGTGTGTGAGGCCGAATTATTGATATCAAGAGATATCTTTTTATATCCCCCAAGCTCGGGCTAGCCAGGGTAGTAAAGTGGGGTAGGGAAAGGGTGGGGAAAAGGACTGGCCAATGCTGCTGTAATGCAGCAGAAACACTGGTGGCAGTAACACTACTCATCCACTTAAGTCAAAAGGGTGTAGTAGAGAATGTTCCTAACCTGGTAATATCATCGAAATGTCAATCCTGGGATTGTAATGGAACAACATGTTATTGAGGTATCCTCTGGTTCACTCTAAAAGAAATGGGAGTGCCACAACATCTGGTTGTCTTGAAACGTAACTTCTACTCTGGACAAGAGACAACTGTCACAGCACAATATGGAGAAACAGAATGCTTTTCCATTGGCAAGGGGGTCAGATAGGGCTGCATTAGTTCACTCTATTTCTTTACTTTATATTCAGAATGTATGATAGGGAAAGCAGGATTAGACTCAAAGGACACAGACATGGAAGTTGGTGGAAAGAATATTAACAATTTAAGAGATGGGCAGATGACACCATGTCACTTTAGAAAATAGCAAAGTCTTGGAATGACTTGGAATGAAAACAAAGAAAGTCCAAAAGCAGAGTTACAGTTGAATATTTTCAGGAGAAGAATAATGAGCACCTTTTTTTGTTTCCACAGACCTTTGAGGGTTGACTGCTCAAGGGAAAGGACCTTTCTTGTATTGTGTCCTTTATATTTGTTCTCCTGCTTCTTAAAGTTGCATTTTTAACTGCTTTTAATTTTGTTGATTGTTTAATTGTATTTTTAACTTCTGTGCAATATGAACTTTTTAGCTACATCTTTTAAATTTTTTATAAGCCTCCTTAAGACCCAGACTGGGAAAAAAAGCAGGATAAATAAATATTATAAAAGTAATAACAATAGCAATAGTCATAATAAAATGGATATCTTGAAATAGTAAACATATAGAACATCTTTACTATTTCTAGCATCCACTGCTATTGCACTAGCTCTAGTGCACTCTGTACAATTATAAAATATTCCTACAGTAAGGCAATCAGGACCTCCAGTTGCATGGTACAGATATTATTATTATTATTATTATTATTATTATTATTATTATTACTATTACTGCTACTGCTGCTACTACTACTACTATCATAGGATTTTGAGTTTCTGAGAATTTCAAACAAAGGCGCTTCCAAAAAAGAAAAAGTACCAGTTTGTGTAGACATAACTCATCAACCAGCAAAGCATGAATTTGGGCCAATGGTTTCCTCTCAGAGTACAGCAAAGTTAGAGTAGCTATTTAAGTAGTAGCAGCAGCAGCAGCAGTAGTAGTAGTAGTAGTAGTAGTAATAATAATAATAATAATAATAATAATAATAATAATAATACTCAAGGTGGGGTACGACATAGATACAATTAAAAATAAATTAGGGCTAAAATACCCTAAAAACACAAAACCGTTTAAAATACAAATACATTGTAACTAAAATATATCAATTAAAAATACTAATACAATTAAAACTACAATTAAAAATATAAATAAAAATAGACTGCATAGGTCTGCCAGAAGAGATAGGTCTTTAGCACTTTTTTGAATTTGGATAGCATATGTTGCACAGCATATTACAGAAGTCCAACTTTAACGTTACCAGCACATGCACTACCATCTTTAGGTTGTCCAATTCTAGGAAGGGGTGCAGTTGGCATATCAGCCAAAGCTATATTTGCTGTATTACTGATTACTGGTATTGATGTCTGTAATTACCTACCACTGTACCATCCTGACACTACCAAACCTTTCTGAATTTGAAAGATGGACAGGGTGTAGTCCTGGATAGTACTCAGATGGAAGACCACCAGGGGACACAAGGATCTCCTCATAGAGCTAGAGAAGAATTCTGATTGAGATTCTAGATCAGCTACTTATCTAGGTATACTTACTTAACTAAGTAGCATCTCCTGGCCCAATCCCCCTCATCCTGACTTATCAAGCAGTGGTTGCTGTGAGCAATGGGGATCTGTTATCCTGTCAATTGGGGTATAGCAGACTGATGTTTCAACATTCCTTCCACCAGCAATCTCTGGTGCAACAGTCAGAAGCAGGATCCCTGTTGCAATTCTTTACCACAAGAAAGGTTCACAGAAGAAGGATGGAAGAACCAGCCTGCTGTGCCATGATTAACAGGTGAACAGACCTCATTGCCTGCAGCGGATGCTGCCTAGTAAATCAGGGTTGGGGGGACTTTTACATTCTCAGTATAATTGTGGCCATGAATTCTAGTGTGGATTTTCAGCGGATAGTCAAGGATGCCAGTCAGAATTGACAATACTAGGAGAGATTGACCACTGTACTTATTTGATATTAGGCAACTCCCCATGTTTCCTGAAATAGAGTCCATCTTGCTCCATACTGTCTATATGATATGTCTATAGTTCTCCGGGATTTTCTCCATTAGTTGAAGCACGTTCTGTTTTCATATTATTCAATCACATTTCAAAAATGTAATCATGATTCTATGAGTTCAAAATGTCCCATAAGCTTCAGAAATGTATGAGTAATGGAAGCAAAGAGGGCTTTGTCTTCCAACAAATCTCTGAAGAAACGAAATGGGTCATTTCAATGAGATTCTCAGTTACGTTCTAAACCATAGTTTGGATTCTTGCAGTTCCAAGGAGAGCCTGGAAAATGCTGTTGACAATTATGTCAGCCATTGTCAAACACTGTTCCTCCAGGTTACCTATGCATGAATTGCATCCCATCAGTTCAGCGTACCCGACCACAATGTAGTCCTTTATAATCTTGTAAGGAAAACAATCTGGGCTGCAAGTCGCTTTTTCTTTACCGTTTACTGTTGACAGCCTTCTGTTAAGATCACTTGAATGCCTTTAGAGCTGGAAATACAGGAAGTAGTAATTAATGGTGCACAAATCATGGGAAATATCATTTTTTGAAATCACAGTTGCTTTTAAGGTTTGAATAATGGCTGTTATAATTATGCATGTAAAGGTCTATTTTAAGAGAACCCAGGATTTTTAAAATACCACTTTCAGGTTCAAAGGAATTTTTAATTTCTTGTCACTTTTCAGAATGATGTGAAGCTCCTAGTCCTGCAAATATGGGACCATATGCACATGTGGCAGCACATTAAAGTAGACACCATAGGTGGGAATGTGCAGTTTCTTTATGCATTGCCTTTGCATGTTGCATGTTGCATTAACAATGTACTGTCAACTCTGCACATTGACCATTGATCCATATACATTGTATTACCTTAGTATACAATACAGAGGTAGTCAAGGATATATGCTGAGTCAGGCACGGTTTCCTCTAAGTGGACGACAGAGAAAGAAGTGATGTGGCCAGAAGAACAAGTGCAAGGTTATCAGGTTTGTTATGACTATGGCCCTTTTTGCACGGCATTTCTTAAGCAAAAGGGCCCCTTGAGTGTCGTGTAAATGGGAGGAGTGGTCTGCATGACGCACCCCCATTTACGCAACGCTCAAGAGCCTCATGCGCAGCACAGACACACCTTTTTATTTTCAGCTTTTCGCCAAAAATGATGTGCACTTGTGCACTGGTCAGGGGCCTGGGAGCCTCTGGAGCCTCTGGAGGCGGGCCAGTCACATTTCCTGTCCTCAGTGCAGCCTAGAGCTCCCAGGCTGCACTGTGGAAGGAAGAGATGGAGCGTGGGCGGGGTGCTCGCACGACCAGGAAGCTGCTGCGGTGTCATGAGCCAGGCTGAGCATGCTGCCGACTCAGACGGGGACTCTGAGTTAGACTGGGAACCCCAGCTGGGGGTGGATCCCTGGGAGGCAGAGGGGGCTCCTGTAGGGACAAGGGAGGGGCCTGCCAGCGACCCCACAGCAGTCCCCGAGCCAGTACCTGCAGCAGATGAGACCAGTGCTTTGGGCTCGACAGAAGCTGCTGTTCCTGACTCCAGCCTGGAGTTTGCTGCAGACCCTCCCCCCACGTTCCTCCAGAGGTGGCTGGAGAAGGAGGCGGGGTGCAGATCGAAGTGGTTGCAAGAGAAGCGTCTGAAGTCTGAGGGCCTCCAGCTGTGAGCTGGGCCAACGGACATTTGACCAGCCCTAGCTGGGCTAAAGACTATGTACTTAAGACAGACGCTGGGGGAGTTGGGCACGGGGCAACAACCGTCTTCCATCTGGGAAATCTGCATTCTGTGCTTTCTGTTCTAGGCCAACCCTAGCTGTTGAGTTTGCTGCCTCTGTTCATTTTGGGTGATGTAACCTCTTGTTTACTTTACCACTTTATTACTAAAGCCATAAATTTCGGCTCCTGCCTCCGTTTTCTGCTTAAGCCGCCGCCTGACATTGACATGCGAAGCCCAAGCAGCAGGGATGCGAAAGCTTTCCTCCGAAGGCTTCTCGCACGAGTGCCGCCCCCCACCTCCGCAAAAAGGTAAGGTGCGGAAAGGGCCTATAACTTGTGTACTAGGGAAGGCCACACACCAGAAAGCTGATTGGGTCACCCCACTTGTTCAGGGTGACAGTGAAACTTAAAAAGGCTGGTTTTTGCCTTCACAAGTTGCCAGTTAGGTTTTCCTAGTTGGTCATGTCATGCTGCTGACAATTCATGCCTTGTAAGGGAAGATGCTGCTCATTTATCTTCTGATGTTTTTTCTTACTTAATTGCTTCTGGAATGTTTTGCCACAAGCCTTATCTTAGTGTGCAGCAATAAATCTGCCTCTAAGCCTAACATAATGAGACTCCAGAATTTTTTCCTGCTTCACTGAAAACCTCTGCCATGGCGAAGCCTTGTTTCACTGTCTGAACTCTGCATATGCTCAGAGAAGCCAGTTCCTGCTAACCCTGACAGAGGTTACATAATGTAACCCTTCCAGCAGATATCTATGCTTTGCTAAAGCAATATAGGATCTTGTCCACTGAGTGTCTCAGACTGGCTCTGCTTGCATGCCTGGGCTGCTAACTCCAACCACTTTTGTCACTCATAGAAATACTTCTCTGACCTGGGCACTCACTGGCTGTAAACAGGACAGTGAATGCCTCTCCTATAAAGTTCATTAAAAAGACATGCATGCATATATCCTGGGGTTATATGCACATATGTCACCACCAGGATTCCAGGGTGTTCAGAGAACACATACCTTGTTTCGAGGTTAGTCAGTGTTCCTGGAAGTCTCCAAGAAAATATAATTTGGCTTCAAAACAATTTGTGTGTCCCTCGTCTGCCTCATTTTCAAGCAGTGCCTCATTTGTATTTGTGCTTTTATTTTTATCACAAACAGTGCTGAATGTCAGCAGTATCAAGGCGTGCAGCCACCAGTGGGTTGGGAAATGCAGGTTGCCCATCTGCATCCTCGGAGAACAGCACAGACAACTCTCCCTTCCCTTCCACTTATCATCTACGTACAGGGAAGGACACACACTGACATGAGTGGGCTTTCCGCCCGCATTCCTCATTTCTGTTCTTTTCCCCTTGGCATGGCAATATGGAATCAAATCTGTATTGGATGTCTATATTATTCTACGTTTTTTTCCCCAGCTCCAATGCTAATGCAAAGAGACTATTTCTCCATACATTCTTCCTAGGGCTTATATATTGCATGATTTTACTTTTTTCTCTCAATCTTGTGGAACTAAATGAAACTTCTAAATGGAAGCAGTAGGCCAAGCCTCTCCCTGCCTCTTCCTCTTCCTCCTCCTCCTCTTCCTCCTCCTTGCCTCCTTATTCTTCCTTTCATTTTCTATTCCTTCTCTTCTTTCTCCCCTCCTCCTCTTTTATTTTTTCTCAGCTGCTAAAAAAAATAAAGCTTAATAGATTTGGTTGCCTGGGGATACAGTTCTAGTTCAAGACTCGCAGGAGGTTAATCTAGTATCTCTGCAGAAGATAGCAACAGTAACAGATCTCGTTCGGTTTATGTGTTTCTAAACTGGAAATTTAGAAGAATTTCCAACCCTAATAGAGTTTGTTTATATCTAATACTCCTTTTCTTGCCCAATTAGCCCAGGATGTTTGTGGCTAATTTTAAGTGCAGCCCTGTAATAGATCATATAATTAACAGCCGAGAAAACAACTTGTTACATTCACCTTGCAGAAACATTTGAAGGCGCTTCTTGTAAAACTGCGGCAGGGAGGTCAGGGTTTAATATTGGTCCAGGTTTTATTTACTGTATTTTAATAGGCTGGTTTTATATTTTTCAGCATAGTTACCTTACCCACCATGAGGGATGCTTGAGGATTGTGTTCAATACGTGCTTCCCACCTTAATAGGTGGACTGGAACATAATGATCCTTTGGTCCTCACACTTCTACGATGGAGTTCTTAGCTCAGACATGTACCAAAATATATATAAGAATGCATATTTTAAGAATATGTGCTTTTGCAAAATATATATTGAAAAGTAATGTGAATTTTCAAAGCTTCCAGAAGTGACAGAATGATGTAGGAATGGGACGAAACAGAGTAATGAAACTGAAATGGGCTACAAATTGACACACATGGTGTACAGATTGTGTAAATACCTGAGATGCTTACAAAGCTGTACATCAAAAATGAGAATCACATGGCCATCATATAGAGAGGTTTTTTTTGATTGCAGGTCCCAGCAGCCCTAGCCAATATAGCCACTGGTGAGGACTGTAAGGAGTTCTAGTACAGCAAGATCTGGAGGGGCATGTGTTTATTATGCATATGGGCATACAAGTGAAACATCACACTCTCTCGATTATAATCTACAGTTGAACTGATACTAGTGACTTCTGAGGTTTAAAAAGGGCCCCATATGAAACCTCATATTTCAGGAAGCCGCTGGCTTGTTCTACATTTTTGAAAATACGACTGGTCACTGACTTCTGTTGCTGCTGCTGCTGCTGTATGTCATCATGTGGCATGTGGCTTTTCTTGATGAGATTTGTTTTTTGGGGGGGTGCAGTTGCCTTCTTCTGAGGCTGAGAGAATATGATTTGCCCAAGGTCACCTGGTAGGCTTCCGTGGCTGAGCAGGGATTCAGACTCTGGTCTCCCAGAGTTTTAGTCCAACACTCAAGTCGCTACCCACCATCACTTCCTTCTACTATTCCTATACAGTATGTAGGTGTTCCATTCCAGGAACCCGTACATAAAACCGAAGAACAAAAAAAAAAAAAAAAGCAAATGCTCACATCCCATTATCTTCAGTGGATGACACATGCACATACCTGTGACAGTGCTCATCATGTCCATTGATGATAATAGCCACAGATTCATGTATCCTGAGGTTGCACCACAAGAGGGCACACTGTATTAGTTTCCTTTTCTTGTCACCAGACCTCATCTATGAACCTTTCCACACTACACTGTTATAGGGCTATTATTCTACTTTCAACATCCTATGGAATCTTGGAGTTTGCAGTTTAGGGAGTGGCATTTTGAATTCTCAGCCAGAGAACTCTTTGGCCTCAGGAAACTACAAACCCCAGAATTCCACAGGATGCTGAAAGTGGAATAATAGCACTGTAAGAGTGTAGTGCGGAAAGGCCCTAAGTAATGAACCATTTTCTGTGGGAAATGTAGAGACTCAGAACTTGTTATGCTAGATGTTCCACTGGTTCTCCTAGATTTACTATTCTACTTCCTTGTTCTCTATATTGTTTTCATGGACTTTCAGTTTTGTTTTAGCTGACCAGAATTAAGCCGATGGCTCAGGTCAGAAAAAAATGTTCTAGCTTTATGATTTTGGAGAAATTCACATGTTGCAAATGTAAGCTGAGATTCTATATCAGTGGTTCCCAAACTTTGGTCCTCCAGGCATTTTGGACTTCAACTCCCAGAAGCCCCAGAGAGTTTGGCCAACAGTCAGACATTCTGGGAGCTCAAGTCCAAAACATCTTTGGGACCAAAACTTAGGTACCACTGCTCTATATCATGCTGGCATATTGTAAGTCTACTTACATAGTTACACAGTAGAAGAACTATGCTCCCTTTTTGCTGAATATCACCACCATACAACTGATTCAATAGCTACCAAAGTACCTGCTTATTGTCCCATGGTGCAATGGGGAGGACACAGCATTTGTTTCTGTAGTACCCTTATGAATAGTTATGCATTGTCAAAGAATGCGCATTGTCAAAGGCATGCTGTTGACTAGACCTGACTGCAGTAGACCAATTGGATCAATGGTTGAATGGTGAGTCAACATGCACCTAAATCCAACTGATTCAATGGGTCAACTCTAGTCAGGACTAACAATAGGATTTAGGTTTATTGAATAGGTAAATCCAGTTGATTCAGTGTTTCTGGCCCAGTGGGAATGAACACCAGGACTCTGGACCATGAGAAATGGTAAACATATAGAACCCCAATTATACAAACATGAACTGAATCTGTCCATCACACAACAGCCAGAAAAGGATAGCCACAAGTGTAAGGGACCTTACACAAGTATATTGTTGGGAAGCAGGGTGAAAACTGTTGAAATTATTATTTCTTGCATGTATGAATAAAATGTGGAGATTTCCTTCCTAAGCAGGTCAAACTGGACCCTGCTAGAAGACTGTTAAAAGATGCCACCCCTTGATCTGTCATTTGAACCTGCTTCCATATCTATAGGTGCTTACCAATTCCACTGCACTCCCACAAAAAATGATGGATGTTTATGCATTGCTAGTTAGGGATGGAGAGCCATCATGGCATAGTGGTTTGAGGGTTAGACCATGACTTTAGAGACCAGAGTTTGACTCCCCACTCAGCCATGGAAACCCATTGAGTGACCTTAGGCAAGTCACAATCTTTCAGCCTCCAAGAAAAGCAAAGGTAAACCTCTGAACAAATCTTGCCAAGAAAACCCCATGATAAAGCCTTAGGATCACCATACGTTGGAAATGACTTGAAGGCACACAACAACAACAACAACAACAACAACAACAACAACAATTAGGAATGTTCATCTTTCCTTCTTTCATGTTAATAAAAAAAAGTGAAGAAAACACAAACTTTTTCTTCACTCTGGATAAGATTACATGCATTTTTCCAGTGACTGCATTTATAGTTTGGTCCTTTTTAACTCAGAATTTCATTTCCAACAAAACCATTGGGTTTTGCATGGAAAACAATGGCCAGAATATGCTTGAAAGCCAGCAAAGGAAAAAAATCCTCTAATATAAGGAGTTGTGGAGTGAAGCTATGCCCCAGTGTAAGAAAAAGGAACATCATGAACTGTTGTAGTATTGGGGAGCTGTTTGCCTAAAGAGGTTTTGGAGACCTTCTTCAGCAAACTCTGAAATACAAATGCTAGTACTACTGTGAGTGGTACTGGAAAATAGAATGTAGAACACAATGTTTTGTACAAAATGTGTGTGTGCACATGCACACAAAATGCAATCCCAAGGAAGAAGCAGTATATCATGGCCACTGATAAATATCTATTTATTATGGGAAATGGAAAAAATGAACTTGTCATTCTATCGAACGACAAAAAGCTCCTGGTGGCTGATTTTTTAAAAAAATAATTTTCAACACATTGAGACACCTCAGCTGAGATGATAAAAAAATGTGAATGTTCATTACATCTTCAGTTACATGCATGTGTGTGATACTAGAGCAAGGACACACTGAGTTCATCCAATTAGAAATTTTGTAAAAAACTCTACTCAGCCCATATTCTTTGGCCATCATGACCTGCTATGGAGTTGAGATGTTTCATATTTTTAGAGCAATTAGAATTTTTGGCTGAAATAACAATGCATATTCTTAATGACCAATTAAAGCATGGACCAAAACAAATAAAACCCAAAATGTCCATTTATTTCTTTAATTTTTTTAAAGGTTTTTTTTTTTTTAATAACACTAGAAAAGCACTCTAATTTTACAGGCAGGCTGGACAAATGAATGAGGGGATGGGGTAACTTTCTGCAAGCTGCATATAGCAATCAGAGAGCTCCCATTATGAAAGTAAGAGCAAGATAAAATGCTTTTAGTAGAAGCCTAACCACTTTTCAATCAGCACGCTCAATAAAAGAGGTCAGGAAATGTATCCTTTTAGAGGTACTATATATTGTCAGCCATACCACTGCCTACTTAAAAACCATTCGGCATTCTTATACCAAGCGGAAAAATTCCTTAATTCCTCCCCGTTCCATGGGGGCTGGTGGTGGTAGTGGCAGCAGAGCACATTCTCCCATTTTGAGGGGAAGTGTTGTTCGTGTTGCATAAAACTGACTAAACAAAGTGAGGGCTGAAAGTCATTAAGAGGTGGCAGCCTTTCCACAGAATTTAGAATTACTACTTGTTTGGGTTAGAATCAAACCCAGAATTCTCCAGTTGGCATAGCCTGGGGCAACTAATACACTGAATGCAGAGCTTGGAAAAGGTACTATAATGGGGTAAGGCTATCTGAAGCACCAGAGCGGTTTAGAAATATGCTAGGCAACCAGAATATAGTTCCTTAGAAGAGAAACCCAGCCAAGTATTGCGGTGTGTGTGGCTGATATATATATTTTTATATATAAATATGTGTGTGTGTATGTATGTATATGTGTGTGTATGTGTGTGTGTGTGTGTACACACACACATACATATATAGTAGGGATGGGCCAACCGAATCTGCGAATCCTCGAATCCTGATTCACGAATCCGAATCCGGCTGCCAAAATAGGCAAGTGGAATCTTTCGAATCCACTGCCTATCAGGCCTCACGCCTTTCCCCATCCGCCCTGGGAACAATTGTGCCAGGGCGGGCTGTGAAAAAGGCGTGGAACACGGGATCCTGCTCCTCATGTGTTTCCCCACCTGACGTGGGCCCAATCCTGCCGGGGTGTCTTTCCCCACCCGCCCTGGACGCGTCTTTCCCCACCCATTCTGGGCACGATTATGCTGGAAAGGGCTGTCAGAAAGGCATGGAGCATGGAATCCTGCTCCTCACGTGTTTCCCCACCCAACGTGGGCACGGGTGATTGGCCGGCAGACTGGCATAAAGCCTCTCATGCACTGGAGGCTGCCATTTCTCCCTCCTGCTGTCTGTGCCCCTAGTGCTGCCTCTCCCTGCTGCTCCCTCCCTCTCCAAGCTAATTTTGGGAGGTGAGGGACAGAGGAACAAAACTGTGTTTGTGTGGGGGGTCTAGGAGCTTGTGGGAATGTCCCAGGGGATTCCAAAGACCGCAAAAAGGGGTTCAGGGGTTCCACACAAGCCATGCCAGCCATACTTTCCCCTTTACCAGCTTTCTTTGGTCAGTTCTGGGACTAAGATTGTCATGATGCCACTTCCTCTCTTAGTTTCTGTGTCTTGAATACATGAATACTTCAGTTAACCTGTATTGAAGCTCTCTTTTAGAAAGTCTTTTTATGCTTCTCAACCCCTTTTCCTCTTTTTCCTCTATCTAGCTGCAAGTTTAAAAGCAGCATTGCCATTGGAAAGGTTGCAAAGGAGAGCTGGAGAAACACAGACTTTTGGTCTTGTGTTGCAGCAGCATGTCTGTGGTAAACAATGAATGCCAAAAACCCTGAGCTGGGAAAGAATGGGATTCTACTCTAGCTGATTCTATAGGAGGAGTGTGCGTCGCCTACAACAAACAAGGTGAACAGCTGCTGCCTCCGGAATTGTTTGGGCATGCATTAATCTGTATTATTTTTCAATTTGAGACTGGAGGGCAGGGATTGGGAATTGTTGAGACAGGCCTAGAGATTTGACTTGAGTGTCCCTTGCAGGACATGAGGGTAGAGAATTGACTGGACTAGAGGTGTGTGTGTGTGTGTGTGTGTGTGCGCGCGCGTTTAAGTGCTTTTCTTTGTTGCAGGACTTGAGACTTGACTTTTGAGACTGCAGGGTGCAGAATTGAGATTGGACTAGAGGCTGTTTGTTTGTTTGTGTGTGTGTTTTAAGTGCCTTCCTTGTTGCAGGACTTGAGACTTGACTGGCAAGTACAGTCTTCTGGAGATTTCAAGGACGGCTGAGAGATTCCTTTGCAAACCTCTTTCATATACAATTCTGGGGTTTCTAGTTTTACCAGGTGTCACAGCTTTTCTGTCAAAGTGTGCTGGTGCATCATCAAACTACAAACCTCAGGATGCCAGAAGGAGCTATGCAAAGAAAAGCCAGTTTTGACCTAGATTATCTCTGTACTGTAGTGGTCCTGTTTACACAGGCAGGAAAATGTAGGATTAATCCACATTTTTCTGCCTGTGTATAAAAGGCCTTCATGTCATTTTCAATCTGGGTAGATCATGAGGCAAAACTATGACAATTGTCCTGGCCAGATTTCTTCAGAGGGAGGTTTGCCTTTGCCTAGGCTTTTGCTAAGGCTGAGAGAGTGTGTCTTGCCCAAGATTATCCTTCTTTGCCTTGCTTTTTAAACCCTTTTTGAAAAAAGGATTTGAAAGATTTGAGATTTGTGAGATTCGTGGATTCCCAGAACCTTCCAGGGAAGTGGATCTGGATTTGGATTTGGATTCGGATTCAGAAAATTCTGGATTCATCCCATCCCCCATATATAGGTAAAAAACGCTGATGGCCATTGTCAGTCCTTCAGTGAGAAATTGCCAGAGAGAGCTCTGGAAAAAAAGTCAGCCAGGGAGGTCGCCTGTGTGGAAGAAGTTTAATTCTCAGGGAAAGCCTAGAAAGAGGCAGAAGAGTAATTAAATTATTATAGAATCTGGTCAGAAAATGTGACTTAGATTGGGGTTTGAGTCTTTGGTAAGAATGTAGTTAAAGACTTGTTTATGATACTTGTGCTTATATGAGAGTTTTAAAGAAACTGTCTAAAAGAACTTTGAAGAACTATATTAGTTTTGTCTTGCATATGAACTCCAATACTTTGTTCTGTGTGTTATTTTAATAAATATTACAGTTTATTTTTATAAATAGTGACTCGGCTGAGTAATATACAGTATTTAAAGAAACTTGTTACCATAGAACTATTAAGAGGCTCTGAATAACCATTGAAAGGGCTCACTCTTTTATACAAAGGTGATATTATTACAGGGGAAGGCAGATTTGTGTGGAAAAAGACAGGGCACCTCATCAGACTGGGGAACTGCCATCCCAGTCTGAAAGAGAAAAAAGTAAGCCCCTGCCAGCTTCCATCATTCCCCAGCCAGTATGACCATCTGGATTCTCCAGGTGAGGTCGATCGCTCCTTTTTTGGTTTATGTTTAAAAGTATGTGCATTTTTTAAAACTGCATGCCTTATTCATGTGAAATTTGCCCCCCCCCCCCGACTACAGTATGTGCTGAGTTTCTGCAAACATTTGAGGGATGCTTATTTTTCTATATGCACACTACAAATGTGCTTGTGTCTGCTAATGTGTGGGTTCCAGCTGGAAAGTGACTGCTGCACTACATTAGTAGCTTCATTTTTCCTTCAGGGAAGAAACAGGGAAGGGAAGGCAGACAAAATCTGCTGACTCCCAACAGACAATTTCTCCAATGCTATCCTTCCTTCACAATTGGTATACCTGTCACATTTTGCTTTCCACCATCAATGCCTGTGTAATTCCACTGTTGTAGAATCATCGAGTTGGAAGGGACTGAAAGGGCCATATAGTCCAACTCTCTACCATGCCAGAATACAAAACTAAAGCAGTCCCATCCAACTTCTGTTTGAAGAGCTCCAAATGAAGAGTGTCCACCAAACTCTGAGACAGCCTACTCCATTGTTGAACAGCTATTTTGTCAAGAAGTTCTTCTTAAGGCTTAGGTGGAATCTCTTCTAGTTTGAATCCATTGATTTGTATCCTCATCTCTGGACTCGAGCAGCCTGTTCCATCTTCTATGTGACATCGTTTCACCTCTCAGTCTTCTCTTGTTTAAACACAAAGCACACCAACAGGATTCCAGCCTCCGGAATACAACGTATATCCACCCTGCATGTAATCCAGGGTGTGTGAATTGGAGAAATTCTACATTAAAGATCCACCCATTGAGAATTCTTGCACATCCCTAGCACTTGAGTTCCAGAAGCAGGAGATGTCAAAGTTCTTGCTTTTGTTGTTCTTGTTGTGTGCCTTCAAGTCATTTCAAACTTATGGCAACCCTAAGGTGAACCTGTTATGGGGTTTTCTGGGGCTGAGAGTGTGTGATACACCCAAGGTCACCCAGTGGCTTTCCATGGCCAAGTAGGGAATCAAAGCCTGGTCTCCAGGGTCTTAGTTCAACACTCAACCAGTACACAATGCTGGTTTTCAGATACAACCATCCGAATAATTCCTAGGCTTTGCATATCTGTTCAGCTACAGCCAACCCTATAAAAGTGAGTGGTCTGAAAGCAGTGTGAGGATGGTGTAGGTCTTATGTTTGGTTGATCCGAATTCTTCTCTAATTGGATTTCTTAAAGGGTTTACATCCTGTTACCCTAAAAGGTGGGTGACTGAGAAGTCTACCTATAATTCCAATGCCTCTGTAAGAAGATGGGAATTTTTAGTTCAAAGGGAAGCCTGCAAAGGTCAGGGGGGTAAACTAGCAGAATATTTTACATCTGTATATACCAGTATTAATGGAGAAACACCAGTTGGAGATTGAAAATCAATATTTTGCTTTATTAGGGAATAAATGATCATGCACACAAAATTCATGCAGTCTCACAATCATGCAAGGCTAACCAGAGGAATGGAAGGAAAAACTGGATGGTAAGAAGTTTAGGGCAAAGCAGGTGATATTTACCTATCCAGCAAAGAGGAGACAAAGTGATGTGGCTCATACTAAAAGTCCAAGGGTAGTACAAGAACAGGAATCAGAGCTGCAGAGTGACGTCCTGTATCCAGAGTACTGTGAGTTGTCTGACTCAGAGCCAGGGTTTACAGGTGTGGTCCATCTTTTTCTGCCCTGGAGAATGAGATGTTAATAGCTCTCTGGCAATACAAACAATGGGGTCTGGAACAAATTAATGGGGTTAGCATTAGGTGACAAAGAACTGATGGGACTGGTGATGACTTCTTAATTGCTGGGCAAGTGAGAAAACAAAGGGGCCCTGGTGGCGCAGTGGTTAAATGCCAGTACTGCAGCCACAAGGTTGTGAGTTCGATCGTGCCTGGCTCCAGGTTGACTCAGCCTTCCATCCTTCTGCAGGTCGGTAAAACGGATACCCAGCTTGTTGGGGCCAATTAGCTAACACATTGTAAACTGCTTAGAGAGCACTTAGCTTATAAGCGGTATAGAAATACACATGCTATTGCTAAATTCAGCAGGAAGTGGGAATGGGTTGATGACAATCAGTTCAGTTCTGGGTGCTATTGCTTCTGAAGGCTGAGTCATTGAGGGGATTATCACAACCTCATTAACACCAGAGTATCCTTGACTATGACCTGGCCATGCCCTGAGGTCCCATATAACTTACTTTCACAAGTGTTCAGCCAGTCCTCTCAGCCAGCATGGCAGTTCAGCCATAGCAATGTATGATTTACATTTAATGCTGATTAAATAATTCTAATTATATCATACCATGGAGTAGGGGTGTAAGGCATGGTAACAATACCGTGCCATGTGATAAACTTAGTAAAGAATATTTTAAAACGTTCTTGTCATCAAAGAAAAATTCCCAGCATTTCTCAATATGTTAGAAGATATTTTATACATTTTCCAATAAAGTCTCACATTTAGGTATGTGCATGTTAAAATTAGGAGAGAAACCGTGGCTGGAATTCTGTTTTTAATCCTGTTCTGTTATTGTAAACTACACATTTCTCATAGAGGAAGAGAATATTTTGAATAAACTTTATGTTTCTAAGCAAAACAGGCTAATTTAAGAACAAAAGGAGGATTTATCGGCAAATAGTCTGACCGGATACAAGGCAGATACAGATATAGGCAAGTGGTGGTTGTGGTTGTTTGGTTTTTGGGTTTTTTTCATGATTATATTTTGGAAACTTGCACTTGCATATAGCCAGCTAAATCCAGTCTTGCTTTTGTTTTGGGCTGCGGGTGTCCAAAGTGGGTGGTCACACAGACTGCAGGTATGGTCACAATGTTGTTAAATTCCCTTAGCAACTTTCCTTTGAGACATGACAAGAAGTACAAATGAATCACCATAGTAACATCACATTTGCTATCTGCTCAGTGGGCTGAAAGACACATCATATCCAAAGCCATAGAATACTCTCTTACCACAATTCTGTTAGGCGTCGCTTTTTCAAGATATTATCTTCATTTTTCTTAAAGGTGACTTTTCAAACCCTGGAAGTTCACCTCATGTTTCAAAATATCTTTATATTGTGGATGGAAAGAACCTGATTTAAAAAAAAGAAAAAGTGTGTAGGAGAAACCAAAGGTGACATATGTATTTGCCCAGACCCATGCTTAATGACCACAGCCAAGACCCTACATGGGAAACATTACTTCATTGTTGGGGTCTACATAGGCCATTTCCGCACTACACTGTTATAGTGCTATTATTCCACTTTCAACATCCTATGGAATTCTGGGGTTTGTAGTTTACTGATGCCGAAGAGTTCTGTGGCTGAGAATTCCAAATGCCCCTCCATAAACTGCAAATCCCAGAATTCCATAGGATGTTGAAAGTGGAATAATAGCACTATAACAGTGTAGTGCGGAAATGGCCATAGTTAGTGATTATGAGAATGTGGGAAATATTGAAAGATCTTTCTTTTCAACCCTGATTGGACCATGTGTAAAGAGACGGTGGCTAGACTATGTGTAAAGATTTTTGGAAAAACTAACTTGTACAATCTGAATGAGTAAATGAGAACTCCTAAAAGACATGTTTGCTACAGTTTGGTCTACTTTCTTCCCCATCGATAAAAGTTATCTTGTGGTGCACCATCACATCAGCAAACATTATGAGTTTCAGGTTTTTAATACAATGTAAGAGACAGTGCGATGTAGTGGTTTGAGTCTTGGGCCCTTTCCGCAACTTATGTCTGTCCTGGCAGCATCTGATGACGATGGTAACAGTGGCTCTCCCAGGAGAAGAGTCCAATGGAGTGCTCCCCTCTGCACTGGCTGCCTGTGGGAACCAGGAAGTGTGATGGCCATGCCTTTTCCTTCCACAGTGCAGATGGATACTGTTCCAGCTTTCTCTGGGGCAAGAAGTGCAGCCATTATGTTTTCAGGACCCCTGCAGTGAAGGTAAGTGCAGGTGCACTGTGGGAGGGTGGTGCGATTGCCAGTCATTGACATGGAAAACCCATCAATGATTTGTGGCACATTTGCACCGCCTAGGGACGGGAGAAGGATAGGTCTGGGATGACGTCGTGCATAAGCGTCATCCTGGTCCCGTCCTTCTCTCATCCCCATGGTGGATTGGGTGCCCCGTGTGGAAAGGGCCTCGATATATGACCTTGGAGACCAGAGTTTGATTCCCTACTTGGCCATGGAAACCCACTGGGTGACCTTGGGCTCATCACACACTCTCAGCTCTAGAAAACTGTGATAGAGTCACCTTAGGGTCACAGTAAATCAGCAACAACCTGAAGGCACACAGCAACAACAGCAACAACTTCGAGCAGTTAAAGGGATACTGGCATAGAACTAAATTGTTTGTATTGCTTGGTCCATGATTTTGCTGGGAATGGGTGTTGTTTGCTTGCTTGCTTTGTTTCTTTTTTCCTTGTTTCCACTCTTTTTCCCCCACTTTTTCTTCTTATTTGGGGCTTTATTTGCCACATAAAAATTTAAAAAATAATAAAATAAAAAGTCACAAGTATTCCATAGCACAATTAATGCATAACTGTGCATTGGGAATTATACATGTGTAACCCTGTTTACATAATTCTTCCCCCAAATAGGCCTGATGCAGAATTTCAGCTAATATGTAACCAGGATGGAAAGAATTTGTTGTTGTGTGCCTTCAAGGGCCTTTCCACACTCCGTTGTTATAGTTCTGTTATTGCACTTTCAACATCCTATGGAATCCTGGGGTTTGCAGTCGAGGGAGAGGCATTTAGAATTCTTAACCTGAGAGCTTTTCAGCCTCAATAAACTACAAACTCTAGAATTGTACAGATATTGAAAGTATAATCATAGTACAATAACAGTGTAGTACGGAAAAGCCTCAAGTCTTCAAGTTCTGACTTACGGTGACCCTAAGATGAATCTATCACAGGGTTTTCTTGGTCAGGTTTGTTTAGAAGGGGTTTGCCTTTGCCTTCCTCTGAGGCTGAGAGAGTCTGACTTGCCCAAAGTTGCTCTGTGGGTTTTCATGGCCAAGTGGGGATTTGAACTTTGGTCTTCAGAATCATAGTCCACTGCTCAAACCACTGAACCATGTTGGCTGTCACGTTCACAAATGTTCACATCACTGATGGAGGATGGGTTTCTCAACTACTGTGAAACCTTGAAGAACAGAATCCTGGATATAACAAGAGTATTTGCTGTGAGGTTTCTTCTGTGCAAAATTCAATACGTAGGGAGTTCTGCACAGAAAGTGTGGGCTCCTTGTGTTCTAAGCTTGCTCCCTCAGCAGAAAATCCTGTTTGTGTCCTCAAAAACACTCTTCTTTCACAGAAAATACAATTCTTTGATCAAAGAAGGAGAAAGAAACACGAAGGCGGGTTTTGGAGATTTTTTGAGAGGGAGTTGATAATTTTCTGAGTTTTGTTGTTATTGGTAACTAGCGTATATACCCGGCGTTGCCTGGAATTTTATTTTCTCCTGGGTAATACTTGTTAGATTTGAGATCCTGTGTCTCTAATTCCCCAAACTGTCTTGTCCAATATCTGTCACTTTTCCCCAGATTCCCCAATTCAATCTGTATTCAGAGTTATTAACAGACAGAGATTGGGTTCCTGAGGGAATATACTGCCCTCCTCCTTGCTGCTAGACCTCATTTCCATAACAACCAGCCTATTCAAGACAGACACAGTTGACTGAGGGCCAGGAGCTCTCTGGCTGAGAATTCTAAAGGCCCCTCCCTAAACTGCCAACCCCAAGATTCCATAGAATCTTCTTAGGCAGCCAATCATATGAAGTCTTCACCTGACACAGATAAACTTTGACTTTTATATATTAGATTTTCTTGGTGCAGAGTAAGTTCTGGCATGTAAATGCTTCCTTGAAGACTGGACAGTTTTTGAGGAGTCTCTCACAGCAATGAGAAAATTGCATGAATTGTTTTCTTCTTCCTGGTGAGAAAAAAATAATAATAATGAATGTTACATTCCTAGTAACAACATCTGCATGTTTTACCAAGATCTGCTGTGTTTCTTTCCTTCTTACCACCCACACTGAAACCTAAAACCTTCCTATCAACATGCATCAAAAAATTCCACTTCCTTTTTCTAAACATCATTGTAAAATAACTGTACTTTGTTTACACGTTGCACTCAATTTCTCAGGATTTTACTTCTGAAATGTAACTCTGCTGTGCCCTCATTAAAAAAAAAAAAAGTAACTCATTGCAAGCAACTGTGTTTTCTTTTCTTTCCGTACTTTCCAACTTGACTGTTTTCTTTCTTTGAAAAGGAGGACAAACAAAATAAACATTCAAGGGACAGAAAAGAAAGGCACAGGATGGGATTCGAAAGAAATCCTGGGGCATATTTTTTTCCAGAGAAGTGTTTAAGGCAATTTCAAGCGGAGTACAAGTTAAGAGGCTATTTTGTCAGCTCTGTCAGCTTTGCCCCATAGAGTGTATTTAATTGCTCCTTCCCGACTGCACTGAGCTTCATGCCAGTCTCAATCAGATCAAAGCTGGATTTGATTGTGCTTTAAAGATTCTCAGTAATTATTATTCCCAGGTAATTTAGTCTCTTAAGGTAACCACTTTAAAGCTTCCATCTTCAAAAATAGCTGAAAATGTTCAGTGTTTTAGCAGATGGGTTAAGCCCATTCCAATTACATTTCTAACAGCTTGATACAAGCACAGATCTCCTTGCTTGCAGGAGAGAACAGGGTTGCAATCTCAGAATGGTTGAAATGGTTGTTACCCCCAAAGTTAGGTGACTCTGGGGTCCACCTGCAATGCCACTGTCTCCATGGAAAGATGCAGACTTATGATTCAAAAAGGAGGCCTGAGAGAGAAGAGATAACTAAAGGACCTTTTCACCTGTATATACCAGTACTAACTTTGAGATATCAGTCGGAAGTTTTAAAGAATGCTTTATTGGGGCAAATTTACAAACACACAAGAAATCAAGCAGTGTCATGAACCATGTGAGGCTGGTGAAGGGAAAGTAAAGAGAGATTGGATAGCAGGAGATTTTGAAATGAAGCAGGTGATAATTACCATTCCAGAAGCAGAAGATCAAGGTGAAGTGTGGCTCAGACTAGGAGTCCGAGGGTAGTACAATGAACAGGGGGCCCTCAGGTAGTGTGACATGCCAAGATGTGCCCAAGGTACTATGAGCTGCTGGGCCCAGAGCCAGGGTCTAAGTACCCTGTTTCCTACCCTGAAATAATATGTGTTAATTGCTCTCTGTCAGAGCAAACAAAGGGGTTCAGAACAGACTAATGGTCTTAACTTCAGGTGACGAAGCATTGATAGTTCCTTAATGTCTGGACAGGTGAGGAAACAAAGGATATTTTCTGCAGGAACAGGTTACAGGATGTTGATCATCAGTTAATTCATCAGGGCAGTCTCGCTTGCTATTGTCTTTCGAGTTTGAGCAGTTAAGATGATCATCTCAAATCCATTAAGTTGGGCTTTCTGGCTAATCCTCCTGAATTTATGACCAGGCCATGTTGAGGTCATTTGTCCTGGCACAAGGCTTACAACCAGAGTGTTTTCTCTCAGGCTTCCAGCAATAACTGTTCAATTTATATATTTTGTGCCAATAAAACAATACTTCTCGCCAATTATACTGTACCATGGAATGGAGGTATATGGTATGATAACATGGTTCTTTTGCTTTCCCTTGTCTTCTTCAGACTGAGGCTAGGGACCTCCAACATTGTCTGGGAGAGGGTTGATTCAAGATTGCTCCAGGGCCATGTCTTTGTTTGACTGGAAGAAGTCTCTTCAGAAAAAAAAAGAACAGGGGTGCAAGGAGAATGGGTTCCAGATAAGCCAGAAGAGGCTAGCAGCTCTGTTGTGACAGAAGAAGAGTCTGATACATCTCAGGCAGTGCCTGCAGATTTAGAGAAGAAGAATGGGCTCTGCACCCTGTCATGTGTGGACAATTAAAATGCAGGGAACAGAAGCACCAGTGATTATCTTCTCCTGTTACCCTGTTTTCTGGGGGTCCCGGAAGGGACACCTAAATAACCTTGCAATTACACAAATTGGGGAAATCAGTTTAGAGCACTAGTTGGCAAAATGAGAGGCAGGGTAACTTAGTGGAATCTTGTAACCCAGTGTTTACGGGGTCAGGCCAAGTCAAGAAGCAGACCGGTTTGAAAATAATGAATGATCTTTATTAAATACAAGCACACAATGTAGGCAACACACACACAGAGATAACTAAGGAAAATAAAGATATGAGTAAGATAGTGGGATTTTCAGAGGGATAGTTGATTCGGGTGATACGAAACCTGTTCCTGAAGCCCGGAAGAAGATGGAGAGCAATGCTGGGGTTCGATGTATCTCAGCACGTGGAGCTGAGGGGAAGCTCGCCAAGCAGTGCGGCAGCAAGGCGGTCTGGAACTCGGGAGTGATCCGAGGAAGCGCTCAAAGTCAGGGGTTTTTATAAGGAGAATTGTGACCGCAGGCTAGGTCAGACTTGGGGAAAACAATAGATTTGGGGCTGGAGACAAAGCCTCCGAAAGGTCAGAATTTGAATGATTGAGTTACAGCCAAACTGTCAGTAGGATAGCCGGTATGCAAACGCGGAGTACTTGAGCATTGTATATTCAGATCATCAAGCTGCCAGCGCTGGCCAGAGGATCTTTTGAGAGTTGCTCGCATACCTAATGGAGGTACTTGCGTTGAGGTCTCCTAAAGCTGCAGGTCGGCTATTTCTGACCTGCCTGTATTGTTTCGGAATATTACGGCGATTATCGGCCGAGCCTGTGTGCGTGCTTGTCCGGGGGCCTCGCAAGCACGTGGAGGGGAATGGGTATGTGAAGCTGAATTATAGATATCAAAAGGTATCTTTTATATCCCCCAAAGCTTGGGCTAGCCAGGGCAGTAACACTCCACTATAAGTAAACTGTGCCAAGTTAGGGATGTCAGGTGGACTAATTTACTGCTGGCTGTAATTTAACATACCCAAGGCCATTCTGTTGCTGCAGACAATAGATTCAGTGTTCCCTGATAATCTTCACTGATGTCCTCAGCTTTGTTTTCATCCTATATCTCCTTATATGAACCTGCTGGAGCCCTAAGATCTGCAGGGGAAGATTTTCTGTCAGTCCCACCACCATCCCAGGTTCACCTGGTGAGGACACAGGGGAGACCCTTCTCAGTGGCTGCTCCTACCCTGTGGGAACACTCTTCCACAGAAGGCTAGGCTGGCCCCCTCCCTGCTTTCCTTTTATAGACAGGCAAAGACATTTCTTTTTAAGCAGGCCTTTAATTGGTGGGCTGGAGACCTCTTGCTTATTAGCTGTTTTTAAAAATCTATTGTGAGTTTTATAGTTTGATATCTCTTTTAATATTTTAATTGTTTTTATGATTTTAATGTGCTTTTTTTAACTTTTGGAAGCCACCTTGTGTCTCACCTTTGGAGAAAAGGTGGCATATAAATTCAACAAATCATCATCATCATCATCATCATCATCATCATCATCATCCTCATCTCCTCTGACCTTTGGCTTACATTTGGACTTATCTTCCGAGCTCAGTTTTAGACTGGCTCAGGACTATTAATGTTGTGCGACTTTGGATTGTTTGGATTACAATTCTACCTCTAAAGACACAAGATCACTTTGGGACTGGCCCAGCTTTCCTTTTTTCTGGTGCTATAGACTAGAGGTGTATGTTCTTGGGTGCTAGCCCACTTTCAAACAGGACAGGATGTAGCTATGGAGAGAGCAAAGTGAGGGCATCCCCCTCTAAATAAAAATTCTTTCCTTCCTTTGCAATGTCTTTCTTTATTGTTCATCCAAAGCATTTCACCACCTATTTGATATCATGGTAAGCCATGTATATCTCTGTTGCTTCACAACTCTAATACTTGGTTTAGAGTCATCCATGTTAGAGACTGTCATCACTTCTGGTGTTAAAAAAATGTCATCGGTAGTGCATTGAATGAAGACATAACTTTGTGCAATGGTAGCCAGTGGAGTGACTGATGCACCACAGCTTGATGCTCAATGGGCACTGATGAGCATTCAGCTGCTCCCAAGTGCATACCTGCACACTGGCTAGGAAGTACCATTGAACAATGGGAGTGCCCCATGTGCACGAGAAGTGCCCAGTGTGCATTGGAACTGCCAATGCACATCAAAAGAATTTTCCTGGTGCCCAGATATACATTTTTGAAATTTACTAACAGGATTTCATTATGTTTCTGCAACTTAGTTATGGATGCATAAGGTTGTGCACAGTTGACTGAACTGTGGAACCTCAGCCATTGTTTACTGATAACTGCAACTTTTGGACTAGTCTTCACTTTCTGCCTAATTCCTTGCTTGAACTCAAACCTGTAGATTTTGATCTGCTATCTCTCTTTCCTTTAACATCAAGGCCATTCATCTTTCTGCCAGTTACTATGGTTAAGGTTTACCTGTTAATGAGGAAAGAGGCCAGCAGGAAGAATGCCTGTTGGAAAAAAAAAAGGTATAATATAATAGCAGTGCATTTTATATTTGGCAAGAGAGAAAGAGCATTAACCCAGGGTAGCATTTAATAATATTTAATCCATGGTGAAATAATTATCTGCAAGCACACACAGAAGCCCCAGGATCTCTTTTGCTAGGTGCTATGTTTGGTGCATAATGCTGTTGCTTTTCTTTCCAGCCAGATTTTGATTTGGACACAAAAACAAGGCACAGTGGGGAAAGAAAAAACAATTGCTGCTTTGAAGGGAAAAGGAACACACACCCACTTACCTGGTTTAGGAAAGAAAAAAGAGAATGGTATGCAAATGCCACCTCTAGTACTACTCTGCAAAAGCAACAGAGAACAATCTGTTCTTTTCTTTCTTCTGCAGGAGGGTTCTCTAGTCATGGCATGTTTGCTGGAGCTTATTTTAAAGGAATATTACCCTATTGCCAACAGCAGCTGTCACTTCACCAAAACCTTTGCTCTTTGCTTGATATTTACAGCATTTCTATTTATGTCCCCATAGTCCATCTGCCTACCCAATATGCTCCTAATACTTGGGGGAGCAAGAAATGAAACTGTTTTGGGTTTTGTTGTTGCTAATTTTTATTGATAATTTTTCAGCTACAAATTACATCTATTGATCACCTCCTGACTCTATATTTAAAAGTAGCTGTGAATTTATTGTACTGTTAGCAAAGGCAGCTAGCAGATTCCAGATCAGAGAGACAACAAAGTGATTTGCTCTAAGATTTCAAAGAACTCTCCAAGGTGCTGAACTTATTAGGGGAGGGAATAGTGTTCAGAATCTTGGAAAGTTCCTGAAAGCCTGGGGTGGATTCCGCATCCCAGCATAATATGGAATCCCCTAACTGTCACTGACCATTAATATTGTTTTGTGTTGACTAATTGAAAAACAGGAATAAGGGAGTGCGATGATAATCGTAATCTTTTTAAAAAAATAACTTTATGATCCAATGAGAAAGTTGTCTTTTGCGACCCAATACGCCCTATATGATAGGCACCTGCTACTTGGCAATGCTTGTGAGGTATCATTATTACCTGAACTTCATTTTCTGGTCCTTCCAGAAGCTGGAGTTGAGGATGCCATCTTGGATTTTTTTCCTACTGTTAGCCTCATCTAAAATAGAGCCCCTGAAGCAACTGGATTTAACTATATGTTGACTCACTATTCAGCAATTAGTTCAATGGGTCTACTCTAGTTGGGATTATCCAACATGAGCCTAGGCTTTATTTTCTTGTAACTCATGTGGCAGAAGTTCTGAAGGAGACGGATTATGTGTTGTTTTTTTAAAGTGTGACTATTCATCCCAAAACTTAAAGAGATGCTTCTTTAGATGACCAGATAGGAGGAAATCTGGCATGGTACCCTGCTGGGGTCCTCCAAACTTGCATATATCATTCGTATAGCTAAGATAGTCACTGCTAGCTGTATGTACCTTACAATGTACTCATTTTCTCCAGTATCAATTTCATAATCATATAAACCTGAGCAAATTAATGTCATTGGATCCTATATTACAAAGCTAATTTAAAAAAAAAAAGCATTGTGCCTTGCTTTCATGTCCAACTAAAGTGCCCCGTTTTCCACATTGGATTCAACAGTTCTATTCTAGTTAGAACTAACAATATAATTTCTGAAATCTGAAAGAAAACCTCTGATCACTTAAGGCACAGTATATCAACAGCTACACCTGAAATCAATTTCCTTCATATTCTTCAAGGAACTTTGCATCAATGTGATGGGGGTGTTGCATTAATCTTTTCCATCAGTTTGATTTTGCAAGCTCTAGGGATGGACAAAAGCAAGGAAACGTCATACTCAAGTACTCCATATTTCTATTAACTCTCTCACTGGCCTCTGAAATAATATTTCTGCAAACACTGTCCATATTATCCAGAGAGGGGACTCCACTTGCTTCTCTGCAGAAACAATGCCAGAACACTATTGAGAACTTAAGCCTTTGGAATTAAAATTGGGCAGTTCCATAATATCTGCATCCATAAAGGGCTGCTGTTATGTTGCATGATAGGAGAGCCAGCAAAGTGACCGATGAACATTGAGACCAAGGCACATCTGTCCTGTTGTGCATCAGGACACTGGCTAAGAAATGCCAATGTGCACTGGATCATTCTTGCTTGTGTCCCGTGATGCATCTTTTCAATTCACTTTCAGGATTTCTTAGAACCTCTGCTATGTAGCTATGTTACCTTAAAAGGTGAGGGCCTTTGGGGTCCCCCTGCAATGTCAGTGTCTCTTTGGAATTTGGGGAAACTATAGTTCAAAGAAGGCCTGAAAGAGGAGGGTAACAGCAGGATCTTTTCACCTATGTATACCGGTACTCACTGCAGAGAAGCTCTAGTTCAATAATAAAGAATGTGTTTCATTGGAAATGACAAAACACATAACAAGGAAACTGACACTCTTATGAATGGTACAAGACTACTGGAAAAGAAGGCATGAAAGATAGGGAGAGAGATTAGGAACGAAAAAGGATAATAATTTCCAGTACTGAAGAAAAGGGTCAAAGAGGAGAGGCTCAGACAGCACGGACTAACAGCAATCCTCACACACATATTTATGTCCAAAATCCTACAATTTTCTGGGACCAACATCAGTGCATTATACCCTTTTTCCTATCTTGAAGGGATGTTCTGACAAAGCCTAAAACTTTCTCATGGAACTGACCAAAGGGTTCTAGGACAGGTGATTGTTTTGACACCACAATAACAAAATTTACAGGAATTGTGATAACCTCTTGAAGTTTGGACCAGTAGCGATATAGGAAAGGTTTCTGTGGGATGAGATCAAAAGGGATGGTCTGTGATTGTCTTATCTGGGCCTGTTAGGAAATGCAAAGATCTGAGATCAGGGAAGCCCTAGATACCAGGGTTTTCCTCCTACTCCTCTTTGAACTTATGGCCTGACCATGTCTGGCAACATGCTCTTCTGGTCAGTGTGGCTTCGATCATGTCTTTCCAGCCGTAAACATGTCCATGTATGAAAACAAAAGCACATCCCACAGGATGGGGGTGTTGGGAGTGGTAACAGCTAAGTATATATAAAGTTATATAACATACAGAATGTCAGCCAGTATTTCTTTAAAAAAAATACTGGTTGGCATTCTGTACTGCAATTCTGGATCCATAACCTAGAGTTTTGGGCTCATAATTGTCCTATATTCAGCAAGACTAGAAAAGAGCATGTAAATGCTCCCCCAGACCACCTTCACAGCCAGCAGCCCATTGAGAGAAGGAAGTGTGTTCAGCTGCCAATTGGGATGAATTTCCAGCCTCCTCTGGCCAGCAAGCAAGGCTGTGACAATTGGAAGCATGTTCCCATGACAGTTCCTCATGGCAGTCTTATTCACTGGTGCCAGGGGGCAGGAAACATGATCGTCTTTGTACCTCAGTCAGCAGCTGATCAGACCTCCTTCATCTGATGGGGCTGCTGGCTATTATGTTTGGCTTATCAGGCAAGGAGACATTAGTTATGCACGCATAGCTAAGTAGCCAATATTGAGTATTGGCAAACATTGTTAGTGATCTCATTGTTCCCAAAAGTAATGGATTACTTTTTGCATGTGTTATTTGTACCACAATATTTCTAAGCTTTGGTGTGTCTACACCAAAGTTTGTCACAGAACAGGGAACATAGTAAACCATATATGAAAAACCACAGAGAGAATCTCAAAACCCATTTGCTGACTTGTCTGAAATTTGACTGGTGTAGGTCTGAATTAGAGCCCCACTCAGCCATGGATACCCACAAGGTGAACTTATAGAATCATAGAATAATAGAGTTGGAAGAGACCACAGGGGCAATCCAGTCCAGCCCCCTGCCATTCAGGAACCTACATCAAAGCACTCCCAACAGATGGCCATCCAGCCTCTGCTTAAAAACCTCCAAAGAAGGAGACTCCACCACACTCTGAAGCAGTAAATTCCACTGCTGAACATCTCTGATCATCAGGAAGTTCTTCCTGAGGTTTAGGTGGAATTTCTTTCCATGCAGCTTGAATCCATTGTTCCTTGTCCTAGTCTCTGGAGCTCCCTCCTTGACATGACATCCCTTCAAATATTTAAACATGGCTATCATGTCCCCTCTTAACCTTCTCTTCTGCAGACTAAACATACCCAGCTCCCTAAGCTGCTCGTCATAGGGCATGGCTTCCAGACCTTTCACCATTTTGGTCGCCCTCCTCTTAGGCACATCACACATTCTCAGCCGCAGAAAACACTGTGATAGGTTCACTTTAGGGTTTGTCAGAGTCCAACTCCCTGCTTCTGCTTCTCTGCCAGCAAGTGAGGGGAGGTGAAGGTACTTGCCCAAGAGGAGGAGGAGGCAGCAGGGAGTGTCCAGTACAAATAACAAGTGGAAGTGCTGAGCCGAGCTGAGCCAAGTCAAGGTCAAATCCAAAAGGTCCAGAAAGCCGAAGGTCCATCCAAAGGGGTTGTGGGAGTCAGAACACAAGGGTCATGAGGGCTTGCGTAGCAATTTGTTAGAAGCAAACACAAGCCATACTGACAGGCTTGAACTGAAAACAGGTGTTACTCATCTTTGTTCTGTTTCCTTAATCTAGCCAAGGCAGCTTCCCTCTGAGCTGCTCTTTTCAGTCTCCTCCATGATGAGGAGCTAGGGGGCACAAGTGAATGTAATTCCTCTAAATCTCTGCTGGTTCCTTCTCCCTCTGGAGCTGGGTGGGGCAACTCTGGTCCTTTCCGCACGAGGCTGGTGAATCAGTTCGTGCCGTTTCTTACTGGATTTTCTGGGAAACAAGGTGGAGTTTCCCTCGTGTCCTTCTGCACAGCTACTGTGTATGTTCCATTCTCATTCGGAAGAGTGCGAGTTCATGAATCCACACTGCCTCCACCATGACCACTCCCGCTACTCCTCTCACCCCACCCCATCGGCTGTGATTGGCCCCTCCCTTTTTTTTTGCATGGTTTAGCACGTCATTGCGTATGTGCGTACGTGCGTACGTGCATAAGTCCATACTACCCCCTTGCCCCTCCCATGAGCCCTCCCCTGACCACCAATTCAAAATGGCGCAAACGTATGTGTCTGCACCACTGTGAAAGTATGAATCAGATCGATCTGGAAAATTGGAAAACCGATTTCTTCCGGTTTTCAAATAGCATGCTTTACCACCACATGGGGGCACATTTAGTTGAAATTACATGCGGAATGAAGGTAAATAAACTGAACCCAGTTCGCTCCAAGGTGCAGAAGATCTCCATGGCAAGACGCATTGATCCGCCTTAATAACTGCGTGCGGAAAGGGCCTCTGTCCCTGCTTGTTTTTCAACTGATGGGGATGTTTGCAAGCTGGTGTGGTCAATCACTGGCTCTGTTCCTGGCAATAATCAGTTGCTCATAGACCTTAAAGCCATCATCTATCACACTGTCTCCATAAGTCAGAAACAACTTGAAAGCACACCACTACCACCACAACAAGAAGACCTGAATCATTTTGCTTTGTCCCATCTAGAGTAGATCTACTGAACCACGTGCTGAAAGCTGAGACAATATGTAGGCAAAAGCCACTGGTTCAATGGGTAAATACTACTTGGGACTAGCAAAAGAATTCAGGTCATTAACCCTGCAGCACAGACTAGTATGCCTAAGGGTTATAACCAGTTCTGTTAAAAATTTAAATGTTACAGCCTTTAAAAAAAAAGTTCTCTATTATATACATCCAAAGTGCCTCCACTTGAATGATGCCACACTTTCAAAGTAGTGCTGATTGGAATGGCTGCTTTGAATTTTCCACCTCCTTCTTAGGTGGCAATTATGAACCATCGTCTCAAGAACTTCTTCCGGGCCAGAAACCTCAACAGAGGGACACAGAGGGACTTAAATGAGAGTGGCATCAGCAGGTCCTCTCTTCTCCCTGCCTTTAAAAACTGATTCTTCAGTGGTTGGTGAAAGCATCATTCCAAGACTGCATCGTGGCAGCAGACAGACTATAGTAGATGGCAGAAGGTGCCCACTTTACTTTATCAATTTTGGCTTTTAGAAGATTAAAAAAAATCCTACAATTGCTGTAGCTGTCATTAAGCCTACCTCTAAAAATTCTTGAGAATTTTTCCCACTCTCAGGACACTGATTAGTGATTGTCAATCCTTATTTTGTTCACTCTGCTCACCGCAATTCCCACTGCAAAGCTGATCCAAAAACTCTTCAGAGCCATGACATCTGCCATTAAATTGAAGGTAGTGAGGAGTGATGTATCAATCAAACATATCTGTCTCACATGTTTTTCAGCAGGTCAGGCGATCTCATTTGCTTTGTTGTTTGCAGATCCATGCTGGCAGATTTGGGGCATAAAATAATAAGCAAAATTATACACCTATTTTTCTGCAAGTTGCATAAATATGAAACCTTTTATACACATTTGTACATGGAAGAATGTTTTCTTTCCCCTTCTTTTTTATTTGCACCTCTTTTCTCATGGTTTGTCATTTTCAGAAGTCATGCTACATCCAAGTGTAGAGCTCGCATGGTCATAGAATCATAGAGTTGGAAGAGACCCCAGGGGCCATCCAGTCCAACCCCCTGCTATGCAAGAACACACATCAAAGCATTCCCAACAGATTGCCATCCAGCCTCTGCTAAAAAACCTCGGAAGAAGGAAACTCCACCACACTCCAAGGCAGCATATTCCACTGCTGGACAGCTCTGACTGTCAGGAAGTTCTTCCTGAGGTTCAAGTAGAATCTCCTTTCCTGCGGCTTGAATCCATTGCTCCTTGTCCTGGTCTCTGGAGCAATAGAGAACAAGCCTGCTCCCTCCTCAACATGACATCCCTTTAAATATTTAAACATGGCTATCATGTCCCCTCTTAACCTTCTCTTCTGCAGACTAAACATATCCAGCTCCCTAAGCCGTTTGTCATAGGGCATGGCTTCCAGACCCTTCACTTCATTTTGGTCGCCCTCCTCTAGACATGTTCGAGCTTGTTGACATCCTTCTTGAATTGAGGTGCCCAGAACTGGACACGGTATTCCAAATGAGGCCTAACCAATGCAGAATAGAGTGGTACCATTACCTCCCTCGATCTAAACACCATACTCCTATTGATGCAACCAAGAATCGCATTGGCTTTCTTGGCTGTCACATCACACTGCTGACTCATGTTCAGCTTGTGATCTACCAAGGCTTCTAGAACTTTTTCACACGTACTGCTATCCAGCCACACGTCCCCCATCCTATACTTGTGACTTTCATTTTTTTCTGCCGAAGTGCAGGACCCTACATTTCTCTCTGTTGAAATTCATTTTGTTAGCATTGGCCCAGCTCTCCAATCTGTCAAGGTCATATTGAAATTTGATCCTCTTCTTTGGTGTGTTAGCAACTCCTCCCAGTTTGGTATCATCTGCAAATTTGATCAGCATGCCCTCCACTCCTTCATCCAAATCATTGATGAAGATGTTGCATAGCACTGGGCCCAGGATAGAACCCTGTGGCACCCCACTAGACACTTGTCTCCAGGATGAAAAGCAGCCATTGGTGATCACCCTTTGGGTGCGGTCGGTTAACCAATAACAAATTGAACTAACAGTAGCCCTGTCCAGCCTGCATTTCACTAGCTTCTTTGCAAGAAGCTATGTAGTGTTAGACTAGGACACTTGGAGACCAGGGTTTATATTCCCACTCAGCTGTGGAAATCCACTGTGTGACTTTGAACAAGTCATGCTCTCTCAGCCTCAGAGGAAGGGAAGGTAAACCTCCTCAAATACAACTTGCAAAAAAAAAACCCTGTGAAAGAGTTGCCATACATAAACTGGATTTGAATTGAAGGCACATAATAACAAAGTGAAGGAAGACAGCACTGTGTAGTGGTTTGAGTGTTGAATTAAGACACTGAAGATCAGGGGCTGAATCCTCACTCCGTCATGGAAACCCTCTGGTGACCTTGGGCAAGACACGCTCTCTCAGAGGAAGGATGGACAAATCTTGTCAAAGAAGGTCCACTTTAGGGTTGCCATAAGTCAGAAATGACTTGAAAGCACACAACAAAATAACAAAGTGAACATAGCTTGCAAAATGTGTGTATTCAGAGACAGCATCAGTATGGACAAAGAGTGTGTGTGTGTGTGTGTGTGTGTGTGTGTATGCCTGTTAGAGATGGAAACAATGTACACACATATATTTGAAAAATGGTAGAAAAAGTAGTTTCTTGAGTGTTTGGAAACCCTGATGAGGAGAATCATTGGGTGTATCCACACTACATAATTATAGCAGTTTGATCCCACTTTAACTATCAAGGTTGAATCCTATGGAATCCAGATGTACATAAAATCCTCTATTCCATTCCCCTGCACTTGAGATTTCTGACAGAGAGGTCTACATCCCTCACCAAACTACAAATTCCAAAGGAGGGAGCCCAGGCAGTTAAAGTGGCATCCAAGTACAATAATTGTGTAGTGTGGGTACACGCCTATGTGGATGAGAATCTTTGGCTCTATGTCAATTTCATTTTCTCCTACTGCACCATTTATAATCCTTCCTTGAATGAATGAACAAGACAAAACAGATATAAGACTGGGAAAATGAGAAACTGAGAGAAATTGAAATGGATAGATTGGCCCATCCTTTCTGAGATCTCAGCAGTTTTCCCACCAGGCCCAGCAAATTCATTCTTTTACCATCCATATTCTAAACACTACTTTCTCCTCCCAATCTCTTCAACCATGTAATATATACAGCAAATTCCTATCTGACAGTCTGCCTACTGCACAGACTCCAAGCCGTAGACAGCTGGGCTTGGGGCTATGAGATTTTCCCTTCTCATGCCAGGACCTAAAAGCTTAAGGCCGCCACGGTTGCCTTGAAGGAAAACCTTTTGGAATCTGGTCTGCAGAGGCACAAGCTTTTCATCTTTCCAAAGAGAACCACCCTGGCTCTTTCTTGTGACATGGAGTAAACAGAGATGTTAAGGAATATGTGCAAAATGGAACCACATGCTGGCTGTTGAAGCGGCTCTTAAAAAGATAAATACCAGATGGAAAACTGTGAGACAAGCAAGAAGGATGAAGCATCTGGTCCTGGGCTCATGGCAGACAAAAGGGTTCTCATATCAGGCTTCCTGAGAGTCAGACATGGCTTGTTAGAAGCAGAATTGCATCTTTTACCTTCTAACTTTCTGCACGAATAAGATTAGAATTTTTTTTAAAAAGTACAGGACGTGTTTTTAACACCCCAATACTCAAGCAGAACGTGCCTGTAACACTCTGATATTGTACCATGGATCTCTTCCTGGTGTTCCATTCTGCTGGACCCCACACATTTTTTACCCTGCACTTCACCCCAGCCCCATTATACATTGTTAAAGAATCTGCACCACTTCATTAACACCCCATTACTCTTATTTCCAAAAGCTAGTGCTTATTCTTTTGGATAAAGTCATGCTAAACACAGTGCTACTTGAAATGGTGGACCATGAACCAGACCTGCTCTGCAAGATATAGGTTGCCAATCCAAGAAGAGTTTCCAAGAAAAAAACTGTTACCCCAAAATGTGGGTAACTCAGGGGTCCATCCGGGATACCAGTACCTCCATTCAAAAGTGGGGAATTATTAGCTCAGAATTAGGAGGACTGCAAGAGGGGGCAACCTAGCAAGATCTTTCCAACAATAATTACAGGATCTCTGTAGGGGAAAAACCAGCTAGATATTCCAAAATATAAACTAAAACATATTTTATTGGAAAATTAACAATCACACATGCAAAAGAGCCAAACACTCTAGCACTCGCACAAGGCTAGCTGAAGATAAAGGGAGGAAAGGTTGACAGTGGAGTTTCACGATTTTGGGTGACAACTACTGATCTGGAGGGCAGTGAAGAAACAGTGATGTAGCTTGGATTTGCATTAGAGGACAGTACTCATTCGGGAATTAGTGTGACAGCATGGCATTCAGCAAGTGAGATGCTGCAAGGTAACTGGCCAAAATGGAGTGTTGTTATACCCAATTTCTACCTGGAGGGCATGGGTGCGAATGGCTGACTGAGTAAACAATGGAGGTTGCAGAGTGGACCATGAGGTCCGGAATGTGTTAATGATCTTAGTGTTTGATGACAAAGAGTTATTGGCTGTTGTGATTGCTCTGGACAGGTATGGGGGACAATAGAGAAGTGCACAGGTCAGAGGGAAGAAGGTTTGAAACAGTTAGTGGTTTGGTGGGATCTTCCCATCACTATTGTTTGACAATAGAATTGTTACACCTTGGTTAAAGCCTATTATCTCTGGAGTTACCTGGTCACTTCCTAACAAGGACCTCACTACACCTAGAGGGGATTTCTGACCTACTTTGCAGCAAACGTGTTCAGTGTTTTTCCTCTGCCTAGCTTGGTCCTACCGTCACATCAGGGTCCATTTTATATCAATGCCAGTTAATATATTTTGCCAATTAAACCATACCAAATCTGAGGTGTGTGCAGGCTAGTAGCAGAACAGTTGTAGTCAGTGGGCACAAACATGGTGCCAATCCTTGGCACATTGGCAAAAAAAACAACAACCCTACACATCCCCAGATCAGTTACCTTAAGATGCAGTGTGCTAGAAAAGAGGTAGGTAACCTGCTGCCTTCTAAATGCTTTGGGTTACAGTATTCATGCTGTGATTCTTTGGCACGCCTAGTTTATACTCCAAAACATATGAAAAGAACCAGTTTGCCTTCTCTTGCAGAAGAAAAGAAGAATTGTCCTACAATAGGTTGTCAACACTTTTAAGATCTACCTTGTCAGCTATACAGGAGTCAAGCTTTCCATTGCAAGAAGCTTTAATTTCCATGTGAATGTACTGTTGTGTTTTTAGACTCAAAATACAAAAGTCTGCTCCTGAGGAAAGTAAAATTTTAGACATTCTCAGGAGCTGTAACTCTCCATATAACCCACTGAGGACTGAACTGTCCACACCTTTCAGATGAAACCATGGAAGCTGCCTTGTGATGGGTGGGACAGTCTATCTGGTTCTATATTGCACCATTTTGATTCTCCATAGGTCTTCCCCATCAGCTGTTAGTTGATCCTTTTTAACTGAAAATGCTAGAGATTAAACCCAAGGCCTTCCACAAGCAAGGCCTCTACTAAACCATTGAACTATGGCTATCTATGCAAACACTATTGGTCAAGATGCATATACATTCCTTCCAGTGTTAGAGGAACAGGATGCCAATCTTTGTGAAATTCACTCTCACAGTCAAGAATGAATAATTTTATCATTTTTCTCCTTACCGTGAGAAAGTCACTGAAAACTAAAAAGCTCTGGGAAGATGATTTGCAATTCTGGGCTTATTCTGTGCAAGAATCAAACTTTTTTTTTTTTTTGGTGCGGGAAACAGGATTTGCTCTGCAGAAAACAAGGTTCCTAAGGAATTCCTTAAAAAAAAAACCCTTGCACAGAAAATTTCATATTTTGCACAACAAATGTGCATTTTTTCCCACACAGAATAAGTTCCAAACTGTGAAGATTTTCGCAGTCTAGGATTCACCCTGACAGGGTTTCCTAATGCTCAAGAAAACATATTTTTAAACAATTTTTAAAAATATTTTTAAATATTCTTTCCATTCTTACAAAAGAAGATTACCTCTCAGGAGCTGTGAAAAACATGAGAAGGAAGGTCTTTTCCTTCTCATCCCTACAAATGAAGACTGGGATATCATATGCTTATGAGCTTCCCAGTGAGATATTGTTGGACATTATGGGGAAAGAATGGTTGAGAGCCTACATCATGCTTGTGTAGTATAAATCTACATTCAAGGTGATTTTGCTCCACCATCCTTCTGCTGAATACTGGCATTGTGCAACCAAGTGAAAGGAGTGCAACCAAGATGTTAAAAAATCTGGAAACTGAATCTTATGAGGAATGGTTTAGGAAGCTAGATATGTGTAGAGACACAGGCCATTTCCGCACCACACTCTTATAGCACGATTATTCCACTTTCAACATCCTATGGAATCCTGGGGTTTGCAGTTTGCTCACAGGGGCTATTTAAGTCTGCTGTCATGGCTGATCCTTGCTTGCAGCAAATTATTAGCAAGCCCTCACAACCTTTGTGTCTCTTGCTCCCTGAAACCCTCTGGATGGATCTCTGTCTCCTGAACCTTTGGACTGGACCTTGACCTGGCTTGGCTTGGCTAGTGTTTTCCTGGTGTTTGGTATATTCAGACTCCCCAAGTGTTCCTGACCTCTCTCCTTCCTTGCTGGCTGCGGCCAGGCAGGGAGAAATGCCTGACATCCTTCAGAGCACTGGTGGCTCCCATGTTGGTGGGGTGGTGATTGCTGTCCAGGTTTTAGCTCAAACTTCAAAGGAACTTCCTAAAGTGCTGAACCTATAGGTGGTGTATAATTTCAGACTAAAACCCAGAGTTGATTCACAACCCCACTGACATTGGACCCAATAGGCTCCAGTGCATCAGCGAAACGTAAAAAGCAATTCTTTTCTTTTATTGCCAAATGTTTATGAATATATCTAAGTCAATGGCATTCAGTTCCTAGCAGAAATATTTTCACTAAGGGATTTTTAGTGATGAAGGCAAATAGAAGAGGCAAATAATTGAAGTACTATCTTTGAGTACAGGAAATGTTTTGATTCTCTTCACTCATATGAAATTGGCTCATTGCCTAAATAGGTCCAGTGGGAAATGACTTACAAGAAAAGCAAAGGATATATGACTTCCAGCCCAAATCTACCCATGTTTACTTAGATGTTCTGCTCAGAAACATCCATGAGGGAATGCAAACAACTTCTTTATGGATCTTGAAGAGGATTTAAATCTCACTGAATTCAAAGATGAGTTCTCCTAGGTGAATATACATAAAACAGCAGCCTGAAATATAGAATCATAGAATAATAGAGTTGGAAGAAACCATAGGGGCCATCCAGTCCAACCCCCTGCCATGCAGGAAAGCACATCAAAGCACTCCCAACAGATGGCCATCCAGCCTCTGCTTAAAAACTTCCAAAGAAGGAGACTCCACCACATTCCGAGGCAGCATATTCCACTGCCAGACAGCTCTCACCATCAGGAAGTTCTTCCTGAGGTTCAGGTAGAATCTCCTTTCCTGTAGTTTGAGTCCATTGCTCCTTGTCCTAGTTTCTGGATCAGTGGAAAGCAAGCCTGTTCCCTCTTTGATATGGCATCCTTTCAAATATTTAAACACGGTTACCATGTCCCCTCTTAACCTCTTCTTCTCTAGGCTAAACATACCCAGCTCCCTAAGATGCTCCTCATAGGGCATGGCTTCCAGACCTTTCAGCATTTTGGTCACCCTCCTCTGGACACATTCAAGCTTGTCAATATCGTCCCTGAAATGAGGTGCCCAGAACTGGACATGATTCATTCTGTAAGGTTTGCAGATTGTTGTTTCTGTTCCTGTCAGCAAGAAGTCCCCGACCACCACAACTCGTCTCTTCTGAGGCTTGGCAGGGGTTACTTAATGTGCAGATTCTTCAAGGGTCCTCTGGACATCCTCTTCAAGCTGACACTGTTGCTCTTCTTGCTGTTCCATTTCCTCACTAAGGAGGAAGAGAGCTTGGAATCAATTCTGTAGCTCCACACTCTCTGTTTGGTTCCTGGCCTTTCTACTTCTATGTGTAACATTCCTCCAAGTGTCTACCTCCTATGATTGGGAACTGGCTTCCTCCTCAGCAATGTCTCCCATGTGCTCCTCCTCAGCCATGTTGCCCATGTGTACCCTATTCAAGAAGGTCCTCTCTGCCCTATCCAAGAAATCCTCATCCTCCCTAATAATCCAAAGATTGGAAACACAGGCCTCCAACTGCTAGACCTTCCCTTCCAACAGGGCTACCAACTTGCTCTTGCTGCACATCCTCCAGCAAGAAAACAAACATGCCACAGCATGTCCCAGACTATCCATATTCAACAATTTAGACAGTCAACAGCAACAACAAAAATCCAGGCCACCCCCTCAAACACCCACATAAACACCCACGTTCACCAAGCTCTCAGGACTGAGGCTGTAGTTATACAATGACTGCTAGCTCCTCCGTCAACTCTCAGCAGCTGCTCCACACCCTTGGGACCTTGTGCTCTGGGCGAGCACCTGGGCCTTCACACAACAGATACAATAGAGTGCTAATACACCCTCAGGCTAGCCTCCACTCAGCTCACACACAGCCAATCACCCTTAGACCAAAACCCACAAGCTCAGCACAACACAATAAAACACTAACAAGCAACTAAGCTCTCACCTAGCTCACACAAGCAAGCAAGCAAGCAAGGAGACAAACTCCCTACCTACCAAGCAAGCAACCAATCAGACTACCAAACCAGCAAGGAGACAAACTCACAAGCAAGCAAGGGTCCAAAACGGGTCAGAGAAAGAAGAGGGAGTGGGGGTGAGCCGGCATGGTGGCCCTAAACTTCCTCTCTCTTGCACCCATCTCCTTCCTTGGGTGTGCGGAGGGCATCAGGAGAGGGTTTGTGGTGCTGAGAAATCACAAATAGTCAAATCTTTGAAAGTGAAACCCATGAATGTGGAGGGCTGACTGTATTTACATTTTGCAGGCAGTGTGGTGCAGTGACTTGAGTGCTGAACTAGGACTGTGGGAGACAAGGGCCATTTCTGCACTACACTGTTATAGTGCTATTATTCCACTTTCAACATCCTATGGAATCCTGAGGTTTGCAGTTTAGGGAGGGACACTTAGAATTCTCAACCAGAGAGCTCTTTGGCCTCAGTAAACTACAAACCCCAGAACTCCACAGGAGATTGCAAGTGGAATAATAGCACTATGACAGTGTAGGGCAGAAATGACCAAGAATTCGAATCCCTACTCAGCAATGGAAACACACTGAGTAATCTTGGGCCATTTCCGCACTAGCCTGTTATAGCGCGATGATTCCACGTTCAACATCCTCTGGAATCCTGGGGTTTGCAGTTTCGGGAGGGGCCAGTTGGCCCCTCCCAAAACTGCAAACCCCAGGATTCCAGAGGATATTGAACGTGGAATCATCGCGCTATAACAGGCTAGTGCGGAAATGGCCTTGGGCAGATTACACTCTCTTAGCTATAAAGGAAGGAAACAGCAAACCTCCTACAAGGAAATTTTGCCTAGAAGAATCCATGATAGTTTGCACAGGGATGCCATAAGCAGGAAATTACATGAAGGCACATGTACATCTATATATCGTATGGTCTGAGGGTATCATACAGTAAAATTAGTTTCCTGAATTTAAACAGTAAAAGAGTAAAAAGTAATTTACATAAATGAAAAGGTTTTTTTAAAGAATTTGACAAGTTAATATCATTTATCTCAAATATCATTCAAAAAACAAATATATAATATATGCCCCCGTATCTATATAAAATATATATTGAAATAAATGTGCTTACATCACACATAAATACATTGAAACCTGAGTCATTGTTAGGCCCTTTCTGCACCCTACCTTTTCCTGAAGTTGTTCAGTGGGGATCCAGGCAGTGGCTCTGCTGGGAGGGGAGCATGACGGGAGTGCTCCTCTCCACACATCTGGCTCCCTGCAGAAGGGAGTGCAATGGCACGCCTCTTCCTTCCTCATCACAGCCGGGTACTTTCCCAGGCTGCGCTGGGGTTGGAAGTACAGCCATTGCACTTCAGCATCTTCTACTGGAGAGGTAAGTCCAGGATAATGGTGCGATCATGTATCACTCACATAGGGACTGGGGGTATGGGGGCGGTTCGCCCCAGGTGGCAATGTTTTGGGGGCATCCTGGCCTGTAGCCACACTGCCGCACACCTTGGCCATGCCTCTGTGCACCCTGGCCACACCCCTTACACACCGCAGCCATGGCCCCACGCACAGTGGCCACACACCGCTCCTGCTCCCCCCACACACACTCCAAGCTCCACCACTGTTGTGTGTCATTGACGGAGAAAACCCATCAATGATTTAATCTGTGATTGCACTGCCTGGGGACAGGAGAAGGACAGGACTGCAATCACATCATGCAGAAGCGTTGTTGTGGTCCTGTCCTTTTCCCATCCTCATTGTGGGGTAGGAAGGTGCTGTAGGAAGAGCCTTAGTCCCAACTAGAGTAGAGATAATGAATCCATGGTTTTTACCTATATGTTGACTCCTCATTCAGTTGCTGACTCAATGGATCAACTTGTTGGACATAGGAGTATGTAGAACAGAAACATCCATTTTCAATGAATGAAAGAAGTTTGAAATCTGAAAAATGTTTAAATATTGAAGGATGGGCAGTGTTGCATTGGTTGTCTTGTAGGGGATGATGTAACTTCGTTCTATTCCATTCTAATGCCATTAAAACCCAATTTAGTACTTTCCGAGAGACATTTATAAATTGGATGTGTTCATTTCAGTTTTTATTTTATCGACATTTAGCTTTGCTTCAACTTTTCTTCCTTGACTGAGCCCAAAGGGAGGGCGAGCAGGGATGAAACTATGTGAAATTTCTCTTTAAGTACATAAATACCTTTGTTATGTCTCTGATCCAATTAGCAGCAATTCTTAAATGCTTCATGCTCATGATATTTATATTTGATTTACTGCCTGGTAATTCACTATTAATGTTTGTAAGTTTTGTCTTCGCATTGGTTAATTATCCCGCCGCTCCATTTAGATTGCATTATTAATCCTTTCAACACAACATCTTTTTATTTATTTATTTATTTCACTGGAATGCTTGTTAGTTTTGGAATTGCTTCATTTTTGGGGATTGCATGACAGCCCATCATTAGTAATCAGTTTGTGTATAGATGTTGCTGTCGTTTAATTGTTTTCATTCCGCTTGTGATAATTTATTTGTCTCGTATGCAAACATAAGAGTGCATGTAATGGAACTCAACTACCAGGCCTGCTCTGAATTCCGTTCTTGTGTCTATAGTTCAAGACAGAAAATACTGCTGAAGAGGGCGACGTCCATGTTTTATCTGCCAACTGAGGATATAATGGGGGAAAAATCACACTGTATGTGCACTTACCTTTCTATTTGAGGGTTCGTTTGGTAGGAGAACCATCTGCCTCCCAGCGGTGCCTGGGAAAATGAATCCTTAGCTTTCATATATTAACCATGGTCAGAACCTTCTTGCACTAAATCAGAGGTTTGGCACCTCCATGGCAGCCAGGAGCCAGCATTACCCTGCCCCTTCATGAGCTACACTCTCCTACACAGCAAGCCCAAATATCTCAATTTACCTCTGTGGTCCCTCTCAAAATGGTGACATGAAGGGGCTTTCCGCACTACACTATTATAATGCTATGATTCCATTTTCAACCTCCTGTAGAATTTTGGAGTTTGGAGTTTACTGAGGCCAAAGAGCTCTCTGGCTGCGCATTCTAACGGCCCCTCCCTAAATTGCAAACTCCAGAATTCCATAGGATGTTGAAAGTGGAATAATAGCACTATAACAATGTAGTACAAAAGGCCCAAAGTGAGGTTGCATCACTTTCTGTTGAAATTCTTAGAGCGAATGCAGAGGAAAACAGATGTGTTTGGATGTAGTATCAGTTTTGGGGGTGTTGTGGGGGATTTGGAGGTCTCTGTGTGTGTCTTTGAAGAAAAAAAATTGCCCCCAAATCATGCCATTTTTTTAGAAAGAAAATGGGAGGTAGACAGTTTTGGGGGACTGTTGGGGGTTCGGGGACCACGAAAGGATCCAGCAGCTGCCTACATCCCATGGACCATGCTTTGCCTACCTCTTTCCTAAATTATAGAGATGGGAGGGAACACACAGGTCATCTTGTTCAATCCTCTGCAATGCAAGAATGCATAGTTAAGCACTCCTGCAGGGCAGTGGTTGAGCATTGGTCTATGACCCTAGAGATTCCCTGCTTGGCCATGGAAACCCACTGGGTGACCTTTGGTGTGTCGATACTCTCAGCCCCAGAAAACCACATAATGGGATCACCATGAACCCTTTTCGCGCCTCACCTTTTCGCAGTGCTGGGGTGCGGGGCTCACACAAGCAGTCTCCAGATAGAGGCTCTTGTGTCCGGGCTCCTTCGGCTCTGCATGAGCTTCCTGCTTGTGCGAGAGCCCCTTCTCTTCCTTTCGCAGTGCAGCCTGGGACCTTCCCAGCCTGCACTGGACAGGAAGCGCAACTGGCCCGGCTCCAGAGGCTCCGCATGCAAGGTAAGTGCGCGCAGAGCCCCAGAGTGATGTGCGACTGCGCACCATTTTCAGCTTCAAGCCAAAAATGAAAAAATGCATGCGCGGTCCCTGCCAGGCCCTGGAGCGTCACGCAAATGTGAGTGTGTCATGTGGACCACTCCTCACATGTGCATGATGCTCGAGGGGCCCTTTCGCATCAAAAATGTCGTGCAAAAAGGGCCTTAGAGTTGCCAGAAGCCAGAAGCAACTTGAAGGCACACCACCACCACAACAACAACCACAACAACAAAAATGGCCATTCAACCTCTGTTTAAAGACCACCAAGGGAGGAGAATCTACTCTTCTCTGAGACAGGCCACTTCGCTGTTGAACAACTCTTACCATCAGAAAGTTCTTGGTATAGCAAGTTGATGTGGTATGACTAGGAATGTGAATCTTCATACATTTCATTTTTTTTTCAGCTAATAATAAATCATATTACTGTTTTTGCCCTCCTTGTGAGGAACTCCTTGAAAATGGCACAATATTTGAAGCCTACTTGTGATTTGGGACTAACTTGGCACACACACATACAAAAAAATCCACATGTGACATTTTCTTCACAGAAATATCCTTTTCTATATAGAAGATCTTCTTTTTCTCCACAGGAAACTGTGGAGCAGAACCCCACAGACTCCCATTCATTTTTTCATGAAGAACAAGTCTCATATGGTGAAGACCATCACCCCTCCAGTATTCTTCCTACAGCAAAAAGAAAAATTGTGAAGTTATTATTTTGTATTCCTGTATGGTAAGGGGTTGGACCAGATGGCCCTTGTAGGCCCTTCTATGATTTTAGCCTTCAGGAATGAAAGTTAAGAAGATTTACATCCCTAGTCACACCACAACTACTTCTCCTCCATTTTTGTCACTCATTTGAATATCTTCAAACATCCTTTACACTGCCAGACATGACTTTGCTCAGGGGAGCCATCCACTGAAAGTTCAAGCTATGACTGCCTGCTGCCAGAAATCTTTTCTCCTATAAATGTTCTTTCATTCCTTCCCTCAGCATCTCCTCATGCCCCTTGGGTCCAATCCAATGAATTGTTTAAGACATCAAGCTCAGGGGAACTCAGAGAGGTCTGGCCCACTCTCCTGAACTTCACCACCAGAACATTCTAGCAGAGAATTCTAAGTACCTCACTGAATTCCAAATCATGGGATTCCAGAGATGTTAGCCATATTAAAGTGGTCTCAGAGTGCTACAAGTGTGTAGAGTAGACCCCATATTCCCTGAAATTGGCCTACCTCTGATATGCTAAAGACTTGGTACACAAATCACAGTTCTAGGATATGAAAAGCTCCTTTTGATCTGCAATGATGAGGTGGTCCTGGACATGAGCAATGCATCCAGAAAAGTCAAGGGTCACAGGAACAAGAGCCATTTCTGCACATTACAAGGGCCATTTCTACACCTTACCCGTTGCAATCCTGGCAGTGCCTTTGCCTGGAAGAAAGCACGACAGGGATGTTTCCCTCAGCAGCTGGCCAGATCCCTGTGGAAGGGAGTATGAGCAGCACACATCTCCATTCCCCAGCATAGCCGGGCTCTTTCCCATGCTGTGCTGGGGACAAAAGTACCTCCTTCATGCTTCCTGCCCTTCTGCATGGTAGGCAAGTATGGGAGCATCAGGCAATCGAGGGCACTTGATGGATTTAATCCCTTAAGTGAATATCCTGCGATTGCAACACATGGGGATGGGATGACAATGGAACCATGATGACATCATGTGAAAGCACAACCGGCAAGCCACTGCCATCCCATCCCCATCGCGGGACTGCTATACCATGCAGAAATGAACCATGTCTCCTGTTCTTCTCAACAACCCAGCAGATGCCTAGGAACATCAAAAATTTTCCTCAAAGTATATAATATTCATGCTAAGACCTGGGGTGTTCCTACATCTTTTGCTTTTGATAGATAAGAAGTTGGTGGGCCTGATGACATTTAAGTAACTAAGATAGGAAGGAGGGAGATAATATTTTAGATGTCTAAAATTCCCAATCAATGAGAGTCAGTGTGGTGAAGTGGTTTGTGTGTTTAGACTCTGGGAAACCAGAGGTCAATTCCCCATTCTGCCATGGAAATACACTGAGTGATCTTGGGCAAGCTGCATCCTCTCAGCCTCACAGGAAGGCAATGACAAACCACCTCTGAACAAATTTTGCCAAGAAAACCCCATGATAAGTTTGCCTTAGTGTCAAGACAATTTGAAAATGTCCTGAAGGTACACAATCAGTCCAATCAGATCCAGTAGAGATATTTAAAGAGCCAGTGTGGTATAGTGGCTTGAATATAGAATCACAGAAACAAAGAGTTGGAAGAAACCACAATGGTCATCAAGTCCAACCCCCTGCCATGCAGAAACAAACATTCAAAACACCCCCAGCAAATAGTCATCTAACTTCTTCTTAAAAACCTCCAAAGAAGGTAACTCCACTGCACTCCAAGGCAGCATATTCGGCTGTCAAACAGCTCTGACTGTCAGGAAGTTCTTCCTGATGTTTAGGTGAAATCGCCTTTCCTGCAGTTTGAATCCATTGCTCTGTGTCCTAGTTTCTGGAGCAGCAGAAAACAAGCTTGCTCCATCTTCAACCTGACATTATTTCAAATATTTAAACATGGCTACCATGTCTCCTCTTAACCTTCTTTTTGTCAGGCTAAACATACCTAGTTCCCTAAGCCTCTCCTTGTAGGGCATGGTTTCTAGACCCTTTACCATTTTGGTTGCCCTCCTCTGGACATGTTCCAGCTTGTCAATATCCTTCTTGAGCTGAATGTTGGACTGTGACCATGGGAACCCAGGATTATCAATTGTGGCACACGGATTGTGCAACGCCCTCCCCTTGGATGTTCTCCTGGAACCAATGTTGATTTCTTTCTGCTAACAAACTATGACCATTTCTGCACTAGACTGTTATAGCATTATTATTCCACTTGCAACATCCTATGGAATCCTGGGGTTTGCCGTTTCGGGAGGGGAAACTGCAAACCCAAGGATTCCATAGGATGTTGCAAGGGGAATAATAGCACTATAATAGTCTAGTGCGGAAATGGCCTATGGCATGGCTTTTTACTAAAACTTTTGGGGACTAACATCTTTCAAATCTGCATGTACATGTTGTAGTTTTGCAAGTGGTTTTTGCTATTACTATGCTTCATATGTTTTCATCTTGTTCAAATTTTTGATGTCTTTAATCTGGAAGTGTTTTAAATTGTTTATATTGTATTTGGTATGGTTAAGGTTCAGGCCCAGGCTATTCAAAGGACCGTATCTTCCCATATGAGACTGCCCAAGCACTAAGATCTGCAGGGGAGGCACTTCTCTCTATCCCACTACCTTTACAGGGTATAGCTTGTTATCCTAAATTCAGGGGTCCCTCGAGGGACATCTCACTGTGCTCCACTTGATGGGGAATGGAAACTAGCCAGAGCACAAGCAATAGCACTGCAAAAGGCAGGGTAACCTAGCGGGGTCTTTTTACCCAGTTTTTACGGGGTCAGGCCAAGCCAAAAACCGAACCAAATGTCCAAGAAATGATTTTATTACAGGTAAGTCTTGCAAACCAACACAGTCACACACACATGCACCCAAGAGCTATTACGAAGCAAAAGAGATGAAATTGGACAGAGGGAGTATTGAAAGGGCATTGTTGGGGTAATACTGCACCTTGTCCTGAAGTCCTGGGTCCAAGGAGGCAGCCAAGAAGTGGGGCTCAGTACGGAGAGGGCTGAGGGGATTGCTCAACAAACGGAGTGACAGTCGGCTGGGGTGACAGGGAACGATCCGAAGAAATGCTCAAAAGCCGGGACTATTTATAGGGGGAAAAGTACCTGGAGGACTAATCCTTTCCCCGGGAAGAACAATGGGTGTTGCAGTGGGCACGAAGCTCCACATTGGTAATTTCCTTAGTGTGATGGGATTATCAGGTGTTGCCAAAGTCTCCAGATCTTCAGCTGTTTTGTGGTGTGACTTCTGGTCTTCGCCTGATGGGATATTTGCTCAACCTGAGGCACATACGCTAATCCTCTCAAGTCAGCGTCTTGGGGCTGAGGACCCTTTGTTTATTGTGTCTTTACATATCTTGAGGTTTCCTGGGGCTACGTGATGGGGATTTTACTGGCCTGACCTGATTGTCGGTCTTCCGACCGCGCCTGCCTACGTGCCCTTTCGGGGGACATTTCTGGCACATGGAGCTATATTTTAATATTAAAATTGTAGACCCCAGGATAGGGTTTCTTCCTCGAAGTAACAGGCTGGTAGGAGAAGGCCTTCTTTGTGGCTGCTCCCACACTTTGGAGCTCCCTTCCAAGGGAAGTTAGCATGGTTCTGCTTTGTTTTCCTTTTGATGGCAGGTCAAGATCTTTCTTTTTCAGCAAATTTTTGGAAACCAACTAATGAAAAAGAAGGAGCTTTTATTAATCACAGATTAATAAAGATGTTGATTGGTTTCAGTTCTGTTATTTAATGCTGTTTTAATCTTAATTTTGTATTTTTAAATTATTTGCGTTTTGTTGTATTCTCTGCCTTTTCCTTTTTTTTTTTTTGGTAAGCTGCTTGGGTAAAAAGCAGGATATAAATAAAGTGATGGACGGATAGAATGGATTGCATGCCACCCTGAGATCCTGTGATAAAGGATGGGATAGCAGGAGGTTGTTTTTAATGATATGTCAGTGTCACAGGGCCTTTCTGCACTACACTATTATAGTGCTACTATTCCATTTTCAATATCCTGTGGAATTCTGGGGTTTGTAGTTTCCTGGGGCCAAAGAGCTCTCTGGCTGGGAATTCTAAATGCCCCTCCCTAAACTGCAAACCCCAGCATTCCATAGGAAGTTGAAAGTGGAATAATAGCACTATAACAGTGTAGTGCAGAAAGTCCAAAAGAGTCTGCACCCTCCATGGGAAGAGGCACATCAAACACCTCTGCTTGTATGACTTTGCAAATAAACTTTTATTTATGTCCAACACATCCTTTGCCAAATAAAAGGACTGCAGCAGAGGTCCCTGGATATAGGCCCTGGCAGGACCTTGCCAGTTGGCTGCAGGATGAGAAGCCTACATTGGGATATCCAGATGTTGCTGGAGTCTCCTGGAGGCAGCAGGATAAACAGTAAGTCATGACCAAAAATGTCTCGGCACAAAGGGTGCTTCACTTGAACTTCCCCCAGGCCACTAGTCACCTACTCCTGGGTATGTCCTTCTCAGTGGGAGCAGGGCTTGTCCTCAGCCACCTCCCAGCTTCTCCTCTGACTTCCAACTCTTTCTCCAAGGTAGATGAAGCATCAGACCACTGGGTATGCACTTCTTTCCTGGAGAGTCTTCACATTCCTGATGCTCAGGAAACTCCTGCAGCCCACCCACTGCAGACACTTTAATTGAAGTCAGCTGCTGGTTTTCCTTTTCTCTTAAGCCCAGAGAGCTGGGAACAACCAAGACTGCACCACTGATAGGTCCTCCTCTTCCACATTCAGTGATTCCCAGATTCTTGGATAGAATCTGAGGGCCTTACTGCACCATATCTCAATACTGTGTTATTCCATTTCAATCCCAGCATTGCCATTTCTACGATGGTATCAGGTTCTGAATGCTTTCTACTGCACCTGTTCAACTTCAGTGAATGAGCAGCATTATTCACATAGTTCTTCCCTCTGCATTATAGATTCATTGGCCAGTCCCTTTCCCTGCCTTTTCCATGCTCCACACCCTCATGATGGGTTGTTGGTTTTTTTAAAACTCTGTACTAGCACAATAATGTTGTAACATCATGACATTTTTCCTTTCAAGCAACATCCCTTCAATGCAACACTGTCACGCTGCAACACTGCTGCATTTTCATGCTACAACTTTTAAAAGTGTATTAAAAAAAATAAAAGCTGAAATTCAAATAAAAAATCAAAATATTAAAAAGGTGAGGGGATAGATTCTGAACTTGCCACAGCATGTAATCCTCTCCCTGCTTCTCCTTCCGTGTTCACCCCTGGAGCACCAGAAGTGGTCTGGAGGTTGGTTATTGGGCAGAGATCGCCATGGGACTATCTGAGGGAAGGACAATCTGGGAACATCTACACCAAGCTCACTGCTAGATCAGCTGCAGAAGGAGACACTATCAAGAAACCATACTCTGACAGCTAATGGAATTCTTGCGGGAAAGAGGGTCATTAATAGATTATTTTCAGATGGAAAAGGAGCAGAGTTTGAATGGATTTGCAATGCGATAGCTGCTTGTTAGCAATGACGCTGTGCAATAGCACTGATCCTGAACCACTAATAATGCGTTGGTCTGGCAGTATGACACCGTTGTGCAGGAAGGCCCTGAATCACTGAGGCCATTTCCGCACTCGCCTGTTATAGCGCTACTATTCCACTTTCAACATCCTATCCTCCCTAAACTGCAAACCCCAGGATTCCATAGAATATTGAAAGTAGAATAATAGCATTATAACAGGCTAGTGCAGAAATGGCCTGAGAGTCTAAAATTCTGGTCAGTAACACCTGGTAGGCTCTGCAACTGAAGGAAGAAGAGGAAGGGGGAATTCGGAAGCAAAAGGAGGCAGAGACAGAGGCAGAGACATAGCCTCTAAGCCCTTGCAATATCTGGCTATTTACACACTTTGAGTAGAGTGCTAATAGCAGACATTTTTTTTTGAATAATTTTTATTAACATTTCAACAAATAAAAAAAATACATATTGTATAAAGTACAATTATATAATCAGTTGCAGCTTATCAAGTGGTATTGTTCTTCCATCACTTCTTTATCAGAGCATATAATTATTCATTCTTGTTACATAAATAAGTAACTCTATTAAAGTAAAAAGGACAATATTATATAAGATTTTCCCAGATTAACCTATCCTTAACCTTAGATATTTTTCTTGTATAATGCATCAATACTCAAACAGCATCATATCCTACTGAATTTTATAGATATTAATATCTTCTTCTTCTATACAATCTCTTTTAGTTCAATCTCACATTTGTTACCTATTTTAACATCTATACCTCCTCACATTCAATAAAAATATTTGTCTATTTGTTTTATGTTTTCTGTCTTTGAAGAAGTTGATTTATAGGCTCCCAATCTTTCTCTATTTTTTCATCTGGCAAACCTTTAAGTCTTTGAGTCAAAATATCTGCTGTTTTTATCTCTAATAGACTTTGAAACCAATGTTCTATCTTTGGTGTTTCTCCTTTCTTCCAGAGTTTGGCATATTCTATTCTTGCCACAGTTATCATGTATAGAAGTATCCTCGAATAATTCTTCCTTGTGGTTTGGTCTATTGTGTGAAGCATATTTAGTAAATAGATTTCTGGTTTTTTGTCAAATTCAGTTTGTAAAATATCTTATATTTTTATGTATGTCATTCCAATATTTTTTGGCTTTGCTACATGTCCACCATAGATGGTAAGTTGTACCAATTTCAACTTGACACTTCCAACATTTTCCTGTTCCTGAATTATATATTTTTGCAGTCTACTTGGAGTCATATACCTTCTACGGAGGATCTTAAAATAGTTCTCTTTTAAATTTTGAGCAGCCGTAAATTTTTGAGTCAATTTCCAGCTTTGTTCCCAATGTTATAGTTGTATTAGATGACCGAAATTTTGAGCTCATTGAATCATTACATGTTTAATTGACTCGTCTTCTCTCTTTTGTTGCAAAAGTAACTTGTAAAGTTTGGCCGTTATGTGTGGTGGATTTTCTCTCATAATTTTTATTATTTCGTATTGTTCTTTCATATCGAATCCGTACAGTTTCAAGTCCGTCTGAAATCTTTCCATTAGTTGTCTATAGGGAAACCAGTTTAAGGTTATCCCTTCTTCTTCCAGCTTTCTTCTGTCCTTAATTATTGGTGATCCTGGAGAATGTCTATTTATTATGTCTTCATATTGAAGCCATTTAGATGTACTTTTCCATCTGCCGAAGAATGCTTCCTGAGGGGAAACCCACGTTGGAATCACGTTAATAAACATATGTCTATAGTTATTCCATATTTTCAGAAGTGATCTTCTGATATAGTGATGTGTGAGAATATTTTGAGGGTACAAAATATCTTAGCCTTTTGCAGTTTCTGGGGCCTAATGTGCAAATTGTCCAAGTATGTTTCCTATGTGAACCCCACCTGTCAGATACACAGCCTTTTAAATATTCTGTGAAGACTCTTTCCACCCTTATGGAATATGGAAACTACTGTGAAAGCCGGCAGCCTTCTCCTTGAGGTCTAATCTGTTGCTAATAAAGTAGTCCTATTACTTCCATGTCAGAAACATGACTTTTTAGTGATCTTAAAGGCCCAAGTTCAGCACATTTGTCAAAGGCATCCCTTGGAGTTGGAGGCAGGAGCCTAGTAATTCCAAACAACTGTGAGAATATCAGGGAAGGCAGGGGCAAAGGAACATGTAGTTGCAAAGCTGCATCAAGGAGCGGCTGTAGTACTTGCCTGTAAATGCATTTCACATTGGCAGGGCCCCTTGTGGCTAAGACAGCTGTCAGATTAGTGATAAGACGACTCAGACAATAACTGAGATGTTTCCAATAAGAGAAGCAGCTGCCGGCTGAGTCCTGGTGGATCCAATTTTCTATCTTCTATGCAATTCTCCCCGCAACAAAATCCTCTGTGGCTGAAAAGGCTGAATCACATTTTAACTGACTATCAGGCAATGATTACTGAGAAAAGAAAGGGAAGGGTATGGGTAATCCAGGCCAGGTTTCCACTAAGGTACTAACAACCAGCCTTGGTTCAATTCAGCAACCAAATTATAGGACCATGCCATCAGAAGGCAGAATCCCGTTGCTGTCATACAGTATACCCAAATACATTCCCTGATGTATGTGGTTGTACTTTTTTTGAGTAGGTTTGCAAGTAGGGATGTAATTCTTCACTAAACTTGGAGGCAGCAATGGGCAATTTTAGCCATTTTCTTCCCACTGCCAGAAAGTCTTCAAAAACCACGTTGTTTTCAAAGGCTATTCACAATTCAGGACTCACTGCACACAAAATTTGCAGATGGTTCTTTTGCACAAAAAAGAAGCATTTCTGCACAGAAAATATGCAGAAAATGTTGTTTCTTGCCCAAACAATGCTATTTTCTCCTCAGATCAATAATTCAGAAATTTTGCACAGAATGAATTTCCAGTTACTGCATTTTCTGAGCAGGAAATAATACTTCTACAGAGAAATGTTATTTTTCTCTGTAAAAATTCTGTTTTCTGCAGAAAACAAACATGGACACATTTTACACAAGGCAAGTTCTGAACTATGAAAATTCTTGTCAGTCCAAGATTCTTTGCGTTAGGGTTTCTTGATAAAAAAAAAAATTGACCATTTTTAAACATTTTTGAATATTCTTTCCTTCCCTAGTTGCAACTTGATTGAGTGAGTGATTGATAGACGCTTCTTCTTATCAGCTACACAAGCAGTTACAACCTGGTCTTCTGCATATTGTGAATAGCTTTACCTGTTGAATTAGTCCAGTGTAGATGCTTGAGAATGTGTTTAGTTCAATTTTGATAAGAAATGACCGAAGTTTGTTTATTTATGCATAACTAGGATGAAGAGAATATGATTTCAAAAACGAATGTAGGAGAAATCAATACTGACAGATTTGTACATATGGGGTTTGGAGACACATATTTTTTGGACCTTGGAAGTAATACATTGCAAATAATGATGTTGCTTGTAATGAGTTACGGTTGTCCCTCCACATCTGCGAGTCTGACCTTGGCGAATTTCATACGTTCATAGAATCAAAGAGTTGGAAGAGATCATGAGGACCATCCAGTCCAGCCCATTCTGCCCTGCAGAAACACGCATCAAAGCACTCCCAACAGATAGCCATCCAGCCTCTGCTTAAAAACCTCCAAAGAAGGAGACTCCACCACACTCCAAGGCAGCATATTCCGCTCTGACTGTCAGGAAGTTCTTCCTGAGGTTCAGGTGGAATCTCCTTTCCTGCAGCTTGAATCCATTGCTCCTTGTCCTGGTCTCTGGAGCGGCAGAAAACAAGCCCTCTCCTTCCTCTACATGGCATCCCTTCAAATATTTAAACATGGCTATCATGTCCCCTCTTAACCTTCTCTTTTGCAGACTTAACATACCCAGCTCCCTAAGCCACTCCTCATAGGGCATGCCTTCCAGACCCTTCAGACCCTGTTTTGGTCACCCTCCTCTGGATATGCTCCAGCTTGTCAATATCCTTCTTGAAATGAGGTGCCCAGAACTGGATACAGTATTCCAAATGAGGTCTAACCAAAGCAGAATAAAGAAGTACTATTACTTTCCTCAGTCTAGACACCATACTCCTATTGATGCAACCAAGAATCGCATTGGCTTTCTTGACCGCTGCATCACACTACTGACTCATGTTCAGTTCGTGGTCCGCTAAGACTGCTAGATTGCTTTCACAGGTACTGTGGTCCAGCCAGGTGTCTCCCGTCTTGTGCATATTAGATTATGCATGGACTATTTTATTATGTATGCTGCCACCTCTGCTTCCCTCATGCATTCCCTCAGATATGGAGGGCAGGGGAGCAGAAGGAGGGAAAGTGCATGGAGGCATGTGTTCCCTCATGCTCATTGAGGTGGACAGGGGAGAAAGGAATGGCATGGGGGAGCAGGAGGAGGGAAGGGATGTGTATTGCTTCACCTTTGGCTGGTGGGTGGGGGACAAGGGGATGGAATGGGGGAGCAGGAGGGAAGGTGCACATGTGCATGCATTCCCTCATGCTCAGTGCGTGGGCTGGGAACAAGGGGATCTGATGGGGGAGCAGTAGGAGGGAACATGTGAATGTGCATTTCTTCACACTTGGGTGGAGGACAAGGGCATGGGATGGGCATTTTGAGGTTCGCTCCCCCCAAAAATCGTAGGCTATTTTTTTTTTTATTCTTTAGCATGAATTTGTTTTAAGGAAAATAGAAAGTAAGAAGTTATGTGACAATAAATGTAGTAACAAGGTACTAAAAGGCTTTGGAACATTTATGGTAGTGATTTCTTTTCTTTTCTTTTCTTTTTTTGCTTTTATACAGAGATGTAAAACAAATTCCTTTAAAAGTAATGCCCCCCCTTTTTTTTTATTTTTAGATATACACTATTTTTCCATCTATAGCCTACATGTAGAATTTCCGTTGGTTCATTTCATATATGTCAAAGACGGGCAGCTATGATGACCAGACCAGTCTCTTGCCTCTGGGGCTCTCCAGGGGCTCCACAGGCCACAGTCCTGTTAGCGTCATTGTGATAATGTAACTAGGATTGACAAGTATCTTTACTATATGATATGTCCCTTATTTAGAGGTTGCAAAGCTTGTCCCTTATAAGACTAGCAGGATATCCCCTATTTGAGGGTTGGAAAGCTTTTCCTTTTGTATAATTTGAGGAAAATGTTAGAAAAAAAGATATTTAGGGTTCTGGGCCCTTCATAAAGATAGGCATGTGTGCATCATATAATTTACGAATGTGGACAATATGTTAATTTTGCAAGGAAATACATGACTAAGTTAACTGAAATCAATAAATTCATTAGGTATTTTGGTAGAACACAAACTTGCTCATAGCTACTTTCTGCTTTTCAACCTGCCATGTCATGAATTTTGGTTGTTCCTTCCTACTATTTTGAAAATCTGGCAACACTACACATAACCTGCATTTACATAGTCTGAAGTCCTGATTTGGATTTTGTGGAGGAAGTATTCACTACCTACTTGTGCAACCTTGTCCCTCAAGGTAGTTATCAAGTGCCTGAAATCTTCTGCCATTTTGTGGCCAGGAGAGAAACCTAGGCAGCATCAACCTTCGCCGCAGTTCTGCAGCTGGGAGAAGAAAACTGCCCTTGCCCTCCTAGTTCTTTCACAAGTTGCTGAAGTTCTGGAAGGGTGACCTCAGTTCTTTCCTGCAAAATAGAGTCATGTGCTCCATGGATTCCCCCCCACTCCTTCCTCTCCTGGTCCATGAATCACCATACCAAGTAAGCTTCAAGGACTCTTAAATTTCTTTCCATATGTGGGAGGAGAGTGGAAAAATATAATCTACTTGCAAAATGTAGAATCATGACCACATACTGCCAAAAATCTCTCCCCCAAACAAAACCAGAAGTAGGCAGACGTTCATTTCTAGTTTTGTCAAATGCCGAGGAAAAGTGGAAGCTGAAACATTTTTTAAAAGGTGAATTGCTCCTCCTGGAGGCTTTCAAGAAAGGCATCTCTCTTTTCTAGTCAGAAAAAGAAATAATCTAGAGAATCTGGAAGGCTCAAGCTGGGAGGGAACAGACTTGGGGTTTTCATGTAGCCTATGGTTAGCAGATCTCAGAGCCTGGCCTTGAGTCACATGGTCTGCTCTCCTTCAGTTCTCAGGGCAAGAAGAAGGAATCCCAGGATGAAACTGCTACCTTGGAAGGTGCATGTCCTTTATATGCATTTCCTCCATTTGTTAGGCTTGGTGTTTTTTTGTTTGAATAATACACTGTGTGCAAGTGTGGTTAATGCATAATGAATCACACTTAATAACATCATCAGGTTTCCCCCTTGGAATATCACCCATGTAACTTCCCAAAGTCTGGTGTCCTATGATATAATGAAGAGGAATTCCTGTTACCCCAAAATGGGGATGACTCAGGAGTTCATCCATGATGCCAGCACCTCTGTGAAATGGTGGGGAATATCAGCTTGAAGAGGAGGCCTGTGAGAGGGGATAACCTTATGAGATCTTTTACTCCTATGTGTACTGGTACTAATAATGCAGAGAGGAACCAGACAGAGATCCAAAAGTAAGCTTAATGTGTTTTGTTGGAGGAATTGCAATCACACACACAAAATCCAAGCAGTCACACAATTACACAAGGCTAACTGAAGGAAAAGGGAGGAAAGTTTGGGTAGCGAGGTTTTCAGGTTGAAGTTGGTGATGTTTATCAATCCAGAAGAGCAGTGAAGAAGCGATGTGGCTTAGACTTGCATCTAAGGACAGTACAGAACTGGGAATTGAAGTGACAGAGTGGTGTCCAGCAACCAGTGTACTGTGAGTTGACTGGCCAAAAACAGGAGTTTTGAATATTCTTTTTCTGCTTGGATGGGTAGGGTGTTAATAGTTCTCTGGCAGAGTAAATAATGGAGTTTGCAGTGGGGTCTGGAATGGACTAATGGTCTTAGCGTTAGGTGACAAAGGGCTAGTGGCTGTCCTGATAGCTCTGTAATTGTGAGATAGGTGTGGGGACAAAGGGGAAGCTTGCTTGGTCAGAGGGAGAAAAATTAAGACAATCAGTCATCCTGTGAGAACTTCCTGGACGCTATTGTCTCTAAAAAGCTGAGTCGTCAGTGCGGTGAGTCATCAGTGCAAGTCCATTATCGCTAGAGTTTCCTGGTGTTTTCCTGGCTATGACCTGGCTATGCTTAGAGGTCTCTTCTGACCTAATAATGCAATGCACATGTTTGGCTGGCTTCTTCCTCTTGGTCAGCATAGTCATGCAGCCACAGCAGGGTATATTTTATATTGATACCAAATAATATATTCTGCCAATTAAATCATATTTTGCCAATTAAATCATATCAAAGCATGGGGGGTGTATGGCCTGAAAACGTTCCTAGGCTTCAGGTTTTGGCTTTGACGTTTTTGCAGACTGGGGTAATCTTCACTGAAAACTCAAACGCAGCCCTAGGGGTACAGATTGCCCACTCCAATGTACTGATTGTTCTGTCACTTCTGACAGTGCAGAATATGTTGCAGATGTTTGTGCAAAACTGAGATACCAAGGGTTTTAAAGCCTATGTGCATTCATAGAAATTTTCCCCGTTTTAATCTCTTTATCAAAGCATTAGACTATTTCCCAGTTTGCCTCCCAAACATTTTGTAAATAAGCTTTACACGTCTCTTTAATTTTTTGCAAGGGAAATCTCTTAACTAACCTACCAATAATGCTACAATTGGATTTCAGCTTCCCCGTAGGATACCAGACTGGACTGACTAGGGAACTGTAAAGGAAAAAAGCTTAAATCATTCAACATTTAATAAGCAGAATAGCAATACTAAGTGTTAAACGTACACAAGGCAACAAATAATCTTTTATACAAGAAGACAGCAAAGCATGAAAAATTGTTTTAATTTAAGCTCAGCAAATTAAATAGAATCAAGAAACAAAAAGCTTGCCTCTTTGGTTAAGATTCTACTAGATTCTTCTACAATTTTCCCCACACTGAAAAACCTTCTTTGGAATCCTTTTTGTCTTTCTAATCATTACTCAGACTATCATTTCCTTTCAGTGTGTATTCTGCTCCCCTCCCCACACCAATACAAACTCAGCTAGATTGGAGAATAACCAAGAGATCTCAGTAATTAAGTCCCTGGTCTTAAGTGTGTGATCTTTGTTTAAGCAGGTGATTTTGTTAAGCCTTTTGGCTGGATCTTAAAAGGGGGGGAAATCAGATAATTTGCCAAGGAAACACAATGGTTGCCTTTTTACTTTGATTGAATGAGAAATCACTGGAAAAAAATTCCATTGCTATCTTTGTCTTCAACTGAGTCCACAGGAATGGATTTCCATGGACATTCAATCAGCTCATTTAAAAATGTGCTCAGCTTCTTGTGAGCTCCCTATTTGCTCATGGCTTTGTAATGTGTTTGACTTTTATCTGTATCTTGGATATTGGTACATGTTTCCACTGGTACTCAGGATGTATCATGGGTTTTGCTGTTCAAATATCTCTCTGTGTGTGTGTTTGTGTGTGTGTGTTTGTGTGTGTGTACCTTGGAGTCTGTCAGCTTATGATGACCTCATGAGTTTCACAGGGTTTTCTAGGCAAGCAATGCTCAGCGGTGCCATGGTCTTCCTCTGAAATATAGCCCACAGCACCAGGTGTTCCATGGCAGTCTCCCATCCAAGTCTTAACCAGGCCTGACCCTGTGTAACTTCCAAAATCAAATGGGACCCATCCCTTCAAGGTGTTTAGGCCCTAATCTTAAATATGTGTGTGTGTGTGTGTGTGTGTGTGACCTAGCTGTCTATCTGCCTGTCTGCCTGTCTGTCTATCTATCCAATATTGGACCTAAATTCTCTTCTTAGGTCCTTTCCACATGTGGGGGGGGGGGAACGGGCGAAAACGCCCAAAAACGGAGCTTACCGGCCGCCAGGTAAGTCCATTGCGACGCGGAGCAGCACAAGCTCACTGCTCTGCAGTCCTCCGGCATCCCAAATGGCGGCTTCCGGTTGGTGGACGCTCTCCACCAACTGAAGAAGCTCACCGGCTGGAAGCCCACCCCCGGCAGATCTGCAGGCACGCACTTGCGCACGCCTGCAAATCCGCATCGGAGCCGGGCGACGGAGTGGCACGGGGCTGCTTGCTCTGTGCTTTTTAAAAACCTCAAAAAAAAAGGTTTTTAAAAAACACGTAGCGCGGCTAGTTCCGGCCGCTCCTGAGTGAATCCTGGTGTGGAATTACAAAAAGTAGTCCACGCCAGTCCACCCTACGGTGTAGAAGACCTCCATGAGAGGTCGCTCTGCACCATTACAGAAGCCCGGTGCGGAAATGGCCTTAGTCTCAACTAGGCTGTGTGGTTGTTATTTTGAACCAACTCAGCTTGAACTTATAGCAACCCTATGAATGGGAGACTTCCATGAACCTCTGGCATAAACAACCCTGTTCAGGTCTTGCAAACTTAGAACGATGGCTAATTGAATCAACCCATCTGTAATGTGGTCCTTCTCTTTTCCTACTGCCTCCCAGCACTATCATTTTTTTTTTCTCTATGAATCCTAGCAACTAATATTGTGTGTCTGTCAGTCCAGGGTCTGAGATTACTAAGTTTCCTAACTAGATGTTGCCAAGATGCTTCAACATGTGGTTTGGTGGCTCACCATGTGGATAGCAAGATACAGATCTGGAATTCCCAGTTCAAGTACTGTAAGACAGTGTTTCATATGTTGTTGTTGTGTGCCTTCAAGTAATTTCCGACTTACGGTGACCTTAAGGTGAAATTATCATTGGATTTTCTGGGGGCTGAGAGCATGTGATGCACCCAAGGTCACCCAGTGGGTTTCCATGTCTAAGCGGGGAATCAAACCCGGGGCTCCAGGGTTATAGTCCAGTGCTCAAACCATGCTGGCTCTGTGGCGTTTCATATATTGCTCTGATAAAGTATGTATGGACTATTAGTTATCACTCAACTAAGCTGAGGAAGAAAAAAAAATGCAGCCATCAGGCCACATGTGATCCCAACGTTGACCTTTGTAGCCTGAAAGCCTTCTTCGAGACCCCACGAAGTCCCATGCCCCCCCCATTTTAAAAAATTCTGGGTCAATTTCCAGGTGATTATTGCTCAAGAATGACTTAGATGTGCCAAAACCACCCACAAATGTGGAAGTTTAACTCACCTACCCTTTCCATAGAAGCCACCAACACAAAGAAATTCTTAAGAAATAGCCAAAACCATGGGAGAAAGCAGCCACCAGAAGTGACATTGTGTCACTTCTAGTAAATCTAGGACTCGCAGGTATGGCCTGCATCATTGGGGTACGGGGGAAAAAGTAGCCCCCATCTATCACACAATTGCCAAACTTCTTCTAACTAAAACTGAATCCATGCTTCCCTGTGTATCTTCCCACATATTATGCATACTTGGTTTGGAAATTCTGGCTGCTATTTCCATTCCAAAGGGAAGAACATTGAAGGAACATATTTATTATGGAAGAGAAGTCTGGGCCTTTAAGCTTATAGAATGTTTTGAAGGCACTGGGCATTAAAAAAAAAATCTGGTTATTAGCAATGCACATGGGACACACATGTATCCATTGAGTGTCATCAAATTCCTAAGGTTAAATCAATATTATGCCTATGCAACACTATTATCCCTCAAAGATGTGCAATGCACAAAAGGTCACCAGTCTCAAAGCCAATACGCTAATGCCCCACTGTGCTCAGCAGTTCGGGTCACCGGTGGTTACGTCTGCTTTTAGAAAGTAGATTAACTCATTTTGGATCTGAATTACATGAACATGAAGAGTCACCTTTCCTGAACTTCTGCTTAACTGTTTTCTAACAATAAGGAAGGAAGGTCATGAAGTGAGAATATTACTCATGGCATGTGTAGCAAAAGGCAAAGAAATTTGAAAGGTACCGACAGAGCTCTGCTTAGAGATAGGCTGAGGTGAACAAAGATCCCTTTGAAGGGATCTGAAAATCTGTGCCAACATCTCAGCACTTCCTTCATCCTCTGGTTTACATCTTTGTGGGGTAAATTGGAGGTTGAAGTTAGTTGAAAGAGACTCAGAACCCCAGAAGGAGACACAAGTAATGAAGAACAAATCTATTTTGGGGTTGCATTGCTTTCATACGTGTTGCCCTAGAAGCCATTTCTGTACTGTTTCTGTGTTAATCTACAATTCTTGAATTTAGTTGGCATCTCGCATATGCACAGTGGCAGCATATATGCAGATTCAGTTCCACAACCTTGATCTAAATAAAGACATTCACATTGGACAAAATTTTCCAACTGCTTCCATAGGACAATTTGCATAGAAAAGACTCTGGCCATAGACCCCCAAAGAAAAGAGCTAGGAAAAGCCACACACACATGACAGAAATAGTGCAAATGGCCAAGCAGAGAGATGGGATCTCCCGAAATGAGCAGAGGCAAGATTAGGAAGGAGTGCATGCTGTAGAGCATAATTGCATCCAGGTTCTCATTTGTCCACTATGGAAATGTAATTAGAATCATAGAAACATAGAGTTGGAAGAGACCAAAATGGCCATCGAGTCCAACCCCTTCCATGCAGAAACAAACACTCAAAGCACCCCCACCAAATGGCCATCTAGCCTCTGCTTAAAAACCTCCAAAGAAGGTGACTGCACCACACTCCAGAGCAGCATATTCAACTGTCGAATAGCTCTTCCTGATATTTAGGTTCTTCTTGATATTTAGGTGAAATCTTTTTTCCTGTAGTTTGAATCCATTGCTCTGTGTCCTAGTTTCTGAAGCAGTAGAAAACAAGCTTGCTCCATGTTCAACATAACCTCCCATCAAATAATTAAACATGGCTACCATGTCTCCTCTTCACCCTCTTTTTGTCAGGCTAAATATACCTAGCTCCCTTAGTCTCTCTTCATAGGGCATGGCTTCCACATTCTTTACCATTTCTTCACTAGTTTGATTCTTGAAGGAAGCAATGAGTAATTTTAGCAATGTTATTCCCACTGCGAGAATGTCTTTAAAAACCATGTAGTTTTTTAAGGTTATTTGTTCCTTGGGACTTTTTCAGCAGAAATATATACATACATACGTACATACTAAAAAAAAAAATCATGCAGAGTATTCTTGCACAGAAAACAGGGGGGTTTTTTTGCATAGAAAATAGCATTTTCTGCACAGGGAATAGGGTTTTTTCCTGCACAGAAAAGAATATTTCTGCACAGAAAATGCTTTTGCATGAAAATAGCACATGAAAATTGTTTCCCAAATAAGTCTCAAACTGCAATGAGTCTTGTTAGTCCTGGTTTCTCCTCACCAGGGATTTCTTTTTGCCCATTTTTTGAATATTATGAATATTTTTCCTGGTACACTGTCAGTTCACTCTATCCTGTGACTTTTGCCTTCAGTGTGATTTTTTGCCCACTTTGCATGAAAATAGTTGCATATTTTTATGCATATTTTTCCAGGGCTTCTTATTTCTTTATGCATTTTTTTGAAATATCAGGATTGTTTCAAACTACTTTTTCCTTCTCAATAAAAAGATTATATATATTTATTTATATATATATATATATATATATATATATATATATATATGATGTCATTCTGCCCAAAATACTTTTTCTTTGCATGTATTGTTCCCAGTCATCTCAACAAATCAAGATAGCCTGACTCAACAAAAATCTCACCGACAATAAGATTTTTTTTTTAATTTAAAAAGTTATGAAAAAAGGTTATTTGGCTGTAGTGTAACAGATGTATTCAGTTCATGGCCATTTAAATGGAATTCTTCAAGTGTGACTCTTTCATATTCAGTTCTTCATTCTTGGACTGTGTGTAACTCTCATTGCTTTCAATATACCACTTGATTCATCGAGATTGTGGAAGTGTCCTTATATTTTCCCCGTTGCAGAATGGGACAATAAAAATGAGAAGTAAGACATTGTCAGCTATGAAATTGACTGCATGTTGGTTTTCAGCAGAAGAGTGGTAGAGGTCAACCACTGCATAATCATGTGAGTGTATATTTACATTAGAGAACCAGTGTGGTATAGGATTTGAGCTTTGGATCACAACCTGGAGACAATGGACTTTTTTGCACCTTACCTTTTCACCTTTGAGGTTTCCTCCCTTTGATTCCATAGGATGTTGAAAGTGGAATAATATACTATATAAAAGTCAGTGTTTGTCTGCATGTTTGTCTATGTCAGGTAGGTGAAGACCTCATGGGATTGGCTGTGTGAGGCGAAAAGACCTCATATGATTGGCTGGCTGTGGAGATTCCATGGAATCCTGCGGTTGGCAGTTCAGGGAGGGGCCTTTAGAATTCTCAGCAGAGAGCTCTTGGGCCTCAGGCCGGTTGCTATGGAGATGAGGCCTAGTATCAATAAGGATACCAGAAAATCTTTGGAAGGTATATGTGAGAAAAAATAAAGTGACATGCACAACATAGGCCCTTTCCGCAACTCACCTCTTCTCGGTGCTGGGGTGCGGTGCTCACACAAGCAGCCTCTTGTGAGAGGCTCTCGCATCCGGGGTCCTTCAGCTCCACACGAGCTTCCTGCTCATGCAAGAGCCCCGCCTCTTCCTTTCACAGTGCAGCCTGGGACCTTCCCAGGCTGCACTGGACAGGAAGCGCAACTGGCTCGGCTCCCAAGGCTCCGCATGCAAGGTAAGTGCATGCGGGCCCCCGCAGCGATGTGCGACCATGCACCATTTTTGGCTTCAAGCCAAAAATGAAAAAATGCATGCGAAGTCCGTCAGGCCTTGGAGCGTCGCACAAATGTGAGTGCATCATGTGGACCGCTCCTTGCATGTGCGCAACTCTCGAGGGGCCCTTTCGCATCGAAAATGCTGTGCGAAAAGGGCCCATGGTTTGATTCCCAGCTTGGCCATGGAAACCCACTGGTTTACATTTACACATAAGCAAAATGTAGGATTATTTATTTATTTATTTATTTAATAGCCCATCTTTCTCCTTGTACATGATCCAAGGCAGCTTAGAGGCAACTGAAAACAGAGTACAGCTAAAAATGAGAGAAAGAGATGGCCAATGTGGTATAATGGATTGAGAATTGCACTACAACTCTAGAGACCATGGCTCCAATCCCTGCTCAACCATGGAAATTCACTGGATGACTTTGAGCACATCACATTCTTTCAGACTCAGAGGAAGGCAAAGGCAACCCCCGCCCCAAACCAATCTTGCCAAGGAGGCCCCATGATAAGTTTGCTTTACGGTCACCGTAAATTGAAATTACTTGAAGGCACAGAACAATGAACAACAACAGGTAAAAAATATATGTGTTTGTAGGAAAGTTTAAAAAAACGCAATTAAACCATTTGGTTAAAAACACATAGGCCATTTCCGCACTACACTGATATAGTGCTCTTACTCCACTTTCAACATGCTGTGGAATTCTGGGGTTAGCAGTTTAGGGAGGGGATTTAGAATTCTCAGTCAGAGAACTGAGAAAGTAGAATAATAGCACTATAACAGCATAGGGTGGAAATAGCCAAACTTAAAACAACATAAAACACAATTAAAATATAATGCAGCCCCATTAAAAGCCCTACCTGCCATACAAATTATAAGCCAAAGTTCTGCCTAGATAAAAGGTCTTTGCTGGCCAGTGGAAGGTAAGGAGAAAGGAGGCCAACCTAAACTCCCATGGGAGACAATTCCACAAACTGTGAACACCCACCTGGAAGGCCATCTCTCTTGTCCTCACCAAACGTGCCTAGGATGGAAGTGGCACCAGGATCTTGGCTCCAGTTTACTACCCTCCCTTGCAAGTTCTAACTATATCTTCTTAACAACTTCCACCGAGAGGGGCGGGTGGTGCTCCATTTGTCCCAACAGTAGGGCCACCTTACTCATTACATTGCTCCAGGGCTCAACAGTTCCATATCTCCTTATCTTCACCACAGCTACCAAATTTGGCACTTCTCATTTTTAAGTTCATTCAACTATGCTCCCCAGTGAGTGTACAAAGTGTTTGCTTCCTTTAGCAACAAGAGCTGATCACTAAATCTCAGTTAGCTTACATCTACCCTATTGGAAAAAGAAAAAAGAGAAAAGGAATAATATTTTACTCCATGTCTTGTCTTGGGTGCTTTGTTCTGTGTTTCTTCTGTGTCCCTCTGTGCTGAGGTGAGTAAAACTGGATGAAGCACTAAAGCTCAGGCTTATCTCCTGCCTTGTATTGCATTGTAATTGTAGTCGAACCATCACATTCATTGATTTTTGCTGAAGCTCCCTGCAGATAACCTGCATCCTCAATGCCGTTTGCTTTGCAGTTTAAACTGAGCCAGCAGCTTTAGGGATATATAGATATTCTCCTCCTTCCTTAATATTTCCCAAATCCTCATCTTTTTTCTTGGTCAATAGGTTGGAGAGTATTTATTCTGAAGGCACATTCTGTCATGCTCTGATCAATAGCTCCTGATTCTTTTATGTAGAGCTGGTAAAAGGTGTTATAACAACTTGATTCCTGGAATCCTGTTGGCTGGAATCCTGTTGGTTGTTCCCTAGCACGGTAGACCCAGAGAATCATTTGTTCAATGATGGATCAACGTCTAAATCTATCTGATTCAATTACACTAATTTTGTTGAGACTAACAATAGGATCTTGGACACAGAACTGCATATAGGAGCCTAAATCCAAATGCAAGTCTTGATTATTAACTAGAGTGTTTTTAGGGGGCTAGAACAAATGCTATGGAGGAAAGATATGAAGTAATCTGCATTTACCACCTCAGTTGCTCAAATCGTGCTTAAAATTTGGTCACACTGAGAATAGTTCTATTGAAATCAATGAAACTTTGGCCCAATGTAGGCCTAGAATACTGGGACATTCTTTACCGGGCAGATTGTTTTTCTCCCCTGAATCTTCCTCTAATGCTTTAAGGGATACCAAGACCAGAGAATGGAAAAGGGACATTATATAATTATGATATCTTTGGCTTAACAAATTTTTGGTATGAAAAAAAAGCCAAAATAAACAGTGGGAAAGAACTACAGCCCTTTATTGACCTATTTATTTTTTTAAAAACCAAGAAACATGTTTATTCCAGTCCAAGGATTGTTGGACAGAATACAACAGATGGGACAATGACCAACAGGGTGGTTTCAAATGACAATAAAAGTATATTTCAGCCTCAGTTGCATATATGAGTGTTTAATGCTGCTGGATGGAAAGCTTCAGAGAAACTTATTGTTAATATGCTATACATTCTGGAAAAAGAGAGGATTCACTTTTTGTTACAGGTGCTGGAAATAGCTTGCTGTCATTTAGACTGACTTTCTCTCTTGTATTTCCATGACCATATTACAGTTATTCTATGGCAGGATCAGATTAAAAAATCATATAATAGGAACAGGGAAGAATTGGTCAGTATTCTGATTATGTGTCTACTCTAACCCCAAATAAACAGGCAGTAGGACAGGAAGGCTATAGATCAGGCGTGGGGAGCAAGTGGTCCTCCACATGTGTTGGACTATGACTCACAACAACCCTAGTCAGCATAGCCAATGGAGAGGGATGATGGGAGTTGTAGTCCAGCACTACTGAAACCGTTTATAATCCCATGGTTGAGGTAGGGATATTTGCACAACAGAAGTCATATCTGAAAATACATACTAGATCAGACTGGGAATGGTGCTTGTATGGACCTGATGGCTTCTGAATTTCACTGTTCTGATTCTTTAGTGGAACAACGCATGAAAAAGGCACAAAATACACTTCTCTGCAGACCTAGGTATTTTAGGTTTCCAAGTGAGATTCCCTCTCTGGAACCTGGCCCCATTGGCCAGGTCTCGTAGGAAAAAAGCAAGAAGCTCAAAGAGAGCAAGTTACTATTGGATCAATGATAGTGCACCGTTAGTCCTCATGACATGATGGGACTAGCATTCCTTCTCTGATCTTGGTGTCCAGCTTGACCACCAAAGTAACACACATCTGCTTTTCTACATCATGATTCTGCATTTGTCCATCAGGTCTCCACTTGCCTATACTTTTGCATCATAGTTCTATGCTTGACCCTTAAGGTGAGCCACTTATGTTCCTCCATCATGATTCCACCATTGAACATCAGGACGATGCTCACCTAGGCTTCTGCATCAAAGTTCTCCTTCCTAATTCCCTGGCTTTTTCCTTGAACACTTCTGTCCTCCCATGTTTCGTGCACGTACTTGTCATTTTTTGATGTCACCTACCACCCGGCATAACACAGTGGTCTGAATCATGATAGTATGACCCAATGAAACTATTGTTGAACGGTTGATTCAGTGGGTCCTACTGATTCAGTGGGTCTCTTGTAATTGAGACTAACAATAGAATCCAAGATGATGGATTTGATGCATCCATCAGGCAGGTCAGAAACAAAAATGGGCATTGATTTAACAAAACTAGATTGATGTCATTGTTCTTATTGGATTTGAGTGTGTTCAATATCTATGCATATGTAGACTCCTGCATGTGCACATCTACTGAATAGTCTATCTGTTGAACTCAATATTAAATATTACATATATTGAATTTAAAAGGGAAGGTCCTTTCCTGTGCTCATATGCAATCCCTTAACAGTTTGCAAACTAGGAAAAGCCTTTTCCCTTTGAAGACTTCTCTCATTAGATTCCACATAAACCCATTCTTTATTGACCTCCCTCCCCAGTTGCTAAAATTAATATAATAAATATTCTTCACAGCTTTATCTACTGGTGATAGAAACTGAAGTTGCTATCTTGATGGGCAAGGAAAAATGGAAGAAGAAATACATTCATTGTTTGGTGCTCAGGAAATGCTCAGGAAATAGTCATTAGAGATGATTCAACATAGCTATAGCTAAAGCAAATCTTTAATTTTAGTACCAGCTAAAATTACCAGCTAACAGACTTTCTACTAGATTCCATATTGCCAGAGGCTTCTGAATGACTGTAGCTCCTAATTTCGTCTGCAGAGAAATCTCTTCCGGCTCTCCCTCAGTAGTGCTGCTCTTTTGAATCACCAAAGTTTGCTGCAGTTACAGAGTAGAAAAGAAATCAGTTTGGCTTTATCTCTTGCTTCAGGAAACCTGGAAGAGCTAAGATTAGTAGTGATACCTGTAACAGAGTTCTGAAAGAATAGGTTGCTTACCTGTAACAGTGGTTCTTCAAGTGGTCATCTGTGAAAGGTCCCTTTCCATAGATGTCTGTAATGGCTGTCCAAATCAGCAGCTGCTACAATGGATCATTGGCCTCTATCTAGGGATACATGAATCTGTGACGCTCCAGGGGCTGGCAGGCGCTGACCGTGCACTGTTTCATTTTTGGCTGTAAGCCGAAAATGGTGCATGATCGCACATTGCTCCAGGGCCCCGCACGCACTTGTCATGCGTGCAGAGCTCTGGAGCCACGGCGCTCATGCTTCCTGCCCCAGCACAGCCTGGGAAAATCCCAGGCTGCACTGCGGAAGGAAGAGGAGGGGATCTCACACAAGCAGGCAGCAGCTGCAGAGCTGAACGAACCAGGATGCGAGAGCCTCTTGCTACAGGCTGCTCACGCAATCCCCGCACCCCAGCTCCGCAAAAAGGTGAGTTGCGGAAAGGGCCTCTGTTTACAGGGGTCTAGGGGCCCTTTCACACTGTGGATTGTACTAGGATCCCATTTTAACTGGTATGATTCCACCCTATAGGATCTCCTGATTTGCAGTTTGAGGGGGGTATTTAGAATTCTCAGCCAATGCCTCCCCAAATTACAAAGCCCAGGATTCCACAGGATGCAGCCATCCCAGTTAAAGTGAAATCATAGTGTCACAACTGTGTAGTGTGAAAGGACATTATGTAAACCAGGTGTTCTACTGATTTGCAACAAAAGTCATCATCATTTAAGGGAAGAAAACAAAATGGAGAGTTAACATGGTGGCAAACAGGTAGGATGAACTAGGATGCTTTCGTTGTATGTGATGCAGGCAGCCAGGCATGCAAAAAGGAAAAGCGAATAGCCGATGAAGGGTGCAGTTGAAAAAGTGAGTGAAAGATGAACTTGCCATTGCTGCAGGCCTTAAAAGATACCTTCACATAGACAAAAGGCTCAGAAGGCACACTAGCATCCACAAGTGTCAAAGACAGCTCTTTCTGGAGGGTAAAGAAAATGTTAAAAGGGTTGTCTATTGCACCAGAGCAGCTAATGAGGCAATTAGAGCCATTAAAATTGACAAAGCATCAGTTCTCAGATGAATTCAATCCCATAATTCTGAGGAACAATGTGACAAAAAAAAAATCTTTGCAAAAGGCCTTCGGCAAAGAATTTTGATGACAGACTGAACTTGTTGGGGAGAGAGAGTAATGCCAATGGGTTTCTGCATTGACATGGCATCAGGCTGCCTTGGGAGAAGCCAATAGGTGTCAAGATGGACAATGCAGTGGGACATCCCTTCATTCTCACTGTTTCTTCCAAAGAATTCTGGGCAGTGAATGTACCTATACGTTCAGTGTGTAGGAATGTGCTTGTTTACCTGTTTCATTCCCGCAGCAATTTAAATAATTTTCTCCCCAATGCATGAAACTGTAATTTTCAAAAATGACTCATAGGGGGAGGAAGTCTTTCTCCTGGACTCAATTTTTTTCTTGTCCACCTCTCCCCTCCCTCTCCAATCATGGAGAGGGTAATGCTTCCTGCCCCCAAATGGTGGGTTGGTAGGAGAGGAGCAACCAGGCAAGAAATCTTCTGTGTTGCTGGTTATCAGATCTAGTGATGGAAGATCCTCCTCACTTTGTTCCCCTACTTCCTTCAGCCTGCACAGCCACATGGTTGGCTGAAGGAACAGGGTGGACAGCCAAGCAAGGAAGCATCCTTTGGGACTTCCCAAGGTCCTCCAAAAGTCCTGCAAGATGATGTCATTATGACAGGTGTGCTCTACTGATGGAGATCATGTTTGTCTGCCTCTGCTGTCCTGCCAGCCACTATGTGGCCATGGGAGGTGGCAGGAAAAGGATAAGTCTGGGTTGGGGTGGCTGGGAATGTATTCCTGGACTCTATTCAAGGACCAGAAAAAATGAGAAGGGGGCTTGAGGAGGATTATTTTAATTAAGGTTACCAGGCACTTGAGAAGACCCTTGGAAATTATGCAATGGTTCCAATTTTGTTAAGAAGACCACAGGTCTGTCTCACATGGCTGCACATGCTCATATCAGTAAGATCTTGGGGAAATAGCCAATGATAAACTTATCTGTCATATACCACCACCACTGCACTCCAAAGCAGCAGGAGGCTATCTGGGGAAGTTGGCCTTCCACAGACTATTCTAGCACCTCCTGGTTTTTAAAGTATCATTATTAAGTAGTGAGAGGTGGGATCATGGAATCTACCCAAAGTACAATCACGATACAGTAGGATAATGCCTCATCAGCGTGTCTTGCAGTAACATGAGAGAAGGCCTATTCAGTGTGTCCTCCTAGGCTTTGGAATTCCCTCCTTCAGGAGGCCAGACTGACCTTGCTATCTTTCCATTAACAGGCAAAGACGACATCATCATCATCATCATCATCATCATTATTATTCCAACACATTTTCAGGAATTGGAAAAAAGGCCTTTTAATAGACCCTGTACTTTTAAAAAATACTATATTCTCTCTTCCTTTACTGCCTTCTTTACATTGTTTTTGATGTTACTGGTAGCTTTATTACATTTTAATCTACATCCTTTGCATGTTTTACCTCCGTTGTTGTACTATGGATTTCTCAAAAAGAAATGGGACTAGCACAATGTCTGATAGTCCTGAAGCATAACCTATACTCTGGACAAGAGATTGCTGTTAGGACAAATATGGAGAAACAAAATGGTTTTCCACTGGCAAGGGGTTCTGATAAGGCTGCCTTTTATCACCACATCAGTTTAATTTATATGCAGAATGTATTATACAGAAAACAGGATTAGAGTCAGAGGAAGGAGGCATGAAAATCAGGTGAAGGAACATCAACAATTTAAGATACTTGGATGACCCCATATTACTTGCAGAAATAACAAAAATTTGGAATTATTATTTGATAAAAGTTAAGGAACACTGTGCAAAAGCAGAGTTAGAGCGGAATATGAAGAAGACAAAACAAATGACCACATATGGTTTATATAACTTGAAAGCAGTGTTACCCTGATTTCTGGGGTCCCGTGAGGGATACCTCAATGTGCTCAAAATACTGGGGAATGGGGATTAGCTAGAGCACAAGTTAGCAATGCGAAAGGCAGGGCAACGAAACGAGATCTTGTACCCAATGTTTACGGGGTCAGGCCGAGTCAGGACCAAGACACAAGAAAGCTCAAATTATGTTCTTTTATTTATGAAGTCACAGCAAACTTACACACTCACTCACTCTAAATTAAGAAATACTGCACAATTGCACAGTCACGCACGCAGTCCTAAAAAAATTAAGAGAGGAAAATAGATAGGGGATTTTCAGGAGGATTTTTGGGGAAATAATACACCTGCTCCTGTAGCCCGGTAGACGGAAAGAAGCTTGGGAGCGTAGATTCTCAGCACGTGAAGGCTGAGGGGAGGTTCATCAAACGGAGCAGCAGCAAGTCGGGAGGCAAGTCACGAGTGATCCAATGAGACGCTCAAAATCAGGGTGTCTTATAGGGGAAAATGTGCCTGTAGGCTAGTCCGTTCCCAGGGAAAACAATGGGTTTCGGGCTGGAGACAAAGCCTCTGAAAGGTCAGTAATTTAGATGATTGAATTATGACAGCGTTGTCAATAGCATAGACAGTATGCAAACGCGGAGTGCTTGAGAGTTGGATATTCCGCTCGTCAAGCTGCCTGCTCGGGGCAGGGGATCTTTTGTAAACAGTGTGCATGCATAATGTGATCTTAAGAAGGTACTTGCCTGGAGGTCTCCTAAAGCTGCAGTCTGGCAATTACTGGCCTGCCTGGATTTTGTTTTGAATAGTTTAGCTATTTTCGGCTGTGCCCATGTGCGTGCTTGTCTGGGGGCCTTGCAAGCACATGGAGAGGAATGGGTAGTGAAGGCCAAATTCTTGATATCAAATGATATCTAATATACGTCAAGTTCGGACTAGAAACTACAGTAACAGCAGATATGAAGACACTGAAATGGTTGAAGATTTTCTATGCCTTGGCTCAGCCATTAATCAGAACAGAGACTGCAGTCAAGAAAGCAGAAGAAGACTAGGACTTGGAAGGACAGTTATGAAGGAACCAAACATGAAGTGTAGAGATATATCATTGAATACCACTGTCAGGATTGTCCATTCTATTGTATTTCCAATTCTTATGTATGGTTGTGAAAGCTGAACAGTACAGAAGGCTGATAGGAAGAGAGTCAACTCATTTGAGATGTGGTCCTGGAGGAGAATTCTGCAGATATGCTGGGTCTGGGCTGCTAAGAAAGACAAATGAATGGGTCCTAGAGCAAAATAAGCCTGAAAATTTACTAGACTCCAAGATGACTAAACTAGTCTTGTCATAATTTGGAGATATTACAAGATGATGTGACTCATTCGAAAACCGCAATAATGTTCAGTAAAACAAAATGCAGCAGACAGTCTGTAAACATTTTAAAAGGAATGCTGTGATCACTAAAAGTCAGCGTAGGTTTCTTAAAAACAAGTCATGCCAGACTAATCTTGTGCCTTTTTTTTTTTTGATAGAGTTACTAGCTTGGCAGATGAAGAGAATGCTGTGGATATAGCATATCTTGACTTCACTAAGTCCTTTGACAAAGTTCCTCATGATATTCTTCCAAACAAGCTAGTAAAATCTGACTTAGACAATGGTACTGTTAGGTGGATTTGTAACTGATTGACTGACCGAACTCAAAGGATGCTTGCCAATGGCTCCTCTTCATCCTGTAGAGAAGTGACTCTCTACAGTGGGGTGCTACAGGGTTCTGTCCTCGGCCCAGTGGTAGTCAACATCTTTATGAATTATTTGGATGAAGGAATAGAGGGATTTCTTATCAAATTTGCAGATGACACCAAATTAGATGGGATAGCTGACTCCCCAGAGGACAAGATCATGATTCAAAATGACCTTAACTGATCAGAGAGCTGGGCCAAAACTAACAAAATGAATTTCAACAAGGAGAAGTGTTTCAACAAGCAGAAAAAAAGAAATGCACAGATATAAGATAGGTGACAGCTGACTTGACCACAGTACATGTGAAAGGGGCCTAGGAATCTTAGTAGATCACAAGCTGAACATGAATCAGTAATGTCATGTGGCAGCTAAAAAAGCCAATGCAATTTTGGTTGCATCAGTGGGAGTATAGTGTCTAGGTCAAGGGAAAGGATGGTACTACTGTATTGTGCTTTGGTTACACCCACCTGGAATATTGTGTCCAGTTCTGGGCACCACAGTTCAGAAAGGATATTGACAATCTGGAACATGTCCAGAGGAGAGTGACCAAAAATGGTAAAAGGCCTGGAAACCATGCCCTATCAGGAGCAGCTTAGGGAGCTAGATATGTTTAGCCTGGAGAAAAGAAGGTTAAGAAGTGAAATCGTAGCTATATTTATATATTTGAAGGGATGTCATATGGAGGATGGAACAAGCTTGTTTTCTGCTGACCCAAAGACTAGGACATGGAGCAATGGCTTCAAACTACAGGAAAAGAGATTTCATCTAAACATTAGGAAGAACTTCCTGATGGTATGAACAGTCCAATAGTGGAATATGCTGTCTTGGAGTGTTATGGGATCTCCTTCTTTGGAGGTTTTTAAACAGAGTCTGGATTGCCATCTGTCAGGAAAACTTTGATGGTGTCTTCCTGCATGTCTGGGGTTCAGCTTGATAGCCCTTGTGGTCTCTTCCAGCTCTATGATTCTATGAAAAGAAGGATCCAGGCGCAGGATACAGAAGGATACAGCCCAGGTAGACTGATTCAGTCATGAAAGCTGCAGCCCCCAGTGTGCCAGGCCTGAGCAGGGCAGTTAATGACCAGGGCTCTTGGAGGTCAAAGTTGACTTGACAACAAATAACAGCAAACCTACACTGCATTTGGTTTAAATTATAGTATGATCTCTAGTATTGGTTGTGGGTGAGAAGATAGAATAATAAGTAAAGTGGGTGTATAAAGTGTATGATATTCAAAACTCCTTTGAGAAACGCTGGGTACAATCATGCTAACAAGTTGTTGTTCTTTTGAAATCGTATTTTAGATCCAAATATGGATCCAACAAGTGATGCTTACTCCTTGAAATGAAACAGAAGGATGCAGGAAAATCCATCAGTTTTACTTTTTTTTTTTTGCCCAGTTCTTAAGACCTTTATTAAGAGATGCTTGCAGTTTGACTTGAAAAAATCAGGTGTATATTTCGTACAAATTAAAAATAAGGTTCTTGAAAATCCCGACTTGACTAGATAAGAAACAATTCAAAAACCTTTAAAGGTGTATTGAGAAAAAAAAAAAACAGACCTTTAAAAAACATGTTAGCCACTCCCAAAAGGAGCAGACTGCTTTAGATCCAAATAATAAAAAACCCATACTGCATAGATAATGCAGAGAGTTCGAGTTATCTGGTCAACAGCAAAAAATAAGCACTTGAGGTCTTTTTAGTTTTACTTTCTTTTTAAAAAAGGTATACTTTTCTGCCCCAACTGCTCAACAGTTGCCCACCCCTTGGGTTGCCATGCTAAGACTTTTCTAGGCCCTGAGATTTTGGCGCCAGAATCTGAGTCCTAGGGAAGATCCCTTATGATATCACAGGATGATGGTGTAATAGATAGCTCCAGTGATGATATTAAGCATAATAGAACTGTCAACCACACCATTCAATGCCATTCAATTTTTTTTAAAAAAGAAAAATTAGTATAATAAATGAGAAACGCACACACTTTCAAGGCAAAGTTCTCACCCTGAAATTCCTCTTCTTTACTCTGAGGGCTGGAAAAGAGGGCTATGCCTTGAAATCTGCAAACTCTACCATCCCTGCTTTATACATTAACACGCATCAGAGGTTCTCCATAATGAATGGAGACTATACTGTCTCTATAGTCCTACCACACTGTCTTCCAGTAGGTTTAACTACAGGCACATACATTGGATTGCAAATCATGCAGACATTTAAACCAGAAATAAATATTAGTAATAAATAATGTACTCCATTAGGGAAAGAACTTTTATGTCTTTACTTTTCCTCCTTCTTTTTTTTTAAATGCCACTTATCTTTCCCCAGTGCAAGGGATAAGGGCAGAATTTCATTGCAAATCCCAAGCAGTCAATCTTTTCTTCTTGACAGTTTTGCTATTCCTCTAATTTCAAGCACCTTCTAGGAAAGGTAGCAGTTAAACTGCATCAACCCCTCTTTTTTGCATCCATCAGCAGCTGATTCAGGTTTTAGCTCACCACTAGTAACTAGTCTGTGTCTCATGTCAAAGGGGAAGGAACTGGCACTGAGACAAGATCTAAATCAGATGTGAATGACAGCTCCAACCACCAAGGTTTTTATTTTTAAAAAAACCCGAACAGGAAAACTTAACAGTCAGAAAACAGACAAAAATGCTCTGCCATGACTGATTTTGCACTATTTGTTCATTTTTCAGCCTCATTGATTCTCTTATAGAAAGGACAGTACTGTTAATTGGTTTGTAGAGACACAGGCCATTTCCATTCTACACTGTTATAGTGCTATTCTTCCACTTTCAATATCCTGTGGAATTCTGGGGTTTGTAGTTTACTGAGGCCAAAAAGCTCTCTGGCTGAGAATTCTAAAGGCCCCTCCCTAAACTGCAAACCCCAGGATTCCCTTGGATGTTGAAAGTGGAAGAATAGCACTATAACAGTGTAGTGTGGAAAGGCCCATAGTTAAAACCAAAGAATACAAATGTTGTAAGACAATTAATCAAAAAAGAATTAAAACAAAGTTGAAAGACATAACTAAAAACTAACACAACCATATCAGTAACACAATTAACAATATCCAGCACATTCTATAAGACAGGCCACATATATGAAATGCCTGTCAGAATAAAAATATCTTTAATTGACTACAGAAAGAAAGTAAGGAGGGGGCCAGTCTGGCTTCTCTGAGGAGGGAGTCCCAGAGCCTGGCGATATTCACAGAGGAGGCCATGTCCTGTATTCCCACCAAAGGTACCCGTGAGGGTGGTAGGACGGAGCAAAGGGCCTCTCCAGTAGATCTCAAAGCCCAAGCTGGTTCATAACAGAGTTTATGGTCCAAACAACCTGGACCCGAGCCATGGAGGGCTTTAAATATCATCACTAGCACTTGTGAACTTATGATGCCACCTCCAGCCCCACCTACCTTCGCAGCACAACAGCACCCTGACCAATGTCTTTCCAAAGCACCGGAGATCGGTGTGCTGGGAAATGACATCTGCAGCACTCTCCCGATAGCAAAGTCTGCCTTGAGAACAAGCAACTGAGATACTCTCAGAGTCCTGTCACCACTGCTTGTTCTAAGGCACCCTGGCACCAAAAGAGCATTACAGACATCGGCCCTTTCCGCATGGCATTTGCCATGCGAAAGGGCGCCTGGAGCGTTGCGCGATTGTGAGGAGCGATCTGCACGACGCACTCACAATCGCGTGATCCTTCAGGGGCCGGCAGGCACTGATCGCGCACTTTTTCATTTTCGGCTGGAAGGTGAAAATGGTGCGTGATCGCGCATTGCTCCCAGGCCCCGCACACACTTACCTGGCGTGCCGAGCCTCCGGAGCCGCGTTGGTCACGCTTCCTGCCCCAGAGCAGCCTGGGAAACTCCCAGGTTGCACTGTGGAAGGAAGAGGCGAGGCTCTCATGCGAGCAGGAAGCTCAGGCGGAGCTGAAGCAGCAGGGACGCGAGAGCCTCTCGCCAGAGGCTGCTCACACGATCCCTACACCCCAGCACCAGAAAAGGTAAGGTGCGGAAAGGGCCATCATTTCCCAGTGCCCTGATACCCAACACCTTGGAAATGCTTTGGTCAGGGTGCTACCAGGCTGCAAGAGTAAATTTGGGGTTCACAATTGTTCATTAATGACCATAAATGTGAATCCCCGGTAGTTACAATGACCATTTCCACCATACACTGTTCCGGTGCTATTATTCTACTTTCAACATCCTGTAGAATTCTGGGGTTTGTAGTTTACTGAGGCTCAAGAGCTCTCTGGCTGAGAATCTAAATGCCCTTCCCTAAACTGCAAAGCCCAGGATTCCCTAGGATGTTGAAAGTGGAATAATAGCACTAAAACAGTGTAATGCAGAAATGGCCAATATCAGAAGTCTAGCGCATGTTCTTGTTCGCTGTGGATTAGGAGGCCCCTGTGTTTCTCTGAACCAAATTATTCCCTCACAGAACTACACGTTGTTCAAATCGTGAGGAGCATTCTATGGTGAAACGTTCACTTTCTCTACACCGTGAGGAGGAAACTACCACAATTCTTCACCCTTCCATGCAAGGACAAAAGAATCAAGGATTTACACCCCTACCCCTGAGTCCCTGAAAAGGAACTTATCCAAGTTCTGCAATGCCTGATGACTCCTGAAGAAGGTCCCTGGCAGATAATTTGGTGAAAGCATACTATAATGTCTCAGCTTATCATCCAAGCCCAAGACGTGCCTGCAAACATTACAGAAATATCTCACAACATGCTAAAGAGCCAGAATCGTGAAAGGGAGGGAGGTGGGGAGAGGGAAGCAAAAGAAACAGAGCCCTCTTCTATATGGGGAGAGGTGTCGGTCTGTCATGTTTGCTTCAGCAGAGCCTCTGAGTACCAGCGGTTGTCACGGTAACAGCTGTGACAGGCCTGGACACTTCACTTCCCTCTCCCTCCCATTGATAATTAAAAACGTGAACAAGCACTGGCTTGCACTTTACACACCTGCCCGGCTTGTGAGTCTACCTTAATTGGATGTGCCAAGCCTGAGAAAAAAGTAATCTGCCGTGTCAAGGCAAGTGACAGGTAGATAAAGCAGCGTTTAGGTCATTTTCCAGACAGGAGTGCTAAGAAATAGCTTCCCTCACATTTGTTTCATGGAATCCAGGGTGTTCACCAAATTTTAGCATCGTTAATTTAGCAATGGGTTTACGGAGGGTGGCAGCTAGGAATGCCGAAAACCATGCAGAAGATTCATATGTATTTCTTTTTTTTCCTGACCTTCAGCAATGCATTAAAAAAAAATTTGCAGTGCCTTTTTTAAATGTTGATGGACTAAAATGTAGCGACTTCCATTATGTCCAGGCAGGCAGACCATAGCAAATTGTTGTTGTGTGCCTCCAAGAAGTTTCCAACTTAGGGTGACCCTAAGGCATTCGCATCACAGGGTTTTCTTGGCGAGAACTGCTCAAAGCGGTTTTTTGCCTTTGTCTTCCTCTGAGGCTGAGAGAGTGTGACTTGCCGAAGGTCACCCAGTGGGTTTCCATGGCCAGGCAGGGATGTGAACCCTCTTCTGTAGAGTTGTAGCCAAACACTCAAATCAGTCCACCATGCTGGCCCATGAATAGCTAACAGGAATCAGTAAAGAAATCATAACTATAAACTATATGATTATACATAGGGATGCGAAGAATCCAGAATTTTCCGAATCCAAATCTGGATCTGAATCTCTGGAAGCTTCTGGGAATCCACGAATCTCACAAATCTCGAATCTTTCGGATCCTTTTTTTAAAAAGGGTTTAAAAAGCAAAGAGGAAGAAGGATAATCTTGGGCAAGACACACTCTCTCAGCCTTAGCAAAACCCTAGGCAAACACAAACCTCCCTCTGAAGAAATCTGGCCAGGACAATTGTTATAGTTTTGCCTCATGATCTCCCCAGATTGAAAATGACATGAAGGCCCTTTGCACACAGGCAGGAAAAAGTGGATTAATCGCACATTTTCCTGACTGTGTAAACAGGCTCACATATTGCATTACAGAACTAATCCAGGTCCAAACTGGATTTTTTTTGCATAGCTCCTTATGGCATCCTGGGGTTTGTAGTTTGATGATGCACCAGCACACTTCGGCGGAGAAGGCTGTGACACCTGGTAAAACTCCAAACCCCAGAATTATGTCTGAAAGAGCTTTGCAAGGGAGCTCTGCAAAGGAATCTTTTAGCTGTCCTTGAAATCTCAAGCCTGTACCTTCCAGTCTAGTGCTGAACTTAAATATTAAATGTTAAATTTAAATATGTTAGAATACAATCCCAGATGTAATTTCTGAAATGCCATTATTACTCCAAGGGAAAAACTCACCTATTTGCCATCTTCCCTTGTGTACCTTATATATCTGGTTGCCCAGATATTCAGGCGTCCTGGTCTCCAACAAACTATTTGGTTGGTGGATTTGAAAGATTCGATTTGCCTGTTTTGTTACAGGGATTCAGATTTGCGGATCTCAAATCCTTCCCCAGGATTCGAGGATTCGGTTGGCCCATCCCTAATTATACATGTATATGAATAAGTATATGCACATGTATAAATGTACAAATAGCTTGACTCCATGTCCAGAGAAGTGTTCTATGATTTCATTGCATTTTTTGTTGATATTTCTTAACAAAATCACGAAGGTTTGCCAGTCCATGTCTTGAATCCATGTTTGTGTGCATTAGCAGATATTGCCAGATGTGCAATTTTAACTGAAGAGTCAACAGCTTTAATGTGATGGTGGTGTGAGAGCGCTTTCCTTTTAACATTATGAGCACTCAAGAGGATCCATTTTAATAAACCTGGCATTTTCCCAAATCTCATAGAAAAATGGTATGAAGCAGCTCAAGGTAGTACCCAAAACTGTGAAAACTCTGGATTGAATCGTGCAGTCTTATTCTTTAATGTTGCAACCTACATCATGCCTGAGTACTATAAATCAACGCATAGTTCCACAATAGTTGCCCTGTACTGCCTTTCTGATGAGTTCTTATTTTGGCCTCAATCCAACATTCCTTCTGTGTGGCATAAATATCTGCATGCGGACCCATGCTATGCTGAGCCTATATCCTACCCCTGATTTACTAATAAGCCCCTGAAGTCACCCTGCACAGCCACTCACAGCAAGCAAGAGGCATAGAGAAGCATCTGGCTATGTGGCCAGAGCCAGACATGAAATGATCACAGCAGGGCTGAGGTCCTTGAAGGATCTCAGTGCTGATGTCATCATTTTGCATCTGACTATGAGCTGATAGCCAGTTGTTTCTTTAATCCTGCCTGCTCACTGTAAAGCATGAATTGGCTGCATGGGTTAGCTTCAGGGGCTTTACAGTAAGTTGGGGGAAAGCTTTGGGCAAAGTGGAAGAAATAAGGAAATACCAGTCTCTGCAGCACACAAGAAAGGATACCCATGCACGTAACTTACACATGTGGGTGTCATGTACTCGATAACACACTCTGAAGTTAACAGCAGTCTATTCACTGGAAAACATGGGTACCAATGGTACACTTCCACAGAAGTTGCTGAAACTAAACTTTATGGTCATCATGCACTTTAATATGCAATCAATACAAATTCTCTCATGCTATGCCTCCATTGGCTAGTACAGTGTTGGCTGTTTCTTCCCAAGCTGGTGCCTTTCCCTGGCTTCCTTAACCCTGAACAATTGTTGACACATTTCTTAGCCCTAACAGAATTCCAAGTGCGGTATGAGAGACTGCATATCCACCAGCGTGCCTGCTCACTGTTCCATTGTGTAATGGTCAAAGAACAGTTGCTATTTGTGCAGTCTCAGTAAATGAAGCAGAATCCTGAAGACACTGACGAATAGTTGCATATCATCAAAGACCACATAACTCCATGTGAAATGGTAACACTTGCAGTACTCTCTGCTAATGGAACCATGAACTGAATATGTTCACTACACAAAGGCAAAAAACAAAACAAAACAAAAACCTGGCATCATTTATCATAGAATCATAGAATCATAGAAATGTAGAGTTGGAAGAGACCACACGGGCCATCCAGTCCAACCCCCTGCCATGCAGGAACACCCTCAAAGCACTCCCGACAGATGGCCATCCAGCCTCTGCTTAAAAACCTCCAAAGAAGGAGACTCCACCACACTCCCAGGCAGCATATTCCATTGCTGGACAGCTCTGACTGTCAGGAAGTTCTTCCTGAGGTTCAGGTGGACTCTCCTTTCCTGCAGCTTGAATCCATTGCTCCTTGTCCTGGTCTCTGGAGCGGCAGAAAACAAGCCCTCTCCTTCCTCTACATGGCATCCCTTCAAATATTTAAACATGGCTATCACGTCCCCTCTTAGCCTTCTCTTCTGTAGACTAAACATACCCAGCTCTCTAAGTTTATCCTCATAGGGCATGGCTTCCAGGCCTCTCACCATTTTGGTCGCCCTCCTCTGGACCTGCTCCAGCCTGACCATGTCCTTCTTGAATTGGGGTGCCCAGAACTGGACACAGGATTCAAGATGAAGTCTAACCAAAGCAGAGTAGAGTGGTACCAGTACCTCCCTCGATCTAGACACCATACTCCTATTGATGCAGCTGAGAATTGCTGACTCATGTTCAGCTTGTGGTCTATTAAAACTCCTAGATCCCTTTCACACGTACTGCTATCCAGCCACATGTCCCCCATCCTATATTTCTGTATTCCATTTTTTCTACCTAAGTGTAGGACCTTACACTTCTCTCTGTTGAATTTCATTTTGTTAGCTTTGGCCCAGCTCTCCAATCTATCCAGGTCATTTTGAATTTTGATCCTGTCCTCTGGCGTATTAGCAACCCCTCCCAGTTTGGTGTCATCGGCAAATTTGATGAGCATGCCCTCTATTCCTTCATCCAAGTCATTGATGAAGATATTGAACAACACTGGGCCCAGGACAGAACCCTGTGGCACCCCGCTAGTCACTTCTCTCCAGGATGAAAAGCAGCCATTCGTGATCACCCTTAGGGTTCGCTCGGTCAACCAATTACAAATCCAACTAACAGTAGCCCTGTCCAGCCCCCATTTTACTAGCTTCTTTGCAAGAATGTCATGGGGAACTTTGTCAAAGGTCTTACTGAAATCGAGATATGCTACATCCACAGCATTCCCTTCATCTATCAGGCTAGTAACTCTATCATAAAAAGAGATAAGATTAGTCTGGCATGACTTATTTTTGAGAAATCCATGTTGACTTCTTGTGATTAAAGTGTTGCTTTCTAACTGATTAGAAACTGACTGCTTAGTGATCTGCTCCAGAATCTTTCCGGGTACTGATGTCAGGCTGACTGGGCGATAATTATTTGGGTCCTCTTTTTTTCCCTTCTTGAAGATGGGGACAACATTTGCCCTCTTCCAGTCTGCTGGAACTTCTCCTGTCCTCCAAGATTTCTCAAAGATTATAGCAAGCGGTTCTGAAATGACCTCTGCCAGTTCTTTTAATATCCTAGGATGCAATTCATCTGGCCCTGGAGACTTGAATTCATCCAGTGTGGCCAGGTATTCCTCTACCGCCTCTCTACCTATTATGTGTCTCATTTCCCCTGCTTCCTCACCTGCTCCCCAACCGCCAGGTTGAGTGCTTGTATCGTTCTGGGAAAAAACTGAGGCAAAGAAGGTGTTAAGTAGTTCTGCCTTTTCTCTTCCTCCTGTTAGTAATTCGCCATCTTCTCTGCGCAGCGACCCTATCGTCTCCTTCTTTTTCCTTTTGCTACAGACATATTTTAAAAAGCCCTTTTTATTGTTTTTGATGTCTCTGGCCAGCCTAAGTTCGTTCTGTGCTTTAGCCTTTCTGACCTCCTCCCTACATCTCCTGGCTACTTGCTTAAATTCTTCTTTGGTGGTTTCCCCCTTCTTCCATTTCCTGTACATGTTTCTCTTAACACTTAGCTCAGCTGAGAGTTCTTTAGTCAACCATTCTGGTTTCTTCAGATGCCTTCCATTTTTCCTCCTTACTGGCACAGTTTTAGACTGTGCCTTCAGTATCTCCCTTTTAAGGAACTCCCATGCCTCCTGAACTCCTTTCTTTTTCACTATTCTTGACCATGGAAGTTCAGCCAGCAGCTGCTTAAGTTTACAGAAGTCCGCTTTTTTAAAATCTAAGACGAGTGTCTGGCTACACTTATCTTCTCCTTCCCACTGAATGCCAAATTCCAACAGGGCATGGTCACTCCCCCCTAAAGATCCAAACACTTCTACCTCATTAACAAGGTCATCCCTGTTGGTCAGGATCAGATCTAGAATATTTGATCCCCTTGTGGCCTCTTCCACCTTGTGGACCATGAAATTGTCTGCAAGACAAGCAAGAAACTTGCTGGACCTTGCTGTCTTGGCAGAGTTTGACTGCCAACATATATCCGGGTAATTGAAATCTCCTATTATTACTGTATCTCTCCTTTTTGAATGTGCAGTCATTTGATTGAGGAAGGCATCATCAAAGTCCTCAGTCTGGGTTGGAGCTCTGTAGTAAACCCCCACCAGAATATCCCTATTGTTTCTCACTCCCTTAATTCTTACCCAGATGCTCTCGACCTGGCTTTCTGGGTTTAAGTCACGGATCTCTTCACAGGTGAAAACATCCTTGACAAACAAGGCTACTCCTCCTCCTTTGTTGTTTGGTCTATTTTTACAAAATAGGCTATACCCCTCTATTCCTACATTCCAATCATTAGACTCATTCTACCAGGTCTCAGTGATGCCTATCAAATCATATTTATTTTGTTGTACTAGGAGTTCAAGTTCATCTTGCTTGTTTCCCATACTCCGTGCATTAGTGTAGAGACACTTAAGTCCCCGGGCCCTTCCTGCAAGTCCTGTACTATAGTTTCTACTCCTCCCGCCACTGGCTGCTTGTACTACTTGTCCAATATCATTTGGGCCTTTTCCCCCTGCGCTCGCCGAGTCCTGGCCTTGAATAATATTGTCTCTCTCCCCAGCGGAACTCAGTTTAAAGACCTCTGAATCCTTCTTGCGAGATTGTTTGCAAAAATATTCCTGCCAAGTTTCGTGAGGTGCAGCCCATCTCTTTCCCATGTTCATGGAAATTCAGGCTGTGTTCCAAAAACCCAAACCGTTGCCGGCGGCACCATGTGCGGAGCCAGTTGTTGACCTCTGCTATTGCCCTTTCCCTACATGCGCCATATCCTTGAACAGGGAGGAGAGATGAAATAACCACCTGCGCACCAAGGTCCTTAAGCTTTGTCCCCATAAGCTCGTAGTCCTTTGCAATGTGGTTAAAAGCTGCTCCTCGCAGTGTCATTGGTTCCGACATGAACCAAAATGAGGGGCTTATGGTCAGTGGGCTTGACCAGCCTGGTTAACCTCTCCGTTATGTGGTTGATCTTGGCCCCAGGAAGACAGCAGACCTCTCGATTGAGCTTGTCCGGTTTGCAAATTGCTGTTTCGGTTCCTCTGAGCAAGGAGTCCCCAACAACCAGAACTCGCCTCCTCTGAGGCTTCTCCAGGGCTCCTCGACAAGCATGTTCTTCTAGGACTGCCTGGGCATTCTGTTGAGACTGGGAGCATTGATCTAGTTCCCGTTGCTGAAGTTGGATTCCTTCTCGTGGACATTCTGTTCCCTCCTCCTGGTGCTCCTCATCGTTCGTAAGGCCAAGAACTTTGAAGCAATTGTGTAGGTTGAGAGTCTCTATTACCTTCCTGGACCTTCTGCTCCTACGTGTGACATTCCTCCAAGCCTCCGTTTCCTCGCACAGTGTGCTGACTTCCTGATCTGGCAGCTCCTCCGCGCATTCAGTCTTCTGGTACGTCTTCTCTGCCCTATCCAAAAACTCCTCCCCTTCCCTAATAAGATGAAGATTAGAAACTCATGCCTCCAGCTGGCAAACCTTCTCCTCCAAGAAGGTCACCAGCTTGCACTTGGCGCAGGTGTACCTGACAACATCTTGTGGCAAGAAAAGGAACATCCCGCAAGTGCTACAGGTGACCACGGCAGCTCCCTCACCTTCCATCCTTGATACTACAGACAGTAGTACAGGAAGAAGTTCTAGAAAGAATAACTGGGCTTTCTTTCTGAAATTCAGCTGTATAAGCTTCGTCTGCTCTACTGATTGTGAAGGGTTAAACTTGAAGGATTGAAGTAGAGGACTTCAACAGCGCACACCGTTGGGAGCTCCTAATAAGACTCCCCCCCCAGCTGGCTCCTCCCCCTCGTTAGTCAGACTGTGTGCTCAGGGAGAGCACACGGCCAGCATAAGGAGACTAAACAAAAACAAGCAAACAAACAGACAAGCACTGCCCCACAAGCCTGTAAACACATCTGGTCTAGGATGTCTTCACAGACCCAGCCCCCCTCTGCTATCTCCTCGGGGGAATGTGTTTATAAAAAGGAACTTATTAATGTAGATGACTTAAGCAAACAGCACTGTGGTCCGATGCCATTTCCACACTAGACTGTTGTAGTGCTACTAGCGTATTTACTTGGCATTGCCCGGGGTTTTTATTTTCCTCTTAAGAGCTCACCAAACTGTCTTCTTCATTTTCTTTAACTTTGCTCTATATTTCCCAAGGCAATCTGTATTCAAAGTTATTTACATACACAGTTTGGGTTTCTGAAGGAGTAAACTGTCCTCCTCCTTGCTGCTAGGCCTCCTCCCCATAGCAACCGGCCTATTCCTGTACCTATAAATTTTCCCCATATTCCCCAATCCAATCTGTATTCACGGTTGTTAACATATAGAGGTTGGGTTCCTGAGAGAATACGCTGTTCCCCTCCTTGCTGCTAGGCATCATCTCCATAGCAACTGGCCTATTCTAATACCTGTAACTTTTCCCCGTAGTCCCCAATCCAATCTGTGTTCTCTGGCAATGTTGATGTACTGGCTTTTGATTTTTTGCTTTCTGTTGAATTTGTGCAATGACTACATTTCTCTGGAAGCATTTTTTGTTTTGAATTTCAACTTTATGATTCTTCACATATGGAACCCATACAATCTACTGTATGAGGCGATAAGACCTTGTAACTATGTTGTGTATGTCACTTTAATTTTTCTTACATATGTCTCCCAAAGATTTTCTGGTATCCTTATTGATACTAGGCCTCATCTCCATAGCAACCGGCCTGAGGCCCAAGAGCTCTCGGCTGAGAATTCTAAAGGGCCCTCCCTGAACTGCCAACCCCAGGATTCCATTTAATCTTCACAGCCAGCCAATCATATGAGGTCTTCTCGCCTCACACAGCCAATTATATGAGGTCTTCACCTGCCTGACGTAGACAAACAGACAAATGTGCAGACAAACATTGACTTTTATATAGTAGATTACTCCACTTTCAACATCCTATAGAATCAAAGGGAGGAAACCTCAAAGGCCTTTCCCTAAACTGCAAACCCCAGGATTCGATAGGATGTTGAAAGTGGAATAATAGCACTATAACAGTCTAGTGCGGAAATGGCCCTAGTGTCTATTGTCCTCTGGCTTCGCATATTAGTTCAGAGGTCATCTAAGGGCAGTTTGAAATCAATATATATTGCTGGAATACTACCGTTCCTGTTAAATCAGCAGATCATCATCGTAATCACTATCATCCCCAACACCACGATGACCACCATCATCATTTGCTACCACTGAGAAATCATCCCTCTCAGTTTTGCACCCATTCCTCCTCCCTCCACTCACTCTCCTTTTGAACTTTCTGTCCCTGTATTCCACTTGCTCCTACTGCCTCTATTCCAAGCGAGGAAATTAACCCTTTGTTGACAGAAAAAAAGGGAGGCTTATGGGTGCTGCGGGCTGTAAAAACAGTCTTGTGGTCCAAATGCAGATGGAGGGTGTTATTTTGCCCACCCACCACTGCTACTGACTGATAGAAATAGGCATAAGTAATCTGGCATTTTTTTACCGGTTGCTGGCAACAGCAGCATGCTTCTGAATAAATGCTGGTTGATGTGTTAGGTGCCTGCTGTGAGAAAAGGCTCCAGCATTTAATCTTATTTGTGTGTGAACTCTCTCAGACCAAATGGCCCAACTGCTATTGGTAGTGTTACCCTAAGAGGTAGGGGATGTTGGAGTCCACCAGCAATGCCAGTGTCTCCTTAGAATTTGGGGAGAATTATAGCTCAGTGGAGGCCTGCAAGAGGACGGTAATGGCAAGATCTTTTCACCTATGTATACCAGTACTAACTGTAGAGAGGGCTCCAGTTAAAATTAAACCAAGTATTTTATTTGAATTGACAAATACACGAGAGATCAGACACTCTTAGGAACTATACAAGGCTATTGAAAAGTGGGGCAAGAAAAGTTGGATAGAGAAAGATTGGGTGGAAAAGGTGACAGTTACCCAGTCCTGAGGAAGGAGTCACAGCTAGCCTAGCATGGAGGAATGGCAGTCTGGGGAACCACATGCAGTGTAACACACTCAGCATACTACAAAAAGGCTGGGGTCAAAGCTAAGGTTTTTATACTCCCTTTTATATTTTCTGCCCTGAAGGGGTATGATGACAAAGCTGTAACAGCTTTCTCACAGGTTTGACAAAAGGGTCCGTAATCCGTGATTACTTAACTCTGGAGTGACAAAACATTAATGGGACTTGTAACAATCTCTTAATGTTTGGTCAGGGAGGGTGCATAGGGAAGATCTCTGTAGGAGAAGATCAAGGGGTGGTCTCTGATTGTTCACCAATCTGTGCAGTTTGTTTTTCACTGTTTTGAGAAATGCAAAGAGCCTGGAATAATAAAAGGATTAGCACAAACCTGTCAGCATCAGGTTTTCCTGCCTAATCCTTTCTGAACTTATGACCCTGACTACCTCTCTGGTCAGCTTGACTCTGAAACACGTTTTTCGGCCAGTGTGACTTTGATCATGTTCTCAGGCCATTAATACGTGCAATCTATGAAAATCACATACCTCGCAGAAGGGGTGGTAGGGTATGGTAACAGTAGATGACATGGCACCTTGGACTGATACAGCAGAGTTCTCGTGTTTTTTAAAAGCCGAATAAATTTACACAGATGATTGATTCCCTTCTCCTATCCAAGTATCTATCCGATAATTTACCAGAGATTGTCCTCCTTGAATTGCTACCAAACTGCTATCAGTTCTCCATCTCTAATGGAGGATTTTAATAGCCAGCCATGTCCCATTTGTAACACACCTATAGATTGCAGAGTCCCTAAAACATCTTAGAAGTTTTTTTGACATGTTAATCCTACGAAGATGTTCACATACTTTTAGCAATCAATAGCAGGAGAAAAGACCATACTTTTAACAGAAGGTGTAGTTTGATGAGGAACTACGAATGACCTGAAACATCTGTTGCTGCTTATTCCGTACCAGGCCCGGCTTCCTCATGGAATGTGTTCAGTGTCTACATATTGCATATTTTACAGAGTATTATTGTAATAACCTTTTCAGCTAAAGTCATAGGTTGAAAGGACAATTTATTGGAGCCAAAATAAAAAGGGGTAGAAGGAACTTTCAAGTGAGCTGCCTATATACAAAGATGCATCCTTGTTCTTGATGGGGCCCACAGCCATGCTAGCAAGAGATACCAAGCAGTACAGGGAATCTGGAGTCAGAATCCTGTTGCTGTCATACACCCACCACATTCCCAACACATTCAGTTATACTTTTTTGACTGTAGTGCAATGGACTTACGCCATTTCCGCACTAGACTGTTATAGCACTATTATTCCACTTTCAACATCCTATGTTGAAATCCTGGGGTTTGCAGTTTAGGGAGGGGCCTCAAGGCTAAACTGCAAACCCCAGGATTCCATAGGATGTTGAAAGTAGAATAATAGCACTATAACAGTCTAGTGTGGAAATGACCTTACTCAGTACATGGTTGTGTAAGCAGAGTTTCACATGGACCTTGATACCAGCTAGAGCTGAACCATTGAATCAATTGGATGAACTATATGTTGGCTTATCATTCAGCAATTGATTGTGATTGTCTAGCCTGGACTAAATAATAGGATCTCTGTCATGCAGTTGCATGAGACAGTTGAGGCATCCAAAGCAAAGGGACAGCAGAGGTACCAGAGAATGCAAACTTAGCAAATATGAGGGTTTTAGCTGTAAACAATTTTCAATGTCTGTCTCTTGCAATGCCAGTTATTTGGGAAGTGAAAAGATATTTCATTGGAGAGCATTTTTAGTTGGGGAACAATGCCCTCATTTTACCCCCTGCATAGCTACATCCTAATCATGAATCAAACATAATCCACCCCATCTAAGTTTCAGTAAGGGTAAGTGCTCCTTTCTCTCAGATATCCTTAGAGTAATCTTTCTGTTCTTCCCCACTCTCTCTGTCTCTCTCTCTCTCTCTCTCTCTCTCTCTGTGTTGACACCTTCAGATTTGGAGCATAAAATGATATGCAAAATAATAGATTTTTTTTTACAAGTCATACTAATGTGAAACTGCTTATACACATTTGTGTACACACAAATGTACTGCACATCTTTCCTCTTTTATGTTTATCTCTGTCATCATCTTCCACCACTTTCAAAAGTAACACAATATTTCCTACAAATTTTGAAGGCTTTAGAAACTTTCCACCCGGCCACAGAGTCTTCCAAGGCAAGGCAGCGTGGCATCATGAAGTTGCCATCCATTCAGAACAGGAAAAATCTTTATCAGCTGATTCTGCGACAGATTTCACCAATGCTCCTAGCTTTATGCCTTCATCAAGGCCATAATTCCATTAGGGATGTTTACATGCGTAAGTTTTCCTAACACATGAGAATGTCCTTTGTCAGGCTCTGCAGCGGTTGGTATTTTCTTTCTCCCTCTGCATTGCCCAAAGCCTCCACCCTCAACTTACTGAAAAATCCATGAAGGTACTCCATATGTCCATTCCATGCTTCACAGCAATCAGGAAAACTCAGCAAAGCATGTGGCAACACCCCATGTGTCTGTGGCCACTTCTGCCCTACACTGTTATAGTGCTATTATTCCACTTCCAATCTCCTGCAGAATTCTGGGGTTTGTAGTCTACCGAGGCCAAAGAGCTCTCTGGCTGAGAATTCTAAAGGCCCCTCCCTAAACTGAAAACCCCAGGATTCCATAGGAGGTTGAAAGTGGAATTATTTATAAATATAGACCAATGATTGGGTTTTTTTTATGTAAGTATGTTTTTTATATATATGTAAAAATGATAAATAAATAAAAAAAAGAAAGTGGAATAATAGCACTATAACAATATAGTGCGGAAATGGCCTGCGTATATGCCTTCTAGTCACCTGTTGACTTATGGAAACCTCATAAATTTCATAGGGCTTTCTTAGGCAAGGAATACTCAGAAGTGGTGTTGCCAGTTTCTTCCTCTGAAAGATAGCCTAAAGAATCTGGTATTCATTGGCAGTCTGCCGTGTAAAGACTAACCAGGGCTGTCCCTGTTTAGCTTCCAAGATCAGATGGGACCTGGTACCTTCAGGATATTTAAGCTGTCTACATCTCCATAGCCAGGTGCAAAATGATGACATCACTGCTATAATACGCCAGGGTCCTTTTGGGGTCTCAGCACTGCTGTGACAATTTTACATCTGGCTCTGGGGACATAGCCAGATGCCTCTCTGAGCCTGCCTATTTGCTTCAGAGCACAAAACGACCATCAAGGACGGCTTCAGGGATTTATCAGTTAGTCAGGGGAGAGCACATAGCTCAACATAGCATAGGTTCACGTCCAGATATTAATGCTACAGTGAGTGGAGGTGGGATTGAGACCCCTGCATGTTAATGGTGCTGTTTCAGCTGTGTCGAGATTGGCAGTCATCCCCACATTTTACCAATAGAAGGAATGGTATTGATTGTCAAGCAATTTTGTAGAGATTCCTTTTTCTATATCTAATTCAGTGTGCTGATCACACACACACACAAAAAGATGAAACCTGCTATTTTCTGTTTAGGAGACAAGACACTATACTCACGTGGGCACTTACCATTTCTTTTCAGTGCAATCACTCTTCCGGCCTCCATTTAGCTCCTCATACAACTGCAAAAGGCCACACACATAGGGCTGTTTCCTTAAGTGTGAAGGACAAACTGCGAAACTACAGTGACAAACGTTGTCATTGTAAATTGCAGCTGATGAATTTTTTCAGGCAGTTTGTCATTTGCTTGCCACTGCCGCTACTGGTAAACCATTTGCCTGTTCTGTGATGTGCAAAAGCTGGGAAACCGGGACAAGAGAAGTATTCAGAAGGTGCTCATACAGCCTGGCTGTATTATTTTGGATATCACCCAGTTTGAACAATAATGTGGACGAAGTATTAGAGGCTGCTTTCCAAAATGCCTTTGGCTGAAAAGATGCTAATTGTCATGTGACAGCCATTTTGCTGAACTACTTACTGCAAGATGAGGAACTTGAAGCTAGCCCTGATGACATCCCAATTTGGCCTTCTGGGCTTCTTTAGATGGCAATGTCCCCTGGGCCATATGACATCATAATTGAGTCATTTCCCAGCTTCTGTATGGGGTTTGTTCCCATTCTAAAAGTTTATAGTGTCTCTCCCAAAGCTTAGTGATTGTCAGTAAGAAACTGAAGCTAACATCAACGGTGGAAGAGAGGGAGTGTGGGTCATTTAAATGCAATCCAGAAACCTCTGTGAAATTGGATTTGATCCTGAGCTAAAAGAGGTTCTTCTCTCTTGGCTTACTCTACATGGGTATCCAAGTGGAACGGTAGGATTATATCTGACAAGACTCATACAGACAATCCCAGATAATTCACTTCCTGTCATAATTGGGTAGGATGATGAAAGAGCTGAGGAAAACCAGAATGATATGATGTTTGCTATATCAGACAGGGGGCCTTTCCACACTACGCTGTTATAGTGTTATTATTCCTTATTACACCAGAGATTGGAAGTTCCAGAATCCCCCAGCTCTACTGGGAATATTGGCCATGCTTACTGTGGCATCTAAGTGCTGCAAACTGTGTTCACCATGCAAAAATAGTTTTCACTCAGTTCAGGAGAGGGAGAGAAGAGAGGAGGGGGTAAAGTCTTGCCCTTTCCAGTAGGCTCAGGCAAAAACAAACTGCTGCATCTACTTCTTCATTCAGAACCCCTGCAAACGTCTTCTTCATTCATAATGTTTGCCGTCTTCAGCATGCTCTGAAGTTGCTTGGCCACAATAATCCAACTATTTGCCTCTAGCTGAACATACTTCACACTTCACTTCTGCCCTACACTGTTCTAGTGCTATTATTCCACTTTCAATATCCTATGGAATCCTGGGGTTTACAGTTTAGGGAGGGGCCTTGAGAATTCTCAGCCAGAGAGCTCTGTTACCCTGATTTCTTGGGTCCCGTGAGGGACACCTCAATGTGCTCAAAATAATGGGGAATGGGAATTAGCTAAGAGCACTAGTTAGCAATGCGAGAGGCAGGGCAATGTAACGAGATCTTGAACCCAATGTCCACAGGGTCAGGCCGAGTCAATAATCAAACAGAAGTTAAGAATAATTGTGTTTCTTTATTTATAAATCACAGCAAACGTACGCAGTCACTCAGTTAGAGAATAAAGAAATACTGCACAATTGCGCAGCCACGCACACAGTCCTAAAGAAATAAAGAGAGGAAAATGGATAGGGGATTTTCAGAAGGAGTTTGTAGGGAAATACTGCACCTGGTCCTGTAGCCCAGTATAAGCAAAGAAGCTGGGGAGCGTGAGTTCTCAGCACGTGGAGGCTGAGGGGAGGCTTGTCAAACGGAGAGGCAGCAAGTCGGGAGGCAAGTCACGAGCGATCCGACGAGACGCTCATAGTCAGGGGTTCTTATAGGGGAAAATGTCCCCGCAGGCTAGTCCGTTCTCAGGGAAAACAATGGATTTTGGGCTGGAGACAAAGCCTCCGAAAGGTCAGTACTTTAGATAATTGAATTATGACAGTGTTGTCAATACCGTAGCCAGTATGCAAATGCGGAGTGCTTGAGAGTTGGATAGTCCGCTCATCAAGCTGCCTGCTCGGGGCGGGGGATCTTTTGTAAACAGCATGCATACATAATGTGATCTTAAAAGGTACTTGCCTTGAGGTCTCCTAAAGCTGCATTCGGCACTTACTGGCCTGTCTGGATTGGGATTTGAATGGTTCAGCTATTTTCAGCTGCGCCTGGGTGCGTGCTTGTCCGGGGGCTTCGCAAGCACGTGGGGACGAATGGGTAGTGAAGGCCAAATTCTTGATATCAAAATGATATCTAATATCCCACAAGTTCAGACTAGAAAACTGCAGTAACAGCTTTTTGGCCTCAGTAAACTATGAACTCCAGAATTCCACAGGATATTGAAGGTGGAATAATAGCACTAGGAAAGTGTAGTGCAGAAATGGCCATAATCTGTAGGGACCTCCTGATGACCCCTGGAAGTCCCTGAAGATGCCACCTATAGCATGACCAACTATAGGAAAATAGCTGAGCAGACCTCTACTAATACCCACGCTCTTCAACAGCACAGAAATGGTTATGTGTTGGGAGGTCTGCATTGCTTAAAAGGTGGATTTGTGGGAGATAGCCCCAAGAGACATAGCTACAGAGGCATAGCTATGTGCCGGATATCTATCTCCCGATTCAGATTTCATCCAATATTTGTTTTCATTTTCTAGCTGGCCAGTTCATGGAATTCTCTTCTGGACAGGGTATTTTTTTTTCCTTTGTACAGTTTTTTTTTTTCCTTTCCAATGGGGGATATTCACCGCAAAGCCACTCCTCCATCAGTACCTCAAAGTGGTACAACCCAAGAAAAACTTTACCACTTGATTTTGCTGACTATGTAATCTGAGATATTTCAGTCAGAAATCCTTATTTCAGCAAGGTACAGACTTGTGCAATTATAATGACTATAAAATCTCAGAACTGTCTTGTCTTGTTTTTCTTCTTCTTCTGAACAGGAATGAGTCATTTGTCTTGGCATTTTAACTTTAATATTGTGCAAAATGAACTGAATCCTTCCAAATTCTAATAATTCCTTTAATGCTGTTTCATTTCTAGGATGGATACCCTTTATTTCTTTGCAAAACAGTTTTCTCACTCCTTCACAGACACTGAAAGAAGACTCCAATTAAGGTAATGAAAGGATTGACTTTATTTCTTTAAAAATAACTAACTTCCTGTAACTCGGCACCTTCAAAATCTATCTTTCTGCTCTGTTTCTGAAAATCCATGTAATCTCATATCCTCCACCTGTGTCCTGGTTTGGCAGGAACAGTTCCAATTAATCCTATGTCCCAGTTTTTCAGGTGCTTTTAAAATGTCCCAGTTTCTCTCTCCTCCTCCCACTTTCCCTTTTTGTCTTCAGCTTACACTTCAGCTGCTCCAAACTGAGTTGAAGGTGCAAAAGTAATTTTGCACTCAATTAATTCAGCAGGAGGGAAAGGAGAGGAGAGGAGGGGAGGAGAAGTCTAGCCCTTCCCAGGAAGCTAAGGCAAAAGCAAACTGCTGCTGCCTCTCTTATTTTGCCAATTATTCCTTATCAGTAACTTTTACCATCTTGATCACAGTCTGATGTTGTTCAGGCACGTGAGTTTGGTTTCATCTGTGATATGTTGGAACATATGTGATCTGGCAAATCTTCTACTTTTGTGCATTGATTCTTTTGACTGTTTCTTGAAAGTGGTTGACGCAACATTCTCTTTTGTCACTGCTCTAGGGTAAAATGCGGCAGCAAAATTGGGAGTTCATGAAAGAGTAACTTACTATTAATTATTTAATTTCCTATATTTTATTTTACTACCAGGAATGGAGAGAGGTGAGTGTGGGGTTTTCAGTCTCATGTGACAAATTAACTTGTCTGGGTTTAGATACCAGGACTTTGATTTATTCCTTTGCCTTCTGTGTTTTCTACCAGCCGTGCATCTTTCTGATTATAAGCCTGCCTCTTTTCTATGAATGTGTTTGTGGTTAAGTGTCCAGTGGCAGCTGGTGGCTTCCCTGCCAGAGCAGAGAATATGCCCTGGGTTTTATTTATATCCCAAATAGCACTTGCAAAACCATTTTAAGGTTCCCTTTCAGTACTCACATCTCTTTCAGACAACACAATTGCATTGCTTTGATACTACTTTAACTCCCACAACTGGTTCCTGCAGGATCCTGGATTCTGTAGTTTGATGAGGCACCAGAGCAATGGCAGATAATTCTAAATATATCACAAAATAACAGATCCCAGGATAACATAGGATGAACCAGTTCAATAACTATGTGATATTGTACAGACTTTCAATTTTTCCTCATTAATCACTGGAAAGGAAATAAAAAAGCAGCTTCCACCAAAATAAGATAATGTGTCTTCTTGTTTCTCTGCCAGAAATACTCCCGTCTTCTGTCTCCTACTCTTCAAGTGTCCCAATTAATCCTCTGCCATCCCACTGTTTCAGCTACTTTTAAAATATCCCAGTGTCTCTGTGCTCCTCTCCTTTGTCATCAGCTTACTTCAGTTGATCTGAACTGAGTTCAAAGTGCAAAAGTAGTTAGCACTCAGTTAATGCACCTGAGCGGAGAGCAGAGCAGAGGTGGAATTGTGCCCATCCCAATAAGTTTAGGCGAAAACAAGCTGCTGCAGGTTCTCCTATTTGTATGTTCTTCCTCATTCATAACTTTTCCCATCTTGACCACACTGTGATGTTGGTTTGCCACTTGTGTTCCAATTTACATCCGTGAAATTTTGCAGTTATGCAGTTGCATAGGGACGGGGGGGGGGACAATTGGAGCAGTTTGCCCCAAGCGGGAATGTTTTTAGGGCAGCCCGGCCTGTAACCATGCCCCTGCATGCCCTGGCCATGCTCCCACGCACCATGGCCTCACCGCCACACACAGTGGCCATGCCCCATGTGCCATAGGTATCCCCCCTCCCACCCACCCACCCTCCACACACTTCAAGCTCTGCCACTGCAGGTATGCTATGTTAGGATTGCTTTGTAAGTCTGTCTATAGATATGCCCGTAGCACGATCTTAAAAAGGTAGGATATGGCATTGGTGAACAAAAGGAAGGAGTCCTAGAACTCAGGCTGTTTCCACATGGCATCACTGTCCCAAGATGGGGACATGTTGGTAGTGGTCCGTGAGTCGTGCTTTCACATGTCATCATCACGGTCCGGCTGTCAATGTGTCCCCACCTGTTGCGATCGTGGGATATTCCATTAACGACCTGTGATTGTGTGATGCTCCCATTGCCAGCAGCCATGAGGAATAAGGGTAAGTGCAGTCTAGGTGCTTCCTTCCCCAGAACAGCATGGGAAAGAAGCTGGCTGGACTGCAGAAGGAAGGTGTGTGTCACTCGTGCTCCCATCTACCGGCAGCCAGCCGGGTGCAGAGGGGAATGTTGGAGACAAGCTTCCATCCTGGCAAAGGTGCTGTCGGGATCATGATGGGATATCACTGGAAGGAGATAAGGTGTGGAAATGGCTTCAGACAGCAGTGGGGTATGAGGGAAAGCAGTTCAATAAAGAAGCTATGATGGCATAGACTGTTGGGAAATGTGCTCAGAGGTAATGGCAATCCTGTTAAAGAAGTTACCCGCTGATAACCCCTTAGTAGCAACAATTGTGGGTTATTTTTGTCTTGTTTTGGGTTAAAGTTGTGGATTTCCAAAACTCGCCTGGTTGCAATTTACACTTCAACAGTAAGACATATATTTGATAATATATGTCTTACTGTTTTTCTTGCTGTTCCTTGCTTTGTGTATTTTTGTACCGTTGCTTTGAAGGCGCTATTTGGAATCACTTCACATTATTTTTAAAGGCTCGAGTCTTATTTTTGTTCTTGATGTAGAAAGCTACAAAGTGCAGCATGTTCAAGATTAGCATGGGATTCTAATCAAAAAAATGCATTTTATGTTTTGAGCACAAAGATGTTCCCATTGCTTAAATGTTGATTAAAAGCACAAGCATATTTTTAAAAATATAGGCAGGGATTTCAGAAAACTATTCCAAAACAAAGCAGAAAAAGTAATTTGATTGAGATGCATATTAAGTGTATGTATGTGTTGGGGATGATAGGAGTTGCAGCCCCACGGAAACGCAGCGGAAAAACCAGAGTTCAGCGAGCCAACAGCAGCAGCCTTGTTCCCCGGTAAGGATACTCACACACGGAGGAGTTTCTTCCAAAACAGGAGGCACTTTATCTTGCAGCAAAGTTCCGTTATATACAAAACATAGGACAGATGGACAAAAGCTTGCGCCAGGCACCAGGTTTGGTCAACAGACAAATACATACTGGCGTTGCTTTGTTATATACATATCTACAACCAATCAGGTAGAGGTTTGCACACCTCCCTCTACCATCTGCACACGACCCCAGTTTCTTATGCAACCTTGCAATTACCCACAGCTGGGGCATGATGCAACATCTTTGCAGTGGGCTGATCATTTTCCCAGGGTTCCCTGCCTGGAATCCCTGACAGTATGAAATCAGGAGCAGTACAATGAGAGTCCCAAATAGAACGTAAGTGTTGTGTAGACCAAACTGGCTGCAATACAATGTCCCCTCGGTGTAGCATAAATACCTGCATATGGAGATATGTTGCATCAGGACTGCACAACCCTCATGCACTATAGCCACACTGTGCATCCCATGGCAATCAGTTTGCAATGCACAATGCACAGCCACAATGTGCAGTGCATAGCCACAATGCGTAATGTTGTTGTATGCACAACTCTACTTCCACTGCTATCAGCAGAATGCATCTGTTGTGCTGTGGAAACTAATTTGCCCCACGTGCCTAGCATGACTTACGTGTGCATATGTGACTAACAGAATGCCAGCCTTAAGGTCTAACTACATCTGAACAGATCTATTCTAAGCAATCTCACTATAGGTTCTCAGCCCCTGAATCCAAGTCAACTACAATTTATGAACAACGTGACAGTTCTGCCTGTATGGAAATGTCTAGATTCACCAACATGTTAGGAGAGTCTCATGAGTCCATTTTACCAGTTTATGTTTGTTGTAATGTTTGCACTGACTCTGAAGGCTCTTTACCCACAGAATAGGCAGCTCTATTTTGCCTTCTTTCATTTGACCCCATTTCCCCCTATTTCTGTACTCCTCCAAGTCAAAGGGATATTTAAGGAGGAAGACACCATTCTCCGTTAATGGCCCCAAATCCAAATCTTTGTTGGAATTGCTGAATGTACAAGATCAGGATGAGTGGTGGAGAATTCCCAATTATGCTTGCAATGTGGTTGCATGGCAATGACCTTCCATGGCCTCATTCTCATTATTAATGATAAGCCACAGATTGCTTGTCTTCCTGACCCCATTCATAGCTCCTGACCTTTTGCGCCCTACAAAAGTTTTAACTGTACCAGTATTTCTTTTTCTTTTTCATTTTTTTAATGCTATCAGGCAGAAAAGTCTCCATCCCCCAGCCCTCCTCTCCAACTGACGTAAAAAATGACCCAATGAAGTACAAGAAATGCCTTTTCTCAGTGCATGCAGTATTCCTAACTTGTTGTTTCTTATGGTCTGAAATACAGTTTTGGGGATCTGGCATATTAAGTTACTATATTTGTTTTGGTCACATTTTGTTACATCTCTGATTTAATGTGGCTTGATTAATGTAAGTTGACAGGTTGTGCCAAAGTTGTAGCAAAGCTTAGCCTCTCTGACATTAGGCTACACAAACATAGTGCAGGCACATGGCGCAGGCTTCTATGGAAATTCAACAATACCCTGGGTTCAGATCAAGACTTCATTCATATTTGTTAAAGTTTGCTTTACCACACCCCAAAATTCCATTCTGTTTCTTTCCTGTTCTTCAACTTATATCCTGCTTTTGCCCTGCCAAGGATCAAAGGACCTAAGATGGCTTACAAAATCTGAAAAAGCTAAAATATAGTCTCATAAAAGTTTTTAAACAATTAGTCATTCGTGCCATTTAAAATGCATATTAAAAACAGTGCTAAAATATATGTAAAGCACTATTAAGAGCATAGGCCACTAATCTACATCACAGTTTGCACTGTGTACCTTTGCACATGCTTAGCTATGTAACACAGCCCCTATTGAACCGTTCTCGTAAATTGTCAAAAGGCATAACAGGACACCATCAAGAAAGCCTCAGTGAATTCCAAGCTTTATCAGTGTGTATCAGCATTCCCTTGCTGCTGTCCTGATGTGCATCAGGAATGCCCATTGTGCATCACTTCCTACATGCATTGGTTCCGACGTACATCGGGACCAATGCACAATAGTCACTTTGCAAGGCAGCATATTCCACTGCCAAAACAGCTCTGACCATCAGGAAGTTCTTCCTGAGGTTCAGGTGGAATCCCTTTTCCCGTCATTTGAATCCATTGCTCCTTGTCCTAGTCTTTGGAGCAGGAGAAAACTAGCCCACTCGCTCCTCGACCTGACATCCCTTCAGATGTTTAAGCATGGCTATCATGTCTCTTCTTAACCTTCTCTTCTGCAGAATAAACATATCCAGCTCCCTAAGCCACTCCTCACAGGGCATGGCTTCCAGATCCTTCACAATATTCCAGCTTGTCAATATCCTTCTTGAAATGAGGTGCCCAGAACTGGACACAGTATTCCAGATGAGGTCTAACCAAAGCAGAATAGAGTGGTACCATTACCTCCCTTGATCTAGACACCATATTCCTATTGATGCAACCAAGAATTGTGTTGGCTTTCTTGGCTGCCTTATCACACTGCTGATCTAAGCCTGTTTACATAGACAGATGTCCAACACTCACTCCAACAATACTAAATAAATAAATAAACAAACAAACAGAAATTCATATCTTTCGAGTACTGAGAGAAAGGTCTCCAATGAAGATCTTAGAACTCAGGCCAGTTTTATTGAGGAGATATGGTTGTTAAAACAGTTCTTTGTGTGCCATTTGCTTGTGGACCACTCCAGCTGTTAAGAACAATTAAAAGCAATTATGATATTTAAAATAAGACAGTTTTTAATCCTGAACTACTTGAGGATATTCTATATATTTGGATTCCTTCCTTCCTTCCTTCCCTTTTTAAAAAGAAAAGATGTCCATCTTTCAAAAAGCCCAGTGATATTTTGCTTGGAATCAAATATGAGATTCGAAAGGTTACTTTTTGGATTGCAACTCTCATAGTTCCACTGTAGTCTAAAGTAATGGCTGAAATCCATTTGGTCAGCCTCAACTTGAGAGAAGTGAGTGAACATGGAGATAAATCCAGTGAAGTCAACAGGTGTACTGTACAGGGTTAACAATAAGATATTGGCTGCTCTGAAGCCAACCCGGAGTTTTCAAAAGTATCCTAGGCAGAGCTTGGGAAGTTGCTTTTAAGAACAATGAAGTATTCACAGAAGAATAATTCGTAACTGAACAATGACGGGAGAATCTACCAGCTCAGAACATCATCATGAGTACTGCTCAGTTTTGGATAACTGCAGCATGCCATTGACTTTATTCCTCTGCCAGAATACATTTTCCATTGGTCAGTTATGGGCGACTTCAGTTATGTCATTATATTCAATCTTTTTGAAAAATAATTTACCAACTTCTTCTGCCATATCTGTTTTTGGGGGAAGAAAGGGCAGATATTAGGGACCAAGAAGATCCACTTTGGCACTGATGGGGCATAGGACTCTGTCAACATATTTATGCTAAAAGTATGGTCTGGGGTGGTAGAGGCCCAGGAAAGGAAAGAGTTTGGAAGGAGTTTTCCTGCTATACAATTATCTAGATCCATTTCAGGCTGGCTTCAGACTTAGTAATGGGCCAGACATAGCTTTTGTCACCTTTGTAGACAACCTACATCAGGATCTGGATAGAGAAGAAGTGTCTCTGTTGGTTCTCCCGGACTTTGTAGAAGCTTCGGATACCATCAATGATGATATCAAACTGGGATCATTTCCACATGGCATCACAGTCCCGCTATGATGATGGGATGGCAGTGGTCCACAGGTCATGCCTTCACATGACATCATTGTGGTCCCACTGCTATCCTGTCCCCGTGCATCACAACTGTGAGATAGTCACCTAATAGATTAAATCCATTAAGTGCCCACAATCACACGATGTCCCAAATTTACCTGCCATGCAGAAGGGCAGGAAGTGCAATGGAGGTGCTTCCTCGCCCAATGCAGCATGGGGAAACAGACCGGCTGTGCTGTGGAAGGCAGATGTGTGTTGCTCACGCTCCCTTCCACAGGAAGCCAGTTGTGGAGGGGAGCATCCCTATCACCCTCCCTTCCCAGCAAAGGGGCTGCCAGGATTGCAACAGAATGCTGTGGGAGAGTGTCATCATGTGGAAATGGTATGGCTTGGCTAACTGGGATGGGGCTTGGAGGCACTGTTTTACAGTGGCTCTGGTCCTTTCTGAAAGGGCAATTCTTGGAGGTCGGTGCTGAGGTATATCCTTTCAACTCCCTGGTCACTGGCATGTGGAATCCCTGAGGTTCTTCCTTGCCATTGCACAGCTGGGAAGAAGCTATTGTACAAAGAAATAGAGATATCTTAGTGTGCAATGGTATAAAAAGAATCTACAGTTGTATAACCCACGGTAACGTATGCATAAGTCAGCAAGAGAGTTTTGGATGGAGATTAATGGTGCAATCATATGTCTGATACTGATACCCAATTGTCACTGTGTTATAGAATCAGCAACATGATTTGGAGCAACACAGTCTGGATGGAGAGCATTTAATGAAATAGTTTTCTTCTCAAATCACTGGGTCATTTTGATCAGTTTTTGTGAAATTGATATTTATTTAATTTATTTTTTAAAAAAAATCAAAATGCTACATACAGGGAAAGAGTGAATGGGAGAAATTATTTCCAACAAGATGAGAACCTACTTTGGGCCTCTGCGTTTAAATGAGAATAATTATTTACTACAAAGAGCAGAATGCCCTTTGCAGTCTTATGAATGAGTTTTAAAAATCATTTTCTTGTTTTCATTAAATCTAACTGCTGGAGAGTCTCAACTGACATGCTTTAAAAAACCAGTTTTATTTGATGCGGTGCAATCATACCATGTAATGTTTGTTGATAAAGGAAAATGACTATACTAGCTAACATGTCTGCTTAGGTTTCATGGTTAGCTAACAATGTAATGAACATACTCAGAACATACACCACCACCTCAAAAAAACAAAGCCTGTGCAATCTATTTTGTGAGCTGAGCAACATTTCATTTCTAATCTCAATCAACAGATTCTTTGCCGTCATGCATGTTGTGTTCTCTGCCACTCCCTGTTTGCTTTTCAAGTTGATTGGAGGGGAGTAAGAAATGCTGAAAAACCAGTTCTTCTTTGGCTGGATACAGATTGTGTAAAACCCTTAAACTGGAAAAAGCATAGCAGTTTGAGAAATTTCTAAAATCCAAGAAATGTCTAAGCTTCTCGCAAAATTCCTCAGATGGCTTCCAGATGTTTTGCCACTATTTGGAAGATCATCTTCCAGATCTTCCTCAAACTTTGCCTTGATGTAAAACTCAGAAATCCAAGAAATTCTTGAGTGCCATACAGAATTCTTCCAATGTCTTTCCTACAACTGGAAAATGATCTTCCAGATGTTTTTGCCTGTATGTAGAAAGTCATCTAGCTCGATGTAAAAGTCTGGGGCATCTTGAGGGGTATAAAGACTTAACAGCTGTACTCAAATTTGGGTGATCTTTCAGTGGAGAAAGCTGGCGATAAAGAAATAGTAGCTGTTACTTTGAGATATAGCCATTTGCTGTAGAAATAATCAGATATGTATTCAAATAAACATTTAAGACAGCTTTTTTGGTAGGATGAGTTTCTAAAGCGTGCTTTTTCTCAGTTTCCTGTTTTGCAAATGTTAGTTTCTGCATCATTTTTGCATCAGTTTAAATATTTGACATTGCTTTTAAAGCCCATATGGAAATCCATGTTTATTATCAAGAAGATTTTTCAAAAGATACAAACTTTTGTATTCATTTTTCCCAATGTACACATTTTTACAAGTGATAGCTGTGATGTCATGGGCTTGTACTGGGAAATGTTGCTTATGTCATTGGTTGTGTAATCGAATACAAGGTAAGAAGCTGTTCACAGCAGGGAGAGAAGGGAATGTTGGAGTAAATGCTGATTGGTAGAATATTTGAGGGGAGGTGCATAAGGTTGGTGAATGACAGTTGGTGAAGGATGGGTAGACAGTTGAAATTAGCAAGCTGAGTATGGTTGGTCTGGGTGAAAGGATGTGAAAGATTTATGATTAAGAGTCAATCAGGTTTAGGAATAAGCGAGTGGTCTGTAAGGGTTTGAGTTACCTAGAGAGGAATGTGTGAGAGAGTGTGTGTTGTGTTTTCAATGTAATAAATATTTAATCTGCATTGTTATATTTAAGTTCTGTAAGCAAAAAATTGCCTTTTTTTATACACTTTTGACATCCAGAACGCCATCTGACTGTAAACCTAGAATCAGACAAAGTGTTTGTGGCAATAGCATTGAATATCCAGGCATACTTCAGTTAACAAAGCCTCTCACAACGAAGCGCCTTTTTTAGAAAGTCTTTTTAGGCCTGGAAAGGAAATGGTGCAGTATTCAAAGTGGCAAAGGCTGCAGCTTCAGTCAGCCTGAGTGTCTTTTCCTGCTGCATAACATTTCTTTTGGGCACCATTCAAACAGGCAAAGGTGGTGCATGGAAAGAACTGGAAGTGTAGATTTTTACAGCAAAGTTGTGCAGTTTTTGAAAGTCTTGCACAGTTTTGAAAAACTGTACAGTGTGTGTTGTACCAGAAAGAAAATAAAAGTTCCTGCAGGTCGCAGGAAGTTTACATATGCCTTTTTGAAAGTCTTGCACAGTTTTGAAAAACTGTACAGTGTGTGTTGTACCAGAAAGAAAACAAAAGTTCCTGCAGGTTGCAGGAAGTTTAGATATGCCTTTTTTTCTTCCCATGTAAGTTTCTTAAGGGCTTGGGAATACCATATTTGACTCTAGTCAGGGAATTGGAAAATTTCCATTCCATCTCTGCTGAGCAAACACCCCTCTCACTTGACCAAACAGTGCCACTGAAAGTGTGACTAATGATTTCCATATCGATGGGGCTGTCAACCTCCTGTGCATTTTAACACAACTGTTAAAAGAACTATCTAAGTCAATGACCCTCTTTTTGGGCTAGGGTTCAACATCTTGAATAGTTCCTTTAAAGCTTGGAGTAAAACCCACAGCACATGCACTTCTCCATTGACAGACAAGCCACCAGCTGCCATAGTGTCAGTGAAAAAGCAGATCTGTCTGTCCATTTTTTGCAATTAAGCCACTACTTCAGAGTATAATAGAATCCTGAAATCAAAGAGTTGAGTTGCTGGTGACCTTTGGAGAGACACGAAAGCATTACCCCAGAAGGAGCTGTATTTATGAACAGCCTTGCAACTAATGTCTCCCTTTAATGGCAGACATCACCTTCTCCTGTTGCTTTACAGTGACAAAGGGAAACAAATAAGTCTTAAAAGCTTGATATTTTATCAGAAGGGAGTAACATTAGCATTTGCCCTTCCAGAGCATCATATTCTCCGCCCGCCCCATTACTTTTAAAAGTGCTTTCATCAATGCCAAAGTCCTTTCAGTTTCAGTTGAACCTTGGCCAAGAGGGGAATGAGTGCCTTTAATTGTTGTGTGGCGGAATACTGTGACAATTCAAAATGGCCACAGGGAGAGAAACAGGTATGAAGGGGTCATCTAATGATATCAGCTAGTTTAGAATGAGCAAGGTTCTTGAGGCACCATTTTTTCCCACTGTCCCTAATTTTGGTTCCCAGCATGGTGTAGTGGTTTGAATGTTGAACTAGCAGTCCAGGAGACCAAGGACTGAATCCTTGCTCTGCCATAGAAACCCACTGGGTGAACTTAGCTAAGTCCCACTCTCTCAGCCTCAAAAGAAAGCAGTGGCAAACCTCTTCTGAACAAATATAGCCAAGACAGCATGACAGGGTTGTCATTCATCAGAAATGGTTTGCAAACACACAGAAGCAATATTTCCAGCAAATGTTAACGGGAAGGAAGGACACTCGGAGATGAATTGGTGGCAACAGCTATGAGCTATGCATAGAGGGCTCTGCACTGATCGTACTATTCAGTACTATTATACTATTGCACTATTGCAATTCACAATTTGAATTGCAATATTACATGACAGAATGCACAGTTGAAGGCACAATTGAATGTCCAACCAAATTCTCAGCCAAAGGCACAACTCATTGCACAATCCAACATGCATCCACATGTGCATTGGTGCCACATGGGCAACTTGGCTCCTGCAAATTTGAACTGAATGTGGATATCCCACATGAAAGAAAAGAGTCCAACGACTTCCACAGAGAATCTTATGCATGAGTAAGAGAGCACCAGGATTCCAGCCAATGACAGTGTAGACTAGTTGGAGTTAGCAACTCACAGATCTTCAAGGTAGGTTCCTTGTACATCTCTGCCTCTAGACTGGGCATGCTGGGGACTGGCCTAGGTCTGGGGCCTGGCCTAGGTACTTCACCAGCAGAAAAAGAAATTTAGAATCATAGCTAGAAGAGACTACAAAGGCCATCCAGTCCAACCTCCTGCCATGCAGGAATACATAATCAAGGCATGGCTGAAAGACGGCTATTCAACCTCTGTTCACAAACCTCCAAACAAGGAGATTCTACCACACTCTGAGTCAGTGTATTCCACTGTCTAACCACTCTTACCATCAGAAAGTTCTTCCTAATGTTTAAGTGGAATCTCTTTTCCTGACATTTGAAGCCCTTTGTACATGTCCTAGTTTCTGGAGCAGCAGAAAACAGGCTTGTTCCATTTCCCATATGACATCACTTTAAATATTTAAACACAGGTATCATGTAAACACTTAACTTCTTCTTCTCCAGACTAAATACACCTAGCTCCCTATGCTTCTCCTCATAGAGCATGGTTTCCAGGACTTTTACTATGTTGATCACCCTCCTCTGGCCACATTCATGCTTGTCAATATCCTTGTTAAACTGTGGTGCCCAGAACGGGACACTTTTGTGGGTGTTGGGAGTGCTAGTGGCCACCCCTACTTCAAACTAAAGATGGGAATGATATTATTGGACCCCAGACCAAAAAAAGAGAGGAGTTTTTCCAAGTACCAGGGGTTCCTTGATGAGGGAAATCCTGGGTGGATGAGAATCTTCACCATTTGGGGTTTATTCTGTGCGAAAAACACTTTTCCTCCCAAAGAATGCCATTTTTTCTGAACAGAAAATACATTTATATGAGCAGAGAGCACTACCTCTCTAGATTATTGGTCCTTTGCCAAATTGCTCTTACCATCTAGAAGTTCCTTCTGATGTTCAATCAAAACTTGCCCTCCTGTAACTTAAAACCATTAGGCCTGATCCTATCTTTCAATGCAATGGAGAACAAGCCTGCACCCTCCTCTCTGTCTTTTGGATATTTAAAAAGTACAATCAAGTCACCCTGTTACCATGCTGTACACCCCCACTGCATGATATGGTATAATTGATTAATATCATTCCATTGTCATTAAATATAAATCATACATTGCTATTGCTGAGAGGCCATGCTGGCCAAGAGGACTGGCTGAACATGTACAAAAGTAGGTCAGATGAGACCTCAAGGCGTAGCAGCTGATAGTTAAAGAAAGTCTGGTGCTAATGAGTTTGCAAATGTCCCCTCAGCGACTCAAACTTCAGAAACACAAGCGCCCAAAACTGCCTCAACAGACCAACTGATTGTCTTCAACCTGCTTCCTCTTCCCACCAGGACTTTTCTTTGTTTCCTCACCTGACCAGCCATTAAGGACCTGTCATGATTCCCATCAATCCTTTGTCATCTAATGCTAAAGCCATTAGCCCATTCTGGACCCCATTTTCTGCTCCAGCAGAGAGCCATTAACACCTTCCACCTCAAAGCAGAAACAGAGTATTTAAACCCTGGCTCTGAGTCAGATAACTTGTAGTATTCTGGACATAAGTTGTCACTCTGCTCCTCTGATTTCTGTTCTTGTACTACCCTCAGACCCTTAGTCTGAGCCACATCACTTCCTCTCTTCTCTGCAGGATATCACCAACCTCACCCTAACTTCTTGCTATCTATTTTTTCCTTCCTTTCCTTCAGTTAGCCTTGTATTGTTGTGAGAGTGCTTGGATCTTGTGTGTGGTTGTGATATCTTCTAATAAAACAAAACATACTTGTAGTCTCCAGCTGGTGCCACTGCATTAGTAGCGGTATACATAGATGTAAAAGATCCTGTAATATTACTCCCCCTCTCACAGGTCTCCCCTTTGAGCTAATAATTTCTCACTGTTTTATGGAAGCTCTGGCATTGCAGGTAAACCTCTGAGTTACCCACCTTTTGGGATGACAACCCCCTCAGTCTTCTCTTCACCGGGCTGAACGTGTCCAATTCCTTAAACCTTTCCTACCATGTTTTGTTCCCTCTATCTCTTATCACCCTTGCTGCCATTTTCTGTATTCACTCCAACTTGTCTATGTCTTTCTTAAAGTAAGGCTCCCAAGAACTGAACACAGTCATCTAGATAAGCCTTCTATTTTTTTAACAAGATGGAATTAATGAACGCCTATTTATATTTTACCTAATAATCCTTATTGTCTATGATTTTAATTTACTTCATGTATTTTTATACTATGTAATACTATTTTATGCATTTATGTCCTATTTTATGTTTTTATATCCTGTTTATAGCTTATCCTATTTATATCCTATTTTTAATAGGTGTATTTTCTCTATACCGTGTCATTAGATGGTTTGCTATGTTGGGTCTATGGACTGTAAAATAAAGTTTGATTTGATTTGTCTAAATGAGCCTAACTAATACTGGACTGTTGCTTCCCATGATGTTCACAAGCCTTCCAGGTTGGATGTTTGCTCCTCTGCTTGAAGGTTCAAGACTTCCCTGCTGCAAACAAGCCACTCTTACCTCCACTTCAGATCTCCATTTGCAATCCAGAGATGATAATGTCAGTTTACCATTCAGGGGCGTTTCTGTGTTCCACAAAGAGAGAGAATGTATGTGAAGCACTTGGGATGCTCCAACAGAATGGCAGAAACACTTGGGATGGTTAATGTGTTTTAATTTGTTTTGAATGTGTTTATGAATTTTTGTCTGTCTTTTATGATTGCTGATTGTTGCTTGGAGGGATCTTTGCATATTAAAAAGGGGGGATGCAAAATAGTGAAAATAGAATAAAATAAAATGCCAACCATTCAGCCAGAGCTGAGATAGGGATAATATGCATATGTTAAACTGGGTCTATTTGTAGAATGCTGTACATTTTCTCTAAACATTCCTGGAAGGCATTTCCTACCTCTAGGTGTATTGAATTAATCAATCATCTTTATTTTTTATAGCACCATTCTGGAAAATCTACTCATAGTACTTTCCAGTAACAGAGATAGAAGCTGGAGGTAGTGGGGGAGAATCCATATCATCCAATTAAGAAGAAAACATTTGTCTTCTTGATTATATTTACTGAACACATTTGACTTGAAGAAGTTCAGTGCACTTGTGCTCCCTCAAGGAACTTCTGAACTTCACCTGTGCAAAGAAATGAAAACAATTGTTGAGGCCAGATCCAAGATGGGTTATCAGTCTTGCTTTGGAGCTGATGAGATGCCAAGTATAATGCATAGTTGGAAGGAAATTTGAGTTCTGTTTACTCTTATGGGTCATAGATACATTAGGTACCTTTGAGCAAGTCATGGATAGTCACTTTGGAACTGTACTTTGAGTGTCTGGTTCAGTTTTAAACAACCTGATCAAAATGCAGTGGAGGGGTTGCATAGTATAAACTTATGCCAACAATACTTTGTGGCTCCACTGTACGAACCATCTACGGAATCATACCATCATGCAACTGATCATGTAGCTCATGTTATGGTGATGTGTACTCTGGTGGTTAAATGGAAGATGCACATGCACACATACACGGACACACACACACTCAATCCAAGAGGAGGCAGCTATGGATTACTGTGGCCCTTTTCGCACCTTACCTTTTTCATGGTGCCATCGTGCAGGGATCATGCAAAAAGCCTCTTGCGAGAGGGAATCACATCCCCTGCGCTTCCCTCCACACCAGCTCCACGCTGGATGGAAGGAAGCACGACAGCTCCGCCCTTTCCTTCCTCAGCACAGCTGGGTATTTTCCCAGGCTGCGCTGGGGAAGGAAGTGCGGCTATCGTGCTTCCTGAGGCTCCACATGCCAGGTAAATGCAGGAGAGATGCGGGAGGAATGCGTAATCGCGCGTCATTTTCAAGAAAAACCTGAAAATGATATAATGCACAATTGCCACGGGATTGCTACGGGAGCGCCACGTGATTGCAAAGACATCATGCGGAACCATCCTCGTGATTCCGCGTTGCTCCTGTGGCCATTTTGCATTCAAAGTCGTGTGCGAAAAAGGCCTGTGTAAAGCCCAAAACCTTGCATAATAGCTACAGTAGTGGAACTCTACTTGTGCAACCTGGATGTGACCCTTACATGGCATCCTAAAAAATGTCACTGGATGTAAAAGCCATGTGTCACCAACATCTTCATTATTTCTTCTCTCTCCACCTCTTTTTGTTATCCTCCACCCTCTTTCTCATTTTCTAATGATTCATCTTTATCCTCCCTTTTCCTCCCCAATCCCTCACCGCTCTCTCCTTCTCTTTCCCTGCCAATGGAACTATCAGGGGAGCTGCGATTAGTTTCAACTTGCAGAGGGCTTTTGGCAGTGGGTTGAAGACCACATAAAATAAGGCCATACATTCCTTTGCTAAGCAATGTAGCCTTGAAATTAACCATTGCTCTGAGATTCTTTAAGATACTAGAATATCTTTGTAAAAACAGTGCAAATTGTAACGCTACATTTAAAGAAAATAAGGCCCTTTCCGCAAGTCACCTATTTTTGGCGCTGTGGTGCGGTGCTCACGCGAGCAGCCTCCAGAGAGAGGCTCTCGCTTCCCTGCTTCTTCGGCTCTGCACGAGCTTCCTGCTCGTGCAAGAGCTCGCCTCTTCCTTTTGCAGTGCAGCCTGGGACCTTCCCAGGCTGCACTGGACAGGAAGCACAACTGGCCCGGCTCCCGAGGCTCCGCATGCAAAGTAAGTGCGCGTGGGGCCCCGGAGCAATGCGCATCCATGCACCATTTTCGGCTTCAAGCTGAAAATGAAAAAATGCATGAGCGGGCCCTACCAGGCCCTGGAGCATCACACAAACGTGAGTGCGTCGTGTGGACCACTCCTCACATGTGCGTGACGCTCAAGGGGCCCTTTTGCATCAAAAATGCTGTGCAAAAAGGGCCTGAGAGATTTGAGAATGAGGAGTTGTGTCAAATAATCCTACCCAAAATGGAATTTAGCTTTAAACTATGGAGAAGCATGACATTCATGTGTACACCAAGCCACTGTCTGCTCTCTTTTCCATCAGCAGGCAAAGATCTTTTCGTTTAAGCAGGCCCTTGGCTCCTAACTTAGTGCAGCAGAAGGATCTTTTAATGAGATCCCTGTGCTTTTATCCTTTTTACTGTGTTTTAATGCATTTTTAAACTGCTTTAATTTGATGTTTTTAATAGAAGTGTTTATTTAACGTTTCTTTTTTTAAAAAAAAGTTTTTAGGCTTTAGCTGTATTTTGTTTAATTTGCATCTCCTGCTGGGGAAAGGTAGGATAGAAATTAAATAAATCAATTAGCAAATAAAAATGTTCCAAATTCCTGTGCAACAGCCAGGGCTGCTTTAAGGTTTCCATAAGCCCTATGCACTCCTCTATTCAACCCCCCACCTTGCCTTAACGTACCGTAAAGGATGAAAATATAAAATATCTTTATTTAGAAATCTTGTTTTCCATCTCAATTCCTGTAAAAAAAATTGTTAATCCTGTTTTTGTAGGCCCTAAAATTTTCATAGGCCTTTGTCATTGTGCCAAAATGCCAAATGGATAAGGCAGCCCTGCAACAGCCATCATTTATACAACTTAAAAATGTCAAAACCAAAATCTACACATGACCAAGAAGAAAACCAGGAAGAAAGCAGGAATACAGAAGCTAACACTTAAGACTACTAAATACATGATGTTTAAAGATGTTGAATAACACAGAGGCATTCACAAAAGACACAAAACCAGCCATAGAAACAAGGAACTTGTACTGGGGCAACAGTGACCCCAGCCAAAATCTGTGGTCTTGGACCAAGCAAACACACATAGGGATGAAATTTCTCTTGGCTGTCATGCACTACTATTCATAAGTCAAACATGTGCCTATCATTATTTTTCAAGCCAGGACTTCAAAAATATATCCAGCCTTACCTGTATTATGTTCCTTTTTCTTTTTCCTGTGCGGTTTTCCATCTCAATTGTTTCCATGGGAAAGCATTCGTCTCTTTGTTCTGAGACCTAATTAATATCCTGCATCTTTCTCAGCATCTGATTGTTCTTTCTTTACTGAACTATCCCTTTTACCATGAAGACTAGTATGACAATCAACTCTAACATCTTGAAAGTTCACCTGTCCCCAGTTAATCCTACACAACACGTTTTTTCCCCTACAAGGTCTGTAAGCCACTTCACCTCTTGTTCTTACACAAAGACTTTCTATAAAGCACAGACTGATTTTCTTCTGAAATTCTTTGGTGTGCTCCACAATTCACAGAATCATAGAGTTGGAAGAGACCATAGGGGCCATCCAGTCCAACTCCCTACCATGCAGGAACCCACATGAAAACACTCCTGACAGATTGCCATCCAGCCTCTGCTTAAAAACCTCCAAAAAATGAGACTCCACCACACTCCCAGGCAGCATATTCCACTGCCTGACAGCTCTGACCATCAGGAAGTTCTTCCTGAGGTTCAAGTGGAATCTCCATTCCTGCAGCTTGAATCCATTGCTCCTTGTCTTAGTCTCTGGAGCAGCAGAAAACAAGCCTGTTCCCTCCTTGACATGACATCCCTTCATATCATGTCCCCTTTTAACCTTCTCTTCTGCAGACTAAACATACCCAGCTCCCCAAGCCGCTCTTTATAGGGCATGGCTTCCAAACCCTTCACTATTTTGGTCGCCCTTCTCTAGACATGTTCCAGCTTGTCGATATCCTTCTTGAATTAAGGTACCCAGAACTGGACACAGTATTCCAAATGAGGTCTAACCAAAGCAGAATAGAGTGGTACCGTTACCTCCCTTGATCTAGACACCATACTCCTATTGATGCAACCAAGAATCATGTTGGCTTTCTTGGCTGCCTCATCACACTGCTGACTCATGTTCAGCTTGTGATCGACCAAGAGTTGTAGATCCCTTTCACACATACTGTTATCCAGCCAGGTGTCCCCCATCCTATATTTGTGCATTCCATTTTTTCTGCCTAAGTGCAGGACCTTACATTTTTCTCTGTTGAAATTCATTTTGTTAGCTTTGGCCCAGCTCTCCAATCTGTCAAGGTCATTTTGCAATATGATCTCTAGTATCTCTTTCTTTCTTGAATCCAGCTCAGACATCTGGCATTTCTTGCTCCACAAGCAGTAAACATCGTTTTTTGTGGAATTTTGAGCATCACTTTGCTTGCATGGAAAATTCATGCAGTAGTCCTGTAGTTACTGCAATCCCCGGTGTCTCCTTCCTTTTGGGAATGGAATGCATGTTAACCTTTTCCAATTCATGCACCATTGTTTTGCTTTCCATATTTGTTGAAAGATTTTATTTGGACTCAGAGTAGATTCTGTCTCTATAGCCTGAAGCAGCAATATTGGTATGCCATCTGATCCTGATGATTTATTTCTCCCAAGTGTTCTGAGTGCAGCTTCCACTTCACTTTCTAAAATTGGAGGTTAATCTTCATAGGATTCTTCCTTGAATGAATCTGTCATCATTTCATCTTCTATATAGTTCATCTGCATGTTGGTTCTGTCATCTTTTTATTTCTACTTGGTCATTTAATGTGCTCCCTTTCTAATTGTAGAGCATCCCCACTCTTGATTTAAATTTCTCTTTGATTTCTCAGATATTGTGGAAGAGGTCTCTTGTTCTTCCTTTTTTGTTGACACCTTCTATTTCTTTGCATTGATTATTACGTTCACTCTCCTTGTCACTGTGCACAAATCACTGAACAGTTGCATTCAGGGATCTGACCCTATTTCTGTCACCTTTTACTTTTGTTTCTCATCTATCTTTAACTGCTTGAAGAGGTTCATTTGTTATCCATCAAGCTTTCTTTTCCTTTTTGGCTGCAGATAGTGTCATTTTGCATTCCTCCCTGACAATGTCCCTGGCTTCAGTCCAGAGTTCTTCTGGCTCCTGGTAGCTTAGGCTTAATAGTGCAAATCTATTTTTAACATTATCTTTAAATTCTACAGGGATGTTCTTCAGGTTGTATTTTGGCATGATGGTTGGTTTAGTGTTCTTCTTTAGCTTTACTTTAATTTTGTGACACAGTCTGCATCACAATCTGATCCTGGTCTTGTTCTTGCAGAGGGAATAGAGCTTCTCCATCTTCTGTTTTGAATTATGTAGCCTATTTGATTTCTATATTGACCATCAGGTGATGTCCATAGATACAGTCACTTCTTTGGTTGTTTGAAAAATCTGTTTGCAATAAGCAAACTGCTGGCCTTGTAAAATTCAATCAGTTGCTCTCCTGCCTCATTTTGTGATCCTAGGGCAAATTTCCCTATAATCTTTGTTGACCAAAGGACCAAAATCCTCCTAAACTCATTCATAGAATCTTTCAATTTCTTCCTCTTTTGCCTCTATAGTTAGAGCATAAACTTGGATGATGGTTACATTGATGGCTTTTCCATGAACTCTTATTAATATGATTCAGTCAGACTTTGTATTATATTCTTTGACTACTTTTGCGATATCTCTCCTCAGTTCCCCATTCCATCTTAGATTTTAGATTTTAGATTTTTATTTCATGAGTGAAACACTCTATAATTATCTAGCTCAGAATGTTCCATTCCTGTTCCCTTTAGCTCTAACACCCCAAGTATTGCAATGTTTATACGCTCCCTTTCTTGTTTTACTATGTTTAGCTTCTCATATTCTTCTATAATATATGTTGTGCAGCTTCAGACTTTTCTTTCGCCTCTGAGGACATCAACAGCTGAATGTCCACAAACATGATTTCATAGTCAAGAATACATGGGGTATCAATGGGGTGTGGAGGGTGAAATGATGGCATTCGCAGAGAGTAAGCCACTGAAAATCCTTCACATCTAAAACTGTTCTATTTGCCGTGTTCACATTCCCTTGATAATTTGCTTGCCCCTGTTCTTGGGATACCGAAACACTATTTCTCAATGGTTGGTTGACATTTTGAGTTACTACAAAGCTTGAGGGAGGTAATGGTACCACTCTATTCTGCATTGGTTAGGCCTCATTTGGAATACTGTGTCCAGTTCTGAGCACCTCAATTCAAGAAGGATATTGACAAGCTGGAACATGTCCAGAGGGGGGCGACGAAAATGGTGAAGGGCCTGGAAGCCATGCGCTATGAGGAATAGCTTAGGGAGCCGGTATGTTTAGTCTGCAGAATAGAAGGTTAAGAGGGGACATGATAGCCATGTTTAAATATTTGAAGGGATATCATGTTGAGGAGGGAGCGGGCTTGTTTTCTGCTGCTCCAGAGACTAGGACAAGGAGCAATGGATTCAAGCTGCAGGAAAGGAGATTCCACCTGAACCTCAGGAAGAACTTCCTGATGGTAAGAACTGTCTGGCAGTGGAATATGCTGCCTTGGAGTGTGGTAGAATCTCCTTCTTTGAAGGTTTTTAAGGAGAGGCTGGATGGCCATCTGTTGGGAATGCTTTGATGTGTGTTCCTGCATAGCAGAGGGTTGGGACTGGATGGCCCCTGGGGTCTCTTCCAATTCTATGATTCTATGAAAGCCAGACATTTTGAGACTGAAGGACAGTATCATTTGAAGAGGGAAGCAATTGCCTTCATTATGCCCCCTCCACATCTGTACTCCTGGATTCAAAGCCTGACTTTTATGATCACATTTGAAGCTCTGTCTGGACAGGAAAAAAAGTTAGCTTTGCTTACCCCCTCTGAATTTTTTAAAAAAAATCTAAAGTCCTTCCATCCTCTTGATGAAGAAATTTGCAAATTTTTGAAAGTCCTTATTTTTTTAAAAAAATCCCAAACTGAACAAAATTGTGTACCATCTCTCCTGGCAACCAGTGCATTGCCAGATGCCTTCTATAAGTCTATGAACAGTGCAACAAGGCACTGGCAACCAGATTTTTGCTGCTTCTCTCTATAAAGATTCCATTATTTACTGCAGATAACAGCTATGACTGTCAATAATCATTCCTTTTAAGCAGGAATGAGAAACGCATAGCTCACAGACCACTCACAGGTCTTCACAACTATCTGGGCAGTCTCTGTTACTGAAGTTTCCCCAGTCATTGCAATTGCTCCTATTGTTTTTCTCACAATATCTCAATCCAGCCATCCAAACTTAGCTGCCCAAGAAAAAAAGAATGAAAGAAAGCTTAGTTGTTGCATTTATTTATTTATTTATTTATTTATTTCGTTTATGCCCTAATTTCTCACTAAAGGACTCAAAGTTGCTTACACTTTAAGTTAAAAACAAGACAGATAAAATTACTTTGCTATACAAAAAAAAAATTAAACAAGCCACTAAAAAACATTTAATTTAGAACAGTTAAAAACATATTGAAACCTATTTCATATTAAGAACCAGCAAACCCATTGCACTACTGCTGTCACTTAAAAACTAAAAGCCTGTTTAAATAAGATCTTTGCTTGGCAGTGAAAAAAGAGCAGGGAGGCGGCCAACTGAGTCTCCCTTGGAAAAGAATGCCACAGCCTGAGGAAAGCCACAAAGATGGCTTTCTTTTGGGTCCTCACCAGACATCTCTGTGATGGTGGTGGTACCAAGAGCAAGCTGTCCTCTAAAGAGCATAAAACTCAGGTGGACTCATAAAAGGAGGCAGTGTCTTCCAGATAATCTGGACCTAAGCCATATAGGGCTTTGTAGGCCATCATCATCATCACCACCACCACCTCTACCATCACTTTCACTTTGAATTCTGCCTAGAATGGTAGGCAGTGAAGCTATTACAGCAGAGGAGTTATATGCTTCCCATAACCATCACCACTCAGCAGTCCAGCCACAGTGTTTTAGACTTGCTAAACTTTCTGAACTGTTTCCAAAGACAGTCTTACATCGAATGTGTTATAGTAATCCAAATGACATTGCTCTGCTGTGCTACAAGATCCCTGTTCTGAAGCTTGGAGGCAGTCAAATGCAGAAGGACAGCTCTGCGAAATAACTTTCCTAAACTTCCCCTAAAATCCAAAACCAACCTAAGAAATATCTTTGTCATTGCAAAGAATGTGAGCTCTAACTGTCATCAGTGATACCTGCCCCATGTCAGTACAATGGCAAGTCCACTCTCAGTTTCAATTCAAAGTTTAAAAGCACTATCCAAGATATTGATCCTATGTGGAGAATAGTACTTGACACCTTAGATAGCTCATTTTAAGTTCAGACTAAACCCTTGAGTATGTTACCCTGATTTCTGGCGGTCCCGGGAGGGACACCTAAATATGCTCAAACAATGGGGAGGGAATTAGCACAGAGCACAAGTTTGCAATGCGAGAGGCAGGGTAACGTAGCAAGATCTTTTACCCAATGTCTACGGGGTCAGGCCGAGTCAAGGATGAGGCAGATGTTGAAATAATAATTGTTGTTTTTATTAAAATACAGCCAAACAGTGTATGCAACACACTCACACAAGAAACTATAGAAATAAAGGTAGAAGCGGATAGCGGGATTTTGAGAGGAGGTTTGGTATAGAAATACTATACCTGTCCTGAAGCCCAGAAAAGCAACGAAGCTGGAGAGCATGGATTCTCAGCATGTGGATCTGAGGGGAAGGCTCGCTGGACAAAGCAACAGCAAGGCGGGATGGAAGGAAGCGCTCAAAGTAAGGGGTTCTTATAGGGAAAATTGTGGCCACAGGCTAGTCCGTACTTCGGGAAAACAATGAGTTTGGGGCTGGAGACAAAGCCTCCGAAAGGTCAATGCTTTGCATGATTGAGTTATAGCCAAATTGTCAATAGAGTAGCCAGTATGCAAATGCGGAGTGCTTGAGCGTTGTATAGTCCGCTCATCAAGCTGCCTGCGCGGGGCAGGGGATCTTTTGTAAGTAGCGTGCATACATAATATGGTACTTGCCTTGAGGTCTCCTGAAGCGGCGAGTCGGCTATTTCTGGCCTGCCTGTATTTGTGTGGAATATTATAGCAATTATCGGCCGTGCCTGTGTGCGTGCTTGTCCGGGGGCCTCGCAAGCATGTGGGGAGGAAAGGATACAGAAGGCCAAATTATTGATATCAAATGATATCTTAATATCCCACAAGCTCGGGCTAGCAATGGCGGTAACAAGTGGATTCACCTCACTCATCTCTAAGAGCAATATATCAGGTGCATACAATATAGCCCTCCACATCGTACGAATAGCCACACTCTTAGAATTTGACGCAGTACAGATGGGCTAAGTTCTTGTCCAATACGATTTTCAGAACAAGTCCCCCAAATTTGATATTATTTTTTTTTCATAAAAGGGGTAGAAAGAAGTTGAGGCATGGAAATATTTGAGTGTGAAAGTTCGTATCTCCCTATTTGAGTCTGCCCAAGCTTTAAGAGCTTGGCGAATGGGCTTTCTCTCAGTCCCACCGCCATCACTACCACATTTGGTGAGGACACAGGAGAGCGCACAGTCTTCTCAGTGGCTGCTCCCAAGTTCGGGAAGTCTCTTCCTCAGGAGGTCTGGCTGGCCCCCTCTTTGGTGTCCTTCTGCCAGCAGGCACAAACTTTCTTATTCCCACAGATTAACTTGTTGTAGCAGCTGGAGCTTTTAATGGAGTGTGGACTGTGTTAAGTTGTACTGTGTTTTTACATGGTTGTAAGCCATTTCCCAGCAAATGGCTGGGAACTTACCTGAGAAGACAGGCCTGCAAGAAATCAAAAGAAGCCACTGAGAGAAAAGTGTAATATAAATTAATTAAAAAGTGTAAGATAATTAAATGAATGAATGAAGTGAAATGAAAGTGGGAAGAAGCAAAAGGTGATGTGGTTCATCCACCCCGAGGAGAATCATATTCACTCTCCATAATAAATCAATCTCACCTCGTGGACATCTGTTTATCCTATAAGCCATTTTGGCTTTACACTAAGGCAGTTGGCTTGATCTGGAAGTTCGTGTTCTTTAGCCTTTGCCAGAAGTTTGTTTTCTTTCTGCCTGACACATTATGGTGCACGAGAGCATCTTGCTTCTAGCCAGGTATCTTGTCATCATCAAGCCCTCATGGACTGACAGGAGAGAATTTCGGATTAATTATCTGATTTCTCCCGAGCTCTTAGCTCTCCACTTTCCAGCCTCGTATTGAGCATTTGTGGCTTCTTTTGATTTCTTGCAGGCCTGTCTTCCCATGTAAGTTCCCAGCCATTTGCTGCTGATTGTCTAGGGAACGGCTGCAACTATCAAAACAAGAAGTGTGTTTTCTACTGCTTAAGGCTGTCAATAAAATTAACAGGTCTGACAAAGTACTTATTTGCCAGATATAGGAAATGCAAAGAACCCTGACAGGTCATTGGTCGAAAAGATGGCTCTAATGTGTCAAGTCGGTTTGAACTGTTCTCCGCTATGTGTTTGCTCCTGTTCTCTGCACCTCATCGGTTCATTAAGTACTTTCTCCTCAAATCACTCTTCTACGAGAAGGTAACAGTTACTTTAAAAAGAGTCAAAAGAGTCAAAAGCAGGATCTCCAATCCTTTGGGGCTGGTGGAAACATTTTGATTTTGCTAAAAATAAATTATCAGTCTATTTATACCTCATACTGTATTGAAGCTAAACATGACAGGATATGGACAATTGCATTTAAAAAGTTTTTGATTCCTATGTATGGATAAGAGAGCTTGAAAGTGAAGAAACGTGACAGGAAAATAATCAGCTTATTCAAGATGTGAAGCTGGAGGAGAGTTCTGTGAATATCATAGACTACCACACAATGACAGGCAGTAAGATCGACTAGCGATACACTCCCAGTAGTGCCGTCTGGGGTGAGACAGAGGTAATTATGGGATTTTCTGCCTCCAGTGCCAAAATTCCTGGATCAGCCTGGGGTACTATGCAATTTGATTTCTCTAGAGCAGGAAGTCATTTGCCTTAGGCAGGAAAATAGCTTAGGCATATCTTACAACAAGCAATCTTTCTTGAAATAAAGTGGGGCTCATCACATGGGACTGGGGTGGGAATTTGTTAGAGGTAGCAGCTTTAGCGTTGCAGCACCCAGTAGCTGCTAGTTTGCTTGTCTATGCAAGAGTTTAGGCACAGCCTTTTTGTTGGTCTTGTCAATACCTTCTCTCTTCTTGCATGAATTAGTCTATAGTTAGATTGAGTTTAGTCATCCTTCATTTTGCAGTCTGAAGTACTCTTTCCTACATTGTTGCAGAACACGTTACACTGCCTATCAATATTAGATGTGCTGCAATTTTTTGTATTTGTGAGTGAACCTAATTCATTTGTTTTCACAAAGAAGACTAAGTTTGGTTTATTCCTATGCTAGATCCTGTGTGTGATGGTGGTGGTGTGGGACTGGTTTTTGTTCACCTTCTGCTTGCAAATACTAATACTCTACTTGTACTATTTCTTAAATACACCAACAAAATTAAGAGAAATGGGCTAAGTTTCAGCTTATTCACAATCCTTGTGTCACACAAGGGCCGTTTTCCTATTTTAATGCTGGCAGAGCATAAGTCTCAGCTAGCATACTTTCGCTGGACTTCTGACACCAGCTGTGCAACCCCAGTTTGAAGATCCGAATGGACACCACCATGGCCAATCAGTGCAGAGGGCAGGAGGACTGTTACACCATCCGAGTGAAATCATGGAGCCAGCAAAAATAACCAGCTGTTGCCTTCACAGTCCTACAGCTTATTTACTGAATATTGTGGGATGCTGGCTGTTATTCCCATTTTTTCCTAGGTGAACAACTGAAGCTGGATGGTGCTCAGGAATCTGCCACCCTCTGCTTACTGATTGGCTGAGGTGCTTCATCCCTGTGCCATCAAGGTGGAGTTGCAGCCAGGGGTATATGTCATTGTATATGGAGGTACTGAATATCTCCTTTCACAACGCTTGAAAAACAAAATATAGAAGAGAAAGTTGTGCCTGTTTATATCATCATCAGGATTCCATCGAAGCTCATAAACTACACAACTCTCTTGCTCCCAGAGCTCTTCTCAGTGAACTTAGCAGTTCCTGGAGCCCCTTTGAATCCTTTTTGGGGAGAAAGGTGGGATATGGAGCAAATAAAGATCAAAACTCATCTGACTCTACAGATACACACACACACACACACACACACACACATATTTGCATATGTATATATATTTGTAACATAAGGTATATTTAACTCCATAGCTTTTTGGCCTTATCACATGTCCGCCACATATTGAGAAAATGAACCATTGTCAAAGTTGCAGTCCAGCCCACGTTAGGGAAAATTTCTTCTTGGGTGCACTTTTACTTTTTAAACTTTATTTTTGCTAAAAGGAGGTTGGTGAAGTTTGAAACTTTATAGCTGGCAAGTCAAGCTGTGGGGCTTGTTTGCAGCTATGGTCCTTCCTCCTCCACCTGTACTTGGATGCCACTTTGGAGCAATCAGTGACACCAGGAGGGGTCCCAGGACCCTTCTTGAATTATCCCCCAAATTCCCCTTTATCCAGTAGTGAAATTCAGCTGGGTTTCTTCTCAGGGACAAGTAACAATGCAGCACACCGTGTCGCCTCCTCATCTCCTTGCCAGAGCTTCAAGAGAGGGGACCATAACGATACAATTTTTCCTCCAGAGACATTCTTTAAAATTTTTCTCAGAAAATTTGTCAAATACTTAGATGATTCTGAATGGAAGTGAGCAGCATGCAGCACTCCTCTCTGATTGCATTCCTCACTCCGCACACATGCACAGAAACTGGTATTAATAGGCAATTTTTCCTTCTGTTATAAACTGATCATTTCTCAAGGTGAGGCTGGGGCACTTCCTCAACGATTGGTGTGAGACATGCACCCTGGAGAGATGGAAGGGTTCATGTTGAAGAGTATGGCCTTTTCTGATCCCTCTCTATTGTTGATGATGAGGCTACAAAGGGATGCTGTGACCATCCATCCTTTTTGTAGAGACTTCTCAGGTCTCTCTAGTGCCACATGCTATTTAATACCTGCAAGGCTGCGTTCACTACTTTTGATGAGTGCTTGTCTCTGTTACTCTAGGAAATGCCAACAAGCTTTTCAGTTCCTCCTGGATCCTGTAAGATTTTGCCATTCTCCATGTTTTTTGCAATAACTTCTTGCAAGGTTGGCAGTAAAGGTTTCATCAGATATGGGTTTGCTTGCTGAATTGTTACTGTTGTTACCTCCTAGAAGCCAATGGACCAGGTCCACATGGCATACTTGCCTATTAACTCTCTGTTTTGAACATCTAAGGCCATAATCCATAAAGCTGTCACAACTGCACATACTACTCAGTAATTTGCTATTCAAACCAGCTCTACCAGGATTGGCAGGTCTTTTTCTTTCCATACTGCAGCACACATATATACTGACAACTTTCAGCTACCTGCAGCCAGATTCTGTAGAGCACCTGCTGCCCCTTCCAAAGTATCTGAACATGAGCACTCAGAAGGAACAGTGAGGTAGGGTTTGACTTTGGGTGGATGCCACAGCATCTGGATTTTGGTGGTTCTACACTGTCAGGAAAAAGACTACCATCTGGATTCCTTTTGGTGTTTCTGCACTGTCAGGAAAAAGACTACCATCCCACTGATCTTGAGATTTCTTTTTCATTTTCTTTTTGCCCCCAAACCCTACATTTTCTGCATCTTTTCCATTAGCATCACCACAAAGTAAACCATCAGGCTCGTCAGTCCCCATATGCTGTCACTGAGATGTTGCTACAGCGGATCTGTATGTGAGGTTCTTTGAAATGCACACACAGTTTTTGATGGCCTAGCTATCAATTTTCACTGCTTCCTAAAGCAGACCAAATCATGTACAGCTAACACATCACTAAGTCCATCACACTCTTGTATTCTTCAGTAGGCTTCTTCTCTGGCACAGTTGTCATTTGTTAAGGACCCAGTGGCATTGTGCAGCACCTGTGATAAGTGTAGTTGTATTTTGTGGTCATCCTGGATTCGGGTGTTTTCCCATCCTGAATGAGGAATGATCACTGTACTGGTCAACACTGCAAAAGCATCCTCAATAATTGGTTTTTTTAATGCATCACAAGAAGATAGACTCCAGAGAATTCCTGTGACAAGTTCAAGATTTCTAAATCTCTAGTCTTGTGAAGTAATCATTCTGATGCTAGAATACCCCACAGTTTTTCAAGGCAATTTTGTTCTCATAGTTGGCTTTCCTATACACTGAGTTTCTTGGAGTTCCACAGCCAGTACAATGGACTTCTGTCATCTGATGGTCCAATAGGCCCACTGGCAATTGTATTTCTCCCAGTTTCCTTAACCCAACTTTTTTTTTTAATCTCCAAAGCAGAGAATTTGTAAATAGGCAGGTGCCTTGAGTTGTGCTAAGGGGAACTGATGTTGTAACTTCTGGATCTCTCCATCCAAATTCTCTGGGATCTTTTCGAATGCTATCAACTGAAGATGACCTAGCCAAGATTCCTCAGGAAAGATGGCTGGTCCAGATTTGCTGATTCAACAGAAGAACAGTACTGCAGCTATCAATAGGGGTCTGAGTAACTGGAGGATGGGCCTGCTGTATAGCCGGGCTTCTGGAAGGTCACTTTTGCATTCTGTGTGCTGTGTTGACTGTCTGTGCACTGTAAAGGTACACAGTCAACACTAGAGGAGGATGGGGCTATGCGACTGACTCTGATTGTGAAGGTTTTATTAAGATAGCATGCATAAGAAGGCAACAGGTCTTAGCTTCAATGAACTTGTCCAGTCCACTTTGAAAACCATCCCTGCCGGTGACCATCTTTATGAAACTCTTGTGGAAATGAATCAAACCCATAAGTTATTTGTTTGTTTGTGTTGTGTAGTTATGTCATTGGCTTCCCCAAGATCTACCACTAAGCAATTTCACTAGGTCACCTGGAGGGCTAGTGTTATGAACAAGGGAAGAAAAACACAAGCCTCTCTTTTTCTATTCACTTTACACCCCATGCTGAATGAATGCAAAGCACAATGCACAATCAAGGTATTTCTCTCTTTTGCATCAGCTTTGTAAAATCAAAATGCTAATAGCACTGATCATTCAAGCCCATATCACTAGCTTACTTCAGAAATACAACATAGAAGTTGAGATCACTCCAACCAAGAGCCTTCATTGTGTACACAGTAATCTATGTTCATGTAGTTAAGCAGTGGTTCATAGAATGGTAGAATCTTAGCATTGTAAGAGGCCTCAAGGGCCATCTAGTCCAAACTTCTGCCATGCAGGAATACTCAACCAAAACACTCCTGCAGGTAAATCTGAAGTACTGTATTCAGTTCTGGGCACCTGAGGACAGTGAGACCATGTTGAGAGAACAAAGTTCATAAGAGTATGGAGAACAAAACATACAAGAAAAGGTTGAGGGAGTTGGCCATGTTCAGCCTGGTGAGGAGAAGACCAAGGATTGACATGATTGCACTCTTTAAATATCTTAACGGACTGTCACAGAGAGAATGGTGCAAGTTTGTTTCCAGATGCCCAAGAGGGCAGGACCAGATCTAATAGTTTTAAGTTGTAAGGTGGCAGATTTTGATTAGAAGGAACTTCTTGACAGTAAGAGTGCTTCAACAACAGAATAAATTATCTGGAGAAGTGGTGAGATCTCTTTATCTGGACATCTTCAAAAAGAGGCTAGATAGCTACCTGCTGTGGATGCTCTAGCTGGAGATCTTGCACTGAGTGGGAGATTGCACTCAGTGGCTCACCATCCCCCTTCCATGTCTTTGATTCTATGATACTTTGGTTCAGGGAGCAAAATGCCTTGGACCAACCTTTGGGAACAGACCTGTTTCATATCTCCACAAATGAGAACATGACCATGGCTGGAATCCTTTAGGTTAGTCCCAACTCAAGAAGACCCAATTTAATCAATTGAATGATGGATCAGCACACAGGAAAATCCAACTGGTTCAATGATTCTGCTCTAGTCAAGACTAACAATAGGATAGAGGCCAAAAATTACGGCAATTTGTTTTATTGCACATTCTGTAATTAAAATGAAAATATGGAAGCAGTTTAGAGCCTGTCCCAAGCCTTTTTAATATCTTTCAGTAACTTGTGAATTCAGGTTACCCAGAGAGGGACGAGTAGAGTTGAACGTGCAGTATCGGAGAGCAAAAGGTCGAAGCATTAAAAACACATCAACCAAATCTGCTAGCGCTTTCCCTGAGATCAATTTTCCACTCAGGCAGTTTTGACCAACTGTGCTAACTATCGCTGAATCTATACCTACTAATGGATTAAAGCTGGAAGGGCAGGGATTGTAAAATCATCAATTCCCAAGCCTCATTAATATTAGAACTGCACCCACTTGTGTGGTTCTAGTTAAAGGCCTCTTAGCGTATTTGTTTTAGTAAACCAGGTTTCCTTCCTTTTCCATCGCTGCCACCACTCCTAACATGAGTTTATGGCAGCTATCTGTGCTTGCAGCCTTCATACCGAAAATTTACTGAAAAATGAATGGGATTATTATTGGTTTCCCTATTGCTGTCATAGCTCAGTGACCATACGGTTTTAAGAAAGGGCATGCTGATGGGAGTTGTAATCTAACACTTCCTGGAGGGGCACATGTTCCTCTTCTTTGCCATGGTCTTGACATGAATATTACATAGTCTGTCCATCATCCTCACCACCAGAAGCTACCAACGATGGAGCCCAGGGTTGCAGGAATTCTCACATTAGTGGCATGAGGGTATGAGACATGTTCATCTGGAGGTTGAAGGTCATGGGCAATACTCAAGACAAACCTGCCAGTTGGAGAAGCTGTCTTATGTTCTTCGTAGCATGCTCTTCCATCCTGTTTTGTCTGGGGAATAAATTTTTACCCTTTCCTGAAACATAACAGATGTGTTTGAATCTCTTTGGAAAGTTTGCATTTGGCATCTTGTGTGGAATTTATGACATCTGAATATGTTTTTCTTAAAAAAAAAATGGATGGTAGGGCAAACTGTCTCAACACTGGAATCTTAATTTTTGTCTTCCTGTGTCTCATCAGATATAGTAACACCCAATTTTGGGGGTGTCATATATACTATCATTATACAATTCTAAACTTGCTTTTAAAAGCCTGGCTCATTTTACTAGGTAATCTTCTGTGTTATTCATCCGCAACGTTCCATAGGCCTACTTTCTGTAATTTTTTTTTAAATACTAACGAGTAATTACCCTTTGGAATCTGGCTACTGAAGTAATTTCAGCAAAAGAGTTTCAGTATAGATATTAAAGTGATAATAGCTGAACATTCCAATAGATCTTTAGATGGAGAGCACTAAGCAATAGAAAATAGGAACTGAAAGACAGACCCAGTTTGAGTGTATGGGTGCCATTATATTGTTTTAATGAGCAAGCTTTTAGTCTGCTTAAATACAATGGTCCTGATTCAGGTATAGTTTGGACCAACTAAGCACATTTGCCATTTGTGGAACCTTGTTTCCAAAGCACTCAATTCACTACTTTGAATACAGCATGCTGTAACATGTTGTTGGAAGTCTCACTTTCAGGGCCAGCCCAAGTTATTTTGCTGCCCGAGGTCAGATACAGGAAAAGGTTGTTGTTGCTGCTGTTGTTATTTAGGATTGCAGCTCTCAGAATTAAGCATGACAAGTGTGCATTCTTGGAAGTGTAGTCCCAAGAGGGGAAAGGTAGGGGGGGACTATGAAATATACACACACAGGCTATCATTGCTTATTTATTTACACAGATCCTTATTTGGAATTCTCAAGGCCCTTCACATTATGCAGATGAGGGGAAGAAAGCAGGTCTTTGTAGAAGGAAGAAAAAAAGGCATCTCTTTATGAGTTAGAAATAATTGTTTTAAATTTTACTATGGAAAGAGACACTGAGCGTGGGAGATTACTATAATAGCTCATATATAATGAACAGAATAATATTTTGAAGGAAGTATATTAAGCAAGGTTTGAACAAAAGGATTTTTCCTTGTGTTGCATGCAAATGTAAATTTGAACCAAACAAAATGCTAAACTTGAAACTTTCTCCAACTCACCCCACTGATCTTAAAGTGGAACATGATCTATTAAATGTGAACATTTTGAAGGTAAAATGCAAGGGGAATGTGGTCAGGGTATTGATACCTCTCATATGTTCCACCTTTATAACAGCCTTTTGTGGACTGGTCAAAAATGTTTTTATGAAAATGTTTTGGCCATGATTCGTTGTCTTTTTTCTTGTCATGATTTTAACCCATCATTTTAACCGTGATTGTAGTTAAAATTAAGTTTTTGGTTGCACCTATGATACAGTGGAATTGTCACATCAAGCGCAGAAATTTTGGATGGGTGAGAATTTCATTTCACTTTATTTTTCATAGAGTTTTGTGAAATCTGAAGATTTCTTTATATTCTGGATAAAAACAAAAATGATTAAAAAAAAAACTATGAGGAAAAACTAACATTGACACATTTGTCCATCCAGGCCAAGGCCTTGTTGTTATTTGCTGCTAAGTTGCTTTTGAGTTATGGTGATCCTTATGAATGAGAGATGTCCAGGTGTCCTGGTCATTAACAATCTTGCTCAGTTCTTGCAAAGTCAAGGCAGACATGGTTTCTTTGGCTGAGTCAATCCACTTGTAATGCAGTCTCCTTATTTTCTAACTGCCTTCCCCCTTAATGAGCGTTATTGTCATCCTTCTCTAGACATGTTCCCAATATCCTTCTCAAATTGTGGTGTCTAGAACTGGACACAGTGTTATCAGTGCAATCTGAAAAAAGTAGAATAGAGTGAAACCACTACTCCCCTTAGTTTGGACACTGTTGTTGCACCCCAGAATTACACTGGCTTCTTTTCCCCTCTGCATCAGACTGTTGACTCATGTTTTGCCTTTGATCTACTAAGACTCCAAGATCCTTTTCACATGTACTGCTTTCAATCCAGGTGTCACCCACCCTATATTTGTCAGTAGCACAGCGAATCCACTCCAAGGTCATTTACAAACCACAGTGTTATAGTGCTATTATTCCCCTTTCAGCATCCTATGGAATCTTGGGTTTTTAGCTTAGGGAGAGGCCTTTAGAATTCTCAGCCAGAGAGCTCTTTGGCCTCAGCAAATTACAAACCCCAGAATTCCATAGGATGTTGAAAGTGGAATAATAGCGCTATAACAGTGTAGTGCAGAAATGGTCAAAGTTTAAACCATTGTGGGGACAGAGTTCAGCACTTTGGACAAATCCTTTAAGGTTTGACTTAGCATCTGTACTGGATTCATCCACCCACTGACGTGGAAGCTGTTGTCTGCCACTCCTTGAGCTCTTATATTTGCAAAACTCCTTCTCTACCGCTCAGCTGTAATTCCCCCCCTGTCAAAACATCTGTATTCATCCTTCATGGCTGCAATCTCTTGTGACTACATGTGAGTTGAATCGGCAGGTATAGATGTACTATCACAGGGGTTTTTTTTTTAATCCCTTTGCGCATTATGATTCTTAGTGGAATCCATTCATGGATGCTCAATGTTATTTTCATTCATCATCACATTTGTCTCTCATCTTTCCACTTCAAATGGTACTCACTGTGGCCAACAATACAAACAATTGAAGAAGGTAAACAGCAATACAGTAGCCTCTCCACATTTGTGAGGGTCAGGGGCACAGAACCCTCATGAAAGTGGAGAAATCATGAATAACTCCCACCCTCGTGATTCCCTTCCAGAGCTCCCCCTCCCGTTCTTTTGCCTCTGGCCCCAGGGTTGGGAGGCAGAGGAGAAAAAAGACACAGTAAAGGGCTTACTGATACTTTTCCCTCAAAGGCAGAAGAGCACAGTTCTTCCCTTCTAGTTACTTCTGGTGGCCATCTTGAAAAGGGAGAGGTAGGAGCAAAGAGAGCACCTGACCAATCAGCAGCCAATACACAGCAGAAAGTGCAGCCACATGGGAGAGAGGACATGTCTCCAGCAGTGGGAGGGGGCTTTGCTCTCCCAAAGTGAAAAATAAATCCAATTTAAACACAAGTCTGGCAAGCCTGGGGTGAGGATCCAAGGGAATGGGAGGAGGGAAAAGGAAGGAGCAAACACATGCCTTACAAATAATCAAATCTGTGAAAGTCAGACCCATGAATGTAGAAGGAGGACTGTATTGATCCAAGTACTGATACTGGCTGTCATGGACAAGCCACCCTGCCAAGTGATGGTTACTAGGGGCTTTCATGTCACTGGGGCAGTGAATCTGCTTTGAGTTTTAGTAGAAGCTTTAGAGGAGCTGTCCAAGATGATGAAACCCATCTCCAGATTAGATTCAGTACCTTGGGTAGCTCATTTAGACTTCACTGCATTCACTGGACCACTGACAAGGAGTCGAGCAGCAGCTAAATCACTTCCAAACTAGGTGCCATGTCCTACTAGAAGAGACTCCTTGGATAAAGACGGGGAAGAGAAGAACCAGGATAATGCCCCCTACCCCAATTTGGAGCCAGATGAAATGGGCAGTCCTGTCATGACACTGGCAAGGAAAGAGCCCAGTCCATCCCAGACATCAGCTGCAGATCAGAAAGAGGAGGAGGAGTCTGAGGGACCTCACTTCTAACAACATAAATTGAAGCAAAAGATCAGGCAACACCCTGTTCTACTTTAAATGAAAGACGCTGAGCTAATGAGGCCAGCTGGAATGATTAACTGCTGACTATAAATTAGCTCAGTCCAGGCCATTTTGTGGCTGCAGAACAGCAGCTCCCAAAATTCTGTGCAACCTTGCCTGTCTGAGTCGTTGGCTCTCTCACCTTTGGTACATGCTTTTGGACTAATCTTTCTGACAACTCCCCTCTCGGTTTTGGGCTGTGCTGAGGACCACTTTCTCCCTTCGAATCTTGGACTACCTGGACCACACTTCTGTTCGTAACCACATATAAGGTTTGGGACTGGCCTGGCTTTCCCGTGCCAGTTCTTGAGGACTATAGGTATGCTAACCAAGGCACACTTGGGCTTTAAACAGGACAATCAGAAATTCTTGGAAAGGGAGAACCTTGTTCCTAGAAGGCTGTTTACTAAAGGCTCCTTCAAACCTGTCACCTACGCAGCTCCCCAATATTTCCTGTCAAATATCATCCTTGTGGATTTAGCTTTCCAAGATATTGTGGTTTCTCCCTCTTTCTCTAAAGGCGAATAATCTTATTGTGAAATCAATAATTTCACCATACCACTCTTTTGTACTGAGACAGTTTGCATTCCAGAGCTGGTCTTATTGGCATTAGAAAACAGATAGTGCTGGCAGATGATGAAGGAGTGTACTTTGAGAGTCATTTGTGAAATAAAAGAGACAGGAGGTACAAACTATTTGTAAACAGGCAGTCTCTCAAAGCATGCATTTATCTTGGAATTAAAACTTTCCTTGTTTATTTTCTCTCATGAACATGCCTTGTGAGAAGGAGGCAGAAACCATGCACTGAGTTATGACAGATGGAAATGTCTCTTTCACTTGCTGTAACATCCCCATTTGTTCAAGTACAAGCTCATCTATTCCATTTTTGCCCACTAATGTACAGATTATTAAAAGTTTTCATGAAAATCCATGCTGCGGAAAATTTCTATGCATCATTATATATGTCTTCTGCTGCATAATGATATTATGTAACTTAACTTAATATATCCTTTAAAAAAGAGAGAGGCCTTTTCTGAAACGTATTCTTTTAAGATCAGAAGGTGAATCAGGACTGGAGAAGTGTGAAAGCAAAAGGATAACAGTGCTCACAGAGGTAGTTATGGGGAGCAGAAATTAAAGGACTGACTCCTAATCAGAATATACCCCCCCATGACATGAAATATTCCTTCACTTCCCAAATTTCTAGCATTGCAGAAACATAAAACGTAAGTAGAACATTTAGTTGAATACACAATAGCTGGAGTTCCTGCACAGGGCAGGGGGTTGCAGTTGATGGTCTGTGGAACCCTTTCTGACTCTATGATTCTATGGCATATTCCACTGAGAGTGGCAGATGGGACATTGCTCATATAGGAACTTTGAACATCGCAGTTGTGCATTTCACATTGTGCATTATGACTGCACATTCCACCTTGTGGTTGTAGATTGCAGACTGCAGTTTTGCATTGCAGTTGCACGGCACACAATGACACCTGGAGCCCCAGTGCAGATCCAAGAAGTTGCTGCAAATAGGCCCCAAAAAAGAATGGAACAAGTGGACACAGAGGCAATAACAACAACCAGGAAGCCCTAACAAAATTCAAAGGCTACACCGTGAGGATGCATACTCCCTTAGGACAATTTAGGAGGGAATGCATACTCCATTAGGTCGATCTAAGACTTCCTTTCTTACAAGTTCTCCACTCCTCAATTGCTTCAATCCACAGTTTCCAACCTAGATGGCAGAATTAGTCCATGTCACTTTCACATGTATTCATTCATAACTTTGTCCTATTCTGTTTCCTTCTTAACTTGAGGCATTTTTAAAAATATTAAAAAATGACATATATATTTGTAATAAATTTTCTCAAAAAGGATACATTCATGTACATATTGTCTCTCAAATCACACCTGCCATTTGAGGAGATGCTTAAGGTGCTGGGTATGTTCAGCCTGGAGAAGAGAAGGTTAAGAGGTGACATGATAGCGCTGTTTAAATATTTGAAGGGATGTCATTGGAGGATGAAGCAAGCCTATTTTCTGCTGCTTCAGAGACTAGGACATGGAGCAATGGATTCAAACTTCAGGGAAAGGGATTCCATCTAAACATTAGGAAGGACTTTCTGATGGTACGAGCGGGTTGACAGTGGAATATGCTGCATGGGGGTGTGGTGGAGTCTCCTTCTTTGGAAGTTTTTAAACAGAGGTTGGATGGCCATCTGCCAGGAATGCTTTGATGGTGTATTCCTGCATGGCAGAATGGGGTTGGACTCATTGGCCCTTGTGGTCTCTTCTAGCTCTATGATTCTATGATTCTGTTTTTCATTTCATAATGTATTTTAGCTTAAAATAGGGGCATGAACCCAACTGGTTAATCCCAATTAAAGTGAACCCATTGATTCTGTTGTTGAATGATGAATTATCATGTAGGTAACTACCATTGATTCTATACTCTAGTTTCAGCTAACAATAGTATGCAGGCTATGGACATTTGTGCCCAATGTTATCTAACATCTAAATGACTTAGGAACAGAAGTCATGCTTATCTAATTTACAGATGACATCAGATGGGGAGTGGTAGGGAATACTCCTGAGAACAGGAACAAAATTCAAAGTGACCTTGAGAGACTGGACACCTGGGCTAACACGACAAAAGTTCAAAAGCAATAAATGTAAGGTATTACATCTAGGCAGGAAAAAAATAAATGCACAAATATAGGATGGATCACACTTGGCTTGGAAGCAATATATGCGAAAGGGATCTAGGGGTTCTAGTAGACCTCATGCTAACCATGAGCCAACAATGTGATGCAGCAGCCAAAAAAGCCAATACTATTCTTGGCTGCATCAACAGGAGCATAATGTCCAGATTGAGGGGAGTATTAGTGCCACTCTATTCTGTTTTGCTGAGAGCCTGCCCCGGAATACAGTGTCCAGTTATGTGTACCACAGTTCAAGACACTGCCTGCTGGTGGAAATAGATGAAGAAAAGGACCTGCCTAGCCCCTCAGTGAATAAAGGTGCTTCCTTTTGCCAAAATAAAATTGCACGGAGTGCCTCCAATTCAACCAGCCTCACATAAATGGACAGCTTATTAGCAAGGAGACAGAAGGGAAAAGAGTAGGAATAATTAACATTCTTCATTTGATGATCTGTAGTAAAACACTACAATTTCCCTGCTTTTCCAACATTACAAAACAGCTCGAGAGAGCAGGTTATGAAAGATGGCATTTGGGGAGTCATTCATAAAATGAAAGAGACAGAAAATCCAAGTTATTTGTAAACAGAGGATTCCTTACGCCATACCTTTCCCTTGGAAGTGAAAAGTTTATGCACCTTTGCATGCACAAACATACACATCTTTCAAAAGGAAGTGGGAGAGAAGTACCCACACCCACTGCTTTACTTTTGAAGGTTTATCCACACAGGCACTCCTTCAAAGAATAATATAAATAAATCAACACACATACCTGGTCCTGTGTTGTCAAGGAATTAAGATTCCAGGTATGGTGCGACATCTGATTCTGCTACTTCTGTGAGAAATATTTCATAAGCGACTGCAGTCTTCCTGGGAGACTCCACTTTCCATTGAAATTCAAGAATGACACTCAAAGAATTTTATGGTACTGGCAGTTAAAATGGGAGTTAAACTGCATGTAAATGCTGGCATGTCAGCTATCCCATGATTATACAAAAAGGCCTTGTCAGTCTCTAGAGTATATTTCCTTAAATGTGCTTTTTTGACATACCGCGTGGATTTCCTTCTCTTCTTCTTCTTCTTTAAAAAAAAAAATCACTGCTGAGCAATCCATCTCTCCGGCTGCCCAATTTCAAGGAAAAACAGAATGGATCTTCTCCGCTTGCTGTGAAACAAAACAAACAAACAAAAATGATTGCAAACAAAACTTGCATATGTTCCACTATTGAAATCAAAGGGAGATGCTCAATATCCTATAGACCTCCTCCTCTTTATTTCAGTGTAACTGAGACAGTGATCTGTAAAAAGAAGAGAAAAGGAAGGATGAGATTTGATATCCACGAAGGAAGATACGATTTATTTATTTATAATTATTTAATTTACCTAATTAATTTCATTATTTTATTTATTTATGATTATTTATCACCCACCTTTCTCCCAGCATAGGATTTGAGGCAGCTTACAACCATTTAAGAACACAAATAAAATTATTAATACAAAAGTCTTGTATGTATGTCTTGTATGATCAAAGGGAAGTCAAACATTTTTGCAGACGAAAGGGATCCAGTAATAATATTCCTCAAATGAAAATGGAGCAATTTAATTGTTAATATTAGTTGTTTCAGGGTAATTATATACGTATTAAGGTTGTTGAAGTTACCATAAAATCACCAAGCTTCATTTTTTTACCTATCATCTATATGAATCTGAAATTTGTATTGGAAGAAGCTTTTAGCTATCATTTAATATAAATGAAGAGTTGTGGTCATGGCAAAAATTAGATTATAATTTAAACCTCTCTAGGTTTGTTTTTTTTAAGTTATGGGTTTAGATATAGGGAAGTGATCCTAGTTTGGGGAGGCAGCAAGGGAAGAAGATATCAAAAGTTCATTAGGGATATATACTCCCAATTTTTTATATATTAGTATTAAATTAAGATTCACTAATGAGTATCATTTTGAATTTATGTATACAAGGTTCTCTTTTTTGGAAACGTGGCAATTTGATGTTTCTCCCTTTTTTTTAAATAAAAAAATAAAGTTAAAAAAAGTTAAAAGATAAATCATAGTGATGTTTTTAAAAAACACACACACACGTTAGAAACGGCTTTGAAAACACATTTAAAGCCTAATGAAAAAGGACACAGCAGGACACAAACCAACAATAGGAATAGAAAAAAATGTTCATTTTTTAAAAAATGGCTGAAATGTTTCTTAAGATTAAATAAACCCTGATGGGAAGAATCCTAGACTGACAAGTATCTTCGTAGTTCAGGACTTCTTACCAAGGGATGCATGTTGCCCTAATTACACCTATGATCCAGAATATCCCTGGAAGAACAGAAGCATTTTATAAACTCCTATCTGCTTGCTGATCAGGACTCACATATCACAAACAAGGTCGCTAGATTTTGTGTGTCTGCCATTGCCACTCGTAGGCAGATAACAAACTGGCAGTAGAGAACAGTAATATAGAACCAGCTACCCAAGGGAGTTCAGGACTTCTTCTGCGCAAAATTCACACATGATATTTCTGCACAGAAAACAGCATTTTCGGAGCAGGAAACACCATTTTTCGCAGAGAAAATAACCTGAAATGCTGTTTTCTGGGCAAAAAAATGCCTTGTGTGAATTTTGCACAGAAAAAAAATCCAAAACTGCCAATAGTCTTTGCAAACTATTTTCTAAGAATTTCTGGCAGCACAAAGAAAATTGCTCAGGCAGCGTGTTGCTTCCTTCAAGAACAAAAGCAGAGAATTACCTTCTCAGTCTTCTCTGAATTGCAGTGAAGCTATTCAGGAGTCTTATGCGGGGGAGAGGGGCATCATCTTGAAATTCTTTAAAACACAGAAGTAATTCACTTCTCCACTGGGAGATAAAGCAATCGGCCTACGCTGCAGATCATGACTAATTCATGCATTGTTCTTATGGCCAGTTTCATCATCTGCTAGCCATTTTTCTACTGATAAGTCTCTTCCTAATTAGCTAGTCTAATTCTCAAATGGTAGATACACAATTCACCTCTGAGGTCGTATTTGAAGTGCTACCATCTTGATAGAACCTGCCGGAGCTTATGCTATTTTGACATAGTCTTCCTGATCTTAGTATCTACTCCATATCTCAGTGAGATGGTGGGGTAGACCTTTGTAAAGGAAAGATGGCACATACTGTCTAATACAAAACCTCTGGCTAGAAAGTACGTGATCAATGTCTACAAAGCTAGAAGACATTTTCTAGCGCTTAACTCAGTCAGTCACCTGGGACTGTTGCTGTCAACTAAAACGCAGCTTAGAATACATTATCCTCATACACGTGTCCTCTACTATAAGCAACATCCTTGGGAGCACAGCTTTGTAGTGCATAAATTGGGCCATATATATTCAGCCACAAAACCATTAGTCTGACACGCTTTCCCATTCATTCTAGGACTTGAACGATCAGATCATTTCTGTGAGCCAACCCACATACATCCCAATGCACTGTGCCATTTTCATTCGTGTGTGACTTTGTTTTGGCATTGAATACATGGGTGCTTCAATGACACCATTGGAAAGTGATACCTATAGCACTGAATAAGCACACATGTCCATGTATGCTTGTAACAGCAGGGGCAGGAAACTGCACTGGGAAGAGCATCGGCCAGTTTCTAACCCCACACATGCCTGGAAGTCTGTATTGTTTGTCACCACTGAATTGGAGGTGGCAACCAAAACATTCATCCTGAAAACTTCTGATTGTAATGGGATTTGTAGGAAAATATCACCAGGAGCTAGGGGCGCAAAAAGAGAGCCGGGCTCTGGCCACATTTTCCCATTCCCTGATATTGTGCAACCTAGCAGTGACTAACCTTTTCCTGGATTGTGAATTTTAAGTTTTAAAATTACGGAATGGAGAATCTTCGTCCAGGATGCGCAATTGGAATTCTTGTTAGGGGCAAAATTATCAACTGAATAATTTGTTCCATTGCTCAACTCTCATTATACCTATACAATTCCTCCACGATATTCACTTTTAATCTATGTTGCTGCAGCTTAAAGACATTGCCTCTTGAATAGCATTATTGACAAGAGTTTTTGAAAGTTAAACTGAAATGAAAGCCCCCAAAGCAAAGCCTAAAATATCTGGGGATATGTGTCATAATAAAGAGTGGGGATAATTAATTATTTGCTGTAATAGTTTGCTACATGGGGAAAACTCCCAAATCTTAACTGGAGGCTATCAAAGGAATCTGACTAGCTTTCTCATGAGATAAACATAAAGAAAATGAAGTACCAAAAAAGCTATAATACATTACAGAATTTGAATTTGAAGAGGGAATAAGGTTGCACTTCTCAAATACATTAGAGGGAAAATTCAGTATTGGCAACTAAGTTATGTAGGTTAGGGGAGGATAAGGTTACAATAACAAATGTAGCTTGGAGACCACAAAAAAGAGCTTAAGCTATTAACAAATTGAAGTTCTACAGTTCAGGTTACTATAGAAGAGCAGAAAAGCAAAGAAAACCATGAATCAGACTATCCTGAAATGGTTCCCTCCAAATATCTTGGGCTACAACCGATCCATGACAGTTCAGGAACTTTCAGTTAAACCACGATGAACACACCTGATCTCAGAAGCTAAGCAGAGTTGGGCCTGGTTGGTAATGGAATGAGATGAGGGAAGAAAAGAATATCTGATGATAGAGTGCAACCCAAGGGTCTCTCAAGAGCTAGGAAACCTGAATAATGAGATCTCTGTGCTAAGCCCTAACTCCAGGGAGAAGCTCTGGTCTGATATCCTGCAAGGAATCTCTGCTCTTGTTTCTACATCCCCAAAATTCACTGTTTTCCTTTCTTTCCTTGCATAGTCCTGCAATGTCCCGGGGAGAACAAAGGGAAACCAAAGATCCCCCAGACATATTCTGATAGCACAACAGCAACATCATAGAATCATAGAGTTGAAAGAGACCCCAGGGGCCATCCAGTCCAACCCCCTGCCATGCAGGAACACACATCAGAGCAATCCTAACAGATGGCCATCTAGCCTCTGCTTAAAAACCTCCAAAGAAGGAGACTCCACCACACTCCGAGGCAGCACATTCCACCGCCGTACAGCTCTGACCGTCAGGAAGTTCTTCCTTAGGTTCAGGTGGAATCCTCTTTCCTGCAGCTTGAATCCATTGCTCCTCATCCTGGTCTCTGGAGCAGTGGAAAACAAGCCCACTCCCTCCTCTACATGACATCCTTTCAAATATTTAAATATGGCTATCATGTCCCCTCTTAACCTTCTCTTCTGCAGATTAAACATCCCCAGCTCCCTAAGCCGCTCCTCATAGGGGATGGCTTCCAGATCCTTCACCATTTTGGTCACCCTCCTCTGGACACATCATCCTCTGGGACCTCCTGCACAGATTTTGAAGACATTCTGGCAGAGAGGAGAAAATTGAATGAAATATTTGTTCCTCAAAAAAGAATGAATTTAACTAAGAATCACCGAAGGAATATCAGGTGCAGTAGTCTCCCCAGAATCTTCTTGGATACTTATTTTGTGGCACTTTCCAGTTGCATCAGCATTAATACTTTTGGAGGCATTGAGCAAAGAGATATGCAGTACCACCGTATGCAATATTACTTTCTGCTGTGCCGTGAAGCAGAACTTCACATTCCCTGGCTTCACAGCTGCAGCCAGAAGGTGGCCAAGTGCAGATCTCATCTCTGCCACTGGTTTGCCATCTGTGTCCTTGGCTTCCATGCAGCTGGAGAAAAGTGCAGCGAGGATCTCCCAGCATAAGTTTGGTGGCAGAGCGTTACATTAGTCATGATGAGGAAGTCCTATTTCTGCAGGAAAATCTTTACATCCTACAGTTCTCATGCCACGCTGATGAATTGTAGAAGCATAGAGTTGGAAGAGATCACAATGGCCATCAATTCCAGCCCCCTGCCATGCTGGAACAAAGACTCAAAGCACCCCAGCAAATGGTCATCCAGCCTCTGCTTAAAAACCTCCAAAGAAGGTGACTCCACTGCACTCCAAAGGAGCATATTCCACTGTCAAATGGCTCTGACTGTCAGGAAGTTCTTCCTGATGTGTAGGTGAAATCTCTTCTGTGTAATTTAAATCCATTGCTCCATGTCCTAGTTTCTGGAGCAGCTGAAAACAAGATTGCTCCATCTTCAACATGCCATCCCTTCAAATATTTAAACATGGCTATCATGTCTCCTCTAAACCTTCTTTTTGTCAGGCTAAACATACCTAGGTCCCTAAGCCTCTTCTCCTAGGGCATGGCTTCCAGACCCATCACCATTTTGGTCCCTCCTCTGGACATTTTCCAGCTTGTCAATATCCTTCCTGAACTATGGTGCCCAGAACTAGACGCAACATTCCAGGTGAGGTCTATCCAAAGCAGAATAGAGTGGTATTATTACTTTCCTTGATCTTGACACTATACTCCTGTTGATGCAGCCCAGAATCGCACTGACTTTTTTTTAGCTCAATTGTAAAGAGTATTCTCAACTTTAACCCTCTTCAACAGGAAAGGATGTCTTCACAGGTCATGGATCCTGTTCAAAACAACAACAACAACAACTCAACCACCTGAGATTTTTTTTCTATTTTTGACATTTTAGGACCTTATCAAAAAAATTTCACCATGGTACTTTTAGATAAACATAGGGTTTGTTTGTTTGTTTGTTTTGCAAAAGAGCCACTGAAGTTTTGCAAAGAGCTTTTGCACAAAAATAGCTTACAGACAAAATTTTTTTAAAAGCTCTCCAAGTACAAAAAACAGTAAGAAAAATGCACAAAAATTCTTGCAGTCTCATCCAACAGGGAGAAAACTTTCTATAGTTTTCATCGGTCCAGGGAGGAATGAAATAAGTAAGATTAACATCCTTAATGGATGCCTCAAAACGACGGGGTTGTGGTTCCATGCATTAGGTCCCTTTGACTAAAATGTTACCTGTCCATGTTGCCCTCCCTCCTGACCAAGACTAATTCCAGAAGTGACATGGAATAAGAGCTGCCTCCAAAAATATTGCCTATTATTTCTTCTCCAGCAGAGATGAGCTATTATTTAGAGTGCATGCTTTGGATGGAAAATGTTTCACCTTCAATCCCCAACAGGTAAATTTCCATTTAAAAGATGAAAGGAAAAACATCTGCCTAAGCTGTAGGAAAGAGTATTTGAAATGGAAAAAAGGAGAAAGCTTTCATATTTACTTCAGATTTCAGAGAAACAAATTAAACTTTAGCTGAGATCCTATGTCAAAAAGATCAAGTGTGATTTCATGCTTATGGACTGTTGTGAAGACTGTGCATTAGTGAACTGCAGCTTAGTGTACACTGATGAGAATACGAACAAATGTGAAATGCACAGGTTCAGTGTACAGCATACATCTACATATGCAATGCACAATAAGCCTCTATATGTACAACATGCAGTGACTCCACATGTGCGTTGGCCTTGCAGGTGCAATTCCTTCTGCAAACTTCATAATATACATGGGCTTCTGCACTGGGCAAAAATGGTCAGCCATTTCCAGAAGGGAATGTACACCCCTGTAAATCACTAAGATTAAATAAGTAATTCTGAAGTATTTATTTGTGGTTTCAATTTTCTTTTCCTTTTTCTTTTCTATTGCTTGAATCTGGGGGAAAAGAACATCTGCAGTCCCCAGAATTCATTCCTGGAGTGACCCTGCTATCCCAGGGGTAATTGATGTTGAAGGGATGAATTTCTAATCTGGGACAGTCCTGAGCTGGAACTGATTCCAGCCCATTGCTGAGTCAGCATGGGAAAGAACAAACATAAAGTTGCTCCATTATCATGTGTTGCTTCCAAGGTCCATTTAACATGCTTCCACCAAGCAGGCCAATACATTGGTGAAGCAAGGATGTAGTTATGAGGCAGAGGGAAATGAAGGACTTGGTCCACAAATGAGGTTTCTGCTTCCCGTTGAAACTTTCGTTCCTTTCCTGAATTTTCAGTACTGCAGTATCTTAAAACTTCACCCCAGCCTTTAGAAATACAATTTGGGCATCCAAAGAAAAAGGGCTGACAAGGTTACAAAGTAATGCTAACACAACAACTATAAACATTCTAGGTGTTAATGATGTTCAGTGTCTGCAGAACAGTGGCTCCTCCACTTTCACTAGGGTTTGGGGTGCAGAACCCTGGCAAAAGTGGAAAAACACAAATAACTCCCCCTGTGCTCCCCACCTCGCATTGCTTCGGGGGCTCCCCCCATTCTCTTGCATTTTGGCTCAGCATGCCTTCTCTGCACCAGGGCAAAATGCATGAAATGGCAGGGGGGACTCTGGAGGGGAAAAGTTAGGCTCATGTGAACCTTCCTTCCCATTCCTTTGCATTTTGCCTCAGCCCGAGTTCTCTGCACTGGGGCAAAATACATGGGAATGGGAGTGGGGAACTCCGAAGGGGAAGAGGAAGGCTCACACAAGCCTTTCCCCGCTCCCTGCTGCTTCCTTTGTGTTTTGCCTTGGCATGCATTCTGCCACTGGGTCCAAATCCATGGGAATTGTAGGGGGTAGCCCCAGGGGGGAGAATGCACACATGTGCCTCCCTCCCCATTCCCTTGCCTTTTTCCTGGGTGTGTTTGCCTCCCTACCCCATGTCTGACAAAACAGAAGGGAATGGGGGGAGGAGAATGGGAGGAGAAAAGGCACACATACGCATGAATAATAAATTTTGCAAAGGTCAAACCCATGAATATAGAGGGGAGACTGTACTAGAAATTTGGGGACTGCAGGCAAATTTCACAGGGGGCAGAATTCTTATTTTGAAGGGCAATGCCTTCAGTTTGCCCTCTCCATCACTACACTCCAGGGTGAAGCTAACTTCTAAGATTCAAGAAGCAAGTCAAGTTAGTTCTCTTATTTCCAATCTAATATATTTATTGAAGACCCAGTCTGTCCTGGGTCGTCCCTATTCTGTGTTTCACATCACATGCAAATGGCTGCAGTTATATTGTCATGCTGGAGAGCAGGTCCTAAATCCAATTGGTACTCCCAGCTAGAGTAGACCTATTAACCTATGTTGCATTTACCTATGTATTGACTCATGATTCAGTCACTGATTTCAGTGAGTCTACTCTTGTTGAGACTAACTCATACCATTCAACCCTTTTGAATTTAGTTTCTTTTTTCCTCAACAAATGCATGGCCCAGTGAAGTCAGTATCTGGCATTTCCATCACCAATTCTAACTGTGAAAAAGACCCAGAATCAAGGCATAGTATTTTTCCTTGTAACTGTAACTTTCATTGAGCAAGTGTACATTTTGTCCTCTGTGGCCTCAAGCTTAAACAAATTTAGCTAGAAACTCTGCTGGTTTTCCTATAGACTTCTCAAATTAATAGAGGAGCTTCTGAAAAGGTGTCTTCCTCTAGTTCAAGTGAAGATCTTCTGTCTAATGTGAGGATTTTCATATTTCTTCAGGGCTGAAAGAGAAGCAAAATCCAGTGATGCTTTCTTTTCTTTTTTTTTAATAGCAGAAGTGTAACTTGAATCTCAAAAGCTGGGAGGCATATACTTCATCCACGTTCCCACCACAATAGCTTGTGATAACAGTTAATGTTATATTGAATCCCAGGGAAATATAATTGGCTTTTACTAAAGCTGCAAGCCCCCACATCCTAATAGAGAGGGTGTGACAGCAAATTGCATTTTACTAACTTATTACAGTGTGTTCCTAAGCTGTAGTTCTGCATGTGGGAAAGCAACAGGGACCTCTCTCCCTCTCTCCCTCTTTCCTCCATACCCTTCACTCCCTCCCTCTAAGAGATACCATATCTCAGTCTCCCTTCCCACAACATTAGCAGCAGGATTTCCATTATATGCAAATTGGTGTACTAATTATGCTAATTAAGTGTGCTAAATTAACATATGCAATTATTTTGAGCACTTGCCTCATCCCTTCTCCTATCAAGCTATATAGAATGGTGTTTTTTTTTCCCCTAAAAAAAAAAAGAGAGTATCAGGGACCTGTGTGATTATAAACAAGAGATGAGCATCACCTCTGTGATGTTTCCATCCATTCATTATATTTGGAATGCCTGCTTTCTAAAACCAAAAAGGGATATAGAGCATTGGCACACCAAATGTTTGTGCTTAGCTCTGCTTTCCCACAAGCCAGTGTTTCTAGCTTAGGAGGCTACATGATTTTTGCCAAGCAGATCCAAACGATTGGTATGAATCATGCAGTGGAAGCTGATGGCTTTCACGTTAGTGAATTGGTCAGTCCACAGTGGGTTTTAACTAACACTGTAAAGGAGTAGTCCAAGGTGCTGATCACTATAACCCCAAAAAGAGCTTGGACAGCTCTTTTAAAGAATAGAACGAAGAATAAAATTTTATTTTCAGACTAAACCCAAGTACAAATTAATCATTGATCACTGATATCTGAGCCATTAGCTGTCACAGGGCCTGAATCTTATTGTTCCACTGAATCAGTAGAATTTACTGACATGTTGACATGCTAATCAACCATTGATTCAATAGGCCTATTCTAGTTAGGACTAACCAATAGGATTCTGACCTGGAATAATGAGCATGTTATCTATGACCATCCATTGTGTCTCCCATTTAACAATATATTCAGGAGCACAGGAACTCTCTTCAGGGATTCTGAAACCAGGCAGAAGGAAGATACAACAAAAGAATGTCCAATAGCCCACTCACCTCCTTAAATGGTTCCTTTATCCTCTGAGCGTGGAAAAAGATATTCTGACGTAGAGTGCTTTATGCAACTTGGAAGCCTTTCCATGAACACTGTAGCCTTGATTTCAGAAAGTCATAGAAAAATAGAATTGTAGAAATGGAAGAATCATGTCCTCCATGCTCTACCAATGCAGGAATCGTTGTGCTGAAATCAACTGCCACATATACAAGTCACAGAAGAAGATTCAAGAGTACTTATGCTGTTATCCTAAGAGGTGGGGGACCTTGAGGTCCACCCGCAATGCCAGCATCTCCTTAGAATGTGAGGGTATTATAGCTCAAAGGAGGCCTGTGAGAGGAGGGTAATGGCAGGATCTTTTCACCTGTGTATACCAGTATTAACTGTAGAGAGGACTCCAGTTAAAAGTTAAACAGAATATTTTATTTGGAATTAGCAAACAAACAAGAAATCAGACACTCTCAAGAACCATACAAGGCTATCAGAAAAACGAGGCAAGAAAAGTTGGATAGAGAAATTTGGTGGAGTGGCTCAGATAGCACATCTGAGGGTAGCATGGAGGAATGGGAATCTTGGGTACCACATGCAGTGTAACATGCCAGACGTACTAACGTGTACTATGTACTACAATTTACTGGGGCTGGAGCTAGGGTTTTTATACCCTGTTTCCTCCCCTGAAGGAGAGTGGACAAAGTGGTACTGACTTTCTCACGGGATCAACAAAGGAGTCCAGAATAGGCTGATTGTCTTAACTCTATGTAACAAAGCATTGATGAGAGTCCTGACAATCTCTTAATATTTTGGTCAGGTAGCATGAATAAAGAAAGTCTCCATAGGTTATGCTTACAGTAAGTCTCTGATGGTTTCACCTGGGCAGTTTTGCCTGCTATTGTTTTCGGGAGTGCTTGTAACTTGCAGTTTTTGAAAGCATTATCCCAAGACCATCAGTATCAGGCTTTTCTGCCTAATCCTTTCAGAACTTATGACTTGATCATGTCTGAGGTCATCCTGGTCTGGCATATACTTTCAGCCAGTGTGCTTTCAAATATGTGTTCTGGCCATAAATATATCCAATTATAAAAATAGCACATCCCCCAGAGTGGGGGTTTATGGTGTGATCATGAGACCCCCCACATGCTTTATTCTATACAGTTTCAGAATGTCTGAAGAGTGCCACAGATTAAGCATGCTTCTGCGTTCACTGCCAAACCACTTCAAATAATGAGTTACATGGAACGAGGTGTTTTTTTTTTTAGTTACTACACTGTATTATTGTTATACCTTAATGAGGGATAACTTCATTTCTTTTGTGGTTTAACTGGAGACTCTTACTATAGTATTGTTCTGTTTAACATGGGTGCAGGACTTGATAGATACCTCCTGAATAATAATAATGTACCAGCTCAGAGCCTGCAATATGTGTGTGTGTGTGTGTGTAGTCTAAATCTATACTGATGTAGTTACAAAGTGGTTGTGCTATACCACCCTTTGCTGAATACCAGCATTGTGCATCTGCAAGTGTGTCTGCTTATGTTTCATCATGCAATAGGCAAGGCACAATGGCTGTTTCTGCAATCCCAGTGAAACCAATAGTACATTGAAGGAATTGACAATTATGCAACATACAGGATTGCACAGCTGTTTCTGAAGCAATTACATTTGCAAAACTTCACGTATGCAACTTTGAAGATATCATGGGTACCAAAAAGAAAAGTGTGACCATATTGGTAAGATTTGTACTTGCATGCATACTAACAGGATTCCAGTCAGAAAAAAATGCTCCATTGCAATTAACTCAATAAAAGTTTGGCAGAATTTTTAAAAAGGCACTCTCCTTTGTACTCACTTGAAAATCTCAGCAGGATTGGCAGATCTTTACTGATGATCCTAACAGGGGACTAATCTGCTCATAAAGTGAGATACTGAATACTAATGACTGTATCAAGAATTAGACTCTTAAACACCATTCATTAATTCCTAAACCTGATTGACTAACTCTTTTAACCCTTCTCCTCACTTCACTTACCCCTTTCTTCTTTCTGTCTACTCTGACTGACTAGATCAAGTTTCATCTCAACTTCCATTCACCGGCCTTATTCATATCCTTTCAGATATTCCACCAAAAAGGAGCCCTCGTGGCACAGTGGTTAAATGCTGGTACTGCAGCCACAAGGTTGTGAGTTAGATCCTGCTGGGCTTCAGGTTGACTCAGCCTTCCATCCTTCCACAGATCAGCAAAATGAATACCCAGCTTGTTGGGGGCAATTAGCTAACACATTGTAAACCTCTTAGAGAGCACTTAGGTGATAAGTGGTATAGAAATACACATGCTATTGCTATTGCAATCATCACTCACTCTCAACATGGCATTCACTCACCCCTTCCTGACAGCTCCTTACTTCTATATATTACTTCTAATATATACAGTAAATTAAACCCAACATTTTATAACCAAAAGTCCATGACATCACAGCTCACTGTGCTACTATGGCTAGAATCCTGTCACTGACCTATGCTAGCATAACCCTGGTTACACAATACAAAGGAATATTGTACCACCTTCGATACACACTGAAAGAATCAGTCTACAAAAACTTATGCTTCAAACTTTTTTCTCTCAGTTAGTCTCAAAGGTGCTACAATATCCTTTGGCAGACTGATCCAGATTAACATTGCTATGTCTTTGAATCCTGGCTATACCAGCTATATGTTTTGCTGGACATTGCAGAAAGAGGTATCCAGTACTTCCTTTCTCAGTGTCCTTGTTCCAGGTGTTCAACAACAGCTGGGAGAACTCTGCAGGGCAGCTCTGTATCTCTGCAACTACTAAGCAGCAAAACTGGCCCAAGGCTGAAAATAAACTAGAAAAACCTGGAACTAAAGCTATGAAAATATGTAGTACAAAAGAAAAAAAAAATAACAAATACATGTACAGAATAAGACTAACAAATGTATGTTAATACATGATGATAATTAGTGAATACAAATGGATTAGTACTCTACATATAATATATGTGGTATAATTGATGATCCATGGAAACCAACAAAAAGTATATATGTAAACTTTATTTCTAATTCTTCTACGTCAAAGTACAATAAAACCTAACATAAATTATATCAGTACTTCCTTGTTTAATTTTTATTATTATTTTATCATTATTTATTTATTTATATATTTATTTTATTAACTCAGAATATTTATAATTGGACAACTAATTAATAGTTACTTAAATATGGAGGAATAAGATCAAGTGGCACAGAGAAGACAAAAAAGAGGGCTATACATTCAAAGGAACTTTAGGCTACAGGTAGTTAATCATTTTCCAAGGAGGGGTAAAAAAAATAAAAATAAATAAGTGTATATAAACGTCCTGCAAGACCTATTAGACCCCTGGTGTTCAATGCATAGTCATGTCCCCGTGAATTATGTTCTCCAAACTCAATCCAAACAAAATCCTAATGGTTGGTAAATGCTCCTGCACTTCACTTGTGGAGAACACTCTTCAGGTGTAATTTTCAAATAGTGAATAGAAAGAACAAAAAGAGGTGAGTTTTTTATTCCCTTCAGATAGTTCTTTCTCCAGTCATAGGAATATATAAGGCCATAGGAATTTTTTACCCCAAATTCCCGAAACCTGTTTTATCAGCCAGCAGCTACACTGAATGGCAAAAGTCTATTCTTCTGCTGGCAATCAGGATGCAACAGGATTATATTTCTAGACCCTGCGCCTCCTTCTCCAGTGATCTGTGGTGTCACAAGGAGTTGCAACAGGGGTCCTGCTTCTGATTGTCACATCACAGACCACAGGCTGGAGGGGACTGGAAACATCACCCTGCTGTGCTGGGATCACCAGTGGAACAGACCTCCATCATTCAGGGTGGCTGCTGGCTGTGAAGGTGTGTTTGGGAGGGACATTTGAGATTGTGGCAAGAGTACCACAATCATAAACAAGAATACCCAACCAGTTGGAAACTTGTAAATGTTCCTTATGCATTTGTAACTGCTTAGGAGGATGCCAGCCTGTATTTGTATCCCTCATTTTCCTAATTTTTATAACACCCTTTACACCAAAGTGTAGAATATCGACATACACAATCAGGGATGACGACAATAAAACAGAACACCACAACAATACACGGAATGAAATCCCCAACACCTCACCAGTCGCTACCCATCTCAGCATCTGAAACACAACTCAGTGGCTTAAGATGATGAGTCAAAGAGGAAGGTCTTCAACTGTTTACAAAAACAGGTGAGATCCTCCTCCAGCTGGAGGTCCAAAGGAAGACCATTCCACAAATGCAGAGCCAGATCTTGAAAGGTTCACAGCCGTGACAGAACTGTATGCATTAGTGGAACAGACAATAATTCTTTGCCTGGAGATCTCAAATTCCTGGATGGAATGTACCACACAAGCTGAGCAGTGAGATACTGAGGGAGGTTAGAACACAAAGCTTTAAATGCCAGAACCAAAAGTTTGAAACAGGCCCTGGCCGAACTGGTAGCCAGTGAAGGGATCTACAGGGAATTCAGGAAATGAGACTGGCTGTTTGAAGGTTACCTAATGATCTTGGTAGTGGAGGAGGGCATTTGAACCCAGTGGTCTGAAATCCTAGTCTAACGCCCCAAGCAAAATGTGTATGAAACCTACTGAACACTCATAGAATCGTGGAATCAGAGTTGGAAGAGACCACAGGGGCCATCCAGTCCAACCCCCTGCCATGCAGGAAAACACATCAAAGCACTCCCAACAGATGGCCATCCAACCTCTGCTTCAAAACCTCCAAAGAAGGAGACTCCACCACATTCTAAGGCAGCATATTCCACTGCCAGACAGCTCTGACCATCAGGAAGTTCTTCTTGAGGTTCAGGTGGAATCTATTTTCCTGCAGCTTGAATTCATTGCTCCTTGTCCTAATTTCTGGAGCAGTGGAAAACAAGCCTGCTCCATCTTCAATATGACATCCCTTCAAATATTTAAACATGGCTATCATGTCCCCTCTTAACCTTCTTTTCTGCAGACTAAACATCCCCAGCTCCCTAAGCCGCTCCTCATAGGGCATGGCTTCCAGACCCTTCACCTTTTTGGTTGCCCTACTCGGGACACGCTCCAGCTTGTCAATATCCTTGAATTGATGTGCCCAGAACTGGACACAGTATTCCAAATGAGGTCTGACCAAAGTAGAATAGAGTAGTACTATTACTTTCCTCAATCTAGACACCATACTCCTATTGATGCAACCAAGAATTGCGTTGGCTTTCTTGGCTGTCGCATCACACTGCTGACTCATGTTCAGCTTGTGGCCTACTAAGTTTCCTACATTGCTTGCACACATACTGTTGTCCAGCCAGGTGTCTCCCATCCTATATTTGTGCATTTCATTTTTTCTGCCTAGGTGTAGGACATTACATTTCTCTCTGTTGAAATTCATTTTGTTAGCTTTGGCCCAGCTCTTCAATCTGTCAAGGTCATTTTGAATTTTGACCCTGTCCTCTAGGGTATTAGCAACCCCTCCCAATTTGGTATCATCTACAAATTTAATCAGCATGCTCTCAATTTCCTCATCCAAGTCATTGATAAATATGTTAGATAGCACTCAGCAGCTTACATAAATCCTAAATACTTAAATGCTGCTTATTAAAGGACCTTCAGCTTGCTTTCTGTAGGCTCAGACCAGAGTGTTGTAGTACACACCAAAAGCACCCAGTAAAGGAAAGGAAGTTTGCTTTCTTCAGTTGGTCAGTTGCAATAAGCTGTCAAGAACAGTCTTACCTCTGGGGCCTTTTTTGAATTAGCACCAGTTTGACATTTTCTACTGGATTAAAAGTGCGCAGAATAGAGATGTCATTCTGACCGCAAGAGGACATGACACTCAGTAGATTCTTATTGGGTTGCATCTTTATTACAAGGGGAAGCATGTCTCCCTTGTTCTAGTACATGTCTGGTTTGCTTTTCATTTGGCAGGCACCCCAACAATACAAGCTGACAGACTGATTAACTTGAATGCCTTTCTCCCTTAATGATTCTTTGCTCTTCTGGTTTTAGAAGGGACTAGCTAGTGCTTAAAGGCGAGGACAGGCAGGACAGGACCCCAACGTCATGCCAGTTCACTGTCACCTTTCAGGCTGACATAATAAAAAGCCTAGTATGTTAGCTAAGACTCAGAGCAATGGATGAAATTCTCCTCCAATCTGACAGACTTCTGTCAAAGCTTGAATCTTTCGTACTCAATACCCATACGTTGTTCTCCCTTGGTTAATCACACATTAGAACAAGAGCTAGCTTGGTGTTTGCTGGGAACTTGAGACAGGACCTTTTCAGTAGTAGTATCAAAATTTCAGAGCATGCTAACGAGAGGCTCACTTTGTTCAACCAGTGAAGACTTTCTTCTGGTAGGGAAAAACTCCTTTTGCTGACCAACCATGGTAATAATGACTATTTCGTCTTTGAGAGTTGCAACAGAGGGGAGCATCTAGCATGGGAGCAGCTGAGTCAGGTGGCATATCCCAGACCTCCTCCCCTGCTTCTCCTGGGTGATACACCTGAGCCCTGAGGAGAACCTAAAAGCTGTGTTGCTTCCTGGTTGACCTGCAACTGGAGGACCAACCTGAGAAGACCTCTCTGGACTCACATGACTTAAAGTGAGGGTTGAACCCCTCAAGCCAGCCCCAAAGGAAGTCTCCCTCCCAGCCCCCTTAGTCCCATGACCTAAAGAGGCAGTTCCAGAGCCCTCTCCTTCAGTAAACGGATGCCATAGGTGTTCACCAAATTCTTCCTTTTCTCCCCTGACTACCTGCCAAATGAGTGCCTATTAAAGACACCACCACAAGCCAATTATCACAGTTCCAAGGGAACAGGGTAGGGTAGGCAAATAAATTGTGGAAAAGGGGGGAAAATCCTACCTAGCTGCAAAGTGACTAGCATAGCGTACACTGTGCCGGAGGCAGGAGGATGGGTCAAGGACTTGAAGCAAAACAGGGAGAAAAAGGAAGCAGCTGGAGCTTATGAAGCCTCCAACTCTGCCCCCTATGTTGTCTGTGATGACACACAGCACTGTGATGCTGTTTAACTTGGCCTCTTCCTGTTAGAGTTGTTAGCAGCCGTACACCTCCATGCTTTGATGTGATCTAATTGGCAAAATATATTAATTGGCAGATGTGTTGGCATAGAATATAAATTATGCATCTTTATGGCTGGAAGGGCCATGTGGAAAGGGACACAAGCTGGGAGTAGGTAAGAGATGACCCCCAACATGGCCAGGTCATAAGAATTAGCCAAGAAATCCTGACTTAATAGCTCTGAGCTAATCCTATCAACTGCCCAACTTCAGAAAACAATAAGGTGCCCAGGTGCAGAGGAAAAGACCCCTGCGGTTTACATATCCTACCAAAGCCTGGCCCAAAAAACCCACTCAACCAAGACATTGAAATAATCCATTTTGTTTACCCTGCCAGAAAGCAATTAACTCACACTCCTTCAGAGAGGGAAATAGAGTATATAAATCCTTGGTTTTGAGAAGTCAGATGCAGTCAGACAAAATGCTGGACCTCACTATATCGTCTTGAATCCTGTTCTGGTCTGCCCTTAAACACAAGTCTTAAGTAACATTTCAGCTTCTTCACTACTCTTCTGGACTGGTAATTATAACCCCAGCCCTTAGCATCTCTATCCATAATTTTTCCTCCCTTTATCCTTCAATTAGCTCTTGTGTGAATGTTTGACTGTTTCTATCTTGTGTGCATGCATGAGTGAATTCCCCTCAATAAAATACATTTTTAGTTTATTTTTGAATCTTGAGCTGGTTCTTTTCCTGCGTGAGCCCATAAACATTGGTAGAAAGATCTCGCTAAACTGCCTCCCTCTAGTTAGCCTCCTGATTTTGAGCTAATTCATTCCCCACTTTTGCAAGGAGATATTTGGCATCATGGGGTGGCCCTTGTTGGCACCTATGTTTTGAGGTAACAGAGTCCAACAAAAGTGCCTCCCTACTGTGATGCCATGCAGCCCAGTGGGTGGGAAAGACTTTATTCAGACAAGACATTTGGCTGACAGAGCTGATTTGTTCTTTTCTGGTGTTCTCTTGCTTAGATCTGTATTTTGAATTTAATTATGTTTTTAACCAGCTATTTACTTAAAAATCTCCTTTCACGGGTTTTGACTGGCCATTCTTTATGTATTGGCTTTAGGATGTTACCTCAAGTGGAATAAACTCATTGACTCAATGGGAGCTTGGTAAATCAATAATTCTGTATCTCTATTGATTCAACAGACGAATCCTAGCCAACACTAACAATTGGCTTCAAGGCCTTAAATCTTTTTTAGAAAGAAGGCACCATAGAAATCATCATCACCATCACCATCATCATCATTATATGTTCCTGTCTGATTCTTATACTTTGTGCTTTTACTTCTTCTGTGCATGCACTAAATTCAATTGCAAAATTTATTTTTATTAACTACCAAGATTTTTGTTTGAAAGGCTGATCAATGAATTAATTTACATCCAATGAAAACAGAGAGAGCTCCAATAAAATCAAGAGTCTCACTATCACTAGTATTGACCACTAGGCAGTAAGCACCAAATATCTTGCCTAGTACAGAGCACTGGAGTTGCCGATGCCAGAATGCTATCTAGATGTATCATTTGTATGCTTCTCCATACACTTGACATATACTTCTTTTTATCTAAACTTTCTATCTCTTTTATAGCCAAGTTTCAGTTTCCACACTGCAAATATGTCTATAAAGCCAAAGGAAGCAATCTTTGTTTCATTTGTGTGAATTTTATTATTGTCATCAACCTGTTTCTCAGATGTAAAGGGAGATATTTCATATCTCCCATGTCCAAAAGGGGGGGAAAAAATGGAGGAGGTTTTCCTCACACAAAAGAGTAAGCAGAATAATATTTCAGAGTGTTCTAGTTATGCATTCAGGTGACTTCTAGGGATGTACTGTACACGTTCATGTATGTCTAGAAATTTTAGTCAAAAAATCAACCCCCAAAATCTGGGTTGACTTATCCATGAATCATCCAAAGTATTGTACCTTAACTCTTATCAAAAAAGGAACCATCCCCTTCTTGGAGCAGAGTGGCAAGAGGTGAAAGCTTAGTCTATCCCTGAATAACCTAAAAGAACTGACCTCTTGTACTGTCTCTACCATAGCATTGCTTCTGGCCTTTTTGAATCCTGGGCAAGAAAATGGTGGCAGCATCTCTTTGGAGCTTCCCCTCAAAGGAACACCAGAAGGTTTGAAAGCGTTGGTGCTTCTTTTTGGTTCTCCTCGAATGAACTGATCTCTCTCCTTTTGCCACTCTATTCAGAGAAGGAGGTCATTCATCCCCTTCTTTGAGTGGAATGAAGAAAGGCCTTTTTTTGTCTTTCTTACCAGACTCACTCTGGGAACCTGCAAAAAGTACAACCCTCAGCAGAACTTTTGTCTCGCACAACAGATATAATCAAAAATATTGTGGCCATTAATGTAGTGGTTTGAGGACTGGACTCAGTCTCTGGAAGACCAAGGTTTGAATCCTCACTCAGCCATGGAAACTCACTGGGTGACCTTGGTCAAATCACACTCTCTCAGTCTTTGGTCATTTCTGCATCACACTGTTATAGTGCCATTATTCCACTTTCAACATCCTGTGGAATTTTGGAGTCTGTAGTTTACCCAGGCCAAAGAGCTCTCTTGCTGAGAATCTAAATACCCCTCCCTAAACTGAAAACCCCAGGATTCCATAGGATGTTAAGTGGAATAATAGCACTATAACAGTGAAGTGCCGAAATGGCCTTCGAGTAAGACAAAAGAAAACCCCTTTTGAACAAACCTTGCAAAGAAGACCCTGACACAGGTTTTCCTTAGGGTTGTCATAAGTCAGAAACAGCTCAAAGGCACACAACAACAACAATTGTAGTCATTTAGAGCACGCTCCTCGCTATATTTACTCAAAACTCCTCTGCTCTCCTGGAAACTCAGAATACATTCTGTGGTTCTCTGTGGTTCCTAGTTTATCTGTCTTGGAAAAGAGGCCTAGAAAGCATGAAAACACCCTTCTCCTTTTTAATAAAGCAACATATTTTCTAAACAAAGGCTGCCAGACCTCCAAAGGTAACATTTTATTAATGTGAGCTGTCTTGTTTTCTAATAACTTCTTTAAGTTGTAGCAGTTATTTTTGATTTTTTTGGGGGGGGGGATTTTCCTTTTGGCTCTGTGCGTTAATCATAATGCAAGGAGACGTATATCCATCATCTGAGCAAATCTAAATGACAACTGATTTGCTCAGCAGGATGTTATCATTAAATTTAGACTCTCTTGCACTGAGGCAAATTTGATTAATATCAGACAAAGCCCATTTGAGCAAATCAATTGATCAGGATAGCAAAGTGTATGCAATAATTATGCTAAAAATAAGGATAAAGGAAATTCATTTGGCCCTCATTTTAATCAGAATGTTCCCAATTTTCCAGGTTTTTTATTTGAATTAAATACTTACACTGAAACTCAGTTATCTTTCAAAATGCACATGTCTCCAAATGTTGCATTGGAGTTCTTGAATTAAAAAAAAGCTTACAAATGAGTGTACGCTATGGTTGTGAAAATATCCCCATTGGAATTTCATTCAGGTTTTTTTTTAATTTGCATCTATGTATTCTTTCTGTCTTTGTTTCATATTAGTTTGCAAGACTGTGGTTCCTTCCTACACTGAAATTCATACCAAAAACAGATGCCTTTTTCCAAACTTGTCTATTTGTTTGCTTTATTTATCTCATTTACACATTTATTCCATTGACTGAAGCATGTTCCTGCATATTTATTTTCAATAATGTGCCTTTTAGCTATTTGCATTTTTAAAAATGCGGTTTGTTTTGTGTACTGAACTAAGGAGTTGGATGCTGGAGGGGAGGTTCTCTCCTGGGCTCATGGTTGCTCAACATCGACCCTTTTCGCACCTTACCTTCTTCCGGCGCTGGGGTGTGGGGCTCGCGCAAGCAGCCTCTGGAGAGAGGCTCTTGCATCCGGAGTCCTTCAGCTCCACACAAGCTTCCTGCTCGCGCGAGAGCCCCACCTCTTCCTTTTGCAGTGCAGCCTGGGACCTTCCCAGGCTGCACTGGACAGGAAGCACGACCGGCCCGGCTCCCAGGGCTCTGCACGCAAGGTAAGTGCATGCGGGGCCCCGGAGCAACACACAACTGCGCACCATTTTCGGCTTCAAGCTGAAAATGAAAAAATGCATGAGCGATCCCTGTCAGGCCCTGGAGAGTCACGCAAATGTGAGAGCATCGTGTGGACCACTCCTCACATGTGCACGATGCTCGAGGGGCCCTTTCTCATCGAAAATGCCATGCGAAAAGGGCCATCTTCATAAATGACTTGTCTGCAGGAGCAAAAGCCAAGCAAATCACATTTACAAATGGCATCAAACTGTGAGAGGTAGTACCTTAGAAGAGAGAATCAGGTTTCAAGGCAGACATAATAGACTGGAAAGCTTGGCCCAAACTAACAAAATGAATTTCAAGAGTTAAAAATGAGAGGTTGTACTTTGTACAATGCTCCAGTATAGGATGGGTTCTACCAGCTTGACAGCTGTACATGTATGCGTCCATAACATGATGCAGCACTCAAAAAGGTTAAGGCAGTTCTAAGTTGCATCAGCATGAGTATAGTGTTCACATTAAAGGTACCACTTTTTGCTGCACTGGTCAAACCTCACTTGAACTACTGTTTCCAATTCTGGGCACCACCGTTTAAGGATAGCAACAAGCTGAAGCATGTCCAGAGAAGGTTGATCAAGATGGTAAAGGATCTAGAAGACAACCCTTGGGAGGAATGGTTGAAGTAGCTGGGTGTATGTGAGATGGGAAAGAGAATACTGAAAAGTGATATAAGGGACATCTTGAAATATCTGAAGGGTTGTCACTTGGAAGATGGAGCAAACTTGTTTTATGCCACTCAAGGGGATAGGACCTCAAGCAATTAATTCAAATAAAAAGAAAACAGATTCTAACTAAACCTTAAGAGGAATGTCCTGTTACCCCCAAACATGGGTGACTCATGATGCCAGTGAAATAGTGGCAAATATTAGGTCAAAGAGGAGGCCTGCCAGAGGGGGGAACCTTACAGGATCCTTTATGTCTGTCCGTACAGGTGCTAGTGAAGAAAAACCAACTGAAGATTCAAAAGTAAGCTTGTTTGTTTTATTAGGGGGAATTAACAATCACACACACTCAAGATCCAAGCAGTCTCACAATCACACAAGGAAAACTGAAGGAAAAGGGAGGAAAGATTTGGATAGTGAGAATTTAGAGCAGCGTGGGTGATATTTACATATTCAGAAGTGAAGGGACAAGGTGCTGAGGCTCAGACAAAAGGTCCAAGTATAGTACCAGAACACAAATTGGAGTGGTGGACATTATGGCAGAGGTACTATGGGCTATCTGACTCAGAGCCAGGGTTTAAATACTCTTTTTCCACCTTGAGGGAAGAAGTGTTAAAGGCTCTCTGGCAGAGTAAACAATGGGGTCAGCAGAGTGGACAATGGAGTCCAGAACAAGCTAATGGTCTTAGCATTGGGTGACAAAGGGGAACTGATGGGAAATGTGATAGCTTCTTAATGGTGGGACAGGTGAGGGGACAAAGGAGAATTTCTATGGACAAAGGGAGAAAATTGAAGACAGTCAGTCATTCTGTAGAAACAGTTTTGGGTGCTATTTTTTTTAAAGTTGAGTCATTGAGGGATATCAGCCAGTCTGTTGTCTGAGGCTTCACTGACTATGATCTAGCCATGTTCTGAGGTCTCAATCTGATCTAGTTTTGCAATGCACATATGCAGCCAGTTCCTTGCCAGCAAGCTTCCCAGTCATAGTAGGATATAATTTATACTTCATGCCAGTTAAATATTTTGGCAATTCAACCATATAATGGAGTAAGAGTATACAGTCTGGTAACAGTCCCCATGGTAAGAGTTGTTCGGCAAGTGGAATGGATTGTCTCAGAAAGTTTTAAAACTTCTTTTTTTGAAAGTTTCTAACAGAGATTTGGTACCAGTCTATCAATCATGCTTTATTTATGGATTTCCTGACTTGGCAGAGGATTACATTAGATGGCTCTTGTGGTTTTGCCAAGCTGAACAGTTCTGTGAGTCTAAGACTGCAATTCATAACAGCTCAGCATTGCATTGTATTTCTGCATGCAGGATGAGCCATATACCAGCCCAAACTTGCTGTATTGGCTCTGAAGCATGGCCATTCTGTGCTTCATGGGGAGCGGGCAGGATTGGAGAAGTATCTGGCTTAGTCCCCACAGTTAGAATAAAAATGATTACATCAGCACTGACATCTGCTGGAGCCCTCTGGAGGTCTCAGATCTGATGTAATTATTTCCCGCCAGCAAGAGGAACATAGCCAGATCCATCCTGCTTGCCATGTGAATGGTTTTGTGGAACAGGGGCTTCAGAGGCTATACAGTAAGTATGGGAGACATGCTGCAAGAGGGAAGAATGAAATAACAATCTCTGGAGCATCCACAAAAGGACACATACAGGTGTAAGGGAAACTTACATGTGTGCATGTACCTAACAGAATGCCAGCCTATGTGTGTTCTTTCTCTGTAGTGCCCCACAAGTCCTGTAAATCTGCTGATGGTCAAGGCAAGATGCCCATTTTCTTAAAAGTCTTAAGATGAATGAAAATGATACTTCACTGAAATTTCAATGAAGTTTAATTTCCACCTCTAGTTTGTACTAGGGCAAACTGACCACAAATGGATTCTTTTACTGACAATAATGGCTGGAATTCTGTTGATGTCTTATGTTCATGCCTGTTCTCCTATAGAAATAATTGAACATTTTTGACCAAGGAGGAACAACTGTATCCAGTTCAAAGCTACAGAAACAGAGGCCATTTCCATACCGGGCTTCTGAAATGGTGCAGAGCGACCTCTCACGGAGGTCTTCTACACCCTAGAGTGGACTGGTGTGGACTACTTTTTGTAGTTCCACACCAGAATCCACTCAGGAGCGGCCGGAACTAGCCGCGCTACGTGTTTTTTAAAAACCTCTTTTTTGAGGTTTTTAAAAAGCATGGAGCGCGCAGCCCTGCGCCGCTCCGTCGCCCGGCTCCGAAGCGGATTTGCAGGCGCGCGCAAGTGCGTGCCTGCAGATCTGCCGGGGGCGGGCTTCCAGCTGGTGAGCTTCTCCGGTTGGTGGACAGCCTCCACCAACCAGAAGCCGCCATTTGGGACGCCGGAGGACTGCGGAGCAGCGAGCTCGTGCTGCTCCACGTGGCAACGGACTTACCCGGTTTCAGGTAAGCTCCGTTTTTGGGTGTTTTCACCCGTCCCCCCCCCCACATGTGAAAAGGGCCAGAGTTGACTATGCAATGCCATTGTGCATAATTGTGTGTGTGTATTGCACAGAGTTGCTCATGGATGTACGTGCACAGTGGATCACACATTTGACTGCTCAAGTTTACAATTTACTACCAAGGCAGCCTTGTGCAACTGCCATGTAGCTCAGTTGGCATCTCCTCTCAGCTTCTGTTAAAAGGCATTATATTAGGAAAATTGCTAGCTCTATTAGTCAAAACTGTGTAGTAAAACTTTTTTTTAGTCACCCAAAAATGCATACACGTGTCTTTGTGCATTATAAACTTAGCAGTCGCAAAGTTGAAGCTGGAGAAAAAACTCTCAGAACAAACTGAATTTAAGATTGGAAAAGTCAGGCCCTGGGAGAAACTGACAAATTTCACCCTGCCATGAAGTGAAATGTCAGCCAGTCAGTCAATTTTATTAAGAGCACAGATCAGTCATGAAAACAAGACAAAAGCAGACATAGCAAAACAAACAAATCCAAAAATCAAAACCAAGATAAAAGTTAGATCACAGTTGTGTATGTATATACATACATATATATCTCGAAGTGGAAATGCAATGATCAGCATCTAAATGAGTAGCAAGCAGCATTCTCTAGGATTAGAATGAGCCAGGATGGTCTTTGACCAACTTGCTCCTAATGAAACATGTTAGATACAGAATTGTGATACCTTCCAAATGGTTTGTTTGGAAGAATCTGAAAGAAGGATGGAGATATAAAACCTGTCATATTTGCCAGAAAACATTTTCAGAATTGGATCTATAAACTAGGAACAGATGTTCTTATCATACAGGTGATATCATAGAACATGGTCAAATGTTTCAGCCGGGGCTGACTGTCAAAGGGCGGTACAGTAAGGAATTTGTAAATATCTTCCTTCCAGTTCAGCCTGATGGCAAAATGTTCAAATGATCCAAAGCAAAGGCTGTGTGGTATTGAGGGATTTCTAGACTGTAAAAGCAACTGCCAAAGTTTGTGCAGTATTTGCCTGCTACGGGATAGCATTGAATTTATGTTCTGTCTTCTTGGAAGGCTATGTTCCAGATCCATTGCCTGATTGCTTCCTTGACCCTAATATCACCTCTGAGGATTCCTTGACTAAGAAAACTCTATGACATGTAGTCACCATTGGTCCACAGGCTATTTGAATGGGAATACACACACATAGGGAATCCCAACCATATTAAAGTTGAATAAGAACACCCGTATTGTTGTAATCCCTGCTTAACAGCCCTCAACCAAACAGAAGAGAACTTGTTGATAAAGATCAGAAATGGGACTAAACCAGGACTGAAGTTCCATTTTAGCCAATAGCTAATTACGTAAAGTTAAGGATATGCTTATTATTGTTAAAACTTTTTTGAATAAACAGTAAAAAAGGACATATAGAACAATATCGAAAACATTAAAAAAACACGGAGACAATAAACTAACAAAGCTAATTATACTAAGTAATTATTATAAAACATAACTAATACACATACAAATTTTAAAACATAATTAAACTAATAACCTCACTTCTAACCTGATACTAACAATTTGGACAATAAGCGCGCGCGCACACACACACACACACACACACAATCAGAAAAGAAACAGGAAACATGGTCAATTTCTCGCTTCTCAGAGAAGAGTATTAGTAATCCTAACTTATACTTTCTCTACGTTCTATTTCTTGGTTCATATATATTCAGGTATATTTACGCAGCTATTTTAAATCATTATTGAGTCTTATCTCAGACTACCCATTATCAACTCAGGATCAATGACACGCTTTGAGTGGGGTCCTTCCAGCTTCTGCTCTGAGCAAGGCAACTGAAATGTCTTTCTGCCTCGCCTGAGACTGTTTATTGTTTCATATACTCAATGGGCATCACAAAGATTTATTGCCAACAAGTATGTCCCCCCTCCCGAGTCCATTCACCCACCTTCCTTCCTTCCTTCCTTCCTTCCTTCCTTCCTTCCTTCCTTCCTGGTGGTATAATTTCTGCCTTCAAACAGAAATGATTTAACTTATTTATGCCTTTCTGTTGTGTAAGTTTCCTGGTTTCTAAAAGAAGAAAGAAATGTGTTAGATTTACTGGTTCTGCTGTAAGTTTAATCATCCAGAAGATCAGAAAGAAAGGCAATGAAGATGCATTATTCTATTTAGGAAGAGTTATAACCCATTTAGTTCCTACACATAAATAGTCTTCTCTCACTACGTCCCTTATTTATTTTTATTTTTTTTTTCCTACAATGAAAATACGTAAAGAGGATAATGAGTTCTCCCTTTATCTGTGCAGCCCAGCTGAGGGGTATAATCTCTCATTCAGTTAAACAATGGGTTAATGATGTGATGGTTCAGGTTACATTTATTGGGGTCTGCATCAAGTAGGGGCAACAGAGATCATGAGCGAGGATGACCAGTTTGGGGAGAGGTTTGGAAGCTTCTCAATGCCTCCAAGATGAGAGGTTATAAAACACTGTGCCACAAAGGACAATAGTAAGACTGATTGAGAGATCTTCATCTGAAAAGATTTTGGAGACTGCTGGAGAGGCCAGGGAAGTGCCACCTGCCTGACTTTTCCTAGGGAAACTGGTTGTAGGCTGGACAAAGTGGTCCAAACTCCCAACGTTCCATGACCGTCCAAGACCCAGAACATTATCTGTAATTGTGAGTAGAATAGCAATGTTCAGAGAGTTGTTTTGGGGCTTATGTTTCTTCTAAACTTGGCTGAATATGACTTAAAGGTTCTCTTTTCCACATTCGCTTCATGTTCCTTTGCTTGGTGTGTGTGCATATATGCATATAGCATCCTCATCTCCAATAGGAATGGAAGGGTAGCCTCTGCGGAGTCAGGGGATGGGAAAAGTGCAAGTTAAACACCCCAGTAATTCCCACTAGGTTACTGGGTCACTGTCTTGTGTCGGCAGCCAGCCAAGGCTTACAGCTATCTAATTAGAACCTGTTAGCAGCAGCCACAAGCCAAGTTTGTATTAGTTTGCTAGCAAATTGCTGGTCATTATTTTGCAGTCTGAGTTCACAGTAGATCCAGAGTGACATCCAGTGGCAAAGTCCATATACAAGGCAAAGGTCAAGGTTTCTAGGAGCACAAGCGAGAAATCCAAATGTAAGCTGGGTTGCTTCCATCAATAGGAATGGTTGACTGCAATAGCTTCCTGCCCTTCTGATCCCTCTTTATATAGGCTTAGAGTCTTCCACAGCTGTTTGCCTAATTAATGAGTCCTTACCATATAAATGCTCAAAGACACCTGCGCTCTCCCTTTTCCAATTACACTGGCAGCCATAAGTACTGTCCCTCTCATGTCTCTATGTTGTGGCTGTTGGGAAAGGTCCTGTCTGGTTCCTTGGGAGGGAGGCATGAGAGTCACATGCAGTGAATCAGAGATGGTAGCAGCAGATAGAATGTGAGGGTGCCTCTCCTATTCACGACTAGGAGATAAGGCCATTACAGAGGTGTTATATGCCTTGCTTCTGGATCTGTAGAGCGTGTTTGACAAAAATTCCAGAGCTGAATGAATATGAAGGTTCTGCAGATCAGTAGCAGAGCACATGCTTTTAATGCAAAATATCCTGGATTCAGTTGCCCCAATCTCTATTTGGGAGTGGCAATGGAAAGAACTTTTGTAAATACTCAAATTGAGATGGAAAGCGGTGTCTCAAGTGTGAAGAAACCCTCATGAGGAGAATGCTGCACAGATGAGAACTTTTGCAATTCAGGACTTATTCTGGCTAAATATATATATATATTTACTCAGACTTCTTCTTCTGCACCAAATGTTCTTTCTATGCACGTAAAAAAAAGTTTTGTGCATAGAAAAATATGATTTACTGCACAGAAAACAGCAATTTGGCACAGAAAATGCTGTTGCCCAATGTAGAGTTTTTGCAGAAGATAAATCCTGAATTGGGAATAATCCTTGAAAACTGAAGTTCTTGGAGACTTTCTCACAGCAGGAACAAAAATTGTTAAATTATTCATTCTTGCCCACAAGAATGAAATTCATGAAGATTGATATCCCTAGTTTACAGCAGTTTAGTTACTAAACTCTAAGTTCTGGACCCATTGGGAGGATATAATTCAGCACATTAGATATTTTTTTAAAAAAAAATCATATTAAAACCAAGGGTGCATTTTTCACCACACTGCCATCAGAACCATCACTGACTGAAAGACAGTCATAGGTATTATTCCTAGGAACAGTAGCCATGAACTTTGCAAAACACAAGAGCTCAGTTTCTCTGGCATGGTATTCTGTAGGAAACCTAGCACAGCAATATTAAAACCTTGCTAGCATATCTCCTTTGCCTTGTCTGTGATTTTACCCCCAAAGACAAAAACAGAAAGTCAAAGGAGAAGGATCCATTTACTTAGCTTCTGCTCATTTAAATAGACCCAAGGGACCAAGATTATTTCCTGTTGACTTTTAACTCAAATCTTTGTAGTGTTAGCTCCCTGCTATATAAGAAGAAACATTTATTTTGATTGGTTTCCCCTAATTCCATTTTAAAATGATCTGCACATTCCTATAACTCTGTTTTTATTTAACACTTTTTGGCTGATACATACCAGACAGGGACTGGCCATTGTGGTCAAATGGAACACTTTTTGCATAGTTAAAAACTCGTCATTTTCAAGAACAAAGCAAGACTTGCGTTAAGTGTCTCATTTCTGCCAATAATCTCAAAGGTGATATGTGAGCAAAAGGTTATAGAATTAGCCCTCCAGAGCACTGCTCTTGCAAAGTAAAATGCAGATGATATTATGCAGGTCTTTCCATTTTTCTTACTTTTTATGCACCTTACTGTGAAAAATTGCTGAGCATATCTTTTTTTCCCATTTATCAAATCCATTAAATTTTAAAGTAAACTATTAAACATTCTAATAACTGGACTTCAAAGGAACTGATATTGGGATGTAATGAGGCAAAATCTCATAGGTGCACTTGCAGATGAATGTACTTGCAATGTGTTTGCAAGTTGAAGAATGTCCAAGAGATACCATCCAATTCGCCAGCTTGAAGATGTGAATGATATGTTATAAATTTGTATGGAACTGCCTCCAGAAATGGCAACCTTCATGACTTTTTCTTTTTTGCAATGTCTAATAAAACTTACTATGGGATGAGCTATGATAACACTATGCCAGGAGACACTGAGACTATTTCTGCCCTACACTGTTATAGTGCTATTATTCTACTTTCAACATCCTGTGGAATTCTGGGGTTTGTAGTTTAGTGAGGCCAAAGAGGTCTCTGGCTGAGAATACTAAATGCCTCTCCCTAAACTGCAAATCCCACAATTCCAAGGGATGTTGAAAGTGGAATAATAGCACTATAACAGTATAGTACAGAAATGGCCTGCAACTCATAGTAAGAGCTCACAGTTCTGTACACTACCTCTGTGGTGAGATCCCAGAGATATAGGCTTATGCACTTTCTGGTGTCATAATTCACCCTTGGGATTAGACAAAGAGGAGTCAGATTGCTTGGAGTTTACAGCAGCCTCTGAGTGGATCTGGGGCCCGAAACAGTTGAGCCCCCCTCCCCGGGCAGAATGTAGCAGATGCAAAGATGTATCTTCTTCTTTTGAAGATCATAGAAGAGATAAAGAGAAGTTTCTTAGGTCTCAGCATCTGCTAACTAGGAAACACTGGCTTATTAAGCACCTGGTGTCCAGAGGCAGCTGCCTATAGATTTCCCAGCAGTTCCCTGGTGTCTTTGTTGCTTGCAACTGACTCTCTTCACCAGGAAGGACTAAAAAGTTCTCCTACTCAGGCTGGGGCTGGAATCCTGTTGGTGTCATTGTTGTTTTTATTTGCCATCACAACAGCTCTGACTTAATGGCGGCCTTTTCAATGTCATCAGCAGCCTACTCAGATCCTGCAAACTCAGGGCTGTGGCTTCCTTCATTAAGTCTGTCCACCTGTGACATGATCTTCCTCTTTTCCAACTGCCTCCCACTTCACCAAGCATTATTGTCTTTTCTAATGAGTCTGCTTTCTTTACATATGCAAGGATGCTTTTTTTTTGACATTTGCTCAATTAACTTATTCAGTTGCATAACAGCAGTTCCATAACTGCAACCATATCATATGGGTCTAAATCTTATGGTTAGTTCTGTGGCCTGTCATTGTGCTTGCATAGTGTACATCTATGCTTATGCAGTAAGATGATGATTGTGCTATACCACTCTTCTAATGCATATCAACATTGTGCAACCAAATGTGGATCTGGCAGTGTGCCTGCTTGTTGTCCTGTCAATGGGGCATGCACAGTGGCTTTCTCCCCAATCCCACTGGATCAACTGGGACATTGAAGGCACTGGAGACAAGAACAACTGCATGGTTAGGATCCTATGAATTAACCCCAACAGTGGTTAGACCCATTTAATCAACTTCTGAATGATGAGCCAACACATAGTTTAATCCAACTGATTCAATGGTGCAAATTAACTTGAAACTAAAATAGGATTTAGGCCCACACAAAATCGTTACACTTGTGGAACTCAGCTTGTGCCACCATGAATTCAGTAATCTGTTGCACAGCTTCATGTGTAAGAGAATATACACAGGTGTATTATAGTAACAAGATTCCACTCAATGTGTTATGCCACTGAGTCGTGCTCATCCCCTGGCCTAGTTCTCTAACACCTTGATGATATGATGTCTGGAATGCAGCAGCTGAGAGCTATGTCGCTTCATTGATGAACACAGTCTATGTTTAATTTTTCAAGGTCTTGTCATTCCAGTGGCTTCATATGCCATGCCAGTTTCTTGTGTAAAATGTAGAAGAGGCTCATTTTAATATCAGTTGATTCAATAGTAGTAGAAGAAGAACAAGAAATAGTCTTGGCTGGTAAGCAAGCTTCCTACAAGTAGAACTGGAAGCTGTAAATTTCATTATCCAGATTGTATCACAATGGCTTCTGAAAGAATGGAAGAGTGTTTTCAACAAATATGCACTAATCTAATCTCTGCAATATTGCAAGTATACCACTGTGAATACATAATTTGCCAGCAAAATTCCATGGCTGTAAGACAATGAATGAGAAGATGAATGAGTCTGATGCCAAATGCCAGGGAAGAAAGTTAATGTATTGTTCCTCAGATTCGTATTTTCTCAGATCATAATTTTCCAAGCTGAATAAGTACTGTAAAAGTACTGGTATTAGAGTGTAGCCTCAGGTCTGTTCACACTACACAATGTAATGCTATTATTCCACTTTAATTGCCATGTTTCCTTCCTATAGAATCCTGGGATTTGCAGTTTTGTGAGGAACTAGATGTTTTTAGCTAAGAATTGTAAAAATCCTTTCCTAAACTGCTAATGACAGCCAGTGTGGTACAGTAGTTTGACCACTGAACTATGATTGTGAAGAGCAGGGTTTGAATCCTTAGTCAGCCATCGAAATCCATTGGATGATGTTGAGCAGGCCATACTTTCTCAGCCTCAAAGGGAAGCAAAGGCAACCCCTCCTGTGGACAAATCTTGCCAAGAAAGCTCCATGATAGGTTCACCTTGTTGTTGTTGTGTGCCTTCAAGTCATTTCTAACTTATGACAACCCTAAGGTGAACCCATCAGGGGGTTTTCTGGGGGCTGAGAGTGTATGACATGCCCAAGGTCATCCAGTGGGTTTCCACAGCCAAGTTGGGAATTGAACCCTGGTTTCCAGGGTTGTAGTGCAACACTCCCATCACTATACCATGCTGCCTTTCAGGTTCACCTTAAAGTTGCCATAAGTCAGAAATGACTTGAAGACACACAACAACAAATTGCTAATACTAGGATTCCATAGGACAGAACCATAGCAGTTAAAGTGGAATCATAGTGTCATACTATGACTATTGGCTCACTGGGCAGATAGTAATGGAAGGAGGAAAAGGGCAGTGGAAAGTCCTATTGATTCAGTTAGGTCTGCTGTGGTTGGGTCTTACAATAAGATTTAGTCATGCTGTACATACAGAAGGTTTCTCTTTCAATCTCTGGATAAGGAAAAATAGGGTATAAATGTCTTAAATACATTGGTGAGAAAGCAGGTTAGTTTGGTCCACAGGAAAAGCAGAATGAAATGGAAAGAACGTCATGAGATGATCTTCTGCTTTGCCATCTCTAACATTTTAGAGTACTGGCAAGTCTCCACCTCTAAGGAATTGTCCTCATTGAAATAAGTGGGATTTCTGAGTTGACGTGCATAGGACCACACATGTAAGCACTGGGTCCAAAGCAACCCTTGGCTTGGGGACAGTAGGTAATTAATTAATGGAGTTCGCTGTCCCATTGTGTAGTACTGAGCACACACTTAGATAACTATAAAAAAGGACTAGAGAATGTTGTGGTGATAAGTCTAGCGGTGACTCCTACTCAGTTAGATTTAGGTCATGGTGGCTCTATGTAAACACCAGGGTTAGAGGCACTATGCCATTGAATGCCACAACAGGGGCATAACTACAAGAGAGGATTATTGCCTTCATATTCTACTTGGTTTAGATGTTTGCTATGTTATTGCTTACTATGTTATTGGCCAAAGTACTACATCATACTTGCATAGTGTGAATCTATATAGGGCAAATACTGAATACAAGTATTAGACAATTGATTTCATATCTGACAATGCACTTGATTATTGTCCCATTGTGAAAAGGAGCACGTGTAATGGCTGTTTCCAGAATCCCAGTGAATCAAATGGTACATTGAAGGCACTGTCAAATAGTTACACAACATCCAAGAATGTGCAGCTACATATGCAATGGTTACAGTTGAACTGAGTATTCCACAATGGCCAAAAAACTGCAAGTACGTGAGTAAAAAAACCTGTATATATGTGTGTATGACAGAGAGAAAGAAACCAACAATATAACAGTCATTGTGTTCTTGTATGTTCTTAGGACTTCTAGGTGACTGTCTTGAAACAAAATGTTGGCACTTAGAACATAAGAGTTTGATCATCCTTTTCATGGAATGTATACGTAGTAATGTTTAATTATATTTAATCAAACCTTTACCACCATAAATTCTCCAAGAGTTTTTTTTAGCAAATATTTATTCTTCCTCCAACTACCCTGAACATTTATTTAGTGTCAACTCTAGAGCAGTTTGTGCTCCTCAGTATGGTTTCGTGAAGGTAACTTAGCTGAAAATCAGAGGGCCTTGTGTACAAGCTAATGTGTTTAGTCTCAGGGTGCCAATATAGCAAATTGCTTGGAATTCCACCTGTTGGGTAACAGATGGAGTACCAGGCGGAGGACTTCACAAAAACTGTGAGCAAGTAATTTGGGAAAATGCAACATGCAGAATTATTCAAGAGTATGTCAACATGAAATCGCAACCCACATACAGCTCTACATACACAAGCATACTTTGGCTCACTGTCAACAGTTATGGTGTATTCCTCTTACTAGTAATTCACACACTCTTCATAGATGGAACTAGGCCTACAGCCTTTGAGGAGGAAGGAATATAGATGCCACCTTTTAGACCACCTGTTCCCCCAAGAAGTGGGGGACATTGGGGTCCACTCACAATGTCAGCATCTCCTTGGAATTTGAAGGAATTATAGCTCAAAGGAAGCCTGTAAGAGGAGTTTAACAGCAGGATCTTTTTATCTATGTTTACCAGTACTAATTGTTGAGAGGCTGCCAGTTAAAGTTAAACAAAATATTTTATTGGAATTGACAAGCATACAAGAGAACAGACACTCTTAGGAACCATACAAGACAATCAGAAAGTGAGGTGAGATAGATCGGATAGAGAGAGATTAGGACTGGAAAGGGTGATAATTACCCATCTTGAAAAAGATGGTCATAGTGGAGGGGTTCAGACAGTGTCTGAGAGTAGCATAGAGGAACGGCAGTTTGGGGCACTATGTACTATGTGCTATGATTGGCTGGGGTCGAAGCTAGGGTTTTTATACCTTATTTCACATCCTGAAGGAGTGCGTTGACAAAACCGTAACAGCTTTCCCACGGGATTGACAAAAGGTTCTGGAATAGGCTGATTATTTTAACTCTGGAGCAACAAAAAATTGATGGGATTCCTGAAAGTCTCTTTATGTTTGGTTAGGTAGAGTATAGGGAAGATCTCCATAAGGTAAGATCTAGAGATGGACTCTGATTGCTCACCAATATGAGTAGTCCATCTTTCATTGGATTCAAAAATGCCAAGAGCCTGAAGCAGTGAAGGGATTAGCACAAACTCATCAGCACTGGAGTTTCTGCATAATCCTATTTGAACTTTTATGTCCCAAACACGTCTCTGGTCAGTGTGACCTCAATCATGTTCTCCAATAATTAATAAGTTCAATAAGTTCAACCACAGTCTTGCAGGAGAGATGGTAAGATATGGTAACACACCTCCTCTCTCAGAGAAGGGATGGGCCAGGGATTGATCTCACTGGGCAGTATTTGCTCAGCCTCTAGCATATTGATTTCTTCATAAAGGATGCAGAGCCAATCATGTCAACTGGACATAATGGCCAAGATTCTACATCATGGTCTACATTTTTTAACTTTATAAATCTGTATTTACATTGCAAAAATGCAATGAAACCTTGTTAGTGAATTGTAAAGATTCACATCCAGGCACTGGCAAGAATGTTCTAATGTGCATCAGATCATGCTGGATGGACATAAGACATTTCTGATGTGCACTGGGTGCTCCTCATGTGCTTTGGGCACTTCTGACACACATTGGAAACTTTGTGATAAAAATTGGATGCCTCTCTTGCTCATTGAGCAGTGATGTGTACTGGGAAGTCCTGCTGTGCTCTGGCTTCCTAGTTGGTGTCCAGATGTACATTGGGAGTGCTCCAATACTCATCAATGCCCATTCACATCAAAGCCATGTTCCATCAATCACTGCACTCACTGCCCACCATTGCACAAGGAACACCCATGCTGAATTCCAGCCAATGTATTTACAGGTATCACAGCTCACATAATTTTCATTTAACTAAGCTAGCCACTGTTGTTATACTCAAGAGAACCCAGCTCAAAATTTACAGTAGGTTTATAGGCCTGCATTGAATGTCTTGATCCCACAGCTTATACATTTACCTGGTGAATTGCCTGATCAGATGTAAAGGTTTTCAAATGTGTGAGATATGGCAACTCATTTTTTTATGACAATAATACTGGAACACATTTCTATCTCCCAGTTTATATCTCCCACCAAATAATTGGTGCTGAAGTAGAGAATGTGAACATTCTGGAGAAATGCTACTGAATTCTACATTCTTGAGGTTCAGACACATTGTTCCTTCTTGGTTGACTTCTGTAGTCCATGGAGACAGGTCTCTGACTTTCTTCTCATGAACTGATAGAACTCACCAATGACTGCATGTACTTTGTGCTGTTACTATGAAAGCACAAGACTCAACTGCAAAATTCAGCCTGTTTATATAGGAGTGACCACAGTTCTGTAGTAGACCACCTGGTCTATTAGAACATTCAGTCTTTGGGGACATCTGTTGAAAAGATCTCAGCAGGATTGGTTACACGTTATAACATCAGACTAAATCCCATTCACGTTTGTCTCACAATAATGCTAGGAATGGATAGATAAATCTGTTCTTTGTACATGTCACCTGTACGTGTATTAATTCACAGTTAAGTCCCATTTCTGTAGAAATCTGCATTTTTAAAAACTGCATGAAAACATGCATAACACTGTCATACACTCATACAAATTTATATATTTATTTCACTTATGAATTTGCTTTTTACCACAAAATCCAGACATTCAAAACGCAACTGCTTTCCAGTCAGTGTATTAGTTTGCTGATTAGTCCACATATTAAAAACATGAAACAACCAACATTTTTAAACATCTTTAGACAGAGTTATCTCATAAGTCTTGGCCTTTGTATAGCCAAGGAAAACATCTTCTTCCATGTTTGTATACAGTGAAAATGAAATCTGAAGTTACATCTGCTTATGTTTTCAGCCAAGGCACAGTCCACAGCTAGTTAGCAGTTACTGCTAGATTATTATTCACTACGGACAGCAGGGGCAGGAACCATTTTTAGTTATGTGTAAGTAGTTTAGTTGTCTCTGTGTGTTTAGTTCATAGTACCTTTTTGTAACTGTTTTTGTATTGTTTGTTTTGTTTGATCTGTTTGTACAGGGTTTTTTTTTTACATTTTTGTTTCCTCTTTGTTATTCAATAAAAATTATTATTAAAAAAAAAAGCATGTGGCCGGGAGCACTCCGCAGAAGCTGCTCCAATAAAACCATGTAATTGTTTACTTTTTTTCTTATTTTCTTCAAGAACATGAACCTGTGCAGATTATGCACAAGTAGCTGTGAGTAAACTACTTTAATATACCTTATTTAAACAAAACTGAGTTTGTGTTTACTTCTCAGCTAGAGGTAAGTGTATGTGGGGCAATAAGACGGGCTGGTAAACTGTTCAAACTGCTGCTTAGTGTGCTAATTGCTCTGCAATGAAGAGAGATCCACCAAATCATTCTCATTTTCCAATAATTTCCTCTGTAATATCAGCAGCCACTTGAAACCCAGTTTCTTTTTAAAGGCATCTGCCGTTATCTGCCGATTCTCCTAGTCTTCATTAAGCTTTTCTCCTTGCTGTATCAGAACTTTTTTTAAAACCATCTGTTATTTGTGTTTAGTTTTTGCTTCATTTGTAATTAGGATCTTTTACTTTCCCTCTTCTGTACTTCTTTTTGTTTAGACAGCTGCTCTCAGCACTCTTCAGTGAGTTAGAAAAGTAGTTCACAGGTCTTATAAATAAAGATGCTCATATGTGTGGTCTGCTGTCATGCCATGCCTGAGGTGATGGCTCACACGTGAAAGACACACCACGTAGCTTGAGTAAATGGCATCATTCCTTCTCATTCCACCTATTCCAGAATGGAGGAAGTCAGAGTGGGAATGAAAAACACAGAATTCACCCCATCTTCTTGATTACTTGTTAAAACCTTTACTTGTAGAACAAGTATTTCAAAATTTTGGAGCTCCGTGTTGTCTGATCTCCTTTCCATACTGGAGCCAGGGCCTTAGAAATTCTCAGCTGTTCCCAGTTTTAATTTGCACATGTTAGACAAAACACAGTGCATGCACAGTTCGCTGAAGCATCAGCTCTCTCTTTGTCCTTTCATGCCCTCTCCTCACTGGTGCTCAATGTATGCACTGATAAAACACTGCAAAGTAGTAATCATGTGCACTCACCTTCATCATGCAAGTAGATTCCACCTCATTCCCCTTCCCAAAGAACAAGAAACTCCATTCAGAACCAGGGAGGGGAGAAGTGGCTGAATTTGTGAGGAGCCTTCTCACTGACTGTCATAAATACCTTGGTGGGGAATGTAGCTAGTGTGGATTGAAGAAATCCTGAGGTCCAAAAGTTGATACATTCAATCTGAGTGAAACAACCAGGTTCGGGAAGACACAGAAGAATAGTCCAGAGAAGCTGTAGCCTGAAGTCACAAGAATGAAAGTCAAGGTATCAGAGCTGCGGGGAGGATGTTCTTCATGAACTGTGTAAATGTTGTATCTAACAATGGCCCTGTGCTCTGGATCACCTTTTCTACAAAGATGGATGACAAAGCAGGAACAGTTGGAGCTGCAGCCACTTGTGGTTTGCCTCATTGCTGGCAGCTCCCCAAGCACTCCTGTGTGTGGATTGTCTGTGTCTGCTACCCTATGAGAAAGGGGTGTTACCACACCATGCAACCCTACTCTGTGGGATGTGTTATTTTCATAATTGGACATCTATGGCTGAAACATGTGTTTGAGACAGCGCTGGCTGGAAGCATGTGCCAGATCAGGATGACCTCAGACATCAGAGAGGATTAGGTGGGAAAGCCTGAAGCTAACGGTTTGTGATAATCCTTTCAAAAACTGCAAGCTACATGCACTTCCAAAAACAAAATAAGGTGAAACTGCCCAGGTGAAGCAATGAGGGACCCTACTGTGAGCATATCCTATGGAAACCTTCCCTATTCATGCTACCTGACCAAAATATTAAGAGATTGTTTCATCACCTATAATTAAGACAATCATCCCATTTTGGACTCCTTTGTCAACCCTGTGAGAAAGCCACTACTGCTTTGTCCACAGACCCTCCTTCAGGGCAGGAAATAGGGTATGAAAACCTTAGCTCCAGCCCTAGTAAATTGTAATACATTGGGCATGTTATGCTGCACATGGTATCCCAGATTCCTAATCCTCCATATTACCCTCAGACGTGTTGTCAGAGCCACTCCACTTTGACCTTCTGCTTCACTATCACCATCATTATCTCCATTTCCACCCAATCTCTCTCTATCCAACCTTTCTTGCCTCATAATTCTGATAGCATTGTATGGTTCTTGAGAATACCTGACTTCTTGTGTGTTTGCTAATTTCAAATAAAATACTCTGTTTAAGTTTTAACTGGAGTTCTCTCTACAGTTAGTACTACAGATTTACCATTAAGCTCACTTAGCAGGCCTCTTTTGAGCTATAATTCCCCAAATTCTAAGGAGACACTGACATTTCAGGTGGACCTCAAAGTCCTCCCACCTCTTAGGGCAACAGAGGCACAACATTGGCCCTTTCCACAGCTTACCTGTTCTTGGTGCTGGAGCACAGGGATCGCGCAAGCAACCTCTTGTGAGAGGCTGTCGCGTTCCTGCTGCTTTGGCGCCGCAGCTGCTTGCTGGTCGCGCGAGCGCCCCACCCCTTCCTACCGCGGCGCAGCCTGGGAGTTGAAGGCTAGCACTGAGGCAGGAAGAGCGACTGGCGCTGCTCAGGAGGCTGTGCACGGCAGGTAAGTGCGCTCCATGCCCCTGAGCATTGCACGACCGTGCGGCATTTTCGGCTTGAAGCCGAAAATAAGAAAATCCATTAGCGGTTCACGTCATGCTCCTGAGCGTCGCGTAAATGTGAGTGTGTCATGCAGACTGCTCCTCACATTTACGCGACGCTTAAGGGGCCCTTTCACTTAAGAAACGCCGTGCAAAAAGGGCCATTGACTCTGTCACTAGGCCTTTCCCATTAGGGCTTGAACCATCAATACATTCTCAACAAACAAACTAGTTGTACCATTCTAACAGGGATAAGGATGGTTGTTCCTAGTTAATGAAGAACCATGGCCTGACCATCCTTCTCCAGGAAGGTATACTGGCAAAGATTTTGAAGATCAAACATATCACAGATGCCAGTTGGGTCTCCAGAACCCAATATGACCTAAGAGAACACAATAGCTGTGTCTTATTGTTCAGTAACCACCCTAAATACACCTCTTGTCTTCTGATTTTAGATATATATATAGTCAAGCCTGCTTAGCACATGGATTGGAGACCACCAAGAACACCAGGGTCTCCAAGTCCATGCCAGAAAAGAATCCTGCTTGAAGCCCTGGAAAGCCATGGCTGCCGGACAGGATTGGTAAGAACGGTCTAGATGGACTAATGATCTGTCTCAATATGTGGCAGTTTTCTGTGTTCCTGGGGTGGATGACCGGTTCAGAATAGGTCATCTTTGTTAACCCTCATCACTAGATGAGAAAGAATGTCATAATTCCTTAATATCATATAATTCCATGAGTTGGATCCAATTTTTGTCTCCTCCGATAGTGTCCAACCTTACCTTCTTCTTCTTTAATCTGAACTTGACTAAAGATGTCTCAGCCATTACACTTGCTTATTTTCATTACTTGGCTGTACCACGTCAATCTGTTTTAATGGCAATTGGTTTATTATGTGGCAATGATCTTGTCATTATTTGAAACATTTCCGCCCCTTTTTGACCTCATGAACTGAAATGACTACAGATGCTAAAAATAATCAAATATTACTGTTTGGCATTTTTATCCCTCCCCCCACCCCCCTGCATGCGACGATCGCCTCCTTGCAAAGTCGAAAGTGCATTAAAAAGTAATATTGTGCTGAGCTCACATATATGCAAACGCCCCTAGATATCTTGTCTCAATAAAGTTTATAGAATGCATTCCCAGAGGCCTGACAACAAAAATGGAATAAATCGCAAGGCTCATAAAAAGATAATGCATGCCAATTTTTTTTTTGTTTTGCTTACATAAACACAAACAAATGCAGCAAGTGTGTGTATGTGTGTGTATATGTATGTATGTGTGTTTTAGCAGCAGCTTTTGTTCATATCAGCCCGTTTTCTTTTTTCAACAATTGTGAATACATTACCTCCAACCAAAAGGTGAATGAGGAGAATTACTATAGAACTTCAACCCCATTTAAAATACCCAAGCTTAAAAAAAAAAAAAGGAAAAGTCAAATGGAAGCTAGGTCTGAAAAGGGTTATTAAAAACAAATCCTGCTCCTTTCTCAATTATAACAAGGAGCTATTCAGAAAGCTATCTTTGGGGGGCTCCATTCTTCCAAAAAAGAGGGTGCAAGTCATCAGAAATGGAACGATGCAAAAGGAAAAGAAAAACACAACATGCAACAGAAGCTGCCGCACCCACTGGAAAGTTTTACTGCACATGTTCCTGTTCCATTGCTATGAAAGAAACAGAAACCAGCACAGTGCTAACTTCAGACTTTGGTATAATCTCATGGGAAGCTGTGTAGCATATAGGACATTTTGTCCAACAAGGTATCTCTCTATTATGTTACTGGGTTTTTTTAGCCTCCTGTGTTTCTCCCTAAGTTGGGATGCGACGCGAGATATAGTGTATCTCAAGTTGCCTATTAATATCTAATCCGTGTGAGACTGCCTTGGGAGCCCTTTGGAGCTGGGAGGCAATATATAAATACTTTAACTATACATACATACCTACCAAATATACTCACGAAGACAGAATCATGTATGGTTGTGAAAGCTGGACAGCGGAGAAAACTGAAAGTAAGAAAATCGACTCTTGAAATGTGGCCCTCAAGGAGAGTTCTGTGGATACTGTGGACTGCCCAAAAGACGAATAACTGGATCCAAGAGCAAATCAAGCCTGAACTCTCACTAGAAGTGAAGATGACTAAACTGGGGCTCTCGTATTTTGGGCATATCATTAGACGGCATGGGTCATTGGACAGGGCAATAATTATTGGTAAAGTAGACTGCAGTAGGAAAAGAGGGAGACTTCATTGCAGGTGGATTGATTCAATCAAGGAAGCTATGGGCCTGCGTTTACAAGACCTGAGTTAGGTGATTCATATGGTCACCATGAATCCAAGCAAACTTGACATCAGGTAACAAGAACAAAAGCACTATAAAATGCATGGCTTGAAATCTCTTGTTAATCCCAACTGGAGCAAACTTATTGAAGCACTTGGTGATTGGTGAGTCAACGTGTGGTTAAATCTTATTTATTTCAGTGGATCTATTCTAGTTGATACTAACGAGAGGATTCAGGGCAATACATTAGAAATATAAAAATTATGCATGATTGTCATTGAAATACTTTCAAACCCCATCTTAATAAATACATCAAACATTAAAATTACAGCACATCAGTTAGATCAACTTTACTACTAAAGGCCTACTGGAATGAAAAGGTATTTGACTGTTGGCAGAAAGGCAGCTGAGAGAGGGATAGCCTACCCTCAGCCCCGTTGCTTTCACAAACATGGCTGGTTGGGATATAAGATGGGGCTTTTTGGTGGTTGTCCATAGATTTTGGAACTCTTTTGTTACCCCAAAATGTGGGTGACTCAGGGGCCTACCCACAATGCCAATACTCTTGTGAAACAGGGGAAATTAGTTTGAAGAGGATGCCTGTGTGGGGGAGATTACTTAATGGGATCTTTTACACCTATATTTACCAGTACTTCTGCAGGGAAGAACTAGCTAGAGATTCAAAAAGTAAGTTTAATGTGTTTTATTGGGGTAATTGCAATCACATGCACAAGATCCAAGCAGTCATGCACTCACACAAGGCTAACTGAAGGAAAACGGAGGAAAAATCGGGATAATGAGATTTCTGGGTGAAGTGGGTGATATTTACCAATCCAGAAGAGCAGCAAAAAAGCAGTGATGTGCCTTAGATACAAATCTAAGGACAGCACACAATTGGGAATCATAGTGGCAGAGTTGCGACCAGCAATCGGTGTACTGCGAGTTGACTGGCCAAAAACTGGGGCTTGAATACTCTTTTCTGCGTGGAGGGCTAGGGTGTTAATGGATCTCTGGCCGAGTAAACAATGGAGTTCACAGAGTGGGCAATGGGGCCTGGAATAGGCTAATGGCCTTAGCATTTGATGACAAAGGGCTAGCGGCTGTCCTGACGGCTCAGTACTTGTTGGACAGGTGTAGGACAAAAGAGAAGCTTGCTTGGCCAAAGGGAGAGAAGTTAAGACAATTAGCCGTCTTGTGTGAATCTTCTAGATGCTATTGTCTCTAAAAGGCTGAGTCATCAGAGGCTAACTTCAAGCCTATTATCGCTGGTGTTTCCCAGTGATTTCCTGACCATGACCTGCTATGCCTGGAGGTCTTTTCTGACCTAATTTGCAACACTTGTGTTTGGCCAGCCTTTTTGTCTTATCGAGCTTGGCCATTCAGCCATAGCAGGGTATATTTATATTTATGCTCATTAATATATTTTTCCTACTAAATCATATGATGCTAATTAAACCATATCAAAGTGTGTGCGTGTACGGCCTGGTAACACTTTACCAGAGAGGCCAGAATGGTTCCTCCTTGCTATCCTTCCATTGTTGGCTGTCCAGCATCCTGCTACCCTGGGCATGCATGGAGCTGCTAGAAACCCTGAATCTATCAGACGAGAGATACTTGCATACTCCCACACACATGGTCTTTTGATCAAAAGGGTCAACCCCCTCCTCCTGATGAAAATAGACAAGATAAGCTTTATTGTTCTCACACAAGCCATTTATCATAAATAGCAAAGGTAGGAAGGTTCCCAAAGATGCTGCAAGATGTTACCAAGCAGGTATATCTTTGCTAATTGCACAATTGCACAGTTCAGTTGAGACATCCTGTTTACCCTTTCATGGACCAGCCAAAACCAGTTCAGGCTGGCCTGATCATCATGTAAGCCCCCATTATCTATGTTCTTACAAAGGTCATGAAAGGGACAAGGGACAGAGGAATCTGATGCAAGCACACAAAATGGAAACACTTTGGTTCAGTTTAAGGCTCACAAAGTTTTAAGGCTTACACCATCAGCAAGGAAAGATTTCATTTTATTTCAATAGGCATTAAAGAACTAAAGGTTGTTGGAGAAAGGGCTTAAGAAGGGGCTATATATTTTCTACTGAACTGTTTTTTAAAAGTATCTTTATCCTTTGTGGGTGCCTTTTACGTTGTTTTAATATTGTGACCAGTTTAATTCTTTTTTTTTTTAATATTAAGTTGATATGGTTTTGGTTATATAGTTTAAAATCATAACCTGCTTTCAGTCCCAACTCTGGGAAAAGGCAGGATATAAATAAAGATCACATTGTCATTGTCATGTTCACCACCACCATCACTAGCATCACCATCATCATTCCCCTGGGAAAGGCATTCCAAATTCTAGGAGTGGCAACCATTTCTATCCCCACCAAATGTACTTCTGAGGACAGTGGGGTTGAGAGAAGGATCTCTCCTGCAGATCTGAAAAGGAGGTCCATAGAAGAAGATACGGTATTTCAAATAGCCTGGACCTGAGCTGTATACAGATTTATAAGTCACTATTACATATACCCAGTGTTGCCTGGGATTTTATTTTCTCAAAGGTAATACTCGTTAGAAAGATTTGAGATCCTGTGTCTCTAATTCCCCAAACTGTCTTGTCCAGTACGTGTAACTTTTCCCCATATTCCCCAATCTAATCTGTATTCAGAGTTATTAACCTACGGAGTTGGATTCCTGAGGGAATACAGTGGCCTCCTTCTTGCTCCTTGCTGCTAGGCTTCACCTCCATAGCAAGCAGCCTGAGACCCAAGAGCTCTCTGCCTGAGAATTCTAAAGGCCCCTCCCTAAACTGCAAATCCCAGGATTCCATGGACTCTTCTTAGGCAGCCAATCATATGAGGTCTTCGCCTGACACAGCCAATCATATGAGGTCTTTGCCTGCCACAGACAGACAAACTTTGACTTTTATATATTAGATTACAAGAAGCTTGAATTGTGCCCAGAAATGGACCAATAGACAGTGGACATCCGCATTGCATGCTCCCTATAATCCACTCTGCCCTGGTCAATGGTCTGTAAACTTCCTACTTCCTGCCCTGATTCACAGTGGCTCCGCCTGCTCCATCCTTTCAGATGGTGTAACAGGCCCTTACTTCTCCCAGCTCGGTGGAGTGATTCCCCAGTCCGATAAGGCTGGTCTTTACCATACAGCTTTGCCTCCCCTTTTATAACACCACCTTTGCGTACAAGGGTGAAGGTTTTCAATGTTTATTTAGAACCGCTGAATAATTTTATGGTAGTGTGTTTTCTGTGTTACTTTATATACTGTATACAACTCAGCCGAGTCAAAATAAACTGTAGCAAGACAACCATCAGAATAAAGTAGTGTTTCAGATTTCAGATCCAAGTCAAGGCTGATATATTTCCTCAGTACATTCTTTCAGGCAGTTCACTTATATCTTTAGATTCTCATATAAAGCACAGGTACCATATAACAGCCCTTTGGTTAGACTCCCACCAAAGGCTCAACCCCCAAGCTTGGTCACACTCCCTGACCAGAGCCTCCTAAGCCTCCTTCTGCCTCTCACTAGGCTTCCACTGAGAATGAAACCTCCCATCACAGCTACACTTTCTAGGGACCCAGTCAGACCCTTCAGTGTCCTGCCACTACTGCCTGTCCAAGGCGAACCAGGAGTGGGAACATGCTGTGGATGTCTTTTTCCCCGGATCTCTGATCTCTAGTACCTCAAAAATACTTTGGTTGAGGTGCTGTTGGGCTGCTAAAGTAGGTTTGGGAGTCATGTTTGGTTAACCATGATGATAGATATGAATCCACACAAATTAGAATATTGTAAGCCAAACTTACGATATTCTCACTCCTGAACGAGACGCCAGCCATGTTTTTTTAAAAGGACATTTTATTTTATTTTTTGTATTATTCTTTTCATCCCTGCTCTTGTGTTGTTTACAGCAACTGCACCCTCTGAAAGAGAGGCCAAAGGACTTGAGCGGAAATTAAGGAAAGCCGACCGAGAGAGTCTACAGAAACTATTCCTCTCCTTTGACATCTGTCATATTTATCTGGACACAACTCATCCATGGGCCAGAGATACAATAATTGGTTGTCTCTTTTTCTGTTTGCACTTTCCATAATCAATTCCCTTCCCTCTTGCTTCTAAGATTTGGACAGGGTTTCTCCAGAGTTCTGCTGTACCACAGAAATAAAGGGACAGCCATCAAAGATGCTTTCTTATGTGTGGTCTTGTCATGTGGATGACATTAATTCATTGGCCTCTGTTATATTCTCAGCTTCAAGGTGAATGACAGTTTCGCAGAGATCTTTTGTAACATTTGTGATTGCCCCCAGCCCAAAATGGTCTATGATGTCTAAATACAATGGAGCTTTCATCAATATATTCAGAAGAAACTGTAATCACAACAGACAGAGCACTATAATTTTTAGCTCAGGCATTGCTTTTGTACCATTTTTCAGTTGCATTAGTGATTATATGATACACGGTTTTGAAACAAAGTGTTTCGATGAACTGTCACTCGTTTCACTGAGTCTTTTGATCAGATATCTGTAAGTGGGAAATGTTGAGCCTTGCCCGAGCACTGTAATGACTTATTCAGAACCAGGTTATGAGTCTCTTGCCAATCAAAATGAGCACTTACAAGATACGACTTTCCTATTATTGGAACTTATAGAACAAATGTGATGCAAATCAATGCAATGCAATTTCATGTAGGCCCCGCTATTAACATCTAATATGTGATTCCAAGGTTTCTTTCATACGTGGGCTTACTGCAATTGAGTGAAGCCAAGGAATATACCTCCTTCTACAATGTCAGAAGGAAAAATCCTTTTGAGCAACCCAGAATCTCTATGAGAAATGTCTTTAGTTAGAGAGTGATTAACAAACATATACATTAAAGCAGGAGAAGGGCATATACAGCTTTCCGGATGTTATTGGACTGCTATTTCCTTGAACAGTTTGAACATGTGTTTCTAGGCCATTTTCACACTACACTTTTATAGTGCTATTATTCCACTTTCAACATCCTGTGGAATTCTGGGGTTTCTAGTTTACTGAGACCAAAGAGCTCTCTGGTTAAAAATTCTAAATGACCCTCCCTAAACTGCAAACCCTAGGATTCCATAGGACATTGAAAGTGAAATAATAGCACTATGACAGTGTAGTGTGGAAATGGCCCTAGTTTTTAAAGAAAAGCATTGCCTTTCCCAGAAAGCAGTGAATCCACGTTTAAATCAAAGTGAGGAAGCCACAATGATCCCAAGAATAGTAATTAAACTTTGATTTTTTTTTTTCAGATCTTCAGATTATCAGAATTTTTTTCCCCACAAAGGAGCATTAAATCTGGGCTTTGGAGTATTATTCTTTATCTATTTGTTGGTTGTGTCTGTATGTGGCTTCCAGTTGCCTCTCGACTTATGGTGATCCCATGAATGATAGAATCATAGAGCTGGAAGAGATCACAAGGGCCATCCAGTCCAACCCCATTCTGCCATCCAGAAATACACCATCAAAGCATTCCCAAAAGATGGCCATTCAGCCTGTGTTTTAAAACCTCCAAAGAAGGAGCCTCTACCATACTCCCAAGCAGCATATTCCACCATTGACTTGATAAACCTTGTGATCTCTTCCAACTCTATGATTCTATGATCCCTTCCTTTGCAATGTAACAGTATCTTTTAGTCCCTTTTCTAGTTATAGCGGTATTGAGATAAAGTTGCTGGCTTGTAGGATGACTTGTGCTGCTGCCTTGTGCTTCGTTGTGGGTGTTGAGGCAACAACAAGTCCTTAAATATCCCTGTTTGGAAGAAATAGTCCCAATTAACCCTCTGCCATCCCACTTTTTCCAGCACCTTTTAAAATGTCGAAGCTTCTCTCTCCTCCACCAGTTCCCCTTTTGTCCTCCACATACTCCAGCTGAAAACTGAGCTCAAAATGCAAATATAGTTTGCAGTCTGTTAACTTAGCAGTGAGGAGCAGAGAAGAGGGGTTGGAATCTTGCCTTCCCCAGTAGCCTCAGATAAAAGCAAATAGCTGCAGCATCTTTTAACTTGTGTATTCTTCCTCATTAATAACTTTTGTCCTCTTTTTATTGACTTTTATCACAAGTTTTAAAAGTACAATAAGAGCTTACAGAAATTTAAGCTTACAGACTGAAGAAAAAAAGAAATACAAGAAGAAAAAGAAAAGTGAAATAAAGAAAAGTGGGGCGGGGAAAGGGATGACTTCTGATATTCCTCTCGGCAGCTACACAGGCATATAATTCTTCGTATCTCTCTGTGCTAAGCTACAACGTAATCTCTTCTTTCAATAACTCTTCCTCTCTGAACCCCAAATCACCCGTTCATTTTCTTATTTTCCCACAAAAAGTCAATAAAAAACTTCAACTCTCCAAGGTCATTTCCGCACTACATTGTTATAGCGCTATTATTCCACTTTCAATGTGCTATGGAATCCTGGGATTTGCAGTTTAAGGAGGGGCATTTAGAGGGTCTCAGTAAACCACAAACCCCAGAATTCCACAGGATGTTGAAAGTGGAATAATAGCACTATAACAGTGTAGTGCGGAAATGACCCAAGAGATCTCACAGGCTTTTGCCCTCTTGACCACACTCTGATGTTGCTTAACTATACATGAACCAGATTTCATCTGTGAAATGTTGGAGGGTATGTGGAAGGGATAGCTAGCATGGTGTAGTAGTCCTAGCATTGAACTTCAAACCTGGAGACCAGGGTTCAATGCCCCGCTTAGCCATGGAAATCTACTGGATGACCTTGGGCATGTCACATACTCTCAGCCCCAGAAAACCCCATGATAGGCTTGCCTTAGGGCAGAGCTTTCCAAACTTTTCCTATTGGTGACACACTTTTTTAGACATCCATCATTTCGTAACACAGTAATTCAGTTTTACAAGCAAACCGGAGATTAAACTAACCCCTTATAAAAGATACAGACATACACATAAATTGTAATAACAAAATGTATGGGGACACAATATATCTCATAAAAACCTTTCATATATTTTTAAAAATGTATGATTTATAAATAATAACATACGTTTCCAAGATTGTAGGCAACACACCTACACACTTCAGATGACACACTAATGTGTTGTGGCACACCATTTGGAATGCCCTGCCTTGGGGTCACCGTAAGTTGGAAACAACTTGAAGACACACAGCAACAACAACAATGTGGAAGCAAGGGGATTGTCTTGTACCCCAGGCCATCTGCTTGTAGCATTCAAAGTTTGATTCAATAACTGTTCTGAAAACTTCTAAGGAACAGAAAAGAAGTACATTTCAAAAACTTTAACTTAACTGACTGTATTGGAAAGCCAAGATATGAATGTATGTATCTGTGTGTGTGTGTGTGTGTGTGTGTGTGTAAAATGAACTATAATGGCAATTAATTTCTTTTAAAAAACTAATTTGCCAAGTTCTGCCCTCATCTAGCCTACCTTCGCCCCCCCCCAAAAAAAAACTTGTATGAAAGCAAGGGTTTCCTTCCATGTTGACTGATTACTGGAGCTTTGATCGTGCAAATAGCAGTTTGCAAATCCAGTGCAGCCATGGGCAACCACAAAACAGGGCTTGCAGGCTGTTTTTTTTGTTTTTTGTTTTTTTTTAAGCCTCATCTATCACTGCATCGTTTTGCACTTGCCATATATCATCCACCTTTTTTCGGTGCCTTCCTCGACATCTGGAGGATTTGTAGCCAGCTAAGTGGAGCAAGGCCTTGTCTGGAATGCCTTACCATGTACTTGGCTGGCTGACACACTTCTGCATTTCCCCTGCTTTAGCTTTATTTTAAATAAAGTTGACAGGTTCAATATATCCTTCCTAGAAAAAGGATATATTTGGCAGAATCATAAGTAAAAGGGAGTAAACTGAAGGTCTATAGGAGAGAGAAAGGAAGAGAATGGGGGGGGGGGAGGGATGAAAGAACTGAGCCTCTCTAATGCCCACGTGCATTTATAATAACACAAACAGCTACTGCTACAATAATTGCATTTGCTCTGAACTCAAGGGACCTATAAAACAGGATAATGGAGCATATGCATTGCAATTCACCCCTTGTTTGTATTAAACATTATTTCACAAAATGGAACACTCCCTTCCTCCCTCTCTTTCAATCTGGACTTTCATGTGGGACCATTTGCCTTCCAACTTCTCTTTGATATGCACCATTTCTGTGGATGTAGTCCCCAGACGTTTTTGAGTTCTGGATTATTGCCTGGAAACCTGTTGATGCCTTACATATGCATAAATTCCCCTGTGGAAGTCTTTCACCATTTTCATCCAATGCAGAACAGTCGTATTCAGTTCAAGGCTGCTGAAGCAGGATTATGCATGTAGCATTATTGTATCTTGGCATGTATTTTTGGTGTGCATGTATGCCCATGATGTGTACTTCCTGTACACATGGTGCACACGCAAATGTGTGCATGTATTTGATTGTGCAAAATCAGACTTAATGAGGTAGTATTGTGACACTGGCCATTTCCACACGATGTTGCTGCCCCATGATGGGGACATGTTGCTGCCGGTCCATGAGCTGTGCTTTCACAATCTCAGGATATTCCATGACCAGAAAAAAAAAATCTGGTAATGGTTCTCAAACACACGACAGCAGCCATGCAGAAAGGGAGGAAGTACAATTTAGGCGCTTCCTTCCCCAATGCAGCACAGGAAGCAGCCAACTGTGCCGAGGAAACAAGGCACGTGTTGCTCAGGCAGCCAACTGGGTGCGAAGGGGAACCTTCAGAACATGCTCCCATCCCAGCAGTGACACTACTGGGATCACAACGGGACAATGACGGAGAAGAGTAAGGTGCAGAAATGGCCACTGCCATATAACTCCTTGAATGTAAAGTTACTCTCTGTCTTCTTACTCTTGGATCTCAGCAACTTTGTTGTTCCAAGAATAGACCCCATACAGCAAACATTTATCTTTCCTTTCTGGTTTCTTTCTGAAGGTTCATGCACTACGTTACACAGGCAATTTTCCCACAGCTTTCAGATCCTTCATGTTTTCTGCATCTCCTCTATGGGGAAGGATGATACCTTATCAGTAAAGGCTATAGCTCAGTGGTGAGAAATCTTCATTGTATGCAGAAGGTCCAAAGTTCAACCCTTCTCATGTCCAGCTAGGAATGAGGAAACAACCAGCTGGAAATCTGGAGACCTGTTGCCTGTCACTGTTAACATTACTGGGCCCTGGTTAATACTTGGATGGGAGACCAATACTAAAAGTTAACACTAAAGGTCTCTGGGCAGGGCTAAGAAAGTGTTCTGCTGATACCCTGGAGAACCACAACCACTCAGAGCTAACAGTACTGACCTGGATGGACCAATGATCTGACTGAGTACAATGCAGCTTCCTCAGTTCCTATAGGCTGGAAGAATCAATGGTCTCACTCAGAAGAGACCTTAAGTTTACTCCCTTCAGTTTTACTAGCAAAACAGACGTTAAACTAATCCCATATAAAGGATAAAGACACATAAATTGTAATAACAAAATCTATGGGGACACAACGTATCTCATGATATGAGACATATATGATTTATAAATAATAACATACATTTCCAAGATTGTAGGCGACATACCCACACACTTCAGATAGCACACTAATGTGTCGTGGCACACCATTTGGAAAGCCCTGCCTTAGGGTCACCATAAATTGGAAACAACTTGAAGACACAGAGCAACAACAACAATGTGGAAGCAAGGGGATTGTCTTGTACCCTTCAGTTTACTCCTTTCCATGTTCTGTATTACAAATGCATACATGTTCCTTAACTAACCAAGAAAAAGAAGAAGCCATTGTGATGCAATTGTAGCAAGGATCAAGTTATAATTCTTTAGGTATGGTTTTAGCAATCTACTGCTGTCAGTAGCTGGCATCCTGTTACTGGCATATGCAGGCATAAGTCTACCTTATGCCTCTGTATGTTTTGTTTTTTTTTTGGTTGTTGGAGAAGTTGGTATTCCCTTCCACCCTCTGCAATAATCAAAAGGCCCTCTTCACACGGCTGAGTGGTTGAACCCCATGTGCATGCACACACACACACATACACACACACAGCCATTCCATGGCTGGCAGAAGGGGAGAGCCAAGGCATGCCTGGCTATGTTCCCATAGCCAGACATAGAATGATTATATCACACTCTGAGACCTCTGGAAGATCTTGGAGGATCTTGGCTGATGATGCAATCATTTTGCATCTGGCCATGGACACATAGCCAGATGATTTTTCTCATCCCATCCCCCATCTCTCCACCAACTGTGGAACAGCCAAGTGGGCTACTGTGGCTGATCAGTAAGTCTATGAGATGTGAAATGATCAACTGTTGTATAATTCTGCATGTGGAACTATTATATTATGTTGAGCCATACAGGACTTGTATGTATCAGTAAAACACCACAGAAAGAGAGTGAAGACTCTTGTAGCAACCATATACCTGACCACATCAAGAGACCTTTTTCTGCAGTGTTTCATGAAAGCCATGAAAACTGTAAATGGAGAAGTGAAAGAAGATGCAAACAAGCAGAAAGCCCCTGATGCTGCAGCAAATGTGAACATTTGTGCATAATCAACAGGGTTGTCTATCCAAGCTGTGATTCTAACCGTAATTTCTTCCAGTGTGATTTCTTGAAGAAATGTCTTTTGTTTCTGGTAATATAGTGACTCTAAAAAGGAGAATAGATCTCTGCTAAACTGAGAAAGAGAGTGAGAGAGAAAGAGTGGGGGAGATTTATACATTGTGAACTGGCTCCAGACTCCACCATGCTTTATTAAGTAGACCCATTAAAATCAATGGAACTTAATTAGATCATGACTAAATTAATTGTCATTGATTTTGACGGACCTGTCCTGCGTATGACTACACTTGGAAACCCCCCTCCCCATGCTATATTTTCACTTAATTTCATCTCTGGCAACCTCAAAGAGAAGTGGCAGTGCCAGTTTATGTTTGAAATGGGTGCTGTAGAACCACTGAGTCATAGGATTGGGCGGAAGAAACTCCCAAATGCCATCTAGTCCAACCCCCCATCAATGCAGAGATCCATTGCTAAAGCACCCCAGAGAGGCAAGCGTCCAAAATAGGTTTTAAAACCTTCAATGAAATAGAGTCTACCACATTCCAAGAGACTGCAGTCCACCGTCCAAAGGTTCTCACCATCAAGAAGTTCTTCCTAATGTTTAGTTGGAATCTTCTTTCTTGTAATCTGAATCCAAGTTCAAGTTCTCTCCTCAAGCAGGTGTCAAGCTTGCTCCATCTACCACACAACACTCTTTAGTTACTTAAAAGTAGCTATAATACTTAGTGTACTTATTTTGTATTCGTAGCATAGTTTATTATCCTTTGTTTTTTATTAAGTAAAAAAGAGAAGAAAACACAAATGAAAGATAGAAAATACAAAAAAGAAAAAAAATACAACAGTGCAAATATCAACAAACATCCTAACCTACACATGTCTAAAACCACTGCTAGCAAAACATAACTAAAAATTGATTCCTATACTTCTTGCAAACCATTTATATTGTTTAAGCATTTACAACTATTGATTCATTTGTTTTATCCCATAATTGCTAATCACTGATCAATTTATTTATCTGCTTACTTAATTTCTCAAGTTCATAAATAAATTGTTAACTTGTTCTAGTTTCCTTTTACTAATACTAAATCATCAAGAGATAATAATTATCTGTATTAAAAATAACATTTTAAAACAACAAGACATCTTCTAAATCTACTTTTACATTTCTCATATAGTAATATAAACTTTAAGTTTCAAAACCTATTGTCATCAGATCACCTTCATTCTTTTTTTTTTTAAAAAACAATCAACCACTTCCATTCATACACTTAGCATACTTAATTAAGTAGGTGATCTAGAATCTCAGCCCATTTCGTTCATAGTTTTGGCTCTGACCTATTTAAATATAAAGCATGGTAGATATTGAGGTTGGGTAACCTGCAGGCTTCCAGATGTTGTTGGACTACAATTGCCAGCATCCCTCACAAATGCTAAGAATGATGGGAACGTCAGACCGAAAATATCTTGTGGGTGCCCAACCTTGGAACACAATGGTGGAAATCAGGTGGTCCTCCAAATGTTGTTAGACTGTAATTCCCAGCATTCCTCACCATGAGATCTATTTCTTCAGATTTCTGGGAGTTGCAGTCCAATGGCATCTGGAGGTCTGTATGATTTCCACTCTGGTAGAAAGCTAGCATGGAATAAAGGTTTGAGTGCTGGACTATGACCCTGGAGACCAAGATTCAATTTGCTGCTTAGTCATGGAAATCCAAGGGATGACCTGGGACATGTCACACACTCTCATCCCCAGAAAAACCTGTGATAGGTTCACCTTAGGATCACCATAAGTCGGAAATGACTTGAAGGCACCCAACAACAAGAATGTATGAACAGAGAGCCAGCATGGTTTGAGTGCTGGATCCAAACTCTAGGACACCAGGCTTTGAATTTCTGCTCAGTCATGGAAACCCACTGATTGATGTTGGATAAATCACACTCTCCTTAAAAGAAAGCCAGCGGCAAATTTCCTCTGGAGAAAAAAATATTTCAAAGAAAACCCAGTAATTGGTTCACTCTAGGGTGCCATACATCTGAAACAACTTGAAGGAACCAACAACAATGACAACACTGTATCTCAGATGGCTTTGGGAATGTCTAAAAGCATGCATGACACTCACCTTTGAAATGCATATATTTAAAAAGGTCACAGAATTAATAATTCCAACTGGCATATAACATAAAAATAGACAAGACTTTTTCTTTTCTTTCCCTTTCTTACAGGGAGTTTTTTTTTTCTTTAACAAGCTTCTTCTGTCTTTCTTAATCAACTAAGAATAGGCTGTGATTACAGTCATCATTATGCAATTAATCACTATAATTACATTTTATTGGGGTAATAGTTTAAAAATCAGTGAACATACTCTGTGCTCTCGCTTGACTGGGAAACATGCTAAAGCTTGTCAGAAAGGAATTCCTTCAAAAAGTTCCTGTATTACTTGCTTTTCTTATCAGCAACTTGTGATCATTTTTACAGCTCTAGCCCCATGGTAAACAAATTGCAGATGGCAGCAACTCACCCTTTTTTGGCTGAAAAGGAATCTGGTCCCATTAGATTGCAATTCCATATATTTGGTCAATATTTGCCAGGAGGGGGACAAACATATTTTCCCTCCAGCCTTTCCTAGATTCCTGCTTTCTCAGGATGAATTTAGCTTCTTTTGCAGACTGATGATATCAAGGCTGTAAATGTGTAGGTGTTATGTCCATGCATAAATTCCCATATACCTGTGAATATACTTTTTGGGCCATTGTGAAATGGACATATTCAGACATAAGTATTATGAAATATACTTGCTGAAAATACTTGTGTATAAGTCTAGAAATGGAAGTTAAAAAACAACCCAAAATACCTGGGTCAACTTATCCGTGGTTCAAGGTAAGTACTGTGCTTTAACTCTTATCAAAACAGTAACCATCCCATCTCTGAGTAGAGGCATGAAAGGTCTTTTTGAGTCCCTGGGAGAAAAAATGGCAGGGGTGGTGGCTGCCCCCTGAGGTAGCACTGGAGTTTTCCTTTCTCTGTGGAATGACTCTCGATTTATCCATGGGTCATATCAAAACCCATAATTTTGCCCCCCAAATGTGCTCTCAGATTGAGTGTAGTAGCTTCATGCTAGGCAAGTAAGATCTCAGCCTTTGTTTGAAAACAGTATTGCTGTTATGCCTCTATTGGGTCAACCAAAGCATGGAGTAGCTCTAAAGCTCTATACATGAGATGAGATATTAGAAAAACAAAGTTGAGGGAAGGAATGAAAACAGTCTGAGTTGAACATCATGGTGACTGCTGAATCACAGTCTTGAAAAGAGATATAAAAATCTGTCAGTTTCAGTTTCATAGCATTTCTCAGAAACAATATATCATCCTCTTTCCATTCCAGTTTTGTACTGAATGGCCAGTATGTTTTTTTAACCCTTTCCACACGGAATCCTATATTTTTACCCTTTCAGGAAAGCCCTATTTTTTTCTAAAATGCATCTTTCGATACATTTTCCGTGCCTCAAACATTCATTCTTATTCATTTTCTCCTTTCCCCTAAACATGTTTGCATGCATTTTCCATACATATTGATTTTTAATCATGTGCATTTTCAAATCTAGGCACGGTTTCCCTCTGTTGAAACACAGTGGAAGCTTCTGAAATGCATTTCTTTCTGCTTCATCCCACTGCCAGTTGTGAGAAATGCAAACACGACAAATGGCCCAAATCCTATTGTTAGGACCTAAAACTGAAGTAGATTGGACGTACCTACGGGTTGACTCACCACTGATCAGCTGACTGCATGAGTGCTGGAGATGGGCCAGCTGAATCCTCGAATCCTTTGCAGGGATTCGAGATTTGGGAATCCAAATCCCTGTGTCAAAATAGGCAAACTGAATCTTTCGAATCCGCCACCCAAACAGTTTGTTGGAGACCGGAACGCCTGTAAACTTGGGAGACCAGGATGCCTGAAAACTTGGGAGACTAGACACAAAAGGGAAGATGGCAAGTAGGTGAATTTTTCCCTTGGAGTAATAATGGCCTTTGCTAACAATTTCAGAAATTACATCTGGGGTTGTATTCTAACATTTCATATTTAAGTTCAGCGCTTGACTGGAAGCCACAGGCTTGAGATTTCAAGGACAGCTGAAACATTCCTTTGCATGGCTCCCTTGCAAAGCTCTTTCAGACACAATTCTGGGGTTTCTAGTTTTACAAGGTGTCACAGCCTTCTCTGCCAAAGTGTGCTGGTGCACCATCAAACCCCACAATGCCAGAAGGAGCTATGCAAAGAAAAGCCAGTTTTGACCTGGATTATCTCTCTACTATAGTATGTGGCCCTGTTTACACAGGCAGGAAAATGTGGGATTAAGCCACATTTTCCTGCCTGTGTAGAAAGGGCTTTCATGTCATTTTCAGTCTGGGGAGATCCTGAGGCAAAACTATGACGATTGTCCTGGCCAGATTTCTTCAGAGGGAGGTTTGCCTTTGCCTAGGCTTTTGCTAAGGCTGAAAGAGTGTGTCTTGCCCAAGATTATCCTTCTTTCCCTTGCTTTTTAAACCCTTTTTTTTTTAAAAAAAAAAGGATTCAAAAGATTCAAGATTAGTGAGATTTGTGGATTCCCAGAACCTTCCAGGGATTCGGATCCGGAAAATCCTGGATTCGTCCCATCCCTAATAAGCGCAATCTAGCTGAGACACACCAACAGGGATTCAACCAAATGTCTTTCTCATCTCTAGTTTTGAGAAGAAAGTGGGAAGGAACAGTCTCCAGACAATCAAATAAGTCTCTTGGAAATGATTTTGTGGCTTCAGGTTTTGCCTGTAGCCACCCGTAAGACTGTTGTTATTTTAGCAATGAAATATTACCTATGAAAGGATATTGTTTTATTTCTTTTAAGAAATACTGAAATTTCATCAGTGGGGGAAGTTTTTTTAAATTATTGTGACTGTTACGTTAATTGTATTGTCAATCGTGGATTAATACGATTCTGTAGTATAGTATTGTTCAATTGTAGGATGCTTGTGTAGACGTAGATGTAGTTGTTTGTACTTGTGTTTATACTGTATTGATGTATGATGTTTTGTTTGGTTGTCTTGTTTGTTTTGTATGGTCCATTTCTTCTTTTTTTCCAATTTTTTATTGTTCTTTTTCATTGTCTGAAGATTGTCTTAGCTTTGTGTGATTCATTTCCTTTTTAAAAAACTAAAAAAAAAAAGATTGCTGTGATAAAAGAAAGGAGAAATGTTTGATTCCCCCCATTTTTAAGTACAAACTTGGGCATTGTGCAGAACAGTCTCCCAGTGCTGGCTGTGCTTTCCACATAAACAGAGCGGAAAATTCACTGTTTTAGTCCAAATTTTAAGCAGCTGTACAAGGTGATGAACCTCTTTTGTTTTCATCACTATGGATAGCTCTTTGTAGTTTTTGAGGAAAGCTAGATTCACATGTTGCTGTTACTATAGCCTTCCTATACAAGGCCAATCAACTTCATTACTAGTTCAAAATGAAGAAAACCCATGCAGTTTCTAGCACATGACTGAATTAGGGGATGGTTTAGAAAAGGACCCAAAACTTTAGATAAAGATATGTCTAACATTGTTAATACAGAATCTATACTAAGAAGGCTGGAAATAATTTTGGTTACAGTGCTAGTCCCTTTTTTTAATCTTAGCAGTTTTTGTGTTTTTTTTTTTAAAAAGAAAGCCAATACAGGCTAGTTTTATCTTGCAGTTAGAAGGGATGAACCCTGAGACAATTAAATGGCCACTGACTGTGACCTTCAGTGGATGTGCCTTAGGCAGCATTAAAACTGCAGCAGCTAGTGGCTTTCAGATCAGTGGGGTACTGAATATGCCCTGGGTTTTCTTCTGTTATTTCAAAGCACTATCCAAGATGATCAACCTGTTTGAGACATATGATTCAGCCCTTTAGCTCACTGCAAGTTCAGACTAAGGCCATTTCCACACTAGCTGTTAAAATGCTATTATTCCACTTTCAACATCCTATGGAATCCTGGGGTTTGCAGTTTAGGGAGGGGCCTTTGAGGCCCCTCCCTAAACTGCAAACTCCAGGATTCCATAGGATGTTGAATGTGGAATAATAGCACTATAACAGTCTAGTGTGGAAAGGCCGAACACTCAGAGTGGATTGGCCACATTGTGAAGTAAGAAGCTGGGACAAAGCTGGATACAGTTATCCAATCACAGCTTATGGACTGATGGGAGCAAGTCTATGGGGAAAAGGATATATCCTAGAAGCTTGTCTATTAAAGAGTTAAGGCCAGTTGGAAATAGAGTTGTGGCAGATAGGGAGAGAGGAAAAGATAAGATCTAGGACTCCACCGTGCTCCAAAACAGCACATTCCACTGTCAAACAGCTCTTACCATCAAGAAGTTCATCCTAATGTTTTGGCGGAATCTCTTTTTCTCTAGTTTGAAGCCATTGGATGGTGTCCTAGCCTCTGGAATGGCAGAAAACAGACTTGTTCCATCCTCCATGTGACATCTCTTCAAATATTTAAACGCGGCTATCATGTCACCTCTTAACCTTCTCTTCTCCAGGCTCAGCACAGCCAGCTCCATAAGCTGCTCCTCATAGGGTTTCATGGTTTTCAGACCTTTTATCAGTTTGGTCTCCCTCCTCTGGACACATTCCAGAAACTTTCAGGGAAAAAGAAAAACATCTGCGGGGAAAAGCTTAAGTAGCCCTCCCTTTCTATATACTTGCAGATTCTTTCTATTATGATAGCTAAAGACATTGTTGGGAAGCTACTCACACATCTGTTCCAACTCTACTTTGGCCCTTAGTTTCAGCTCATTGCTCAGTTATATGAGCAGGTGGCTTGCCGTTTTCTTTTCTTTTCTAATCTTTTGCCACTTTGCTGAAAGAAAAACTCAAGGATAGGCAGTGCACGTCCAGTAAGGCACAGAACAGGGGATTTGTATATTAATCTCTGCAGATTTAAGGTAGCCTTCAGCAAACTGTGGCAGAGGGGTGGAGGTAACGCCAAAATGAGCAAAGATCGTTCATTCATTCATTCATTCAATTTATACCCTCTCTTTCTCCTGCCATGGGGCCAAAGGTAGCTGGCTTATAATAATTTAAAATAGAAGTTGGCTCAAATGTTATATTATAAAAGTTAAAGCAAATGGAATGACAGTACTATGGTTTGAATGTTTTTTTAATCTGTTTTAACCATTTTTTAAACATTTAATTCTTTTTACACTTTTGTAAACTAATAATGTAGCTTAATCCTGTTTTAAAAAAATATTGGAAGCTGCCTTGAATGCCAACTCAGGAGAAAGGCGGGATATAAATTCATTAAATAAACAATACTACTTAAACATGGCTAGTTAGACACAGTTTAAATACATTTTCAAATATAATGAAAAATGAATGAGATGAAAACACAGCACCTCTCTTTAAACACTGTTCTGTCATATGATTAAAATCAATCAAAGACATGCCTGGGTGAAAAGATCTTAACCTTCTGGCTGAAAGACAGCAAGGAAAGCTCTAAACAGACCTCTTGTGAATGGGAGTTCCACAGCCTGAGAATAAGTCTCCAAGAAGAACATCTCCCAAGTCCTCACCCAACGGGACTGTGATGGTGGTAGGACTGAGAGAAAGCCCTTCCCCAAGATCTTAAAACTCAGCCTGCTCATAGAGGGAAATACACTCTTCTAGACAGTCTGGCCCCAATGTATTTGAATGGATATTCTCTTACAAAATCACCAAATGCTCAAGGGCAAGGAAACATTTGATTTTTTCCTTGGCCCACCACCCCAAAGACTGAGGCCATTTCCACACTAGACAATTATAATGCTATTATTCCACTTTCAGCATCGTGTGGAATCCTGGGGTTTGCCATTTAGGGAGGACCTCCAAGAGATCCTATTGCTGAAAGCCCAGCTCAGGTCTTGCAAAGTCAGGGCTGTGGCTTCCTTTGTTGAGGCCATCCACCTGTATCAAGTCCTTTCCCTTTTCCAACTGTCTTCATCTTTTCCCAGGATTATCACTGCCGATGTCTTACTTACATAATTTTTAAATATTTGAAGGGATGCCATATGGACGATGGAGCAAGCCTGTTTTCTGCTGCTCCAGAGCATAGGACATGGAGCAATGACTTCAAACATCAGGAAAAGAGATTCCATTTAAAGATTAAGACCTTCCTAATGGTAAGAGAAATCTGACAGTGGGATATGCTGCTCTGGGGTGAGGTGGAGTCTCCTTCCTTATGTTTAAATCTTTTTATTTCAAAAGAGAAAAAGAAAACCAAGCTACACGTCCTGTTATACAAACATATTCATAATAAAATTTGTACAAAACACTGAAAACAATACTATATTGAATATTGGAGAAGAAAAATAGAATAATACTAGCCAAATGGAACCTGATAGCAGTAACCAAATAGGGGGCGGGGGGGACATGGAAAAATGATTTAGAGTATATTCTCAGTTCCTCCCTTATGACCCCTTATTATTATCCAGTCAGTTATCACATACATGTTATTCACCACTGATAAAAATAAACTTAAAAAAAAGAGTTTTCAAAAAAAAGGGCTGGGTGGCCATCTGTTAGGGTTGCTTTGATGATGTATTCCTGCATGGTGGGAGTTTGGACTCGATGGCCCTTGTGGTCTCTTCCAGCTATAGTCTATGATTCACAGAATCATAGACTACAGAAATAATCAAGATTCAAAGGTTTAAGTGATAATGTAAATAGACACTTGTGTTGCACAACCCTCTCTGCTGAATACCAACATTGTGCAACCAGCTATGGACTGGCCTTCTCTAAATGTCTTCCAAAAGAGGTTGGGCAGCTACCTGCTCGAGATGCTTTAGCTGGAGGTCCTGCATTGAGCAGGGAGTTGGACTTGATGGCCCATGAGGCCACTTCCAACTCTAAAATCCTATGATTCTATGATCCTATGGCAACATGCCTGCAATGGAAAATGCACAGTGACTGTCTGAAGTAGCCTGTTGAAGGTTTTGATGAACACCTAGCCTTCATCCAAGAATGTCCAACTGCAAGACTGGAATCTTGTGCTTAGTCCTAACTGAAGTTGACCCATTGAATCGGTTGTTGAATGGGGCACCAACACATAGGTAACCCTAATTGATTCAATGATTCTACACTAGTCAGATCTAACAATAGGGTTTGGGTTTATGTTGAATGATGGCACTTGTGAAATTCCACTTCTTCAACCATGAGCTTCCACATTCATGGGGGTTGGCATGCAGGACCCTTTTGAAAGTGGAACAAACCTCAAATATCTATACGTTCTCCCCCAAAACCATATATAGTACACACAAAATGTATGATACATTTGAATCTGCAGTGGGGAGCACACCAGCCAACTGGTTCTGCCTTTGAGGCAATGGGGATCTTTCACAAGGCAGAAGTAGACTCCCGCTGCTGCCCTACACCATTTTTAACTAGGGATTTAACAAGCCTTTCCTCACTTTGACAGTCTTTCTTAGTCTCTCTCAGTCTCGCAAGGTTTTCAGAGAGGCTGCAAACACAAGGTGAAGTCTCTCTTAAAAATGGCATAGGGCAGTAGCAGAGGTGGTGGCAAATAATCTGTAGGGTTATCAGATCTATGTGTGATAAACCCATGGATGTGGAGAACTGACTTATGTCCATTACACAGTGGTCAAAAGCTAGCATATATAAGGATGTGTAAGGGGTATATAAGAGAGTTGTACAGGTGTACGACACAAACTTTTAAATGCCCTCCACCACCACCCACACCTTGCAACAGTAAAGGACATATTGAGAAATTTCTTTGGGTGGGAAAACACATCCCAAATCTAACCGAAAAATAAATTGCACTGTATGAGAGAGTGAACAGACGTACAAGAAGGTGACTGAATATTCCTGAAGCATTATTTTTCTCTTGAGTCATGCTGAGACTGTCCCCACTCCTACTCTTTCAAAGCAGCAGAATAACGAAACAAAAAAAATACCTTGTGCTTTACTGTTAGCAACTTTATTTTATATCTATTTTTAAGCTGGGAAGTAATTTGCTGCCTGCTGCTTCAAAACGCAATCCATGAGATTCTGTTCTAACTCTTCTGCAACAGATGGCAATGGTGCAAGACAGGACTAGCTTCAGTTTGGGGGAAGGCTTGGCAAAGTGCCCTCTAGAGCCCCTCTCCCATCTTGGAAGCCATCTGGTGGCAGCTGTGGGTGGCTACGACCATTCATACTGGGTTTCCCACACTTCAGCAGGGGACTTGATCTAGATATTATTGCAGGGCATTAGAGATGGGACTAATATTAAAAAGCATTCAAAATTGGTTGAAATAATGAGTTCCTTGAGTGTTGGGAAGCCCTTATGTGGTGAATCGTAGAGGGGTGAGAATCACTGTAGTTTGGGACCTATCACACACACGCACACACACACACACACACACACAATGAATGTGTGTGGCTGTTTTTTGTTTTTTTGTGTTTTGTTTGCACAGAAAACACATCCTGTTCAGAAAAGAAATTTCCTGCTCAGAAAACAGATTTCCTTCTCAGAAAGCAAGTTTTATGCACAAAACCCAACACATCCAGTGCAGATTTTTGTTTTATTGGTGTGTGTGTGAGTGAGAGAGAAAAAGGGAGAGAGAATGCTGTTTTCTACTTAGGAAATATGCTGTTTGTACAAATGATGCCGTTTTCAGTGCCAAAAAGTATACAGATTAGGGTGCCAGGAAATGACATCTTCAGGGCATTCTCAGTCTCGGGGGTGTTGAGAACAGGTAGCTGGAGAGACCCCACAGGGTCTTACCACAACCGTTCTACTCAATGTGTCCCATGAACAGGAAATCACTGCAGATATTTTTTTTTCCATTGACCAAATCTGCAGCATCTCAGAAACCCTTTCATTGGAGTGCTGCCTGGCTGGAAAAAAAAAAAAAGTTTGGGGGGCGTGTTGAGTCATTAACTGTAAACGTGAATCTCGAAAGTCATGAGGTCGTAGGTCTGGCTTACGATCTCATAGCTATTGAGCCAGATGCCAGCCTTCGTGTTTTAGTTTTGTTAAAGAGCTCATTGACATGACATAGTTATAACACTGTCATCCCATTTTGGCTGCCATGTGTCCATCCTATGGAATCCTGGGGTTTGCAGTTTAGAAAGGGGTACTTAGAACTCTCAGCCAAAGAGCTCTAGTACCAACCCAAACAGCAAACCCCCGAATTCCATAAGATGCATCTACAGCAGTTACGATGGAATCATAGTGCAATAATGGGGTGTGAAAGGACCGTATGACTGCTGCCATTTACTGTGATTTGGTCATCAAGAAACAACTATTGACTGTAGAAATGGAAGAATGCAGATATCTTTAAAAACTGGGGTGGGGGGATTGCTTGAAAAAATTGTTGGACTTAGCTGAAATGAACAAATTGATGATAGCATTAAGAGAGAAATCAGTGGCAACTTTCACCAAGAACTGGTCATCATAAACAAGCTTTTTGCAAGAAAAAAAATTGTAATATTTTCGTCGGATTTGATAAATTGTATTTATGAGAATTGTAGCGGTGGAAGTATTGGGAAGATATTTGTAGTTAGAGAAGCTGTTCTCTTTTCATGGAATCAATAACAGTCTGTGTTAGGAATGTGGGACACTGCCTTTACTGTCTGGATGCTAGTGTTAGTATTACCACTAGTATTTTGTATTAATACTAGGGATTAGGGTTAGTTTTTAGGAAATGGTATTTAGGATATGTTCATATCCTAAATGTAGTTTTGTGTGGTTGTGGTTTAATTTTTTATTTTGTTTTGTATGCAAGTGTGTGTATTCTTAATAAAGCGTATTATTATTATTATTATTATTATTATTATTATTATTATTAAAAATTAAACAGCCATTCATACAACTTCTCTTGGACTTGGATGAGGCAGGCTTTTCCATTCTGATGAACAGTGAATGGTATAAGAAAAACACATTGAATCCCATTTTGAGCCCCTTGGTGTTCTTGACATTTGTTTCAGAATGAATTTTTAAAAATGGAACAAAATGGGTCCTATTTGGTTCCATGTTTCATTCTTTCTCAAACAAATTCACGCTCCACTGCAAAATCTAAACTGATCCTACTTAACAGTAACCACCAGAATACCTGTAACATCCAACTTCAGTATTCTCTCCACTCAAACCCATGAGCATTTTTGTCTTCTTCCTAGTGTTGAAGCTGTGCTTTTAACGGCTCTGTAAATCAAATGCACCAAGATAATAATTCCTGTCTATGGAACTGAAGATTATTTATGGCAGGGAAAGCACTCAAGGAAATACATCCTTTCATTTCTAAACGGAACTAGTAGGAAGCAGTTAAATCTTTTCTGGGGAGGGACCTGCCCAGAAATCATTTCCTCAAAGGAGAAGGTGAGGAACTGCAACAGTAAAAATAGGCTTACATTTTGGATTTGCCTAAGTCAGAAATAACTTGAAGGCACACAACAACAGCAACAAAATGCATAAGTCCACAGTAACAAGGGAGCAAATCCATCTCTTTCTCATCTGGATCCCTTCTCTCCTAAGTCTGCTTCATGCACTTTCCATATTTGTTTGAATTCTTAATTATTTTGTTTAAAAAACGAAATCCACATGAAAACTCACTTTTATATATGGGTTTTAAAAACCATTTTCTTTCAAAATATGGATTTTGAAGTTCATTTTGATGATGTGCCATTCATGGATTACTAAGTATGTGTGGCTCATCTCAATGTGGAGCTTAATTTTTAAAATCATGCCCCATGCTCTTGTACGTCCATCTGCTTGATCCACCTTGATCATTCCTTGGCCATATAACCTTCTTCTCAAATTGGTTTTCACTCCGAAAAAAATTATTTGGCAATAGTAGTATGACTCTAAAGCAATAGTATGTGGGTGAAATGGACAATGTTAGTTAGGCCCTGAATGTACCAGGCCAAACAAAAGCTAGATAAAAGAGAAGACCTAGCCTAGAATCCTGTTGTCCTACATCTGTGAAAGTTCCCTTACATAGCTGGACTTTTGTAGCTGCGTTTGTTGTTGTAATGCATGTATTTAGTTCATAGGCCATTTCCATATGGCATCACTGTCCCGCAATGGGGACACATTGGCAGTGGTCCACGAGTCGTGCTTTCGCACAGTGTTGTCAGGGTCCCACAGCCACCATGGCCCTACCCATTGCCGTCATAGGATATTCACTTAGCAGAAAAAAACGATTAAGCACCCATGATCACATGATGCTCCTGTCACTGCCAGTCATGTGGAAGGAGTAGAAGCTTGATGCAGGTGCTTCCTTCCACAGCACAGGAAACAGGCCAGCTGCTCAGTGGAAGGAAGGTGTGTGTCACTCGCACTGCCTTCCATAGGCAGCCAGCCAGATGTAGAGGAGAGCATTTGTGTCATGCTCCCATCGTGGCAAATACACTGCTAGGATGACATCAGAACCACAACAGGAACTGATAAGATGCAGAAATGGTCATAGTTGACCCTTTCACAGAGACCTAAATCCTGTTGTTCATACAAACTACAGTAAAGCCATCAAATCACTTGGATTTACCTGTGTGTTGGCTTGCCATTCAACAATCAGGTCAGTGGATTTACTCTAATTGGGAATAACTCACAGGATTCTAGACATGCAGTTGGGCTTTCTTGGATGACATGTGAAAATTCATGGGTGCCTTCATTATACTGCTTGATTCGCTGGGATTGCAGAATAGCTACTGTGCCATCCCCATAGCTAATGGGACTATAAGCAGACTGTGATAGATGATGGCTCTGAGGTCGATGAGCAATTGATTGTGCCAGAAACAGAGCCAGTGATAGACCAAACTACCTTGAAAACACCCCCATCAGCTGAAAGACAAGCTGAGACAGAGTTGCTGCAACCAGTGCCAGTGGGAGAGGGGACCAGCAATGATTTAGAGGAATTAGATTCACCTTTGCCCCCCCCCCAGCTCCCAATCACGCAGGAGACAGAAACGGGCAGCTCAGAGGGAAGCCCTTTGGGCAAGATTGAATAAACAAAACAACTATTTTTGTCAACATATAAGTTGGTTGGCATGGCTTGCTGTTTGCTTGTAGCAAATCACTACTCAAGCCCACGACCCTTGTGTTCTGGCTCTCTTGACGCTCTTGGACTGACCTTTGGCGTTCTGGATTTGACCTTGACTTCGGCTCAGCTCAGCGTTTCTCCTTGATTGTTTGCATTTGGACTCCCCCCACTGCCTCCTTCTCTTGGGCAAGTTCTATCACCTTCCTCCCCTTGATGGCAGAGAGGCACAGGCAAGGAATTGAACCCTGACACAGACACACAGGGCAGATACCCAGGGTCAGTATTCAGCAGAAGGCTGCTATAACACAACCCCAATATGTGAGTGCAGATTTACACAACATGAGCAAAATGAAGGATCTCAGCCCTCAGGTTCATTCCCTCCCTCATCCCAATAATAATGTGACAGGACATGATGGTTTGTGCCTCCATCCTTTCCCATCCTTGTAAATGGAGTACTATGAGGGCGGGAAAATGGTTCCAATAACATAATGGCTGGAATTCTGTTAGGTATGGGTGTGCATGTAGTTGTCCCCTTACGTACACAGAGGTGCTTTTTCAGACATTGTAGGGGTTGGTGTTCCCTTATTCCTTCTGCAGTGCCCAAAGCACACCCGCCAACTTACTATTCAGTTGAAGCCACACCTTATGGCTATTCCATGCTTTGTGGTGAGAAGACAGGCTAGCAGAAGTGTCTGGATAATTCTGTTATAATTCACCAGCTTGGAGGACTCAGATGAGGAAGAGGCAAATTGCCAAGAAGCTGCAGTTCTTCTGAGTCTGAAGAGATGGAAGCTGAGGCAGTAGAGGATCTGGTTTCCCAGCAGGATGTGGCAGAGGCTCAGATGCTGAAGGTGACACACCACCTTCACTGAGAGACAGAGAAACACCAAGCCTGGTGGCTTTCAATTCTTCCATAGTCCCCAGGGACCACCTTTTTTTTCCAGTGAAAATGGGGTGAATTTCCTCTCCTTGAAGCCTCCAAGAGTGGAAATTTATTTTTGCAATAGTTTGCAAGTCTCTGCAGTGTTTAACAGAAAAGTACTCTTTTTTTTTTTTTTCAAAAGCAGAGGCCAACCTCCGGCTACCTCTTGTTTTATTGTTACTTTTTTTTAAAATAAAGTTTTTTGGTTATCTATGTAGCCCTCAGAGAGATCTGCCCAGTCACTCATCTCTGCACTAGAAATACATACCAACTTTGCATCCATTCAAATTAAATGTTTAAATTATTATTAAATACCATTAAATAAATCAATTTTCCCACATCCATATCTAGGCCACGCCTCCATCTGTCTGTTGTTGTGGTACTTTTTAAATTGGAAAAAATTAGGGATGGGATGAATCCCGAATTTTCTGAATCCCTGGAAGGTTCTGGGAATCCATAAATCTCACGAATTTCAAATCTTTTGAATCCTTTTTCAAAAAAGGGTTTAAAAAGCAAGGGAAAGAAGGATAATCTTGGGCAAGACACACTCTCTCAGCCTTAGCAAAAGCCTAGGCAAAGGCAAACCTCCCTCTGAAGAAATCTGGCCAAGACAATTGTCGTAGTTTTGCCTCAGGATCTCCCCAGATTGAAAATGACATGAAGGCCCTTTCTACACAGGCAGGAAAATGTGGCTTAATCCCACATTTTCCTGCCTGTGTAAACAGGGCCACATGCTACAGTACAGAGATAGTCCAGATCAAAACTGGATTTTCTTCGCATCATTCCCTATGGCATCCTGGAATTTGTAGTTTGATGATGCACCAGCACACTTTGGCAGAGAAGGCTGTGACACCTTGTAAAACTCCAAACCCCAGAATTGTGTCTGAAAGAGCTTTGCAAGGGAGCTCTGCAAAGGAGTCTTTGAGCTATCCTTGAAATCTCAAGCCTGTAGCTTCCAGTCAAGTGCTGAACTTAAATATGAAATGTTCAATTTAAATATTACTCCAAGCGAAAAACTCACCTACTTGCCATCTGCCCTTATGTATCTGGTCTCCCAGGGTTTCAGGTGTCCCGGTCTCCAACAAACTATTTGGTTGGTGGATTCAAAAGATTCAGTTTGCCTATTTTGGCACAGGGATTCGGGCTCACAAATCTCGAATCCTTCCCCAGGATTCAAGGATTTGGTTGGCCCATCCCCAAACAAAATCCATACTATCGATCCTATGGCAACAACGTGAATGCGGATACACTGAAGTCTTCCTGCTCATGTCACAGCCATTGAGCATAATGGGATTCAATAATGAGATACAGAGGTTCCCCTGCATACATGTAGTCCACATTGAATCCAAACAGTGCAGTCTGAGAGATTCAGTACAAAAAGTCCAACTCAGCAAATTCCTGAGACATCTCTCCTTTCCACTATACTCAGAAGTGTGGGTTGGTATTTATCTTGTCATCCCTCTCATCCTCAGCGAATGTTCAGAGCTAATGGAAAAACCAACAGCTTCCTTTACCTTATTAAGGCCCCTTTGAAAGTAAATCAAAATTCTGGGGAGTTTGAAATGATGTAAAACTATGAAAACACTATTTAGCACAAAGACAGCCAGTCACAGTAAAATAGGAGGTGATCTTCTCAGACAAGAATGTCTTATCACATAACCCTGCTTTGCTTTTTTTTTTTTTTTTGTACATTGAAAAAGAGGAGAGGAATAAAGATTTTTTAAAAAATGGTTCAGTGAAAAAATGCACATGTGCCTTCAGAGATAATGCTGGATGATTATATATTTGCCTTCTTTTTCAAAGAGCAGGTTAATAGTCTCAGCAGTTTAAGATATACATTCCTTCCATATTCTAACAAGAAATATCTCAGAATGTAACAGGAGGGGGAAAATCAAGGAACTTATCACAAACAAAATCAAGAAAAATGTGTTACTGAGAGTTGCTTCCCTCCTTCATCTTACATTACTAACAGTAATCTCGCTCACATTAGAATGGTAACCACATTGCACAATTTTAGCAGTTTGATACCAGTTTAACTGCTAGACTCTTATCTGATGGTATCCTTGGATTTGTAGTTTCAAGAGGGACTAATATATTTCTAGTCCACTCCTACATACAATAGCATTAGAGTTATTTAGCAGACAATTTTAAGTAACTCTCAAAACTGCAAATGCAAGGATTTTCATAGGGTAGAACCAGGGCAGGTAAGATGCTAGCAAAATGCAATCATTGTCTAGGACAGATAAGAATTCAGGAATCTGTAACTGCAGAAATGGAGGAGGACGACGACAAAGCGAAAGAGGATGAATGGATTTCATACATACCTCTCCCTATGGATTGGGCTAGAGAACAATGACAGATTAAAATGCAACAGAGTAGATGCATAACACCAGTTAAAAACACATAGCATTAGTTAGAAGAGCATATAAAACATTGAACACAGTAAATTCATACTTTTAAATTCATAATTTAAAAATTCTCTAGAAAGGTCTGCCAGAAGAGACTGCTCTTTTGAGCTCAGTGTATCTGGCTGACCTGTCTCCCCTGGCAGGTCATTCCAGAATCTGAGGGTGGCTGAAGAAAATGTCCAATAACAGTTGTCAGTTTTTGCTGGCTTCAGTCAATGTCCCTCAGAGGACCTGAATATGCAGGGCACATTATATGGGAGAAGGTAGTCCCATAGGTAACCTGGATCCAAACTGTGTAGGACTTTAAAAATAACCGTTGTGTCCTGCTTAGAAACTAATAGTTAGCCAGGAATGACAGCTAGGAATCTAAATCCTAGCTAGTCTGTTGTCTTCAGTAAACTCTAGTTTACTGTCCTCAGCAAACTCTAGTTTACTGAGGGATGGTAAACTGACCAGATTTAGATGTCAAAATGCTTTTTTTAAAAAAAAAAAAATCTGCTGGCTGCTACATAGAAAATTTATGTTGTTGCTGTTGGACAATCCATATTTTTGAGAACTGATTTTTTGTAAATTCACAGAATCCAAAGTTGTGATAACCGTCGTCCTGCTACATGGACAGGTGAAAAGTAGCTGTGCTGAAAGGGTTGTTTGTATGTTTTTCATCAATCGGCTGTCTTTTTTGTGTTTGCTGTGTGTGTGCTTACCTACAGAAAGGAAGAAGACTGTTCCCCACTGCTGCCTCATGTTTGTGGGTGTTGAAGTAGCAAAGAGGTAGAGTAGAGGAAAGTGTGTTTTGTATGACAGACCCATGATTTATAACATTCAGGTAGTAAGTTAATTTTGTAAAGTAATGGAAACTGAATAGCCTTTGTGGTATAATGCTTTGAGTGTTGCACTAGGATTTGCAGAGACATGGTTTCAGACCCAAGCTCAGCTATGGTGACCCTCGACAGGTCATACACTCTTAACTTTAGAGGAAGACAGTGTCAACCTTCCTATGAAAAGCTCTTGCCAAGAAAACCCTTGGGTAGCTGTGCCATGAGCCAGACTCAACTTGGAGGCCCATAACAACAACAACGGGGGAAAAACTACAGGTTTAATATCCTTTATCTGAAATGCTTGCATCCAGGAGTGTTCCCTATTTCTAATTGATTGATTGATTGATTGATTGATTGATTGATTGATTCTGCAATACAGTACAAGCACCTGTCTACAAAATGGTGTAGTGCAGCAGTAGAGGCAATGGTTAAGGCCTGGGTGGCAGACACACATTCTTTGGACTCTCCCACCTCCAGGGAGCAGAGAGGAGCAGGAGGGAGGGGGATGGTATGGCTGAGCTTCCAGCCAAGCTTGCACAAGTGGTGGCCACAGTGGCTGTTGCTGCTCTTCCACTGCCATTCCTTAATCAAAGTGAGGTCTAGAGTGGGATGCAGTAGTGATGGTTGCTGCTGGCAACTGTCTACAGCCTTGGCTTAGAGGAGAGCCCCACACCAAAAAAAAAACCCCCCTCTCCTCTTTCTTCTGCTTCAACCACCAGATCCCAGATAGTGCCTTTCCTTCTCAGGAAGAGGACTTCGGGTTCCACCCGCAATGCCAGCATCTCTTTAAAATTTGGAGGAATTATAACTCAAAGGAGGCCTGTGAGAGCAGGGCAACAGCAGACCTTTTCACCTGCATCTACCAGTAGTAACTGTAGAGAGGACTCCAGTTAAAAGTTAAACAGAGTATTTTATTTGGGATCAACAAACGCACGAGAAATCAGACACTCACAAGAACCATACAAGGCTATCAGAAAGTGAGGCATGAAAGATTGGATAGAGAGAGATTGGGGTGAAGAGGGTGATAGTTACCAGTCCTGAAGCAGAAGGTTAAAATGGAGTGGTTTAGACAGCATCTAAGGGTACCAAGAATGAATAGAAGTCTGGTATCACCTATTACATTCAATTTGTTGGGGCTGAAGCCGGGGTTTATATACCCTATTTCCTACCCTGAAAGAGGGTGAGTGCAGAAAACAGTAATTGCTTTCTCATGGGGTTGACAAAGGAGTCTGGAATGGGCTGATTGCCTTAATTCTAGGTGACAAACATTGATGGGAGTCATGACAATCTCTTAATAGCTTGATCAGGTAAGGTGAATAGGGAAGATCTCTGTAGGATAAGATTGTGGGGTGGTGTGATTGCTCACCAATCAGGGCAGTTTCTCTTTCATTGTTCTCAGGAATGCTCAGAGCTGGGGGTTTTGAAAGGGTTATCACAAACCCATTAGCATCAGGTTTTCCTGCCTAATCCTCTCTGAATTACATCTAAAGTCAGTCTGACCTGGGAACATGCTTCTGGCCAGTGCACTTTCAAAATGTTTTCCAGGCATAAATATGTTCAATTATGCAAATAATACATCCTGCAGAATGGGCAGCTTAGGATATGGTAACAGTGGATGGGAGCCCAGTAATTGCAGCCAAGTTTGACAGTGGCAGAAGCTGGGATGCCAGCCACCCACATCTGCCTTTGAAGAAGCAGCTACAGCACTCCTGCTTGTTTGTTCAGATGGAGAGAGATGAGAGGATGCCTGAAATGGTGGGAGGCTTGGATTCCTATCATTTCACAGATCCTCACATCAGCCTCCAGCTGCCTCTTTCTTCAACCTTGCAAAGATAGTAGCACCAAAATTTCAGATTTTGGAATATTCCAGTTTTTGGAATTCTGGATAGAGCATACTTAAGCTGCATTTCGATTTGATAACGCAGAAAGTAAGAAATTGCAAAAACATATGCATAACTTTTGCAACCCTGCTTTCATTTTTCCCTGCTCCATCTTTCTGCCAGCCCCTCCCTGACACATCGCAACGTCGTTCATTGATTTGTCAGTTCCACCTAATCGCTCAACAGATGTAAGCCTAAATCCTACTGTTAGCCCCAACTATAACTGATCCATTGAATCAGTTGGATTTATCTCCCTTGGCTCACCATTCAATCAATTCAACAGGACTACTCTACTTGGGACTCACCAACGCAATTGTTGCCACTGTCACATTTAAAAGTTTGGGGTTAATATGTTAACTTTTTAACCACACATTTCTCAGTGAAGATGGTTAATACCTGCCATAAAGCTCTCTAATTATCCCATTCTGAGATGCCCATGCTATTTTTTTTAAAAAACAAAGCCTCTAGCACATTTGTGATACAGCATATATTATGCCGCCCACTTCCTTCTTACTATTAGGAAAGATTTGCTTTCTTTAATCTCTGCACAGTAGGATGGCATGGGGGTGGAAGGCATGCAGAGCTTTACGGAAGCAAACGAGCAGGTATCTTGTCTTCCTTCAGCATAGCATAAAGTCAGAAATGTGGAAGTGGAGCTAACTCTCATTGAGCACCACCAGAATCCCGGCTATCCACATATACTTGACTCAATATAGAACCCAACTGGGCAAATTAGATCTGGGCATGATTGAGATTGGATCAGTCTTGACATAATCTACTCCAGGACTCAATTAGGCCAACCCAATACAATCTGACCTTGGTACAAATCAGTGTGGATCCATCCAACTCATTTCATTTTTCGGGAGTCAGCTGAAGTAGCTATATAGCTAGGAGAAGTTGCTTCTAAAGAAACATTCCCAGGAATGTCCTGCAGTTTAAGGATACAATTTTGTTAGTGTGGAAATCTCTGTGTTCATTTACTGTTCTCATTATTGTTATTATTACAGGCCAGAATCCTCTATCAAGTCTATGTTATGTAATTTTACACATACTTTGTAACATAGCAGAGGCACTAAGAAACCCTGTTAGTGAATTATTCTTATTCTTATTTCTTACTTCTTACCTACCTCTCCCCATGGATCAATGCAGGGGGACAACAATAAATTAACATGTAACAGTTGAAAACAGAACACCAATTAAAAGAATCATTTTTTAAAAAAAAATTACAAATACTTAGGCCATTTCCACACTACACTGTTCTAGTGCTATTATTCCACTGTCAACATCCTGTGGAATTCTGGGGTTTGTAGTTTACAGAGGCCAAAGAGCTCTCTGGCTGAGAATTCTAAAGGCCCCTCCCTAAACTGCAAACCCCAGGATTCCATAGGATGTTAGAAGTGGAATAATAGCACTAGAACAGTGTAGAGCAGAAATGGCCTTAAAAACAGACAATACAGGCTTAAAATTCACAATTTAAAATCATCAGGACAAGCCTGTCAGAAGAGACTGGTCTTTAATGCTGCTTTAAATTTGGACAGCATATTCTGCTGTTGAATCTCTTCCGGCAGGTCATTCCACAATCTAGGGAGGGCTGAAGAAAAAGTCTTCTGGGTGACCAATGCCAGTCTGGTCTTGGTTGGTTGAAGTAAATGTGCCCCACAGAAACTGAATGCATGAGGCAGATTATATGGGACGAGATGATCCCATAGATAACCTGGACTCAAACCATGTAGGGCTTTAAAGGTAGTAACCAACACTTTGTACTTTGCCCAGAAACTAATTGGCAGTCAGTAGAGTGACTTTAATATTGGTGTGATATGATCACTCCTAGATATACCAGTAACCAATCTGACTGCTGCATTTTGAACCAGTTGAAGTTTCCAAAGTTGGTACAGAAATAGCCCAGTGTACTGCACATAGCAAAATGCTACAGTACACTCTTCTTAATATTATTGTTGGTTGTGTGCTTTAAAGTCATTTCTAAGCTACAATGACCGTAAGGCAAACATGGTTTTCTGAGGCTGAGAATGTGTGATGTGCCCAAGGTCACCCAGTGGGTTTCCATGGCCGAGCAGGGAATTGAACCCTGGTCTCCAGGTTCGTAGTCCACTCTCAGATACCAAATATTCCTATAGAAAGTACCCTAAAAATATCAGTTTAATCTCAGAGATTAGGACAGGAAAAGAAGATCCAAGGAGACTTCAGGTGACTGAAAAGTACTTAACGCAATTTCTGCTGCTCTCTCTAAGACATCTTTTACTTTTTAAGTGCCGAGCACGGTTGCGTTTCCAACATCACAAACAATGAATTGGATACATTTGCAAATGTCAATTTGCACCAATTGCTTTTTCATCCCTGCTTCTGAGCAAACACAGATTGGATCAAGTGATGCATCTACCATTTTACAGTATAGTCCGGAACATGCGGTTAGATGCTGAGAAAACATTGCTGAGGACATGATGTGTCAGCTCATTTCTGAATTGCTGTCCTTCATTGTTGATGGGGTGAGGCACAAACCTTCTACCTGGTATTGTACTGAAAGACAAAATGTACAATCACAAAGTCTCTGTGCCCTGGGTAGAACCTGTCAAAAAAAAAAATCAGTATGTGAATTTCAGCAGAACTTTCTACCCTTTTGCAGAAAGAAAGAAAGTCCATAACACATTCTTTCTCTCTCTCTCTCTCTCTGTCTCTCTCTATATGTGTGTGTGTGTGTGTGTGTGTGTGTGTGTGTGTAGCAAACAGAATATGTTTTTGCACATGGTGGAGAAAGCATAATGACAACAGCAGTTTACACATATTTATTCTCCTCTCTGCATACACTATAATAAGTATTTAGCAGTTAAATCTTTCCTGCATAATTATGCTGGTCACAATCCAGTCTGAGAGTTAAGCATCCTTAAGACCACTGCTTTTAGTGGGCTTAAACATGCTTAACACTGGCTGTGATTGTAACCATTCTCTTGTGGAAGGCATTTCTACCTGCCATGGTTCTACCTCCTGTACTTCTACCCATTCCATTGATCAGTGCAGATGTAACACCAGATGAGAGAAGGAAGCTGCTCAGAGTTTGAGCTTGCAGGCTGTGTATCAGGTTTTGTGCAGCTTACAGGTGGCTTCAGAAGCAAATCAAAACCCATCACAAAATCTTGTCCTGCATGACTTTCTGTGTCTATATTTTGGATATTAACACGGCTCTTCCTGGCAATTTTTGAAAAATTATATGAATGAAAAGGAACATACAGGTTTTATGGCTTCCAGACTAAAAGAATTTACAGTTCACTACCTATCCTTCCGCTGGGTTCGGCACTCTCCGTTATGTGTTTTGCTAAATTGCACAATTTCATTTTATTGGTATAATTTTGCATTGTTACTGTTTTGCATAATTTTATGTTAGAGGACTAGAAATAAATCCTCCCAAAGCATATATAGCTCTCTCATACATATACATGCTGTGGTTTCTAAGATTTCATCAGGTGTTCCCTAGACAGTGATGCAGTAGTTTGAATGTTGGACCATGACTCTGGAGATCAGAGTTCGAATCCACAGTCAGCTGTGGAAACCCACTGGGTTACTTTGGGCAAGTCACACTCTCTCAGTCTCAGAGGAAGGCAACAGCAAACTCCCTCTGAACCAATCTCACCAAGAAAATCCCGTGACAGGTTCACCTTAGGGTAATCATAAGACAGTAGCAACTGGAAGGCACATTACAACAACAGTTCTAACCATTTAAAGCATACTCCTGGTTATATTTATTCAGAAGTAAACTCTCCTGTTCTCCTGAGAACCCAAAATTCACTCCATGCATTTCTGAGTCCCAGCAACAATAATAAGTATCCAAGACCCAGTGTTAAATATGCTAGGGCAACAAAGGGAAATAAGAAGTCATCAGAAGATATTATTATATTTAATAACTGCGGCAAGGTTGACATATGCACAGCACTGGAAAGAAAAGAAGCATATTGATATAGAAGAATGGAAGTTAAAAGTTCTGGATATGACAGAGGTGGAAAAGTTAGCATTTTCTTTGAAGAATAAATCTGTCCAGAACTTTGAGAAAGAATGGAAAAGAGTATTGGATTGGGTAAGGATATAAATGTATAAGAAATCAAAGAAGAAATAATGTAACTGTTCTTCTCTCTGTAAGATGGAAATTATGTTTGTAATGGAATGGAAATAAGCAATTTCAACTGGAAGATTTAGGCATGGAAGTGTGTGTGGGGGGTGTTATTTTCGAGACAAACTTTCAATAAAAATTATACAAAAAAGAAAAAAGTATCCAAGACCCAGATCAACATATGGCCAAAGAAATAAATCTTCCTACACCAGCTGAAATTTTTAAACACCCTTCAATGGCAGCCCCATGTAGAACATGTTACAGTAGTCAGGTGCCCAGGGCAGGCACCACTGCGGCCAGACCAGCCATCTCAAGGAATGGCCACAGTTGGTGCATGAGTTCTAAGTGTGCAGAAACACTCTCGGCCACTGCAGAAAATAGGGCCTCTGAGTTCAAAGTTGAACACAGTGGCCCTTCAACATTCACAAGGGTTGGGGGTACAGACCCTTTGGAAAAATCAAAAAACCACAAATAACTGCCCCTCCAGTGAGCACTTCCGCTCCCATTCCCTCCTGGGACCCCCCCCCCCCCGCATTCTCCTGCCTGGAACCTGTACAACCTGCTTTCTTTCTGAGCATGTGGGTGACAGGCAGAAGAATGGAGGGGGAAAGGCTTGCATGTGCGTGCATCTTTTGCTCTCCCATTCATTTGCCTTTTGCTGGGGTGCAGCACACCTAGACAAAAGGCAACTAGTCTTTGAAAGTTGTGCAACTTTGGAAGACTTTCTCACAGCGAAAGGAAAAGTGCGAAAACTACTCATTGCTTCCAATGAGAAGAAAATGAGTGAAGAGTTTCATCATTGCCAAGTAATGCCACTGTTTGTAGTGGTGGCGTTGTGATCAGCTCATTTGGTAGTTTTGATGGTTTGTTTGGTATTCCAGCCAGAGCCCTGTTGGTGGAATATGTTGGTGTAACTATGCCAGCGTGAGCAACGACAGTAGAAGGAGGGAAGGTCTCAAACTCAGCAACCATTAAGAGGGTGAGATATTGAAAAACGAAATGGCTCAAAGCCAACAGATGTCACAGCCCTTCTCTCACCACTGCTGTGCAGCCCTCTGAAAAGTGCTACCAACACAATTCCAGCCCAAATCAACATGGATACAAGTGATTTTATGTGCCAACTATTATGCAAATGGATCACAATGGGCCATTCAGTGGTTCACATTTGCTTCTTGAAAAGTCAGCACCTGTGTTTAATTGAACAGTGATGCTCAGAGCACACTTGAATAAACTGACATGCAGCTATAGCAAAAATAGGTCAAGAGGGTAAGGGACGAAAGATAGGCAATACAAAAGCTAGAAAAGGTTAACATTTTTTAAAAAATGATAATCCACTAGATTCCCTCCCTCCCTCCCTCCTTCTCTCCAAGGCAAGAAAGGGCAAGAAAAATAAACAGTCAAGAACTATACCAGCATAGGCAATGTTAGGAAAAGAAAGAATATTCAAAAGTATTTTTTTTTCTTGAGAAAAATAGTGTTGAGAAATGCTGATGAGGAGAATCTGCTACTGATGAGAATTATCACAGTTCAGGACACGTATGTGTGCAAAATTCACAAGGGGTTTATTCTATGCAAAAGCAGCATTTTGTGCACAGAAAATGCAGTTTCCTACGCTATGCAAAAAAAAAATGAGCATGCAAATTTTGCACAGATTAAGCCCCAAACTACAAATTGTTTTCAAAAACTTGCATGAAGAAAATAACTAAAAATATTTTTTAACTTCCTTCAGGAATGAAAATAGTAAAGGATTATATTCCTAGGCAACGATAGCAGGAAGACGAAGGATGGGGTGACACAGTGGAGAAATATACCACTTGAGGATGACGCATTTTGTCTAGCTGTCCTGTTTATGGCCAGTGAGTGCCCAGGTGGGCACACCTACACTCAGCAGGAACCAGCAGAGGAAACACAGCCAGTCCCAAGGTTTGTAACCCAGGGTTACAAACAAAGGCATGGTCCAGGCAATCCAAGGTTCATAGGGAAAAAGCTGTCTTGAGCAGAGTCCAAAGCCAAGAAGGGGGTTTCCAAAAAGAGTAGTCCAGGAGTAGTTCAGAGATCCAGAAAGACAGAGTTGTCAGATAGGGTTGCACAAAAGTTTGGGAGCAGTTGTTTGCAACAACAGAATGGCCTGGGTTGAGTTAATTTGTTGTTGTTGAGTGCCAACATAGGAGGACCCTAAGGTGAACCTATCATGAGGTGAAAGTGTGTGATGTGCCCAAGGTCACCCAGTAGGTTTCCATGGCCAAGCAAGTGGAACTGAACCCTGGTCTCCAGGGTTGTAATCCAAATCTCAAACCATTCCACCATGCTGGCTCTCAAGTTAATGTATGGCCTGTAGTTAATCAGTCCAGCTGGCCTCATTAGCTCAGTATCCTGTATTTAAAGTGAAGCAGGGCATTTCCTGACCTTTGGTTCCTGGTGCATTAATTTTCATCATTTGACAAGGTGAAGTGCCTCTGTCTCCTCCTCCCAATCTTCAGCTGCTGCATGGGATGGAGCAGGCTCTGTATCTGCCAGTGCCATGATTAGACTACCAACCTCCTTTCGCCCTTTCTTTCCCTTCTTTGTCCAAGGAGGCCTCCTCCAGGTCAGAGGTGACACCACTTTCCCTTCTCAGTGCTGCATGATCCTGGAAAAAGCACAAAGTGTACTGACAGGATTCTGTTATGCCAAAACATAGGTGACTCATGTTACCCTGATTTCTGGGGGTCCCGGGAGGGACACCTAAAAGTGTTCAAACAACGGGGAGGGAATTAGCACAGAGCGCAAGTTGGCAATGTGAGAGACAGGGTAAAGTAGCAAGATCTTGAACCCTATGTCTATGGCGTCAGGCCGAGTCAAGGATGAGGCAGATGTTGAAATAATAATAATTTCTTTTATTGAAATACAATCACACAAGTGTATGCAACACACTCACACAAGTAGCTACAGAAATAGAGGTAGGAATGGATAGTGGGATTTTTAGAGGAGGTTTGGTATGGGAAATACTATACCTGTTCTGAAGCCCGGTTAAAAGCAGAGAAGCTGGGGAGCGTGGATCTCAGCACGTGGAGCTGAGGGGAAGGCTCGCTGGACAAAGCAACAGCAAGGCGGGATGGAAGCCAAGAGTGATCCAAGGAAGCGCTCAAAGTCAGGGGTTCTTATAGGGAAAATTGTGGCCACAGGTTAGTCCATACTTGGGGAAAACAATGAGTTTGGGGCTGGAGACAAAGCCTCCGAAAGGTCAGTATTTTAGATGATTGAGTTATAGCCAAATTGTCAATAGAGTAGCCAGTATGCAAATGTGGAGTGCTTGAGCGTTGTATAGTCCGCTCATCACACTGCCTGCGCAGGGCAGGGGATCTTTTGCAAGTTGCGTGCATACATAATTGTGGTAGTTGCCTTGAGGTCTCCTGAAGCTGCATTAGGCAATGACTGGCCTGCCTAGATTGGGATATGAATGGTTCGGCTATTGTCGGCCGCGCCTGTGTGCGTGCTTGTCTGGGGGCCTCACAAGCACATGGAGAGGAATGGGTACAGAAGGCCGAATTGTTGATATCAAAATGATATCTTGATATCCCACAAGCTTGGGCTAGCAATGGCGGTAACACTCAGAAGTGCACCCGCGATGCCACTGCCTCTGTGAAACAATGGATAATATTAGCTCAAAAGGGGAGGCCTGCGAGAGGGTGGTAACTTCACAGGATCTTTTAAACCTGTGTATACCAGTACTAATGCAGGGACTCCAGCCAGAGATTCAAAGAATATTTGTTTTATTCAGGGAATTAACAATAACACACACATGAGATCCAAGCAGTCTTGCAATAACACAAGGCTAACTGAACAAAAGGGAGGGAAAATTGGATAGCAAGAAGTTAGGGGATAGTGGGTGATATTTACCTATCCAAAGAGAGGAGACAAAGCAGTGTGGCCCAGATTAAGAGTCTGAAGGTAGTACCAGAACAGGAATTAGAGCAGCAGAGTGATGGTCTACGTCCACAGTACTGCAAGCTATCAGGCTCAGAGCCAGGGTCTAAGTATTCCTTTTCCATCCTGAGGGGGAAGGTGTTAATGGCTTTCTGCCAAAGTAGACAATGGAGTTGGTAGGGTAGACAATGGGGTCCAGAACGAGCAAATGGCCTTAGCATTAGGTGACAAAAGACTGAAGGGAATCATAATATCTCCTTAATGGCAGGTCAGGTGTGGGGACAAAAGGAGAGTTTAGGTTGATGGAGAGGGAGGGTCAAAGACAATCAATTGTTCAATGGAAGCAATTTCAGGTGCTATCATTTCTGAAGGTCAAGTAGTTGAGGGATATTTGCAAGTCCATTGTCACCAGAGCTTCCCTGACTGACTATGACCTAGCCATGCCCCAAGGTCCCAATCTGACCTAGTTTTGCAACACACTTATACAGCCAGTTCTTCCTTGCCAACAGGCATCCCAGCTATAGCAGGATATAATTGATATTTCATGCCAATTAAACATTTGCCAATTAAACCATATCATGGAATGGGAGTATATGGCCTGGTAGCAATTCTAGCTTCCTAGCAGTCCCTTTCGTTTTCTTTTTCACTGTATGTTTTGTTTTGTTTTGTTTTTTTGTTTTTTGTTTTGGTAACCTGGCCTATTATGCTTTGGTTTTGGAACTATAGTTCCACTTCCCTGGGTAAACTTCCTTTTCCTTACTTACTCACAACAGTGCCTTTGCATACCAGAATGGCTTGCCCTGGATTTGCATCACCATTCCAGCCAGTTAATATCTCTGATCAAAGTATGCAAATGGATTCAGATTGGAGTCCTGCTATCTACATCTGGCCTGTCTTGCTGTATTATCGTATCTCTGATGTACAGCATGATGTGACGTGACACCTCTTAATGCCACACAAGGCAGGCCGAGAGGGGTCGGCGGAGGGAAGACATTACGCTCGCATGTGCTCTGTTTGGGCGCTTGCCCTTCATTTCTGATAGGCCATCAACCATCTAATATAAACACATCTGATGGAATAAAAGCAAACAGTGAACATTTGAGAGGGAAGGCAGCCTGGCTGTTCCTCTGTTCAGTTTAAGAATTAATTTCGCAGAGAGCTGACCAGAAACCAGGGCAGAGAACTCGATGCTGGTTTTCACAAATGTTCTCCCCACCACTACCATGCACACTTATAGCATTTGAATAAACATGTTTGCTGCCCACTGTGGGGGAAAAGAGGATTTCTTTGGACAACTGTCCTCTAAATCTTCCAGCCGTTATAGCCCACATTCAGGACCTGTCCTCACCCTACTTTTTTGTGGAGTCCTCTGGTGGGGATCCTGGCATCAGATCTACCAGAAGGGAGGAGTGATCCCCTCTGCACCAGCTGGCTCTCTGCAGAAGGGAGCGCGATGGCCATGCCTCTTCCTTCTGCAGCACAGCCGCATTCTTTCCCAGGCTGCACTGGGGCAGGAAGTGCAGCCATTGCACTTCCTGGGCTTCTGCAGGACTGGTAAGTCTGCAGTGGTGGTGTGATTGTGGGTCATTGACAGAGAGAACCCATCAGTGATTCAATCCATGGTTGTGCCGCCTGGTGGTGGGAGAAGGATGGGACTGCAATGATATCATGCAGAAACATTGCCATGGTGCCATCTATCTCCTGTCCCCATGGCAGGCTGGGAGAGTGTTGCAGAAAAGGTTTCAGTCTTAACCAGTCTGTTTGGTATCTCACCCTGGAAAGAAAGAAAGAGAGAAAGAGAGAAAGAGAGAGAGAAAGAAATTTCTTGTATATCTGCAAACTTGAGTGAGGAACCTACCAATACATAAATGGATGATATCATTTCATCTGTCCAAGGAATGGTACATAACTCTGAATGCCAGATCCATTGGAAAAATATGAAAGGTTATGTACAAGCAATCCAGGATACGAAGAGAGCAATTGTAAAAAAGTGGGGGGGAGGGAATTGTGTGGTGGTTGTATTTCTGAGTTGTAGCAAATTTAAGGTGAATCTATCATGGGGGTTTCTTGGTAAAGTATGTTCAGAGGGAGTTTGCCCTTGCTGGCAGAGTGTGACTTGCCCAAGATCACCCAATGGGTTTCCATGGATGAGCAGGGATTTGAACCCAGGTCTTCCAGATTTCTAGTACAACACCCAAACTGCTACACAAGAGTGGCCAGGAAACCACTTTATATTGGATGAGATCTTTGATCCATTTAGTCCTGGTATTGTCAACTCTGACAGGCAGCAATAGATCTCTGTTTCTCTTCTTAAAAAATCAGACAATATAGGGTATTCTTAAAGGTGTATGGAGATATATCCATTGACAGGGAATTGTTAAGAAAAGAAATAAAAAGTGAAATGTTACTCTCTCTCACAAACTGGGACATCTTTTTTCCTGCCCAATGTGACTTCCTTGCTGCTGTCATGTTTCTTTTCATGCAAACACATTCATCAAACTTCCCTGTATCCTCTACCACTGCTGAGTTGCTTCCAGTGGCCAAATTTATCATAAAACCAATATGTCTCTTTGGCACCGGAGCTTGAGGAAATGAAGTTAAAACCACCTGGATCAGAACAATGAGCTTGTCTTTCACTTCGGTATCCTCAAGCAGTAATATTCATTAAAAGGGCTGGGGGAAAAATAACAGAGTGAATGCTAACATGAAGACAGTGGCATACTTCAGTCCTCCCAAAGAAATGTAGGGTCAGATTCTGCACCACAGCCTACATTTTCCAACCTTATGAATCCATAGCTGTGTTGGAGAAATGCAATAAAGCCCTGTTACTGAATTGCAGGAAGATGTCCATCTCAGCGTTGGCAAGGATACTCCAATCCACATTGGGTATTTCTGATGTCCACTGGGCACTTCTGTTGTGTTCCCACTGTTCTTTGCTGGTGTCCAGAAGTCCATCAAGAAGCCCAGTGTGTATCTTTGCCGAGGTACACTGGGGCTATGGCACATCAGTCAGTCCACTGGCTATAGCTCACATTGCTATGAACTGAGTAGACTCCTATAAGGAGCGGCTTAGGGAGCTGGGTATGTTTAGTCTACAGAAGAGAAGATTAAGAGGGGACATGACAGCCATGTTTAAATATCTGAAGGGATGTCATGTCGAAGAGGGAGTAGGCTTGTTTTCCACTGTTCCAGAGACAAGGACAAAGAGCAATGCATTCAAACTGCAGGAAAAGAGATTCCACTTAAACCTCAGGAAGAACTTTCTGACGGACAGAGCTGTTCAACAGTGGAATGTGCTGCCTCGGATTGTGACAGAGTCTCCTTCTTTGGAGGTTTTTAAGCAGAGGCTGGATGGCCATCTGTTGGGAGTGCTTTGATCTGTGTTCCTGCATGGCAGGGGGTTGGACTGGATGGCCTCTGAGGTCTCTTCCAACTCTATGATTCTACCATTTTATGATTCTATGAGTTATGGTGCAATGACTAAAAATTACTAATGCACTTGTATGGGAACTTATGTGTGCACATGACACTGAAAGGATTTCAACCTAGATTTCAGGAGGAATGAGGCCTGGAAGAAACCTAAGCATAACCTAGAAATGAAGTAGAAAGCAACCACTCCTCATTACTTTCCAATAGGCTTATACCCTCCAGCTGTCCCAATTTGGCTGGGACAATCATGGTTAGTCCTCTGCCACCCCAGTTTTTCCGTTCCTTTTAAAATGTTCCACTTTTTCTTTCCTCTTCCCACTTCCCTCTTTTTCCTCAACTTAGTTCAATTTCTGCAAAGTGAATTAGAAGTAAATAAGTAGTTTGCACTGAATCAACTCTGCAGGGGAAATCTGCTGTTTTAAAAAAACATACACAAACAACTCAGAGTGACACCTTCCCCCTCTTAAAAAATATGAAGAGACATAGACATGTTCCACACTATTACGATCAACACTGCCAAGTCATTCAGCATTTATTTCACTATTTACATTTCTTCCCCCTCAACGCTTCTTCTATTATTGCTTCTGGGAGCTATTTATGAGTTCCTAGAAGAAGAAGGGAGGAGGGAAAAAAATCACTCTACTGTGTGTTTTCACTACTTAGGAACATAAATAGTGCGAGGAGACCAGGTCTAGCATTATTAAGGCCTCGCCTGAGGCACTGAGCAAAGCCTATGAGACAGGGATGGAAGAGAGAGAAAGAACCAAATGGAAACAGCTGCGATACAGCCACTTACTTTGCACATTTACCAGGGAATATTGTGTCAGACACTTGTTTTTCCTCAGGTATCAAACAACAAATGCTAGTGAAAGAAAAACTACAAAGAAATCCAGAAAACTGTAAGCCTTTGGTAAGCATTCAGCCTGGAAATAGAGGAATAGGTGGGACTGGGAGCATGACATGCCTTTCTGTCAGAGTATACAAAAGGTACATTTTGAAACAAAATTTGCACCCTGAATGGAGCTTGAAAAATCTAGTTGTGAGTTCCACCTCCCAGAATCTCACAGGCAGTGCCTCTTAACAAAAGACAGCAACCTGTCCCCACCAGAACTGGAGCTCTGAAATTTTACTTTTTTCAGAGTATGGATTCCAGAACCCCTCAACTAACCTTTCTGAGTTCTGCTTTCTGTGTATAGAACACAGAAAGCTGCTTTATACTAAATGACACCTAGGGATGTTTAAAAAAAATCATTGCATTTGCCTTTCTTCATGAAACTGTATGTTCTCTAACTTTACAAAAGAACAACAGGAGAAAAACACAGCTTGAGTCTGAAATTCGTATGTTTCCAGGGTTTCTGGTGCATTTCTGTGTGAATAAAAATGGGCACAGAAACTATGGCTGGCATCCTGTTAGTAAGTCATGCAATGCATACAGGGTGGATTATTCACCAGGAAGCAAGAGACGTCTTCTGCTAGCATTGGCAGAAGTGGATTTGTGCACAGAACAATACCATGCATTGTGGTTGTGCAATGCTCATTGTGGTTGTGCATTGTGCATATCAGTTGTGCGTTGCAGTTAGACATTGCACAGCAGCAGCCAATCATTGGTATGTGTTGTACAATGATGCTATTTTGCTATAGTGCTTGCATATGGTTATCTCCGTATGTGGATATTTATGTTATACACTGAGGACACAGAATCACAGAGTTGGAAGAGACCCCAGGGGCCATCCAGTCCAACCCCCTGCCATGCAAGAAGCCACATCAAAGCACTCCCAACAGATGGCCATCCAGCCTCTGCTTAAAAACCTCCAAAGAAGGAGATTCCACCACTCTCTGAGGCAGCAGATTCTGCTGCTGGACAGCTCTGACCATCAGGAAGTTCTTCCTGAGGTTTAAGTGGAATCTCTTTTCCTGCAGTTTGAATCATGGGCCCCAGAACAGGGGGGGCAAAGGACTTGCCCCCCAAGACTAGGATTGGAGGAAGGCTGAGACCACCACCACCCCCAAAAAAAGTCTTGCAAAATTGGACCACCATGCTTTCTAGGTAGTTGAGCTTCCTCAGGAATTATCAATCAGAATTACAGTTGGGCCTCCACATTTGCAGGTTTAGCATTCATGGATTTGATTATCCACAGATTACTGAGGGGAGGGGAAGGGAGGGGGCAGGATACACATGTTGGCCCACTTGCTCACAAATCCAGGCAGGAAGGGGGAAGGAGATGGAATGAATGTCCCCTTTCTCCCTTCACCTACTCCCCCAGCCCCTACCCCCCCCCGCCCAAATGAGTGATTGTACAAATCAGGGAACACATGTGCAGCCGTGCTCAGTCACCCTGCCAGTACGGATACTTTTCTGTGTGTTAAATATGGTTTGGGGGCTTACAATATTTGTGTTTTTTTCCCCACTTTCACAGGGATCTTGTAGCCCTAACCCCTGCAAAAGTAGAGAGTTGGCTGTATACTAAATGAGCAAGCCTAAGCAATATTAAGACAACAATTCATTCCGAGCACTCCCAAGAATAACGAAGCCACATCCTTACTTGGGAGTAAGCTACAGTGTGGAGGGAACCTCTAATTACAGTAGCCCTTCCACATTTGCTACAGTTCAAAGTGCAGAACTCCAGTGAAAGTGGGAAAACCATGAATACCCCCCCCCCCATGATTACCCTCCAGAGCTCCCTGCTTTCATTCTTTTGCCTCTGGCCCCAGTGTTCCCAGGGAGGAAGGGAAAAAAAAGGTAAAGGACTCACCAGCACTTTCTTCTCAGAGGAAGAAGAACAGAGTTCTTGCATTCTAGTTTCTCCTGGCAGCCATCTTGAAAAAGGAGGCGTAGGAGCAAAGAGAGCAGCTGAACAATCAGCAGCCATTACACAGCAAAATGTGCAGCTACATGGCAAAAAGGACATGCCTCCAGCAATGGGGGGTGGGGAGACTTTGCTCACCCAAAAGGAGAAGAAAACCCATTTTAAATACAAGCGTTGCAAGCCTAGGGTGAGGAATTCAAGGGAACGAGAGGAGGAAAATGGGGGAGGAGTCAAGCACATGCCTCATGAATAATCAGATTTGTGAAGGTCAAACCCAAGAATGTGGAAGGAGGGTTGTATACATGACACTTGTCAGAGTCTTCATATTTAAGGATGTTTCAGTGGTAATGTGTGGGAAAAAAATATTTGCTCTTCCCTTGTGAGTACATGCATGTAGGCAAAATTAATAGCAACTTGCCCATCAATGCTGAGCCACTGTACATTAAAAAAAACAGTTCCAGGTTCTCTAGAAAGAATTCAGTCTATGTAGGTCTCTCAAAGCCAGATAAATCTTGGTGGAGTTGGAATAGAAGGGGCAACATTTCAATTAACTGTTTAATGACAATCGACATCCTTCCTTCCAAGCAGAAAGCTTTAACCACTTCTGAGAATCTCCAGATCAGGTGGTCTGTTGTGGCATTTTGAGACTTTTCTTTTCTGTTTTCCTTTCTGTTTCCCCACCACCACCACCACCACCAATAATTTAAAACCACTGTGTTTCAGGCCTTTCGGCGGTTAAAAACACAAAGCAGGTTAGATGACTGCAAAAAATGATCACTGGGGACAATACATAACAAGGTATATAAATAAGTGTCACACAAAATTCTCATAAAGAAACACGAAGCCTGGCTCATCCCATTTCCCTGTCTTCTTCCAAAATGGCTTTGTAGAAACACATGCAGCTTTACAAAGAGCTCCAAGTACAATGAGAACCCCCCGTGGAGACTGAAATTTTGCAATCCGTGGGACATGGGAACCCACAGAGAAGTGAAAGCACAGGTTTAATGGCATTTTAAATGTTATGACTCTACAGAAGGCCAAATCTGCAATATAATCCTTTTTTTCTTTTTTTTTTTCAGAATTCTTTATGCACTGTGAGACAGGCAGGAGTTCTCACTGGGTTCTGTAAATCTAACTGTGACCCGGCAAAGATCAAGCACTGATGGGTTGGGAAAAGGCTGCTGTTTGGGGAAAGCGTTTGCAAAATGAAAGCTCAGAGGACAATTGCTGGTCTGTGGAGCTCTAGGCTTCAGCCTGCATTATGTTACCTTGAAGAACAACTGACATTTACATATGTTCCCTGTTTCATAAGCTAGCATTATTCTGAAAGCTTGAATACCACCAAAAAAAAAAAAAAAAGTGAGATTTTGCAGCCACATTCAGAAAAGATGGCTAACAGCTACTGCTAAACACTGAAGATTTAAATGATAAGTATAGGTGCCAAGTAGGAAGTATATAGATATTAGAGATGGGATGAATCCAGAATTTTCCAAATCCAAATCCCTGGAAGGTTCTGCAAATCCACGAATCTCGAATCTTTCAAATCCTTTTTTACAAAAGGGTTTAAAAAGCAAGGGAGACAAAACTCTTCTACTGAAAAGTGTTTTGAAGCAGAATTTGACATCTTTGTTTAATGAAAAACAAATAATAGTTTTCACTTTCAGGAAAACATACCCATATACTTCTTATTAAGAATTACATGTAATTTGGAAGTAGCTCCACCTGGGTTGACTATTACAAAACAAAACAAAAAAAAGGGCAAGGATAATCTTGGGAGAGACACACTCTCTCAGCCTTAGCAAAAGCCTAGGCAAAGGCAAACCTGCCTCTGAAGAAATCTGGCCAGGACAATTATAGTTTTACCTTTGGATCTTGCCAGATTGAAAATGACATGAAGGCCCTTTCTACACAAGCAGGAAAATGTGGATAATTAATCCCACATTTTTCTGCCTGTGTAAACAGGGCCACATACTACAGTACAGAGATAATCCAGGTCAAAACTGGATTTTTCTTTGCATAGCTCCTTATGGCATCCTGAGGTTCGTAGTTTGGTGATGCACTAGCACACTTTGGCAGAGAAGGCTGTGACACCTTGTCCAACTACAGGCCCCAGAATTGTGTATGAAAGGGTTTTGCATGCAAAGGCATCTTCTTCAGCTGTCCTTGAAATCTCAAGAACACTGTACTTTCCAGTCAAGTCTCAAGTCCTGCAACAAGGAAGGCACTTTAAAAACACAAAAACACCAGCCTCTGGCCCAGTCTCAATTCTCTACCTTGATGACCAGTCTCAAGTCCTAAAACAAGGAACGCACTTAACAAAAACAAACAAACACCAGCCTCTAGTCCAGTCTCAATCCCTACCCTCCAGTCTCAAGTCAAAAGAATAGGAAGAAGAGAATAATTACCTTGCAGAGGGAGGCAACCACAAGGGCAGGCAGCAGGAGCGAGCTTGATCGGGGGCACTTGCGCCAGCTCAGGCCTCCTGGCATGCAGAAAAGCGGCTCTCACCGGCCCTGCAAGCCCACATGGGCCTGATCCGGGGCGCTCAGGCCCCGGGTGTGAAGGGATTTGAGAGATTCGATTCTCCTGTTTTGGCCCAGGGATTCGGATTTGCGAATCTCGAATCCTTCTCAAGGATTTGAGGATTCGCAGGTTTGGTTGTCCCATGCCTGATAGATATACAGACATATTGCCCCTGCTCTAAACTGGGTGCCTGCTAATCTGGAGGTAACCCTGTTTATGCAGATGCACAGGGAAATAAAGCCAGCTTAAATTGCACTTAGAAGGAAGACTACCAGAAAATAAATACCCTTTGCTACAGGCTGTGATCAGAGGAAGGCAATGGCAAACTTTATCTGAATAAATCTTGCCAATAAACCCTTATGGGAGAGTCTCTTTAAGCTAGAGTTGATTGGAATGCATATAACAACAAAGAGATGTGTTGGCAAGAATGTTGTTGGCATCTTTCCCACCCATACATTTTCTTACACTTGTATTCTTACACGTGGTTATTGTGTAACAGTTGTGTTCGGTTCATGGTGGTTTCAGCAAAGTTCTACAAGTGTAAGTATTTCACAGGGCTTTAAATCCTGTTGTCCGTCCTGAGCACTGGATCAGCTAGATTTATAGATCCGTTGACTCACCATTCAGCAATTGTCTCAAAGGGCATATTCTAGCTGAGATTAACCAACCAACCAACCAACCAACCAACCAACCAACCAACCAACCAAAAGGTCTTCAGCCATACAGTTGAATATTTTGGGATAGTGAGTAACTATTGCTCAGTGCCTTCAAGGTACCATTTGATTCAGTGGGATTGCAGAAATAGCCATTGCTCATTCCTCTTTGCACAATGGAATGATAAGCAATTGCACTTACAGATATGCAATCAACTGCATCACATTATTATTCAGCAGACGGTTTGTGCAGTGCATTATGTGAGTGTAGATTTACCCTGCACAAGCACAAGGTAGGATCTTAGCAGATAGATAGATAGATAGATAGGTAGGTAGGTAGGTAGGTAGGTAGGTATGGATATTGGCTGGTATTCTGTATTGCAGTTACACATGGTATTCTATATTGCAGTTACACATTCACATTACAGGTCTGTAGCTGCACCATATTCAGTATGACTATGGTCATTTCCGTTCCACACTCTTATAGTGCTATTATTCCACTTTCAACATCCTGTAGAATTCTGTTTGGAGTTTCCTGAGGCCAAAGAGCTCTCTGACTGAGAATTCTAAATGCCTCTCCCTAACCTCCAAACCCCAAAATTCCATAGGATGTTGAAAGTAGAATAATACCACTATAACAACATGGTGCGGAAATGTCCTGTGTGTTTATGTTTGTGGCACTACTGGCACAATTGAAAATGCATCCCTCAAACCTACTATAACAGCCAGCACCTCCACTGAGTGATGGAGGTCAGTCCAGCTTGCAATTAGAAAAGCAAAAGATGATGTTTCTAGGCCCGATCTACCAACAAGCAAGGCTATGATAATCAGAAGCAGGACCTTTGTTGCAACTGCCTCACACACTGGGGGGGGGGGGGGCGAGAAATGTCATCCTTCCATGCCCCAATCACCAGCTAAACTGACCTCCATCACTCAACGTGGCGGTTGATGGCTCATTCATAATTAATAGGTGATGCAGGATAGTGGCGATTGTTTGACCCAGTGATGTTTCACAGAATCACTAACCTTACTTAATGATCGGTTCAGTTTCAGCTGCTCTGTGTGCCTCATTCTTCAGGTACTCAACTATTCCTCCTGTATCTCCGTCTCAATTTCTCCTGAGAGACCCTATCTCTCCTGCTTGGACCTCACCTCAAAGGGACTTCTCTTTGTGAATGTTAAACTAATTGGGATGCCCCTGGGCCCTCCCCAAAGTGAATACCACATAGTCTATGTGCACATAGCGCAAGCTGAACATGAGTCAGCAGTGTGATGTGGCAGCTAAAAAAGCCAATATGATTCTGGGCTTGCATCAATAGAAGCCTAGTGTCTAAGTCAGGGAAGTGATGGTATCAATCTACTCTGCTTTGGCCAAAACCCACTTGGAATACTATGTACAGTTCTGGACACCACAGTTCAAGAGGGATATTGACAAGCTGGGACATGTCCAGAAGATGGCAAACAAAATGATAGAAGGCCTGGATACCATGCCCTATGAGGTGTGGCTTAGGGATCTGGGTATGTTTAGCTTGAAGAAGAGAAGTTTAAGAGGTGGCATGATAGCTATGTTTAAATATTTGAAGGGATGTCATATGGAGTATGGAGGAAGCCTGTTTTCTGCTGCTCCTGAGTGTAGGACATTAGATTCTATCTAAACATTAGGAAGAATTTCCGGTTGATAATAGCAGTTGGACAGTGGAATACACTTCCTAGGAGTGTGGTGGAGTCTCCTTCTTTGGGGGTTTTTAAAGAGAGGCTGGATGTCCATCTGTCAGGAATGCTTTGATGGTGTCTTCCTGCATGGCTAGGGGTTGGACTCAACGGTCCTTGCAGTTTCTTCCAACTTGATGAGTCTGTTCTATTCTATATATTTTGTCAGGCCATCACAGTCATCCTCTCCAAACTGGATGAAAATCCATCCAGTTATTTGCATACGATGCAGAAACAGACAGATAGAAAATTATAATTCTTTTGTATAGATAATGCACTGTAACAATAGAAACAAAGACTCCAGATACTGTTGTTTTTGTTGCTACTGCTGCTGCAGCTGTTTGACAAAATGTAGGCTATAATCTTATGCACACATAAACAGCAATATGTTGTTTTAAAGCAGGGATGATAATCACGTGCCCCTCCAGATGTTGTTGGACTAAAGCTCCTGTATTCCTCATCATTGGCAATGCAGATTAGAGCTTTTGGACTCTGGACAGCTTCATGATTCCTGCCTCTGTTCTAAATCCTCAGACCAACTTCTCCATATATATTAGTGGAGTATAAATCTAGTTAAATGTTCATTACTGTCATCATCACCACCAGCAGCTGGACTTCTAAAATACCCAATCAATTTTCTAAGGGCCAACTTGGGAAGAGAGGCTAAGACCATGTTCAGTGGTCATCAGGGATGAAGAAGCCAGGAATGAGTCTCATGGTGATGAGTTCCTCTTTCATTGTGTGCTAAATCTGCAGAGGAAAGTATCATAGAATCACAGGGTTGGAAGAGACCCCAAGGTCCATTGAGTCCAAGTCCTTCTCCCATGCAGAAATACATCATCAAAGCGTTCCCAACAGATGGCCATCCAGCCTCTGTTCAAAAACCTCCAAAGAAGGAGACTCCACCACATTTGCAGGCAGCAGATTCCACTGTTCAATCACACCAGAAAGAAAACTGGTAAATTACCTATTGCTCCCTTTGAGACTAAATTTAGTGAAAAATGACTTCCCTGATGGCCGTCCAAGGTCTCCAGGGAAAGCAACGTAGCCTCTCAATCCCTGATGCTTGCTCAGCCCTGCTCTGCCCCTTTGCAAATTTTCTAATAGGAATCTTCTCCAGCTATGCTGGGCACGGCTCTAGGACCTTTCTGCATTCAATACGTGTTGTCTGCTCTCGGACGACAATTCTTATCACCTTGATTTCAGAAAACACATATCACAAAGACAATTGGGCAATGGAAAAATTAGGGATGGAAAGAACCTTTGTTTGACGTAACAGTATAAATCAATTGCTATGAGAAAAGGTGCACATTGCCTTTAGCAGCTGCTCACTTGCAAGGTTTCCAGGGTATTTCCAAGGAACATTGCAGGGTGGGGGAAGAATTCTTCTTTGAAAGGACAATGCCCTTGTTTTGGCCCTCTACAATCTCTATACCCTGTGGAGGCACTTTCTTGCCTGCACTTTTGTATCTTTTGGCTAGAGTAGGAAACTGTGAAGGAAATGTCACCCAGTTATGAGGAAGCCTACACATAGCCACAAGGGAAAATCAAGCAGCAGTGCAAGGTCTCCCCCAGAAGCTGGTGGAGAAAACCATGGGACATAGAGAAGGATTTCATGAAACCCTGCTTCTATCTGTCATGCACCAGCCTAGCCTTGTATTGCTATGGAGAGGGAAACTGGTCCAAAAGAGTGAATACAGTTCTTCAATACAGCACCCTTTTTCCTCCCCCAGGAACTCTTTCACTGCCTAAAGATGTAACTCTTCACTGAGCTTCTCCTTGATGGTGATGATGAGTAATTTCAGCAATTTTTTCCCTGCTGTGAAAAAGTATTTAGAAATCACACAGTTTTCAAAGGTTATTTGAAATTTGGAGTTTATTCTGCACAAAATTTGCACCTGGTTGTTTGGCACAGAAAGCAGCATTTTCACCACAGGTAATAGCATTTTACGCATGGAAAATATTTCAGTGCAGAAATATTAATTCCTGCACAGATGATACTGTTTCTATACAAATCAATCATGTGCAAATTTTAAGCAGAATAATTCCACTCTAGCAGCATTTTCTGCATGGAAAATAATGTTTCAATGCAGAAATATTAACTCCTGCACAGAAACCAATGTCTTCTGCATAGAACATGATGTTTTCTATGCAAAGCAACTATGCACAAATTTTACACAGAATAATTCCCCCTTTACAGCATTTTCTGTGCAGGAATTAATGTTTCTGCATTGAAATATTTTCCATGCAGAAAATACTCCTTCCTGTGCATAATATGAGCATGCAACCATGTGCAAAGTTGGAGCAGAATAAGTCCCAAACTGTGAAGATTCTCATTTGTCCGGGATTCTTCTTATCAGAGCTTTTCAACACTCAAAATACATGGTTTTCAACCATTTTTAAAAACTATTTTCAAGTATTCTTTTCATTCCTTAGAGATTGATCTTGTACTTTCAAGAAGCACGTCCATCTCCTCAGGATCATCAAGCTATAGAAAAACAGGTCAAACAGTACTTTACTGATGGTGCTGTGACCTTCCTATGTAACATATCAAGACCCATTCAATTTTTTATATTTATCTACAAATGTCTGTTCATCATTTGATCTCTCTAAGTATCATCACAACACAATGTTTGGTAGTTCAATGAGTGATCAGACTCAGTGGAAAACTGTTCTGCTGGAGATGATGCATGAAGAATGAAAGTTTCATTTCTACAGCTGTAAGTCTGCACTGATACATATTCACACACATAACATGATTTGATAATAAAATAATCTCCTCAAGCAAGAAGCATGCAAACATTTGTGACCCAACTATCAAATGACCTGGTCAAAAATACAGGTGGACTAGAATCTGGTTTGTATCTTAGCATGCAGAAATTGTTCGGAGTTCTGCATGTGGTGCCAATCCACATGGGTGTGCATTGTTCCTGCAAGGTTGGCTTTGTGTGTATATGGCCATTTCCACACTAGGTCGATACATCGTAGCAGCGTTGAATTCTTACCCTCCTGTCTGCACGTTGAATCATTTTAGCTTCATAGTTTTCCTCGTGGTTCTGCATCTTTTCAGCTGCTAGAACGGTCCACTGTGGTTCACTGCAATGAGAAACCGCTGTATGTGAAAAACAGAAAAACTCTGACGTAAATCTGCCAAACGGGTTCTGCTTTGGTTTTCGCCAACATGCAGAAGCGTAGCATTGATTCACATCACAGAAGTGGCTAGCTAGGGGCATTCCCAGGCTGTCCCTTCCATCATTTCTGTCCCTATCTCTCTCCGCCCATCAAAGGGCAGGCTGCCATCATGATTGTCTTCATGCATTAAAGGGACAGCAGGAAGAGAGTGCATCTGATAATAGACTGTTAAGACGTGTTTTTTTCTACATATCAACAAACATAACATTCCTACACACAAATGTAGTAATGCAGAAATGTGTTAAAAATGTGTGCGTTTTTTTAAAAAAACAGACCGATCAGCAACGGTGGGGCGGGGTGAGAGAGGGGAATGGGAGTGGCTGGGGACTTGCTGTTGCGGACGCAGCAACAGCTGTACTCTGCAATAGTACAATGTAAATAGGGGGGGTGCAGACAGCACAGTTTCTGAATTACTCTGAATCGGAGTACAAAAACACTGCTCTTGACATGCAGTGAACCACTTCTCCGCTCTCATGCAGAAATGTTGTACGTGTATGTGTGTATTTGGTTGCATAATATTGCAATCTGCTAATGAGCCAGCATTGAGCAAACACCACAGAACCCCGTGAGCATAATGTGACATTCCATCTCCTCAGCGTAGGATCTTGTGCATTACTGCTACTACTCTCCCTGCCCCGATGCTGATTTGAGTCTGGAAGTGGATTATTTCTGAAGTCTCCTTCCAAATAAATTCTTTACAATTTTATTAATGCTTGGTAGGAATCATACCAACTCAATGAACAATGACAATCCCAAGACAGGGATCAAATTTAAGTACAGTGTAATGAGTTAAGAGGGTATGGGTTTTCAACACATTAAGCCTATGATAGCCTGACTTTCATAAATGAAGCTTCCCCAGGGTCTTATCTATGTTACCTCTATCTTATAACCTCATAGAGTCTTAGAGTTGTAAGGGAATGCAAGGAACATGTAGTCCAACCCCTGCCATGCAGGAAGACACAACTAAAGCACCCCTGAAAGATATCCATCCAAAGTCCAAAGATGGAGTGTTCACCACCCAGTAGGGCAATCTATTCCACTGCTGAGAAGCTGTTATAGGAAAAAATGTTCTTCTTAATGTTTAAGTATAATCTCTTTTCCTGTAATTTGAATCCATTGGTTCATGTTCCAGTCTCTGGAGCAGCAGAAAACAGGTTGGCTCCATCTTCTACATGACATTCCTTTAGATATTTAAGGATAGGAATTACATCACCTCTAAGGCTATGTCCACCTTATACGGTTGTAGTGCTATTATTCCACTTTCAACATCCTCTGGAATCCTGGGAGTTGCAGTTTGGAGAGGGGCATTTAGAATTCTCAGCCAGAGAGCTCTTTGGCCTCAGTGAACTACAAACCCCAGAATTCCACAGGAGGTTAAAACTGGAATAATAGCACTATAACAGTTTAGGGCAGAAATAGCCTAAGTGTTTTCTTCTTCTAGATAAACATACCCAGTTCCCTAAGTCATTCCTCACAAGGCTTGTTTCCAGACCAAACCTATTGGTTGCCCTTGTCTGGATGCATTCCACCCTGTAAACATCCTCTTTGAACTATGGTGCCCAGAAATGGACAGAGAATTCCAGGTGTAACTCTTACTTACAGTAGTCAGAATTCTGTTGGTGACATCTTCAGGTACAAGCCACATTTGTTTCTTGTTGTGTGCCTTTAACTTATTTTCAGCTTTTGGTGATGCTAAAGTGGATCTGTCGTGGAGTTTTCTTTGCAAGATGTCACCAGAGAACATTTGCCCTTGCCTTCTTCTAAAGTTGTGAGTGTATGACTTGTCCAAAGTCAGCCAATGGGTTTCCATGGCCAAATGAGGATTTGAACTCTGGCCTTCCAGGGTCCTCATCTGGCACTCAAATCATTACGCCATGCTGGCTCTCCTAAGTCACACTCCATATACAGAATGACTTCTCTGGACTGTGTGAAATGGGTGGTAGCAGCTGATAGCATAGAAGCAGAGTTCTGTGTGTGGAACCATGTGCAATAATGTGCCTATAATGTGTCAACTGGTATTGTACATTGTCTCTGTGTCTAGTGCATTGTGCAATGAGCACAAAGCTGCACATCATAGGAGATATGGTGAACTACAAACCCCAGAATTCCACAGGATGTTGAAAGTAGAATAATAGCACTATAACAATGTATTGCAGAAATGGTCTTAATTATCTACAGTCAACCTCTACCATGGTTCTCCATTCTTTTTGCTTCTTTCTGTCAGGGCCTGTTTCTCTTTTCTGGGCAGGGGGAATAGGGGGTTACATCTGATTCATTCACATCCTTCAAGGAACAACCAAAGGCCAAAAGTTTTCAAGCTTGCTCTTCTATTAGCTCTTAAACTGATGATCACCAGATATTCCACAGATGTATCATTATGTATAAGAGAAGTGCCTCCATGCAGAAGTGGCAGAGTGAGTGAGTGAAAGGCAGCGAGGAAATCTGTACATCTCTCTGTTACCAAGGCAATGACATATTAGCATAAGACCTAAAATTACACTGCTGCTAATGTATCTTGTCACTTGGCAATTTTAGTAACTGATCACAATGTGTAAGGGATTCTTGATAGCTTCTTAAGACTGGAAATTTCCACCGAAACCCTTGGAAACTAATTCTGAGTGTAGGAGAGAAGGGCAGATGACTGACATGCAAACCCTTCTTTTTATTATTTGCCTGGTCCGAGGTAAACCTGTCACATTTTGATTGTGGGGAAGGGTGGAAGCAAGCAAGACTATAAAAAATTATCTTGGTAGATTCAACAAGAGTCTTGGCTCCTCTGGCGTTCTCTCTCCAACTGTTGATTGCTTGGGTATAAATTCACACAAAAGCATAGTAGCAAGATATCAGTAAGGTTTATTTTTTTAAAAAAAAAAAGTTGTGGAGTATCATGCAAGATGACTCACTGAAACCATTCATATAAAGTACAGATATCATTAATGTTATTACTAGCTTTTTCATTCCTACTTCGGGTAACACACTAGAAGCAAAGGAGCTTCCACCAAATAAACAAATGTGTCTTTCACACACAGTTCCACCAACTCATCAGCACTGTGTCCTTTGTCTACCAGTTAGACCAGTTAAAACTATCAGCCTAAGTAGGAGAGGACAAACACATAGAGGCTGAGATCTTGCATTAGGAAAAGTATCATAATGTTCCAGCCAGGGGAAGCTATGCTCTCTCTCCTCATGTCATGCCCTGCCTTGGAGACCCTGGCAGTGAGAAGGAGGTTCTGAATCTGAGGCAGAAGTTTCCCCAGAGGCAGGAGTTTCCCCAGAAGTTTGCTTAGGAGAAGATAACAAACAACAGCAGGGGCCTGAGCAAGAGGATGAGACAACACAAACGCTTACCGTGCAAGACAGACGATGTCAGAGAGAGGGGCTGCACCACTCAGCACATTTAAGTAACAAACAAGCCCTAATGAATGAACACCTATGGCGACAGCATCAGTAGATAAAGGGCTTTCATCTGGCCCTTTCCTTTCAGGGTCAGCAACTGATCTTTCTGGTTGTGAAGCCCTGCACTGTGTTCTCTTGTTTCTGATCACCTCGAACGTCTTGGATTTTCCCTTTGGATTGTTTGCTCCAGAACCTGAATTCTGTTTGGAAATTTCCCTGCTCAAGCCTTGTGAGTAAGCCCTGCTCTGCCACTTGTTGATAAATTGCCTGCCCTGCCCCGGGACATGACACCTCAGCCACAGAACATACAGTCACACTACATGGCATTACATGGCATGGCATTACATGACATCAAGCATCAAAGCACTACATAGCATTAAAATGCATGGCAAGGAAAGCAAAGCTGACCTGACATTAATATCAAACCACAGATCTATATCATCTTGTACAACTCTTTGGAGGTTTATGGCTCCTGTACTCAATTACTTTTTTCTGTATTCCATTATACTTTGATTAGGTCTCACAACTATGTTAGGAGGTTGGACTCAATGGCCCTTGTGGTCTCTCCGAGCCCTATGCTTCCATGATTCTCTGTAATTGGTAATATAGCTGTGGTTACATCTGTTAACTCCATCAGTGCATCCGAAGAAATGGACTGAAAGCCATGAAAAATCATGCTAAAATAAATCACTTAAGGCTATTGCTGGATTCTCTCCCATGCTTGCTTTCCTTTGTCTACTGCAACAGGCAAAGACACCTATCTCTTTGAAAACTGCATATTCAAATGTAGCTCCCTTCCTGAAAAAGATTTTATAAATGCCACACACATAGGAAGCTTACAGGGTGTTCAGAAGTCTTCCACAATAGCAAGAATAATTAATCTCCAGTTGCTGGTGAAAATAGTGAAACCCTAGCTTTGGATCTGAAACTGAAGACATTTGCAGAAGATGCTCTAGGTATAATTGGTCTTTTCTAAGGTGACCTTGGAGATCACCCTTCTTGCACTTAAATTCTATGGATTCTATAATAGTTTTATGTCTTTTATTTGTAACCTACAACACAACAATGGCTTCAATTTTACTGCCCTACTTTTGAAACCACAAGAGTGTTCCAAGACCTAGTTATTGTTGAAAAAGGATTAGCTGCTGCTCCTCCAATAAACTGAACATCACTGGTAGAATCCTGAAGTAAAATGATGGAGGTATGGAGGGAAGCCCCTCACGCGCACCTCAGATCAATTGTTTGTTGGTCGATTTCTTTGAAGGTCACTTTGCTAATCAGTTCTATAAGCCATGCTTAATTTTATTCTTGGTAGTAGAGGATGAACATTTTGAAAGCTGGGTGAGGAGACCACCTCAGGCATCAAATGCTGTGATCTGAACCATTGCTGGATGCAGGCTTCCATGTCAATTGGATAGTGAATCCACACTAAGGCCCTTTCCACACTAGCCAATTAGAATGGGGCAGTGCGTCCTCTCACGGAGGTTGTCTGCACCTTGGAGCGGACTAGGAGCGGACTACTTACCGGAGATCTGCACCTCAGTCCGCTCCAAAACGACCTCAAGTGGTCCTCCAGCATGTTTTCTAAAGACTGCAAAAAACAGGTCTTTATTTTCCTGGAACGCACCATTGTGTTCCTGCTCCCTTGTGCAGATTCGCAGGCTCGCACCAATGCGAACCTGCGATCTACAGAGAGCAGGCTTTAGGCATGGCGAGCTTCAGTGGTTGGTCGGGACCCATGACCAACTGGAAGCTGCCATTTTGGAAGCCGGAAGCCGCCATTTTGGAAGCCGGAGCAGTGCGGATCTACAGACCTTGCACTGTTCCGATTCACCCTGGACCAAGGAGGAGCCCTGCGGAAAGGCTTCAGGGACAGTCCGTGTTGCTTCGGACCCCAGAAGAAGCGGTAGGTAATGGCGCAGAGCGATTCCCTCGCCTCGTGTGAAAAGGGCCTTAGTCTTAAAGAAGGTATCTGATGTGCAGATAGGAATCAGCACCTTGGATAGCTCCATTACAGTCTGAGATAAATCCCAAAGTGGATTCACTGACTCACTAACCTGAAAAGTATTAGTCATAAGGAATAGGGAGACCAGCAGCATAGTCTTAGAGGACAAAGTTGTGCCATGACTTCCTTCTGCCTTTAAGCTAGCCCATCACCCAAAAGTGTCATCAGTGCATCTGATGAAGTGGTCTGCAGTCCAGGTAAGCTTGTGCTAGAAAAAAACTTGCTGTGCTTAGATCCTACTGTTAGTCCCAGGTAGAGTAGATCTACTGAATCAATGAGACTAGGGTCATTGAGTCATAGAATCTTAGAGTTGGAAGAGACTACAGGGCCATCCAGTCCAACCCTCTGCTATGCAGGAACACACATCAAAGCATTCCCAACAGATGGCCATCCAGCGTCTCCTTAAAAACCTCCAAAGAAGAAGACTCCGACACACTCTGAGGTAGCATTTTGCACCGCTGAACAGCTCTGACTGTCAGGAAGTTCTTCCTGAGGTTTAAGTGGAATCTCCTTTCCTGCAGTTTGAATCCATTGCTCCTTGTCCTAGTCTCTGGAGCAGCAGAAAACAAGCCCACTCCCTCCTCAACATGACATCTCTTCAAATATTTAAACATGGCTGTCATGTCCCCTCTTAACCTTCTCTTATGCAGACTAAATGTACTCAGCTTCCTAAACCACTCCTCATAGGGCATGGCTTCCAGACCCTTCACCACCTTGGTCGCCCTCCTCTGGACATGTTCCAGCTTGTCAATATCCTTCTTGAATTGAGGTGCCCAGAACTGGACACAGTATTCCAAATGAGGTCTAACCATAGCAGAATAGAGTGATACCATTACCCCCCTTGATCTGCTGCATCACACTGCTGACTCATGTTCAGCTTGTGGTCCACCAGTACTCCTAGATCCCTTTCACATGTACTGTTATCCATCCACGTGTCCCCCATTCTATATTTGTGCATTCCATTTTTTCCTGCCTACATGCTGACTCACATTCAACAACAGATTCAACAGCAGCCCATTCACACTACGGGATTACAGCACTATGATTCTACTTCAGCTGCTGAGGTTACATCCTATTGAATCCTGGAATTTTTAATTTGACTAGGCACTAGAACTCGCTGGCTGAGAATTCTAAATAGCCCTTCCTAGACTGCAAATTCCATGAATCCATAGGATGGAAATATGCCAATGAAAGTGGAGTCATAGTTCTCTAACTGGGTAGTGTGAAAGGGTCCCAGTACCCTAGTGTGAACTAATCCATAGGATACAGGTTGCTAATATTTAAGGTACCACAAAACCTGTTACTGTTTTTGTGACAACAGACTAATTAGACCAATCCATGCTTAGAAACCTTTGCAATGTTGAAAAAAGATTCAATCACCATTCCAGTCAACCTTGCTAAAAGGAATGGGGCGAAACATCATCTTGCTTTTTTTTACCATAGGCCCAGAAAATACCTTAGTCTGGCTCTGACCTTCTCTAGGCACCATGCCATCTGCTCTGAGGGACAATACCACTCCTATGCTCTATCTTCTGGGGCTGCTCAAAGATCAACCTGATCCTTCGTTCTGTTTCTCACCAACACAGACTGCTGGGGCCCTGAATATTTACGTGCTTCCATTGCAAGCTCTTACTCTCTCAGTTTGGTCTTTTAACCAGTTCCCAATCAATATGAGATCATTTCCTATTTTCCCAAGTGAAAGTCCGCAAGAGCTGGTTGGCTTGCTACCACAGGGTTACATGCCCAACAATGGTGGCTAATAGCCTCCATGTCAGTGGGACAGTGGATACATTCCAGGTTTTAGTCCAGATGATAAAGCAGCTATCAAGGTGCTTTCTGAACCCAATCCCCAAAACAGGTTCAGGAACTTGGATATCACCTTTAAAGTTCATGCTAAAATCTGGAGTAGACTCATTACCCCACTGACATGGAAACCCACGCAGGTTCCCAAATGTTCTTCTTAATATCATCCATTCTCTGTCTGTTGAGTGCTGATCTGTTTGAGCAGAACATATTAGGGTATGAGATCCTCAAGTAAACAGGAAATAAACCCACTGGGTGACCTTGGACACATCACACACTCTCAGTCCCTGAAAGCCCAATGATAGCATCACCTTAAGTCACCATGAGTTGGAAAGGACTCCATGTCCTAGTCTCTGGAGCAGCAGAAAACAGACTTGCTCCATTGTGCATATGACATACCTTCAAATATTTAAACATAGCTATCATGTTGCCTCTTAACCTTCTCTTCTCCAAAGAAGGAGACTTCACACCACTCCAAGGCACTTCATTAAATAGATTTTTATATTTTGATTTAATAACAAGAAGAAGACCAGCTGTACTCCTTTTCAAACTCCAGCACCTCTTTGATATTTAACACCCAGTTTCTGACATTCCCAAGGACTGGCATCACTCTCTTCAGAGAACAGCTGTAAAATAATGCTATTGAGAGGCACAACATAATTTCAGATCCTTTGTAACAAAAAGAAAAGCATCCCTGGCAGTATATGCTTTCAACAGTTGTCTTGCTTTACAGAGGATGTCAATAAGATTTTTTTTAAAAAAAAATTCCTGCTGAAGAAGAGTTCCCACCTCCGCACCCATCAAAGTCTACTGACACCTATCAAGGAGCAGGGTGGAGGGAGGAGGCCTCTTTTGATGGAATTGTCAATTCTTCATTTAACAATGACTTTATCTGCATTCTTTTGGTAGAGCTTATGTAATGACAGCTAGGATAGAACAAGGCTTCTTTGTTCCCAATCTTGTGCATGTTTACTCAGAAGTTCATCACACACTCTATTCAGTCAGACAATAGGGCTCACTCCAGGATAGGTATAGCTAGGACTGTTCTATAAATCTGAGCCCCACATCACCTGTGGGGAAATCTTGTCCAGTACACAGGCACAGTGGCAGCTGGTGCCTTCCATTTCAGTGGAGCAGTGAATCTGCTCCAGAATTTGGAAGGAGCTGTTTCAGGTCCTGAAGCCAATTTCCCAAATGTATTCAGCACCTTGGATAGCCCATTTAAAACTTGGACTAAAACTGTTCCAGGTTTAGCCTGAATTTTAAAAGAGATGCCCACCATGCCAAACCCATTTGGGGGACAGATTTTAACCCCTGGAATAATTCCTTTAAAGTTCAGAGTAAAACCAAAAGCAGATTTGCCACCTCACTGATGTGGAAACTGATGCATGAACAGATTAATGGTTTGTCCATGTATCATGAGCCGGTCCCCACAGACATGACAGAAATCCCCCATGAGTTTCACCAATTTTAATAAATGGAATCCAAATAAGGGGGTTAAATTTTATTACATTGCACTCAGTACAATTGTATTGCATTCAGTTCAGTTGGGAATTACTCCCAGTTAGATATCTCTAGGGCTAGAACTTAGTTTTGTTTCCTTGGATCATTCACAAATGTTATCAGATAGGGTCGCACTGAATTTTCAACAGAGCTTGGGAGCCTTACTACAACTTTCAGTGGCCATGTTGGCGAAGGGATTCTGGGCACTGTAATCCAGAAAGGAATTTCAACCAGTTCTGCCTCTTCATACCCCAAAGTTCAACCAATAGAAAATTCAATTTTGGCAAGTTATGTTCCTTTTTGGTTCAACCTCTACACAAGGAAATATAGGAACTCTGCTTATTAACAAATTGTAAGTTCACAAGCTGAAAGGTCTACCAGAGTGGCATGGAACATACAGAGGACTTTCTTGAACTGTGTTGACAGCAGTCATGTCTGAGTAAGTGGTTGGTGATGGGTGGGAGAGGTCCTTTTGGTGATCTCACCATGTCTGTTTTCCCAAAGGAAAGCTCGCAGATTGCCTGCTGTCATGTACTTTTGACGCCAAGCAAAGGCCTATAATTTAAATATTTTTTCTTGTGCTGTTTTTATGCTATTGTCTTTTTCCTTCTCTTTTATCTTCTAATTGCTTTATTATGTATTTTATTGGTGAATTTGCAATCCAAATAAATCCAGAGAGAATTCACTAATGGTGTTACCACACCATACACCCCGCTCCATGATATAGTAAAATTGGCAAATATCATTTAATTGGCATGAGGTATGAATTATATGCTGGCATGGCTATAAAGCTATGCTGGTGAAAGAGGAATGGCTGAACATGTGTGATATGAAAGTAGGTCAGATGGGACTTCAGGGCATGACTATCACCTGGCATCACCAAGACATAGTCAGGGAAGGTCTGGTGATAATAGACTTACAAATGTGCTCAGTGACTCAGTCTTTGGAAACAATAGTGTGCAATATTGTTTCTGATCGTCTTCAAGCTACTCCCTCTTCCCACCAAATGTCTTACCTGCCCAGTCATTAAGGACCTATCACAATTCCCATCAGTCCTTTGTCACCTAATGCTAAAGCCATTAGCTCATTCCAGGCACCATGGTTTCCTCTGCCAGAGAGCCATTAGCACCTTCCTTCTCAGGGCAGAAACAGGGTATTTAGAACCCTAGCTCTGAGCCAGATAGTTCATAGTACTCTGGACATAGGCCGTCACTCTGCTGCTCTGACTCCTGTTGTTGTACTACCCTCAGACCCTTAGTCTGAGCCACATTGCTTTGTCTCGTCTCTATAGGATAGGTAAATACCACCCACTTCACCTAACTTCTTACCGTCCAATTTTTCCTCTTGTTTCCTTCGGTTAGCCTTGTGTGATTGTGGGACTGCTTAAATCTTGTGTGTGAGACTGTTAATTCCCCCAATAAAACAAAACATTCTTTGAATCTCTGACTGGTGTCTCTGCATTAGTGCCAGTGTACACAAGTGTAAAAGATCCTGCTAGGTTACACCCCCCCCCCTTTCAGGCCTCCCCTTTGAGCTAATAATCTCCTCTGTTTCAAGGAGGCATTGGCATCATGACTGAACCTCTGAGTCACCCACCTTTTGGAGTAAGAATGGTTCCTTATCACCTGGTGACAAGTGGGGTGCTGTAGAGGTCTGTCCTGGAGTCTGTAGGGGTCTGTCCTGGACCCCTCATCTTTATAAAGGTCTTTCTAAATGACTTGAATGAAGGAACAAATGATATGCTCCTCAAATATTCCGACAACACCAAATGGAGTGGGGTAGGTAATCCCTCACAAGACAGCACTGGGATTCAAGATCACTTTAACAGATTGGATGACTGTGCCAATACTGATAATATGAATTTCAACAAGGATAAATGTGAGGTACTACTTTCAGGCAGGAAAATAGAAATGCACAGATATAGGATTGGTGACAACTGGCTTGATAACAATGTATGTGAAAAGGAACTAGAGGTCCTAGTAGACCACAAGTTAAACATGAGTTAACAGTGTGATCCAGTAGTCAAAAAAGCCGATGCAATTCTAGGCTTTGATCAGGCCTCACCTGGAATACCATGTTTGGGACAGTACAGTTCAAGAATTTCTCCATTCAGGCATGAAAAAAAAATCCGATGCACAAAAAGGTGGTGGGCAGCACTTGGCTTGACAACAGCACAGACAGAAATTGACCTTAGTGGAGCACAACCTAAACATGATAAACAATGTGATGCTGGGGTGGGGAGAGCCAACACGCTTGTAGGATGCGTTACTAGACCCATGGTGTCCACATCAAGGGAACTAATTGAACAATTCAATTCTGCTTTGGTCAGACTTCATCTGGGGTCCTGTGTCCAGTGCTGGTTCAAAAAGGATCACAAGTTTGAGCATGTCCAAAGAAGGGTGACCAAGTTCATAAAGAGACTAGAAACTAAGACTTAGTAGGGCATTATTAATCGAATGAATATGAGATGGGAGAAGGAGAAACATGTAGTTGGGTATGTTGAACTTGGAAAAGAAAAGATGGAGATATTATGAAAGAAATAGATAGATAGATGATACATAGATAGATGGATGATAGATGGATGATAGATAGATAGATAGATAGATAGATAGATAGATAGATAGATAGATAGATAGAGGCTGAGATGTGGAAGACTTGGGAAGGTGATGGATTTTCCTTTGCTGGAGCTTTGTAAACTAAGGTTAGACAACCATGTTTTGACTATAGATTCTTGCACTGGCACAAAGATCCCTCTTCTAGTTCTTCCAAATTTATGATTCTATGAAATAAAACACATCAACAACATATCTATTGGATGAAAGCATACACGGTCTCCTTTTTTAACAAAAAATTTAGATACAGTTAAGAGGCCACAAATATATATGCTCCTGAGGAATAATCATAATTGAAAAGTGAGACGATACCAAACTCCATATGAACACCTTTAAAAACTCCTCCCTCTTTCTCACAAGCAAATGTTTTCACCCCATAACCCAGAGATATACCCCACTGCTTTGTGGATGAATAAAATAAAGGATTTGCATGGGTTACCAGTCCGGTTTCCAATTGCTCTTCAGCAACAATGAATTTCTGCTAGGTTCATTTCCTGTTCTATTAATCTGTGTCAGGGAGAATGAAGTATCAAAAACTGCAATGAGTCATACAGCCAGGGCAAGATAACAGGAACCTACATTGCACTGACTTTATCACTGTTCCGCAATTTGCTTCAGTAGCTTTATCCCTTCTGTCTCCTTTTCAGCCACAGCGATCACTAAGGTGCCTGATCTGAAAAAAGAAAAAGAGAAAAGAAAACCACCTCTGTTCCAAGAGCTTGATGTTATTTATATCTATAATCATTTGTACTGTTTTTTAAGACCAAGTACGGAGGCTGACTTAGATCTAGTGAGGAGCCCTGAGCAGTTGAGTCAGCTTTCTGTTGCAAGTACTGGTGGAAAACAGGGGTGGCAATGGAGGGAAGGAGTTAGCACGTTCATTTTTATCCTCCATTATGTGATTCCAACAAACCTACAGAAGAAAGTGGTGACTTCTGGGGATTCATGCCTGTATATCTTCCAACTGAGGAAACCAGGGACACATGTGGCCAAGCAACATTAGAGTTTGGTCAAGATTATAAAAGTTATTAACAAGAGAGAAGACACAAGCTCGAAGAGCTGCAGCAGTCTGGTTTTACCCCAGCATACTGGAGAGAGTGACTTTCCACCCCTTTCTTCTCTCTCTTGCCTGCTGAGTTAACTGACTCAGTTAACCTTAAAGTTAACCTTAAAGGCCCCTCCCTAAACTGCAAACCCCAGGATTCCATAGGAGGTTGAAAGTGGAATAATAGCACTATAAAAGTCTAGTGCGGAAATGGCCTATGTTAACTTGCAAACTACTTTTGCAGTTTGAACTCAGTTTGCAGCAACTGAAGGAAGGTGAGGACGAAGAGACAAAGCGAGAGGTAGAAACTGGGGCCTTTCTAAAGCAGGTGAAACAGTGGGAAAACAGAAGATTAAGTAGGACTGTTTTTGTCAAATCAGAACAGTCTGAAAGTGTGTCTTTCTTGCAAGTGGCTGTCTTACACAGCTGCTCGGCTGAGCTTCATGGCTGGGCTGTTCCTCCCTGTAAAGATTAAGGCCATTTCTACCCTACACTCTTCCTTCTTCCTCTGAGGCTAAGAGAATACAACTTGCTCAAGATCACTCAGTGTGTTTTTGTAGCCAAACAGGGATTGGAACCCTGGTCTCCTAGGATCCTGGTCCAGATCTCAAACCACTATGCCATACTAGCTCCCTTTTCTTTCTCAGAGTTTAACTAATAGCCTCTGGATAAGTGGAAATCATAGATCCATAGAATTGGAAGAGACCCCAGGGGCCATCCAGTCCACCCTCCTGCTATGCACCCATCAAAGCATTCCCAACAGATGGCCATCCACCCTCTGCTTAAAAACCTCCAAAGAAGGAGACTCCACCACACTCTGAGGTAGCATATTCCACTGCTGGATAGCTCTGACTGTCAGGACATTCTTCCTGAGGTTCAGGTGGAAGCTCCTTTCCTGCAGCTTGAATCCATTGCTCCTTGTCCTAGTCTCTGGAGCAGCAGAAAACAAGCCGGCTCCCTCCTCAACATGACATCCCTTCAAATATTTAAACATGGCTCTCATGTCCCCTCTTAACCTTCTCTTCTGCAGACTAAACATCCCCAGCTTCCTAAGCCGCTCCTCATAGGGCACAGCTTCCAGACCCTTCACCATTTTGGTCACCCTCCTCTGGACATACTCCAGCTTGTCGATATCTGTCTTGAATTGAGGTGCCCAGAACTGTATTCCACAATGAAGCCATGTGGCTTTCATTACCTAGAGGGCATGTTGAAGATAGTTGTTGTTGTGAGCCTTAATGTCATTCCTAACATATGCTGACCCTAAGTTGAACCTATCATATGGTTTTCTGGAGCTGAGAGTGTGACATGCCCAAGGTCATCCAGTAGGTTTCCTTGGCTGAGCGGGGAATCAAACCCTGTCTCCAGGGTCATAGTGCAATGCTCAAACCACTATGCCACACTGGCTTCCAATGCTAAAGTTAGGAAACATAAAAGAACCCCACTGGGTCAAACCAAAGGTCTATTTAATCCCCATACAGGGGCCAGCCCATTTGCTGTGGGAACCTCACAATCAGAGAGTGAGAGCAACATTACCTTTTCATCCAGGTTTTGTTACCCTGATTTCTGGGGTCCCTTGGGGGCACCTCAATGTGCTCCACGTGATGGGGAATGGAAACTAGCAAGAGCACGAGCAATAGCAATGTGAGAGGCAGGGTAACCTAGCAGGGTCTTTTTATTCAGTCTTTATGGGGTCAGGCCAAGCCAAAAACCAAACTAAAATGTCCAATAAATGATTTTATTGAGTGAAAATCTCATGCAGCAATGCAATCACTCACACACTCACTCAAGACCTATTAAGAAGCAAAAGAAAGGAAAGTGGATAGGGGAATATTGAAGGGGGTATAGCAAGGGTAATACTGCACCTTGTCCTGGGAAAAGCAGCAGAGAAGTGGGGCTCAGCACGGAGAGGGCTGAGGGGATTACTCAACGGATGAAGCAACCGTCTACTGGGATGACCGGGAGTGATCCAAAGAACTGCTCAAAAACTGGGACTATTTGTAGGGGAAAAGGTACCTGGAGGGCTAATCCTTTCCTGGGGAGAACAATGGGTGTTGCAACGAGCAAGAAGCTCCACAATGGTAACTTCCTTTGCATGATGAGATTACAAGGTGTTGCCAAAGTCTCAGGATCTTTGGCTGCATTGGGTTGTGGTGTGACTTCATGTAAATGGTCCTTGCCTGATAGGATATTTGCTCAACTTGGGGCAAACACGCTAATCCCCTCAAATCGGCTTCTCAGGGGCTGAGGACCCTTTGTCTACTGTGGGTTTGCACAGCTTGAGGTCTCCTGGGGCTACGTGATGGGGGATTTTACTGGCCTGACCTGGTTTTCAATCATTCGACCGTGGCTGCCTACGTGACCACCTGGGTGACCTCTCAGGCATATTGAATCATATTTTAATATCAAAATTGTAGACCCCGGGACAGGCTTTTCCAGTGAGATAACAGTTTCCTACCAACCAGTGTATAGAACCATGCTGAATCTGGATGACTTTGTTCCTTTTTTTTTTTTTAAGAATGGAATCAATTAAAAAAAATATGTTCCCCTTTTTTAAAAACTGTGCCACCTGATTTTAAGGAGCTTAAGGTGTTGAATAACAAGCTCATAAAATCCTAATAACTTGAGCTCCTATGATTCCTTTAACTATGTGGAACACTGCAGTAACAAGTCACCATAAAAAGCACTCAGTCATCTTCCGGAAGTCTGAGCAGCTTTACGGCCAAAAGCTATGATCTTCTTTTATCTCTGTGACCTTGGATAAAGGGGCAGGAATGGCCAGTTATTTTCAGATGGAGATTTTTGTTCAGAGCTCTGGTACACCGATCGCACTTTTGTCTCTGCGTTGAATAGATTTTGTAGGATCTAAGACCAGACCTTGGGTGTAACCAGTTATAAATAGCTGGCTGCTTGTAATGAATTCTTTTTTCCAGTCCCACATTTTTTCCCCATACCTCGCACTTTCAAATTCAACTGGATGGGGAATCGCTTCAATGCTTCTGTGGTGTAACTGAAACTGCTTACCTACTTTTATAGTTAGGCAGTATGGCTTCAGTAAATAATGGAGGGGCACTACCTCATGGTGTAAGTGCTGGTTTATGCTGTACCTGACATTGCTGTCTTGTTTTCTGTTGTGGGTGATGACGAGAACAGATGAACAGAAGATTGTGTTTGATACCCTATGCTAGCAGCATGGAGCATTCAGGTTTTATTTAGGCAACTGAAAGCAATTATTTTAGTCACTTTTGGGAAAAACTGCAACCGCATAGCAACTAACTATTCCTGAGGGCCCCCAAACTATAACTGTGACTAATTATGATTATTTTTCCCCTGTAATCTTACCTGCTTATTTTGTACAGTAACAAAACTTTCACTGGAGTTTGGAATTAGATTACCAGTAATACAACTGTTCCGGTCACAGAGCTACTGAAAGCTTGTCAGTGCAAACAGATGGATCCTCAAGATGTCATCATTCCCAGATAAGGTCCAAAGTAGAATTACACACACATTCAAGCAAACAACTGAAACACACTTTCCCCTTATCCAAAAAGCCTCCAATACTTTTAGTTGACTGGAGTGCCGCACCTTGCGGTGCAATGTTGGACTATATCACAGAAAGGTGAATTGTAAAGATTTATGAATGACCTGGGTTTGCTAGACTAACTACAGTTAAAAGGAAATTTCTTAGGTCTGTGAAGAACATATCTCTGGAGGTGCCTTAATAATAATGAATTTTCTCTCTCAGCTGCTTGGTTAATTATACTTAAGTAAGTAACTTCACCTCGCCTGACCACCCCAAATCTGACAAATTTCATTCACTGATGACTAACAGAATGGACCTCCTTCTCCTCATGCAGCTCATGTCCACTAGTTGAGGGGAATTACACTTATGGGAATGGTATCACAACCATGGGCCTTTCCACACTACACTGTTATAGTGCTATTATTCCACTTTCAACATCCTGGATGGCTGGATGGCAGTACGTGTGAAAGGGATCTAGGAGTCTTAATAGACCACAAGCTGAACATGAGTCAGCAATGTGATGCGGCAGCCAAGAAAGCCAATGCAATTCTCGGCTGCATCAATAGGAGTATGGTGTCTAGATCGAGGGAGGTACTGGTACCACTCTACTCTGCTTTGGTTAGACCTCATCTTGAATCCTGTGTCCAGTTCTGGGCACCCCAATTCAAGAAGGACATGGTCAAGCTGGAGCAGGTCCAGAGGAGGGTGACCAAAATGGTGAAGGACCTGGAAGCCAAGCCCTATGAGGATAGACTTAGAGAGCTGGGTATGTTCAGTCTGCAGAAGAGAAGGTTAAGAGGGGGCATGATAGCTATGTTTAAATATTTGAAGGGATGCCATGTAGAGGAGGGAGAGGGCTTGTTTTCTGCCGCTCCAGAGAGCAGGACAAGGAGCAATGGATTCAAGCTGCAGGAAAGGAGATTCCACCTGAACCTCAGGAAGAACTTCCTGACGGTCAGGGCTGTCCGGCAGTGGAATACGCTGCCTCGGAGTGTGGTGGAGTCTCCTTCCCTGGAGGTTTTTAAGCAGAGGCTGGATGGCCATCTGTCGGGAGTGCTTTGAGGGTGTTCCTGCATGGCAGGGGGTTGGACTGGATGGCCCCTGTGGTCTCTTCCAACTCTACATTTCTATGATTCTATGATCCTGTGGAATTCTGGGGCTTGTAGTTAACTGAGGCCAAAGAGCTCTCTGGCTGGGAATTCTAAATGCCCCTCTCTAAACTGCAAACTCCAGGATTCCATAGGATGTTGAAAGTGGAGTAATAGCAGTATAACAGTACTATGTGGAAGAGTTCTTGGTGAGTAACTCTAAGTAACGGCTCCATTTTCATGATCACGCCTTAGTCATGATTGTGACACTACGACCATTATAACTCCCTCCCCAAACTACTTTACTCGGGATCAGCTGCATGAGGAGAAGATCCATTCCGCCATGGATCAGAGAATGGATGAATGATATTTCTGTTGGGCTTGAGGGGGTCAGGCCAGGAAAAGTTACTTGGTTAAGTAAAATTAACTAAGTACAGTTCTCCCTCCACATTTGTAGGTCTGACATTCGCAAATTTGATTATTCACGAAGTGCACTTATGCCTTTCCCCCATTCTCTTCCTCCCATTCCTTTGTCTTTTGCTGGGCATGGAGAAGAAAGGCAAGCACGCCCAGACAAAAGGCAAGGAAATTTAGGGGGAAGCATGCATGCACCTTCCTTCTCTCCTCCAGGGCTCCCCCCTCATTCCTTTGCCTCTGGCCTCAGCCTGCAAAAGACTGGGGAATAGGAAGGGAGAGCCCCAGAAAGGAATGGAAAGGGGATTGTGGGGGGAGCTATTTGCGTTTTTCCACTTTTGCAAGGATTCTGCACCCCGTACCCTTGCAAAAGTGGAGGGGCCCCTGTAGTTGATATAAAACATAGGCCCATATTGTGATAATAATTTATTACCCAAAAGCAACTTATCATTATTTTTAAAAAATAACAGAAGGAAAAAGATATAAAATAATCCAATATTTTAAATAAATCTGAAATTGTGATTTTGTGGCTCTTCCACATATGACACTTGATTTAGATTTGACTGAGGCCATTTCCGCCTACACTGTTCTAGTGCTATTATTCCACTTTCAACATCATGTGGAATTCTAGGGTCTGTATAGTCGAAGGCTTTCACCACCAGAATCCATAGATTCTTGTGGGTTTTCCAGGCTTTGAGGCCATGTTCTATTAGTATTTTCTCCTGATGTTTCACCTGCATCTGTGGCTGGCAGATCCTCTGAAGATGCCTGCCACAGATGCAGGCGATACATCAGGAGAAAATACTAATAGAACACAGCCTCAACGCCCGGAAAACCACAAGAACCTCTGCGGTCTGTAGTTCACTGGGGCCAAAGAGCTCTCTGGCTGAGAATCCTAAATTCCTCTCTCTAAACTGCTAAGCCCAGGGTACCATAGGATGTTGAACGTGGAATAACAGCACTGTAACAGTGTAGTGTGGAAATGGCCCGAGATTAAACACATGAAATGACATTCTGTTGGTGAATTATTATGGCATAAGTGAAATAATATGACATCGCAACGCAGTATTTGGTCATTGTGGAGGTCAGAATTCCCTACTAACAATGTAATGACCAAAATCTGCCCCCAAAACACAGTTTGCCAGCTGCAACCCCTGGCCAAACATTGGCCATTTCCTGGGCAGTGGAGAGCAGGGAGAGCAACAGGCAAGCCATAGCCAGATGTGTAGCAATGTCATCCTCTGCAGAGACCTCTGAGGGGCCCCAAGAGATCCCTATAGGTGACTTTTGGGCTTCATTCAGCTATAGGATAATGGCTGGACATTTTGTTTGCTTTTCCCTCCCCTCTCCATCAACCAGGGGATGACCAGGTTTTGTTTTGGTTTTGTTTGTTTTGAGGGGTGGCTTCAGGAGAGAAAAGTGGGTGGGTGGGTGGATTGGAAAGGTGACTGTCATGGCTAACTTTGGCAGAGATTAATAGTATATTCAAAAATATGCAAAAAAAACCACCCTGTTTTTCAACTATCAAGCAACCCCAACAAGAAGATTCTGGGGGGTGATGCAAATTTCTGCATGGCATTTTCCATGCGAAAGGGCCCCTGGAGCATCACACAATTGTGAGGAGCAATCCACACGATGCACTCACAATTGCGTGATGCTCCAGGGTAGGGCAGGTGCCGATCGCGCACCTTTTCATTTTCAGCTAGAAGCCGAAAATGGTGCACGATCACGCATTTCTCCCAGGCCCCACGCGCACTTACCTGGTGTGCGGAGCCTCCAGAGCCGCGCCGGTCGCGCTTCCTGCTCCAGTGCAGCCTGGGAAAGTCCCAGGCTGCACTGCGGAAGGAAGAGGCGAGGCTCTCGCACAACCAGGCAGCTCATGCAGAGCCGAGGGACCCCAGACGCGAGAGCCTCTCGCCAGAGGCTGCTCGCATGATCCCTGCACCCCAGCGCCGGAAGACGGTAAGGTGTGGAAAGGGCCTTATTCTATGCAAAGTTCACATGTAGTGGTTTTGCACAGAAGACATCTTTTCTGTGCAGGAAACAGCATACTCTGCCCAGAAGCAAATATTTATAAACAGAAATATTACTTTCTGTGAAGAAAATGCTGCTGGCTCTGCTGTTGTCTGTGGATTTTTTTAAAAAAAAAAGCATACAATTTTTGCACAAAATAAGTCCTGAATAGCAAGCATTCTTCAAAAAATGCATGTGGTTTTCAAAGTGTTTCTTATAGTGGGAAGAAAATTGCTAAAATTACCCATTGCTGACTTCAAGAATAAAATTAGTGATGACTTCCACCTCTCACATTTCTTGTGCAGAATCACATCCAGTGATGTGCCATCCACAGTGTTCAAAATCAGCTCATCCTAAGTCTTGGGGCAAACATCCTTAGGAAGTTCCAAGTATATAAAATCCCCCTTTACCTTCTCCAAGTTGTCTGTTAAGTTTACTAGCAGCTAGTATTATCCAGTGTCCCCTAACTCCAGGTGACCCATTCAGAAGTAAATACGCCTGGATCACATAGGCCCTTTCCACAAGAAGTTGTTGTCCCACACTGGGGATGGGAGAAGGACAGAACCCAGATGACGGTTCTGCATGACTTTGTCTGAGTCCTGTTGTTCTTCCATCCCCAGGTGGTGCAATCATGCCACAAATCATTGACGGGTTCTCCCCATCAATGTCCAGTGATCACACCACCATTCCGCCACCCGCCTGCATTTACCTGAGCTGCAGAGGGTCAGGAAGGACAATGTCTGTGCTTCCTGCCACAGCACAGCCTGGGAGAGTACCTGGCTGTGCTACAGAAGCAAGAGGCATGGTCATCGTGCCTCCCGCATTCCCGCAGGCAGTCTGTCACACTCCCCTCTCAGGAGGAACCTCTAGCAAGATCCCTGCGGGATGCTGCCAGGATCACATAGGGTGTGGAAAGGACCATAGTGTCAAAGTTCACCACTGGTAGGGATGTCCTGACGACTGGGGATGATGGGTGCTGTAATCCAGTGCATTTGGAGGGCACCACATTGAGGGGAGGCTCACTCACATCAACAGAGGGGGAACCGCTCACATTTCCATCTCACAGAAGGACAAAGCCTGGCTTTCATTTGCGCTGGGTGCTCCGGCAGCCTTCAAAATATCTCTCGCCTGCAGCAAGAGGAACACATGGAGACACAGAAGGCAATTTACAAATGTAATCATCCTCTGCTTAGAGAGCATGAGAGGAAGGAGTTTAAAATATTGCATGCCTCATTCTTTGAGAAATGCTGACTTGTGTTAACAGCTTGCAAAACACAGCACATCCTAAACAAACACAGAACTGCCTGCGTGCTGAGCATAGCGCTCGCAGCCACAGGCTGTGGAAAAGGATGACTTTCAAAACCCAGAGCCTGTTCTCACAGCCATTGATCAAGGACTCAGGAGGTCTCCACATGGAAGCTTCCAGAAGCCCTGGACTGGCTTTGTGGGCCGGAAGAGGGACAAAAATGGCCCTCTACAGCAGGGTTGAGTCGCTGAAATGCGGGTGAAGGAGGGAAATTTTGCCACACTGGCTGTGAAAATTATTCATTCCTTCATTCAATGTATATCCCACCTTTCTCTCACTAAGGAATTCAAGGCAGCTTGCAAAACTTAAAATAAAAGTTGGCTAAAACTAGATTACAAAAGTTAAAGAACAATTAAACCAGAATACCATCGAGAACAGTGCATTTAAAATAATACATTTAAAACATAATTAAAAACAAAGATAAAACCCATCATACCACTATCAATACTATTTCACTGATGGTTCACTGATGGTTTAAAAATCAGTCCAACGACCACCTAAATAAAACAGTCTTAGGTCGGGGAAAGAAGAGAGAAAGAGGGTGGGGCAGCATGATGGCCCTATACTTGCTCTGTCTCACACAGCTCCATCCTTGGGTTTGGAGGGCACTGGGAGAGGGTTTGTGGGGCTGAAAAATCAGGCTGCAATCCATCCTTAGTTGGCCAGGCAGTGGCTGGTAAAGGAGGAGGAGGACCACCAAAGGTAGGTTTTTAAAGGGCTGGGGGGCCTGATTGAAGCCGCCAAGATGGAAGGCTCACCTGGAAAAGAAGGACCTGAGGTGGCAGGGAGTGGGAGCAGGGGTTGGAGAAACTCATAAATGATCAAATCTGTAAAGTCAAACCTGCAAATGCGGACGGTCGACTGTATTCCAAATGGTGTTTTGGAGCATTCAGTGACACGTCCCCCTGATTTTCTTTTAAATAAAAAAGATTGGGTGTTCCAGGGGCTGAAGGTTTTATGGTGTAGACAGTGGGCTAGAAAAACCAGTTGGGGCCACATCATAGACCAAAGTCTACCCACTTCTAGTCTGGAGTCTATAATAGCTAGTGAACTCTTTTCTCAACCAAGCTACTTCTGAACCTTGCCCTGGGCTGAAACAATTTTGGCTAAAGAAGTTCGGTTAGCTTTCACTAGGGATGGGATGAATCCAGAATTTTCCCAATCCAAATCTGGATCCAAATCCATGGAAGGTTTTGGGAATCCACAAATCTCACGAATCTCGAATCTTTTGAATCCTTTTTGAAAAAAGAGTTTAAAAAGAAGGATAACCTTGGGCAAGACACACTGTCTCAGCCTTAGCAAAAGCCTAGGCAAAGGCAGACCTCCCTCTGGAGGAATCTGGCCAAGACAATTGTCATAGTTTTGCCTCAGGATCTCCCCAGATTGAAAATGACATGAAGGCCCTTTCTACACAGGCAGGAAAATGTGGATTAATCCCACATTTTCCTGCCAGCATAAACAGGGCCACATGCTACAGTACAGAGGTAATCCAGGTCAAAACTGGCTTTTCTTTGCATAGCTCCTCCTGGCATCCTGGGGTTTGCAGTTTGATGATGCACCAGCACACTTTGGCAGAGAAGGCTGTGACACCTTGTAAAACTCCAAACCCCAGAATTGTGTCTGAAAGAGCTTTGCAAGGGAGCCATGGAAAGGAATCTTTCAGCTGTCCTTGAAATCTCAAGCCTGTAGCTTCCAGTCAAGTGCTGAACTTAAATATGAAATGTTCAATTTAAATATGTTAGTATACAAGCCCAGATGTAATTTGTGAAATTGTTAGCAAAGGCCATTATTACTTAAAGGGAAAAACTCACCTACTTACCATCTTCCCTTGTATGTATAGTCTCCCTGGTTTTCAGGCATCCCAGTCTCCCAGGTTTTCAGGCATCCCAGTTTCCCAGGTTTTCAGGCATCCCAGTCTCCCAGGTTTTCAGGCATCCCGGTCTCCAACAATCTATTTAGTTGGCGGGTTCGAAAGATTCAGTTTGCCTATTTTGGCACAGGGATTCGGAGTCGGGAATCTCGAATCCTTACCCAAGATTCAAGGATTCGGTTGGCCCATCCCTAGTTTTCACAACATGAGGCAAATGCCAAAAGGCAAATGCAGAGATAAGGAGATCTGTGAATAGGTGTGTATGTGAATGTGCCTCCAAGTTGCCTGTTGACCTGTGGCGACCCCATGAATTTCATAGGGTTTTCTTAGGCAAGGAATACTCAGAGGTGGCTTTTCCAGGTGTTTCCCCTGAAATATTGCCTACAGCACCTGGTATTCATTGGCGGTCTCCCATCCAAATACTAACCAGGGCTGACCCCACTTAGCTTCCACGATCAGGTGGTATCTGGTGCTATGAATGCATTTATGCTCTCTGTGAATATACCCAAGCTTAAAATCCACTCCTATATCAATCTGCTTTCTACACAAGAATTAATCATTTGGAAAAAATAAAAGTCCCTGGTAGACAAGATTATGAGAAGTTTTGTACATTTTTAATTATATCTTACCTGTTTGGACTTTTTTTTAAATAATAGTAGTAGTGGTGGTAGTAGTAGTAGTAGTAATAATAATAATAATAATAATAATTTAAAAAATCATTTAACTTAACCCCCATTTTTTTGCAAACTGTTTTTTTAATGTGCCCATGCAAAAAAATTTCTTTTTACAGTTGACCCTTTTCTCAACTATTTATTCATTTATTTATTTAACTAAAGCACTCATATCCTTCCTATATTCAAAGATCTCAGGGCCATGTAAAACAAATTTAATTTGACCAATTGAAAAACTGTTTCTCCAACTAAAACAAAATGCTTTTTAATAAATGAATTTTAAATTCTAAGATATTAACAAATGCAACGCTTATGAATTGATTGTTAACAAAACACTTCAAACTGCAACATAGCAGTCAAACGTAGTTATCAGTTCATATTTAAAAGAGATTTCTCCAAAAATTCCTCATTTACCCCAGGGATCTGTAAGCTGTTCCAAGTCTGATAGCAATATTAATGAAAGTTCCACAAACTGAAAAAGCGAAAAAAGATACCAAATTGATGTAGCATCATTTGCAGTACTAATTCTTTTTATGTCCGATAAGTTTCTGCTGAGTTCTCCTGGTGATGCAATTTCCGCGATTCTGTTTATCTAACTTCTGATGCTAAGCCCTTTCAGCGATTAACACAAAACAGATGAAAACTCAGTTAAAACTGCAGAATATTGAGATGAATCAATCTGTCTCCAAACCATTACAGAAAGCAAAAAAAAAAAAAAAAGTACATTTTTTTCCAGTTTAAATAAATGTGACCACTTAGTATAATTTTCATATAAATATTCCAGCAGGGAATTAAACATAGTGAGCCCCAAAATATCTACATCGATGTTTTCTTGTGTTGGTCTCTCTGTCCCAAAGCACTTCACATGCTGCCAAGGCTATTCCTGGTTTTTGCCAATTACTGGACAAATGGCTTTCTCAATCACCAATTAAGGGGAACTTGTAGTTCCCCATTTAATCAATCTTTGTAGATTTGCTCTTTCATATTCCTGAACTGTCCTGCCCTTCTGCTTTCATCCCTGCTGTGTCTCAGGCAAGGCATGTGCCTGGGAAACATGAGAGCAGTGAGGCATTCCTTAAAGACTATTAAATGAAACAAGCAAGAGAAGGAGAGTGGATGACCCAAACATGGATATTTTTCCCCCCTGTTTCAAGTGAGGGGGGAGAGCAAAGGTCAAACAAGATGCCTGCAGCAGGGACAAGTTAAGGCTCTCCTTTCTGGAGAGCAATTTCTCAGTCTATCAGTTAAAAAAATTGTCGAGCTCATTATTGGAAGGAAGGAGAAAATCTATTAAGGGATGTTTCCCAAGGGAGGTAGCTGTGTTAGTCGGTTGCAGCCAAAATCCAGCTGGAGTCTTGTGGCATTTTAAAAACACTTTGTTTATAAAATGGACAGTAATCCATAAAAGCTTATGCATAGCAGAACTGGAGAGCCCGAGTGGTTTGCGTGTTGGACTAAGACTCTGGGAGACCAGGCTTCAAATTCCCACTAGCCATGGAAATTTATTGGATGACCTTGGGCAAGTCACACACTCTCAGCCTCAGAGGAAGGCAATGGCAACCCTGCTTTGAACAAATGCTTCCAAGAAAGCCCTGTGACTCTGGAGACCAGGCTGTGAATCCGTGCTTGGCCTTGGAAACTCGTTGGGTGACCTTGGGCGAGTGACGCTCTCTTAGGGCCTTTCCACACGACACTGTTATAGTGCTATTATTCCACTTTCAACGTCCTATGGAATCCTGGGCTTTGCAGTTTAGGGAGGGGCATTTAGAATTCTCAGTCAGAGAGTTCTTTGGCCTCAGTAAACTACAAACCCCAGAATTCCACAAGACGTTGAAAGTGGAACAATAGCACTATAACAGTGTATGGCGGAAAGGGTCTTAGCCTCAGAGGGAGGGATTTGCATTTGTGATGCAGCTGGCCTGTGAGATAGCCCATTGTTGAATGGACTAGCCCCCAGGGTTGTGTTGTTAGTCAGGGGATAAATCCCTCCCACCCAGGGATCACACAAGTATATATACTCCATTCCACCTCCATGTCTCCAGATCCTCTGAAGATGCCAGCCACAGATGCAGGCAAAATGTCAGAATCACATACTACTACAACACAGCCTCATAGCCCAAAAACCCCACAACAACCCATAGATTCTGGCCATGAAAGCTTTTGACTTTACAACTTGAAGGCACACAACTAGTACCACTCCTACAGTAGCCCCTGACCACCTGTGGTTTCACTTTCAATGTTTTCAGTCACCTGCAGTCAACTTGGGCCATTTCTGCCCTACACTGTTATAGTGCTATTATTCTACTTTCAACATCCTGTGGAGTCCCCTGAAGAACACGCTGTAGTAGTCTAACTGGGATATTGTCAAAGCCTGGTTAACTACATTGGCCCAAAGTTGTATGGGAACAAGAAAATGAACAAGGTGGTACTGAAGACAACGTGGAAACCCAGTTCATTGCTTTTGTTACATACCAGTCTGGTTCTCAAGGAGAGTGTAATAGCAACTCCAGAAACTTCTGTTGGATTCATGCCCCTGAAGAAGGCCAAAAATATACAATATAAACAGGCCAAAAAAGCATTGGGCTCTTTTAAAGAATAAAATTTATTCCATCTACAAGCACACGGAGCTTAGTGTCCTTCTCCTTTGCTGATTCAGACACATGCTTTCCAGTTTCTATTCCTGCTTCTTCCATGTCAGTGGGGCAATGAATCCACTTTGGATTTCAGTTGCAATGATCCAAGATGCTGAACTCTATCCCCAAAATCGGTTCAACATTTCAAAGAAATCCTTTAAGGTTCAGGCTAAAATTCAGAGCAGATACACCAATCCACTGACAGGGAAGCCACTGACCATCGGTGGAAACAGCCTTACTTTCCTCAGAGAAATGAGTAGGAAATTCCTGGAAAAGAATGAGTGAGCTCAGTGATTATGTGAAGCAAGAAAAGGGCTGTCTTGGACATTCAAGCTGTGTGTACTTCATTCTCTTCTTTTGGTGCAACTGTCCTAACAGGAGGTTCAGGTTTGACATCAAATCAGGGCATGGAAGGCAACGGGTGGCATGAGATGAGTGGACCAAACAGAAAAACCCAATGTGCAACCGAACCTGGGTAGTTTTAACTGAGACAATTGCTCGGTTCCAGTTTGTAAGGGAAATCCATTCCTTGATGAGTGAGCTGAAGGTCATCCCAAGCTCTTTAAGTGTACATAAGTGCTAGAGAAAGATTTCTGCTCTCTCCACCCCACTCAGAATCTGTCTTCAGGAGTCTGGTCAATGTCAAGTCTCACCGGCTCACGGAATACCTTTCTGCATTTTTATTTTTACTGCAACACTATCCGCCTATCATCCTGAGTGGTAAATCTCCTGGATGGTTCTTGCTAGGTACCATGAGCAATTAAAAAAAAAAACTACTTTTAAGAGGAATCTTTGCCCTTGTTTCAGGTTTTCACTTCTTCCAACCTACCCATAAGTTCTCACAACCACCACTAAATATATATATATAGAGAGAGAGAGACAGAGAGAGAGAGAGAGAGAGAGAGAGCTAATCCAAATGTTCTACTCATGATGACAGCTACTCCCTCAAGGATGTGGCCTCCCATCATCCTGCACCCCTAACCATTATCATTATATGTTTATAAAAAATCACGACAATTGGCTAAAGGCATTTTAAGAAGGCTCAGTGGCCAAAGATGACACTCTTGTCAGATGGAAAGATCATTACGATGCACGTTCTCCCCTGTCGTTATTGACTTTTTACAAGCAGAGAACATTGTGCCAGGACGAGGCTCGGGTTAAATAGGAGATCAGGTTCCCTTTCCATCATATTGAGTGTTGTAACAAGGGCTTTGGGGAGCCTCCTAGAGGAGACACCAAATTCCATCCCCAGCTTTTAGGTAAATTAGAGGTAGGCCCATCTGACATGATGAGAGATGATGATTTCTCACCAGCCAAAGGAAGAAGGGGTGTGTGTGCGTGGAAGGTAAGAGAGTGTCAGAGTGGGAAGGCTTTCACGGAAACAAATGGGAAGCAATTCTGCTTGGACCAAGACACAGCAAAAGGGCTGCCTTGGTTTTGTAGAGAGTGTCGGAAATCTGTAAAAATCGGAGAGCAGAGAGAGCTTCGATGCAATTCCAGCGTCACAGAGAGACAGTAAGCCCCCATCTGCTGTAGTATGGCCATGGGGATGATTGTAAAGAGAACCAAGAGTGCTGTAGACCATGAGTACTATATTGGTATAACAAGTGTGAGATTTAGAGTGTGTCTACACTGCACTGTTTTATCCTTTTCATACCACTTTCTTTAATCATCAAGGCTCCCTTCTCACTGAAGGAATTCTGGGACTTGTAGTTTAGTGAGATACTTAAAATTCTTTGCTAGCAAGCTCTAGTATGCTCCCTTGAACTACAAATCCAATATTCTGTTTGGTGGAATTATGAAGTAGTATGAAACTGAGGTAGCTGTGTAGCACAAGCACTCCATTAAAGTGTATCCACACTAGACGGTGATAGCCATTTGGTGTGTCTCTTTAACTCTATCCAATGTAACCCTGGGAGTTGTAGTCTGAAAGGGACTAAGACCATTTCCGCACAGCGTCACTGTCCTGCAATGGGAACACGTTGCTGCTTGTCCGTCAGCTGTGCTTTCGCACAACATCATGGTGGACATGCTGCCAAAGCGTCCCCACCTGTCAGGATCATGGGATATTCCATTACTGGAAAAAATATGGTGAATGGCCCCTGATCGCATGACGTTCCTGTCATGGGCAGCCTTGTGGAAAGGGAGGAAGTATGATGTAGGTGCTTCCTTCCTCAGTGAAGCATGGGGAAGGGGAAGGTTTGTGCTACCCTTCCATAGGTAACCAGCTGGTTGTGGAGGGAAACGTTTGCATTGCACTCCCATCCTGGCATGGACACTGCCAGGATTGCAACAGGATGACGATGGAGACAGGTAAAGTGCGTAAGTGGCTTAAGAATTATCTACTAGAGGGTTCTAGAGTACAGTTCATGGGAGTCCACTACTAGACCTTCACCAAACTACAAATCTCAGAATTCTTTAGGAGGAAGCCATGGCAGTTAGCGGTATCACTGAAGGGTGGGGATAACATGCTGAGATTGAAAAATCCAAGTTCAAATCTTCACAAAGCTGACTGAGTGAGCTGGGGTTAACCAGGCTTTCTCGGCTTAATCTACTTACTTAAGAGTTGTTCTGAGATATGCAACACATAGAATACCCTGAACCATTGAGAGGAAAGCTGAGATATAATGTAAGGCAGTGAGTGTTGCATGCCAGTTACCTTTCCTAAATTTACATTTGATCAAGTTGGGCTCATGTGTACATAGGTCCCAGGAGAAAGGTGTGATATATATAAAGTGATGGATGGATAGATCGATGGCAAGAAGGCTCTTAGACAAGTGGCTTCCCTTATCAAAGGAGGTTCCTTATGCAACTACAGAAGAAATTATTTCATAGAACAATAAAGGAATGCAATGGACTAGCAATCAAACAAAAGCTTGGACTTTTTTTTAATGTTCTGCCACTGTTTAATTATTTTTTGTAGTTACATCACCAAAACTTAGAAACATACATTCTTTTCGAACTTTAACAAGTATTGCTATTACCCTTTTACAATGTATAGACAATTTATATATACAATTTATATATATTCATTTTACAATTTTATATATATATATATATATATATATATATATATATATATAAAATAAATAAATAAAAGAGAGCAAGAGAGCTTGTACTTTGAATAGGGTGGATTCATTGCTGGGACAAAACTAGGCACAGCGTTTAGGAATGCACACCCACAGAAATAAATTGTTTCAGCCTGCTGAGCTTAGGTGGCTTTGAACTACAGTTCCCAGATCTCTCAGCCATCATGGTCAGTGACCATGCTGGCTGGGAATTGCAGGATTTGTAGCTCCCAAAAGTAACATCTCCAAGCACTGGAATCTTGTTTCAGATGAGGGTCATTCAAAACTAATGCAAAATCTAAAAGCAGAAGAAAGCAAAAGCAGGCTGATTTGTCCATCCTTGCTTCTGAGCATGCTTACCTTGCCTGGGATGCTCCTGGTTTCCCACCGCAGTGAGTGGCCAATAGCCTCAGTTTCCCTTATATTAATGCCTAGCTATCTATGAAAGCAATCTGTACATGTATATCTAGCCCACTCTGCATATGCCCCGAGGAAGACTGCAAAATCCTTCTCCGCTTCCACAATCCATTGTGGAGTTTTGATATAGTTGAATTAAAATGTCAGGGTATGGGGTGGGAAACAGGAATTGCAAGTTGGTGGACTGTTTAGAGTCAATCTGGATTCCATCTGACCAAGTTGTAGTCATCAAGTTGAGAAAATGGGACTTTCAAAACTGAACTTTTTTTTTCTTTTAAAGGAAACCTTCTTTGTATTACAGCTTGGAACTAGATACATTTTAAGCAATGGGATTTAAGGCTGTATTTTCATTACAATGAACAGGAAATGAGATGGATGGGTCTCTGTGGAGTCATGAAGATGCTAGCTCACTCGCACAATGCACAAAATATAACCCCGACAGCGTGCCCAAAACATAATACATAGAAATTCTGGAGCTGCTGCTGACAGAAGGTTTTGTGGTTACAAACCCAGGTAAAGCAGTAGCTAGGATGACATCACCAACATCCTCGTCTGTGTCCATTTAAACGTAATTCTTTGGCAGTCATGATCAAGGTCTCAAGAAGTCCTAATGTGTTTTGGGAAGGAGGGGAATCTATATAGCTCCCACATTAATTCTGTCTGTATCTGCACAATGGCTGGTATCCAACAACGCATCAAACATGCTGAAATCACCATGCAGTCAGATCAGAGCTGTGAGAGATACTTTTAAGAATGAATATAATGACACCCTGAAGCCTTTCATAACTTAGTCGTACACATTTCAGAAGTAAATCAGTCTGTGCCTTATAGATTACAGCAAAACCACTGATAGCGTAGATCATGAAAAACTACAGGTGGCTCTTAAAGAAATTAATGTGCCACAATACCTTTTTTAATCCTGATGTATAATTTGTATGCAGGAGAAGAGGCTACTGTCAGGACAGAATAGAGAGAAAGAGAATAGTTTCCAATTGACAAGGGGGTCAGTCAGGCAAGATTGCATTTTATCACCCTATTTTTTTAACTTGTCGTGATAATGGGATTCCCCCATTATCTAGGTAACAGAGCTTAAGGGAGATAGTTCTCCCTCAAGCATACAAAGAGTTAATGGACTGCTAGGGTTAGGTTACATTGATTGGAAGCCACAAGAGATAGGTCATATGAGATAGCTGCCCAATCAGGGGGGAGAGAGGAAAGCATCTTCTAGATGCTTCCCTGAGAAGTGAAAAATAAAATCTTCAACAGACCACAAGGAGGGTGAGGGATGCCAGTAGAGGCAGACAAGGCCATCTCCCGGCCATCCCCAAAATACCATCTCAGAAATTACCAACTGCTGTGAGTAGCTTAGAGTGTGTCTAGTTAGCTGCATTAGAGCTTTGTTATTTTGGACAGTTTGGCTGAACTTGAGAATCTATCTGTGCTCATAACTACTTGTAACTATCAAGCATACCTGCGGGGGAGCCCTTTCGTATTATTTTCTTGTTTACTGTTACCCCACTGGTATACCCTATCCCAGGGACTATAATTTTGATATCAGATATGCCCGCGATGCCAGAGATGTTGCCCAGATGGGCATGTAGGCAAAGAGGTTGAACAACCGAAATCAGGTCAAGACCAGAAAAATCCCCAGTTATGTAACTCAAGGAGACCTCAGGCTATACACATCCCCATAAATTAAGGGTCCTCAGCCAAGAGTAGCCAATTTGAGGGGATTAGTGTGCTTTCCCCAGGTTGAGCAACTGTGATTCTGGAAAAATCCTATAAGGTGAGGTCCATCTACATAAACCAATATGGCAACCCTACTTGACTGCAACCCTACTTGGCTGCAACCCACTTGCCATTGTATGTCAATCCTTCCTTTGTTTTGGCCATTGCTCTTCCTAGGAGAGGGTCTGCCCTCGAGGTACATTCCGCCCTATAAGTAGTCCTAGTTTTGGAGGGTCTCTTCAGAGAACTCCGTGCCACGCTAGCAGACCAGCAATCTGTTAGCTTGAGTGATGCCCTCAGCTGTCTCTTCACTGAGCCCGTTCTTCTCGCTGCTTCCCGGACTGAAGACTTCAGGATAGGTGCAGTATTACTGCTTCTACATTCCCTTTGCTATATCCCCTATCCATTTTTCACCTCTTTTCCTTCCCAATAGGCCTTGTGTTCATGAGTGAGTGAGTGATATGAATGATAATATATTCATTTAATAAAATTCATTTATTTAATACATTTGTCTGGCTTTTTGGTTTGGCCTGACCCCGTAAAGTTCGGTAAAAGATCCTGCTGGGTTACTCTGTACCTCGTTTTGCTAATACCAGTGCTCCACTAATTTCCCCAACCTTTATAACTTGGAGCAAATCAAGGTGTCCCCCACGGGACCCCCAGAAGTCAGGATAACATTATCTTGCACATTTAAAATAAATACTTTTCAGTAACCCTTTGTTCCCTCTCCATTCCCACACATTCCTCTGCGCACGTGTGGATAGGATTCCTCTCACACAGAAGGGGGAGGTGAGGGAAGGGAAAGGATCTTTGAAAATATAGTGTCAGAGTCCAAGTCCCTGCCTGTGCCTCACTGCCAGCAAGGGGGAGGAGGTGAGAATACTTGCTGCAAGGAGGAGGAGGAGGAGGAGGCAGCGAGGAATGTCCAATACAACAACTGTTAAGGAAACCACAGAGCCAAGCCAGGTTGAAGTCCAGTCCAACAGTTTAGAAAGCAGAGGTCCGTCCAGAGGGGTCAAGGGAGCCAGGACACAAGGGTCATGAGGCTTGCAAGTGATTTGCTACAAGCAAAGAGCAAGCCATGCTGACAGACCTAAATAGCCACAGAGAACAGGGGTTACTTGTCATTGCTTCCTTAATCTAGCCAACATAGCCTCCCTCTGAGCTGCCCGTTTCAGCCTTCTTTGTGACTGGGAGCTAAGGGGCTCAGGTGACTGCAATTCTTCCAAATTACTGCTGGTTCCTTCTCCCTCTGGAGCTGGCTGGGGCAACTCTGCCTCCGCTTGTCCTTCAACTGTTGGGAATGTTTGCAAGTTGGTTTCATCAATAACTGGTTCTGTTCCTGGCACAATCAGTTGTTCCTCAACCTCAGAGCCATCACCTATCACATAGAGATTGTGAATTCCCAAGCAATGTCCCACTGTATTGCTGTAGAGTAGGCTAAATCAGTGGGTGATGGCAGCATGGAATTAAAAGAATTTGGGGGGAAATCCCTAGCTCCTAGTCAAGGCAGAAGTCAGCATTGAGAGGGAGGAGGGTCCCCTTTTCTCCCGAATCTCCACACTCGTACACTGAATGGATCATACATAAAGCTGGATTAGACTCAGAGGAAAGGGGCATGAAAATTGGAGGAAGGAATATCAACTGGTTAAGATATGCAAATGACACCATGCTATTAGAAGTAAATAGCAAAGACTTGGAATGACTATTGAAGAAAGTCTAGGAAAAAAATACAAAGGCAGAGTTACAGCTGAACATTAAGAAAACAAACATAATGACCATAGATGATTTACATAATTTTAAAGTACACAATGAAGCCATTGAAATCGAGACCACAGTTGAGAAACCAGAAGAAGGATTTTGAAAGAAAGCTATGGAGAAACTAGATAAGACACTGAAGTATAAAGGTATAACATTGAATACCAAAGTCAGGATTGTCCACATTATCATATGTCTGATTTCTATGTATAGTAATGAAGGCTGGACAGTGAAGACAACTGATAGGAAAAGAATCAACTTATTTGAAATGTGGTGCTGGAGGAGAGTTCTACAGATACCACAGGCTGCCATAAAGACAAATAAATGGATCCAAGAAGCAATAAAGTCTGAACTCTCTTTAGGAGACAAGATGACTAAACTGAGACTGTTGTACTTTGGACATATCATGAGAAGACACGACTCATTAGAAAAATGATGATTGGCATGAACAAAGGCAGTCGGAAAAGAGTAAGATCACATTCAATCGAGGAAACTACAGCCTTGAATTTGCACGTCCAGAACTCGGCAGTTGGCAGAGTGACTTCGAGGTCTCTCATTCACAGGGCTGCCATAAGTGGAGGTTAACTTAACAGCAATTAACAACAAGATGATGCTATGAGATCTACAGCATCACCCTACCACTGTTCATTTATGGATGGCTTATCATGTCATCATATAAAAAGCAGCTTTCCGAGCTCTGAATGCGCCCAGAAAGGGGAACAGGACTGCACTTGTTCAAAGATCCTAATATCCTCTTTGCTCAAAGTAATTGGTCCAACACAGTAAGTTCATCTGACATGACGGATGAGCATCTATGTGCATGAATACCTCCATACACAATTCCATATCCTCCCATCACCCAGAAGTTGTTAAGTCTTGGAAGCCGTCTTGCTGCTGCCACTTACCTGTGGGGAAGTGAGGGGGATGAGAGGAAGGAACCAGTCTCAACCCAGTTTGAGGAGCAGAAATGAGAGTCCACTCTCTAATGGAATACACACCCCTTGCCCTTCCCCCAGAAGTTCAGAGAAGCTGGATCTTAATGGTCTGAATTGTCTTCCCACTACCTACCCTCCTTTCTGATAACAAGAAGCAGCAACAGCAACTCCTAGGGCTTGTCAGCATGGGGTGTTTTTGAATGAAGCACAAGGGCAAGAAATAACTCTCTGTAGCCCATCCAGAAAGGAACTTATGGGTGCATAACCTTTTTTGGCAAGATTTGTTCAGAAGGTGTTTCCCTTTGCCTTCATTTGAGGCTGTGAGAATGTGACTCAAGGTCACCCAGTGTCTGAGCAGGGATTTGAATCAAAGGCCCTTTTCACACAGCATTTTCCATGCGAAAGAGGGCCTGGAGCATGACGTTATTGTGAGGAGCGATCAGCATGATGCACTCACAATCATGCGACACTCCAGGGGCCGGCAAGCACGGATCACGCACCTGTTCATTTTCGGCTAGAAGCTGAAAAGGGTGCGCAATTGCGCATGGCTCTCAGGTCCCTCACACATTTACCTGGCGTGCGGAGCCTCTGGAGCCGCGGCGCCAGCACTTCCTGCCCCAGCGCAGCCTGGAAAACTCCCAGGCTGTGCTGCAGAAGGAAGAGGTGGGGCTGTTATGTGAGCAGGCAGCTCTTGTGGCACCAAAGGACCCCGGACGTGACAGCCTCTCGCCGGAGGCTGCTAATGTGGTCCTCACACCCCAGCGCTGGAAGATGGTAAGGTGCGGAAAGGGCCCTAGTCTCCAGAAGCCATAAAAATAAATAAATAAATAAATAAATAAATATTTGAATAACTATTTGGCCGTCTCTATCTAAATTTAAATATTTCAATTTAAATATTGAAATCTTGAGTTAAGTCTTGAGTGTCCCCAGCAACAAATCATATTTACAGGGAGTCCTAGTAAAGAAAAGCCAGTGACCAAGAGAGGTGCCAGGGTCTCTTTCTCTGGACATCTTCAGAAAAATCCTGAGGAGGAGGATGCAGATGGAGTTTCTGCATGGAGAAGTCTGAGCGACAGGATCTAACTCTTTGAATGTCTAAAGGGCTTCCACAAAGAGGAGGGTGCAGATTTGTTCTCTGCTGCTCCAGAGAGTAGGACCAAGTCTGGTGGATTTAAGTTACAGGGTGGTAGAGGAAGTAGTTTGAGTGCATGCATATGTCTGTTACCATATCCTTCAGCACCCACGCTCCCTGCTGCCACATCCCTGGTGAAAGGGACATGGCAGCAGACATGTGTGTGTGCCCAAACTCCTCCCTCATTTGCAAATGAAGGAGCAATTTTGGCACCCACGTACATGCACATCCTGCTTCCAAGTCCCTGATGAAAGGAACGTGGTGGCAGGCTTGTGCACGCGCCCAGCTATTGCTCTGGAGGGCAGGGTTTGAATCCCCTCTCAGCCATGGAAACTCACTAGGTGACTTCAGGCAAGTCACCTTCTCTCAGTCTCAGCAAAAGGCAAAGGTAACAAATCTTGCCAAGGAAACCCCCATGATAGGTTCACCTTAGGGTCAACATAAATCAGTTTTCAAAGGGGAGAGATATGATAGCTCGAAAGAATGTCTCCCTATCAGCAGCACTTTGTTGTTGTGTTCCTTCAGGTCACTTGATTTATGGCAACCCTAAGGTGAACCTATCACAGGGGGGTTTTTTTGGGGGGGAGAGGGCAAGATTCTCTTCTCTTCACCAGCCTGAACATGGCCTGTTTCCTCAACCGTTCTTCATATATTTTGCTCTCCGTACGTCTTAACCATTCTTTTTGCCCTTCTCTGAAGCTGCTCCAGCTTACCTATAACCTTCTTAAAAGCCCAAGTTTAGGGAGGAAAGAAGGGGTAGAAATGAAATAGCCATCCGTAACATAACATTAATCACAAGTAACTAGTGATTTGTTAACTAGTTACTCCCAAGCTCCAACAAATCCATTTGGTTCCCATTTCCAGGAGGAAGTCTCTTATCTCCTCAAGGTAAACGACACCCCACACCATCTGATCTTCTCTCTCTCCCTCTCACGTGGCCACATCTGACATCTCTGAAACAAAAAGAACACGTGCTCGTAAAAGGAGGAAAATGCGCTGACCCCGAAGAAGCCAGACTTGAGACAGCCACTTAAAATAGTTCGTTATGGTAAAAAAAAAAAAAAAAAAGCATTATGGGGGTAAAGGGAGACAGTGTGGTAATATCATCCTCCTCTTCCCTTTTTTTAAGGGACCATCACACAGATTGGGAATGTTAACAAGGCTCTTTCTCCCTTTCCACAGTCTTTCTTGATGGTTTGGACAAAGCAAACCCTTTATGTTCCAGTCTGCCATTCTAAAGCAGGTCAAGAAATTGAGATTTCCTACCATCTGGGATAAATCATGTCCCACCCACCCCCCACCTATTTAAGGGGGAGAAAAAACGTTCAACCTGAAGCCGTTGAGATTACGGTAATTAGGAAATGGATACATACCAGGTCCATCTGTTTTAATGGTTTGGCTCCGTGGGCTGACCATATGGTTCTTCAGGTAAAAAGGCAAATATTCCCCATGCCAGCTTTTAAAATATGCATTGATTATGTTGTGTTATGCTTTGGATAAGCCTCTTCCTCTGGCCGTACCCCAGCTTGGCCAGCGCGCCTGGAATTTCCATGCGATTCAGCGTTATCCTGAAAACAAAAGACAGGCAAAAAAAAAAGTCTTTTCACCCAGCACAGAGTTAATGCACGGCCACAAGATCTGGGAGTGGCTTAGATTTCTTTTATTTTATTTCTTCGTGTCACTTATATCCCATCTTTCTGTCTGCCCAGAATGGTACTCAGGGCAGCTTACGATTCAAAGAAGTGCAATTAAAACTGTGACATGAGTAAAGAGCCTTAAAATAAGCGTGTGTGTTTGTGCACATGCTTTCAAGTCATCTGTTGACTTGTGGAGGCCTGTGAATTTGTAAATTCTTTTTAGCCATTTTAAAAGCCATTTCAAAACATATAAAATCAAAGGAAATAGAGCACTTACCTAGTTTAAAAGCCCCCTTCTTCAGCAAGTGAAGTCAGTTGCCAAAGGCCCATCAGAATAAAAAGGTATTTTACCTGCTAGCAAAGAAACAACAGGAAGGGCACTAGCATTCTTCGGTAAGGAGTTCGAGAGTCTGGATTAAGTCCACAGGGAAGCCCTTTCTCCACAGTACATAGAATCTTAGAGTTGGAAGAGACTACAGGGCCATCCAGTCCAACCCTCTGCTATGCAGGAACACCCATCAAAGCACTCCCCACAGATGGCCATCCACCCTCTGCTTCAAAACCTCCAAAGAAGGAGACTCCACCACACTCCAAGGCAGCATATTCCACTGCCAGACAGCTCTGACGATCAGGAATCTCCTTTCCTGCAGCTTGAATCCATTGCTTCTTGTCCTAGTTTCTGGAGCAGCAGAAAACAAGCCTGCTCCCTCCTCAACATGACATTCCTTCAAATATTTAAACATGGCTATTATGTCCCCTCTTAATCTTCTCTTGTGCAGACTAAACATCCCCAGCTCCCTAAGCTGCTCCTCACAGGGCATGGCTTCCAGACCCTTCACCATTTTGGTCGCCCTCCTCTGGACACACTTCAGCTTGTTGATATCCTTCTTGAATTGAGGTGCCCAGAACTGGACACAGTATTCCAAATGAGGTCTAACCAAAGCAGAATAAAGTGGTACCATTGCCTCCCTCGATCTAGACACCATACTCCTGTTGATGCAACCATGAATCACATTGGCTTTCTTGGCTGCTGCATCACACTGCTGACTCATGTTCAGCTTGTGATCCACCAAGACTCCTAGATCCCTTTCACACGTACTGTTATCCAGCCACATGTCTCCCATCCTATATTTGTGCATTCTATTTTTTCTGCCTAAGTGTAGGACTTTACATTTCTCTCTGTACAACTTTACTGGAACCCTGAACTAAGTCAAATGGTAGAGGAGACAGAGTATGATTCACTCTTTATGTATTACTCTTACATACTTTTTTTTTGGTAGTGGTTTGAGTGTTGGACTACGACCCTGGGTTCGATTCTATGCTCAGCCACAGAAACCCAGTGGGTGACCTTGGGTGCATCGCACACTCTCCGCCCCAGAAAACCCCATGATAGGTTCACCTTAGGGCTATCATGTGTCAGAAATGACTTGAAGGCACAAAACAACAATAATAACAACAATGGTAATATTTGTACAGTGAGTGTTACTACTACTTGTAGGAGGAAGATTCCCATATCTCAGGGCCTGGCCTGGGTTGTCTTCTCCAGATCTCAGGCTGAGGAAGAGGAATCTCAGGCTGATAGTGCTGTTTTGACAGTTGTGTGTAAATACATGTTCCTCATTTGTTAGACTTTAGTGTTTTCTGTTTTAATAGAATACTGTAGATGATGCTTCATGTAGTATGCTTAATGACATCAGGAAAGACCACTTCCTGTGATCAGTTCCTCTGATATCACAAAGGGGTCACCACTAAGTCTCATGCTCTTCCCACAGGAGCCTCCCATCCTGCCATGGGGATGGGAGAGGAGCGGGACCACAACAACACTTCTGCATGGTGTCATCACGGTCCCCTCCTTCTCCCATCACCAGGGGGTGTGATCATGGATTGAATCATTGATGGGTTTTCCCCATCAATGACCTGTGATCATGCCACCATCTCACACTTACCTGGCCTGCAGAAGCACCAGAGGCATGATGGAGATGCTTCCCACCCCAGTGCAGCCTGGGAAAGTGCCCAGCTCCACTGCGGAAGGAAGAGGTGTGTCCATCATGCTTCCTTCAGCAGGGAGCCAGCCAGTGAGGAGGGGAGCACTCCTGTCACACTCCCTTCCTGACAGAGCCACTGCCAGGATTGCCACTGGATGACAGCTATATAAGGTAGGGTGCAAAAAGGCCCTCAGTTTTGGCCTTGAAATTTCAGGTGTGTTGCCCTCACTGAGTAGAAAAGCCAGACCAGAAGGGCTGGAGCACCCCTTCCTCATGACTGAAGAATGACTAAATTGGGCTATAGAGAGTGTTATCTGTGGGTATCTCAATGTGCTGACTAATGGCAACCTCCATTCTCTTGGACAGCATACTATTGAATATTGCTTTCTGGAGATCAGTTATGGAAGAGGGCTGTTGCAATGGGGAAGGAGGAGATAGTTATCTGGTAGCATACCTGCTTTGCATGCAAAATATCCCAAATGTTACATCAGAGTTCCCAATTAAAAAACAGATAAGAGGTATCAGATTATGTAAAATATCTTCTGCTTGAGATCCTGAAGAATAAATGCTAGTCAAAGTAGGAGTGGAAAAACTGTACTCTGAGGGCTGCCTTCTTGGGACTTTTGTACAGCCTCAGAACCACTACAACCCTCAGCACCTCCAAAAAAATAGGGGATGAAAATTGCCTCAAATTAGTCTGCTGCCTGCAGGAGTAGCAAATACCTCTGAGACATCCCAGCCCCTTGCAACCTCTAGCCATTCTCTCCAGTGAATAAAATAAGTTAAAGATACTTGAAAAATGGTAAGTAGACAGTCTCGTAGGGACATGGGGGTGCGGGGACGATTTGCCTCGGATGGCAATGTTTCTGGGGCATCCTGGCCTGTAGCCACATCCCCCATGTGCCCTGGCCATGCCCCCATGCACCGCAGCCATGTCCCCTGCACAGTGGCCATGTCTCTTGCATCGTAGCCCCACCTCCCTCCACACACTCCAAGCTCCACCACTGTAAGTAGAAGTTACTTCTGGTTTTGTTTTGGGAAACTTTTCAAGGAGCAGTGCACAGTGGGGCAAAAATCAGTTCCCGCATGCTCCATGGTTGCCTACTTGTCACATCCTACCTGAAAGAGGCCTTCTCAGATAAGAAAGAGGAACAGATGGGCCCAGATGGAACAAGAAGAAGCTGGAAGCTCTGCTTTGGAGCTAGAGGACGCTGGCAGCCCTGACCTGCAAGCAAAGCCCAGATCATTGCATGTTGACCTTGAAAAGAGAGTAGTGAAGGCTGAGCTTTGGAGCTTTGGATCCTTTGGAGCATCACAGACTAACACGACAACAACAAAAGCACAGGCAAGGCTGTGGCCTGCTTTAAAAGGGAAATGCTGGGATCATGAGGTCACTTGTCCTGCGTGAGTGCTTTCTACAAATTATTATAGCCAAGGCTGTGTCTGTCCTGCTGAACAACAACTCCACTATCTTTGGCATCTCCTGCTTGTTAGTTTTTCTTTTTAACCGGTGCTTGTTCTTTGTTACCCTGTATTCTGGGGGTCCCGGGAGGGACACCTAAATAACCTTTCAATTACACAAATTGGGGAAATTAGTCAAGAGCACTGGTTGGCAAAACGAGCGGCAGGGTAACGCAGCGGAATCTTGTAACCCAGTGTTTATGGGGTCAGGCCAAGTCAAGAAGCAGACTGGTTTGAAAGTAATGAATGATCTTTATTAAAGACAGGCACACAATGTAAGCAACACACACACACAGATAACTAAGGAAAATAAAGGTGTGAGTAAGATAGCGGGATTTTCAGAGGGATAGTGGATTCGGGTGATACGAAACCTGTTCCTAAAGCCCGGAAGAAGATGGAGAGCGAGGCTGGGGTTCGATGTATCTCAGCACGTGGAGCTGAGGGGAAGCTCGCCAAGCAGTGCGGCAGCAAGGCGGTCTGGAACTCGGGAGCGATCCGAGGAAGCGCTCGAAGTCAGGGGTTTTTATGAGGAGAATTGTGACTGCAGGCTAGGTCGGACTTGGGGAGAACAATAGATTTGGAGCTGGAGACAAAGCCTCCAAAAGGTCAGAATTTGAATGATTGAGTTACAGCCAAATTGTCAACAGGATAGCCGGTATGCAAACGCGGAGTACTTGAGCGTTGTATAGTCCGATCATCAAGCTGCCAGTGCTAGGCAGAGGATCTTTTGAAAGTTGCTTGCATACCTAATGAAGGGACTTGCCTTAAGGTCTCCTAAAGCTGCGAGTCGGCTATTTCTGGCCTGCCTGTATTGTTTTGGAATATTACGGCGATTATCGGCCAAGTCTGTATGCGCACTTGTCCGGGGGCCTCACAAGCACGTGGAGGGGAATGGGTATGTGAAGCCGAATTATTGATATCACAAGATATCTTTTTATATCCCCCAAAGCTCGGGCTAGCCAGGGCAGTAACATTTTTTGGACTAGCTTTTGCCCCTCCTTGGACCACTCTTCTGTTCCTTTGGATCCTTGTGTATGACCTTGGATTGGCTTGTATTCTCTCAATCTCTCTCTCTCCTTTTTTTTTTCTTTATTTCCTCAAACAAAGGTATATTGTTCTGGACACTTGCCATCCTGAAACAGGACACCGATCCTGCAATACTGGGCCAACCTGGTATATAAAAATTTCCTTTCTTCTAGTTGGTGCTTAAATAGACAGCTCATCTGATCCAGCATGACTTTTCTTATGTTCTTAAACATGATTCTGGGCTACACAGAGGTTTGGTCTAAGTTTACAGGGGCTCTTTTACTGCTGCTGCAGATGCTGCTGCTGCTGGTGAACACCAAACATTTTATTACCTGAGGCAAGAAATAAACAGTCCTTCCTCGCACTCCATGTACAAAAACCAAGTGGAGTGACAAATGAATGTTTCCTCAATGTTGACAATGCATCCATGCTCTCCATTTCACTCAAAGGCAACAGGATTGGTTAGGAAGCACAAAGAAGTGTGCCTTTCTGTAATGTACATTTCTCTCCTTAGCTAGATCCCAGCAAGTATCACTTGAGGCAACTTCCTTGTTATCCCTGATGGCAGAGTGTCAAGAAGTTTTTCCTGATGTTTAGGTGAAATCTCTTTTCCTGTAGTTTAAATCGATTTCTCTATGTCCTAGTTCCTGGACCAACCTAAAACAACATGACATCCCTTCAAATATTTAAACATGGCTATTGTGTCACTTCTTAACTTTCTTTTCATCAGGCTAAACATTCCTACCTCCCTAAGCTGTTCCTCATTGGGCATGGTTTCCAAACCCTTCACCATTTTGGTCACTCTCCTTTGGATGCTTTCCAGCTTGTCAATATCTTACTTGAATTGTGGTGCAAAGAACTGGACACAGTATTCCATACGCAGTCTAACCAAAGCAGAATAGAGCGGTACTATTACTTCCCTTGATCTCTTGAAGATCTTCCAAACACAACTGAGATGGTACCACAAAGACTTCATGTTCTTCAAGCTAGTTACTCTATGGTCTGCCATAGCAGACATGTTTAACACATGAGCACACTTTTTTTTAAGGAATATGCATAAATACTTCTTCCTGTCCCTCCCTCTTTCTGTCTCACATATGAACTGGCAGCCAAGGAAGAGTCATCCCCGGCGATGTGCCAGTTGGAAAGCAAAACCCCATAATATATTATTCCAAAGAAGGTTGACATTTATTTAAATAATAAAGCCAAGGCTCCATCTGTCACTGCCAACTAGCCTCTCATTATCACGCACTCATCATCAAGGGTCGTGTTTGGCCAGGCACCAGAGAATGACATCATCTGAGGTTGTCCCAGGGCTGCCAGCCAAAGCTCAAGATAATGATGGAAGCAGAAATAAAACCAGATAAAATTACACTGGGGCAGGAATGGATTTGGCACTTGGTTGCCTTGGGCAGCTGCTAGGGCACCAGTGCCCCAGAACAGGAACAATCACTGTGGGCCTTTCTCAAGTGTCTGCCTTAGTGGGCCAGTCTGGATGTCTGGATGAAGTGGCTCCCATTTTAGGTAAAAGTGAGCTACAGAGTGTAATAGATTACTGGAGATCTACAGATATGGGACAGAGAACCAGCTTCTTTTGACAACAGAACCAGGGAGTAGCCCAACATCTAATTTCCTGATTACTAGGTCTGGGCAAAATCTCCACCCATCCAACTGAATGCTTCATTTGGAGTGACTTTAAAAGAGAAGTAGAACTTATTACAGCTCTTCATTGCACAATTTGGTTAACAAATGCCATTTTAATGTTTCCCGCCATCATTCATAGATGTCCTGGTGGCAGACATTGACTGGTATCCTGTTAAGGACATTCACATATGTAAATCCACCTTATGCTAGTGGAGGCTGGTATTCTCTTCCACTTTCTGTGATGATCAAAGCCCCTCCTATCCAGGATGAATGGCTATGCTGCAGTGGTCCCCCTGAATGGCCATTTCATGGCTGGTGGGGAGTACAGAGGACTGAAGAAGTATCTTGCTATGTCCCTTAGTCAGACACAAAGAGATGACATCATCTGTTGAGGCATTCTACTGGCAGATCTCACCAGAAGATGCTTTGAGTCTGCATATGATCATGGGACACAGCCAGTTGGTCTCCTGCTCTCCAGGAGGCCTATCATAGCAACTGTGGGCCTTTCCGCACTGCACTGTTCTAGTGCTATTATTCCACTTTCAACATCCTGTGGAATTCTGGGGTTTGTAGTTTACTGAGGCCAAAGAGCTCTCTGGCTGAGAATTCTAAAGGCCCCTCCCTAAACTGCAAACCCCAGGATTCTATAGGAGGTTGAAAGTGGAATAATAGCACTATAACAGTGTAGAGCGGAAAGGCCCTGTGAGTCCTTGGGGTTGGAGACTGGGGAGCCATACAAGAGTTTAGCCTGTGGAACTCTTATCCATGCTAGTCAACCTAGGTTCTCTGCCATTAACTCCAAATGTGGCATATCTACTTACTAATTGTTGTCAGAGATATGAAATAATTGGAACGGGGCTCAGAAGGATCCCTGAACTTGCAGTGGACCCTCTTTCTTTACATGGATTGTTGTTGTTATTGTTGCTGAGTGCTGTTAAGTTGACTTTGAATGATAGCAACCTCATAATGATCTGTGAGTGATCATGAACAATCTCTGCATGATTCTGGTTTTTGATCTCAAGCAGAGTTATATAGCCTCACCACTACTCATCTCTTCACTGAGCCAGAGCGTTGGAATCACTAGCACTACAATGCACAGCAGTCACCCTTAGAGTTTCCCTGTCAAATCTAATTCAGGTCCAAAAGTAAGTATTTCAGGACAGGAACAGAAAATACCAGAGAATCCAGGCCCCAGTTTTGCATCTGGAAGCACCACACGCTTCCTGTTGAAACTAGATATGGATGAAAGCCCATTGCCAGTTTCAACTGTGGGAACCATGCAATTCATTTAAAGAAGACTTCATGGAATGGGATTCTGAAAGTTTGGCACCATGGGTGGGTCACTCTGGAAGCTCCAAGGACTCCCAAAACTGGTGGGGCCGTACAGGTGACCATAAGCTGAAAGTGCCTGGCTGAAAGAGTTTCAAGATAAGGATGTACAGGTGTACCTATGAAAGCCAAAATGAGTATTGTCCCCAATAAGAGTTTTGCTCCCCAAATGAATTTTTCTTTTACTCTCCAATTGTCTGGCATTGTAACTTAAAACTGATTAAGGAGAAAAAATAGTTTAGGCATCCCAAGAGAAGGAACAGACTCTGGTCGTGTGTGTCTTCAAGTAATTTCCAATCTATAGCAACCCTAAAGTGAACCTATGATGGGCTTTTCTTGGCCAAAATGGTTTAGAGGGGTTTTGGCTTTGCCTTGCTCTGAGCTGAGATAGTGTGACTTGCCCAAGGTCACTCATTTGGTTTCCATGACTGAACAAGGATTCAAACCCTTGTCTCCAGAATCATAGTCCAATGCTCATACCACTGCACCTGGCTGTCTCTAGGTTACTTAGGGGAAAAAATACAGTAAATATGCAAGATTTAGATGAGAACAATTTCAGTGTTTCACTTCTTGCAGTTCCAGAAATTTGGGAACAGAAGGAAAATTTCCTGGGTAGGGGGTGGTTGCAGAATTCTCATTTGTGAGAGCAATGCAATCCCCCATGTAGAATGATGGAATGATAGAGTTGGAAGAAACCACAAAAGCCATCTAGTTCAGTCCCCTGCCATACAAGAATATATAATCAAAGTACTCTCAACAGATGGCCATCCAGCCTCTGTTTAGAAACTTCCAAAGAAGGAGACTCCACTACATTACAAGACAGCATATTCACCATCAGGGAGCTCTTCCTACTGTTTGGAGGAATCTCTTTTCCTGCAGCTTGAATCCATTGCTCCACATCCTAGTCTCTGGTGCAGCAGAAAACAAGTTTGTTCCGTCTTCAATATGTTTCAAATATTTAAACATGGCTATCATGTCTACTTTTAACCCTCTCTTTTCCATGGATAAACATACCCGGCTCCCTAATCCACTTCTCACAGGGCAGGGTTTCCAGATCTTTTAAGATTTTGGTTACTTTGCCTGAACTACAGTTTCCATCAGCTCAACCCAGCACAGCCGAAGCTGCGGAATTAAATTTAAGCCCAATTAAAGCCCAACCATCTTCTCAATTTCTCTTTTACTACATACGCTTGAAGTTATCCTTCAGTTTTAAGTCTGAATAACCAAGCGACAAACAAAACAAGTGTGCCACAACTATCAGGAGATCAGGAAAGACCACCTTAAAGAAAGCAGCATAGTTTGGCTTTGTAAGAATGCCCATTTTCCCCCACCCTTGCCATTGACAATGGCAGAATGATCCCAACTTCTTTGAAAGCAAAACTTCCTCTTGCGAAATGCCATGCTTTGACATTTCTGATAACTCTTTCTTTAAACAAAGCACACACAGGCACAGAAAGCGAACAAGAGAGAGTCTTGATACATCTACCATACTCTGCAGAATGTGTGTGAGTGTGTGTATGTGCTTTATGCACCACCGACTGCCTGCACGACAGGCCATAAAACAATTAGGAAGTACACAAGCTAATGATAAATGTTAGCTTTGGAAATGGGGTTTAAGAAAATTAGCATAATCTGATTATACAGATTCAAAAGACCCTTTCCAGGCTCAGTTTGATTGTTCTTTCCCCATCTGTGACTGGCTGGAGGAAGTGGAGGAGGCACAGCACTGGGTTTCTCAACAAGAAAATGGAGACAAAGCTAAAACAACTTCCAATACCTCCTTCTCCATTTTAAAAAGAAATGCACAAAGCATGGCAAGGAGTGAGAACTTCATGGGAATGGACATTTTGTCACCCTTTAGTGCCCCACAATAAGAATTGTTGTGGACCTTATTTTGCTTTGCTGCTGTCTAGGGCTGTGGCACTGGTATTTCAATCTAATATATAAAATTCAAAGTTTGTCTGTTTGCCTGTGTCAGGCAAAGACCTCATATGATTGGCTGCCTAAGAAGATTCTATGGAATCCTGGGGTTTGCAGTTTAGGGAGAGGCCTTTAGAATTCTCCACCAGAGAGCTCTTTCTATGGAGACAAGGCCTAGCAGCAGTGAGGAGGGCACTGTATTCCCTCAGAAACCCAACCTCTGTATGTTAATAATTCTGAATACAGATTGGCTTGGGGAATTTGGGGGAAAGTTACAGGTACTGGACAAGACAGTTTTGGGAATTACAGACACACAATCTCAAATCTTTCTAACAAGTATTACCTATGAGAAAATAAAGTTCTCAGCAACGCCGGGTATATATGGTAGTTATAGATAATTTTCAAAACAAAAAAACTTTTGTCAGTACTTCAAAACTCAGGGAAATGTGCTCTGAAAAGGCAAAGTTCAGAGAAACCTTCTCCTTAAAATGAAATGCATTATTAAAGCTATAAAGTAAAGAAGAAGAATTTTTGGAAAACCAAAATCCTTCTTACTGCTTTCTTAAAATTTTCATGACATTACAAGCATGGGACTCTTGAATAGGTTAATCATCCTTCACAAATATTCTTCTTGAAGGAAGCAATAAGCAATTTTACCAATTTTCTTCCTGCTGTGTGGAAGTTCTCAAAAGCCACACAGTTTTCAAAGCCTAGCTGGAATTTGGGACCTGTTCTGAATGAAATTTGCGCATTTCCTGCTCATGGCCATTTCCGCCCTACACTGTGATAGTGCTATTATTCCACTTTCAACATCTTATGGAATCCTGGGGTTTGCAGTTTAGGGAGGGGCCTTTAGAAGTCTCAGCCAGAGAGCTCTTTGGCCTCAGTAAACTACAAACTCCAGAATTCCACAGGAGATTGCAGGTGGAATAACAGCACTATCACAGTGTAGTGCGGAAATGGCCCATGAAACAGCATTTTCTGTGTGGAAAATAATGTTACTATACAGAAATATAATATTCTGTGCAGAATATGCAGTTTTCTAGGCAAATCAATAACACATGAATTTGGTACACAGTAAGTCCCCAATTACAGCCTTTTCTGCCCAGGAAACAGTTCTTTCTGTTCAGAATTTAACATTTCTGTGTTGTCTGCAGCAAGCAACCACATGCAGATTTTGTACAGAGCAAGTCCCAAAGTGTGAAAATTCTTGTCAGCCGTGCATTCTTTACATGAGGGTTTCTTGACTCTTGAAAAATATGGAGAGGTTTTTCTTTTGTGTGTGTGTGTGTGTGTGTGCATGTCTCTGTGTTACCATTTTTCAAATTCTCATGAGTAAATTTTCCTTCCCTAACCTTGAATGGATTATCAAGAGCTGGGCTACATATCATAGCTCATAATTAGGAAACAACATTGCATGTATGTATAAATTGCTCTACAGATGTGCTGTTATGAATGGTCCAAGTTTATTCTTTAAAAAGCCCAGTGCATTTTGGCCTGCTTATAAATTAATTGGCCTTCTTCAGGGACTATATTAAAAACAAACACGTGTGAGTGTGTGTATTTGTAAGAGAGAGAGAGAGAAAGAGAGTTTTATATCAAGGAACAACACACATATATAAAATCTTCCAAGTTCATATATCAAAGTACACTGTTCATATAACAAATCACATACATACCATAAATCTTCTTTGTTACCTATGAGCCACATTCTTAAAGAGAGTGCCAGCAGCAACTGCAGAAATTTCTGTTGGATTTATGGCATGTATATGATTTGTTATATGCATAGTGTATTTTGATATATGAACTTGGAAGATTTCATATATGTGTTTTGTTCCTTGATACAAAACTGATATAGATACAGATATCGATATACATGGTATAGATATATATGTTTGTTTTTCATACAACCCCTGAAGGGGGCCAAGTCACTTACAAACTGGCCAAAATGCGTTGGGCTTTTTAAAGAATAAACTTGCACCATCCATAAGCGCTTGGAGCTTCGGCCATTTCTGCCCTACACTATTATAGTGCTATTATTCTACTTTCAATACCCTGTGGAATTCTGGGGTTTGTAGTTCACTGAGGCCAAAGAGCTCTCTGGCTGAGAATTCTAAAGGCCCCTCCCTAAACTGCAAACTCTAGCATTCCACAGGATGTTGAAAGTGGAATAATAGCACTACACCAGTGTAGTGCGGAAATGGCCCTAGTCTCCTTTTCTTCTGCTGATTTATTATACGTGCTTTCCAATAGTTATTCCTGTACTGATGTTAGCCTTCTGAGTGAAGCAATGATATATTGCAGTCAACCTGACCACCTTCAGAACTGGTGGTTAGAAGTACTGCCCAATAGAAGAGCAGTCCAGAAGTGTCAGCAAAGTAAACACAGATTCAAAAAGTCAAGTTCTGGACTGTGAAACGGCATGGAACTGCTGCACCAACAGCTTCTTCTCAGCAATTTATGACAAGGACACAGAAGTCATGGCCCTCCAGGTGTTGTTGGGCCCCAGGTCCCATAATCCACAGCCTTTGGTGACACTGACTGGGACTGGTGGGAGTTGAAGTCCAAGAGCATCTGGGGAGCTGTTTCCTAACCCCTGGTTTTCATCTGTGACATACTGAAGGTATGTACCCTATCTTTCCCAAGATATTGGGATCCCATAGTGATAAGGTGGCCTCATCTAAGTTCTGACTACAGCCATTTCCACACTATACTGTTATAGTGCTGTTATTCCTCTTTCAAATTCCTGTGGAATTCTGGGATTTTTAGTTTACTGAGGCCAAAGAGCTCTCTGGTTGAGATTTCTAAATGCCCCTCCCTAAACCACAAACCCCAGGATTCCATAGGCTGTTGGAAGTGTAATAATAGCACTATAACAGTGTAGTGCAGAAGTGGCCTTGGTGTACCTGACTGAGTGCTTTGATCCAGTGGGGTGTGAATCTGCTTCCTGGACAGGGACAAGAACGTAAACAAAGTGGGAGGGAAGATAATATGGTTTTAGTTACTGGAGAAGAGATTATTGCTTTCTGTTCCCTCTCTTTCCTTCTGTTTGCTTCCACAACGTTGCATGCCATGAACCTCTTTGGGTGTCATAAGCCATTAGCGTGCAATACTGTAAGCCCTTGGATGGGGCAATTTTCACAACGCCAGCTCAACATTTTCTGAACTCTCTAGCGCAATGGCATGATTTTTTTTTTAAAAAAAAACTGTACTCTGAAATATTGCCTCAGTATGCAGTTAAGTTCAAAATGAGAGGACATTTGGATACTTGGATATTCTCCGGCCTTAAAAAACATGGAAAAGAATTTAGTCGTCTTCAGTGTTTGATTCACCTTTCTTGAGACCTGCTGCAAGAAGAAGCACATCTTGTTTTGAGAACTGGCACATTTACAAGGCGTACAGGGTATTTTAGTGAAGTCAAAGGTGCAGAAATGAATGCAGCTCTTTTAAAATATAAATGGCTAGTACCTGCAAAATGGAAAGCAATAGCCAAGACTGTACACCCCAGATGTAGTTATGAATGTGTAGCTATGTATCATCTCCTGACCCAGCTCCCCAAACCTGCCTTAACTTCCAGCAGCTGCATGGAGTGCTGGACATCTGTTCAGTGATTGGGATGCAGCAGGTTGGAGTTTCCAGGTTCATCCCATCTGTCGCATGATGCGCTGTAACAGGGATTACAAGTGATTGTCACACCAGAAATCACCGGTGGGAGGGGACTGGAAACATCATCTTGTTGCCCACCCTATCACCAGAAGACCTCTGCTTCTCAGTGTGACTGCTGGCCAGTAAGGTAGGTTTTTGGGGCAGTCACATAGGAACAGGGGGGCAGGGGGCGCACTGCCCTGGGGAGCAATGTTTTTTGGGCATCCCGTCTCATAGCCACGCCCCTGCATGCCTTGGCCACACACCCCACACCGTGGCCACGCCCCCATGCACCATAGCCCCGCCCCCTCCTGCCCCCCCCCTCCACACACTCCAAGCTCTGCCACTGTTTTAGGAGGCATTCCTCAGGGGCTATATTAAACACACACACACACACACTTCCAATACTGCAAAAGGAAGCCTACACCAGGCAATCTTCAGCCAGATTTTCTCAGATGTCCTTGTAACTGGTCACATCATTTACTCTAGGCTATCCTTGCTTCTGACTATCTCAGGAACTGTATAATTAACAACAACAACAACAACAAAAGTGTAGTTTGTCTTATTTCATAGTATCATAGAATTATAGAATTGGAAGAGACCACAACAGCCATTGGGTCCAACCGCCTGCCATGCAGGAAGACACACTCAAAGCACACACACCCCCATAAATGGCCATCCAGGCTCTGTTTAAAAACCTCCAAAGAAGGAAACTCCACCACACCCCCAGGCAGCATATTCCACTGTCAAATGGCTCTTAGTGTCAGCAAGTTCTTCCAGATGTTTAGCTGAAATCTCCTTTCCTGTAGTTTGAATCCATTGCTCCATGTCTTGGGCCATTTCCACCCTACACTGTTATAGTATTATTATTCCACTTTCAACCTCCTGTGGAATTCTGGGGTTTGTAGTTTACTGAGGCCCAAGAGCTCTCTGGCTGAGAGTTCTAAATGCCCCTCCCTAAACTACAAACCCCAGGATTCCACAGGATGTTGAAAGTGGAATAATAGCACTATAACAGTGTAGTGTGGAAACAGCCCTAGTCTCTGGAGCAGCAGAAAACAAACCTGCTCTGTCTTCAACATGACATCTGTTCAAATATTTAATATTTAACATGGCTATCATGTCACCTCTTAACCTTCTTTTTATCAGGCTAAACATACCTAGCTCCCTATGCCACTCCTCACAGGTCATGGTTTCCAGACCCTTATATCAGTTCTTAAAGAGAGTATGGCAGCAGCTCCAGGAATTTATGTTGGATTTATGGTATGTGTATGATTTGTTATATAAATAGTGTATTTTAATAAACGAACTTGAAAGTATTATATATTTTATATTTATGTGTTGTTCCTTCATACAAAACTGATAGAAATACACACATATATCATATATATGTTTGTTTTTAAGATAGCCCCTGAAGAAGGCTAATTAATTTATAAACAGGTCCAAACACACTGGGCTTTTTAAAGAATAAACATGAACCATCCATAAGCACTTGGGGCCTAATCTCCTTTTTTTCTTGCTCCTTTAAAGTTCAGACTGAAATCCAGAGTGGAATCACCGCTCCACCTACATACAACTTGCCATCTGTCAGCTTAGCCACCAGTATTGCGTATCACAAACAGTCTGCCGCACTCAGGAAGAGTACATCAGTGGTTTGATACTGCCAAAAACTTTTAATAAAAACTCTGGAATCTAATGTACCCAAAGCTAAAGGGATCTGGGTCTCAATAGTGAAAGCTGACCCTTCTTTCTCCCTCTACAAAGCCAACTGTTAAGTAAAACATTTCCATTTCAATGGAATTTTTTTTAGAAAAGAACATTTCTCAGCCTTCATAATAGCTCTGAATGTCTTCGTGTTCTTAGATGAAATAATAAAGTGTGTAATTTTTCTTCCCCCACCCCTTGTGACCCTCCTCCCCACTTGCATTCATTTTGTCATTAAAATTTAGCACTGGCAAATTATTATTAAGACATTGCCATGTTTGGGAAACGGGAGGACCATTTTACTCAGATAAAGGAGGCTCCTGTTCGGATCACTTGTCTTTTGAAATACAGTTTCTACTCCATTTTTGTCCGTTCCCTCTCTGTGAAAAGAATGGCAAATGGTAATTAAACGCAAGAGCATCTACAATGTGATAATCATAATTGCTGGGATTGTATTGGCAATTTCCCCTCGCACAATCTGCAGATGCGTCTTCTTTTGTCCATGTGACACAGGGTTCATATTTCCATTTGGGAAATGGTGTTGTCTGTTTGTTTGCAACATATCTAGAATGTCAGTGTTACTCCTGTGTTTCTGTGTGTGTCCTGCCCTGGCCAACAGGCTGAGATGTTACGTTTTGCTTGCATGGTGTAAATCTAACACTTGTACAGTTAACACAGGCCATTTCTATACCAGACTGTTATAGTGCTATTATTCCACTTTCAGCATCCTATGGAATGCTGAGGTTCGTAGGATTTCATAGGATGTTGAAAGTGGAGTAATAGCACTATAACAGTCTAGTGCAGAAATGGCCAGTGTTTACACTGCATCACTCTTTGTTGCTGAATACCAGCTGGGATCCTGTTTGTTGGTCCCAACTAGAGTAGACCCACTGAATCAACTGTTGAATGCTGAGTCAACACATAGGTATATCCAGTTGATCTACTCTATGCAGGACTAACAAGGTGATTTAGGCTACCAACAAGCAGCCAAAACTGCCAATGTGCCTTGCCAGGACAAAACAACTTACTATTATATTGATGGCATGTCCATCGGTTTGAGAATTGAACTATGACCCTGAAGACCAGGGTTTGATTCCCCGTTGGTGACCCTGGGCGTACCACATACTGGCAGCCCCAGAAAACCCCGTGATGAGTTCACCTTAGGGTCACCGTAAGTCAGAAAATGACTTGAAGACACACAACAACAACATGGCCAGTATAGCCTCCATGTTGACTGTGCTGAAGTTATTCCTAGTTCCGCCTTCCAAAGCCCAGTATCCTTCAAATCCTGCTGTTCGTGAAAGCCAGCTGTAACTAGTGACAGAAAAGAAATTCATTGGGCTTGCATTTCCCTAAGAAATATCCCTTTAGCACCTCACAACACTGGCAACAGTATAAGTCATTCTGTTTGCATAATATAAGGCTCGTTTCACACGGCATTTGTCATGCGAAAGGGCCTCCGGAGCGTCACGCGATTGCAAGGAGCGTTCCACATGACGTCTTCACAATCGGACAACACTGCTGGGGCCAGCAGGTGCCGATCCCACAATAAATCATTTTTGGTTTTTGGCCAAAAATGATGCGCGATCGCGCGTCACTTACCGTCCGTACGGAGCTCCGGAGCCGTGGCCCTTGCGCTTCCTCCCCCAGCCCAGCCTGGGAAAATACCCGGCTGCACTGCGGAAGGAAGAGGCGGAGCCTTCACGCTGCCTGCCGGCCAGCAGGCACCTGTTGCAGAGCAGAAGCAGCGGGAGCACAAGAGCCTCACGGAAGAGGCTGCTCACGTGATCCCTGCGCAACCGCACTGGACGCAGGTATAAGCTGAGCAAAGGGTGTAAGTCTGTATTCATATAGTTACATTGTGTACTTTTTAGCTGTACATTGTGCAGAGGCGAGCTACCATCGGTACATCATATTATAGAAATTTTCTTGGGGTGGGGGGTCATAAAATAATATTTTCTTTAACCCTTTGGTCCACATTCTCTCCCATTTCTCCACCTCAATATTATAACCTATTTCATAATGTTCAGGTCACATGGATGGTAGCTGCATGTATAGAACACTATATGATATGCTCTTCCAGTGCAATGTGTCACACCCAGAGTCATACCAGAGTCACCACCTCTCCCACTCATGCACTTGGGATTTATTATGGCCCTGCTCTGATTCGGCAATGCCCTGTAATAGCAGAGGAACAAACTTGAAGTTACACTGCTTTCCTTAATTGCAAATTCAATTACTGTAATTGCAGTGCTGATGTTTGTGGCAAAAATGGGTTCAGCATTTCTATTTCCAGCTACCAGGATTTCTGTCATTTATTTAAGCTCTTTCCTCCCACTTTTAGGCAGCCTGCGATATCTATAAAATGCAATATATTTAAAAAATGTAATAAAAATGATAAAAACACAAACATACAGACAGCAGCAGTGTCATAAAAACACAGTGTCATAAAAACAGGAACATCCTAACTTTCTTCTCTTTTCAGTTACTCATTCTATTCTGGGGGGGAGAAAAGACCTTTAAAAGAGGAGCACAATAGCAACAAAGCCGTTTGTTCAAACTCTGGCCTGCCCGCATCACATATAAAATGGGACCTGTTACTCTGAGGAGGCTGTTGACCCCATGAGAGCCAGCACGGCTTGAGCACTGGGCTGCAACCCTGGAGATGGGGTTCGATTCACTGCTCAGCCATGGAAACCCACTGGCTAACCTTGGGCACATCACACAGTCTCAGCCTCAGAAAACCCCTTGATGGTTTCACCTTAGGGTTGCCCTATGTCAGAAAACGTTTGAATTCACACAACAACAACAGTTGAGCAGGAAAACTGCTCTGGGTTTTACTCTGAACTTTAAAGGAGCTACCTCAGATGTTAAATCCTGTTGCAGAAACAGGTCCAGATCCTTGGGTCACTCCTTTGAAATGCGGACTAAACCTTGAGTGGATTCATTTGATAGGAGAATCACCAATACGGCTGGAAAGAAATGTGTTTTTGCAAATGTTGAAAGATCCTGACGAGAAGAATCCTGGAATGGTGAGAACCTTCACTGTTTGGCACTAATATTTGCACATGGTTGTTTTGCATAGAAAACAGCATTTTCTGCACAGGAACCATTTTTCTGAGCAGGAAATATTATTTCTTGTGTAGAATTTTTTTTTTCTGTGCAGAAAATGCTGTAATTGAGGACTTCTGTACAAAATTGGGGGGGGTTGCATAGAAAACTGCATTTTATGTGCAGAAAATAGCATTTTCTTCACATAAAATAATATTTCTCTGTAGATACCTCATTTCCTATGTTTTCTATTCAAAACAACCACATGCGAAATTGGTCAGAAGTAGTTCTGAGTTGCAAATAGGCTTTGAAAACTCCACTGTTGGACAGCTCTTACCGTCAGGAAGTTCTTCCTAATATTTAAGTGTCTATTGATGGTGTAGAGGAAACTTGAAAATTTTCCTATCCCTTAGGAGAAAGGATGTCTCAATACCCTTGAGAAAATGGCAAACAACCCTAAGATTCTTCACACTTTCAGATTTATTTTTTTTAAAAAAAAAAATCATTTTTGATATGTTTAAAAAATATACTTGTGCAGGAAACTGTGTCTTCTCTACCAGACAAAGGATGGATGGATGGATGGATGGATGGATGGATGGATGGATGGACGGACGGACGGACGGACGGACGGACGGACGGACGGACAAAATGAATTTATTGGGGGGGAGCTCTAAAGTGTGAAAAAAGTCAACTAACATCGAGAGAGAAAAACTTTCATAATCTCACACAGTAGGGGCAAATCTCTCATAATTATTTATCTCTCATGCAATAATGAAATAGGCAAAGGTTAACATCACTAACATTATTTGATTGTATGTTCCTGTATGGCACGTGGTTGGACTATATGGCCCTCGTGGTCTCTTTCAGCTCTATGATTCCGTGTTTCTATTCCTATAGATCCCAGCCATGAAAAAGTTGCTTATGCTGAGTCAGTCCTCTGGCCAATCTGGTCCAGTATGGTCAACTTTGACTGCCAGTGGTTTTCTACAGTTTCAGGCCAGAGCTTTCCTTTCTTACCTGAACATGCCAGGGATTGGACGAAGGGAACTTGTGGATGCATACTGGCTATTCCACCACGAGCCTACAGACCACAGAGGAACTAATGGGGATAAAGTTGAACAAATGAGGAGGGAAAAGGAGAGGAAATTGTAAGTGGCTGGAATCCTGTTGGTTAGACCCAAGTACAGTAGACCCATTGAATCACATTGTTGAATGGTGAGTCAACTCGTCGGTAAATTTAAGGCTTCCAGTGGCTCTAGCAATAGGATGTAGGCCCAGATTTTTATTTTTAGGTAGATAAGTTCTTTTCCCTCTGCATTGCGGGGGGAGCACTAAAGAAAAAGTGTAATATTTTTGGTACATTTCATCTTGACGCAAGCTGTTTATTAATGTGTGTAAATAATTTTGTCAAGGTAAGGAACTATAGAGGATAAAATCTGTGCTTAAGATTTTATTATGCGTAGTATTATGCATAATATAGGTATTATGAATACATGTCAAGCTTCTGATGAAACTACTGGGTGTGAAACAAGCGCAATCTCAGTCTATTAATGGTCTCTTTTTAAGAGCAATTGCTTACTACCTGCCAAATAAATACAAAAATAAACCACAAGTTTAGAATAATTGGGTGCCTCTTAAACACTGTAGTTTCAAAAGGTCATATGTAACCCAAAAGGGACACATTTTCAGCTTTGTTGCTTCACTGGTACCCCATCAAAGTGACGGATATCCTTCCTACCTTCACTCTGAACTGGCTTCATGATGTTGCTTCATAGCATAATCTAGGTTGCTCCACGACATCGTTCAGTTCACAGCTGGCTGAGATTTTACTTTACACAAGCTAAACAAATTAAGAAAGAAGTGTTGACAAAGTGGGACAATGACACTGAAGCAGCAGTAAAGAGCACCAAAACAAAGCAAAACAGGTTCGCATAACATTTTGCACACACATAATCTGGCCATGGAAACAGTGGGAAATATTTGCAGAAGGATTTGTGATTAGCACATACCCACAGTCCACATTTTTCAAATGCATAGTTTAGTCATGCACATTTTAAAGAATTTTACCTAGTTTGTGCACAATTTTCCCCTCGGAAATTTATGGCAAGACTTAGAAATATACAGGTTTTTAAGACAAAGTCCAGAATCCTGTTTATGTTATATATGGCCCTTTTCACACACTATCCCCAACGTGAAATGGCCACAGGATGGCCACAGAATGGCAACGAGGATTCTGCCTGACATCATCGCGATCCCATGGCCATCCTGTGGCCATCCTGTCACGATCATGGATTAAATCATGTTTGGGTTTCTCCGAAACATGACCCACAATTGCGGAGTCCTTCCACATCCCTCTCGCACTTATCTGTCGTACAGAACATCAGGAAGCGCAATGGCTGCGCTTCCTCCCTCAGCGCAGCCTGGGAAACTGCCAGGCTGCGCTGCAGAAAGGAGGAGCTAAGCCATTGTGCTTCCTCCATCCAGCAAGCAGCCGATGTGGAGGGAGAATGCAACAGACGCAATTCCCTCCCGGGAGAGGCTTTCCCAGGATGGCCACGTGATGGCTCCAGGAAAAAGGTAATGTGCAAAAAGGGCCTTTGTATACAAGTTCCCTTACACATGCTGTTATGTTTTTAGGGGCATTTTTCAATAGGGCAAGCAAGTTCGTACTTGTACAAGCAGCGTCCCACAAGTGTAGCCATTTCACATGGGCCCCAGTCCTAAAGAGTGTAAAGCCATTGAATCAATTGGATTTATCTGCATGGCGACTCCCGATTCAACCACAGATTGAATGGGCCTATTCTAGTTTGAACTAACCCGTAGGATGTCAGCCATGCAGTTGCATAGTCTTGAATGGCGTGTAGCTATTTGCATTTTCCTCAGGGAAATACAAGTGCCGTTCTTTCTTTCCTTTCACTAGTTACCCTTTGTTTCCAAGGATGGCAGAATTCCAGGCACTCTGGACTTTGGGGGCTGAACCTAGGAATCCTTTCAGCACCTACACCATGGAGGGCTGTACTAGACATCCTCCAATGCTGAAGTCTGCTTTCTTCTGCTAGCATTGAAAACGTACTTTTCAGAACACAAAGCACTGCCTTTGGAGTGCTTCTTCATCCCTAAAGTGAATATATATGGCAATGGTGAATCTGCTCTGAGTTTAGCCCAAGCTTGGATGTTTGGAGGCTGCCTCTGCCCCTCAGAAGGTTTAGTATCTTAGATAACTCCCTGAAGGTTTGTATTAAAACTCAGAGAGGATTCACACAGGTGTCCCACTGAAATAAAAACCACCAGCTAGCACTGCTATGTGTTGAAATTCTTCTCTATCTAGTGTGAATGTTATAGATGGGCATCTGAACACATGGGGGCATATCCACATTACACAGTTAAAGAGCTTTGATACCACTTGACTTTCATGGCTCCCTCCTATGGAATCACTAGAGTTATAGGATTTAGGATAGGAGATATAGGATAGAGCCTGGGGATTTAAGTGTCTCTACACTAATGCACAGAGTATGGGAAACAATCAAGATGAACTTGAACTCCTAGTACAACAAAATAAATACGATTTGATAGGCATCACTGAGACCTGGTGGGATGAGTCTCAGGATTGGCATGTAGGAATAGAGCGGTATAGCCTATTTTGCAGAAATAGACCAGACAAGAAAGGAGGAGGAGTAGCCTTGTTTGTCAAGGATGTTTTCACCTGTGAAGAGATCCATGACTTAAACCCAGAAAGCCAGGTCAAGAGCTTCTGGGTAAGAATTAAGGGAGCGAGAAACAATAGGGATATTCTGGTGGGGGTTTACTACAGACCTCCAACCCAGACTGAGGACCTTGATGATGCCTTCCTCAACCAAATGACCGCGCATTCAAAAAGGAGAGATACAGTAATAATAGGAGATTTCAATTACCCGGATATATGTTGGCAGTCAAACTCTGCCAAGACAGCAAGGTCCAGCAAGTTTCTTGCTTGTCTTGCAGACAATTTCATGGTCCAGAAGGTGGAAGAGGCCACAAGGGGATCAAATATTCTAGATGTGATCCTGACCAACAGCGATGACCTTGTTAATGAGGTAGAAGTGGTTGGATCTTTAGGGGGGAGTGACCATGCCCTTTTGGAATTTGGCATTCAGTGGGAAGGAGAAGATAAGTGTAGCCAGACACTCGTCTTAGATTTTAAAAAAGCGGACTTCTGTAAACTTAAGGAGCTGCTGGCTGAACTTCCGTGGTCAAGAATAGTGAAAGGGAAAGGAGTTCAGGAGGCATGGGAGTTCCTTAAAAGGGAGATACTGAAGGCACAGTCTAAAACTGTGCCAATAAGGAGGGAAAATGGAAGGCATCTGAAGAAACCAGAATGGTTGAGTAAAGAACTCTCAGCTGAGCTAAGCGTTAAGAGAAACGTGTACAGGAAATGGAAGAAGGGGGAAACCACCAAAGAAGAATTTAAGCAAGTAGCCAGGAGATGTAGGGAGGAGGTCAGAAAGGCTAAAGCACAACCCTTCCAGTCACATGGTGGGCGCGAGTGGCTGCTCGTAAAGAAGCTGCGCAATGGCGCGGCTCCGAGCAACCACCCGCTGGATTCCAGCCGCTTCTTTTGAGACCCAGAAGCGGCAAAAACACCCCTCCGGTACTAGGGGTGCGGAAAGGGTCCGAAGGGGACCCCGCAACTGGCGCGTGGCTCTACCCGGCTGGGGGAGCGGGAAGCATCAGGGGGTCGAAGGACCATGACGGAGCCAGCGGGATCGTCGCTTGAGCAGCACAAGCGCTGCCGTCGACTTTTAATTAAGAAATCAAGTTTCAAGCAGAAAAGAATAAGATAACATAACCTGTTCTGGTCTTCACTTCGGGATTATCGTAACAGAGCTGGCTTGCAGCGCTGTGCAGGAGCGAAGTATGGAGGGACCCAGGAATGTGAGTGCGAAGTGCTGTGCTTTCATCTTAAAGGGGCGGCTGAATTTAATGAAAAGGCTATGACGGTGTATCTGCTTTCTTACGATGATTGATTACTGGTAAGAGACTTTTGGCTTGTAATATGGACTTACAGTCTAAAATGTCAAATAAATGAGCAGTTGGTATTGTCCTAAAGGAAAAAATTGGACTTTATAAAATTTAATACTCTTCATTTGGACACTGAACTTTCTATAATTTGTTATTTTAATATTCTGGTTGAACTGAGACGAGCGGATTATTGGTTCTTTTGCTATGGATTTTGGACTTTCGAAGAATACCTGGGGAGGAAAATTATGGAGTTGTGCGATTTCTTTTTTTATGTTTCTTTTTTAACTCCTGTTTTGGGACTCTTGTTTCCTGACTTCTATTTGGATATTGTGATTGTTGAGACTGCAAGAGTAGAGGTGGGAAACAAGATATTTTAATATAATGGAATCCAGGGAAAGAAGTTGAGTGACTGTTACAGTAATAATAGCTCAGACTTCCAGATATACACTGACAGACTTTTTTTTACAATAGTAAGATTTTAGTTAAGTAATGGAGAGTTGGAAGAAAATATAGGAGAGGATAGTAGAAGTTCATAAGAGATAAGCAGAGGAAAGAAAACCTATTGGAATATGTCGACTTGAGAAAGCAGAATGAAGTGAAAGCTGGGAACTGACAAGATGAAATGGCAGTATTTTGAGTGTGTAGTAGAGGGAAATGCATGTTCAAACAATTGAGATAATCATTGTATTGTGATTCTAATGTAACAAGCAGAGTGATTTGCGAGAAGAAGAGAAGAGACCAGACCAGAGTGGAAGATCAGAACCAATGCATGTAAAATTACAATTTAAAGAATCCCTTTTTTATTTTGTGAAATTCAATAAAATTAATTAAAAAAAAAAAAGAAAGAAAGGCTAAAGCACAGAACGAACTTAGGCTGGCCAGAGACATTAAAAACAATAAAAAGGGCTTTTTTAAATATGTCCACAGCAAAAGGAAAAAGAAGGAGGCGATAGGGTCACTGCGCAGAGAAGATGGCGAATTACTAACAGGGGGAAGAGAAAAGGCAGAACTACTTAACACCTTCTTTGCCTCAGTTTTTTCCCAGAAGGATACAAGCACTCAACCTGGCGGTTGGGGAGCAGGGGAGGAAGCAGGGGAAATGCGGCACATAATAGGTAGAGAGGTGGTACAGGAATACCTGGCCACACTGGATGAATTCAAGTCTCCAGGGCCAGATGAATTGCATCCTAAGATATTAAAAGAACTGCCAGAGGTCATTTCGGAACCGCTTGCTATAATCTTTGAGAAATCTTGGAGGACAGGAGAAGTTCCAGCAGACTGGAAGAGGGCAAATGTTGCCCCCATCTTCAAGAAGGGAAAAAAAGAGGACCCAAATAATTATCGCCCAGTCAGCCTGAAGTCAGTATCCGGAAAGATCCTGGAGCAGATCATTAAGCAGTCAGTTTCTAATCACTTAGAAAGCAACGCGGTAATCACGAGAAGTCAACATGGATTTCTCAAAAATAAGTCATGCCAGACTAATCTTATCTCTTTTTATGATAGAGTTACTAGCTTGGTAGATGAAGGGAATGCTGTGGATGTAGCATATCTCGATTTCAGTAAGGCCTTTGACAAAGTTCCCCATGACATTCTTGCAAAGAAGCTAGTAAAATGCGGGCTGGACAGGGACACTGTCAGGTGGATCTGTAACTGGTTGACTGACCGTTCCCAAAGGGTGCTCACCAATGGCTGCTTTTCATCCTGGAGAGAAGTGACTAGCGGGGTGCCACAGGGTTCTGTCCTGGGCCCAGTGCTGTTCAATATCGTCATCAACAACTTGGATGAAGGAACAGAGGGCATGCTCATCTTGAATCCTGTCTCCAGTTCTGGGCACCCCAATTCAAGAAGGACATGGTCAGGCTGGAGCAGGTCCAGAGGAGGATGAGGGGCCTGGAAGCCATACCCTATGAGGATAGACTTAGAGAGCTGGGTATGTTTAGTCTGCAGAAGAGAAGGTTAAGAGGGGACATGATAGCCATGTTTAAATATTTGAAGGGATGCCATGTAGAGGAAGGAGAAGGCTTGTTTTCTGCTGCTCCAGAGACCAGGACAAGGAGCAATGGATCCAAGCTGCAGGAAAGGAGATTCCACCTGAACCTCAGGAAGAACTTCCTGACAGTCAGGGCTGTCCGGCAGTGGAATATGCTGCCTCGGAGTGTAGTGGAGTCTCCTTCCTTGGAGGTTTTTAAGCAGAGGCTGGATGGCCATCTGTCGGGAGTGCTTTGAGGGTATTCCTGCATGGCAGGGGGTTGGACTGGATGGCCCGTGTGGTCTCTTCCAACTCTACATTTCTATGATTCTATGATTCTATGATAGATTCATTCAGTACTTAGAATTAGCTGCCAGAGAGCTCCAATTTTGTAATTCAAGGGATTGCACTAGAGAATTCTGAAATAATCCTTTATTTATTTATTTCAACATCATGACTTTGTAATCAAATTATGAAAATACAGGAAGAAGAAAACCTATTCCCGTGATTTCAACCACAACTAAGTATACATCAATTACTAAAATATCAAAAAAGAACAAGAAACTGTACTATACACTGTATGCTAAATACTAAACTAATCAAAACAAACAAAGAAAAAGAAAACCATAAACATATATTTCAGCTTTCTTAATTCAGATTATCGACAACTTTATTTAAACAAAAACAAAAACCCTTCTCCAACTACTAATACCTTCCAATATTTCCATGCCATGTTTTCCATAATACTAAGTAGTGAATCCTATCGTCAGTAAGTTGTATTCTTTTTCTTGCAAAAGTTTATTAAAGGTTCCCAGTTTCTCACAAAAAATATAGATTTTTCCTTCCCTTTTTCGCTTTTCCAATACCATCAACCTATCCATCTCAACTAAATCCAACAATTTTATGAGCCAATCCTTTTCCATTGGGATCTTAGCACTGTTCCACTTCTGCACATATAATAATCATGCTGAGGTGGTCATATATGGTAAGATCTTATCAAACTTCTTCTCGAGCTGATCTTCCAATAGCTGAGACATACTTTTGGACTCTCTGTGGTGGTGGTGTTGCTATTGAGACCTTCCTGGTGAGGGCATGGAGTTCATATTTTCCCCTATTATTCCCCCTATTATTTCCCCATATTTTCCCCTATTATGTTTCTTACACCGACTTAAATTCTCTCTTTTGCCAAATCACAATAGGTGCAGGACTCCTATGTTGTTTTGCATTAGATGGCTTCAGAAAAACAGAGCACATGTGCATGAGTCTTCATGTGCATAATAGATCATGAATAGATTTCTGCCATCTTTCTCCTATTTCCACCATTCTCATTTTTCAAATTCAACTGGAGCTGGGGTGTAAGAAAAGAGACGCCAGCAATTTGGAGCAATTAAAGAAGAGAATGGATGGAATCCACTTCAATCTCTGCTTGTGTTAACCTACGTTCCTAAGGAACATCACAGAAGTTTGGTAGAGATGGGCAAAGAGTTTCACAGATATCTGAATTCCAGTGGAAAGGGGGTTTGCCAAGTGTCTGAAAACCAGGAGAATTTTGGATGGGTGAAAATATATGCAATTTGGGATGTACAGTCAGCCCTCCATATCCATGCATTCTGTATCCACAGATTCAACCAACTGCAGCTTGAAAATATTTTTTAAAAAATCCAAAAAGTGAACCTTTTGTGTTGTTCACCATTTTATACAAGGGATGCCATTTAAGTGCACTTTTGTATATAATCGGATTTGAGCATCCAGGCATTTTGGTATCCACAGAAGACCGTAGAACAAAACTCCAAACTGAGGTATGGTGCATTAAAAAAAAATGCACGTGCAGAATTTTTTTCCTTTCTGTACAAAAACCCCCATGTATGGATTTTTCCAGGATAAATCCGAAAATGTGAACAGTCCAAGAATAAAATACATATCTGGACTCCCACAGCATTAGATGCTGTAAGGGAGGAAACTGTTTAGATGCCCTCCATGGCAGAGACAAGGGTTCCCAGCAGCTGGCACTTGGAGCCAGAACACAGCATGTGAGAGGGGCAAATTGCCTGTGTGCCCCTTGATGTGCCTCTATGATCATCTTTACTCGATCCATCCACCGACATTATACTCATATTATGGTGTGACGTTCCAGTCTCTTCTGTCCTGGGTAGGAATTTTTCCCCCTTTTACATGTTTTCCTTTTTCTTTTTTTCCCTACCCCATACTGTATTTGGGGGACTTGGACAATTGGCTTTGGGTACCTGTCATTGCACAGGTAGCAGGGGAAGAATATAAGACTTCAGTGGACACCTTTGGCAGCTTCTTGGTGTAGGGTGGTCCTCTGGAGTTCCTCTTTAGGGTTCTGAGGCTTAGGGGGTGGGGTAGTAGGCTACCCTAGAGATTAACTGGAGATTCAGTCTGTCACTTCTAGAGTTCTCAGACTTAGGTAGGATTCCCCTGGGTTACTTTCCAATTATGTTTGCCAGGGGAGCAATTCAGTTTCTGGATTGCCCTCAGGTCTCTGGTGGGTCACCCAAAGGAAGCCTGAGGAGGTAGTCATGGAGTGACGCCTGACCTCACCTAGACCCACATCAGGTTGGTCCCCTCTCTTGATCCATTTTGAGGCCAACACAATTGAAATAGGTTAGTTCAAATAAAGTGGCCCTTATAACCAGTGGTCTGGTCTCGTTCTGTCCTGGGCCCAGTGCTATTCAACATCTTCATCAGTGACTTGGATGAAGGAGTAGAGGGCATGCTGATCAAATTTGCAAATGACTCCAAATTAGGAGGGGTTGCTAAAAGCCCAGAGGACAGGATCAAATTTCAAAATGACCTTGACAGATTGGAGAGCTGAGCCAAAGCTAACAAAATGAATTTCAACAGAGAGAAATGTAAGGTCCTGCACGTAGGCAGAAAAAGTGGAATGCACAAATATAGGATGGGGGACACATGTCTGGATGTGTGAAAGGGATCTAGGAGTCTTGGTAGATCACAAGCTGTACATGAGTCAGCAGTGTGATGCAGCAGCCAAGAAAGCCAATGCAATTCTTGGTTGTATCAATAGGAATATGGTGTCTGGATCAAGGGAGGTAATGGTACTTCGCTATTCTGCTTTGGTTAAACCTCATTTGGAATACTGTGTCCAGTTCTGGGCACCTCAATTCAAGAAGGATACCAACAAGCTGGAGCGTGTCCAGAGGAGGGCGACCAAAATGATGAAGGGTCTGGAAGCCATGCCCTATGAGGAGCGACTAATGGAGCTGGGTATGTTTAGTCTGCAGAAGAGAAGGTTAAGAGAGGACGTGATAGCCATGTTTAAATATTTGAAGGGATGTCATGTCGAGGAGGGGGAGGGCTTGTTTTCTGCTGCTCCAGAGACTAGGACAAGGAGCAATGGATTCAAGCTGTAGGAAAGGAGATTCCACCTGAACCTCAAGAAGAACTTCCTGATGGTCAGAGTTGTTCAGCAGTGAAATATGCTGCCTCGGAATGTGGTGGAGTCTCCTTCTTTAGAGGCTTTTAAGCACAGGCTGGATGGCCATCTGTCGGGAGTGCTTTGATGTGGGTTCCTCCATGGCAGGGGGTTGGACTGGATGGCCTCTGGGGTCTCTTCAACTCTATGATTCCTTATTCCATGGTTATCAAAAACAGTTTTGGGGGAGTTTCTCACATTTGGGAAAAGAAGTGGTTAAATTATTCATCGTTCCTCATGAGAAAGAAATGTATAAAGATTCATATCACTAGTTGGGAATCATGATGGGCCAGATGGGATTGTGGGAAGCATGTGGGGTCCACATTGGTTTGCTGGTTGACTCTCTTTCCATAAAGGATATCTATTAAACTTCATTGTGCATTCGGTCATCAGATTTCCCTGCTGCTTTGGCGCAAATATTTCAATGGCGCTTAAAATGTTTTTGGTCCAGGGATTCAGTGGATGCTATCTACTGATATTGGGGCAGATATTCTGCAGACTGAGAAGGTAACCATGTTTTGTGTCTGAGAGAAGGCCACAAGGTAAATCTTTCCAGATTGTTGCTATGTTGTTGAAATTTGAGCCGCTCTGTTTCTCTTCTTTTTTAAAAAAAGAGTGGAGGGGAAACACGGCAGATGTTACTACAGTTATGGCAATTAAACTCTCCAGATGGGTGAGAGTTTGTGCAAGAATTTGTAGTGATTTATTTATTTTACTGTTAGCTTTCATTGGCTTTGCCCAGAGACGGGAGTCCCTTGGTGGGTCCGTACCAACAAAAGAAGAAAAACCATTCATTTTTGAAGATAGGGGCCTTAAGAATTAATGCTACGGTATAAGAGCTTTGAGTCCATATTTGAAGGAGATGCCCTTGGCTAGAAAGGGCATGCTAGAAGAAGCAGGCAGCGTCTGTATCAATACAGCTGGCTTTTTTTGAATTCAGACCATCTGTTGCTGGACAAATTTATTTTTTATCTATCTATCTATCTATCTATCTATCTATCTATCTATCTATCTATCTATCTATCTGAAAACTTCTGTAGCCAACTAAAAAATAATCTCATGGCATGTATAATGAATAGAAAATGTAGCTTGGCACCTGAATGTGTCAAAATACAGAAACATTATATGATCCCTGTAAACCAGTATAAGCAACAAGCAATGAAATCAACTTAATACAGAACTAGCATATTTACCTGGCATTGCCTGGGGTTTTATTTTCTCATAGGTAGTACTTGTTACAAATACCTTAGGAATTACCTTACCTTACTTTAGGAATTAGATATGGTTGAAATACACAGATTTGAGATCCCCAAACTGCCTCGTCCAGTACCTGTAACTTTTTCCCATAGTCCCCAATCCGATCTGTATTCAGAGTTGATAACATATAGAGGTTTAGTTTCTGAGGGAATACACTGTCCTCCTCCTTCTTGCTGCTAGGCCTCATCTCCATAGCAACCAGCCAGGCCCAAGAGCTCTCTGGCTGAGAACTCTAAAGCCCCTTCCTAAACTGCCAGCTCCAGGAATTACCTGAATCTTCATAGAATCTTCATAAAATCTTCACAGGTAGCCAATCATATGAGGTCTTCTCGCCTGACACAGTCAATCGTATGAGGTCTTCGCCTACCTGACACAGACAAACTCACAAACTTTGACTTTTACATACTAGATGGGGTGTGAAAAAACTGTTCACAGCTTTCCTCATCTTTAACTAGAAAAGGTGTTGGAGCACATCAAAAAAGGATCCATCTTAAAAGGTTCAACCTCTAGAGACTTTTTTTGCATTTCAAGACTTTGGGAAATGTTTGTTCCTTACACAGAAAACTCAGTTTTGTTCATGAAACAGTTTTGCCCAAAAGATGGATTGGAGTTTCCACTCAAAAGAAAATGATCTATGTGCAAACGAAAGTGCCGCAAACATGAAAAATCATCAAGAAAAAAATATATGCAAAAATATTTCATAATTATACCCAGCAGAGAGAAAAGTTTTGAAATTTGTCATTCTTGCCTGTGGAAATGAAATGAACAAAATATTACAACCCTAGCAGTAGAAGAACAAATACTTCCAGCTCAGCATCACACGTAGGACAATCAGCTAGGGTTATGGTAGGACACCAAACTATTATGGAGAAAGAGTGAGTCATGGGCCACAAGTGGCCCAGAAGCCACTTATGAAGTCTCCAGAAGACAACCCAAGAATATTAAAAAACATTTTTTAAAAAAGAAAAAAAATTCCAGATTGCACCACAATGCCCCTTACAAGTGGGAGGTGGGTGGGATTTCTTCACAGTTTTTGTCCCTTGTCCCATTTCAGGCCCAGGAAGTCAACTAGAACTCAACTTTTGGTTCCTTTTCTGTTTAAAAAACATACCATTTCTGGGCCTGAAATGGCTTGAAGGTGCAAAAATGTGTCTGAATTGCCTGACACATACCCTAGAGATCCATTTAGGACCAGAACGCCTGGGGGTTAAATGCCAGTATTGCAGCCACAAGGTTGTAAGTTCGATCCTGGTGGGCTCCAAGTTGACTCAGCCTGCCATCCTTCTGCAGGTCAGTAAAATGAGTACCCAGCTTATTGGGGGCAGTTAGCTAACAGATTGTAAACCGCTTAGAGAGCACTTAGCTGATACGTGGTATAGAAATACACATGCTATTGCTGTTACAAATTTGTGTGGTGGTGTGCAGTAGGGAGTGACTCTCCAAAGTCCTATGGAATGGTCAATGTAGCCCCCAAAGCTCTCACTGTTGGCTCTCCTTAAGTAGGTTATGCCATGTTCGTCACACCCAATCACATCTAATTTCATAAGGTAAGCAAGGTGAATTGAAAGTCACATTTGGATGGGAGACAACCAGGAGAAAACATCAGATATCTCCAAGATTTCAGAGGCTATTCTTCCCTAACCCTGCCTGGATATCATTGGTGTTATCCCATTCAGGTATTAATGAGCGACACCACCAGATGGAGTTGACAGTACTGACCTGAATTGACTGCTGGTATGATTCAGTATAAGGCAGCTTCTTTTGTTCTTATGCTTGTATTACATCCAAACATATAAATGCTAAGGAAAGGAAGAATATTCAAAAATATGGTCCTCCCCCCACATTTGTGGGTATGACCTTCACAAATTTGATTATTTGCAAGGCACATGCTTGCCTCTCCTCCCCTTCTCCTCCTGTTCCATTGCATTCCTCAACTCAGGCTTTCAAAGCTTGTATTTAAAATGGACTTTTATTCCCCCTTTTGGGTGAGCAGAGCCACCCCACTGTGGAGGCGTGTCCTGTCTGCCGTTGGTTGCACATTCTGCTGTGTAATGGCCACTGATTGGCCAGGTGCTCTCTTTGCACCTATCCCTACCTTCTTAGGGGGGATCTCCTTGCTCAAGATGGCTACTGGAAGTAGTTAGAACACCAGAACTCAGTGCTCCATTGTTCTCTGTCTGAGGGAAAGTGCCAGTAAGCCCTTTACCATGTCCTTTTTCTTTCCCCCAGGAGTGCTGGGGCCAGGGAACGGGAGGAAGGAGGTTCAGAGGAGAATAAGAGCGGGGTCATGCAAGGGGAGTTATTCACAGTTTTTCCATTTTTTGTGAGGGTTCTGCACCCCGAATCTTTGTGAATATTGAAAGGCCACTGTTTTCTCAAAAGGGGTTTTAAAACATCATGTTTCTTGACTATTGGAAAACACTGACAAGAAGAAATGTGGATGAATAAGAATCTTTGGAATTTAGGACTTATTCTGCTCAAAATTCACTGTACATTTTCACAAACACATTTTTTGTGCAGAAAATAATATATCTGTCCAGAAATGTTACTTCCTGAACAGAAAATGCCATTTCATCCATAAAAATACTGTGTCCAAATTTTTCAGAGTAAGTCCCAAAGTCCAAATAGTCTTCCAAAGTGCCACTTTTCAAGTACTTTCTTCCAATAGGGATGAAACAGCTAAAATTATTTATTGCTTCCTTAAGAATGAAATTACCGAAGAATTACATCCCTCAGAAAGGCATAAGAAGATGGCCATCTTGGTCTCTTCTCAACTGGCCCTCCAAGCTTTCAGAGGGAAAGGTATCCCAGCCCTACCTGGAATGCTTGGAGAATGAATTTAAGCTCATCCATTTGTGCCTGGCTGGGGAAGTTCCAAGAGCTCTTGTCATCCCCTCACATAAAAAAGTAATTTTCTTAAACTTTAAAAAAAAAACTCTAGCCAAGAAGTGGGCAACAGTTGGGAATTGTGGAACTGTATTGGTCCACCATGAGACCTTGGAAGGCCATGCCTTCTCCTGTGCCCCACCATGGCACTGCCACCATTTTTCATCTTTTTAAGGAATCACCAAGTCTCCCCAAGAAAAGAGAGCAATTCCAGTAAATCCCACCCCAGCCATTTTAGGCTGAAAAGAGGTGGTTTTTGGAAGAATAAGCTGAAGACTTTCTGTTGCCAAAACAGAAATGTGGGACCACTTTTTGCAAAAACAATTTGAGGTGCGGGGGTCCAAAGGGCCCAGGGCCTTAAAAAGAGCTTTTGGACAGCAGATGGCCCATGATCCATACTTTTCCCAGCCTTTCTGTGGCCTCTGCTGCTGTGCTAATGTTATTCTGATTTCTGGGGTCCCTTGGAGGACACCTCAATGTGCTCCACATGGTGAGGAATGGAAACTAGCCAGAGCATGAGCAATAGCAATGCAAGAGGCAGGGTAACCTAGCGGGGTCTTTTTACCCACTGTTTACGGGGTCAGGCCAAGCCAAAAACCAAGCAAAATTGTCTAATAAATGATTTTATTAAAAATAAAGACTTGCGCACATATGCACTTACGCACTCACTCAAGACCTAGCGAGAAATAAAAAGAGAGGAAACTGAATAGGGGGCTTTGGAGGGTTACAGCTGGGGAATACCGCACCTGGTCCTGAAGTCCAGAGGTCCGAGACAGCAGCAGAGAGATAGATGAGACTCAGCACATGGAGGGCTGAGGGGATAGCTCAACCGACGGAGTGATGGTCTGCTGGGAAGCCAGGAGCGATCCAAAGAGCTGCTCAAAAACCGGGTCTATTTATGGGGGAAAATGTACCTGGAGGGCTAATCCTTTCCCAGGGAGAACAATAGGTGGAGGAGCTAGAACAAAGCTCCAATATGTCAATGTCCTTTGCATGACTGGCTTTGCCGGGGTTGTCAAAGCCTCAGCTGTATGCAAATCGTCCTCGCTTGATGGGCTGTTTGTCAGATGCGTTAATGCCTTCAAGCCGGCTCCTCGGGGCTGAGGACCCTTTGTGTATTTTATGTTTTACCTGTCTGGAGGTCTCCTGGGGCTACATGACTATGGGTTTGCTGGCCTGACCAGGTTTTTCCTGTTTTCGACCGTTCGGCCGTGCCTGCCTACGTGCTCATTCGGGGGACCTCTCAAGCACGTGGAGATATTTTTAATATTAAATTGTAGACCCCGGGATAGGGTTCATCTACCGCAGTAACACTAAGGCTTTTCCCTGCAAGAAGGCTTCTAGCAAGATCTGCAATGGCATTCTAGCTCAGCTGTAGTTCTATCCCACTTGGATAGATGCCACCAGCACCAGATACTCCGGGCTGCCTATGTCCCAGCTTTGACACTAATCATAATGTTCATGAGCACTGAAAGATGAATGGAATCCTGACTTTCTCAAAGAGGCGCTTCGCCTAGCAAGAATTGAATTCCTGTCCGTGCTAAACTGCATCACAGTTATGCACACATGCGCACCATGAGTGTGAGAGAGACAGGAAAAAAGGCACTTTGAGTATGCCTTGTAAAAAAAAAAAAAAGCCCTGACATTTTCAGTAAACAGCTACCAGCAGTTCAGTTGATTTATTCTACTTGATTCGCCAGGAGCTGGGCGACGTTTTTCATTGAAATTCAAGTCTAATTTTCTAGGTCAGGAATGCATTGAATATCAATAGTGAAGGGGGAATACCAGTTAATCCCTGCACAACTCAAGTCCATTAGCTTACCATGGTGAAACACACCTGGCTCAGCCGGACACGGAAGCCCCGAGGCCACACAGAACTGGTCGTAAACATCAGCGGCATCTAGAGAAAAATGGCAGAGGAGTTCCAGACAGATGTAGAAACAGCTAGGATCAGGGAAGTATCTTTATTTTAAAACATCAGATGGGCCATTGCTCACTAGTAGAGGCGCACGTGCTCTGCATGGGGAAGATGCCTCAGAAGATTCCAGGCGTTAAGCTGGGGAAAGAGTCTTAACTGAAACACTAAAGAGATACTATCAGTGGGATTGTGAGGTCAGAAGCATCCCTGAAATTTCAAGGCCCAGACCCTGAGACTTAGAGATAGTTCCTAGAGATGTTTGAAAGAGGATGAGGGAGGGGACCAATGAGGCAGTGCCCTCCTCCAAAGAGTCCAAACCAGCCTGCAAAAGGGCCAACAGCACAAAGTAATATGTATGTGTGCTTACACATACGCAAAGTCACACGTCACACACATGCATGTTAAGGAAGTGCTCTTGATCTGAAATTCTTCCTCCCCCCCCCCCACACCCTTTGAATTGGAGAAGATGGTTAATGCTCTGAGATCTAGGAAACCCTAACTACCAGGAAGAGTTCACCTTGCGGGGCAAAACAGCCTCATGTCCAGATACCCACTGTGCATGCGCAAAGAGACTGGACTGTACCACACTAGGAGTCATAACACAGAGCAGCAGTTACCAAATGGATTCAAGACAGTTGCTTCCTATACTGTGCACCCAAATTACAGTTCAGTAGGGGTTTGAATCCACCACTGATGAATGTCCTTTAATCAGTTATATGATATGAGTGTAAATGCGTGCAGATTTCCATGGTATTGCTTTTTTATTTCAATTTTATTCAAACCATAGTAGTGGTAGTCCTTGTAGGCTTAGGTTCTGGTTATCTCACAGACTGGAGTTCCACATATGGTCGTACTCATATCTTGAGAATTTCTGGGCAGGTGTTTCTCCCAGTCTCACCATCCTCACTGGTACATTCACTGGGAACACAGAAGGAGACCTTCCTGGTCACTGTTCCTAATTCTGGAACTCCCTTCCTAGGAGGTCTAGACTAGCATCCTCTTTATCATCTTTCCATAGGCAAGTGAAGATTTATTTTGTTTCAGAAAGCCTTTGTGGACTGATTGCTCAGGGGGAAAGGGTCTTTAATAATGTGCTGCATTGTCAGTGACTGGAATACTTCATACACTGCTTAATTCTGTAACTAATGTACTTGCATAATTAATATCTCCTGACCCAATCCTTCCAAACCTACAGTCTCAGGCATCAGCCACATAGAGAGAAGAAAGTCAATTCTACTTGTGATCGAGATCTGGGTGGATGATATTTCAGCCCCCAATACTCAGTAAGGCTGAGACAAGGAAGTCCAATAGGGGTCCTGCTTCTGATTCTCACGGCATTGGTGGTTGGAGGGGAGGGGGGGAACATCATCTGCCTCCACCCTGATCAACAGGAGAACGGACCCCCTTCTCTGTGCATGCCTGATGCTTTGGCAAAGTAGGTTGGGGCAGTTACCGTTGTGGCAACAATTCCATGATCGTAGCTACGTAGTGGAACACAGATCCACTATGGATGCATAACTCTAGATTATGCATCCATAAATCTGACCCTGACTTCAGCAATAATAAATCTAATGATATAACTATCTGTGATTATGGTTCTTCGTTATTGCAGTAAATTGAATTTAGTCAGATCTGTAATGGCAGAATAACACATTTTCTATTAAGCAGCTTTTCTTTTTATTACATTTTTTTTGGAGGGGGGAAAGAGGTCAGAGTTCTTTTGGGGCCATTTCCTCACTGCACTGTTATAGTCCTATTATTCCACTTTCAACATCCTATGGTATCCTGGGATCTGCAGTTTAGGGAGGGACATTTAAAATTCTCAGCCAGAGAACTCTTGGGCCTCAGTAAACCACAAACCCCAGAATTTCACAGGAAGTTGAAAGTGGAATAATAACACCATAACAGTGTAGTGCAGAAATGGCCTGAATTTTCATTAATTAGTGTTGCTAGATTGTGTTTATGGTAATAGTTTGGTGTCATAGCAATGTGTTTTTGTATTTTCTCTTAGTTTTAGTTCAGTTCCATTTAGTTTAGCTTAGTTGTAGTTTTAGTCTTGCATGTATATTGTGTACGCATAATGTTTTTTATTTTTGTTTGTTTTCTTTCCTTCTATTGTTGTGAATCAGTTTGTTTCTATTAAACTTCATAAATGTGAAGCTGAACTGGCTTCAGGCCAATATCTGTTGTTTTTCTTTATTAAACACCATTTCATTGCTTCTGCTAGTTTAATTACAGTACATTTTAACTGTTGTATGATGTGAACATTCAGCTGAATTGCTTTTGGTTTTCGTAAGCAACCTTGACTTACCAGTGGGAGCAAGAAGAGTCAGGACGGAAATAAATAGTCATAGTAAATAAATGCAATATTTCAAAAAGTGCAAAAAGTAAATAATGCAGACATAAAAGTGAAACAGACAAGGAAAATCAACCATGGGAAAGTCCTCCCTGCCATAAAGAAGTGATTTAGGTTTGTGGACAGATCAAACATCTCCAGCAATGGTTGTAATTGATGCATGACCTTCTGTTTCACAAATGCACCTGGTAAACATAAAAATTTGGGGACCCAGTTTGAGATCTGAATCTAGTTCAAAAGTAGTATTCTTCTGAGTTTCAGTTTCTGAGGAAGAACAGTGGGAGAGGCCAATTGTCTTCATGGTCACTTTTTGAGCTTCATAAAAGAGTTTAAATGGTCCTTGTAGGAATTAGTTGGTCTGATCTACCAAGAGATGCATTATCGTCTGCAAAGACCAATTGAAATAAACAGAAGTGATGGAAGAGAAAAATATATCTGAAAAGCCTGAAAATTTGTTAGTACCAACCAGAGCAGACTCACTGAATTAAAGGGATTTACCTACATGTTGACTCACCCAACAACATTTGAGTCAATGGGTCTACTCTAATAAGGACTAAGCAATAAAGATTCATGCCAGAATATTTTATCACATGGACTTTTAGGTGAGAAATGTGACTTAATGTGGATTCTCACAGTTCTGAGATCCGAGATGGAATGCCCAGACTGAAGTGTTCCACAACTGTGTAGTCTCATTCCTAATTTCTGATTTATGTCCATTTATTTATTGATGTCCACACACACACACTTGCATTCCCCAGTATTGTCAGCATTGCCAGCATTTTCCTCCTCCTTCTTTAACACCTGCCCAGTGGGTGGATATTCAGGTGAAAAGATGTGCCTGTTACAATTTTGCCTGATAGAAACTGCTTGAGGTCCAGGATTTCTGTCAAGAACCCAGTTAGCAACCTCAGGAATTGGTCCAAAAACATTTCTATGGAGAAAAACGGTCACATTAGGGAGGCCTCCCTCAGTGCCAAATTATGGAATTTACAGCAGGGTTTTGCAGATGGCAAGTTAGATGTGTGCGTATGAGAAAGAGAGAGAGAAAAGAGAAAGAGAGGGAGAGATTTTGAGTCGTAATGAATGAGCATGTTAAGCTAAGCCCTGAGGAAGATGAATTGATTAGTGGGAAGATATGATCAAAGGTAAGTAGTAAGCATTCCACACCCCCTGTATTGGTCGAATTCTTTTTTAATTAATCTGTCCTTGAAGGGTTTCTTTCTTCTATGTCAACAAAAATATTGCCTTCCCACCTCCCAACCTTCCTCACCCTCCCACCAAATTATTAACATCTTTATGCAGGAAAGATTCAGGTTTGGGTTAGGTAATACTATTGGGAGCCTTTGAAAAATTGTTCGTTGTTCAGTTATCTATGTTTTCCTGTCTCCAGTGAGGCTAAAAAGAGTAGACATTGGAGGCTTCATGGTCTTGTACAAGATAGTGTTGAACAGTCTGATAAAATGGCTTAGCAGAAAGGTTCACCCATTACTTTTTATTAACTGGGTTCCAGATGCCCTAGAAGAAGATAAGGGAGACGGCAAAGAAATTTATTAATTACCATATAGGGAAAAGCAGGGGCGAAGCTTGGAGTGTGTGTAGGAGGGAGGGAGGGGGGATTATGGCTTGAGGAACATGGCCACTGTGTGTGGTGGGGTGTGACTGTGGTGCATGGGGGCATGGCCAGGGCACGCAGGGGTGTGGCTATGGGCCAGGATGCCCCAAAAACATTGCCACTCAGGGCAAACCGCCACGCCATGCCCCCGTCCCTACATGACTGGGGAAAAGATAGGGCAGTGAGCAAGGAAAAGCTAATTTTTTATATCATAGAAGTGATTAAGCGATATAAACTCTGTGAATAAGAAAGCAGGGGGCCTTTGGTCGTTAAGGTCACAGTAAACATCCCAAAGCTGCGGGCTAAACTTAGGCCCTTTCTGCACTCTACCTTTTCCCGTCGTCCTCCAGTGGCGATCCCAGCCAGGAAGGGAGAGTGACAGGAACACTCCCCTCTGCATTCGACCAGTTCCCTGTGGAAAGGAGCACCTTCATCCTTCTTCCTTCCTGCGCTGGGACAGGAAGAGCCTCCATCATGCTTCTGGGCCTTCTGCAGGGCAGGTCAGTGTGGGAGAATCACACAATCAGGCGTCATTGACGGGGAAAACCTGTCAATGATTTACCCCATTATCACCCTGGCTGTGATGGGAGAAGGGTGGGACCACGACGACATCTTGCAGAAGCATCACCGTGGTCATGCTCCTCTCCTGTCCCCATGCTGGGAGCAGAGCCTCCTGCAAAAAGGGCCTTAGACATTCTGCAGAAAGAGCCAGGGAAGCTATGTCTGAATGGGTAGAAGCTGTAAGATTAGGCTATGGGTGACATTTTTAATTCAGTCCATTTTTTCACAGGTTGTTGTTGTTAGCTGCTGTCAAGTCAATCTTGATTTATGGAGACCCTATGGATGGGACACCTCCAGGTTGCCCTATCCTCAATCACCCTGTTCACATCTTGCAGATTCATGGATGTGTCTTCCTTGATTGAGTCTATCCATCTGTAATGCAGTCTTCCTCTCTTCCTGCTGCCTTCTACCTTACCAAGCATTATAAGAGGGGCTGCCTCTGGGATTCACTCCTTTAGTTTTCATATGCAAGGCTGAAGCATTTCTAAAATTTCCTCTCTGCTGAGTTAGATTGCAAGAGTTTCTTGATTATTTTCCTTTTTTAAAAAAAAAATCTGTTTGCAAAGTTTTCAGGAATCTTTTTGTGCAAAATACATGTGCAGTGCTTTTTTGTGTGATTGCTTCCATTGACAAAAAAAGTCCTGATTACACAGAAGTGAAAAAATATTACAGCGGTTGACACCTTTTTTCATTGTGATGTCTTGGCCTGCCAAGATAACAGTTTCCAGACAAGGATGAGAAAATGTGCCAATATTCTTTACATCTTTACTTGGTGCTTGTTCAGAAGCCTCTGATGTAGCATGAGGACTATGGTACTACCATTCCCTTGCTACCATAAGTCTTGAAATATTTGAGGTTGGGACTCTCAAGGCTAAGGTTGTCTCCACTGAGTTCTATAACTCCTTCATGTTCCAATAGAATAATGTTTGGGCACCAATCATTGCTTCAGGCCAGTGAATTAACTGTGAATTCCCCCAACCACCCCTTCAGCTCTGTTAACACAGGATCAATTTAGGATAAAAGTTCCAGGTTGAGATTGCCATGTGTGAGACCATGATGCATGACTGCCCAGTGAAAGAGACTGGGAGACCATTCGCACCACATGGTTATTGATACCACTGTAACTACCATGGCTGCATCCAATGAAATCCCAGGAGCTGTGGTCTGCCAAGGTACTTAGAATTCTCTGCTAGAGAGCTCTAGTGTTGTCGTTCAGGAGAGAGCACTAGAACTCTCTGGCAGAAAATTCCAAGTCCCTTGCCAAATACAAATCCCAAGACGGAGTCATGGCAGTCAAGTAGTATGAAACTGATATAACTGAGCAGTTAGGATATACTCTGGGAAACCAGTAATGGGGAACTAAAATACCTTAATCACATTTCAATAACCACAATTATAACAATGAACTTGACTTTATAGATAGGCCATAAACCTATGGGGGTTCTGAAAATCAATACAGTGAAATCAATATGAAATCAGAATACAGTCTAGCCAGGTGCTGTTTGAAATCTAACTAGGTTGTTTGTCATTCCTCCATACAGTCACTAAACAGTGATTGCGTAGAAATGATACATAGGACTGAGTCGAGTTGAATAGAATTATACCAAAAGTCAATCTTGAACTAGTGGGAAGGGGAGAAGTATTGTGAAGACCCCCAACGAGACATGCTATTGTCAGGGACCAAAAGATTTTGAATTTGGCTGACATAGAAAACTATGAAGGAAAGAAATGAGTGATGAGTTTGGGTCTGGAATTGATAAAGGCAAAGTGACACACCAACTGAGAGACAAAGAGAGAGACAGAATGTTTAGTCACCAGAGAATAGCAAGGTGAAAGATTTTAAAAGGTCGGTTGAGAGATCTAGGTTGGGAGCCAGAGAATAACTGTGGGCAAAGGAGAGATCTTTAATGGTTGGTAGGTAGGTAGGTAGGGCCGTACAAGGAAGGACATGGAGAAAAAGGGGAGAGAAAGTAGAATGTTTGGGACTTAGAGCAGGTTTTTGCAAAGTAGGAGAATGAAAGATTTTCTGGGACTGTTTTGATGTTTTCTGAGGTTGATGGGACCACAGCAAAGTGAGTTCCTATTCACAAACATCTAAACATTCACATGGAATTCATGCTTGGCCAATGAAAGCTAGGAAGCCACCCCAAGAAAGTGTGCTGAAACACAGTATGTGTCATTGGTAGTTGGGGTGGCCCGTGCCACCAGATAGATGGTTCTGAAGTCTTTGCCAGCATCACGACCAAGACTGGTTATCTGTCCTGTGGCATGAAAGGGATAATTTGTGTACAGTAGGTCTTGTGAGATAGTTTCTCTTTACCTGGCAGTTCTAGGCTGGGAACAGGCCTGCAGCTGGGAACAAACTTTCCTATTAGCAACTTCTTTCTGTCAGTGGTGTATCTAGTGTAAACGGCACCTAGGGCAAGCATGGGTACTCCTACCCCACCCCTCCACCCCTACATGCACAGCTTTTTTGTGCCCCCTTGGCATTGGCACACAAGGCACATACCCTACTTTTCCCACTCTAGATGTACCTCTGGCTTCTGAAGCTCTCATAGCTATTAAGATGGGAGGTGGGTCATGTGTACACAGTTCACTTTCATTTGTTTGTCTCTGACCTATATAACCCCAGGGATGCATTTCCCAGTTATCTTTCTGGGGCCAGAGAATTTATCCTCTGGTCGCAGGGATGGGGAGTGTTGGCCTTGGAATAGTTTGTGTAGAATTAGTTGTTTAGTGGTCCAATTCCACTGCCTAGTGCAAGGAGGATGTTGGAAATCATCCGCTAAAGGGCTGTGATGCTTTCATCTTCTGTAGAGAACCAGCTGCATCATTTATCACCAAAAAGGCTTATCTTATAGCAATGATGTCTGTCAGTTTTCATACCAAATAAAGTCTTGGGGAGGCTTGGAATTGCAACTGGCTCCAGCTTGGATCACCATTCCAAATCTAGCTAGGTTCAGTCTCCTTGAGGTTTTGGTCCATTTGAGGTCTTCTTCACCTCTTTCAATGTCAATACTTGGGTAGTTCTTCATTTTTAACCTCCAGGTGTCCTGATCCTCTCTGATTACAGGGTACTGGATCATGAGTCTACATGGTTGCCAGAATCCCAAGTTGTTGTTCAGTATGTCCTCTTCGAAACAACAATCTATAGCATTCAAAGCATTTGAGGTTCTTGAAAATAAGCTTCTAATCTACAGTTCATATCAGAGGTTTCATTTTTAATCTGAAACCCACAGAATCATATGACCTTAGAGTAAAAGTCAAAAGGGAATCTAGTCTAACCCCTGCCATGCAGATATGCACAACTAAATTACCCCTGAAAGATGCCGATCCAGGCTGTGTTTCAGATCTTCAAAGAGATCTCCAAAGAGTTCACCACTCTTCAAGGCAGCCTATTCCACTGTCAACCAGTCAAGGTGTTCTTCCTAATGTTTAGGTGGAATCCCTTTTCTTGCAAAGGTACCACAGAGCTTTCCAAAGGTTTCCATGATCAGCTTCTCTCCCTCCTTCTTGCCAGATTGTTGTCTCTGTCTCTAGACCTCTCAGCCAGGCACATATTCATCATATATGTACAACACTCCCTCGTTCTTACAGTGAGTGAAAGCACATTCATTGTTTAAGCCTTACTCTTTGCTGACTCCGGCTGTTTACGTGTTGCTAGAATTCTCTCGTGTGGGCTTTTTTTTTTTCTCCTTTGTAAGACACATAATGGTACTTAGTCACCAGTTAACAATCTTGGCTGGTATCCACATGCAGTTCCACCTTCTTAGATGGTGCTTAACTATTTGTCCATGTCTGCAATGTAGCACTTGATTCACTGGGGTTGCAGAAACAATCATTGTGCATGCCCCATTGCACAGCAAGACAATAACCAAGGACACCGGCAGATATGCAATTGGTCATAAAATGGTAGTATTGACACTAAACCATTGGCACCACTCATATGTCCCATGGACTGATTTCAAGGTGAACCCTCAGTCTGATTTCAAAACCACCCCAGCAGAAGTGGTACCTAGTGGCTTCTTTGTTAGTGGGGCAATGAGTTTATTGGGCTTTCTTCTGGACTTCAAAGGACCTGTGCTGGTTTGAGAAATCAGAGACAGAACTTTGAAATTCAGACTAAAACCTAGAGTAGATTGCCTGCTTCACTGATATAAAAGCCACTGACCACCATTATGGCCATTTCTGCACTACACTGTTATAGTGCTATTATTCCACTTTCAACATCCTGAGGAATTCTGAGGTTTGTATTTTCTGAAGCGAAAGAGCTCTCTGGCTGAGAATTCTAAAGGCCCCTCCCTAAACTGCAAACCCCAGGATTCCATAGGATGTTGAAAGTGGAATAATAGCACTATAAAATCTCCACTGCTATAGGGAAGTGAAGAATATTTGCAAACCTCCTTTTATTCTTAATGAGAGAGGCTGTCTTGAGCAAACAAGATAGCTTGCCAAGAAATTGTCAGCCTCTGCAGGAATTGGAGCTAGAACAATCCAATGAATATTTCTTTTCCTGTCAAGTTTTCCATAACCTGCACAAAGTTTGTCTTCCCCCCTTGTGAAGCAAAGGACACACACATGCAGCAAGCCCAGAAAGACACACTGAGAACTTTAAAATAGACACAAACAATCCATCTCATGCTTCTCTTTTTTTAAAAAAATAAAAAAATTCCACAAGGCAGCCATTGTTGCAGAATTTGCACAAAAATTTTCCCTACAAACAAGAGAATTCTCACCAAAAAGGGCTACAAATACATTACCTTCTCACAGGAAAGAAGAACATTGTGATTTCTTGTTCTCTCTACCCTATTCTAACTTGCCTTATAGCTAAATCTAGGCATCCACAACTGAAATAACTCTTTATCTTCATTCCTATGCCTATTTCTCCTGTTTAGGAGTTGTGATGCAAGGTTCTCACAGAATTTTAAAAGGATGTTCATATTTAAATTATAAACTACAAGGGACGGGGGCCCTCCCCTCCTACACCCCATAAAGTGCCATGAACATGAATGGCACTATATGTGCATAATAGTAAGTACTTATGTGGATTTGTTACACTAAAGAAAAAAACATTTGAGGGAGCTTTGATTTTCATGAAGAGGAGATGCTGAATAACCTGAGAGGAAAAAATAAACTTTCTTTTTGAAATGTGTGTTTTGTTGAGCAATTGCACCTGCCCTACGTCAGCAGTGTTTTGTTCCACTGTGGGTTTGTTTACATTTGAGAAAATGCAATCGCACAATTAAAATTTAACAATACAGTTAATAAGATCTGAATAATTTACCCAGAAACAAATAAAATAGATGTAGGTGATTACCTTGTTGAAGACTAGCTTTTGGATCATATCCAGGACTGAGTCTCATGTTTGTTTGGGAACAAATACATTACAATAAATAAATAAAGGCTGCAGGGGGTAGACGTAAAATAACAGTGTGCATCTATCAATTAAGTGTCCTGCTGTGATGACAAAGATACTTGGTTCTCCCACACACAGCTCCCAGAATCCCATAGTTTGGTTCTCCATTAGCTATGCTGAGTGGATGATTCTGGGAGTTGTAGCATTAGGTCAGGAACCTAGGAGACCACTATGAGAGCACAACTGGAGACTGCACTGGTGTCTCTCCTTTTAGCTGACCAACCACTTAATAATGAGACCAAACATAGATAAAAGAGTTGCATAAAGGCCACTTTATTTAACCCAGAACCTATTTCATGGAATCATAAGGTAGGAAGAGACTCCATGGGCCATAGAGTCCAATCCCATTCTGCCATGCAGGAATATACCATCATATCATTCTCAACAGATGGCCATCTAGCATCTGTTTAAAAAATCTCCAGAGAAAGAAATTCCACCATACACTGAGGCAGCACATTCCACTGTCAAACTGTTCTTACTATCAGGAAGTTCTTCCTAATGTTTAGATGGAATCTTTTCTCCTGAAGTTTGAAGCCATTGCTCTGTGTCATAATCTCTGCAGCAACAGAAAGCAGGCTTGCTCCATCCTCCATATGACATGCCTTAAAATATTTAAATATAGCTATCATGTTGCTTCTTAACCTTCTGTTTTCCAGGTATAACGTACCTATCTCCCTAAGCCACTTCTCATAGGGCATGGTTTCCAGGCCTTCTTCCATTTTTGCTTGCCCTCCACTGGACACATTCCATCTTATCTGTGTAATAAATAATATTTCCACACAAGTATTTTCCATGGTGAAAATACTGTTTCCTGTACAGAAAATTCTGTTTTCTGCAGGTGCAAATTTTACACAGCAAGTCCCAAACTGTGAATAGTGCTTAAAAATTGCAATTTTTGGAGATTTCCTTGCAGTGGAAAGAAAATTGCTAAAATTACTCATTGTTTTGTTCAGTGATGATATCAGTGGATAATTATATCCCTAGTATTTGCACATTTTAGAGGGTAGCATGTTTGGTCCTCAACTCAGCCAGCTTTGCCACAGTCTTAATTTAACAGTGAACCCAAATACCTTGCCTGGCATGTGCTACCTTCTCTTTGTAATGGTAGTGTACTTGTTTTGTGCCCAGATACTTGGGTGATCTTTTGACCCTCAGAACTGCAGCTAGAGACATGATTTTGGAGTTTGATGAATTTTCCACTGTTCTGCTTACATCCTTATCTTCACCGTCTTTATCGAGCAAAACTCCAAAAGTCATTTTGACATCATTGTAAGACAAAATGACATTGTGAGTACTGCAAGAATGGGCTGAAATAGTTATTCTTATAAATAATAGAAAGTGAAACTGAGAGTCAAGAGTGAGTGGCTCGTTTCAGATGGTAAAAAGAATGGAATGTGACAAATCATTCAGAGCTGGTTGTGTGGCAATAAAAATGGAGACCGAAAAAGTACCCTTCTCCATCAGAGTATATGATAACATGGCTACTGTCTGAGGATCATTGTATGCAGCATGGGATATGTTACCCCAAAATGTGGGTGACTCAGGGTCCACCTGCCAGTGCCCCCCTGAAACAGTGGGGAATATTAACTCTGAGAGGGGAGTAACCTAGCAGGATCTTTTACACCTTTGTATCCTGGCACTAATGCAGGAACACCAGCCAGAGATTTAAAGATTTTTTTTTAATTGGGGGAATTAACAATCACACATGCACAAGATCCAGACAGTCTCACAATCATGCAAGGCTTAGTGAAGGAAAGGAAGGAAAAACGAATAGTGAGAGGTCATGGCAAAGTGGATGATATTTGGCTATCTGTAGAGAAGAGATGAAGCAATGTGGCTCAGACCAGGGTCTGAGGGTAGTACCAGAACAGGAATTGGAGCAGCAGAGTCAAAGCCTGTATCCAAAGAACTACAGTACTAAAAGTTGTCTGGCTCAGAGCCAGGGTTTAAATACTCTTTTCCACACAGAAGGAAAAGATTTTAATGGCTCTCCAGCAGAACAAACAATGGGATGTGGAACCGGCTAATGGTCTTAGCATTAGGTGACAAAGGACTGATGGGAATCATGATATCTCCTTAATGGCAGGACAGGTGAGAGGACAAAGGGAGCGTTTTGGTGGACAGAGGAAGAGGGTCGAAGACAACCAGTCATTCCATGAAGAAAGTTTTGGGCACTACTGTTTCTAAAGATCAAGTCATTGAGGGACATTTGCAAGTCCATTATCACTGGAGCTTCCCTGACTGTGACCTAGCCATGCCCTGAGGTCCCAATCTGACCTAGTTTTGCAATGCATGTGTACAACCTGCTTCTTTGCCAGCAGGTTTCTCAGCCATAGCAGGATATAATTTATATTTCATGCCAATTAATATTTGCCAATTAAACCATATCATGAAGTGAGGTGTATGGCCTGGTAATAGATTGCCATGTTGTAGTGCAAAGGTAGGCCGCATTTGGGCCTCAGGGTCATTTTTGAGAGACACCACCCCCCCGCAAGGCCTACCAGGTTCCCCATAGGATGGGGAAAATTTTTTGCCTCCTGTCAAATCCAAAAAGGTTGAAAATAATTATGGAGGGTACAGTGGTGAAAGAAGATCTTTTAAGGTCCTTTGGGAAACCAATGCAATCCCTCAACCCTTGGTAGTTTTCCATCCCTGGTAGAAATTCAATGTTCAATGGAACACAAGGCTGTCAACAAAAATAGCCACTCTGTGTTGAGTGTTCCTTTGTATCTAGTGCATTATTCAACTTTGGGATTTGCTATCATGAAATGCAGCAATAGGCATCAGTTAGATTGGCTTTAAAAGAGTATCAGAACCATTCATACAGCAGGGTGGAGTATAGTGAAATGTGTAAGATGACCGGAGTTTTATAACAGTATGAGAATAAAATGTGAAGATCACATATCATTATTGATGGCTTCAGTTTGTATTATAATAGAATGCTCTAGTTCTATCAACCACTCTGCACTGCTTGTTCATAACCAGAAGAGTGGATAGATACAGAGGTAGGTATAGATCCATAAAAAAGAACATGGGCTAACAAAAATCCCTTGTGCTTGTGAGACAGTGGATCAGCAGAACAGTCTGTGGCTTCCATGCCAGTGGGGCAATGGATCCTCTCCAGGTTTTAAAGTTTTCCCACTTCCCAGCACAAACCAAATGCTGACTCAAGACAGAAGTGAAGATCAATTAGTTACTGTGCTTGTTTCACTTGCTTTTTCTTTCTTGTCAAAAGGATTTCCCACTCACCCCCTTGTGGTCTGGATGTTTCCCAGCTTTGAAGGAAGATAATGCTTCAGAAAACACATGAGTTGGAGCATGTGGCAGTACATGCTCCAGATGAAAGATCCAATAAAGAGATACAGGGCAAAAGAAATGGCTTTTGTGCACATCTTTTAAACTGTGATTGCCTTTCCACATTTGGAATGGTCTAGTTTTAATCTGTGGCAATTAGTTGGGGCTAGCAGAAGGCTACTTTGGGACTAAGGCTGGTTGAGCCAGATTCTTCTCTTCTCTCTCACCCTCTGTCTCTCACTTCTCTCTGTTATATACAGATACATGGCATCTCTATTACCTCAAAACCTGGGGGATCTCTTGAGATCATCCAGGAGCACCCAAAACCCTGTTACAAAAATGGGGAATTAATTGGTTCTAATTACAAAGGCAGCAAGTGGTGGAGTAACTAGCAGGATCTCTCCATCAACATTTATGGGTTCCTCGCAGGAAAACCAGACTCAAAAAGTAAACTAAAGTGTGTTTATTGAGAGGAATTCAATCACCATGCAAGCAAAATTCAAATAGTTATGCACTCACACAAGAGCTAACTGAAGGAAAAGGAGGGAAAAGGTTGATAGCAAGACTTACAGGAATGGGTTATAATTACCAATCCAGAAGAGCAGTGAAGAAACAGTGAAATGGCTTAGACTTGCATCTAAGGGCAGTATAAATTGGAATTCAAAGTGACATAATGGTGTCCAGCAAGCAAAGTTACTGCGAGGAACTGCAAAATCTTCAGGGCTTAAATACTCTGCCAAGACAGCAAGGTCCAGCAAGTTTCTTGCTTGTCTTGCAGATAATTTCATGGTCCAGAAGGTGGAAGAGGCCACAAGGGGATCAAAAAGTCTAGATCTGATCCTGACCAACAGGGATGACCTTCTTAATGAGGTAGAAGTGGTTGGATCTTTAGGGGGGAGTGACCATGCCCTATTGGAATTTGGCATTCAGTGGGAAGGAGAAGATAAGTGTAGCCAGACACTCGTCTTAGATTTTAAAAAAGCGGACTTCTGTAACCTTAAGGAGCTGCTGGCTGAACTTCCGTGGTCAAGAATAGTGAAAAAGAAAGGAGTTCAGGAGGCATGGGAGTTCCTTAAAAGGGAGATACTGAAGGCACAGTCTAAAACTGTGCCAATAAGGAGGAAAAATGGAAGGCATCTGAAGAAACCAGAATGGTTGACTAGAGAACTCTCAGTTGAGCTAAGTGTTAAGAGAAACATGTACAGGAAATGGAAGAAGGGGGAAACCACCAAAGAAGAATTTAAGCAAGTAGCTAGGAGATGTAGGGAGGAGGTCAGAAAGGCTAAAGCACAGAACGAACTTAGGCTGGCCAGAGACATCAAAAACAATAAAAATAGCTTTTTTAAATATGTCCGTAGCAAAAGGAAAAAGAAGGAGACGATAGGGTCGCTGTGCAGAGAAGATGGCGAATTACTAACAGGGGCAAGAGAAAAGGCAGAACTACTTAACACCTTCTTTGCCTCAGTTTTTTCCCAGAAGGATACAAGCACTCAACCTGGCGGTTGGGGAGCAGGTGAGGAAGCAGGGGAAATGAGGCACATAATAGGTAGAGAGGTGGTACAGGAATACCTGGCCACACTGGATGAATTCAAGTCTCCAGGGCCAGATGAATTGCATCCTAGGATATTAAAAGAACTGCCAGAGGTCATTTTGGAACCGCTTGCTATAATCTTTGAGAAATCTTGGAGGACAGGAGAAGTTCCAGCAGACTGGAAGAGGGCAAATGTTGTCCCCATCTTCAAGATGGATGTAGCATATCTCGATTTCAGTAAGGCCTTTGACAAAGTTCCCCATGACATTCTTGCAAAGAAGCTAGTAAAATGTGGGCTGGACAGAGCTACTGTCAGGTGGATCTGTAACTGGTTGACTGACCGTTCCCAAAGGGTGCTCACCAATGGCTGCTTTTCATCCTGGAGAGAAGTGACTAGCGGGGTGCCACAGGGTTCTGTCCTGGGCCCAGTGTTGTTCAATATTTTCATCAATGATTTGGATGAAGGAATAGAGGGCATGCTCATCAAATTTGCAGATGACACCAAATGGGGAGGGGTTGCTAATACACCAGAGGACAGGATCAAAATTCAAAATGACCTGGACAGATTGGAGAGCTGGGCCAAGGCTAACAAAATGAAATTCAACAGAGAGAAGTGTAAGGTCCTACACTTAGGTAGAAAAAATGGAATGCAGAAATATAGGATGGGGGACACGTGGCTGGATAGCAGTATGTGTGAAAGGGATCTAGGAGTTTTAATAGACCACAAGCTGAACATGAGTCAGCAGTGTGATGCGGCAGCCAAGAAAGCCAATGCAATTCTCGACTGCATCAATAGGAATATGGTGTCTAGATCGAGGGAGGTACTGGTACCACTCTACTCTGCTTTGGTTAGACCTCATCTTGAATCCTGTGTCCAGTTCTGGGCACCCCAATTCAAGAAGGACATGGTCAAGCTGGAGCAGATCCAGAGGAGGCCGACCAAAATGGTGAAGGGCCTGGAAGCCAAGCCCTATGAGGATAGACTTAGAGAGCTGGGTATGTTCAGTCTGCAGAAGAGAAGGTTAAGAGGGGACATGATAGCCATGTTTAAATATTTGAAGGGATGCCATGTAGAGGAGGGAGAGGGCTTGTTTTCTGCCACTCCAGAGACCAGGACAAGGAGCAATGGATTCAAGCTGCAGGAAAGGAGATTCCACCTGAACCTCAGGAAGAACTTCCTGACAGTCAGGGCTGTCCGGCAGTGGAATATGCTGCCTCGGAGTGTGGTGGAGTCTCCTTCCTTGGAGGTTTTTAAGCAGAGGCTAGATGGCCATCTGTCGGGAGTGCTTTGAGGGTGTTCCTGCATGGCAGGGGGTTGGACTGGATGGCCCGTATGCTCTCTTCCAACTCTACATTTCTATCATTTCTATGATTCTATGATACGCTTCCTGAACTTTGAAATGAAGCTTTCTGGAAAAGCTCTACACTTTCTCATGGAACTAACTGACAAGAGATTGTTTTAACACATGGTCGACAGAACTCTGGATGCTTGAAGTTCAGACTAGCAAGGGAAAGAGTTGTGTGAGAGAAGTGTTTGATCAAAGGAATGTTCTCTGGTTGCAAATATTTCTGGTAGCAAAAAGAGACTAACTTGTGCCCCTTTGATGTCCGTGCTTGGATGTAAATGGCTCTCTGGCAGGACAAACAATGGAATTTGTAACAAATATTCTTAGCATGTAGGCGACAGAGAGTTAATAGCTGGTTTGATAGTTCTGTGCTATCAGACAGGTGTGGGGATGAAAGGAAGAAACTCTGAAGATGAAAGGTAATAGGAATAAACGGATCAGCTTTCCATGTGAACATTGGAGAATCTTTTGTCTCATTTCTTGGTCTCAATGGCTAGCTGGAAGTTCTTTAGCATTCGAAAGCTTCTGGTATGACCTATCTGAGTCTGTGAGGGGTCTCTTGACCTGTTTATCTGGCCAGCATGCTCTCTTTTTCAGTGTGGCTTTCAGCTATAGCACTGCATGATTTATATCAATTAAGCCATCTCAAAATGTGGGGGTGTACGGCCACTAACATTTCAACCAACATAATGGGTTGTTTGTTACCCTAACAGGTGGGGGAGCCACCTTGAGGTCCACCTGCAATGCCAGGATCTCCTTAGAATTTGGGGGAATTATAGCTCAAAGGAGGGTGGTGAGAGGAGGGTAAAGTCAGGATCTTTTCACCTGTGTATACCAGTATTAACTGCAGAGAGGAGTCCAGTTTACAGTTAAGCAAAGTGTGTCGTTTGTATTGACAAAAACACAAAAAAATCAAACACTCTAAGGAACCATACAAGGCTATTGGAAAATGAGACAGGAAAGGTTGGATACAGAGAGATTAGGGGTGAAGAGGGTAATAGTTACAGGTCCTGAAAAAGAAGGTGAAACTGGAGGGGCTCAGATAGTGTCTGAGGGTAGCACAGAAGAACAGCAATCTGGGAACTGCATCCATTGTATGACAATTTTCTGGGGATGAAGCTAGGGTTTATATGCATTATTTCCTACCTTAAAGGGGGTAATGGAAAAAAAAACTTGAAAGCAGTAATGGCTTTCCCACGGAACTGACAAAGGAGTCCAGAATGGGCTGATTGCCCTAACTCTGGGTGACAAAATATTGATAGGAGTCATAACTATCTTTTAATGTCTTATGCCCTTTCCGCAACTCACCTTTTCTCTGCGTTGGGGTGCGGTGCTCACGCGAGCAGCCTCTTATGAGAGGCCCTCACATCCAGGTTTCTTCAGCTCCTCACGAGCTTCCTGCTCATGTGAGAGCCCTGCCTCTTCCCAGGCTGCACTGAGACAGGAAGCAGGCCTGGTCCAGCTCCCAAGACTCCACACGCACGGCAAGCGCGTGCAGGGCCCCGGAGCGTTGTGCAACGAAAACCATTTTTGGCTTAATGAAAATGAAAAATGAAAATGAAAAAGTGCATGAGCGGTGCCTGAGAGGCCCTGGAGCGTCACGCAAATGTGAGTGCATCATGTGGACCGCCCCTCACATTTGCACGATGCTTGAGGGGTCCTTTTGCATGGAAAATGCCGTGCGAAAAGGGCCTTAGTCAGGCAGGAGGTTACAGGGATGATTTCCTTAGGGTGAGATCAATGGATGTTCCCTGATTGCTTCACATGGGCAGTTTCACCTTCCATTGTACTCATGCACGCATGGAGTCTAAGGTGCTGAAAGGATTCGCATGAAGCCATTATTGTCTAGATTTCACACAGAATTCTCTCTGAACATATGACCTGACCATATCTCAGGTCAGCCTGATCTGGCAATATGCTTTCCAGCCATAAATATGTCCAATTATGAAAGCAGCACATCCTGCAGAATGGGGGTGCAGGGTATGGTAACGTATTTACACAACATGGATCACACAGTCTTCTGCATCATTATTGCCAACACATCAGCTGAGGCATGCTTTTGTTCAGGAATGGCCTAAGTTGTTTTGCTGTCTGAGGTGAAGCAGCAAAAGGCAACCTTCACTCTCCCAAGTCAAGGTCCTAGCACCAATAGATCATTTGGCAAACAAAAGAGTAACTTCTGCTGGTACTTCTCACCATCCCTGTCAGTTACACAATGAACAATCTGCTTCCCTTTCATGACACTCAAAATTTGGTGCCTGAGGTGGCCAGGGTCACTCTGCCTTGGAAAGGGTAATGTGTGGGAGAGGGGGTTTGGAAGCACCGGGAGCTGCACTTCTTTTGGTTTCCATTTTTTCAAAATGAAATTAATTAAAAATTAATTATTTAAACATGGAGTTTAATTTGTCGCACAAACATAATTATGTTACTTGCATTATGCCATTGCAAACAAAACAACTTTCTTACCAAACACAACCACGTAATTAATTGTAATTTTGACTTAATTGATCAGTTTTTATTTAAAGTTGGATTTAATTTAAAACGGTAGGCACTCTATGGAGATCTGGCAAAGTATAGCCATCTAAACGTTGGCGTGTGAGTCTGGAGACCAGGGTTCGAATCCCTGCTTAGCCATGGAAACGCACTGTGTGACCTTGGGCAAAGAGTTCTCTCTCAGCCTCAGTGTAAGGCAGTGGCAACCCACTCTCTGAACAAATCTTCCCTAGGAAACCCTGTGGTATGTTTGCCTTAAGGTCATCGTAAGTCAGAAATAACTTGAAAGGAACACGACAACAACAATAACAGACAGTCCACCAGCCACAGAGTACAGGAGCTGCCTAAAATCATAGAATCATAGAGTTGGAAGAGACCACAAGGAGCATCAATACAAGCCCCCTACCGTTCAGGAATACACCATCAAAGCATTCCTGACAGATGGCCATCCACCCTCTGTTTAAAAACCTTCATAAAAGAAGACTCCTCCATACTTCCAGGCACTATATCCCACTGTTGAACAGCTCTTACCATCAGGAGGTTCTTCCTAATGTTTTGGTGGAATCTCTTTTCCTGCAGTTTGAAGCCATTGCTCTGGATCCTAATCACTGGCACTTTCCCCATTTTCCATATGACATCCTTTCAAATATTTAAACATGATTATCATGTCATCTTTTCCCCTGGCTAAACATATCCAGCTCCCTAAGCCATTCCTTATAGGGCATGGTTATCTGGCCTTTTACCATTTTGGTCATCTTCCTATGGACACATTCCAGCTTGTCAATAGCCTTCTTGAATTGTGGTGCCCAGAAATGGGCACAGTATTCCAGGTGGAGTCTGACCAAAACAGAATAGAGTAGTACTATCACTTCCCTTGACCTAGACATTATACTCCTATTGATGCAGCCCAGAATCCCATTGGCTTTTTTAGCTGCCACTTCATACTGCTGACTCATGTTCAGCTTATGATCTTCTAAGGCTCCTAGATCTCTTTCACTTGTACTGTAGTCAACTCAGGTGTCACTCATCTTATATCTGTTCATTTCATTATTTCTTTTTCTTTCCACATGTAGTACCTGACATTTCTCCCTGTTGAAATAAATTTTGTTAGTTTTGGCCCAGCTTTCTGACATGTTAAGTTTATTTTGAATTCTGACCCTGTTCTCTAAAGTATTAGATATCACTTCTAATTTTGTATCATCTGCAAATATAATAAGCATGCCCTCTACTCCATCACTCAAGCCATTTATAAAGATGTTGAATAGCACTGGGCCCAGGACAGAACCCTACTGGTTACTTCTCCCCAAGATGAAAAGGAGCCATTGTTGAGTACCCTTTCAGTTTTGTTGGTAAACCATTTACAAATCCACCTCACAGTAGCCCTGTCTAGCCTACATTTTACTAGCCTTTTTGCAAGAATATCATGTCAAAGGTCTTGTCAATGGCCTTATTGAAATTAAGATGTGCTTCATCCATAACATTCCCTTCATCTATCAAGCTTGCAATTCTGTCAAAAAAAGAGATAAAATTAGTCTGGCATGGCTTGTTTTTGAGAATCCCATGTTGACTTTTAGTGATCATGGCATTCCATTCTAAGTGTTTATAGACTGTTTCACAATCTGCTCTAGAATCTTTCCTGATATTGATGTCAGGCTGAGTAGGCGGTAATTGTTTGGGTCCTCTTTTTTCCCCTTTTTTGAGGACGGGGACAACATTTGTCCTCCTCCAGTCTTCTGGGACTTCACTTAACCTGTTCTCCAGAAATTCTTAACAATTATTGCCAGTGGTTCTGAGATTACTTCTGTCAGTTTTTTTTTTTAATACTCTTGGAAATAGTTCATGTGGCCCTAGAGATTTGAATTTATTTAGATAGACAGGCATTCCTATCCAGGAAGTATGATTGATTCACTCAAGGCAGCAGCCTAACAGATAGTGTATTCACCTTGTGGTTGGGATAGTCCCACTTGCTTGTCATGGGAGAAAACATGAGAGTTAGAATCCTGTTGGTGCCATACACCCATGCAAGTTCTCTTATATATGTAGTTCTACTGTTCTGAGTTTTGTTCATTGGATGTATTCAACTCATGGCTGTCTAAGTGGGGTTCCTCAATTGTGACCATATCACATTGGATGACATTCTACTGGCTGGAATCCTATTGACTGATTCTGTCTAGAGTAAATCTCTTGAATAGATTGTTGAATGATAGTTGATCCAATGGCTCTATTCTACTAGAGCTAACAACAGAATTTAGGCAACTAACAGTAAAGTTAAGTCATTGTCACAGAGGTGGGACTCTTGTCATTCTGCAGACACCGTTGGACTAAAACTCCCATCATTCTTCACCACTGGCTATATTGACTAGAACTGATGGGCTTGGATGGGATAAGCTTGGCTCAGGTGTTTTTAGAGAAAGTAGAAAAAAGCAAGGTTAAAAAACAAGGGAAACATTCTGCCTATCCTCATCTTAAAATGGCTGCAAAATGGGAGCAGCTAAACGAAAGCAGGGAGGATTCCAGTACTGAAACTGACATTATGTTTCAAATAATGTGATAGCATCATGGAGTGGGAAGAGGTCTCACAGAGCATTCAGTCCAACTGCCTACTCAGTGTAGGAATACAACTAGAGCATCCTCAGCAAGTAACTATCCAACTCTTTTTGAAGATGTCCGGAGAAACAGTTGAGAGCCAGCATGATGTAGTGATCTGAGCACTGGATTATGACCCTGGAGAGCAGGGTTGAATTCTCTGCTTAGCCATGGAAACCCACTGGGTGACTTTGGGCATGTCACATATACTCTGCCCCCAGAAAACCCCATAATAGATTCACCTTAGGATCTCCATAAGTCAGAAACAACTTGAAGGCACACAACAACAAGAAGAAGAAGAGAAAGAGACACTATCATCTCACTAGACAGTTGGTCACATTGTTGAATGGCTCTTACATCAAGAAGTTGTTTCTGGTGTTCAATCAAAATCTGCCCTCCTGCAACTTAAAACCAATCAACCTGGTCTTACCCTCTGGGACAGCAGAAAATAAACCTGCACCCTTCTCTCTGTGACAGCCCTTTAGATATTTTTTGAGTGAAATCACGCCACCTCTCAGTCTTCTCTTCACCAGGCTGAACATGTCATCTTCTTGGACTACAGATAGATATTAATGAAGCCTGATTCTGACAGCCAATGATATTGTAAACTTCTTTCTGGAACTGAAGCTTTTCTTCACTTCAAGAGGGAACATACATTAAGTTAAGAGTCTAGTTTAAATGATGGATCTGAGAGCTCTGAATGAAGCATGCATTGTGAAGAATCAAGAGAGCCTGATGCCATAAGAGAAAGGGAAAATATACCATACAGGATGTCCTCCATTTCCCTACTTCCATTCTTAGGAAAGCTGCTGTAGACATGGTGTTAAACAAGTCTATAAAAGCAGGCTCTTGTGAATTACAATTGCTTTGTATTTCCTTTGACGTATGGAGTTGGCTGTCAGCCTTAGACAGTGCAAAGAATTTTTTTTTTTAGTATTGTTATTATTCGTAAAATTATTGGCAGAACGGTGAGCTTAAACATGGGTTTTCTTCTCAAGAAAGAACAATGGCAAGGTTTACTTTTCTTCTACTGTGTTTCCTGCCTTCCTTTCTTTTTTTCTTTCTCTCTAGGAAGCTCAGTTAGAACTTGGTTTACATTGCATTAATTCCTCAATAAGGAATAATATTTAGGCATTGCTCCTCTGTGAATGTGTTAGTGGTGGTTGTTTGGAAACCAGTGGAAGTAGAACGCTCTTCCTCTCAAATAGCGATACCCAGTACCCTTCATATCAGTGGGATCACCCTATGCCTAGAGGCAGCAAGTGCCTGGAAAGGGAGGCTATAGAAGGGAAAAGTGGTTTCAACTGAGTCAGACCACTCCAGGTCATACATGAGTAATCTAGGGATTTCAGTGAAGATGAAGAGAAGTAGAGTAGCAAGGTCTCAACCATCCCAGAGTCCATTCTCAGAAACCAAAAGTCAGGGTAACCAAAGCCAAAAGGAAAAAGCAATGAAAGGGACAACTTAAGCCAGGCCAGAGGTCAAGAATCCAAATGCAGAGTTCCCACATTTACATGTTAGAGATGGGAGCGTGGTCAGAAAATGGAATTGGTTGGAATATGATGTGATAAGTGCAGCAAGAATATTATATGTTGGGAAGTGGAAAGAGAAGATTAATCCAACATTCGACGACTGGATCTGAAAATTGTTCGATATGTTTCAAATGGACAAATTAACTTATATGATTAATAATCAAAATATGGAAGAAGTTAATCAGGAATGGGAGTGTTTGAAGAAAATATGGAAAAAAAATGGAGGGAGCTGATATTAATAGATATATAGATTTAAACCTTCAGCACTAACTGCTGGCATTAGTTAATTCGTGTATATTTAGAGGATAGGGAAATACTGAGGTGTAAAGTACTTTACATCATTAGTATAGTATCCACTGAATTTAAATTTGAAATATATATACTGTCAGAGATCGGAAGATTATTGTTAATCTTTAATATTTTTTATTATTCTTTATTGTGCACAAAATGGTATAGACAGTATTTGCCCTACACTAGGGCCATTTCCGCACTACACCATTATAGTACTATTATTCCACTTTCAACCTCCTATGGAATCCTGGAGTTTGCAGTTTAGGGAGGGGCATTGAGAATTCTCAGCCAGAGAGCTCTCTGGCCTCAGGAAACTACAAATCCCAGAATTCCACAGGATGTTAAAAGTAGAATAATAGCACTATAACAGTATAGTGCAGAAATGGCCCTAGAATTCTCAGCCAGAGAGCCCTTTGGCCTCAGGAAACTACAAACCCCAGAATTCCACAGGATGTTAAAAGTAGAATAATAGCACTATAACAGTGTAGTGCAGAAATTGCTTAAGTATTATTTATTATTATGGGTTTGATATTACAGGACAGTAGGTGTTCTATTGATCTCTTCTCTAATGGTTGGTAACAATGTATGTTTGTTTTGTCCCTTTATATATACAAATAACAGAACTGATGGATGTTTTGTTTTGAAATATAAAGGCATCTTTCAAAGAAAAATATTGAAGGGAAAAAGAAAGAAAAGCCAAAGCTATGTACCATACTATAGGAAGCATGAAGAAGTTACAGAGGCTCACTTGGGACTGACCATAAGCATACTGCTCTCAAAGTGTCTCAGCTGACTTGGTGTCTTCCCCCCTTTCCAGCTCATTTTGCAAGTAGTGCATACAGAAGAACAGTTCCAAGTGAGACTCCTTGGGCAAGAGCTTATAGAAGAGCAAAACCCCTATCGAATTAATGGAACTTGTCCTTGATTTGGAAGTATCAAAAGAGCCAGTTGTCAGATAATGGGGTGTCAAAAGTTGGGGGCTTCCTGTATAGCTACAAGCATGCAACGAGAATTCCCTACAGCTGTTGAAGGATTTATAGCTGCTTGACCTTGAGATGCTGGGTATCTAGTTGCAGAGTGTTTTTCATTTAAAGCTTCTACATCAGATCTTGACTTTCCTGAGACTGCTGTTTTTCCTATCAATGCTCTGAAAATGATGGGAATGTCTCCTTTGTGTCCATCACTTCTGGCCACAGTGAAGGGTCGATATTGCTAAAGGGCCTCATCAGCTGTATTTCCCAATAGCTGCTCAGAGGCTGGGATAGAGCCATCACCTGGAACCAACAACCTTTTTAGGGCTGACTCCTCTGCACCATAGTCCTCAGATTCCGTGGAGTTAGCTGTGACTCTGATGGTGAATCCACTTCTGGTTGACTTCCTGTCTGGAAAAAGAGAGGGGGGGGGATTCTTTCAGGTTTAAACTACCCAGGAGGGTCTAAAATCATGGCAAATTTGCACCCCATGATCTCTTGGGGAACAAGGGGGTCCTTCAGAAAATAAGGCTTTAAAAGGTGATATGTCGTCTCAAGGCCCCCAAAAATCCTGAGGGACATTGTGTCCCCCTAGTTCCTCACTGCTATCCATCCTGGTCCTAGATGTATCCCACGTCTAGATTCCTGGTTCTAGACCCATTCATCTCTCTTCATGTAATTAGCTAAGAAGGGCAAGAGTCAAGCCGAAGACCTGGAAACTACGCCCTATGAGAATCAGCTTAGAGAACTAGACATGTGTAGCCCAGAGAAGAGAAGGTTAAGAGGCAACATGATAGCTATGTTTAAATATTTGAAGGAGTGTCATATGGAGGATGGAGCAAGCCTGGTTTTTGCTATTCCAGAGACTAGGATATGGAACAATGGATTCAAACTTCAAGCAAAGAGATTCCATCTATACATCAGGAAGAACTTCCTGATAGTAAGAGCAATTCGACAATAGAATACACTGCTTCAGAGTGTGGTGGAGTGTCCTTCTTTGGAGGTTTTTAAACAGAGGATGGATGGCCGTCAGGAATGCTTTGATGGTGGCTTCCTGCATGGCAGGGGGTTGGACTGGATTGCCCTTGTGCCTTTCTGTGACTGAGAAAGAACAGATAAACTAGGAAAGACAGTAGCAGTTTGCTTTTGTTTGAGCCTCCTGGGAAGAGCAAGATTCTGCCCCTCTCCTCTCCTCCCTGCTGAGTTAACTGAATGCAAACTACTTCTGCATGTTGAACGTAGTATTCATCAGCTGAAGTAAGCTGAGGGCAAAAAAGAAACTGGAACATTTTTAAAGTCACTGAAAATTGGGACAGCACTTCAGAACTGCCCCTGAAAAATTGGGACAGTTGGATATGTCATCCTTGGACTAATGCAGGAAGATCCAATGTGAACTGATCCCTCAGAAGATGACCAGTTTCTTCTGTTACCCAATATCCTTTAAATCAGGCATGAGCAACTTGCTAGTGTCTAAATGGACAACAGTTCCTATCAGCCACAGGCAGCACCGATAACATTGAGGAATGCTGGAATTTACAACATCTGGAGGCCTTGCTTTGCCCGCCCTTTCTCTAAGTGGAGATTGAACATGTAATTCTTGGGGCTTCAGTCTTATGGTCTTAAAACTGAGATACCACTCCTGTTGCCTCTGCTGGTAGATGCAAGGATCTTAAAAATTCTCCATAAAAACGAGAAAACAGGTGGGAAAAGAGGAGGAGGCAGCGGTGGCAAGCCAAATGAATTCCAAGCCTAGCAAATTCTACTTCGCCACCTGGGAAGCCTGCACATGTGTCCAGGTGGTGGCAAGCTTTTTAAAAGCTGATTTAATTAAGTGTTTTGATTTGATTTTGGCAATCTTGAAGGCAGAGCAGGTGGGCTGTGATATTTTAGAGTAATGAGCATTAAAGGAAAATAGTGACAGTAGTGTTCCTGACTCAAGAGGCAACAAGGAAAGGGATTCTAAAGGTCAGACAACTTGAACACAGGAAAACAGCTGAGCTTAGAAATACTGCACTGTGCCACCCCTGCCATGTCAAACGCTCCCAGGTTCTTTCAGCCTGGTGTACGAGTTTGTGCCCCTATACTTTTTGCAATATGGTACTTAGAATTTCAGCCAATGTATACATAACCAATATCTCTCCACTGGAGAGATGTGACCTTAACTTGTATGATTATCCCCTCCCCATCTTTGGAGGTGAATTTTAAAACTTCTGTCCTCATGGTGTTGGATTTTTTCATCAGGGATCCAATCCAACTGTGTCCCTCTCATCGCTACCACCCTCTCCTATGAAAACTAGACAACACATGACCAAAAAGGCAACAGCTTGGTTGCCACTCTGTACATGGCTGCTGTAGCACAGATGGCATGGCATGGTTTATCCAAGAAATTAGACACCAGAAAGGAATGAACACACAAGGACAAGAAAAGCCCTGCTGTCTGTTTTCTTTGTCGTTCCAAACCATCCAGGCCCCATTGTCCTGCTCACAACCATCTGTATTCTGATTACAGATTTTTAGATACTACATAAGGCTTGGGTAGACATAACAGGGGGATGCTTGCAATGTCTTCAACTGTTAGGAAGAAAGTGAGCACATAAGAAAAGGCCTGCTGGATGAAGCCTATTTAGTACAATATTCTATTCACGCGGTGGCCAAGCAGTTGCCTGTCGGAAGCCCACCAAGAGAATACGAGCACAACTAAACACATACAGGGCTGCTGATTTAGAATCACAGAGTTGGGAGAGACCCCACGGGGCATCCAGCCCAACCTCATTCTGCCATGCTGGAATATACCATCAAAGCATTCCTGACAGACAGCCATCTAGCCTTTGTCTAAAAACTTTCAAAGAAGGAGACTCCACCACACTCCCAGACAGTGCATCCCACTGTTGAACTGCTCAGGAAGTTCTAACGTTTAGATGGAATCTCTTTTCCTGAACTTTGAAGCCATTGCTCTGTGTCCTAGTCTCTGGACTAGGTATCATGTTGCCTCTTAACTTTCTCTTCTCCAGGCTAAACATCTCAGGTCCCTAACACTCTTTTCGTAGGGCATGGTGCTACTTGGGAACCATACCTCTATCGTCATGGTGACCCTGTGACAGCACACCTTGATCTGCCCAATTCTATAAGGTCAGAGAGGAGTTTGGGTGCCTTTTCCACACTGCACTCTTATAGTGCTATTATTCCACTTTCAACATCCTGTGGAATTCTGGGGTTTGTAGTTTATTGAGGCCAAAGAACTCTCTGGCCAAGAATTCTGAATGCCCCTTCCTAAACTGCAAACCCCAGGATTCCAGACGATATTGAAAGTGGAATAATTGCACTATAACAGTGCAGTATGGAAAGGGCCCAGGATGACGGAATGATTCAGGCAGTCAATACTTAACCTGTCTTAGGTGTTTTCCTTGGTGCCTTGGCCCAGACTAGCTGGAATCCTGTTGGTGACATTCAGCTATGTAAGTGCTATTATGCTAGCAGCTGCCCTTCTTAGGGCATTACATAAAGAACATAGCCTGATGATGGTTGCATAAGGCAAGTCCCACCAGTGTAACCACTGAACAAACAGTTGCACTTTTCAAGGTACTGTGCAACTGCATTCCGCCTGTGCATTTTGACTGGGGGCCTACCGACTGAGAGTCCAGTGACACAACACAAGAGGCACAGTTAGTCATGCAAGGGTGTAATCTGGTATACGGGCAGCATAGCATATCTATGGCATATGGTTTGCTGTTGTAACTTTAAGATCTTCTATTGGATCTTGGCCAGAAAGTAGCATGTGACTTGAGTTGGGACATCTGGGAATAACAGCTGAAGCTACTCAGTGCCAATTTCCATGATTGTGGCACTGCAGTTTTCAGACCCTGCAATCACAGGAATTGTTTTCAGAGGAAGCTGCATCAATATTCACCACCATCTCTATGTAGACTGCTGGACATTGTCAATTGTCGGCAGAAGAAGGACACATCAGAGGCACATTTTTTTCCCTTAGAGCTGGGAAATGTTGGGCTTTTTCCAACTAAAGCTCTCACAATTCCCTGTGTAGCATGGGGAATCCTGTGAGTTTTCCTCCAAAAACGGTAAAGGTTTACATTTTTCATGGTGTTATGTGATGGTTATCATCAGAAGATATTTTTAATCACAAACTATCCCTCCCACACTTTTGATAACAGAGTGCACAATCCTCCCTCCACATTCATAGGTTTGACCTTCCTGAATAGGAATAGCATTTGCATTTCTATTCTGCTTATCAGCTAAGTGCTCTCTAAGCAGTTTACAATGTGTTTTAGCTAATTGCCCCCGACAAGCTGGGTACTCATTTTACTGACCCTGCGGAAGGATGGAAGGCTGAGTCAACCTGGAGCCCAGCAGGATCGAACTCACAACCTTGTGGCTGCAGTACCGGCATTTAACCACTGCACGCCACTAGGGCTGAATTTGATGGTTTGTGAGGCACTAGCATGCCTCCCCCCCCCCCATTCTTCTCCTCCTATTTTCATGTGTTTTGCTGGGTGCATCGAAGGAAAAGAAGTGCCTGGACAAAAGGTAAAGGAATGGGGAGGGAGGTTCACATGAGCCTTTTTTCTCCCCTCTGGAGCTCTCCCTCCCATTCGCTAGCCTCTGGCCCTTGTCCTGAGAACCCACCCTGAGGCAAAAGACAAGGAAATGGAGGGAGAAGGCTCACGTGAGCCTTCTTTGTCCCCTCCAGAGCTCCCCATTCCCCTTTCCTTGCTTCTGGCCCCAGTGCTGAAAACTCATGCTGAGGCAAAAGGCAAGGAAATGCAGGGAGGCATGTATGCCCACCTTCTCTCCTCTGGAGCTCCCCCCGCCATTCCCTTGCCTCTGTCAAGGTCAGAGACCTGGGCAGCGAACCAGCCCAGAGAAGGGAGAGGGAGAGATAGCAGTCCCACCAAGAGGAGTCAAAGCAAGCAATTACTCATAGGCAGTCCATTTACCTAAGCCTGAGCAACAAGCAAAAGCCATAGTCAGAGTCCAAAATCCAGGGGGTCAGGAGCCAGGAGGTCAATCCAAGGTATCAGGAGCCAGGTGCTGGAAGCAAGGAGAAGGCTTGTAGAAAGTTTGCCATAAGCAAAGGAAAGCTTCCAGGCAGGCAGTTATATAGCCCAGACACAGGTGTGGCCGGTCACAGCTTCTTGAACTTAATCAGGGAAGCCTCCCTTTGCTCAGCTCTCTTGGATCTCCGCCTTGTTTGTGGGCTGATTGGCACAGGCTCCAAAGCATCTTCAGAATCAGATCCCTGTTGCCCTAAAGGAGCAGGCAGAGGGACGTCCGAGCCTGCTTGGTCCATGGCAGCAGGGGGAGCTCTTGAGCTGCAGGACTCCTCTCCAGCCAGAGCCACAGGGACCAACAGCTGCTGCTCGTCATCAGCAGCGCTGACAGGGGCTTCAGTTATCACAGCATCTGGCCCCAGCATGCAAAGAGCAAGAGAATGGGAGGGATCATGAAGGTTCATGTTTTTTCCACTCTTGCAAAGATTCCACGCCCTGAACCCTCATGAACATTAACTTTTTCGCACCTTACCCTTTTGCGGTGCTGGGGTGCGGGGCTTGTGTGAGAAGCCTTCGGAGGAAGGCTCTTGCGTCCCTGCTGCTTCAGCTCTGCAGCTGCTTCCTGGTTGCGCGAGAGCCCCGCCTCTTCCTTTCGCAGTGCAGCCTGGGACCTTCCAGGCTGCACTGAGAGAGGAAGCACGACCGGCCCAGCTCCCGAGGCCAGGTAAGTGCACATGGGGCCTCGGAGCGATGCGCGACCACGCAGTATTTTTGGCTTTGAGACGAAAATGAAAATATGCATGCGCGGTCCGCGGTCCGCACTCACATTTGCGCGACACTCAATGGGCCCTTTCACTTTGGAAATGCCGTGCGAAAATAGCCCATGGAGGGGCCACTATATATGGAGAAAGAAACTGTTCTTTGGCAAAGGTCCCCTTTAGTTATAGTGTATTCCTCTGCACAGAGACACACTGGACAGAACACAGAGAGGAACTCTTTTGCTAGTCTGGCCTCAGCTAGCTCCAGCGAAAAGGATCTTGGACTGCAAGAGTGAACTGACAATACGGAGTTAGGTTTTTTTTAAAAAAAAAAAAAAGTCTGCTCAAATTAAGGTTGCAAAAGATACTAAACTAGCATAATCATCCCTGGCACATAGGATAGAAACCAGTGACAATCTCCTTTAGGAATGGGGACAATATTTGAAGATATTGTTAAGAAATGGTTCAAAAACTTCTCAAGCACTAGGAACCCCTATGAGGACAGCCTTAGGCAGGCAAGAATTTTGGAGTTTTGGATTTATTCAGTGAAAAAAAAATGCATACAGGGTATTCGGGCACAAAACTATCTTTTGTATAGGAAAAAAAAATTGCCTGATTTATGTGCAGGAAAGTTCTTTTCCACAGAGAAAATGCTGCTTTCTACACAACATTGCAGGGTTTTTTAAATATATATTTATCTTGTACACAATAAACTCCAAACTGTGAAAAGCATTTCAAAACTTCAGTGTTTTCGTCGAGTTTCTCACAGCAAAGAGAAAAATGATACGATGATTTATTCTTGCCTAGGAGAATTTTTTTTTTTTACAGTGATTGGCATCTCTAAACTTAACAACCATGTACACATCTAGTTTTTCCTCCTTATGTTTTCTTCCCTTCTGTTCATTGCTTTTAGCAATCAAAATAGACACCTTATTTTAAGGGAAGTATAATTAAAACAAACATTGGAAACACATCAGTATATTGATTGATTGAAGGAGGTGGTGCTTCTGTGCTGTGTGCTTGAGAAAACTGCATAGCTCCATAAGGCTAGGTTCACCAATTTACTGCAAACAGTAGGAGAGCATCATGTCTGTGGTGAGGTCAAAAGGCGAGCAAATGAAGGTACAAATGTAACTCATGATGGATGGCCCCGATTTTCTGACATCAGAAGGGAGATGTCCATTGAATAACAACAGATATTACCTGGGAAAAGAGAATCTTTTGATTTCCTTTGAGCCAGAGGTTAGCCGGACGGAAACGTAGATATTTAGGTCCAAAGGACTGAAGTGTAGGTCAGACCAAGTAGCCCTAGTCATGTACCCAGAGGAAGGCCTTGGAAAAGGCATGTACACATTTCAAATAGGCTGACTGCAACTTTGAAACCTTGAGAGACTACGAGTCTCCTGATTGAAGTTAGCAATGGCAAATCACAGGAACTACAAAGCTGAGGTCCATCTGAACAATCCATTTTTATCCTTTCCCAGGAAAAGGGTCTGCCCCTCCAGGGATGTTTTATCTATACTTGGGCTCCATTTTTGAGTTTTGGCAGACTTTGTCTCTTTTTCTTTCTGGGGCCCATTCATACGTTCATCGTTCAATTCCGTCTCTTTGTTTGACAAGCTGTCCCATGTGTTCCCGAAACAGCAGCCTTCAGGATCAGGTGCAGTGTATTTGCTGTGTTCTCTCACTTTCTCTCTTTCTTAAGACTCTCAACCTCGCTAGTCCTTTTGTGCTTGTGTGAGTGAATGCTTAGTGTGCGCGCGTGCATATTTTTGCTGATTTTACCAAATAAAAGACCATTTGAAAGGACACTTGACTTCTTTCTCTTTGTCACGCAGTCATGCAGTCTGGCCCCGTCGACATAAGATAAAAAGATCTCAGTGCATTGGCCTGCCCTCTGTTTTGCCAAGTGGTGCTCTGCTAATTTCCCCAATCTTAGTAAAATCCAGGTGTCCCCCGGGGACCTCAGTAGCCAGGATAACACAAAAGCCGTCCAAAAAGATATGATGTGTGTAACTACCAAGCAGTGATAGAGACTCAAATCAACTGACTCAGACTCAAGTCGAACTTAAGTTGCTTCAGTGACTTGACTCAGACTCAACTCAGCATTAGAAGATGCATTGATGCAACTCGATGTAAGATTTGTATATTTGTAGTGACTGACTCGCTGCCCTTGGTTCAGTAACAAAACACATTCATCCAGAAACCTTATGACTTTGAACAAAGTTTCCATCTCCTTTTGCCAACTGGTCGCATGACAATCTGCCTCAAGCCCAAGTGTGGGCACATTTGTCAGAGGGAAGCAGCAAATGGGTTAGGCAATGGAATTGAGACGGGATTGAGGTCTGCTCAGCAGCCTGACCTTGCTGCATATCAGAGGAGACTTTTAAAATTTTTCCTAAGAGCAGAAGACAAGACTCACCCCCAGAGTGCAGGGTACACTCCTCTGGGGGGAACAGCAAATGTGTTAGGCAACAGGCTTGAGGGGGAAAGATCCTTTTTTCTAAAACTTTTGAAGCTTCAGTAATGGGGAATAAGAAAGATCCTATTCCCACCTCAGAAGCTGCAGACTCTTTTATGCCCATTGGCACAAAAGCCTCCAGCTTCAGGAAGGGGGAGTAAGAAGGATCCTATTGCCCACTTCCAAAGCTTCAGATGGCAAAATCACAAATGAGGAGAGCTGACTGGTTAAATTGTTAAAACTGACTTTATTCAACTCTGTCCAGAAATTCCAGAATGTAGGTTGGGGTATAAAGTTGGCTCCCGGAATTGAGACTTGACTTGATACTTGACTTGAAAGTATCTTCAAGGACTTGAGATTTTACGTGAGACTTGGAGTAAAAACACATCACTGCTAGCAAGTCCACTTCCTGCAGAAGACTTGTATATGCTCAGTGGTTGTTTACTTCCATGGAAGCTAAAAGCACTTCAATGTTCCACCAAAGTAACCCTTAGGGAATATGTCCACATCATGTTTTTTTATCATACACTCAAGAACATAGACTAGGCCTTGGCCCAATTGCTGGTCCCATCTAGAGTGGACCTGTTGAATCAGTTGCTGAGTGATAAATCAACCATTCTGTAAATCCCTTTGATTCAGTGGGCCAGCTTGGTCTCCATGGCCAAAAAAAAGAAAAAGTAAAAAAAAAATTGTTTTCTGTGCAAAACTTTTTTTTTATGTGTAACCCACATCAAAAATGAAGAAAAAGCACTCTTTTCTTTAACTTTCACTCAAAGAAAAAATCCACAGTGATATTATCATTTTTATTACTGTTGGAAGGCCAGTGTGGTCTAGTGGTTTGTGTGGTGGGTGATCAGAGTTCAAATACTTGCTCAGCCATGGCAACCCAGTGAATGACCTTCAGCAAGTCACACTCTCTCAGCTTCAGAAGAAAGCAAGGGCAAACCCCTGCTAAACAAATTCTGCCAAGAAAACCCTGTGAAAGCTTCGCCTTAGGGTTGCCATAAGTCAGGACCATTATATCATCTGAAGCAGATAACATGATCTTCCCATATTACTTCGAAATAGATGGCAGACGTAGGAAGCAAGCAGGCAGGAAAAGAAAGGTCAGGTTCCTTACTTCTCTCTGTGAAAGAAATCTCATCCCTAGTGGACAAGAGAATAGCAAAAACAGTTGCAGAAGCTGTGGCAACTTCCAACCAGTTGGAATCTTGTTGCTTAGTTCCAGCTAGAGTGAACCTATTGAATCAATTGGGAAATTGTGAATCAGTACATAGGTAAATCTAATTGATTTGGTACTCTATTCAGGTAAGAACTCACAATAGAATTTAGGTCTTTTCCGTTAGGAAGAGTAGAATACAGATGAAATCACATTGATTAATCAATTGATTTGTCATATATGCAATAGGCAATTCTTATATGGTTCTACTCAGCATCACTCTGTTAAAAAGAGAGAGAGAGACAAAATAGAAAATAAAAAAAATTTAAAAAACTCAGAATCTAGCTTGGGCCTCAGGAACTGGTTGGAAATAACATCCTACCTTATTAAATAAAAAAAAATCACACAGTTAATTAAGCTGCAGAATGTTTGACAGTGCTGGATCACCATAGCAACTCCAACCTAGCAAGAATCATAGGACAGGTCCATCAGACCTCCTCAACTTGAGAGGTTGTCACTCTGGAACCAATCACTACCAGGAATATTTTCCTCCATCCTTTTGAGCAGGAAGGTGGTAAGGGAAAGAAATACTCCGTCATGTTATATTTCCCTGAGTATTCTTCACCTTTTAGGTTTTTAAAAAAGGGCTTTATTTTATTTTGTTTTATCTAGAGAGAAGTTAAGTTTCAGTTTAGACTTTGAACACAAACTGGAAGTTTTCTTCATCTAAAGCCATGGTTTTCATGCTGTCCCTAGGAATCATGGGATCTTGGGAAATATGTCAGAGTTTCTTTATTGAAAAGATCTGATCCTTCTCATGAGAGTGTTGACACTAATCTGCCTATCTGGATAATGCCACAGTTCGTGAGTTAAAACCCGAGTAACCAGAAGATGACTAGAGGCAGATACAAGTCAGCTAACAATTGGCAAAGAACCATCAATCTGTCAGATAAAAGAGATTGTGCAACAACCATTCCTGTTTCAAACTGGACAGGTACTTAAACCCTACAGCTACAATCCATCCTTGAAAATATCTGTCCTTGTTTAAAGCAGAGCTTGGACTAGAGGTCCATAATTCATGTTGCCTTGGGGATTCTGGGAGTTTGAACCCAGTGGAAACTGAAATCTGGAATCCAGTTGGTGCAACAATGTTGGCATAAGCAATCGTGGTTTGCCAGATTAGGAGCACCTCCGTCTATGAGATATCCTGGCCAAAAGCTGAGATCTAGGGATGATCCCAGAGATGTCTCAAGGGGTGGACCTGTTGATTTCAATAACACACATTATTTTCACCCTAAAGAGACCGCACTTCACTCTGAGGACTGAAGAAGAGAGGCCAGGTTCTGAGATGTGAGCCCTCTAGTAGCACATGCAGTCCATTTTACCTGTCTTCCTCATCACTAGAAATGTAAAATTTCTGTAAATTTTGAAACCATAGGGAGGGGGGTCCAATTTTCCCCATTCCCAGAAAATTTCAGAAAAATTGAAAAATGCAGTATTAGCACTCTTACAATCTTACAGATTGAAATTTACTTTAGTACTTCAGGAACATAAAATGAAAAAGAGCAAAACAAATATAATTTGGCTGTTTGAATACCAATATTATGTGGGATATCTTAAAAATACAAGCTTGAATCCTGTTCATTAGTTCCAATTAGAGCAGACCCATTCAATAAACTATTGAACAGTAAGTCAACATATAGGTAAATTCCAATTATTTAATGGATCTACTTTAGGCCCGACTAGCAATAGAATTCAGGCCACAGGTTATCCAGACTGTAATTATACACTGAACTTATTTTTAAACATTGTCCAGGAACCTACATCAGAGCTTACAATTGTTGGAATTGACAAGACTTACAACTCTAGTTATTATGAGGTTAATTGGTCTATTGGTGTTATAGAGGACCTTCACCTGCTGCTGTTATTGGAAGCAGGTGTAAAGGCTCTATAAGAGTAGCATTGTTTTAGTGGACACTTATTTCCACTTCCTGATTTGCTGTTGCCGCAGTTTGTATCATATCCTGCTTCATTGTGGTATTGTATTATATTTTGATATATTTTGTATTTTAACTTGCCAAACTTGCTCATGTTCTCTTTTAACCTTTTGTATATTAAGAATCTATATGCTATGCTTATTTTTAACTAGAATATATAAAAGACTATTTCTCTTTCCTGATTTGTCTTCTGAATTCCCTTTTTATTTACAACAACAATGTGTAACTTTACGGTGATGGAGCTATGTTGCTGACACAACGCACAAACATAGCAGTGAATTGTATCCATGCACAATGGGACTCCATGCAAAATGTCTGTTGTGTGCAATGGGAGCTCCATTAGTGCAATGGGACACATTGGGCATTGGGACGTGTTGCTCATTGGGGGAGAATGCAAAACAGAACATATGTTGCACATTGGGACAAGTTGCACAATGGCCATGCTGCTGGCTCCAGTCGTACAATGGTCCCAAAGGCATAAGTAAGTCTCCACTTTCCTCCTGAGAACACAAATATTGCACGGTGGTGCCATTCAACATCACATGATCATAAGTTGATTTATCATCCCAAGCTACCATGATACAGTGGTTTGAGCACTGGACTATGACTCTGGCGACCAGGGTCTGAATTCCCACACAGCCATGGAAATCTGCTGGGTAACTTTGGTCACATCACACACTCTCAGCCTCAGAGGAAGGCAAAGGCAACCTTCCCCTGAACAAATTTTGTGAATAAAATCCCATTATAGGTTTGCCTGTCTTTAGGTTTGCCAAGTTATTTACCTAGTAAATAACTTGAAGAAACACAACAAATCATCCCAATGAAATTCCTGCCTATTTTATGTTTGTTTATGTATTTTTTTCTTTTTTCTTTTTCTTTTATTCTTTTCTTTTCTTTTGTTAGAAATGGAGCTACAAGATCCAGAACTGTAACGGAAAACTCAAACTATGAAGGAACCTCCAGTTTGCAGAACATGCAAAAACTCTCAATTAGAATAAACCACAAACATGTAAAATGGAGAATTTTTTTCTGTCTCCACTAGCTCTCCATAGTGTCAGCCAGACATTACACATTCATTCCCATAAAAAAGAACTGAGAAAAAAGAAACCGCAGACAGGATTTGCAAAGATTTGACACTGCATCTAGTCTTACCCAAAAGTCTTCCTCTGACAAAGGTTTTAGAGGTGATTTGGGGGCAGTAAATATGTGAATACTTTGCCTTAAACATTTCATTTATCATTCTAAAATATAATATTCCATTTTCAGCACTATCTAGGATGGTACTCATCTTAGAAACGGCCTAGCAGCCAGTTGGTTTACAGCCACAGCATGTTGAAAGCACTTATAAGTTGCTTGACATCTTATATGCTTTGTGGTGCTTTTATAAGCACCTCCCATCTGCTCATCTCTGTCTACCAGGAGGTCACTGATCTTCTGCTATCAGCAAATTAGAGACAGATTTTATTCGGTTATTAGCCAATCAGATGCAACTTGCGATGGGCTGTTCAAGGTCACTCATCATCCAATTGGAAATAGGATTTTACTGGCCTTTGGGCTGTGCCTACTAGCCATCCAATCATATAATGATTTTATCATTATATGACAGGCCATCAATCAGATAAGACTTTGGGCCTTTCCGCACTACACTGTTATAGTGCCATTATTCCACTTTTAACATCCTGTGGAATTCTGGGGATTGCGGCTTCCTGAGGCCAAAGATCTCTCTGGCTGAGAATTCTAAAGTCCCCTCCCTAAACTGCAAACCTCAGGATTCCATAGGATGTTGGAAGTGGAATGATAGCACTATAACAGTGTAATGCAGAAAGACCCTTTAACTGCTGCATATTAATTGTACACCATTGCATATGACTTTGATAACTGCTGGTGACTTACATATGGCCTGCATCTTTGTTTTTTTTTTTCTCCTACACAACATTGACCTCTTTTACTGGGCTTCTGTCAAGGTCGTTATTCTTTGTATGTATTTACGGTATTTCTGTACCGGACATTTCTTTCTTAGCTTGGCCAAACACCCAAAACCACCTTCATTATATGCTTATGAACTCTATGAAGACACCAATTACAGTATATACATTTTCTTTCTCATTTTTCATTGAAAAGACTTTAGGGCCTTACATTTTGCTAAACATATCCAAAATACAGCGTCCAACCTATAACAATTTGAAACCTTTTAAAGAGATATCATGAATTTAAACCAATGTATGTGTATTGGTTTTCCACCCAACCTGGATGGCTGAATTCCTGACACGTAATGATCTTGACTGCCAATAAATAGACTGCAATCTGACCTGAACTTTTAAGTCTTTTCCCCATGGTGACTGGAGGAGCATGTGTAAGTACACACACACACACATCCTCACAAGATATTTTTAGTAAATTAAGTTGGATTTCCCACAGAGTTCTGTAGGCATTTCAGACTGGCAATGGGCTTCTGTTTAAACTTTGTAATCCTTGAATAAAATGCTTAATTAACCTCTTTAGACAACATTCTTTGTTTGTTTCCATTACATTTAGCAGGCATTGTGGACATGAAGTGTTGGCTGATGTACAAAACAATATTTGCTTCTTCTCTTTCAAATCCACTATACAGAACAACCTTGCAGTGCTATAACCTTATCGGCTTGGCAATAGAAAGACTAGGGAGGAGTGAATCCATCTATTTCGCATCCTGATCACTTTCTCATGCTTGTCATCTATAATTCAGTTCCATTGCATTTCTGCCTTTTTAAAATTTGTTTTTTTAAAAACACTCTCAAAATAAGCTAAGAGTAAGGCTATTTCCGCACTGGACTGTCATAGCGCTATTATTCCACTTGCAACATCCTATGGAATCCTGGGGTTTGTGGTTTTGGGAGGGGCCGGCTGGCCCCTCCCAAAACCACAAACCCCAGGATTCCACAGGATGTTGCAAGTGGAATAATAGCACTATAACAGTCTAGTGCGGAAATGGCCTAAGATATGTATTTTAAGATATTTTGTTGCTGTTGTGTGCCTTCAAGTCATTTCCGAATTATGGCAACCCTAAGGTGATCCTATCACAGGGTTTTCTGGGGCTTGAGGATGTGTGAGTACCCAAGGCCACCCAGTGGATTTCAATGGTGTGATATCGAACCCCAGTCTTCTGGGATATAGTCCAACTCTAAAATTGCTACATCATACTGGCTCTCTGAGAAGTCTTAACATACCTGTAAAATTGATATGATTAATAATTGAGCTATTCAGCTGAGCTCTGCTGACATCCTATTTGGATTGCTGTAATGTGTTATACGTGGGGCTCCCCTTGAATGTTGTTCAGTAAGTTCAGTTGGTTTGTTATGTAGTGGTTGAAATACTGAATGGGAAAAGACATCACATTGCCAATTTCAAAAATGACTAGTTGCACATTGATTTGATTTTTTTTTATATTTTATTTATTTGTATCCTGCCTGTATTTATTTGTATCCTGCTGGACTCATGGCAGCTTACGGCATAGTTTAAAACAGAATGCAGCTAAAAATCAATCACAGCATTCAGTCTCAATGTTGTGATTTAAACCAAGTACAATATTAAAAGGTTATTGCATTCTGAAGACTTTGGCATAATGAAAACATTGGCTGGAATCCTGTCAGGGACTTATGTCTTTGTAAGTGGGTTTAACACCAGTCAGAATTACGACTGGGCATTTCTGCAGCATTCACGTCCAGTAGAGGTCTGCTGTTATGTTAAAAATAGACCATTTCCCCACTACAGTGTTATAGTGCTATTATTCCACTTTTAACATCCTGTGGAATTCTGGGGTTTGTAGTTTCCTGAGGCCAAAGAGTTCTCTGGCTGAGAATTCTAAATGCCCCTCCCTAAACTGCAAATCCCAGGATTCCATAGGACGTTGAAAGTGGAATAATAGCACTATAACAGTGTAGTGAAGAAATGGCCATAGAGGAGCTGGTGAAGTAACCAGTGCACATTGAAACCAATGCACAATGGGACTGATACTTATTGCTCCCATTGGGCACTGGGATACTCTTGCCAGTGTCCCGTTACACATCTTTGCACTAACTGGGTTTCTTAGCACTTCTGGCATGTAGGTAGGTATATATAAAGTTGCATCACATGCCATATGGTAGAAGATTCCAGTCAGTGAACTTATTAAAGATTTTTTACACTATGGCTTAGTTGCTAATCAAAATGGAGACTGTAGCCAAGAAATCAGAAAAGACTTGGAAGGATAGCTATGAATAAACTAGACATGATCCTTGTTGCCCTAAGAGATGGGGGATGTTGGGGTTCACTCACAATGCCAGCATCTCCTTAGAATCTCAGGGAATTATAGCTCAAAGGAGGCTTGTGAGAGGAAGGTAACGGCAGGATCTTTTCATCTATGTATACCAGTACTAACTGTAGAGAGGACTCCAGTTAATGTTAACAAAGTATATTATTTCAATTGACAAACACACGAGAAATCAGATACTCTTAAGAACCATATAAGGGTATAAGAAAGTGAGGCAAGAAAGGTTGGATAGGGAGAGATTGTGTGGAAAGGGTGATAGTTACCAGTCCTGAAGAAGAGGTCACAGAGGAAGGACTCAGACAGCATCTGAAGGAAGAATGGCACTCTGGGGCACTATGTCCAACGTACTATGTCCAACATACTGCATTTGGCTTGGGTTGAAGCTAGGGTTTTTATACTCTATTTCATACCCTGAAGGGGTACATTGAAAAGCCGTAATGGTTTTCTCACAGGATTGACAAAGGGGTCTGGAATGAGATAAGCACTTAACTCCAGAGTGACAAAACATTGATGGGACTCATGACAATCTCTTAATGTTCAGTCAAGTAGGGTGTATAGGAAAGATCTCCATAGGGTAAGGTCAAGAGATGATCACTGATTGCTTGCCTATCTGGGCAGTTCATCTTTCATTGTATTCAGAAATGCAAAGATCTTGGGATGGTAAAAGGATCAGCAGAAACCCATTAGTGTTTGGGCTTTTCCACCTAATCCATTCTGGACCTATGGCCCCGAGCATGTCTCAGGTCAGCTTGACCTCAAAACACATTCTACAGTCAGCATGCCCTTGGTCATGTTCTGCAGTGATTAATAAGTCCAATTTATGAAAATCACATATGTCATAGGAGGGGTGATAGGGTATGGTAACAATCTCCAAGTGCAGAGTTATATCATTAAATACATGTCTCACTGAATCCCTAAGTCACAATGATCTATGCCAGGCTACTATGTATGTGTGTGAAAACTAGACAAGGAAGAAAACTCACTGGGGGGTGGGGAATCAACTTATTAGAAATGTGACACTGGAAGAGAGTTTTACAGACCACCAAAAGAACAAAGAAAAGGCTCCAAGAGCAAATCAAGCCTGAAACCTCACTTGAAGCCAAAATAGCTAACCTGTAGCCATTACACTTTGGACATTTGAGAAAACATACCTTGTTGGAAAAAGTATTAATATTGGGAAAAGTCAAAGCCAATAGAAGAAGACTCTATGACAGGGCGATTAACTCAGACAGTTTCCACACTAGACTGTTATAGTGCTATTATGCTACTTTCAACTTCCTGTGGAATCCTGGGGATGTTGAAAGTGGAATAATAGCACTATACCAGTCTAGTGTGGAAATGGCCTCAGTCAAAGAAACCACAGTCCTGAGTTTGCAAGAGCTGATGAGGGCTGTCAGTAACAAAATCTTCTCAAGGATTTTCATTCATTGGACCTCCATAAGTCAAAGTCCACCTGATGACATTTATATGCAGCAAGAACCATCATTGAAATGTGGGATTTTCTCTCAAAATGCACATTTAAATGTACATTCTGATGCATTCAGCTGCTGAAAATTACTTCTCAGCATTTGGAGAAGTGTAAAAGCTGTCAGGGAGCTCAGTTTCAATCTGCAAATTAGTTGTGCAGACCAGGTCATTTCATGTAGGAATGCATAAATGCTCAAATTCCCAACCATCTCCACTTGTAGCTTCGGAAAACATTATTTTGCTATAAATCACATAACTCCTACCTGCTATTTTAGTGTAAGCCTATTCTTTTCTTTAAAGCAGTGGTTTACATACCATCTTCTGTGGGCTTCTTAGAAGCTTTGCAGCAAGAAGATGACTGAGAAAGTCTTGCTGTACTATACACATTGCATTCTCTTGCAGTCCGCAGAGTATGTCCAAGTAGAGTCATCTCTCCACAATGACTTGGATGAAGGAATAGAGGGCGTGCTGATCAAATTTGCAGATGACACCAAATTGGGAAGGGTTATTTATACCCCAGAGGACAGGATCAAAATTCAAAATGACCTTAACAAATTGGAGAGCTGGGCCAAAGCTAACAAAATGAATTTCAACAGAGAGAAATACAAGGTCCTACGCTTAGGCAGAAAAAATGAAATGCACAAATATAGGATGGGAGACACATGTCTGGATAGCAGTACATGTGAAAGAGATCTAGGAGTCTTGGTGGATCACAAGCTGAACATGAGTCAGCAGTGTGATGCGGCAGCCAAGAAAGCTAATGCGCTTCTTGGTTGCATCAATAGGAGTATGGTGTCTAGATCAAGGGAAATAATAGTGCCACTCTATTCTGCTCTGATTAGACCTCATCTGGAATACTGTGTCCAGTTCTGGGCACCTCAGTTCAAGAAGGATATCGGCAAGCTGGGACGTGTCCAGAGGAGGGTGACCAAAATGGTGAAGGGTCTGGAAGCCATGAAGCCTATGAGGAGCGGCTGAGAGAGCTGGGGATGTTTAGCTTGGAGAAGAGGTGAAGAGGTGACATGATAGTCATGTTTAAATACTTGAAGGGATGTCATGTTGAAGGTGGAGCAAGCTTGTTTTCTGCTGCTCCAGAGACTAGGACAAAGAGCAATGGATTCAAACTACAGGAAAAGAGAATTCACTTAAACATCAAGAAGAACCTCCTGATGGTAAGAACCATTCGACAGTGGAATGTGCTGCCTCGAAGTGTGGTGGGGTCTCTTTCTGTGGAGGTTTTTAAGCAGAGGCTGGATGGCCATCTGTCGAGAGTGCTTGGTGTGGCTTCCTGCATGGCGGGGGTTGGACTGGATGGCCCTTGGGATCTCTTCCAACTCTATGATTCTAGGATTTATGAGTTTGACTTATGTGAAGTTGATTATCTGCAGATTATTTGCTGCTGCCTTTGCTTCCCTTGTGTACCCACTCATATTCATAGGGAGGCAGGAGAGCGGGAGGAGGGAAGGTGCGCATGTGCATTCCCTCACACTTGGGTGGGTGGGTGAGGGACAAGGGAATGGGACCAGGGGAGTCAGAGGAGCGAAGGAGCATTTGTTGGTGTGTTCCCTTGTGCTTGATCGGTGGGTAACAAGTAAGGGGATGGGATGGAGGGAGTGGGAGGAGAAAAAGTGCACACAGATGCATTCTGTCACATTTGGGCATTTGGGCAGGAGACAAGGTGATGGGATGACAAGAGGACAAGAGGAGTGGGAGAAGGGAAGGCATACACATACATCCTTTGCTCACTCACTTGATAGGCAGGGGGAAGCTAGTCATATTTTTTCCGCTTTTGCAAAGGTCATGCACCCCTAATCTGCATGAATGTGGAGGGCCAACTGTATACTTCAGTTAATAAGGTAGATGTGTTCCTGGCCATTACTACTTTAACAGAAAATTTGGTTCCAGAGGCAGGGAAAACATGGATAGAGTAGAATCATAGACTCATAGAGTTGGAAGAGACCACAACGGCCATCAAGTCCAGCCTCCTGCCATAGTTATATGTCAGGAATGGTTTGATAATATGCATGGCAGGGAGTTGGACTTGATGGCGCTCATGGTCTCTTCCAACTCTATGATTGTATGATTCTACTCTAGCTGGGAATAACAGTAGGATTTAGATCCACCTAACTTATGGAAATCCGCTTACACTGCTGCAAACTGATCGTGTTCATTGTGCAATGGCCAAAAAAACAAAATAAAACCTATAAATACACATGGAAGAGAACAGAAGTTTTTAGCTGTATTCTGTTGCCTAACATATTTGTATGATACCAACAGAATTCTAATATGAGGGGTTTTTTTTGTTAAAGAAAAGAGAGTAGAAAATGTTCAGCAGCTGATTGGAAATAGGACACAAGAGAAGGAGGTGTGTGTGCATGTGTGTGGGTGTCTAACCTATCTGCTTTTGTGAAAATGAATCCATAGTACTTACTTCCCTACAGCTGTGTGTTGCCTTTCATAGCCGTCCCTCTCCTCTGCTTGTCTTTACAAGTTTTTTTTTCCTTGAAGCTGCAGCCTCCAAACTGTTTCATTTCAGAGCTGACATGTTCTCTCCAATGTTCCCTCACCCCTGAAAAAACACAGCCACCCCCACCACCCGCTTGCCTATTTTCAACAGACTCTGTTGAGACAGGCTTTCTCCTAGAGTTATTTATCAGCATTGTCCCAAGAAATCATCACTCTTTCAGCCAATTCTAAATACCACAGTAGGAGAAGGGCATACTCTGCAGCTGTTCCCATTCCCCATTTCCTCATTTTTTTGGTACATCTCCCTGTCCTTTGAGGGGTTGTTTTTCAATTAACAACTCAAGTGGGAAAAGAGCGGTTTTAAAAAAAAACATTTTAAAAGAGCAGATTTTTACAAGATGTGACCAGTCCTTGCCTTTATCTTGCCTTTTGCAAAGATGATGATGTTGATCCTCTGATAACATGGATGATTATGGTGATGAAGTTATGCATTTATATCCAGAGATTATTAAGTCTACGACTTTCGGTTTCAATGCAGTCCTTATGTCATTACGGCAAGTTTGTTTGAGTCTTTTTCACATCAGTTTCTAAACAAATGTCATTTTCCCCCAAGTATGCATGAAGATTTCCACACATTTTTATCCCCCCATTTCTCTAACAGACATAGTTTTGAATGTACTTTTTTGCAATGTTTTTCTGAGCACCCCTGCCAAACAAATAGAGGTGCTGGATGATCAACAGAGACAGGGACAATTTAGTAACAGAACCCTAGTTATAAAACAGGCTTCTCAGAAAATTCACCTTGTGTAATCTCTGCAGACTCCACACACCCAGAGGAAGATCTGTTCACCAGGCCATTTTAAATAACTGATGGTTTATCTTTAAATATCCAAAACTAAATGTTACCCCAAAATGTGAGTAACTCAGAGGTCCACCCGTGATGCCAGTGCCTCTGTGAAACAGTGGGGAATATTAGCTCAAAGGAGAGGCCTGCGAGAAGGGGGTAACCTTGCTAGGTTCTTTTACACCTGTGTATACTGGCACTAATGCAGAGACCCCAAACAGAGATTTTAAAAGTAAGTTTTGTTCTATTGGGGGAATTAATGATCACACACACACAAGATCCAAGCAGTCTTGCAGTCACACAAGGCTAACTGAAGGTAAAGGGAGGAAAAATTGGATAGCTAGAAGTTAGGGTGAAGTAGGTGATATTTACCTGTCCTGCAGAGAAGAGACACAGCAGTGTGGCACAGACTAAAGCTCCAAGGGTAGTACAAGAACATGATTCAGAGCAACAGAATGACAGCCTATGTCTGGAATACTATGAGTTTAAATACCCTGTTGCTGCCCTGAGAGGGATGGTGTTAACGGCTCTTGGCAGAGTTGACAATGGGGTCTGGAACAAGCTAATGGCCTTAGCATTAGGTGACAAAGGACTGATGGGAATCATGATAGCTTCTTAATGATGGGACAGATAAGGAGAAAAAAGGGGAGTTTCAGCACACAGAGAAAGAGGGTGAAAGACAATCAGTTGCTCTGTAGAGGCCGTTTTGGGTGCTGTTGTTTCTAAAGCTTGAGTCATTGAGGGACATTTGCAAGTCCATTATGACCAGGGCTTCCCTGACTATGACCCAGCCATGCCCTGAAGTACCATCTGATCTACTTTCACATGTGTTAAGCCAGTCCTCTTTCACCAACATAACATCGCAACCATAGCAGTGTATAATTTCTATCTCATGCCAATTAAACCATATCATGGAGTGGAGGTATATGGTCCAGTAACACAAAAGTTTATAAGATCCAATCAGGACTGTTGATGATCAGGGTTCATGGAAGTCTCTTATTTGCGGGGGTCACCACAAGTTGAAGTCAACCTGATGGCACATAGCAATCTCTAGTATTCTGCCTCAGCTATTTAGTCATGTATGTGTGACTAAATAATATCCCCTGCCCTGACCTTCAGCCCACCTTAACAGCCAGCAGCAAGATTGAGCAAAGGAGACCAATTGGTGCACAAGGAAGAAGATGCTTCCAACCCCCTTTTGCCAGAGAGTGAGTCTGCAACAAGGAATTGCCACAGGGGTCATCCTTCTGATTATCACAGCCTGGCTTATTGGCAGAAGGGAGCTGGAAATGTTGTCCTCTTTGTGCCCTAATCTGCAGATGAATAAAGCTCCTTAATCAAATCCAGCTGCTAGCTGTTAAGGTGGGTGTGAGGGGCATTTATCTAGCCTAAAAATCAAACTGTTTAGTCTTACTGAATATGGAGCAGTTAGAGATCTGTAGCTCTAGGTTATCAATCCGTAACTGTAATAGTACATACTAGCCAGTAACAACAGCATGCACTTTTCAACTTTGAAATCTGCTCTAAAATCAACTGCTATTCCCAACTATAGTACACCTATTGAATTAATGGGATTTATATAAGTGTTGATAACCACCTGACGTGTGCTTCCATGGGTCTATTTGTTACCTCACTGGTAAACCCTGTCCCGGGTTCTACAATTGTGATATTAAAATATGATGCAATGTGCGTGAGAGGTCACCCGGATGAGCACGTAGGCAGCAATGGTCAAATGACCGAAAACCAGGTCAGGCCAGTACAATCCCCAGTCACGTAGCCCCAGGAGACCTCAAGGTGTGCAAGCCCACAGTAGAAAAAGAGGTCCTTAGCCATTGAGGAGCCAACTTGAGGGGATTAGTGTGCTTTGCCCCAAGTTGAGCACCAATAGCAATAAAATCCTATCAGGCAAGGACCATCTGCATAAATTCACACCACAACCCACAGTAACTGAAGATCCTGAAACTTTGGCAACACCTCATAATCCCATCATGCAAAAGGGAGTTGCTATCGTGAAGCTTCTTTTTCATTGCAACACCCGTTGTTCTCCCCGGGAAAGGATTAGCCCTCCAGGTACTTTTTCCCCTACAAATAGTCCCAGTTTTTAAGCGTTTCTTTGGATCACTCCCGGTCATACCAACAGACCGTTTCTCCGTTGAGTAATCCCCTCAGCCCTCTCCGTGCTGAGTTCCACTTCTTTGCTATTTTTCCCGGACCAAGGACTTTAGGAAAAGGTGCAGTATTAACCTAGCTACAATCCCTTCAACATTTCCCCTATCCAGTTTCCTCTCTTTCGCTTCTTAATAGGTCTTGAATGAGTGTGTGAGTGATTGCATCGGTGTGTGAGACTTTCATTTAATAAAATCATTCATTAGATATCTTCGTTTGGTTTTTGGCTTGGCCTGACCCCGTAAAAAGTGGGTAAAAAGACCTCGCTAGGTTACCCTGCCTCTCGCATTGCTATTGCTCGTGCTGTGGCTAGTTTCCAGTCCCTATCATGTGGAGCACATTAAGTCATCCCCCAAGGGACCCTAGAAATCAGGGTAAAATATTCTATTTGGAATTAGCAATTGAATTTAGTTTCAGTTCATTTTGTCACTATATTTTACATTGATTTTGACTGTACATCTTTGTGTTGGTTGCCTATTTAAACAGTTTGTATGTCTCTTTATTGCAAACTGGCCAGAGAACTCTGTTATAGGGTGACATACGCTTGTTGGAAATATACCACCATATTGTACCAGCTGTTACATTTCTCCAGAATGCCCTGGCATGTTGCTTCATCATCCCATATATGGGGTTTAAAAAATAGTGACCACCAGCCAGCAGTAGATAAAAGGAACTTAGAAACAATAAAAGTATTTTAAAAGGACGATACTGCCTAACACTGATGCCAAGTCTTCATCCATCTCCTCTTATCTTTATGATATGTCCGCCTTCAACCTTTCACTCCACTTTCAGAGTTCTAAAGTTCATCACTTCATCAGATCATCTACAGATAAGGCTAGGCAAAAAAATCTAGTCGAAATCTTGGGAAAAATTAACTGCCAGTGTATCTCCTTCTGGGTTCTGTGGAGCCAATTATAAATGAATAATGCAAACACAACCACAATCTATGTTCATTTTTTTTCAACAACAATACAACAAATTATATGCAAAACTGAACACACATCCAGTGTTCCCAAAGTTTCATGCACCCAATGAGCTGCCAGCACACGGCTTGCCTGTAGAACTCCTCTCTCTATGCTGCTCAGCAGCGTGCATAAGATACAAAATGGAGGCAAATGCATAACTGAAATTCCACTATTAGCAATTTACCCTTTTGTTCCCTTCTAAGCACATAATTGAAAACCCTGGTGCCCTATTCAAGCTGAAAGGAGTCAAATTCTTATCCCCAACAACTGTAGCTCCTCTTTTTGCCAGCTCTTCCTCTGCCTTTCACTGAACTAGTAAGTAAAACCCCAGCTTCTGGGTCTAAACCAATCATTTGTGGGATTGCGCCAGTCAGAGTTAATAATACTGGTCCAGGTGTGCCAAGTATCTGACTCTGGGCCATTTCCGTACTACACTGTTATAGTGCTGTTATTCCACTTTCAACATCCTATGGGATCCTGGGGTTTGCAGTTTAGGGAGCTGCATTTAGAATTCTCAGCCAGCGAGGTCTTTGGCCTCAGTAAACTACAAACCCCAGAATTCCACAGGAGGTTGAAAGTGGAGTAATAGCACTATAACCGCCTAGTGTGGAAAGGCCCATAAGGCAGCTCCCCACATACTCAGACAGTTAAGGTTTCCAGACTGAGAGAATTTTAGCAGGTGTTGTTTGTCATACAGCCAGATAAGAAGCAACACCTGCTAAAAATTTCTTTCCACACACTTGTTAAAAGTACAGAAACCCTCTCCGTTTTTCAGTATGGTGATCCTGCAAGGCTGTCATCATTGGTGCGCGGGAACGGTCATCCCAAAGGTAAATAAATAGCCCTAACATCCATTCATCTGTGAGATGTTTGAGAAGTTTGTAGACGATAAGAAGTGAGTAGAAACCTGACGAATCTGAGTGACTTGTGAGAAGAAATACTCTCTGCTTTTATCAGTTGCACAGTCAACTCAATTCAATTCAATAATTTATTATGGCCATAAACCAGCAGGAGCAAAGACGACAGATTTACCATAAAAGACATAAAATGGGTGGGATGCATAAAACAAAGTGACATAGAATGTAATACAATAAATACTTAAAATTCCCTTAATATAATAGTAATACTAAAACCAATTATGAGTAATTCTACATATAGATCAAAACACACAGCTAGTTGGCTTGGCTAGTTGGTTCTTTATTACTGTTCTGTGCTACTGGTTTGTCATCTGCCTACAAGTCGCAATGGAGGATGCACAAAATCTATCAGCCATTTGAGTCCTGGTTAGTGAGCAAATAGGAAAATAAAAATCCATCCATTCTACCAGGGATATTTTGGATAATAGGTGTGATTAGAGCAAGACGCATACCTTGGTAAAAACATCAGTTGCCTAATCTGTGAAACTCTCAATATTATTTTCTTATATTTTTTTTTAATTTGTTTTAACAACAGTTACAACTTTTTCAATACTGTTACAGTAATGTTTCAATATTATTACAATATAGTATATTACTATAGTACAATATAGTACAATTACAATATAGTACATTAATATGTTCCATAATATAATCAGTTATTTAATTTAGCTGCAACTCCTCAAATATTCCCCCCTTCTTTTTCTTTTTTTTTTCTTTCTTTTTTTCTAATTATTATCCCCTCCCTCCCATTCCCCCCTCTGGGAATGGTCTAATTATTTATTATTATTCTCATTTACCTTTAATGTGGAATATTGACTTAATTATCTTATTTACATCCTTGTACCCCTCTCTCTGCTTAATGTCCTCAATCAATATTCTCCAATTTCTGAATTCTCAGTATTATCACCAGCTTAGCACATCTTTCTGACCTGCCATGTTTGGGCTCATACTGCTGTATGTTCATTCAGAAAGCATTTTTAATCTGTTTTCTGACTCCCCAGCCCACCCCAGTGGAGAGGGAATTGCACATGGTCTTATCCCATGCCACATTGACCCTGGATTCATTCATTAAAATATTTCTTAATCCAAGACCCTTCAGGTAAGCCATGAGATCTTACAGTAGTAAACAGAATTCTGTTTTTAAAAATCAAATCCAGACGTCAGAACTAAAAGTGATTTCTCTCATTTAAAAAGTAGGGATGATTCATTCCATTTAGGGGAAAGCATCGCTGTGAATTTGGGTGTGTTACCCTGATTTCTGGGGGTCCCGGGAGGGACACCAAATTACTCTCAAAATACAAGTTGGGGGAAATTAGTCAAAGAGCACAAGTTAGCACTGCGAGAGGCAGGGTAACGTAGCGAGATCTTGAACCCAATGTTTACGGGGTCAGGCCGAGTCAAGGAGCACACCGGAGTGAAATAACAGATGTGAATTTTATTAAAAATATAATCAATCAGTGTATGCAACACAAACACACAGAGAAACTATAGAAATAAAGGTTGGAGTGGGATAGAGGGATTTTTAGAGAAGTTGTTGGCTTGGGCGATACTTCACCTGTCCTGAAGCCCGGTCGGAAACGGAGAAGCTGGGGAGGGTGGATCTCAGCACGTGGAGCTGAGGGGAAGGCTCGCTGGACAAAGCGACAGCAAGGCGGGATGGAAACCAAGAGCGATCCGAAGAAGCGCTCAAAATCAGGGGTTTTTATAAGGAGAATTGTGACCGCAGGCTAAGTTGGACTTGGGGAAAACAATGGATTTGGGGCTGGAGACAAAGCCTCCAAAAGGTCATAATTTGAATGATTGAATTATCGCCAAATTGTCAATAGAGTAGCCAGTATGCAAACGCGGAGTGCGTGGACGTTGTATAGTCAGATCATCAAGCTGCCAGCTCGGGGCAGAGGAACTTTGGAAAGTTGCGTGCATACATAATGGAGTACTTGCCTTGAGGTCTCCTGAAGCCGCGAGTCAGCTATTTCTGGCCTCCCTGTATTGTGTTGTAATATTACGGCGATTATCGGCCGAGCCTGTATGCGTGCTTGTCCGGGAGCCTCGCAAGCACGTGGAGGGGAATGGATATGTGAAGCCGAATCATTGAGATCAAAAGATATCTTTTTAATATCCCCCAAGCTTGGGCTAGCCAGGGCAGTAACAGGTGCCCCTCCACTTGCTATTATTTCCAGTATGGAAATTATTTGGGGACTACTAGAATGTGTGAAAACACAAAACAGTTGACCCGCATGTGACTTGTTTCAGCACCTAATGAATTTGGGCTTCTAACGAGAATGATGGTAATTTTAAAATAAAAATAGTCACTTTAAAATGAAGGGGACCAAAAGGACCATTCCCTATCTTTTTATCCTGTATCAAAGTATTACTTTCCTCTGACAGACTTCTACCTTTCCTTTCTGCTCCAAGCCATTGTCTTAGAAAGAAGCTAAATATTATCTGGGTAGCATGGTTAAATAGCATGTTTTCTTTAAAAAAACAAAACAAAACAAAAAACCCCAAAAACAGCCACTTCATAGGACTGTTACTTTCTTTCCCAAAGTGAGAATTGTTTCCATGCCTAATGGAAAAGCTGCAATTTTTCCAAGGTGGAATGACACCGGCCAAAGCCTTGCTTTCCACTCTGAACACATGCAGTGTAATCTGATTTCAGAGGCTACCAGGTCTGGTTAGTAATTGCATGGAAGACTATTAGGTTATGCCATGGATTTTCAGTACAAAAGAAAATTTAAAAATATTTAACAATGGTCAAAAGCAAGGGCCACAATTCTCTACTTTGGTCAATGTTATTTAACTTTATGCATGCTTAGCTATATAGCAGAGGCACTGAGGAACCCTGCTAAGTGAATGTCATGTCTGAGATAACTTGCGCTTATAAACTTTACTCAGAGTTCAAAACAGAAGTGTTTATTTGGAGCAAAGCAAACAAACAAGACTAGTGAATATAAAATGCTTACAAGATGTATCCCTTGTCTTACACATTTAGGCACTCACATCAATGACTGGTGGAAGTTACAAATGTCACATCATCTCACCAGCACAAGCACTTTCCCAGACTTTTTGTTATATACATATCTTTCATCCTGGGAGCAAGGATAAAGTTCCTATAACTTTCTCTTTGCCATGTCTGCTCCCATAGCACCTGCCTGTTATTTTGCATTCCCTTTTTTTGATCTTTTTCCTCTCGCCTGGATTCAAGTGACATTGAATAATACAGCAATTAACCATGAGATGCCTTGGGATACTTTAAAAGTTCCAACTGGATACATAGTTGCAAGTAGTAATTAACTATTGATGCATGATGGTGCTTCAGAACTCTTATGCTTCCTTTGATCCAGCACACTTATTCTATAAATATACTAATACTTCTAGCGTACATATGACAGGAGCCATGCATCCTGACAGTGAAAGATTCAGGACCCCAATATCAGTGTGCTGATGTGTGCCAGGTTCTACCAATGTGCACTGGCACTCCCTAGCTGGTGTCTCAGTGTGCATTGTATATTGGTCCCAATGTGCATTTGCATTTTCTGCATAGAAAGTAATATTTCTACACTGAAATGTCGCTTTCTGCAGAGAAAAAGCTGTTTTCTGTGCAGAAAGTACTATAATTGGGAACTTATTCTGTGCAAAATTCTCATGTGGTTTTTCTGAGCAAGAAACAGCTTTTTCTGCAGAGACAATAGGATTTCTGATTCCTACACAGAAAATGCTGCTTTCTGTGCAAAGCCACCATGTGCAAATTATGTGCAGAATATATCCCACATTATGAGTGGGCTATAAAACTTGTGGTTTTCAGAGACATTTGAGAAGGAAATTCTATGAGGAATTATATCCCTAATTTTCAGGTATCATGCACAAAGCCCTGGAAAGCTGCTAGCAGTCTGTGTTGACAGTGCTGAGTGAGATGAACAAATAGACCATAGGAAGATAGCTATTTATTATATTATAGCTTCTTATAGTCTATGTCTTTAGATCCAGGGGTATGGCTACAGGGGACAGGGGAATGAGGACTTTATCTCCCATTAAGAATTCTGCCTCCTCCAAAGACATTTCCAGCATTGCAGTGATTTAAAATCTCACCTGAGCATTTAGAAATTGAGGCTGGAATTCATGATCACAATTACAAATATGTAACCTAGACTGAAGCATGTATAACTGATTCGTATTCACAATTCCTACATATTCACGATAGTGGCAATAGTGACAGAATACATAGGGATATGTAGGGATCAACTGCTGCAAGTGAAAGAGGTGTGTTCTTGTCATGTCTTGGATAACTTATGCTTCACAAATATCAGTCAGAGTTAAACAGCAATGTTTATTCATAGTAAAGCAAGCAACAAAGCACACTTATTATTATTATCCTTTATATAGCGCCATCCATATACATGACGCTTTACAAAATTAAAATACAGCAGTTGGCATAGATAAATACAAATAAAATGAAGACATAGAAAATGAAAAGGGTCAAAGGTACATGCAATTACAATCAGTACAACATAATGTTACTATAATGCCAATAAAATACAATATCTAATTAACAATAAAAGCCAATCCAACATTCCAAAAATTTCAAAAAATAAGAAAGTTTTCCATTTAGATTTAAAAACAGTGAGAGAAGGGGCAGTTCGCAAGGTCACTGGAAGGTGATTCCATGCATAGGGGGCAGTGAGAGAAAAAGGGCATAACCGAGCTAAAGAGAAAGAGACTCTAGACTGGGTAAGAAGACAAGTATTTGTGGAACGTAGGTTTCCAGTGGGCTGGTAAAGAGAGATGAGAGCAACAAGATAAAGAGGAGCTAAATTGTGTAAGACCTTAAAAGTCAAGACAAGGAGTTTATACAGGATCTTACAAGGAATAGGTAACCAATGAAGCGAGATCAGGAGAGGGGTAATGTGATCAAAATGGTGGGCTAAGAAAATAATTTTAGCAGCAGAGTGAAAAACAGAGACTAGAGGGGAAAGATGAGATCGAGGAAGACCAGTAAGTAAAAGATTGCAGTAATTGAGACGAGAAATAACGAGATCATAGATTAAAGTCTTAGTGGAAGAGGGAGATAGAAAAGGTCGGATTTTAGAAATGTTGTAAAGAAAGAAGCGGCATGACCTAGCAACAGTCTAAATATAGGAAGCAAAAGACAAAAAGCAGTAAAAAATGAATCCAAGACTGCGAGCTTCTTTCAGCGAATGGATAAGTGTGTTGTTGACAGTAATAGAAAAGGTGGAAAGTAAAGGTTTAGGGGGGGGAATGAGTAATTCAGTTTTTGCCATATTGAGTTTAAGACGGTGGCGAAGCATCCATGAAGAAATACCAGAAAGACAGTCTGTAATACAATCTTCCATATCCGTTGAAAGTTTAGGGAAGGAAAAGTATAGCTGAATATCATCAGCATGGAGGTGATATTGAAACCCAAAAGAACTTATAAGATTACCTAGAGAAAGAGTATCAAGAGAAAATAAGAGAGGGCCCAAAACAAAACCTTGAGGGACCCCCAGCGAGAGAGGAAAGGAAGAGGATTTATGATTACCAACTACCACGTTAAATGAGTGGCCAGAAAGATAGGATGAAAACCAACTAAGAACAGACCCAGTGAACCCTAAGGCATGAGCAAGCCTAACAAGAGAACATGATCAACCATATCAAAGGCAGCCAAAAGATCAAGAAGAATAAGAATAGAATATAGGCCCAGGGACTTGGCTATGAGAAGATCATTGGTTATTTTAGTAAGAGCTGTCTCCATGGAGTGTAAAGGACGATATGCAGACTGAAAAGGATCAAGTATGCCAACCTGAGACAAAAAGGAAAGACAACGTGTATGAACAACATGTTCCAGCACTTTAGAAAGGAAAGGCAGGAGGGAAATGGGGTGATAGTAAGAGAAGAAGAATCAAGCATAGGCATCTTAAGAATTGGAGAAACAGTAGCATGTTTAAAGGCTGAAGGAAATGAACCAGAAGAAAGAGACAAATTAACAACATAACACAAGAAAGGAAGAATAGCAGGGGAAATAGTTATTAAGAATCAGGAAGGAATAGGATCCAAGGGACAGGTAGAAGGATTAGAAGACTCAGAATTTTAAACAAAGCAGGGAGAAAGGAAGAGAAAGTAAAATATTTCATTCAAAGTTGCTGAGACTACAGTGTACATTGTAGTTACAGGTTTTATACCTTGGCATACAAAGTTAGGCATGCAAAGCTGTGATTGGAGAAGATCACAAATCTCACATCATCCCACCAGTTTATACATTTTCCTGGACCCTCAGGTGTTTACATATCTTTCATCCTTGAAGCAGGAACAAGTTCTTATCATCTTATGTTTGAGCATTACCATTTCTCATAACACCTTTCTGACATGTTCATTTTTCCCCCTCTGATCTTCTCTCCCTTGACTGGACACACTGTTACAGCAAACAAGAAAGCAATTGACCATTTGGTGCCCTGGAATACCTTAGCAAGCTTCAACTGGATAGATAGTTGCAATCAACAATTTCCAATCAATACTTTGTAGCACTCTAAGGCCCTTTCCGCACCTTATCTTCTTTCGGTGCTGAGGTGCGGGGATTGCGGGAGCAGCCTCCAGAGAGAGGCTGTTGTGTCCGGGGTCCTTCGGCTCCGCATGAGCTGCCTGCTTGCGTGAGAGCCCTGCCTCTTCCTTCCACAGCACAACCTGGGAGTTTCCCAGGCTGTGCTGGGGTAGGAAGTGCGACTGGCCCAACTCCAGAGGCTCCGCATGCCAGGTAAGTGCACGTGGGGCCCAGGAGCAATTCGTGATCGTGCACCATTTTCAGCTTCCAGCTGAAAATGAAAAGGTGCACGATTGGCACCTGCCAGCCCCTGGAGCGTCACGCGATTGTGAGTGCATCATGCAGATCGCTCCTCGCAATCGCATGACGCTGCAGGCACCCTTTCGCATGGAAAATGCCGTGCAGAAAGGGCCTTCCAAATGCCTAAGGTAGCAGATCTGTTCTAATACATATTCTAATACCCATCTATCAAATACTTATAATAGGATCCACACATCCTGACAAGTGATGTTTTAAACCCCTTCCATAAATAGTCACCAGTGTGAGGAAGCATTATGATAGGAATCCTTCTCCTGAATGTTGCACGAGAGATGTATGGTGGGAGGGGGTGGAAACATCACTCTGCTGTGCTCTGATCAACAGGATATCAGACCACAATTGCTCGCAGCAACTCACGCCTGGTAAGGCAAGTTTGAGGAAGTTGCACTAGAATCTCAGCTAGAGTTTATCAAAGGAACAGACAAAGTTATATGAGAATACAAATACAGAAGATGTAAGTGTTTTAGGTGGGAACAATTTTCAATGTCTCTCTACAATTCTAGAAATTTGGAGAATGCAGGAAAATTTCATTGGGGGGAAGAATTCTTACTTTGGGGAACAGTACCTTCATTTCACACACACATCCATAACTACAATTTGCTTAGGTCCTATCTGAAGCAAAGATCAACTTTGTGGGCAAACAGAAGGTTCCTTGGGGGACGTGAAGAGAGGTTTCCAGGAAAATGGCATGGGGGAAAAAATATACCAGCTCACTGCACAGTATCAGCACTGACTGTGCTTCTCTCAGCTCTATCTCAATTGGGTTTTGTTTGTTTGTTCATTTTGTCATGTTTTTATTTTTACAGATTTTAAAAAATATGAATACAAAGGGGGAAAAATAAAAGGAAGAAAAAAGAAAGAGGAGGCTTATATAGTATGAATCTGGGCTTGGTATTAGTGACATAAAGCTTTGACTCGTGCAAGGATGCATAATTTCTGTAGTTCATTTACCCAATGTGATGGGGAAAAAATGAATATTTTCACACAAAAACATGATTTATGTCACAAAAATCATGGGTTTCATAAGTGGGGGGGGAGCTTTTGTGCAAAAAAAGAAAAGAAAAAGAAAAGCCTTCATATGTGCTTCTTCAAACATTTTTGTACATGTGTAAAATATGGGTTTTAGAAGTGGAATCAAAGTGCCAGAATTATGTAGTGTGAAAGAGCCCTTTTATTAATAGTAAAAGCAGACAGGAACCAACTACACTGCTCTCAGATAAATTCAAAGTCACAGGAATATATTTTAAAATAATGTGCGCATTTGGAAATGTAAAAACTTTTCTAACATAAAATTAATGCACACATACTGCTCAAAAAAAGTAACACATAGCGCAGAGGAGGGAATCTGTTAAAAACTAAAGGAGAGGACTGAAAAGAGAAATTTCTGGGAGGAAAGGAAGAGGAAAGGTTTGCCAATGCAGTTCCGAAGCACAGTGCCATGTTATGGAAGAATGCTTTCCGGCTAATTCACACGCATCAGGCTAGGTCAGTGTGCCAAGGACTGCTGTGGACTGGCACTGGCAGAGATAAGTTTGGCCTGCAAGGAGAGAAAAACTCCCTGGCGGGATTCCTCAGCCAGGGACTTCCTGGCACGTGGCAAGTGAAGTGGGCAAAAAAGAGGGGAATAGTTTTAATCGAAAGCAGTGGGGGAGGACGAGAAAAGAAAACAAAAGAGGATGATATGAGTGAGTTAGCTGGCCATCCGCCCAGTCCGGTGGCAGGCAGTCTGGAACAAAATATGTCATTTACAGTCAGGCCTGTGTCATCTGTTGTAGAACATTTAGAAAGGACAAACTAAACGAACCTATAGCAAGCAAGATTTCTGGGAGGAAATGGGAGAAATCTCTTATGTGTGTATGTTCTCTGCAATGAACCAAACTGGTAGTGGGGTATTATTTCAACCCCAGTGACAAAACAGTGTAGCTTAGGTGTGTAGGGCAGGCCATGTGGCTCATACAGTTATGTGTCTCTCCCATTTCCTTTGCCAGCTGTCTCACTTTGCCTAATTGTAGAGTTAGCTTATTTAACTGGTGAGAAGAATGATATTTTTAGCCCCCTTCTTAGGCAAAGGAGCCAAATGCCAACTTGTAGGCTGGAAACAAGAGGATAGCTATATTTAATACAGTCCATTCCTATATATTATATAAATAATAAAGTACGTGATATCTTGGCTTAAATTTTGTCTGTTGCCTCTTCCTCTTTGTCTGTCCATTTCTCCTTCGGCCCACCACAAAAGGCCAAATTCTTTCCTTGAGTTCTTTGATGCAAGCCACTGATTCTACCGAGCATTACTACACTGCTCCCATTGTTTGTCCCAACCAGGTTAGATCCATGGAATTAGTTGCATTTGCATACATGTTGACTCATTATTTAATCATTAGCCTGAATCATTCTCCTAAGTACAGCCATTGAATAAACTGGATTGACCTACCTGTTGACCCAAGAGCCTTCATGGTTGATTGATTTAGTTCTTTAAGGGCCTTATCACACCAAGATGTCATACTGCCAGATCAATGTGTTATTCCTGGTTTGGGATCAGTCCTATCACACGATGTCATTGCTCACCAGCAGCTATTACATTGCAGTCCATTTGAAATGTGCCCTTTTCCATGCTATAAATAAATCTGTTAATGATCCCCTTTCCCACAACAATCCAGTTAGCTGTGGGAGTGTGGTCACCTCATAGTGCTTCCTTCTGTAGCTGATCCAGTAGTGGACATGGTGTGGATGTTCCCTGGTTGTCCTTCCCTCAGCTGTTCCCAAGGAGATCTCTACCCAACAACCTCCAGACAAATCATGAGATATGGGGTGGAGAAAAAGACTTGGCAGTGCTGCTATAATGTGGAGGGAAGAACAGTGGGAATGACACTACTCATCCACAGATGTTGGAAGGGTACAACAGAGAACATTAATAACCTAATATGATTTCAGGAATGGCTATAGTGGGACTCCAATGAAACAACATAGTATTAATGTATGGTGTAATAAGGCTCTACATATAGGAGTAGGAATCTAAAGACCAACGTTCAAATCACCGCCAGGCCATAGAAACACATGATTTTGGGCAAGTCACACTCTCTTTCAACCTCAGAGGCAGGCAATGGCAAGCTCCCTTTGAACAAATCTTGTCAAGAAAACGCTGTGATAGGTCATGATAAGCCAGAAACAACTTAAAGGCAAGCAACAACAACAGTAACAGGTTGAATGGGTCTATTTTAGTAAGGACAAATCCACAGGATTCATGCCACTGCCTTTACTTTATGGGCTCAACCTTTTGAGATCCCAGCAACATCCCACCTCCGCATCTAAGCCCCAGAAGACCTGGAGACCCTGTGGGTGAGATCTCCCTCAGAAGAACGCCAAATTGTTGATGCCTTCGGATATCAAGAAACTGTCACTTTTGATCAGTCAGAACAAGAGTGACCCTACTGGGTTTACGTCAGGAAAAATCCGTCAGTTTTTAACATTTGATTTTTATTTTTAAACTAAGAAAGACCTGTCCACCAGTAAGGCATCTGAATATATTGCAAGGCAACAAATTAAAGCCATTGAAGCACAGCCGCATGGTGCTTTGTCTAAAGGGTTCCTTCAAAGGACTTCTCCTTTTCTCCAACGGTTTGCGCTAATTAATATTGAAAAGCCGCATTAGAGGCAGCCCATTCCGATTAATTATGGATGAGAGCTCTCTTTTAAAGTTTTATGCCTTGCCAATGAAATGAAGGGACCCTTATTAGCATTGCTCTTATTATTTTATATGCTTTTTTTCTCCCTTCAAACTCGTCCTTTTTTCCCTCCTTTTGGTAGGCTTGGTTTTGTTCTTTTCATTCTTCTTCGATCATATCGTGTTTCAGCCAGATGCCCACTGCTTCTCCACACTGTCTTTTAATTATCACTTTCTCCTGGCACCAATCCTTCAGGGGTTAGGATAGGGCCTTGCTGGGTCCCCATGGGATGCAGAAACATTGTGCCACCACTCAGCTGAATTATTTTTGGAAGTGCGGTGCAAATTAAATCCCGCGAGCCCAAGGGAGAAATCTGCCAGAGAGTCTGCTTTGCTTCTGGATAATGTCTAGAGCCCTGATCTTTCTTTACACCTTTATTCGGCTCTCTTATCTCACTCATGTTTTAGACTGAAAGCAGGAAATAGATTTCCCTGGCTCAGTGGCCACATTATTTCTCATTGTAATGCATACACAGACTCAACTGATATTCTGATTCATAGAGAGGCTTCTGAGTGATATCTCTCATGCAGTGATTGTACCACCTTGGAGCCAAAAGACATATCAGCCTAAATGGGGAATAAATACAATTATGGGGATCCCATTGATTCAGTGAGTTTGCTCCAGCTGGGACTACCAACTGGATTTAGACCTAGATGAGCATCATCTGAAGATCATGATGGCAAATCAGCATATTGTCACCAAAGCATGAGGCCAGCCTTTCCCAACTTTGCTTCCTCCTGATGTTTTGGTCTATAGCTCTCACTGTGGAAAGCCATTGCTTTGCCAGGTGGGGATGTGTCATGTACTGGATGACCCACACTCCACAAAATTCACTCTGAGGTAGACAGTAGTTTATTTTGAGAGATAAACATGAGCAACACAGCATGCTCTCATGGAAGTTGCTGAGACTAAAGCTTATATCCAGCTTACAGCTTTTATAGGTTAACCTTACAAATTAGGGTGCACAAAGCAGAGATAGGTTAGAGCCATCAATCCATACACCACACTACCATCCCAACACTTTCCTAAGCCAGTGCTTGCCACATATAGCCTCCCCACACATCCTTGACCAAGGTGACCCAATTGCTTATTTCCTGCTCTTATCCCATAAGGTTCTCAAAACAACATGTCTCTCTAGGCTGCACTTTCATTTTCAACCGTACCTGTTCTTCTTCCTCTCACCAGATACATTGCTGCAATGAGCAATTAGCAAAATATGCCTTGTTGCAGTAATTATAGAGTCATAGAATCATAGAGTTGGAAGACACAACAGGGGCCATCCAGTTCAACCCCCTTCTGCCATTCAGGAACCCGCATCAAAGCACTCCCAACAGATGGCCATCCAGCCTCTGCTTAAAAACCTCCAAAGAAGGAGACTCCATCACACTCTGAGGAAGCATATTCCACTGCCGAACAGCTCTGACCAACAGGAAGTTCTTCCTGAGGTTTAAGTGGAATCTCTTTTCCTTCCTGAACTTTGAATCCATTGCTCCTTGTCCTAGTCTCTGGAGCAGGGGAAGACAAGCCCATTCCCTCCTTAACATGACATCCCTTCAAATATTTAAACATGGCTATCATGTCCCCTCTTAATCTTCTCTTCTGCAGACTAAACATACCCAGCTCCCTCAGCAGTTCCTTATAGGACATGGCTTCCAGACCCTTCACCATTTTGGTCACCCTCCTCTGGACACTGCAAGTGATACTTTATAACAATAATAAGCAATACCCAACAGCAATTCACAGTACTTCTATGTGTTGGTTATATATATTTGTTCAATCCATACTCATTTCCCCATGGCAGGGAGCCTAGCAACTTCACAAGATGATCAATTCATGAGATCTGAGTGGTGCCAGGATGGGGAAAGATGCATTAGAGGTGGACCGCTGTTCCAGAGATGGGAGGGTCCACACAACAGGCGACACTCAGTGATTTGTGGTTGGAATATACCTGGAAATCAGTCCCACAAATGCCCAGGAGAGTGTTCTGGATTCAGCTGTTGAGTATTTTCCCAGCTGTTATGTAGCTGAAATGTGGGGTTAGAAATCAAGGGCAAGTCAGGGAGTGTGGAGAAGAGACCTCTTCTGCAAGATCTGGGAAATCAAAGGGAAATTTAAACCAAGAGTGAGGATGCTATAAAACCAGCAAGGAAACACATTACATGACCAAGCACAAATAAAACGACAATGGATATAATACATGGAAGACCTATGTAAAAGAGATGAAAGAGTGGCAGAGTCAGTCAAGGAAGAACCATTTGAAGATGAACCTACAATTTTAGCACTTTTAGCACTTGGGAGAAATAAAGCACCAAGATCAGATGGCGTACCAGTACAGCTACTTCAAGCCACAGAGACCAAATCTATTCTACTTCTAAATAAAATCTGTCAACAAGTGTGATTGGAAATGTCCAATTCCTCAAAAAGGAGACAACAGGGATTGTAGTAACCTGAGGACCATTGCATTATCTCTCATGCAAGCAAAGTTGTGCTCTAAATTCTACAACAAAGACTTACCATATGTGGAGAGAGAAGCCAGGCTCTGGAAAGGAAGGGCCAAAAAAGAAAAAGGTTTTCTTTGTGGTGATCACAAAACGTACACACACACACACACAAAACTCTGCTTTTTTGTGTTGGTTCAAATTGAAGAGAAATAGCTCCCTTCCGCCCCCCGCCTTTAGTTCACGAGGATGAATCAAGTCAGGACTACCATTCCAGGCCAGTTCTGTTGGAAGGCTTGCTTCCAAACTATCCCGAAATGCCTTTGGATGGTCAGCTGATCTTTAAAGACCTCATGTGACCAAGCCTTGAGGTCAACAGTCCTACAGAAATATCAGTTTGGTAGACTTTAGGAACGTGCAGAGAGCAGGACTATATAAGTGATATTAAAAAGGCGTGGAATTTGCTTTGATTTAGAACTACCACATGGTCTTCTGTCTTTCTTTGCCCCAGTGGTACCTGAAAGAGTATTTCCCTTTCATATGTGCCTGCGTCTGTGTGTATTTACCTCAGCAAGCCCAGATACAGCTTCATAACATTTGTACCAGCTCTGTAAGGCAGAAATATATATATATAGAGAGAGAGAGAGAAAGAAAGAGAAAGAGAGAAACCAGAGAGCAACAGAGACATTCAATTGTCACCCAAGAAAATAATAGAAGTTCAGCTGCACTGTCTCTAGGAGAATGATTTAGAGGAAAATAGGATTCAGCCAAGCCTAAAACAGGCTCTCTATGCGGGGTGGGGGTGGGGGTGGAAACATGGACTTGTGATTCCATTCTCACACACACACACCCCATGTTTCCAAAAGACATAATTCTGAACATCCTGGAAATCTTTGAAAAGATCCAACCAATCTATTCAGAGAACAGGGGTGGATTTTTTTTCACCAACAAGGATTCAGAAAAGGAGTTAGTGTAGTGACTAGAGAATTACACGAGAAAGGTGTTCAGATCTCTATACCTATGAAACTAGCTAGGTGGACATGACTGTTATTAAGGCAAAATCTGGCGGCCAGACTGTTATTAAGTGTGCATTTTTGAGACCGCATAAAACCAGTGTTACAAGAGCTGTGCTGGCTTTCAGTTTGCTTCTAAAACTACTTCAAGGTGCTGGTCACATCAGATACCCTCTAGCTGTCCCAGTTTGGCAGGGACGGTCCTGATTAAACCCCTGTCCTCCCACTATTTGAACTGCTTTTAAAATCTCCCAGTTTCTCCTTGCCTCTCCCACTTCCCCCTTTCTCTTCAGCTTACCTCAGTTGCTGCAAACTAAAACCATTTCTTCACTACACTGTTCTAGTGCTATTATTCCACTTTCAACATCCTATGGAATCCTGGGCTTTGCAGTTTAGGGAGGGGCCTTTAGAATTCTCAGTCAGAGAGCTCTTCGGCCTCAGTAAACTACAAACCCCAGAATTCCCTAGGATGTTGAAAGTGGAATAATAGCACTAGAATAGTGTAGTACGGAAATGGCCTAAGTTCAACGTGGAAAAGCAATTTGCAACCAGTTAAACTCTGTGAGGAGGAGGAGGAGAGGAAGTAGAATCTTGCCCTTCCCAGCAGGCTGAGGTAAAAGCAAAGTGCTGCAGCTGGTCTTAGCTTGTGCACTATTCCTCCTGACCATTGTCTGATGTTGCTTGGCCACATGCTTGCCAACTTTCACCTGCAAAATGTTGCAGGCCATGAGCTCATCAGCAGAGACCCTGTTATATAACCCACCATCCCATGAGGATAGGCTGGTAGGTACCTGTAAGAAGGCTTTTTCTGTAGCATCACTCCAACTGTGGAACTATTTCCCAAAGAGGGTTAGGCTGGCTTCATCCCTTTGGAGTTTCTGACATGCAGTGAAGACTGTGCTGTTTCGCATAGCCTTTGGCTCTTTGCCCTGATAAATAAATGGCTCGAATAAACAATCAATCAAGAAATAATGGATGAGATCCTACAAAAGGAAGGTGGAGCATAATGTTCTACCAGCCTATTTCTGTCCCCCTTTGCCTTTGGCCCCAACACAACTGACCTTTTCAACATCAGGTAATACCTGCGTGGGCAATTAGCTGTGGGTTCAGAGGGTCATTGCACAAGGAGATATTGAATATTCCTTTGCACAACAAAAGCATACTGCTGGAACAATGGGAGTGGCTCCAGCATGTTACCCATTGGATTCCTGCCTTCATATCTTCTCAACCCTGGAGATCCAGATGGATGATGTCTCCTGTCTTCTCCCAGCTTAGGAACTGCAGCTGGACACTTCTTCTCCAGCACTTGGCCTCCCTAGTCATTTATTGGCCAGCGATAGAATTCCCAGGGTTCTTGTAATTTTAAGACATGTCCTGAAGAGGGAATTACAGCAGGTGTTGCTTGCATGACTAGTAGCATCTGCTGAAATTCCCTCTTCTATCCAACTATTAAAGTTAACAGGAGCTCTATCCTTTATTTCAGCCAGCAACTGTAGCTGGAAGTGTGCTCCAGTGTTGAAAAGGTTCTGCAACTGGGAGAAGGCAGAAGATGTTGTCCATCCAGATCTCCAACATATTCACATGGGGCTAGGAGGGTCATGCCTCCTTGAACAACAGAGGTAGAAGTACACAGCTGGCACAATGGACGGTGATACCGATATATGTCACTCAAAGGATTCCTGACCTCATACCCTCTTTTATCTGACCTGTTGCACAGAAAAATGGGGAGAGAGCATATATACCTCTCTCAGTATCTTGGAGGAAGGGTGGATTCATGGATAAGAAGGCCATCAGTGCCTATTCATCATGGTGGCTACCTACTACCAACAGTCTCAGAAGTGTTATGCCTCTGTATGCCGGTTAATGATGAACAAAGAAGGATGCTAAATGACGCTATTGCCTTCATGTCTCATTTGTAGGCTTCCCACTGGAGCATCCAAATAGCCACTGAGGCTACTGAATGCTGGACTAGATAAGCTTTTGGTCTGATTCCATAGTGCTCTTATGTTCTTAACTGCTAGTGGCTTCCACACCAGTGGAATAATCAATCTACTTAAGACTTTTGTCTAAACTTTAAAGGACTTCTGGATATAAACAAGCATTTTGTTTAGCTTGTTTATACTTTGCACTAAAACTGAGGAGACTAGACAAATTCATAGAAGACAAGACAAAATTAAAACAAATACAAGTTAAATATATACAAAGACATCAATAAAAGCATATAAAATTTTTATACTGGAGGACATGAGTGGGAGGGTACTATTATCTCCTGCTTGTGGATGTCCCATGGGCATCTGGTTGTCCAATGTGGGAACAGAATGATGGACCAGTCAGCACTTTGGTCTGATCCAGAGTCCTATCTAGTTGTGGGTCTTCTTCTTATGACAGCAATGCCAAAAATGTAGTCTGTACTGTAGATGTATGGAATATTTCCAAATTTCTTCACAGGGGGAAAAGATCAACCTCTATGAGATTTCACCTAACCATTAGGAAGAACTTCCTGGTAGTAAGAGCAGTTTGATAGTGGCATACGCTTCCCCAGAGTGTGGTGGAGTCTGCTTCTTTGGAGGCTTTTAAGCAGAGGCTGGACGGCCATCTGTTGGGAGTGCTCCGCTTATGTACTCCTGCATGGTAGAATGGGGTTGGACTGAATGGCCCTTGTGGTCTTTTCCAACTCTATGATTCTATGGCAGGTTTTGTTAATCCCTGAAAGAGAATGAGAAGACCAATGTTGGTTTTTTCCTTTCTTCTTCTTCTTCTTTTTGTAAGTTTTTTTTAAAGTTTTTTTAGAGGCTTTGTCATCGGCAACAATAGTAATCTAAATAATATTTCTGTAAAGAAAATGCTGCTTTCTGAACAGAAAATACCATTTTCTGCACAAAATCCCACATGCTTTTTTTTACAATATAAGGCCCAAACTTTGCATTCCTATCCATGTCCCCGACCCTTTGAGGGCTGCAAAGACTATGATGATACCTCATACACACACACCAAAAGGGTGGGGTGGGGGATTGGGATGGACAAAAATCCCTCTTCAGATTTGAAAAAATGCCTTTGTTTTATGTTAATAAATACAGAGGGCCTTCCCACATATTTAGAAAGTAAACTGCTGTTACCCTGACTTCTGGGTGTCCCATGGGGGACACCTTGAGTCGCTCCAAATTATAAAGGTTAGGGAAATTAGTGGAGCACTGGCATTAGCAAAACGAGGGGCAGGGTAACCGAGCAAGATCTTTTGCCCAACTTTATGGGGTCAGGCCAAGCTAAAAAACCAGACAAATGTACCAAATAAATGAATTTTATTAAATGAATATAGTGTCATGCACCAACGCACTCACTCACTCACACACACAAGGCCTATTGAGAAGGAAAAGAGGTGAAAAATGGGTAGGGGATATAGCAAAGGGAATGTAGAGGCGGTGATACTGCACCTATCCTGAACTTTTCGGTACAGGAAGCAGCGAGAAGAATGGAGCTCAGCGAAGAGACGGCTGAGGGGATCACTCAACTAACAGAGTACCGGTCTGCTAGTGTGGTGGGGAGTTCTCCGAAGAGACCCTCAAAAACTGGGACTACTTATGTGGCAGAACGTACCTTGAGGGCAGGCCCTCTCCCAGGAAGAGCAATGGCCAAAATAAAGGAAAAACGTTGCACAATAGCAGCTTGATAGTTTGCATAATTAGATCATGTAAAAGTACTTCTCCTTGTAGGATTTTGCAAAGTCTGAGTGGCTCAACGGGGATAACCCAATAATCCACTCAGGTTGGCTGGCAACCTTTTGTCTGTGTGAACGTGTTTAACCTAAAGTCTCCTTGGGCTACGTGACTGGGGATTTTCCTAGCCTGACCTAGGCCTTTTCCGCACGTGGCGATGGAATTGCCCTGGTCAGGTACTTACCGGACTTCTCGGCTCAACGCTCAGGTCCAGGCTGCTCGGAGCAGTGCGTGGCCGCCTCTCTGCACTGCTCCGGGGATGAAAATGGCGGCTTCCGGTTGGTGGAAGCTCTCCACCAACCGCTGAAGCTCGCCAGCCTAAAACCCGCCCCCAGCAGATCTGCAGGTTCGCACTGCTGCAAGCCTGCAAAGCTGCACCGGAGCGCGGGAACGGAGTGGCACAGAGTGGCGTGCTCCATGCTATTTAAAAACCTGAAGAAACAGGTTTTTAAAAAGCATGCTGCAATACCACTTCGGGTCATTCCGGAGCAGACTGAGGTCCGGAACTATGTAAAGTAGTCCGACCCAGTCCGCTCCCAGGTGCAGATGTCCTCTTTGGAGGACGCTCTGCACCGGTTTTTTAAGCCCGTGTGGAAATGGCCCTAGTTTCGGTTGTTCGACCTCTGAGCCTACGTACCCACTCAGGCAACCTCTCTGGTTTTGATATTACATTTATAGTCCTCGGGATAGGGTATGCCAATGGGGTAACGCTGCCATCTCTGGAACCTTCTAGGAGAGAGAATCCTACCACAGCGATCCTTTTTCTGGCTTAGAAAATAGAGTCTGAGGACCACAAAAAAGCAGCCCAAAGCCATTTGTACTCCCAGGGCTGTGCTTTGTCCACCCCTGTGCTAGCGTTAGCTTCACCAATAGGCAAGAAGGAAGACTACAGTTAGAGCCTTTAGTTTCGAAAAGGTTAATTTTAAAGAGCAGCTTAGAGGGCAAGAGAGACAGAATGTGAACCAAGGTATCATGCTAGATGGAACTTCTAAATTCCAGGAAGAAAGGGCAGCAAAGGAAATTTGTTCCTCAATACGTGCAAATGGGACAAAGACAGCTTCCATCCCCCTGCTTTTTTCTTGCTATATTGACTGAGACATTCTGAGAAATTTCTTTTCATAGGCTGGTATTTTATGCAATTTGGTTGCTACACAGGGATTTCAAAAGCTTCCCGATGTTGCTAGGAGGTCTTTCTCCCTACTCTCTGCCATATACTCAGCTAAAGCAACAAGAACAGCCAGAAGCTAAAAATACCATGGTTTCTCTTTTCTTAGCTAGTTCAGGTGTCCCTGTCCTGGTTGACACCCTCAGCTGCAGGTATGATTGAGTAATTTCCATGCTTTCTTGGGTTCCCACTTCTTTTATCGCTCTGGTGAGCAAAGCTCAAAAGGGACAGAAACTGAATGGAATAAACTCCCTTGTAGATTTCTAACTAGACTTGAGGAAGGAGGGCATGGAATTCTGCCCTCATGGCAGTGGTGGAACATCGGAGGAGCATCACAAAATTGAGCAAAAAATACCATTTGCTCAAACAGTGAGCCACTTGAGCCTTCTGTTTGGCTTGCAAGTGTGAAGTCTAAAGTGGTACAGAAAATCATAGAATCACAAAGTTGGAATAGACTACACGTTCAATGTCCTGCAGAAATCACATCTAAATCATCCTTGAAACTTAACAATTTGACCTCTGTTTAACTATCTCTAACGAAGAGGAATCCAACACTGTTCCATGTAGTCTATTCCACCGAGGAAAAACTCTTTATTAGGAAATCCTTCCTTATGTTTATTTGCATAATTCTTTTGCATAATTTGAATCCATTCACTTGTACTCCTGAGCAGCAGAAAATAATCTCACTTCGTCTTCTACATGACAACCTTTCATCTGTTTCAAGATGGCTGTCATTTCATCCCTCACTCTGCTCTTCTCCAAGCTGAACAATTTCAGCTTCCTCAACTTTTCCTTATAGGACTTGGTCTCCAGACCTACCTTGGTCTGTCTGTTTTCTATTCTGCCTTTCTGCCAGCATGGGATCCAAGGTGGCATGGAACATTTTAAAAGCACAATAGATTTGAAAAGAAAAAAAACCAACAACCTCTTAATAAAAAGTTAAAACACAAAAAACAAATTTAAATTTCTGTTTAAAAAATATGCTAAAAGAAGTTTAAAACAGCATTAAAAAGAAGCTCAAAATATAATGAATTAAAAACACTACGTCCCCCATTACAAGCTCTATCTGTTGCACCGTGCATAAGTGTATATACCTTCAAGTTGTTTTTTGACTTACAGTGACCCCATGACTTTCATAGGGTTTTCTTAGGCAAGGAATACTCAGAGGTGGCTTTGCCAATTCCTTCCTCTGAAATACAACCTACAGCTCCTGCTTTTTCATTGACAGTCTCTCATCAGATACTACCTAGGGCTGACCCTGATTAGCTTTCAAGTTTGGACAGGATCTGGTGCTTCTGAGATATTTAGGCAACATGTTGTGTGCCTTCAAGTCATTTCCAGCTAATGGCAAACCTAAGGTGAACCTATCACAGGGTTTCCTGGGGGCTGAGAGTGTGTGACATGTCCAAGGTCACCCAGTGGGTTTCCTTGGCTGAGCAGGGAATTGAACCCTGGTCTCCAGAACTGTAGTCTAGTGCTCAAGCAGGTACAACACAGGGGTATATATAGGGGGATCTCTGATGAAGTAGTTTGAGTGTTTGGGCAAGTTATAGTCTCTCAGCCTCTGAGGACAGCAAAGGCAAACCCCTTCTGAACAAATCTTGCCAAGGAAAACTCTGAATAGGCTCATTTCAGGGTCACCATAAGCCAAAAAAGATTTAAAGGCAGAAAACAACGACAACATTATAGCAAATGAGCTCAGAAGGAACACGGAAATCTCATGAGGGTGGCAACCACATCTGGAGAACCAAGTGTGTGAAAGATTAAAGTAGAAAACTGCTTCTGAGTATAAAAGTCCTGGCTGTGCACAGGAAAAACGGTAATTAAAAAGATGGCATCCCTACCCAGAACACAGTTCATGTGAAAGAACCACCATATTTATATCCTTTGGAGAAAGCTCAGTTGCACCCTTGCAGTTACTTTCTGCTTTCTGTGTTTGCTTGGAGGTTCACATGCTGTAGAGGTAACCTCTTTCCTCTCCAGCCTACCTATTTTTACCAGTTAATACAACCTGAGAGCCTGACCTTATTTGCTGATGGCATAATCTGTCTTACAACCCTACATAAATACACTGCATCAATAACTTTTTCTCAGGGCTATTTTCCTCTGAACCTTACAAGAGCAAATTGTTTATTCTCTATTTGTCCTTTCTTTTTTTCAGAGGTGCCACTCCAGAGGCCATTACAACTTCCCTTGTATGATTTTAATGCAAAATGGTCAGGCAGCTGGGGCACTGGGGTTTGTTTGCTTTTTGGTTTTCCTGTCATTTGGAACCAAGGCACTTTCCTATTTAATCTATGTATCGCTGTGACCTTTTCTGCTCCAATTTTGCTCATGTGGAGGAACCAGTTATAAATGCACGGTGAAAAATAAGAATTAAAGTTAAATGTTAATTTCGAAAAAGAATAGCACCTGCTTTGTTTCATATCAGGTTTTTCAATCTACTTCTATAGTGTTCCAGACCAGCATTTGTGGGTATTTGCTTGCCAGTTGTGTATAATGGTAAAGGGCAGAGGGAGGCAGTTTCATCATTAGGGAGGTAGGAAACAGAATTCCAAATGGTATCTCATCTTAGGGAAGCTGGCTGTTCCACTGGGCTAAAGGTACCACTAATGAATGCTAGGCGGATGAGCAGGATGACTTAACCCTGGGTGAGAATTACAACCTGGCCTTTATTATTGGGAAATGTAGGAGCAAAATGAGGACCAGTCAACAGACTTCTGTGACCAGTTTTCACGTCAGCTGGCCAATTAAGGCCCTTTCCGCATGACAGCACCATCTCAGCATGGGGACGCATTGCTGCTGGTCCGCAACATGTGCCATTGCATGACATCATCACAGTCCCACTCCTGTCACATCCCCAGCTGTCACGATCACATGGTATACCATTAACAGAAAAAATCCAGTAATGGCTTCCCTTTGCACAATGATCACGTCGGCTGTGGCCATGTGGAAACGGCAGAAGCACTTTCAGGCATTTCTTTCCTCAGTGCAATGCAGGAAGAGGCCAGCTGTACTGTGGAACACAGGGGCATGCCCCAAATGCTCCCCATCTGCTGGCAGCTGGCCAAGTGCAGAAGGGAGAGTTCAGGTCCCGCTCCCATCCCAGCAATAGCACTACCAGGCTGATGCCGGGATGTTGCAGGATCACGGTATGGTGTAGAAAGGGCCAAAATCACTCATATGCTAAATTGGATGCCATAGCAGATGCAGACTCAATGGATTCAAAATCATTGTGCTCTTCAAATTCATTTCAACTGGGGTTGCAAGAACTGGAAGTCAAGGTGCGTGTATCTTCCAACATTTCACAGAAACCGGGACAGGTACAACCAAACAACATCAAAGTATGATCAAGATGGCAAATATTATTAGCGGGGAAGAACAGACTAGCTAAGAGAGGCTGCAGGAGTTTGCTGTTGCCTCAGCCTAGTGGCCAGGGCAAGATTCTGTCCCTTCTACCCTCTGCTCAGTTCATGGAATGCAAACTGCTTTCAGCCTTTGAACTCAGTTTTTGCAGCAAATGAAGTAAGATGAGGACAAAGGAGGAAAATGGGAAGAGGAGACTGAAATTGAGACATTTTAAAAGCAGCGGAAAAGCTGGATAACAGTGGATTAATTGGGGCTGGACCTGCCAAATCGGGACAATTGGAAAGTATACATCATACATTATGGAAACCAGGATGTTGGACCTTTGGAGAAGGAAAAGAAAATGGGATATTTTAAAAAGCAGGTGAAAAACTGGGATGACAGAGGATTAATTGGGATTGTCCTTGCCAAATCAGAACAGTTGGAGTGTAGAGGTGTGCCAGACCTATGCTTTTTGGTTTTGATGCCTAGCAACTGCCTTCTTTATCCTATCTGCCATTTAAAAGTACAGGTCTCCATTTTGAGATGGAATGCCAATCAGCCTACAAAGTCAGTGGTGTCTCATTGACATGAGCATCACAGCTGTTGTCCCATTTCCCCCATCTTATTCAATTTCCCCACTGCTTAATTGTTGATTCTAATGGAAACAGTCTCTTGGGGAAGGAGTTCTGACTGTCCTGTTTCTCATTGGAGTTCTCAATTAAATTGTTAATTGCCTCCGTTAGCAGGACAGGGTATAGATAACCACCATCTATGTCCGCTGTTGCTAATAAATGACAGGACTCTGGTCGGCTTATGGGACTGGTGTGTGTTGTGGGGGGTATATTGGAGAATACTAAAGCATGGATGGAGACAAGGCCATGAAGAGAAAGACGCGGAGGACTGACTGTCTCTTTCAAATATGCTGATACTTTCAAATATGCTGATACTTTAAAATCATACTTTGAAATGTGCTGATATTTGTGTTATCTGTTGTTCTTGTCGTGTGCCTTCAACAACACAGACATTTCCAACTTATCACTACTGCTCCTTTAAGAGTCTAGCGTGATTGGACCCAATCCTAGGAAGATTTGTGGAGGGAAGAGGAATGAAAGAGAATGATTTCAGTGTGGAGGGAAAACTAGGAGAAGCAGTTTGAGACCTACGTCTTCTCCACAGAGGCCAGGAAATTTCGGGACAATTCAGTTGAGGGCCTTTCCACACTACACTGTTATAGTGCTATTATTCCACTTTCTTTTTTCTTTTTTTTATTTCTTATTTTCACTTATTTCCACTTATTCCACTTCCATCATCCTGTGGATTCGTGGGGTTTGCAGTTTAGGGAGGTGCATTTAGAATTCTCAGCCAGAGAACATTGTGGCCTCAGTAAATTACAAACTCCCAAATTTCACAGGATATTGAAAGTGGAATAATAGCGCTATAACAATGTAGTGCAAAAATGGCCTGTGGTGAAGTCTGCAGGAACACAGAACAGTGTTTGACCTTAAAGAGGTTCTTGTAAATAGTATTGGTGATATTTAAGGTCAAACTTTTAAATGTTTCTGAAGGCTTTAATAAATAAGCTTGGTTGAGGACACAGACAGTGCATCTGAGGGGGAGTTCTTCACCTTATGATTTCATGGGGAAAGGAAGATTCATTCCATTCAGACCATGGGCATAATATTTGTTTCCTATGTTCAAAGTTGCTAGGAGGTGTGAGGTTTTTCGTTTTGTTTTGTTTGGTAGCTCAAGAGGTTGCCCCAGCAACCCAGTCCCAACTTATCTCCAGACTTCCAGAAGCTGGGCCCTCAGTTTAATTCCATTGTGCTACACTCCAGTCTATATACAAACCTGTCTGTCCTTTTATCTTCCTCCATGTCGGAGTTCAACTCCCTGCCCGTGCATCTCTACCAGCAAGGGAAGGAAGACGATAGTATTTGCCCAAGAGGGGGAGGCAGCGGGGAGCGTCCAATGCAAACAATCAGTAGAAGTGCTGAGCTGAGCCAAAGTCAAGGTCAAATCCAAAAGGTCTAGTATGCTGAAGATCTGTCCAAAAGGGGTCAAGAGAGCCAGAACACAAGGGTCATGCAGGCTTGAGTAGCAATTTGCTACAAGCAAACAGCAAGCCATGCCAAGAGACTTATACAGCCAACGGAACCAGGTGTTACTTATCATTGTTCTGTTTTTTCAATCTCACCAAAACAGCTTACCTCTGAGCTGCTTGTTTTTGTCTCCTTTATGATTGGAGGCTGAGGAGCAAAGGTGGATCTAATTCCTCTAAATCATTGCTGGTCCCATCTCCCTCTGGCACTGGTTGCAACGACTCTGTCTCAGTTTATCTTTCAACTGATGGGGGTGTTGGCAAGGTAGTTTGGTCTAACACTACCTCTGTTTCTGGCACAATCAATTGCTCATCGACCTCAGAGCCATCATCTATCACACTCCATACCATGAGGCAGTGACTTTTCTTTCCACCTGATCAACCTTATATGCCTGTCTAAAGGTTTCCCAACATCCTCAAACAAGAGAACAGCTGCTTCACAGGACAATCCTTCAACCTTGCCCCTACATTAAACATCAGAGACCAGTATAACATGCTAGCTACTTCTTCCTCCCTACCAGTCTCTGGATTGTGGAACAGAAGAAAATCATACTCTGTTCTCTCACATGATATGCACAAATACACTTGCACTGAAAGAATCACAGAGTTGGAAGAGACCATAATGGCCATGGAGTCCAACCTCCTGCCTTTCAGGAGTACACAATCAAAGCACTCCCAACAGATGGATATCCAGTCTCTGTTTAAAAACCTCCAAAAAAAGAGCCTCCACCATGCTCTGAGGCAGCATACTCCGCTATCCAACTGCTCTTACCATCAGGAAGTTCTTTCTAATGTTCAAATGGAATTTCTCTTCCTGTATTTTGAAGCCATTGCTCCATTTCCTAATCTCTGCAAGCAGCAGAAAACAGGCATGCCCCATCTTCCATATGACGTCCCTTCAGACATTTAAACATGACTATCATGTCACCTCTTAACCTTCTTTTCTCCAGGCTAAACATACCCAACTCTCTAAGCTGCTCCTCACAGTTTCTAAGCCTTTCACCATTTTGGCTGCCCTCCTTTGGACACATTCCAGTTTGTCAACGTTCTTCTTGAATTGTGGTGCCCAGAACTGGACACAGTACTCCAGGTGAGGTCTGACGAAAGCAGAATAGAGTGGTTTTATGTGTGTATGTGAGAGTCTGTGAATGTGTGTGAGAAAAGAAGTATGAAACATGATTCATTCGTGCGTATTTTCTCTCACACATTCACAGACTCTGTCTCATAGGCACATATATTCCTTCCTTTTTCTATCATCCCTCCCAACAAAATATAAAATAATATGAAGAAAGGGTTGGACCAAGGCTCAGTATTACCCAGGACACCATCTGTTTGGGCACAATGGAGAAGAGCAAAGGCCAAGAGAAGCATTAAAAGACAATGGCCAGCATCCTCTTGATGTCTTCTCTACGGTTACATTTCCTAGTGGAAGTGGTTGGACCTTTTTGTCCAATGTGGATCTACCATATTTACTTCAAGGTTGCAAAAGTGGAGTTGGATATCCGGTGCCATTGGAGATGGGGATCCCTATGTGATGTTTATTTATTATTTATTTATTATATTTGTATGCCACCTGTCTCCCAGAATGGGACACAAGGCAGCTTCCAAGAATAAATTAAAATATTAAAACAGTTAAAAACAACTGAAAACATTAAAAATGTATAAAATCAGAAAACAAACTAAAACATGGAGGTGCATGCACCTGCAGTGCACATATAGATGCGTATGGATCTATACTGCACATTTAGTTGTGTATTCAGTTGCACAACACTGCTATTCAACATAAGGCTTATATAGCACAATCAGTTATTGACTCTGCCCACAGAGGTTTACACTACACAGTCCTGTTGGAGGATCTCAACCAACAAGATAGCTCAGATGACAAGTTCTCAAAATGTTTGATGAAATGAGTGAGAAATGGTTATTTATGTATTTGTTGAACTATTTGCATCCCATGCTACAGTTGGCCTTCCACATTCACAGCTTCAGCACTCATAGATTTGATTATTCACAGGGGTAGGGTTATGTAACTTATTCATTTTTAAAAAAACTTACCTTATTTGCTCCTGCCTCAAGTGGACCACATAGTCATGCTGGAGGACTAGATGATGCCCAGAGAAGTGTTCTCAGTTAAGAAAAATAGTCTTTTTGATTTTGATTTTATTTTTATTCTTTTTTTTTTTTTTTGTTACTTTTCTGGTGGTTTCGCACCCCTAACCCCTGCAAAATTACAGGGCTCACTGTATATCAAAAACTCTAGGGCCCATTCACACTGCGGGCCTTTCCCCACTACACTTTTATAGTGCTATTATTCCACTTTCAACATCCTTTGGAATTCTGGGGTTGTAGTTGAAAGTGGAATAATAGCACTATAACAGTGTAGTGAAGAAAGGCCCTGCATAATTGTAGTGGTTTGCTTCTACTTTAACTGCCATGGTTCTGTCCTTTGGAATCCTGGGGTCTGTACTTTGGTGAGGAACTGGAGCTCTCTGGTTGAAAATTCTGAAAGCCCCTCCATAAACTGACTCTCAGGATTCCATGGGATGCTGCTATGGCAGGTCATAGTGCTATAATTCTGTAGTGTGAAGGGGTTTCTGGATCTTCCATCTTATGCCTGAAGGAAAAGGGTTGGCTGTGAGTGTATTCCTTTACACCCATTTCTTCCCTTGCCTTTCTTGATCTACTGGGCAGATTGTTATTGTCCATCCTCCTCCTTGGTGTGCATGATGCTGTCTGTACTTACACCCCTGCAGCAGAATTGAAGGAGGAAAAGGAAGAGAAATTGTTGTGCTTGAAAATAAAGTAAAGCATCTCATACTTCACAATTTTTGGATTTTTTTTTTTTAAATAACAGTGCTCTTGGCACGCAACATTTCCTTGAGCAAGCCTTAAGCTATGATGTTTTCTCCCTATTTTGTAAACCTAGTGGCCACTGAAGTGTAGAATACTGAAGGACTCTTTGAACAGTGAAATATTCAGTCTTACTTCTTTCTAAAGTAAGCTCTGGCAAGAGATACGGCCATCAACAATGCTAGTGAGGTTTAATATAAAGAAAAGGAAAGTTATGTATGAACAATTTGGACAAGAAAACTTGTCTAGAGACATCCTGACGTGTCAGTTAATGTATTGTTATACTTGCATGGAGATGCTGAAGGCACAGACGCCATTTCTGCACTACACTGTCATAGTGCTATTATTCCACTTTCAATATCCTGTGGAATTCTGAGGTTTGTAATTTACTGAGGCCAGAGAGCTCTCTGCTTGAGAATTCTAAAGGCCCCTCCCTAAACTGCAAACCCCAGGATTCTATATGATACTGAAAGTGGAATAATAGCACTATAACAGTGTAGTGCAGAAATGGCCAGAGTTGCACTTCCAACAGAGATCTAGATACCTTCCACTTCTGCAGTACATTCAAGTAGGTACAAATGAATTTCTAAGCACCTTTAGAGCTGAGGAGAGACATTCACCCCCCATCTTGCTGTTTTATTTCATCTGGGAGGAGGACAACAGCTGGTTTTTGTCCTTGAAAGTCTAGAAAGAAAGAATGAGCCAGGAGTAACCAGAGGAAAGCAGCAAAATGTATCAACTTCTGTTAGAAAGCTGACTGGTTTATTTTCATGCTGGCATGCTGAGCAAGTTTTCTATTCAGGGTTTTTTTCTGATATCGCATATTGCAAACTCTTTGCAAGAGAACAGAACAAAAATCCAAGTGTGATCCACTTCCCTATTTTTTTCCCCCATTGTGGGAGTTCTTTCTGTCCTTGAAATGTAAGCATAGCTCCTTTTTCTCTTTATTTATGGATTACCGTTCCACATCAGCACAATTTAAACAAGTCCTAATTGGACTGTAATCCAGAAAGAATTAAGCCCCATGGCTTCTGTTCTGACTTACGTGTGGTGTAAAATCTACAGGGTTTTTTTTTTAAACTCACTCACTTCTCCACTGACTTGTTATTTTTAACAGGCTAATTGCCTTTCTGTTCTGGCTCGGGAGAATCCAGGCATAAAAGTTAGATGGAACTCAGAGACTGAGTAGAAACAGCAATTCAAAAAAAGATCATTGGGAGTTTATTAAATCGCTCAGTCATATCTGCAGAGGAATTTAACAAGGAAGCAGAGAAAAAAAAAGCTAAAGAAAACCTATACACTGATGGAATGAAGAATTTTTATAACATTAAGCATGCAAAAAACAGAGAATTCTTCCATCTCCCTAATCCTGGTGGAAGTCAGATCCACCTAAAACAGTTAACTGTGATGGTTAAATTGGGTCTCCTTGTTTGGACACAGTAAACCTCTGAATATGAGAGGCATGGCCACCATGGAAGAAAGCTACTGTTGTCATCTCTGGTTGGAGGCTTCCCCCGAATGTATGCTTGTCCATTACCTCCAAAATTTCAAAGACGAAAACCAGGACATATTTGGCCAAGCAACATTGGAGCATGGTCAAGATGGGAAAAGTGATTAATGAGGGAGCACACACAAGCTAGGAGATGTTGCAAGAGTTTGCTTTTGCTTGAGCTTACAGGGAAGGGCATGATTCCACTCCCTCCTCTCCTCTCCTCCTACCCAACCACTGAGTTTGTTGAATGCAAACTGCTTTAGGCCTTTGAATGCAGTTTCCAGCAACTGAAGTAAGCTGGAAGAGAGAAAAGGAGGAGAGTGTCAATGTCGGGCGGCGGCTAAGCAGACACAGAGGCAGGACCTGAGTTTATGGCTTTAGTAATAAAGAAATTAAGAGGTTACGTCACCAAAACGAACATCCAAGTCCCAGGAGCAGCAAACTCAAACAGCAAGGTTTAGCCTGGAACAGAAAGCCCATGCCACAGGATGCAGATTCCCAGTTGATAGACGATTGTTGCCCCGTGCCCAGCTCCAACAGCGTCTGTCTTAAGTACACAGTCTTTAGCCCAACTGGGGCTGATCAAATGTCTGTTGGCCCAGCTCACAGCTGGAGCCCCTCAAGACTTCAGGGCCGATTCATCAGACGCTTCTCCCGCAGCCGCTGAGACCTCCGAACCACCCCCTTTTCCAGCCGCCTCTGGAGGAACGTGGGGGGAAGGTCTGCTGCAAACTCTGGGCTGGAGTCAGAAACACCAGCCTCTGTCGAGTCAGAAGCACTAGCCTCTGCCTCTGGAGCAGAAACATCTGCTGCAGGTACTGGCTCAGGATCCGTGCCAGGGACAGCTGTGGGGTCGCTGGCAGACTCCTCCCTAGACTCTGAAGGAGCCCCCTCTCCCGAAGGCCCCTCCAAGGGACCCTCCCCCGGCTGGGAGTCCAAGTCTAAATTGGAGTCCAAGTCTGAATCGGCAGCACGCTCAGCCTGGCTCATGACAGAGAGAAAAACTGGGACATTTTAAAAGCAACTGAAAAATTGGGACAACAGAGGATTCATTGGGACTCTACCTGTCAAATTGGGACAACTGGAGTGAATGGATTGTCCCTTGTGAAAACCATGCTGGTGGTCTCCAGTACATCTCCTCTGTTCTTAAGCGTTCCTTTTTAGGGCCTTTCTGCACAACACTAGCCCTTTCCACACGAGGTGAGGGAATAGCTCCCAGCCGTTACCTACCGCTTCTTCTGGGGTCCGAAGCAACGCGGACTGTCCCTGAAGCCCTTCCTCAGGGCTCCTCCTTGGTCCAGGGCAGATTGGAGCAGTGCGAAGTCTGTAGATCCGCACTGTTCTGGCTTCCAAAATGGCAGCTTCCGGCTTCCAAAATGGCAGCTTCCAAAATGGCGGCTTCCAAAATGGCAGTTCTGGCTTCCAAAATGGCGGCTTCTGGTTGGTCGTGGGTCCTGACCAACCGCTGAAGCTCGCCACGCCCAAAGCCCACCCTCCACAGATCACAGGCTTGCATTGGTGCGAACCTGCAAATCTGCACAAGGCAGCAGGAACGCAATGGCGTGTTCCAGGAAAATAAAGACCTGTTTTTTGCGGTCTTTAGAAAACACGCTGGAGGACCACTTGGGGTCATTTTGGAGAGGACTGAGGTGCAGATCTCCAGTAAGTAGTCCACTCCTAGTCCGCTCCAGGGTGTAGACAACCTCCGTGAGAGGACGCACTGGCCCGTTCTAATTGCCTGCTGTGGAAAGGGCCACCGTTACAGTGCTATTACAGTGTTATTCCACATTTAACATGCTATGGAATCCTGGGGTTTGCAGTTTAGGGAGGGGCCTTTAGAATTCTCAGCCAGAGAGCTCTTGGGCCTCGGTAAACTACAAACCCCAGAATTCCACAGGAAGTTGAAAGTGGAATAACCTGTAACAGTGTAGTGTGGTAATGGCCTTACTTACAAAAGATAAGAAACCTGCCACTTTCATTTCTCTCATACTTTGCCCTAAAGCCTGTAGTTAGTCCTAACTACAGTAGAACCATTGAATCATTGGATTGCCCTAGGTGTCATTCAAGAAATGATTGAATGGGGTGTGTTATATCTGTACCTTTTTATCTTTTACATGTATATTTAAACTGTTTTAATTTAAGCAGTATTGCTGTTTAATTTTTTAAAACTTTTGTACTAATACATTTTTTAAAAAAAATGCTTTTGCTTGTTCTAAATTGTGTCAAGCTGGCTTGAGTCCTTGCTGGGGGGAAAGATGGGGCATAAACGAAATAAATAAATACATACATACTTTAGTCAAGGCTAACCAACAGGCTTCCAGCCTTCTTCGTTCTTCAACCTCAAGTTCTTTCAATACCAAATAGGTGATTTGCAAATTTTGATAAATTCTTCAAAAATAAACCAAAGACAAACATTTACTCTTGGCCAAATTCAACCGATACAGATATTCACCGCCTCTTAGCAACCATTTTGTACTTGTATGCTCTGTTGTTGTTGTTGTTGTTGTTCTCATTGTTGTGTAATTATACAGTATCATCACTGTCCATGGTGCTTTACAAGTAAAAGAGCAACAGAACAGTCTCCTACCCTCATATTTACAGTCTAATGAAAGCATGACACAAAATAAAAAGGGGATGGCAGTTGATGGGGAGGAATAAGTCCAGCAGATACTGCCTCTTCTTCTCTCCCTCTGAGGCCACAGCAGTGGCAGCTGGGATGAAGGAACAGCTTTTCATCTGCTTCTGGATCTAGGCATGATGGAGCTGTGCCTCCCACTCCTCTTCTCCATCCGAGGCCAGGGCAGTGGTGGTTAAAATGGAGGCAGGGCCTTTCATCTGCTTCTGGGAGAAGGCATGACATTGCTGCACCTGGATCTTCTATGTGTAGCTTACACCTGTTTGCCAGTTCCAGCTAGAGTTCACTGGATGAATCGATTGCTAAATGTTAAGTCAATCCTGGCCAAAATACCCTAAAGGCACCAGATCCCATCTGATCGTGGAAGGCAAGCAGGATCAGACCTGATTAGTACTTGGATGGGAGACCTCCAACAAATACCAGGTGCTGGAGGCTGTGTTTCAGAGTAAGGAACTGGCAAAACCACTTCTGAGGATTCCTTGCCTAAGAAAACCCTACAAATTTCATGGGGTCGCCGTAAGTCAACAGGTGACTTGAAGGCATCATACACACAGAAGTAAATACTTGTATAAATTCTTTGATTTAATGGATCTATTCTAATTGGGATTAACAATTGGATTTAGGGCAGGAAGAGAATTCTTTATATATTTGTATTTTTTATAGCAATATACACTTGTTATTGGAATTGTTATTCAGATGAGATGAAATACAAGTATACATCAAATCTGTCATAAAATATACAAATAAATAAATTCTGAATTCTGAGGCCCACCTTATGTGGTTGATCAACAGCAAGTAGGACTGGAAGTTCAAGATCATCACAGGTCCTGAAATTTTTCAGGCAAAACCTGAGTTCTAGCTCAGGTGATGTCATTAAGTGTTATGCATTGAACACCAACCACACTTGTCATTCACTGGGAGAGAGAGAATGAGAGGAGGAAGACATTATTATCCTGGTTGCAAATTAAGACAGAAATCTTAGTTAAAGGGACTGTTTCCAGATCAAGATGAAATAAGATGATTATTACTTCTTCCTCCTTAGAGAGATAGGATAAAGAGCATGTAATCTAGCCTGTTTTCTTATAACCAGAAGGTGCATGTAGAGAAGAGTGGAGGGTGAGCCCGGATGCCACAACAACTGGTAAGAAAGGAAGAAGCTAACCCAGGAAATACATACCCTGTTTGCTGGCGTATAAGACTCACTTTATTCCTGAAAAATGCTGTTTGAAAATGGAATGCATCTTATATGCCTGTGCATCTTATACACCAGCAAATAGTATTTGTTGGCATATAAATGGGGTGCATTTTATATGCTGGTATGTCTTATACACCAGCAAATACGGTATATCCCCTGGATAGTGTTTTCAAGTTACAACAACCAAGGAATGACTCCTTGGAAATTATTGCAAGCTACGTCTCTGCTAGCTGAGCTGGATATTTGCATGTAGCCCTTTCCTCTTGGCCAGAAGGGACCCTTTCAAAGCTGGAGGATTTGCACACTCATTTCCCATCAGGATATGACCTATGAAACATGGAAACTCAGGGCCTGACAATCCTAATAGCAAGGAATGTGGAGAGTTGCAGATAGAGCTGGAAAAATATATCAGTCATGATAAAAATAAAACTTTTGTACCTTCCAAGACTGTGAACTTGAACAATTTGCTTTGAACATTCACACGTCTTCAAGGCTTGCAGGACATTTGGGAAACAAAGTGCAGAGCGAACAATGCACATTTTTGAAAATGCAAATGACTAAAATGCACCTAATTGTTAAAAAAAATCATAAACATGCTTAGTCAAAAGTTAGATTAATTAAGTAAATTGCATAGATGAATGGGCAAATTGTGTAGGGGGAAGCATTTTTAAAAACCTCATATTTCAGTGTCGGAAGAAAACATGAAGTCTTGCAGCTCAATATGGAAGAGGGATGAGATGAAAATGCAGGTGAGGGTGAAAGAAACTCAACAAAATTGAGACTGGGACTTTTTTCCCCCTCTTTCCTAGCCCTAACTCAAGGAAACATCATCCCAGCCCCCCAAATTGTCAACAGCAGAAAGACTTTTCACTCTCCACAAGAGCAAAATAATGGATGTTGTTTTCCCCATCAAGGTCTCTACAATTTGCACGAGCATCCTCCGAACAAAACCAGACTTTTGCCCCTTTATGTAGCTAAGTAGACATACACAGCAAGCACAGAAGGGAAGGTTTATTGATCAAAAAGGCGTAAACAACCAACCCAATGTTTCCATGTTTTTAAAAGCCCGCACAACAAAGCAACAATACAGCTTACATAAACACAGAATTTGCACAAAATGTCTGGCAAAGGAAAATTTCTCCCCAAAATATATGAAAAAGCTCTCACTTTTTTACCTGATGGGAGAAAAAAAAATTATTCAGATTTTTCATTCTATAATAGGGGAATGAGATAAGTGAGAATTTACATCCCTTGAATGAAGAACATTATGTTGTACCTCTTAATCTCCACAAACATGGAAGGCACATGCAGATAGTCAAGGGCAGACTTTTAAGAGTTAAGTACATATGAAGTATTATTATTAACAGCTTTATTTATATCCTGCTTTATTTCCAGGTTGGGACTCAAAGCAGCTTACAAGAATTAAAAAGACATAGTTAAAACCCATAGAATACAAAAGCTAAAACATAATTAAACAATCAAAAATAATTAAAACAATGTTAAAATACATAATAAAAATATATAATTAAAAACATAATTAAAAAGTCAAACATTCATCAGGAACATATTCTATCTACTATTAATTTTATATTGTCATATTTTTAAACAAAATGGCCAGAATCCTCTATGGGAGTTACATCTTCATAAGAGGACTTATGTTTGCCGAAATTAGAAACTGGATCTAGGTAGATGTACCAGTTTTATTTTCTCCTACATTGTTGTTGTAGGTTTTTTTTAGCCTGGTATTCATATCATTAAATAGCAAAATCAGAATCATCCAGGCCATAATATTTCTGGCTTTTATGTACGGTTGTGAAACCTGGACAGTGAAGAAAGATGTCAGGAAGAAGGTCAACTTGTTTGAAATGTGATGCTAAAGGAGAGTTCTATGGCTACCCTGGACTGCTAAAAAGACAAATGAATGGGTCTTTTTGAGCAAATCTGGCCTAAACTCACAACAGAAGTGAAAATGATTAAACTGAGGCTATCGTACTTTGGACATATCATGAGGTGATATGACCCACTGGAGAAGGAAATCACGCTTGGTAAAGGGAAAAGCGGTAGGAAAAAGAGGAAGATTATAAGTGAATTGATTCAATCAAGGAAACCATGGCCCAGAGTTTGCAAGATCTGCACAAGGTAGTTGATGACCATAGTCTTGGAGATCTTTCATTCATATAATTGTCACAAACCAAAGTTGATGTGATGGCACATAACTGCAGCAATCCTGTTAAGCAGTTATGTTGTCACAAGCTGGTCTTCCCACCTTGTAACTATTTGAGATTCACATTTACTATCATGGCATCTTTGCCATGGTTTTAAAGCCCCCCTCCCCCCAAAAAATAAAGAAATCTACCTTAAAAACCAGGCAGCCACATCTAGCGATTGAATTCTGTGGTGCTGGTGGTGAGAGGGGAACCAAAGGATGATGTGTCCAGCTTCCGCCTACCAATGAGCAGCAGACGGAGACTCAAGGCAGCAAACAATCAAAACAAATCTGGAAGAGCGTACATGCAAGAGCACAAGTAAACACGTAGAAAAAGTTATTTTTAAAATTAGAGTTCACTAGCTGTCAGGACAAGAGGGAAGAATCGCAAGGTGAGTCGGCTGCTTGGGCAAGTGTGTATATCTGTATTTATATATAAGCCAATGCAATCTGGGGCTGTATCGTTAGGAGGATAGTGTCCAGATGAAGAGAAGTAGTAATGTTAGTCTGTCAGGGTTTTTTAAAAAATTTTTATATGAATTATTCATTATACATACAAATTACACACAATATTTATATTTCATCCCTTCCCCCCTCCACCCATCCAACCCTGGAATGGTATTTCATAATTAATTTCTTTTTCCCTTTATGTGGTATATCATTTACTCTATCATTCACATCCTCATAGCCCTCTCTCTCCTTTACAAACTCAGTCAGTTTCTCCCACCTCCTGGACCCGTTCTCTTCTCTCAGCTGACCTAGATATAACCTCCTCTTCTTCAATATATAATCAAACAGCATATAGTCTGCTATATAATATTTCCTTCTGTTAAACTCCCACTTTTCTTCATCTTTCCACCTAGAGGCAATCACTGCCTGTGCCACTATTAATAACTGTTTAATTAAATATTCCTCCTCTTTTTTGTACCCCAACATCCTTAACATTAATAATCAGCCATCTTTCTTTATTTCTTTTCAACTTTTCCCCTATAGTTCTATTAATTTCCTGTTTGATTTGTCTCGAAAATCTTTGTACTTTTTCACACTCCCACCACATATGAATATAAGTTCCTTTAGAACCACATCCGTGCCAACATTCAGATGGCATTCTTTTATAAATATAAGATAGTTGATGTGGTGTTCTGTGCCAGTCTATCAGGTCAGCTTTGCTCTCCCTGCCATAGAATGATGCCATGTAATGCCATGTAAGGTTTTGTAGTGCCATGTAATGCTTTCATGCTTGTAAATGGGTTTTGGTTGTGTTATAAGGGTATGATGGGATGAAGTGAGAAAACAGCATGCAGGGACAGGGAGAAGAGCATGCTATGAGCGAGAGAATGTTATTGTAACAGACCTCTGATAAGAGTGAACAGACACAGCTGCAAGGTCAGGCAACTGGCATGTGAAATGTGAGTCTGAAGAAAAGGATTGTTTTAATTAGGTGTCAAATAGGATGCTTGCACATGCTAATTTGTAATGTTCATAACTCAAGTGGAATACTATGCCCAGTTTTTGACATCACAGTTCAAGAATGATATTGAGAAGCTGGAACGTGTCCAGAAAAAGGTAACCAAAATTTTCAAGGGTCTGGAAACCAAGTTTTCTAAAGGATGACTTAGGGAACTGGGTATGTTTAATTTGGAGAGCAGAAGATGGAGAGATGACATGCTGGCTGTATTTGTACCTGAAAGGATGTCAGGCAAAAGATGGAATAAGCTTGATTTTTGCTTCTTCAGAGACCAGTGGTTTTAACTGGAAGAAAAGAGGTCCCATCTAAACATTATGGAGAACTTCTTTACTCTCAGAGTTCAAGACATAGCTTATGTTGATCTGGATCAGTATACAGAGGAATCTAGTAACATCTTTGACACTCATTGAGAGAAAGAAGTCAGTAGAATAAGCTTCCGTAGACTTTACAAAACTACTAACTTCTTTCTCTCAAAGATGCTACAGGATCCCTTTGCACTCTAACAGCTATTTGAGAATGAAATGGATTGCACGGTGTGGGACTCTTTCTTTGGAGGTCTTTAAACAAAGATTGGATAGACATCTTCAAGGGGTGCTATAGTTGTGTATTCCTGCATGACAAGGGGTTGGACTCAATGGCCCTTGTGGTCCTTTCCAGTTCTCAGATTCTATGTTTCTGTGGGTTTCCTTATTACTTTAATTTGGTGTTTGTTTAATTGCAATGGTATACTTTGTGTAATTGACATTGTAATCAATGCTGTCACAAATGGCTTGCCCCCTGGGACATCACAAAGGGTCATCCCTAGGTCTTAGTATTTGGCTGGGATAGCCTTGACCTACCATTAAAATTCCATTAAACTATGAACAGAATTACAAACTTTAAAGTTCTGCCTTAATAGATCACCCCAGGGTTCAAATTTGTAGCCTTATGGCAATTCTGTCTCCCTGCTCTGTTCTTCCACATTTTCACATTCTGCTGTGCTGTACAGATCCAGCCATTTGTAGTTAGCCTGGCATTTGCCACACTTCAAACCTTTTGTGCTGGTCAAGCCAAGAGATAAGGCTGTTTGTCACCTAGGCTGCAATTTTCTCTCCTCTCTTTTCCCCCTGAGTGAGTACTTCAGTCTTCATGCTCAGCCCTGTTGGCAAGGGCAACATTTCTTTTATACAGGAAATCAATGCGATTCAATGGAATTCACTCTGCAGGGCAGGAAACCCTCCAGATAATGCTCTGGCAAGAGGTACATTCAAAATGGTTACCTGGGCAGGTAGTTTAATACTGTCACACAAGCCAGGAGCAATAGGACCTGTTGGGACCTTCACAAAAGCTAGTGAGTGACTGCCTGGCTCCAGCAGAACAGTTGGCTGCAGATGAAACTACTGTGGAAAATTTGTTAGAAAAAAAATAGGAGAAAGTGGGGAACAAAAATGCATTTCTTCTTAAGTGTCGAGATTTTTGGCTTCTTATCATAAGGTCACAGTCATTAGTCCTGGGCTACATGCTTTGCGGCCGCAAAACTCAGGATTCATCCATCCAGAAGAAACCTTGGCATGCCATATTAAAGAAACAGAGACCCACTGCTAATTGTTTATGTGCACAAAGGGACACAATGGGACTCACAACTGACAGGCATAAGCAGGACATTCTTCTGAGCCTGTTTCCCCGGGGAAAACCGATGCCCCAAAGGCCGTCGTCTTCTCCCCAGTTCTCGCACGCCCAAAACTGAAAACGAAATGTCTCTATAGACATTGGGATGCCTGTCCATGCCCTAGCTTGGTGACCCCCCCCCCGCCATATCCAGAAATCTGGACATGCTCGGGCGTGGGTTCACCGTATCTCGCAAGTTTGGGGTGCAGCACATTTACTGCTGCACCAGAGTCCACAAGAAGGGTGGCAGGAGTCTTATCCCTCTCGGTCCCTATGCCTGCCTTCACCTAGAACCTTCCCCACCTGTCTGGCCTCAACCTAGCCACAACATTGCAGGGAAGCTTCCTGGACCAAGGGCACCCCTATGCTTGCAGATCCAGGTTAGGGTAGCATCCAGCCGGAGGTGGGCCGTCGGTCATGGCCTGGACCGGCTGTTTACTTCCCGCCTCAAGCTGCTTATCTAGAGCTTCCCAAAGCTCCAATGTTGGCCGCTTATCGAACTGGCTCATGTCCAGCCCAAACCTTCTGAGCATGCCCCAGACCCTTACTCTGTCCAAGGAGTATGTCTGGGCTGTGGGATCATACCCACCAGACGTCTCCCGGGGAGACCCCGAGTCAGAGGGCTGTTTGGGGGCAGTTGGCTGCTGTGGGGGACTTCCTGCCTTGTCAGGCTGGCTGTGGAAATCTCTTCCCTGCCACTGCCGGTTGTCCTGTCTGGGTGGCAGTTGCGAGTTCCAATTCCCTCACAGAATGGAATTCAGAGCCGTTTTCCTATGCTGGGAATGGGGCCCATAGTTCAAGTAGGTAACCTCAGCTATAGGTTCCCAAGTCCCGGCGTCCTTCCTATGCGTCTTGGGGGGTTTGAGGGATCCTGCCTCACGCAGCAGGTCGAAGACCTGCCGGAGGTTGTTCCCGAACTCTTCCCAGTTGGTGGTGGCTGGATCCACCAAACCTAAAGCCATCTTGGTCTCATGGTTAAGACCTCCGTACAAGAGCGTCTTAAATTCGAGACCATTAAAGTCATAAACCATGGGGTGTCAAGGGGACCTTCTCAGCCAGAATGGCGAGGAGCTGCTTCCGTGCCACGTAAGCCTCAGGGTTCTCACGCGGACCCTGTTGTTCCATGACATAGAGCACACCTGCACTCTGTCTGGGCCACAAAATCCTCACTACCTCTCTCATCCAGTCGTGGGCGTCGAGCCTAACCAGGCCTTAAGCTGCCACGGCTGACTCAAGAGTAGGGAGCTCGGAAGGGGACATACAAAGCTGAGCCAGTTGGGTCAGGTCCTGACCATTGGCTGTCGGGTGATAATGTATCACCGTGTTCAACCACATGATCCCGGTGGTTCTGTTCAATGGACCCAACTGGTCCGCTATAGCTTTGGCCTCAGTAGCACGCCAGGGGACCCTAGTCTCAGTGACCTATGTCTCCTGCGTCTCTTGCCTATCTGAACTGCCTTCTCGAAGGGGCGTGGTCCGTCTTGTCATGGACCGTGTCTCTACCGGGTGGACTGGGACCTTAGGGTCGCTCCAGTCGGGATTGTGTGGGACGGTTGCCTGAGCATCCTCTGGCAGTGCCTCCCCAGAAAAGTCCTCCACAAACGTTGGGAGCAGCTCCGGGCACACAGCCGAAATTAAGGCTTTGCACGTTTGGAGCTGGCTCTCCAGCGCAGCAATCTGCTTCTAGCAAGCTACACGGCTAACAGCCTCCTGCTGTTCTCTCACTTGCCCTACCATGAACTTGGCCACAGAGCGGGCATGATCCAGCTCAGCCTCTAAGGCGTGGGCTTTCTCCTCCCAAGTTTGCACCACTACCATGATGTTGTTAAGCTTCTGTATGGATGCAAAAGTTACCTTGTCCGCATGCAGCGTTTCAACCTCGGCCTGAAGCCAGGCATTCTCCTTCTCTATGCTCGCTAATTTCTCTTTGGTCTCTACCAGGGCACTACTAGCATCTCTGGCCGTAAGCCAAAGTCCCCAAGCGGCCAAAGAATCCTTAGATGGCCCGAATGGGTTCTTCAATTTCCGTGCCAGGGTATACGCTTCTCGGAGTGTGGTGAAGGGATCAGCCGTCTGGAAGATGGTGTCCTTCCGGGGGCATTTCCCCTTACTCAACACCCATCTCTCTAGTTTACCTCTGATCTCTTCCTCCAACATGAGGTCCTTGATGGTGACCTTACTACTCTCTGCCATTTTCCGCAACACTACCTTCAAGCTACAGACCACAAACTACAAACTACAAATGGGACCAGGAACTGGAGTGACGGGAAGGATCACCTAGACCCCTGGGGGACTGAAGGGAAACGAACTCTGTGGAACTTCTCTAGGAAAGAGGGATGGGAACCTATCTCCAGCCTGCCCAAAAAAAAAAAAAAAAGTCACTTTGGTACTCCCAAGCCCGGTTTTCCACCTCGACAGCACTGGGGACCAAAGGACGAGGTAACAGTTCAGGGACAGGGAGGCCGCCTAGACCCAGGGAACCCTCAGGAGTACTCCGCCTACCTGAAGGGGGGAAACGAACGCTAAGGAACTTACTACGCCGCCTGGCCAAGCAGCGGGGGGAAAGGGCAAGGAACCAAAACCGAACCGTCCCTAACTGGTTTTCTGGGTGAGGGGTACCTTTCTCTACCACGGGCAAAACCTCTAAACCCTAGGCTAGGTCGGGAATCACCCCCGGCACCTAGTCGGCTAGCCACTCGGGACGCATCCGAAATTACACAGCGGGACGCACCCGCGCTTTTCACAACTATCAGCGGGATGCACCCGCACTCTCAAAGCTACACAACAACAACAACTGACGGGACACACCCGTACTCTCTGGGGGGGGGGAATTCTTCCCTAAGTGCTATTTTGCCTTGCCACTATGGTGTTGGATGAGTGTAGACTGTTCCTACCGTGCTAACACTCTAACACTTCTGATCCCAGCCCACGATAAACCCCAGGTTAGGGATGTGATTCCCAGGACAGCTTGTGCACACCCCTTGCTATCGGACGATGATTCACTGCCTAGTGCTAGAGACCATGCCAGGCTGGCTGACATACACAAACCAAGCAAGAAAGGGGAACAGATTTCCACCCAGATAGAATAGCTCTAGAGCTCAAACGCACAGAATTCTCACACACATGTGTTCCTGCCTGACTGCACTCTAACGACTTGACCGACCGTCACCTAAGTCAGTACCAGCCCGATTTGAGGAGGTTCGCGACTCCTTCTCAAATTAGGGATACCGGGGCTGCCCGCGTTACTCTACCACTCTGTTACCCTGTGTACTGGGGGTCCCGGGAGGGACACCAAAATGTGCTCAAGTAAAGGTGGGGAAAATTAGCTCAGAGCACTGCTTAGCGTTATGAGAGGCAGGGTAACATAGCAAGATCTTGAACCCTATGTCTACGGGGTCAGGTCGAGTCAAGGAGCAGAAGTTGAAATAATGAATGATATTTTATTAAATACAAGCAAAACAGTGTATGCGACACATTCACACAAGATAAGTAAAGAAAATAAAGGTTGGAGTGATATAAAGAGATTTTTAGAGGGATTGCTGGTTTGGGTCCTTCACCTGTCCTGAAGCCCGGAAAAAATAGAGAGCGAAGCTGGGGTGCGATGTAGCTCAGCACGTGGAGCTGAGGGGAGGCTCGCCAAGCAAAGCGGCAGCAAGGTGGGATGAAACTTGGGAGAGATCCGAGGAAGGTCTCAGAATCAAGCGTTTTTATAAGGAGAATGTGACTGCAGGCTATGCCGTACTTGGGGGAAAACAATAGATTTGGAGTTGGAGACAAAGACTCCGAAAGGTCAGACTCTGAATGATTGAGTTATCGTAGCGGTTCTCAACAGAGTAACCAGTATGCAAACGCAGAGTACTTGGGTATTGTATAGGTTACCCATCAAGCTGCCAGCGCGGGGCAGAGGCTCTTTTGTAGGTTGCGTGCATACCTAATTAGAGTACTTGCCTGGAGGTCTCCTAAAGCAGTGAGTCAGCTATTTTCTGGCCTGCCTGTATTATCCAGGAATATTACGGCAATTAATGGCCGAGCTTGTTTACGTGCTTGTCCAGCGGCCTCGCAAGCATGTGGAGGGGAATAGAGAAGTGAAGCCGAATTGTGATATCAAGAGGATATCTTTTAATATCCCCAAAGCTCAGACTAGCCAGGGCAGTAACACAGATGTCTATCCATCTCTTCCTTTTTGCATGGAGCAGAATAGGACAGAAAGTGAAGACATGGAAAAACAGCAGGAACATGTGTACTATCTCAGTTTTTATACATACACAAATAGAGGGGGAACCAGAATGGTACAGTGGTTTGAGTGTTGAACTACAACCTCCAGAGACCAGGGTTCAAATCCCCACTTGGGCATGAAAACCCACTGGGTGGCCTTGGGCAAGTCACACTCTCTCAGCCTCAGAGGAAGCCAAAGGCAAAGCCCCTCTGAAAAAATCTTGACAAGAAAATCCCAAGACAGGTTTCCATAAGTGGGAAATGACTTGAAGGCACACAATGATAGAGAGAAGGAAAGAGGGGGAGGGAGGAAGAGGGAGAGAGACAGAGGCTTTGATTATCCATCTAATTATTTCAACAGCCTTTCAGATTCATTAGCAAGCCTTGTACAAGTCAGGATGTCACTTGTTTTTACTTTAAAGGTTACAGGAAGGAAAATGAGAACTGACATGTTCTCTGAGCAAGCGTCCTGATTTCCCTGCTCATCGCTGGAACTCCATCAGGACTCCAGAACTACATTTGCTCCGCTTTCAAGTGACATGAAGAGTATTTTGAGCCTGTCATAGAACAGCATGTCCCCTGCTCACTTGCAACGGCCTCTTTCGTCATTTTGGATGTTGACTAGCAGGAACAGCCAGGGGACTCTAGAGTTTCCAATCCTTAAAAACAAAAGAGGAAATGTGTCCTCAGACCAGGCTGAATTATACCAGACGTTCAGGATTTCAAACCCCATTCCAGCTTTAGGAAGGAATGGGAAGGAGAAGGGATTGTTTCACTCATTCCAAACTTCTGGACATAGACTGCAAGATCACTGTGTCGAGTTCTTCTTTCTCCATCGGCTCCTCCACAGACAGTCTGATGGAGTTATGAAGCTCACAAGGGTGGTTCCTGCCCAAAGCTTGGAAATTTAGGTTTGAAATTTAATTTAAATTTAATTCAGTAATGTCAGCCATTTGGTACTGGAAAACCAATCCACTGACATATACAATAATAACTGAACCTCTTTACTGACTTGATTTGATTTATATCCTGCTTTTCTTCCGAATGGGACTCAAAGCAGTATGCAATATAAATTAAAACAAAATATCTGAACAATAGAGATACTGATAGCCAGCAGAGTGTAGTGGTAGAGTGTTGGACTACAACTCTGGAGACCAGAGTTCAATTCCCTGCACAGCCACGGAAACCCACTGGATAACCTTGGGCACATTACACACTCTCACCCCCAGAAAAAAAACATGTTAAGTTCTCCTTAGGGTTGCCATAAGTCAGAAATACCTTGAAGGCACACAACAACAACAACAACAACAACAATTTAAACAATATGGAGTACAAAAGTTTTAAAAGTGGGGATGGGATGAATCCAGAATTTTCTGAATCTGAATCCAGATCCAAATGCCTGAAAGGTTCTGGGAATCCACAAATCTCATGAATCTTGAATCTTTTGAATCCTTTTTTTTTTTTTTAAAAAAAGGGTTTAAAAAGAAAGGGAAAGAAGGATAATCTTGGGCAAGACACACTCTCTCAGCCTTAGCAAAAGCCTAGGCAAAGGCATCCCTCCTCTGAAGAAATCTGGCCAGGACAATTGTCATAATTTTGCCTCAGGATCTCCCCAGATTGAAAATGACATGAAGGCCCTTTGTACACAGGCAGGAAAATATGGATTAATCCCACATTTTCCTGACTATGTAAACAGGGCCACATACTACAGTACACAGATAATCCAGGTCAAAACTGGATTATCTTTGTATAGTTCCTTACGGCATCCTGGGGTTTGTAATTTGATGATGCACCAGCACACTTTGGCAGAGAAAGCTGTGACACCTGGTAAAACTACAAACCCCAGAATTGTGTATGAAAGAGCTTTGCAAAGGAGCTATACGAAGGAATCTTTCGGCTGTCCTTGAAACCTCAAGAAGACTGTACCTTCCAGCCAATCAGGCCTTTTGCGGGCCCTGAGGAGCCAATTTTTAAAACCAAATTTTCCTTTCTGCTACATGTAGTTTGTCACGTGGCTCATGAGAAACCATGACAGACATTTCACTTCTCATCCTATTCTAGCTATAGGGTTACAACCAGGCACTGGTCTTGTGGAAGGAGGTACACTGGCCTACATGTGGCAATCACTGGATGAGATTGTGTGACCTTGCCCTCTGCCCCACTACTTCTGATAGGCATCAGACCCACTGACCCCAGCATTTATACATGCCATTGATCTTCAGCACAGAAAATAGTCCTTAACTTAAATGTTCAATTTAAATATATTAGAATACAACCCTAGATGTAATTTCTGAAATTGTTAGCAAGGGCCATTATTATTCCAAGGGAAAAATGCACCTACTTGCCATCTCCACTTGTGTATCTAGTCTCCTGGGTTTTCAGGTGTCCTGGTCTCCAACAAGCTGTTTGAATGGTGGATTCGAAAGATTCAGTTTGCTTATTTTAGCACAGGGATTTGGATTCACGAATCTCGAATCCTTCCCAAGGATTCGAGGATTTGGTTTGCCCATCCCTTTTTAAAAGCATTGAACCATATATTTCATTAAAGCACTACTTGCAAAATGTTAAAAATTAAAACCCTTTAAATACACATTACATACTAAAAACAGCACAACCAAATGCACATTTCTCCACTCAAGTCAGCCTGTTTAAGCAAGAAGGTGCTTACCTGCAGTGAAAAGAAAAAAGAGAGAGGGCAAGTTGAACCTCCCCTAGAGGGAGTTCCACAGCCTAAAAGAAGGATCCCCAAGAATTCATTTAATTTGGCAAAGGCTAATGGTCTTGACTTCAGGAGACAAACATTGATGGAGACTGTGATAGCCCCTTCATAGCTGGGCAGATGAGGAATCAGAAGAGAAATGCAACAGCAAGAGGTTACAGGACGTTGCTCATCGGTGACCTCAGCAGACCTGCCTTGCTGGCTATTGTTTTCTGAGCTTGGGCAATTGGTAGGATCTTCTTGAACCCATTAAGTCAGGGCTCTCCAGCTAATCTTCATGAATTTATGACCTAGCCATGCTGATATCATCTGCCTAAGCACCATCTTCTCAGTTGGAGTCACTTTCCACGTGGCATTCAGTCATAAGCATATAAAGTCGAAGGCTTTCACGGTCGGAATCCACAGGTTGTTGTGGGTTTTCCAGGTTTTGAGGCCGTGTTCTATTAACATTTTCTCCTGACGTTTCACCTGCATCTGTGGCTGGCATCTTCAGAGGAAGATACCAGCCACGGATGCAGGTAAAACGTCAGGAGAAAATACTAATAGAACATGGCCTCAAAACCTGGAAAACGCACAACAACCATAAGCATATATATTATATTTTGTGACAATTAAATAATATTCATCACCAATTATGTCATATCATGAAATGAGGGTGTACGGCATGGTAACAACAGGGTGTAGGATACAGGCCCAGATATCAGCCAAACATATTCTGGTTTGGGTTTTTTTGGGGGGGGGAGTTAAACCAGACACACAGACCTTTTCCACACTAGACTGTTCTAGTGCTATTATTCCCCTTCAATATCCTAGGGAATCCTGGGGTTTGCAGTTTAGGGAGGGACCTCAAGGCAAATCCCAGGATTCCATAGGATGCAAACCTCAGGATTCCATAGGATGTTGAAAGTGGAACAATAGCATTATAACAGTCTAGTGCGGAAATGGCCACAGTAATTCAGGACTTGGCTCTCTGTCAAAGTGTCCTCGAGGCCACGCCAACCTGCCAAAAACCATGAAGAGTCAATTCTGGTTAAATGCCATCATTTGAGGCAGCTCAGAGTCATTGTTCTGTATGAGAAAATGCTCTGGTGAAGCATCCCATGAGCTCCGAGACCTTTCAAAAGTCCAGGGTGACACATATGGCTGCCTGATTTTCCGCTTGCTTATCTGAATAGATCAAAGACCTCAACTCTCTGTGCCTGGCTGGTTGTTAAAATGGCTGCACCTGTGCAAGGTCTATAAAGGACAAAAGCATAATGTCTGCAAAAGTCAATTATTTTGACTGGAGCCATTAGACCAGCTAGGAATTTTAAAAACCCACACATGCAAGTAGACAGGAGGCAGTAAACCCTCCAGTGAGAGTGGAAATATTAGCAGGAACACTTTCCTCTGCATTGGAAAAAGAAAACCAGACATTTGAGATGACATATCAAAGCACAATAGCCTCTAGGATTGCATGAAATGTGTTGCAAGATTTTACAAGTCGGCTGAAAATCAAATGGTATTTGGGAACGATCGTTGCGTGCGGGTGTTTTGGCTTGGCTAGGAACATCCCATAATACCATGAGTCAGCCTTCTGGGGCTTGACATGTTTCCATCCTGAAGGTCTGCAGTTGCTATTGAGCTCTTTTTAAAAAATGTAAAAATGAAAATGTTGCCATTCTACAAAGTCAGTGCAAAAATGAAATGTGAACCATTTAACTGAGAGCAACATCAAACTGGTCATTTGATTTGCTTTCTATTATAAGAGAAACACCTTGGAAAGGGAACACAGGCTGTTGGCATCTGGATATGACTGTTACAGTTAACAGCCATTGCAAGCCTTTCCTCACCAATTGCTAGTTTGCATGTCACTCTTTAGGAGTTTAATCACAGCATACGTTTGTGGCGATGTCTTATTTGCTTTCGACATATTTTCTCCCTTTCTGTGTCACTCTAATCTGCAACCATATTCAATTATGCAAAAATATCTGTGAGTAAAGAAACTTTTATGTGTTTTACAAAGACTAAGGTCATTTCTGCACCACACTGCTATAATGCTATTATTCCACTTTCAACATCCTATGGAATACTGGGGTTTGCAGTTTAGGGAGAGGCATTTAGAATTCTCAGCCAGAGAGCTTTTTGGCCTCGGTAAACTACAAACCCCAGAAGTCTACAGGATGTTGAAAGTGGAATAATAGTGCGGAAATTGCCTAAGTTATTCATTTTTCTCTTAGCCCTTATGTATGTGTGAATCTATGTTTAGCAATTTGATTACTCTACTTGAGACATCCACGACTATCTCTCTCAGTAGCCACTAAGAGAAATGTGTACAAAATTGCATGTTATTTAAAGAAATATGAAATAAGAATAACAACGTATATGGTAGGAGAAATGTGTGCAAATATATATCTCATGAACAAGTGTGCATATCTTAGAAGAAATGTGTACAAAAACATTTTTTGTGTACACTTCCCATACTTTTTTGTGTACACTTCTGTGCACACTATTTGCTTGGGGGACGGCATTGCAACACTTGGTGAAGAGCAAGAATGGAAAGACAATTTCACTGTGCATATTAGTTGAAAAGTGTGGATTAGGCTGGTTCGTATAAAATACAACCCAACACATTTATTCCCTCACCCCGTCGTAGCTCTTTGTAGGTACACCACCACCACATCATGTTACAACAGAGCATAAAAAATAAAAGAAAACAATACATTATTTAATTTAATGATATATTTTGTTTGAAGTATTTCTCCCCCGCAAGACACACAGAGCGGCTGGCGTGTGAATAAACACAACTTTATGAACAGCTTACTGATGGCAGGTGTTTGCATTCCAGTTCAGCAGGAACAGAGAGTGAAGAAGGCTGTTTTGCATCTGGTCTCTAATCCTGCAGAGCTGCCGTTTCCCCAACAAACTGGGACCCTGTTAGCTGTTACAGGAACATCTGACTGATTGGTTGATTGGAACCAGCTGTTCCTCCCGCCTCAGACCTCTACCTTCCATGGTGATGAGGCTACCTAAAGCTGAGTTGAGGACTTGTGATGGCTTGCTCCCTGCAGATATAGGCCTGAAAGGTTATCATTTTAGGTTGCCAATTTGATACAGAAGAGGATACCCTCTTTTTTGGGTGATCGGAGAGCAATTGGGAAGGTCAAAGACCTTGTGGAGAGGCAAATTCCCATGATTTAATGCCATCTACATTGGGAGTGTGGTTTGAGCATTGGATTATGACCCTGGAGACCTGGGTTTGATTCCCCACTCAGCCAGAGAAACCCACTGGGTGACTTTGGGTATATCACACACTCTTATTCTCAGAAAACCCTGTGATAGGTTCACCTTAGAATCATCATACGTTGAAAATGACTTGAAGGCACACAACAACAACAACAAAAAGAGTGAGAATTGACTCTACCGGAGGCCTTCAGAATTGCTAAGAGAGAGGCAGAGATCACAAGGGGGAATATCATGTGCTCAGGTGAGAGATGAGCACCATGGCTGATGTGTGTGGTGGTGCTGGGACTTCCTATTGAATGGTATGCCAGACTTGGTTCTCCTCATCAACTGTACTTAAGCTTTTTTCGAAGATGGTTCTACAAGCTCTTAAAAAAAATAAGTTGGCTTAGCATTGTGACTGATGCTATTGTGTTGACCCCCTTCCCTAGCACCTTATCACTGTCTGTTGGCATATGGAATTGTTTGTATGTTGATGAATGCCAGGGAAAGGCAGAAGAGCAAGGTGTTCATGTCGGTGTAATCTTAGGCCCTTTCTACATGACAGGACTCAATGAAGGCCTTTTGCTGAAGCCCCAGTGGGGAGGGAAAGCACGCCAGGAACACTCCCCTCCACACCTCGCCCAGTTGCTCCGGAGGGGAGCACTCTGGCCTTGCCTTTTCCCTTCTGCAGCACAGCCAGGTACTTGCCATTGCTGCACTGGGGAGGGAGGCATTGCCAGCATGCTTCCACCCTTCCGCATGGCCAGGAAAGGCAGCAGCATGGCATGATGGTAAGTGTGAAATGGGTTTTTTCCATTTTACAAATACAGCACGGGGACAAGATGGCAGCAGGACCACAAGGACATTGTGCAGAAGCACAACCCGTGGAGTGCTGCCATCATGTCCCAACAGCAGGGCAGCCACACCATGCAGAACGGGCCTTAGGCAGAAAGAGGTATGATGCTAGCAAGTGGATAGGCAAGATGTGTGAAAGGCAGGATAAGTACATGACTTCCTGTATCCTCTGATCATTTTCTACTTCATACAGCTGGCGATTCTCTCCAGTCATTTGTGGAGATCAAACTATCTTCTTCTCTTTCAGAGCTTCTTCAGTGCTTCTACTGACCTTCATGTGATGCCTCATGTGGATTTTCACACATGCATGCCATACCATAAATAGTTGAAGTCATTGATTGCATGATAGATCTTTATGAACCTGCTGTAATAATATTGAAGTTTCCCTCTTTAGTTTCTAATACAATTCTGGTATACTTCTTCAAAGCTTAGTTCAGATGATTATTGGGTTAGGGAAGTCAAATAAAATGTGCCACTGATTTTCAATCTGTTAGTTATTTTTAATAGGAAACTTTAAAAAAAAATCTGTAAATGGCCATCAAAAATCCGCAAATGGCCATCAAAAGAGGCATTCTGCCAGGTGTGACTAAGGAATGCCTCTTCTAAGATCAAACTCATGTGCCAGCTAAATATAAAATATTTTTTATGCAAATGTATGTGTTTTACACTTATTGCTTAATCAATTTGTTGTTTAATTTAAAATGCATATGATTATCAGAGTTGGATGACTACTGACGTACAAATAATACATAGCTTCCCTCCTTTCTTTTTGTCTTGATCTCTGTTCCCAGGACTGATGGTCACTGCTGATGAATCAGAAAGGAATTAAAACACAATTGTAAGTGCTAGATGGAGACTCTACCCCACTGAGTAGCAGCTTCCACAGAGTACTTCATCAGCAATCTTGGTGAGTAAAATTCAAATCCTTCAATAGTTTTATATCTTGAGCTGGGTGGATGACAATCTGATCTCAGTAAATATTTCTTAAAATCAGCTGCTGCTTTGTAATCTCAGATCTTTGTTAAACAATCACTCCACTAGAGCAAATTGCAGTGGTGATGATGTTGTACCTCTTGAATGAGAACCAATGACATAGGCCTAAGTCCAATTAGTCCTAAACAGAGCAGATTTGTTGAATCAATAAGAACTTGACAAGTCAACACATTAATTTCTATGACTTCAAAGAGACTGGTCTAGCTGGTACTAACAATAGGATTTAGGGCCAAGCCACATCTGTGTCAGAATGTGTCATTATATTAAGTGACTAGGCAAGGTTTTATCTTCTTCGCTCTGTAAGCTGTGATATGTGAATGAGTACTTTAGATTTTTCTGGAAAATTACTTGCCATGTACCTTTTACTGTAGATACTATATTGCTGGTTGTCTGATGCCAAAACAGTCTTCGCAGGCTATAAATGCCAGTCCAGTTTTTATTTCTACTTGGTTAATGATACTCTGAGATCTCTCAAAAGCTTTGGAAGGGACACCATAAAGCATCAGAGAAAGAGAGCTTTGTCTACCAAGAGCAGAAGAGTTGGAATTGTAAACCTTCGGCTCAAAAGTACAATGTGACCTTGCTTGTGTTGTTATCTTTTCTGTCCAGTTACCTCCTCCAATCAAACCACAGGCTACAAATAATATAACTTTACTGATTCCAGGGATAAGTTCTAGAATTAGCCTCTATCTATCTATCTACTCCTAGGAACAAAGAGTGGAGCAAGAACACCCAAACTATAGAATGTGATAGTTCACCATGGTGAAACCAGACTCACAGATGACAGATCTTCTGAAGCTCAGTGTCAGGGTCAGAGACCTGGGTGGTGAGACAGCCTGGAGCAGGGAGTGGGAGAGCTAGCAGAGTCCTGCCAGGAAGAGTCAAGGAAGCACTTACTCAAGGGAAGTCCATTTACCTAAGCCAGAGCAATAAGCAAAAGCTGTAGTCAGAGTTCCAAAAGCCAGGGGTCTGGAGCCAAGAGATCAGTCCAAGGTATCAGGAGCTGGGAGTAAGGAACAGACAAGCAGAGGGCTTGTAGAAAGTTTGCCACAAGCAAAGGATAGCTTCCAGGCAGGCAGTTATACAGCCCAAGACACAGGTGTGGCTAGTCACTGCTTCTTGAACTTAATCAAGGAAGCCTCCCTTTGCTCAGCTCTCTTGAGTCTCCACCTTGTTTATGGGCTGATTGGCACAGGCTCCAAAGCATCTTCAGAATCGGATCCCTGTTGCCCTAAAGGAGCAAGCAGAGGGACGTCCGAGCCTGCTTGGTCCATGGCAGCAGGGGGAGCTCTTTCTTGAGCTGCAGGACTCCTCTCCAGTCAGAGCCACAGGGACCAACAGCTGCTGCTTGTCATCTCCACCCTGAGCAACAGGGACCAACAGCTGCTGCTTGACAGGGGCTTCAGTTATCACACTCAGGGGTGGAGCATAGCAGATCCAGGGCAAATTGATGATATAAAGATTATGCTTTCTGGTGCTTGGTGAGCAGTTGAGTATTTAGGGTCAACAGCACCTAGGGCAAGTATATCCTAGGTGCTGCTTCTCCAACCACTGCCACCCTGGGCCAAGGAAGACCCCAGCAGGGGCAGGGTGTGGTAAGTCATGCTGTGAGATGCTGGCCACCCAGAAATAGCAACATTTATCAGATCAGAGATAAGTATAGCCTGGTAGATCAATTGTGGTGGCAAGCAGAAACTGGAGTTTTCTAGTTTTTGAGATTCTGAGAATGAATGAAGGCTGAATGAGAATGGTTAAGAATTGGTTAAACCAGAGGAATCCTGGCTAGTTGGTAAATTGAAGAAAGATGTTTTCTCTTAGATTACAAGTCTCTTGGGTTATTGTAGATCTGTTATCTAAAAACTGGCTTCAAGTGTTTCCCTTCCTTTGAACATTAGCCAAAATCAAGATGTGAAAATCAGTATGTGTGTACATAGCAGAGCTTTACTTGTGGTAGCCCAAGTTTTATGAAATACACATCCTAGAGTGGCTCAAGTGTGCAGATTGTTGGAGGGTAGAGTACAAAGCCATTTGGTACCTTTATGATCTTATAGTCAATGTGTTTTATATCTGCCGATTATTCTCCTTTGTTGTGATGGTATTATTTGCATAATGTTCTCTGTTTAATATATGGTATTAGATTTATACTGTGTCCTTTTGATGTTGTATACAGCCATTTTGCCTGACTGTAAATATCTCTGAGATTTATTTTGCAGTGACATTAGTGAACAAAATTGCATCAGGTTCAAACTTGACCTTGTTTCCCTAGATCTCATGATTCTGGGGAGAATGAGATTATGAACACTTGAAATTATGATCCTATAATTTGGAATTTAACTAACGGTCAGTGTGCTTAGATCCTGGGTGATCTTCTTGTAGCAAATGTCCTAATGTGAAAAAATAAATACTCATCTTCTGTTGTCCAGTGGGGAAGGGTTTTATAGCATTTCTTTTGTGTAGATGTGAATGTGTGTTTTATAGATGCTAATTTGGATATCTTGTTCAACATGCAGTTAGCTTATATTAATAGCTTATATTCTGTATGTGTGAGTGTGTATCCCATCTTTTACTTATTCCATGACTATAATCTATGTTTTCCCTTCTTTCTCTTGTTCCCTCACTCTTTTTTTCTGTTTGTAGTTAGTGGGCAGCTTATGGCTTCCATGTCAGTGGGGAGACTGAATCCACTCTGGCTTTTAGACTGAACTGTAAATGAGTTTTCTAAGTGCTGAGCTCCGTCCCCAAATCTGAATGCTATTTCCAAAACTCAGCCATAGTGTCTATAAAGTTTGGATTAAACCCAAAATGGATTCATCTCCCCACTGACATGAGAACCACCAGCCAATGCTTTTTATAATGAATATATATTTATTTACCTATACATCTATAGGTCAAAAAGTGTAGAGGCTACATAGATTGTCATGGGGTGGTGTATGTGTGTCTGGGTGAGATACAATGGAGGCAAAGTGGGTGAAATTCTACCTAACATTGCTATGTGTTGATATAATGACTAGGGTAGGAGTAAGGCACCCCTTTCTCCAAACGCCATTTGGAGCACAGTGCAAAAGTGTGAATCTCTTGACAATTATTACTTTGTGAAGGAGGCAAACTGGCATGAGGTGGACAATCATGGCTTGGGCGGGCTGTGAATGGGTGCTGCAGGGGAATAGAATTGTGTCAAAAGGGAGAGGCTTGTCTCAGAGAGATTCAGACAGGGTGTGAGGATGCAGCGTCTGAAGCAGACAGGATTTTGAACTGGCACTGACAAGTGCATAGAGAGGCTTGCAAACTGATAGAGACAGGATTGTGGACTGGAACGGGAAGGGAGACCTAACTCTGATTTTGGGAAGCTAGAAAATAAACATATTATTGGAGATTGTCATATTTGCTTCCACTGTGTTTAATTGGAACTTTCAGCAGCCCTAACCATCATAGAGATGAGACGAATCCAGAATTTTCTGAATCCGAATCTGGATCCGAATCCCTGGAAGGTTCTGGGAATCCACGAATCTCACAAATCTCCAATCTTTCTAATCCTTTTTTTTTTTTTTAAAAAAAGGATTTAAAAAGCAACTTAAAAAAATTAAACTTCTAAAAACTTTTTTAAAGAGAACTTATTTAAAAAAACTATTTTTGATTGGCGGATTTGAAAGATTCGTTTCGCCTACTTTTGCACAGGGATTCGGATCGGCGAATCTCGAATCCTTGCTGAGGATTCGAGGATTCGGTTGGCCCATGCTTACTTGAAACTATGGTTCAATAACATCTGGACAGCTGCACAATTCCCACCCCGGCTTAATACTTCATAAGCATCCTAAATCTATTTGACCCTGTAATGAGGTTCTGGGGGTGTGACTATCTGAGGTGCCAGTGCAGCCTGGAAGTAGGTTGCTAGGCAACCAGAATAGCACCTCTGGAAAGAAATCCAGCCCAGTAGTGTGTGGGAGGGGTTTGTAGCTGGGAGAACAAGTTGTGTAAAGCCAACAACCTGGGGATATTTGGGTTCTTTTCATGAGAACCTAGCAAGGAACTAGAAGTCAGAGCCCTTTAGTCGGTCAGAGAGTGTGACTGTTTTGAAAGGTTTAGTTCTCAATAGAAGCCTGGTGAGGATAGAAGAATAATTGAACCGTAGCAAATCTGACCTAGTATGACCTAGATTAGGGGTTGAGCTTTTGATGAGAGTCTAGCCAAAGTATTGCTATATGACAATTGTGCCTTTTACAAAAGTCTAAAGATATCATCGAACTGTTTCTGAGCAGTTATATTGTCTAAAAAGTGCACTGAGGAAATGTATCAACCTTGACTTGCATATGAAGTCTAACATGCTACTTTATTCTTATTGTTATCTCAATAAATACTGCAGTTTATTTTTATAAACACTGACTGGGCTTGAGTTGTATACAATGTATAAAGTAACAGAGAAAGCCCACTATCAAAAAATTATTAAGTGGTTCTAAATAAACATTGAAAACCTTCACCCTTTTACACCAAGGCGGCGTTATAAGAGGCGGGGAAGCAGAGCTGTGTGGTACAGACAGGACGCCTTATCAGATTGGAAACAGCCACACTAATCTGGAAGAAATAAGGGCTTGTCATAGGTCTGCTCTGGGTCCAGTGGTGGTGAGCAAAAGAACCATGCATAGTTTGATTCTGTCATTGTGTTGTAAAATCACATCCCCTCTGGTGCAGAGATACAACATTCAGCATGCCAAGAACTTCAACTTGTGCTTTTCAAACAAAAGCATCAAACTGTTGGCACAAAGAGAGGAAGCAAGTCCTGCACAGGGGCTAACCTCTCATGAAATAGATACAGGTGAATAGGTGAGACTTCCAGTTCTTTAAATGGCCAACAAACACAACCGCACACACGGCTCAATATGGTTTCCTCATGGAGAAGCAGATACCTCCCCTAGCAATGGCCTATTGCCTCCTTCTAAGTTTGACTCATCGTCCCCGTTGAGATATCTAAAGCACAGAGTGTGATTTGGCCATTCTGCTATTTTCTAAACTTCTTAAGATGCCTTAGTGAGGATTCACATGTTTCTTCTGACATTTAAAAATAAATCCATCTACTGGCAAAGAAGAAGCTATTGGAATCATCTTGTAATAATATTGTCCCTTCGCCAATTGCACATACTTTTGGAAAAATCATTTACTTTTCAGTTTTTATCATTTTGCCATCAGCTGGGCAAGCAATAAATGTTAGTTATCCAATTTTCTGCTTTATCCTGATTTTCCCTCAGTGTTAAAGCACTTAATGGCCAGAATCTTCTTGGGTACATCTGCTGGTGTAAGGTTTCCCCGTCACAATTCTGCTGGCTTAAATACTTTGGGGTGTATTGCACGAAGAGGTATTTAGCACCACTTTGCACGATGCCTTTTCCCCTACTCACACAACTGTAGCCCAAACCATAGCTCCATACATGCAATTCCAAGTTTTCATGCCCTGTTGTTGTGGAAGGAAGGGAAGAGGTAGATGATTGAGACAATAGAAAAGTAGCTAATCTCAGTTTGATCTGAGAGAGAAATGAGTGTGAGTTCTCATATGTGGTACACCCATCCCCCCCCCCCCGGGATCTCAGAGCAACCAGACTTTCACAGTCAGCATCACCTCCCTACCCCTCCCTGTGCTAAGAAGGAGCACCAGCAGCCCCTCTTAGGTTTCAACCATGGGAGATTTTTGGATGGAGTACTGGAAGTCCATGCCTTTCAATGTCCTATTGTCTGATGATTTGCTCTTTTGATGGTTCCAAATTAAGGACAAGTTCCATTAATTCAACATGGGGTTCACTCTTTCATCAGTTCTTGCCGGCAATGGTTGCTTGGGACTGCTCGCATATGCAAAGCAAGCTTAGGTTGGAGGGAAAGGCACCAAGCCAGCTGAGAGAATTTATAAGCAATGTGCATATGACTGCATCTTATGGCATCCTGAGGTTTCACAGAATAAAAAAAAAACAGAATCATAGAGTTGGGGGAGATCACAAAGGCCATTGAGTCCAACCCCCTGCCATGCAGGAACACACACTCAAAGCACCCCTAGTAAATGGCCATCCAGCTTCTGCTTAAAAACCTTCTAAGGAGATGACTCTACCACACTCTGAGGAAGCACATTCCACTGTTGAACAGCTCTTACTGTCAGGAAGTTCTTCCCGATGTTTAGGTGGAATCTCTTTTCCTGTAGTTTGACTTCACTGCTCTGTGTCATGGTCTCTGGAGCTGCAGAAAACAAGCTGCTCCATCTTCAACATGATATCCCTTCAAATATTTAAACATGGCTATCATGTCACCTCGCAACCTTCTTTTCATCAGGTTAAACATACCTAGCTCCCTAAGCCACTTCTCGTATGGCATGATTTCCAGACCCTTCACCGTTTTGGTTGCCCTGCCAGTAGCTTAATAGTTATGCCATTTCCACTTGGAATAAAGTATCCAAGAAGATCCTTCCTTTTCTAGGTTAGCCCAGTCTACTGAGGGTATAGTGCTTAGCTGTCTGCACAAATCCCGGAGCTTATAGAGTTGCCTGTAGTTAGCTCCAGCTTCATTTGCTACTATGTTGATGCCAAGCCGGTTTGTTTTCTCTGCAGATTTTATATTTGCTGATCAAAAATATTCTGAGCTTCCCTCTGCAAAGCCTCTGGCGTAAAAGACACATGTTACAACTGGAGTGGCTACAGATGCGGGAGCAGAGAAAACAGGCCAAGCTGCCTCTCAAGATTGAATATGTTGACCCAAAAGCCCTGGCGCATTCCCATTTCAAGGGAGGTTAAACAATAATAAATATTGAACAAAGCACTCTTGACTGCCTCTGGGCTACTTTAAATAAATGAGGAGTCGAACAGCACTGAGGGCAAGAGGCTGGAGGCCCCTGCCTACCCTTGTTTGAATACATCATGCAAGGTTGTATATTCTAGAAGACCCACAGTTCAAGGGTAAAGTGATTAATCCAGCATTTGCTGGAGGGCGGGGGGAAGGGGAGACCTATTTTCGTGCCATGGAGGTTTGCAAATACAGTGCCTGTCCAAGAAACTTTGCATTCATCATCTTTGCCTGTCTTTCAGAGGCAAAAACGGTGTTGCCTGCTGATTAATGGCCTCCTTCGGTTGTTCCAAAGACACCTGTGGCAAGGCTAGGCTTCCATGCTTGATCTGTTTGGAATGTTGCCTTACCACAGCCCTCACTGTCCCCCACGGCTGCATTCAGGCAGAACAGATCGCACAGTCTTTTGTCATTGCGCCTCCCTGAAATTGCTAACAAATGGAACTGGTTTTGTTCCTTCCTCTTGTGTTGTTTATATTAAGCAGCAGGTGATAAAAAGAAGAAGAAGTGTGCTTTGTCTGGGAAAGAGAGAATGGCAAAAGAGCTCATAATGATGGACGTGAGTTAAAAGTAGCAATGAGAGCACCGGTGGAATCTCTTTCAGCTTGACAGAGCATTGAAATTGAATAAGTACCTGTCTTCTGGCAGATAAAGGGCACAAGTAGTATCGGAATAAAAGATCAGAGCTGAGTACAATGTTTCCTCAAGGAGCCTCTTCTCCTGGCTTTCCGTGGCTGTCTCACTGGGGTCCTGTCTCGAATAAATCCCATCCATCAAGGAGTTTAATGCATTGGCGAGAAAATTCAGTGTTTGTTCTCCGTTGATCTAATCCTTTAAGATGGTTGGTACACCAAACAGAGCTTTCTCAGGATTCGAGCCATCCCTTGGGTATTACTTTCTCCTTTTTTTCTGACATCTTCTACTGTCAATTTAAAAAAAAAAACTCTGAAGCTGACTTCTCATTTAATACCGACATAAAGGTCCACCGGTTCCCCTTTATATATGGTAGCAATGACAGCAAAGGGTGGAGGGATTTGTGGGGCTGATAGTTTCCCAGCCAACGCAGAAACCATTCTTGGGGTGTTCCAATTGCCCTTCCCGTCAAAGGTAAGAGGGGCAGAGCTATAGAATGAGTGTAGCTATTGGGGAGGAGGACAAAATGAGGGCATCCTTCTCAAATAAGGACTGTGACGCTCCCAAAACGGGCAGGCAGAGATACTAAGCGCAATTACTTGGAGAGCCAGCTCAATGTGCTGGTTTGAGCATTGGACTAGGAGGCTGGGAGACCAGGGTTTGAATACCCACTCAGCCATGGAAAGCCACTGAGTGACCTTGGCCAAGTCACACTCTCTCAGCCTCAGAGGGAGGCAAGGGCAAATCCCCTCTGAACAAATTCTGCCCAGAAAACCCCATGATATGTTTGCCTTGGGGTCGCCATGAGTCAGAAACAACTTCTGGGCACACAATAACAGCAGTTTACTAAAGAAATGAGAACACGGCAGATGTAAAAAAATTCTAGGTATGAATGATGTTCAGTTTCCCCTTCTGCAATATTTCAGTGTTCCATCTGCAATATAAGAAGTGTGGGGACTGAAAGAAATTTTCATGTGCAGGGGCAGAATTCTTATTCTTATTCCTATACCAGTGAACTCCTGAAAAATGCCCATCCAACTTCTGCTTAAAGTCCTCTGAAAACAGAGAATCCACCACCCCCAGTACTGTCTGTTCCACTGTTGAACAGCTCTTACAGTAAAGAAGTTCTTCCTAATGTTTAGGTGGAATTTCTTTTCTTGTCATTTAAATCCATTGGTTCGTGTTCTAGCCTCTGGAGCAGCAAAAACAAGCTTCCTCTGTGTTCTACAAGACATCCCATCAGATATTTAAAGATGGCTATCATGTCACCTCTCAGTCTTCTCTTCTGCGAGCCAATCATCTCCACTTCCCTAAGTCATGCCTCATAAGGTTTGGTGTCCAGACCTTTAATCATCTTGGTTGTCCTTGTCTGGACACATTCCAGCTTGTTGATATCCTGTTCAAACAGTGGTGCTCAGAACTGGACACAATAATGTTCTTGGTATAGATGTGTATATAAAACTACTTTATACTGAATCAGACCACTGGTCTGTCTAGGTGAGGGATGAAGAACTGTGATCCTTCAGATATTCTTAGCCTGTGAGTGTGATCAGCACTAGTCAAGATGGTTGATGGTGAGATATTACTGGGGCTTCATTCCAAAAGCATCTGGAGGGCAGTAGTTCCACATCTACCTGGTAGCAGGTCTCAGTGGCTTGGGGCAACAGACTTTCCCAGATGAGCCACCCAAGAAGCCCTTTTAAAAAATTGACCACACCAGAGACTGAACCTGCACTTCGTGCAGATCATCTATTCTAATTTTTTAGCTATGTTTCTTCCCAATGGCACTCCATAACATTTCACTATTAAAAGAACCTGTGCTTGATGAGACCACTGAGCTATCTACTTGAGCATCATGTATACTAGCCATAGCTAAGCTGGTGCCTTCCAAATGTGTTGAATTAGGACTTCCAACTCTCCTGACCATAATGGCTGGCTGGGAATGGCGGTGATGAGAGGTGTTACCCAACACATCTTAGGGGACAGGTTACAGAAGGTGGGTCTACACTGTCTGGTAAGTGGCTCTCTAATGCTTCTCATGGGAGTTTTTCCAGGCCCACCTGGAGATGCTAGGGACCAAGGATATAGTTCAGGAGAAAGACAAAAATGAAAGCATTCTATTCCAAATAAGAATTCTGCCCATCAATGAAGAATTCTGCCCATCAATGAAATTTTCTATTAGTCCCCAAAAAATTGTAGCATTGCAGAAACTTGAAACTTCAGTTGAGTTCTCTTTCATTAGACCCACAGAAAGAAGATGTCATTTGCTAGTTTACTGGTCTTCTAACCAAAATTTCTGAGGGAAAAAATGGCATTTATTAATTGAGATCTGTCCTGCTCGGTCCCATCCAGATTTCTGATTCTCTTCTCTCCAGGGATGTAGCTATGGGGGGAATGGTGGACATGAAGGTATTGCCTCTCCCAAATAAAAATTCTGGCTCCAAAACTGATTTTTTTTTATCTCAGTCTCCAAATTTTCTAGCATTGCAGTAACTTAAAATTTCATTGGAGCATTTAGAAATATGGTTCTTAGGCACCCAAACAAAGAGGGGGAGACAAAGTGACACCAAGGGGATGAGAACATAGCAATCTTGATGTGAGTGACTTTCAACATCTTACCATCTTCAGTACTAGGAATGTGGAGACTGATGGAAAATTTCAAGTGGTTTAGAATTCTTATTTGGGGAACTGATATTCTCATCCACCCCCACCCCCATGTTTACCCCCTTCAAGATACTGAACCGGGATCCTTTGTATGCAAAGGATATACTCAGCCACTTAGCTTTGGCTCTTCGCCCAGGGGAAAGGGAGGTGAACAGGAGCAGCAAAATAAAGAAAGACTAGGAGTCTGTTTCAATGTGGGGTGGGAGAGGTCTGCTGCATACCTTGGCAGATGCCAGATAAGGCTAGCCAGCAATGTAGTCCTGCCCAACCTTACAGGAGCAATGTGTATGCATGCATTTGTGTGAAATGATGAGCTGAGCAAGCTTGGATAGAACCAGCAGTTCACAGCTCATGGAATGGTGTGAAAGGGGGCCAATGGGAGAATAGCTGTAACTTAAAAAAAGTTTTGTCTATGTAAGGGTTAATTTGGGTGGTCAAAAGGCCAGTTGGGGAGTGAGGAATTTTTAAGATCTGAATAAGGTTTGGGTCGCTGGGAATATGAGAGTTCGGAGAGTTCGTGTTTATCTCAATTTGTTATATGATAAATATTAACTGGGTTTATTTTTTGACATCTCTGTCTGATTGTTTTCCTTTAAGTAGTGGAAGGGAGAACTGGTCATGCTTTGCCACACTGAATTCACTGATCCACACAGCCACTTGTCCAGAATAGCAGTCACATTGATACCCAAGTACCAGATCCAGGGAAGGAGACTGAGAGTAAAAGAGCAAGGGAAATGACAAGACCCCTTGGGCTAGAACTATAGGGCTATACTGTTTATTACAGGACAAGGCTCATCTTTATGAAATGAATGTAGGGAGGATTGTTAACAAATGGAGAAACATAGGGCCTTTCCACACTACACTGTTATAGTGCTATTATTCCACTTTCAACATCCTATGGAATCCTGGGGTTTGCAGTTTAGGGAGGAGTCTTTAGAATTCTCAGCCAGAGAGCTCTTGGGCCTCAGGAAACTACAAACCCCAGAATTCCACAGAATGTTGATCCTACAGACCCTGCATTCGGGGTGTACAAGCCTGCTTCAAAAGTCATATCCCCTCTGCCATTTTGTAGAGTGAGCAGCAACCAGCTGTACTTCAGCAACTGAGAGTATACAGCAGCAGTTCTCCTCCAGAATCTCCAGTGAGTAAACAGGAGATCTGAGGAGAGATATGGCTGGTGTTTTCTCCAGGCTGCAACCAGCTGTTCCTATCCCCCAGCCCCTATATGGCTGAGGAAGTACCTGCCTGCCATTTGCCGGTGGCATGCAGAGAGGAGTGAGGGATTGCACAAGTTGCTACCAGATAGCTCCTTGCGCAATGAATTTAAAAGGACAGACGCCCTAGGTTACGTATGTGCATGCCACAACAGGATTCCAGCCGGTATGTGGGACAGGGAACCTACAGCAAAGCAGAATCATCCCTGAAGCATGCCTTAATAGGAGAAGCATGTTGTTTAAAATATGCAACAGCAACTCAGTTTTCATTTGTAAAACACCAGAGGCCCTGAACGAATAGAAGTCACCACTACCCCAAACCCCACAAGCATATTACAGAACATAAAACTTCCCACAGCTGAGGTGCAAATTGGAAATAAAAGATGATATGGCCCTCATTAAGAAAAGGACAGCACAAGGCAAGGAGAGCAGGGTCAAACCTCTGGGAGTTCTCAGAGGGAACATTCTAACCCACTAACCTGTTTGAGTTCATCGCAGAAGTTCATAAAAGACTTGCTAAAGGTGACCCAGTGGATATCATTTGCTTGGATTTCTGGAAAGCTTTTGACGGGGCATCTCATAAAACGGTATTAAGGAAATGAAATCTCCCACAGGGTAAGGAGCAAAGTCTTCTTTTTGATTTATAGATTGGATTAGTGGGAGACGATAGGACAGGAGGAATCAGCAGCATCTCCACGGCTGCCCAAGGGTCAACGTAAAGGACTATTCCGCTGATGGGTAGTTTGGGGGAGGAAATATACACTGAGTTAGAGCAGTTGTTGCCAATGACACGCAGTCTGGCAGCTGTTCCAGGACTTAGTGGTAGCAGGGGACTCTTTTGTGGCTTGTTTGTGCTTTCCAGATGTTAGAATTAAGAGGAGAAAGGAATGCACTTGTCATTTGTCCAGAACTAGGTGTAGTTCCAGACCTCTCCGAGGGTTTATTTAGTGGTGAACACAGGCACATGTTGCTGTTCTACCTTCAGCCTTATTGGTGGGAAAGAATGCAGCAGATGGTATGCCGCAGAGGAGCATTCTAGTGCTTTTGCCGAGGGGGTCCAGCACCCCTCACAGCCGATGGTAAAACTGCCCCCCCCCCAAAAAAATTTCTACCCAAACTTATCCTTTGGCCAGAAATCAGATCAAATCCCTAATGTTGGACATACGGTCCTGCCTCCACAGTTATGGGTTTGACCTTCACAAAAGATCTGTGGGTCACCCGCTTGCCTCACCCTCACTCTCTTCATCCCATTCACTTGACTTTTGCCTGGATGCACTAGGACTTCCCTTTTCATGCCCAGGCAAAAGGCAAGTGAATGGGAGGGGGGAGCACTACACACTGAGAAGGAATGTGCACCATGCCTCCCCCCTCCCATTTGCTTGCCTTTTGCCCAGGAGCATGGAAGGAAGGCATGTGCAATAGGTGAGAGAATGGGAGGGGGAGAATGGGGGGGTGGCCCCCTCCCATTCGCTTGCCTTTTCCCTGGGCATGGAGAAGGAGAGTGGCATGCCTAGAAAAAGGCAAGAGAATGGGGGGAGGCACACATGCATGCCTTCTCCATGGTCAGGGCTGCCAGCTCCCATTTGTTTGCCTTTTGCCCGGCACGGAGAAGGAAGGCAGAGTGCCCAGGAAAAGGCAGGAGAATGGGGGCGGAAGGAATGCCTGTGCCTTCTTCACAGTCAGGGCTTCCCCTCCTATTCACTTGCCGTTTGCTGTGGCATGGAGAAAGAAGGCAGCACACCTGAAAAAAGGCAAAGGAATGAGGGAGAAGGTATATGTGCTCCTTCTCCATGCTGAGGGCTGCCCTCTCCCATTCGCTTGCTTTTTGCCTGGGCATGGAGAAGGAAGGCAGCGTGCCCAGAAAAAGGGCAAGAGAATGAGAGAGGGAGAATGGAGGGAGGCATGCGTGCATGGGGCTGTCCCCTCTCATTCACTTGCCTTTTGGCCCGGCACGTGGAACAAAGGCACAGACACCGAGGCAAAAGGCAAGCAAAGGGGAGGGGGGAGCCCCAGATGGGGATGGGAGGGGCATGTTCACATGGGTGGGGGAAAAGGTATTCTCTCTCTTTTTAAAAAACTTTTTTGAGGATTCTGCACCCCAAACCCTCAAAAGGAGCCTGCAGTCACCCTACAATTGAGGCCCAGGGAAGATGGGATCCCAAGAGTTCTATAGCACAAAAGCAAACAAAGAAAATCAAAGTGAATAAATGTGACCCATCTCTCCCACTCCCCATTAGCTGTGAAAACTGTACAATGAGGTTAGCAACAGAGGAAAATTTCACTTCCCCCATTGACTGTATCTTTTTCCAGCCTTGGACTGCAAAGCAAATGCAAAAAATGTCAAATAATGTCAATAACACAAGTTAACTCTTTTATGTAACTGGAGAGCTGTTAATGCTTGGCTGTGATGCAACAAGGACTCCGTAACCCATCTGCCTACTGGCAGAGGCCCAGCTTACTACAGCGCTCCATTGAGTTCTGAGGGTTTTTTTAAAGTGGATTCCTCCAATTTGCACCTCATGGACCCCAATATAAAACTACTTGCAATTTGCCTTCAGGAGTCTATATGGTTTTTCACCTTGCAAAGGGAAAGATGCATTCAACCCAATGCACACTTTTGAAAAATGAACAAAGAATGGCACATAGATTTAACATATAAACAAAGCTGCTTTTATCAAAGAAGACGTGCCTAACAAAATGTGTACACTTGAAAAATGCATGCAGATTTATAAAAGGGGAGGCAGGGAGCTTATAAGGAACCAGAATGGGGTGGATTTCAAAATGGAAATTGGAGAAGCTCAGTGAGGCTGACCTTTACAAATTTGTACATCCGTAGCTGGAATTAGCCAGAAGTTCAACCAGAAGCCTCTTGGATTCTTCTCCCGGTGTTGAATGAAGAAAGAAATGCTCGGAAATTTTTGTGCATGTGTGTCTATATGCAACTCTGTGGCTGCAATCCCGCAAATCTCAGTGTAATATGGTAGTTCTGCATGTGGAACTAAGCCAAACCAAGCCATCTACCACCCCTGCTGCAGAGCTACTGAAGCCCCCGACCCACAGCCATTTGTACCTGGAGGAGAGCAAGGGAGGGTCAGAGAAACAACATACAAATAAGGTTGTCTTGAGACCCACTATGATACAGTGGGTCGAATGACTAACTAGGCCTCTGGGAGACCGAGGTTTGAATATCACCCAGTCATGCAAACTCACAGGGTGACCTTACGTGAGTCACACTCTCTCAGCCTCAGAGGAAGACGATGACAAACCCCCACAGAGTGTGGTGGAGTTTCCTTCTTTGGAGGTTTTTAAAGAGAGGCTGGATGGCCATCCATTGGGAGTACTTAGATGTGTGTTCCTGCATAGCAGGGGGTTGGACTCGATGGCACCTGTGGTCTCTTCCAACTCCGTGATTCTATGAAATCTTGCCAGGAAAATGCTATGATAGGTTTGCCTAAAGTTTCCCTAAGTCAGAAATGACTTGAAGGCACACAACAATAGGAAGTTGTTTTTGCATACTTGCAAAGCCTACATGCCACACCTCAAGATGAATCTCAGGCAGCAGAATATGTGTAAAATATCAAGGGGATCTTAGTTACTACAGAGATGTGAGAAACACTTAGGCCGTATTAGAAGAAGCATGGAGCCTAGATAATGAGAAGTCATAGGTCCACACTGTTCTGTGGAATATGCCACTCAGACTGTATTTGGAGTATTAAGTCCAGTTTGGGGTTCCATTTTTAAAGTACACTGGAAAACTAGAGTATGTCCACAAGAAAGTGACCAAGATCATGAGGCAAAAAGAAGAAGGAAGGTGTGGGAAGAAAAGCAATATAGCAGAAGCTTTAAGACTAATTGATTTTTATTTCTTCATGAGCTTTTGTGGATATCAACCCATTTCTTTTGCAAACCCAGTCTGATGAAAAATGATTGGAAGAACTGGGTATGTTTAGCCCAAAGAAGTGGGAACATGACAGCTGTATTCATCCTTGACTGAAGGGCTGCCTTCCAAAGACTAAACATTTGTGTTCTCTAGTGATCCAGAGGGCAGGAGAAATAGATGAAAATCCCAGGCAAGTAGGTTTTCATTAGAATGAATATGGAATGGTAAACATTAAGATAAACATTGCAATGGCAAAAGCAGTCTGATAGTGGAACAAACTCCTGGAGACTGATGCTCTTCTGTGAGACAAGCAGGGATGTGAAGAATAGTTGCAAATATTCGGAAAACAGTAAAAAAAATGTTATTTGAGTGTTGTGAAATTCTGGCAAGAATCTGGTCCAGCAAGATTCCTCACAGTTCAGGACTTGTTCTATGCAAAATTCACACATGGTTATTTGGCACAGCAAACAGTATTTTCCGTGCAGGAAATAACGTTTTCAACACAGAAAATAATGTTGCTGTTGTGTTCCTCCAAGTTGTTGTGTTCCTTCAAGTTGTTGTATGATGTGTCAAGGCATTCAGTGTGAGTACAATGTGGCAGAAAAGGTTTTTCTAAGTGGACGGCAGGAATGAGGTGATGTGACCTTGAGTGCAGCTGCAAGAATGTTTTGGCTAGCCAGCCTCGGAAGGTCTTGCCTTGTCAACATGAGAAGGTTGCCTGCTGTAAATGTGATTGGATCACTCCATAGGGTCTGGGGTGACCTTAAGGCCTTAAAAAGTCTTGGGTATGGCACTGTACTTAACCATTTGGGTCAGTTCCTGGTGGTCATGCTACCGATTTACGGAATATATCTAGACATGCTGCCGGTTTGTGTTTTTACCTGCTGATTTATCACTCCTGTCTTATTGCTTCCTAGAATGCTGCCAGAACCCCTAACTTTAACCTCAGTGTGCTTAACTAAATAAAAAGACCTGAGTTTATCTCTATGAGTCTGAGGAAATTTTTTGGCCTGCCTGGAGCAGCTTGGTTGCAGCTGGACGTCGCTGCCCTGTCAGCACTCTGCACATGCTCTGAGGAGCTGCCTTGTGCTACCCTGACATGATGACCCTAAGGGGAAAGTCTCACAGGCTGAGAGTATGTGAGATGTCCAAGGTCACCCAGTGAATTTTCATGGCTGAGTGGGGAACTGAACCCTGGTTTCCAGAGTTGTAATCAAACATTCAAACCACTATATCATGCTTGCTCTAACATATAGAAACATTATTTGCTGTCCAGAAAATGTTGATTTCTGAGTAGAAAATGCTTCAATTGGGGATTTATTCGGTGCAAAATCCACACCAACATTTTCTGGGCATTTACGGGTGGAAATATTATTTTTGGCACAGGAAATGCTGTCTCTTGCTCAGAAGCTGCTGTTTGCTGTGCAAAACATCCACATGTTTTTTGTTTTTGTTTTTGTTTTGCACATAACACATCCTGAATTGCAAGTAGGCTTTGAAAAGTGCATGGTTTTTGAAGACTTTCTTTCAGTTGGAAGAGGATTGTTAAAATTATTTGCTGCTTTTCTCAGGAAGAGACTCAGGCCATTTCTATACTACAGTGTTATAGTGCTATTATTCCACTTTCAACATCCTATGGAATCCTGGGGTTTGCAGTTTAGGGAGCGGCATTGAGAATTCTCAGCCAGAGAACTCTTTGGCCTCAGTAAACTACAAACCCCAGAATTTCACAGGATGTTGAAAGTGCAATAATAGCACTATAACAGTGTAGTGCAGAAATAGCCTTAGAAAAGAATTACATCCCTAGAAGGAAACTGTTGTTTCATTCTGCATTACACATTTTTCATTGGGTAGAAGGCAGTGGGAACTGGTGGCTTTCATGACAGTAGGGTGTTGAATGAACTCTGGACCATAGTTGGAACTTTAAAGACGCCCAAGGTTGTAAAACTTATCACCAGATCAGGCTCAACTCCTTTAATGTTCAGACTATGGCCATTTCCATACCGGGCTTCTGAAATGGGGCAGAGCAACCTCTCACGGAGGTCTTCTACACCGTAGAGTGGACTGGCGTGGACTACTTTTTGTAGTTCCACACCAGAATCCACTCAGGAGCGGCCGGAACTAGCCGCTCTTTTTCGAGGTTTTTAAAAAGCACGGAGCGCGCAGCCCCGCGCCGCTCTGTCGCCCGGCTCCGAAGCGGATTTGCAGGCGCACGCAAGGGCGTGCCTGCAGATCTGCCGGGGGCGGGCTTCCAGCTGGTGAGCTTCTCCGGTTGGTGGAGAGCCTCCACCAACCGGAAGTCGCCATTTGGGATGCTGGAGGACTGCGGAGCAGTGAGCTCGCACTGCTCTGCGTAGCAACGGACTTACTCGGCTGCCGGTAAGCTCCGTTTTTGGGCGTTTTCGCCCGTCCCCCCCCCCACATGTGGAAAGGGCCTATGTCTGAGAACAGATTCATTGCCTAACTGGCATCAGAAGCACCAACCATCACTGGTAGCAGGTAGGAGCAACTCACTTCTAAGGTCTCCACGACCTCTGCAATTCTATTATTCTAAACCAGGTATCAGTATTCAAAATAATTAGGTAGCAAGTGTTGAGAAAGTCCCTTCCAGAGACCTTGGAGACACTCTACCATCCAGGATAGATAAGACTGGGAAAGATGGACTACCAGAGGACTTAACACTAAAGAAGCCTATGCTCTTAGAGGAAACTAACCTTCCGGGGAAACCAGTTCTTGACATTGTCCATGATGAAGGCAAAGGCATTCCAAGATTATTCCTTTGATTGGCATTTGAATGAGCAAATAAAGAGAGGCACTTCTTTTTGTTTTCAAGGTACAGCCTGCTGTGCTTTGACAAAGTTCAGATGTCTCCGTTTTTCGTCAGTCTTGGAATTTAGAGCCCAATTAATCAGTTGGGGCAAAAGTTCAAAAGTTAAGTATTTCAAAGATCTGGTTTTGGTCTGGATTTCTTGCAAACTGGCTGAATTTGCTTTGAGACTTTCTCTAAGTGTCTATTCCTTGATTTCTGAATGTGTAGATTAGGCTCTTGGAGTTTCTGTTGAACCTGTGAATTCAGAATTGTTGTGCTTTGGTTTGTTTGTTTGGGTTTTTTGGTATATGTAGCTTAAATATTACATAATAGATTCATTGTGTCTTACAAAAATATACAACTTTCTAGTTAACAGTAGTGTTTTTGCATATTTTGTTCTTCTTTTGTTGTAACATTTCAACCACCTAACTTTTCTTTCTCTATGAAGTAGGGCAACTCCCTTTTTATTTCACAAAAGAGTGATACATTTGTTAGCCAATTGAAATGTGCAAAAGTTATCATGCAAGCTTTCAAAGCTCCACTGGCTTCTTCATAGAATCATAGAGTTGGAAGAGACCACAAGGACCTTCGAGTCCAACCGCCTGCCATGCAGGAATGTACCATCAAAGCATTACCAAGAGATGGGGATGACAGGAGTTTCAGCCCCATGGAAACGCAGCGGAAAAGCCAGAGTTCAGCGAGCCAACAGCAGCAGCCTTGTTCCCCAGTAAGGATGCTCACACACGGAGGAGTTTCTTCCAAAACAGGAGGCACTTTATCTTGCAGCAAAGTTCCGTTATATACAAAACATAGGACAGACAGACAAAAGCTTGCGCCAGGCACCAGCTTTGGTCAACAGACAAATACATACTGGCGTTGCTTTGTTATATACATATCTACAACCAATCAGGTAGAGGTTTGCACACCTCCCTCTACCATCTGCACACGACCCCAGTTTCTTATGCAACCTTGCAATTACCCACAGCTGGGGCATGATGCAACATCTTTGCAGTGGGCTGATCATTTTCCCAGGGTTCCCTGCCTGGAATCCCTGACAGTCCAACCTCTGATTAAAAACCTCCAAAGAAGGAGACTCCATCATACTCCAAGGAAGCGCATTCTACCGTCAAACTGCTCTTACCCTCAAGAAGTTTTTCCTAATGTTTAGATGGAATCTCTTTTCCTGTAGTTTGAATCCATTGCTCTGGGTTCTAGTCTCTGATGCAGCAGAAAGCAAGCTTGCTCCATCCTCCATATGACAACTCTTCAAGTTTTTAAACATGGCTATCATGTCACCGCTTAACCTTCTCTTCTTCAGGCTAAACATACCCAGCTCCCTAAGCCACTCCTTTTAAGAAAAGGTTTCCAGGCCCTTTTTCATTTTGGTCACTCTCCTCTGGACACCTTCCAGCTTATCAATGTCCTTCCTGAACTGTGTCCAGAACTGGACACAGTATTCCCAAAGCTGAATAGAGTGCTCTCACTTTCCTTGACCTAGACACTATACTATTGACGCAGCCCAGAATCACATTGGCTTCAATTAGTTAGCTTTCTCCTTCCATTCCAGTTGTTGTGGTGCCAGAGCTCACCCTCTGCTCTGCTTTGCTTCCACCTTCCAGCTAGAAACAGAAGGAGAAAGGTGACAGTGCTGAGACACAGGCCTACATGTATCATTTTGTGTCAGGGTTGTTTGTTTGTTTTGGATCCCAAAATGGGCCTCATTTTATTTAAACTAGATTGCAACTTGAAAAGCAATTTTTTTTTTTTAGTAATTTTTATTAAGGTTTAATCTCAAAAATAAAAACCCTGACACACACTTCCAGGCTTAGATCTTCCAGCTGCAATTGCTTATTTCCATTACATACAGACATAATTTTCATGTTACAGAGAAAAGAACGATTACATTGTTTCTTCTTAATTTCTTGTACATTTATATCCCTATGCAATCCAATACTCCTGTCCATTCTTTTTCAACATTCTGAATAGATTTATTCTTCAAAGAAAATGCTAATTTTTCCATCTCTATCATATCCAGAACTTTTAACTTCCACTCCTCAATATCAAGATATTTCTTTTCTTTCCGGCGTTGCACATATGTTAACCTTGCCGCAGTTATTAAATACAGTAATGTCTTCTGATGACTTCTTATTTTGAAAAGCAATTAGCTCTGCTAACATTAGACAGTTTCATTCCAGAGGTCATCCTATACAGGCAATTTTAGTGTGAATCAAGCTTAAAGGAGCATAAGAAGCAATGACCAATCATATCCTGTCACAATCAGATTCCTCAGTTGAGTACGTGAAGGGGAGAAACTGCCTGGTGGGTTGCAATCGAGTTCAGTAGCCCTTGCTTCAGTCCTGCTGTCAGCCCCCTCCATGCCCCAAAGGGTGACTGGACAGTTGTGAGAAAGAAGAAAAACAATGAACCGGAGGGATCTCAATGCCGGTAGAGGCTACTCCCTTCTTGGCCATGTGGGGACCAAAACAAAAGACAGTCAAATTTAAACTCCATTAACAGCAGATTTGTAAAAAAAAACTGACTAGCCTTTGCCTTAGCCCCTAAATGGCCAAGACAGGAGTGGCCTTTGCCTCCACTGAGATCTCTCCAAACTAAATGAAAGAACAAAAGAAATAACATCTGATCCAAAATGTCAGCCTGTGAGTCTGACGCCATCACTTTCTTTTCTTCTCCTGTCTCATTTTTTAAAATATTTTCCTGATGAAGAAGCCAGTGGCGCTTCAAAACCCTGCATGATATATTTTGTATATTTTGGTTGGTCAATAAAGTGATCCCTCTTTCAATGGATTTTGGATTTTGTTTAATTTTTTTGTATTGCCAACATGGATATTCCTGAATATGTATGTTTTTATTGCAACTGCTTGTAATTCTGCTTTCTCGCACACTGTCTGCTGCAGTTTTGTGAGCCGTTAGCTACAATTCTTGTCAGATCAGGTGTCACTAATGGAATATTCTGATTTTCCAACTCTTGTTTGCCAAAACCTCTTTTCAATCTTTTTCTCCTATTTCTCTTCCTATACCAGCCATGTAATCTATTTTTCTCTATGTATAAAACAATCTTTACCATATTTTTTGCTTTCCACTTTTTTTCAAAACAATGCATAGTACTCTGATACGATAGTACTATGGAAAAAAAAATAGATCCTTGGTTGATTGAGAAACAGACCAGATACACGTATGGTTTCCTGAACAGGTATAGAGTGGTTCGGCTATAAAGTAAGGTTCATTTTTAAATGAAGTAGAGGAGAAAAATTAAGCAAAAGCTCTACCCTTTCCAGTTTATTTCTTTGCACTCCATTGTTTCTTTTTCATTGTCCTGTTCATGGCTGATATCATAGATGGGCTAAGAAAAAAAAAATAGTAAAGCAGCAAAAGGTCTTATAGCAATATGGAAGAGCTGTGGTTCTTTCTGCTGTGTTCCACTTGGTACAAAAGATGAACAAGGAAGGTGGAGGCCATAGACTGCATGTGGCCCCCATGACTATTTTTATGGACCCTGGGACTTACTTTTTTTTTTTTTTTTTTTTTAGAAAATCCTTCCCTGAATGTTTTTTTGTTTTGCTTTGGTTGGTTTTTTTTTTGTTTTGTTTTTTGTTTTTTTGTTTTTTTTTGGCCCCCAAATGCTCCCTAGAGTATGGAAAGCCAGTCTGGCATCTTTCCCCTTCTCAAGACTGTCTAAGCCACAGAGAGGCCTTTTCACCCACTGGAAGTGACGTGCAAGTTGACTTCTACCTCACTCCTGTTAGAAAAACAAAAAACAAAGGCCTTTCTAGGCTTAAAAAGACCCAGAGGGGTTCTTAAACATGGTGAAACTCCCAAGAGAGCCTTGGAGTTAATTTGAGGGCAAAAATATTTCAGTTTCACTTTCATGTTCCCCTCAGAGGATCACTGCAGCCCTAATCCCAAATAATATAAAAAATAATCCTCCCAGTTTTACCATAAAGCCAAGTGAGTATGCGCAAGTGCATGTCTGCTTTATTCCTGAGTGGAATATGCCTTTGTTCAATATGGAATATGTCATATGTTCAATATACCTTTGTCCCTCATTCCCTGCCACTGCACTCGATCTATGCGTACTGATGTTCAGGTGGACTACATACACCTCTGTCTGTATGCTATCACATAACTCTGGGGTCCTTCTTGAGGGCCCATTGTGAAGTTCAGTAACATTTCCCTGCACTAGAGATAGGGCTTTCACAGTGGTTGCAAATATTTGGAACAGCTTTTCAGCCCATCTAGGCCTTGTCCCTTCAGTTCTAGATTTTAGGCAGGCCTTGAAGACCTCCTACCTCATGCCTGTTTTTGGTCGCTTTCAAATGTCAGCCAGACAGGTTCTTGTTTAAGAGCCTTTTCACACTACACTGTTCTAGTGCTATTATTCCACTTTCAACATCCTGTGGAATTCTGGGGTTTGTAGTTTCCTGAGGCCAAAGAGCTCTCTGGATGAGAATTCTAAGTGCTTCTCCCTTAACTGCAAACCCCAGGATTCCACAGGCTCTCAAAAGTGGAATTATAGCACTAGAACAGTGTAGTGTGGAAAGACCCTAAGTTCTGGTGCTTGTTCTGATAAGATCACCTGTAACTTCAACTTAGCTTCTCACTATTTCTGTACATTTCTTTTTGAGAGTGAAAAAATGAAATAAAAAAATACTTCCTTAGGGTTTTCCTCATGTCCAACTCATTTCACCCTAACCCTGGGGCCGGCAACTACTATAGGGGCCAATTTTTTTACCCTATGATAACCAGCACCATCACATTTTGGAGTAAAGTTTTGGTTGGAAACGCAACCTGAAAGTCACTGGAAGAGACTTCCATTGTCTTAACTGGGTTTCTTGACTGAGGTTCACTCTTTTTGTCTTTTCTTTTCCTAGTTTGAGGGATGACCAAGGTGTTTGAAGGGTAGCAGGATGTGAGGATAGCAAGGTTATTTTATTTGTTCCAAACTCACATATCCTACTTTTTCTTTATACAATAAATGCACAGTAGCTGACACTTAAAAACCATAGGATCATAGAATTGTGTCCAACCCCTTGCCCAACGCAGGATCTCCAGCTAAAGCAACGCCAGAAGGTAGCTGTCCCCCAGTTTTGTGGAATATATCCCCAGAAGGAGACCGGATCACCTCTCTAGGCAATTGGTTCCATTGCTGAACCATTCTCACTGTCAAGAAGTTCCTTCTAATGTTCAATCAAAATCTACTGTCCTGTAATTTAAAACCATTAGACCTGGTCTTACCTTCTGGGCAGCAGTAGACAGGTCTGCCCTCTCCTTTCTGTGACAGCCTTTGAAATAGAAAACGTTGAAAAAGCAGCTTATAGATTAGATCGGGTGGGTGTTTCCCTGAACCAATCCATGAGCTGGCACATAGCAAAACAAAAACATTTAAATTTAAAAAAAAAAAAACAATTTTTTTAAAAATATTCCAGTAGAAAATAACTGTTTGTTTTATTTTATTCTGATTTATGGTCTGACATTCTTCCATCATGAAACTGAACAGAAGGTACCTAGGATTTCCAGGTGATCATTCTGGAAGAACCAGTTTTAAATGCTGTTACGTAAAATGGTTTACCATCAAAGCCAAGTAGACTCTCTGCTTTTTCAGTGACAAGTCCTTAGAAACACTGCTCTTTTTTTTTTTTTTAAGAGCATGGCCCTGAGACTTGCTGGTTCTGAGTTCCTTGGAGTTACAGTCCAAAAAAGTTACTTTTCTAAGGTCTGTTCCATTCCCCAGCTGTTCTTGCTTCTCTTCAGAATCCCTCAATTCTTCAGGCACAGAAAAAGCAAATGAAGGTAGGAGAGGGACTGTAATTCTCTCCATTTTCTGTGTTCAGGATTTGAGGGCTAGGGACTAAATGGTACCACTCCCATGAGAAGGAAGGGAGGGGGGTTACAGCAGATGTACAAAAAAAAAATCCTTAGAGGCAGGGGAAAACTCCAAGAACAGCCCAGCAATGACTGAATGCTGATTGATCATTGGGTGGCGGAATCGAAAACCCGTTGGGTAGAAGAATCAAATGGAATGGCTGGAATCCAGATAAGCAGCACTCTGCACTGCAACATGGTGTGGTAGGTCCCATTTTTTATCGTCTCACCATTGCTTTAGAAAATCCTGGCCCTCAACGAATGACCTACTTGGATACACATTTTTTCTAGTATTTTCTTGTACGCAGCACATAGTGATGTTGATACATATACAGTTAAAAACAGAGGGAAAGGAATTTGGGCCAAGTAAGACAGATGTAGGCTTCTGATTGCTGTTGGAGTCCAATGCCTGTAGGATGCCATCGTAAAACTTTCAGGATATGTTTTTTTTAAAGCCTTCAGGAGTTCAATCAAATACTGATCATTGATTTTAATCTCCAGCTGTTATATTTTATGTAAGGAAAGCCTGAATATGACAGAAGCCTCAGAGTACCAAACGCTCAGTAAAATCCTACATGTGTATGCCTTTAGTTTTGGCCTGACTGTAATATCGGAGAAAAGCAAGAGATGTAACTGGGTCACTCCGTGCATGATTGAACAAACTGCTACTTAACCAAAGGAAAATATGATCATGTTAAGGATTAGACTTGCCATGCAAATCTAAAGATCAGGATTCATATTGAATTTTTCAGTTCAATGAGTCCCACATCCTGTTCCAAAAAAAAATTCTGGTGGCCATTCTGAAACACACTGTATTTTAAGACTACATGAACAGTTGTTATGTGTTCTTCTGATAGTGATAGTGGATCATATCAATTCTAATGGTCCTATATTTTTGCAATTCTGCTATGTCTGTAGCAAAAGGAAGGAAATGGTAAGGTCACTAGGTGGAGAAGATGGTAAAATGCTAACAGGGAGCAGAGAAAAGGCAGAACTACTCAACCTAATCTTTGTCTTGGTCTTCTTCTCAAAGGAAAACAGTGCTCAACCTGGGGAAAGTGGGGAAAGTGGAGCAGATAACACAGTTGGAAAAATGCAGCACAGAATAAGTAAAAAGGTGGCACAAGAATAGCTGGCTGTTCTAAATGAATTCAAGTCTCCAGGGCCAGATGAATTACATCCAAGGGTATTAAAAGAATTGGCAGAAGTGATCTCAGAACCATCTCAGAACTTTCAGAATTCTTGGAGATCAGGAGAAGTCCCAGAAGACTATAAGAGTGTAGACATTGTCCTCATTTTCAGAAAGGGGAAAAAAGAGGACCAAAACAATTACTGTCCAGTCAGTCTGACCTCAGTACCAGGAAAGATTCTAGAGCAGATCATTAAACAGTCAATCTGTAAGTACTTAGAAGGGAATGTGATGATTACTAAAGTCAATATGGGTTTCTCAAAAACAAAAGCAAGTCATGCCAAACTAATCTTATCTCTTTTTTGGATAGAATAGCAAGCTTGGTAGATGAAAGGAATGCTGTGGATGTAGTGTATCTTGATTTTAGTAAGCCCTTTAAGAAGGTCCCTCATGATAGTCTTGCAATTAACTTAATAAAATGTGGGCTAGACAATGCTACTGTTCAATGGATTTGTAATTTGTTGACTGATTGAACCCAAAGGGTGCACACCAATGGCTCCTCTTCACCCTGGAGAGAAGTGACTAATAGGGTGCCACAGGGTTCTGTCCTGGGCCCAGTGCTATTCAACATCTTTTTCAATGATTTGGATGGTTAAGGCCATTCTTATCAAATTTGCAGATGACATCAAATTAGGAGGTATAGCTAATACGCCAGAGAACAGGATCAGAATTCAAAATGACCTTAACAGATTAGAGAATGCTGGGCCAAAACAAACAAAATGAATTTCAACAGGCAGAAAGGTAAGATACTACACTTGGAGAGAAAAAATGAAATACATAGATATAGGATGGGTGACACCTGGCTTGACCAAAATATGTGTGAAAGAGATCTAGGAGTCTTAGTAAATCACAAGCCGAAGGAATGCTTTGATTGTGTTTTCCTGCATGGCAGGGGGTTGGACTGGATGCCCTTTGTTGCCTCTTCCAGCTCTATGATTCTATACAAAGATGTATACCATCAGCTTGTTGTTACAGTATTTTAACTCTTTGAGTACATGTCCTGGTAGTGAATAGTAATTCATTATTGGTGACTGAATTCAATTTTTCTCTAATAAAATCCTTGGATATTTTCTTTTAACATTTCAAAGGCTGACTAAAATCTCATTTTAGAGTTTGGGCAACGAAGAGCCCTTTGAAACTTCTGCCCTGTGCACCATGGTTAGTAGCCTGATGCCTTCCCAGTACTACTATTCCCACAAACCTAAACCATCATGGTTAATATTCAGGGATTATGCAATTTATCGTTTGAAACATTGGAGGTGACAAGACTACTTGAATGCATCTGTCTGCCCCTTCATATTTGCAGGCTCATATAGAGGTGCAAAGGAGGAAGAAGAGAACCAAAAATATGATCAGCGTTTTGGATAGCTCCTTTAAGGTTCACACTAAAACCTGGAACAGTTTCCTTGCCGCATTGACATTGGGGATACCAGGGAAACCAGGGAAAGAGGTCAAGGAAATGTACCAGTCACAAGTCTGTTGCTGTGACTTTTCATGTTCTGGGCTTAGCTCACAAAATAGAAGATCATTCAGAATTAAAAGCAAGGATGTCTTAAGCCCAAACACAGAGGGATCTAAGAAAAAGCATCTGCTGTTGAAAATCATGGGGATTTTATTTTAAGATGGCGGTGATGGGGGAAAAGAACTCAACATATTTAAATAGTCCAATATCCATTTGTAAAGAATTTTGTAAAATACTGCTTTTCTGGAGGTTGTGACTAAAAGCTTTCAACTGAGCTTGGTTATTGAGAGAGGACCTAGCAGAAATAATAGTTTTGGTGACTTATATACACGACTCTGATTGACAAGGGCTGAGATTCTACATTGTGTGGGATGAGTCTCATGCTTGGAATGTAGTGGGGTATAAACCATCTCAGAGAAATAGACCAAACAGGAAATGAGGAGGAATGGCATTGTATGTCAAGAATGCTTACACCTATGAAGAGATCCACAGCTTAAAACCTGAAAGCCAGGTTGACAGCATCTGGGTAAAAAATTTGGGGTAGAGAAACAACAGCGATCCCATTGTGGAAATGTACGACAGACCCATAAGCCAGACTGAGGATTTGGATAATGCCTTCCTAGAACAGATGACCAAACAGTCAGAAAGACAAGTTGTAATAGTAATGGGAGATTTCACCTGTCCTGATATTTGTTGGAAGTCAAACTCTGCCCATGATATAAGGTCCAACAAATTCCTAATTTGCCTTACAGACAATTTCATTATCCAGAAGGTGGAAGAGGCAATAAAGGGATCAGTTATTTTAGACCTAATCCTAACCAACAGTGATGTCCTGGTTAATGGGGTGAAAGTGTGGCATCCTTAGGTGGGAGTGACTATGTTTTCCTGGAGCTTGTTATACAGCAGAAAGGGGAAGTCAAGCACAGTCGGACATGCAGAAGCAATGCAGAAAGAACACCGGGCTCAGAACTGAGGGACCTCACTTCTCTCTAGAATGGAGAACAACCATTGTCAAGTACTCTATGGATTCATTCTGTCAACCCATTACAGATCCACCAAAAATAGGCAACAGATGGCCAAAAAATGTAGCCCACAATTGACTCATGTATTGAAACAACAGGTTCTGTTTACATGAAACATATAGTAGGGACTTCAAACATAGAATCATAGAATCATAGAGTTGGAAGAGACCCCAGGGGCCATCCAGTCCAACCCCCTGCCATGCAGGAACACACATCAGAGCACTCCTGACAGATGGCCATCCAGCCTCTGCTTAAAAACCTCCAAAGAAGGAGACTCCACCACACTCTGAGGCAGCGGATTCCACTGCTAGACAGCTCTGACTATCAGGACCTTCTTCCTGAGGTGTAGGTAGAATCTCTTTTCCTGTAGTTTGAATCCATTGCTCCTTGTCCTAGTCTCTGGAGCAGTGGAAAACAAGCCCGCTCTGTCCTCCACATGACGTCTCTTCAAATATTTAAACATGGCTCTCATGTCCCTCTTAACCTTCTCTTCTGCAGAATAAAAATATCCAGCTCCCTAAGCTGCTCCTCATAGGGCATGGCTTCCAGACCCTTCACAATTTTGGTTGCCCTCCTCTATTTAAACAAAGAATTTCTGGAATCTTCCAAGATTTCAGGGTTTTTTCCCCTAGAAGAAGGTGGTCTGAGGAATCTGGAAGGGTTCAGGGCTACAAAAACAACTCTGGGGCCCACATTTTGGCCTCCTCAATATAGCTCTGTGCCCACTACCATTTCAATTCTGCTTCCATCTGCTTGTGTAAAAGCAAGGCCTCAACCACACTGAAAGATCTTAACAGGGAAGCGACCAATGAGAGTAATCCTGATTGTCACCAGACACCTGTTAACACATTGAAAATGGAAACCAACTGTCCAATCGTTGTGGGCCTTCCGAGTGCTCAAAGCGGTATGGGAATGGGACCTGAATTGTAATTGCAGCCTTTAGTAAGCGAGAGGAGAAATCACCAACATGATGAAAGAGCTGCCTTTATAGTCTACTCATTGTGGAGCAGTTTTCTTGTGTGTTCATCTTAATTACAGATTTATCAAGTGTGCCATTTGGAGAAGGACAAAAAAGAGACTTGCCGTCCTGGCACTGAACTGAAATTTTCAAGTGTGCAGGGGGGCAACCTCCCTGTCCAGAAGTGGGCAAGAAGCAGAGATGAAAATCTTTATTTCTTTGCATGCAGGGATGAATCATTTCATCAATTGCCTCACTGCTGCATGAGGGATGCAAGGGTTCCTGTGCAATTTTTTATAACTCTTCACACTTCAAGACTCTCTGAAGGAACATTAATTCATGCAAAAAAAGTCTTATCGGAGTAGAAAATGCAATGTTTGCACAGAAACATTTTCTGCACAAAAATGCAAGATTTTTGATGTGCAACATCCACACTCAAGGATGTAGAAGAAGAGCTGTACATGCACTTAATGCATATCTGTCTGCCCCAGCCAAAATTGGATGTAGGATTTCTTCAGCTGCATATTTGGTTATACATTCAGCTGTGCAATGTTACCATTCAACAAAGTTTTTCAGTCGATCCATTTATTGGTCTTTTTGACAGCCCAGAATATCTGCAGATGGTAGATACCAAGGTGATATGACACAGAAGGGGAGGAGTTGGGAGCTGGACTTTGCTCAATGACAGCTTTATCATGCAATCTGAGGCAAGGATACCAACACACTCTTCAGTCACAGTGCTTATGGTTCAGGATTATGTAAGGTTACCAAAGTCATATAATCAATTTTCTCCTTCTGGTATCCCTTCATTCTGTAGTTGATTGATTGATAGAGTCAGAAGAGACCACAGGGGCCATCCAGTCCAACCCCCTGCCATGCAGGAACATACATCAAAACACTCCCAACAGATAACCATCCAGCCTCTGCTTAAAAACTTCCGGAGAAGGAGACTCTACCACACTCTGAGGCAGCATATTCCACTGCCAAACAGCTCTGACCATCAGGAAGTTCTTCCTGAGGTTTAAGTGGAATCTCTTTTCCTGTAGTTTGAATCCATTGCTCCTTGTCCTAGTCTCTGGAGTAGTGGAAAACAAGTCCGCTCCCTCCTCAACATGACATCTGTTCAAATATTTAAATATGGCTATCACATCCCCTCTTAACCTTCTCTTCTGAAGAGTAAACATACCTGGCTCCCTAAGGCGCTCCTCATAGGGCATGGTTTCCAGACCCTTCACCATTTTGGTCACTCTCCTCTGGATATGCTCCAGCTTGTCAATATCCTTCTTGAAATGAGGTGCCCAGAACTGGACACAGTATTCTAGATGAGGTCTAACCAAAGCAGAAGAGAGTGGTCCTATTACCTCCCTTGATCTAGACACCATACTCCTATCGATTCAACCAAGGATCGCGCTGGCTTTCTTGGCTGCCACATCACATTGCTGACTCATGTTCAGCTTGTGATTGATTGATTGATTGATTGATTGAATATCCCACCTTTCTCCCAAACTGTTTCTTTCTAACCCACTGGCTGAGAGCATTCACAACCATACATAGAAATTGGAAGTACATTGGCATGAACAATCCTGACTTTAGTAAGCAATAATATGTCTTTACACTTGAGGATCTTGTCTAGTTCAAGTGCAGCTGCCCTTCCATGTCATCTTATTTCTTGACTGCAGTCCCCATTTTGATTAAAGACTGTGTCCTTGACTATCCCAATATCTTCACCATCTACATTAAAGTTATGTAAATCATCTGTGCTGATTATTTCTGTTTTCTTAATGTTCAGCTGTAAACCTGTCTCAGCAATTTCTTTTTTTACTTTCTTCAGTCGACATTTTAGTTTTGCTATTTTTCTGCTAGTAGTACGGTGTCATCTGGATATCTTAAACTGTTGATGTTCCTTCTGCCAATTTTCATGCCTCCTGCCACAGAGTCAAATCCAGCTTTGCATATGATACGTTCAGCACACAAGTTAAAGAGATAGGGTGATAAAATGCAGCTTTGCCTGACCCCCTTGCCAATTGGAAATCCCTTCAATTTTTGCGTATTCTGTCCTAATCATGGCCACTTGTCAACGTTGCGCATTAAGATAATCAAATTTAGCGGTACATCCATTACTTTAAGAGCAGTGTACAACTAAGATGATGTACAACCTTTTAAAAACACAATACAATTGAAGAACTTTTAGTACAAAAGTTAGAAGACAATCAATCCAAACTTAAAAATGCAAGTCAAAAATAATTTTAAAACAGATCTAAAATGCAATAAAATAGAAACATAACACACATACAACATTAAAAGCTCCATCTACTACAACGTATTAAAAATGAAATACCTCCTTAAATAAGATCTTTACCTGCTGGAGGAAAGAGTGCAAGAATGGAGCCAACTGGATCTCTTGGAGTAGAGAGTGCCACAACTTAGTGTAGCAGACACAGCTCTGTCTTTCATCAAAGGAGAACAGCTGGCAAGTTTATGAGATTAGCTAAGAAGCTGCCATTGTTCTATTTGCAACTTGAGGCAGTACCTCACTCCGCTTAATGCTAGGTTTAGGCATAATGGCGGAGAGGCTTTTTAGGCAAGTTTGCATTAAATTGTGCATTTGCAGTGAGAAAGGAACTTTCAAGAATATTCTAATCTCTTACTTACTCCCTCTCCAAAAAGGTCTGAGGATTCAGTTCTTTTATCTTACATTTCCTCATTGGAACCTTCCACTAATCCTTTTCTCAGTGAATGCACACAGAGGAGGAAGAGGGCACATGCTTTTTTCACTTCTGCCCTGTCCATGTTCTGCACACAGGCTGGAGTCCAACACTGCATGAGTGCAGTGTAAATATCTACTGAGATATGTGACATGAACACTATGCAATCTCTCATACAGAATAGCAACAACATGAAATACATGCCAATAACTAGGTGCCATTTCACAGTGCACAATACACAATGTATCACCCTATTTTTGCAATATGAGATGCACAGTAACTATGCACAATATACAATGTGCAACAGCAATGAGCCATTAACAATGTATAACACATAAAGCAGAATGCGCAGCTGCAACATGAAATGTGCAAGGCACAATTGCAACATGAAAAAACTAGGCACAAAGGGACATGCTGTTTGCACAACTCTACTCTCACTGCTAGCAGGAGAACATGTGTATTGTGCAGTGGGGATATTTTGGCCTTACATTTATAAGATGACTTAGGCATTCATATGTCCCTAGGGATGCCAGTCATAAACAGATACAAATTGTGTGATGTATTTGTAGATGAGGGCCATATCTTTTCCATTATTCCTTTCATGTTGTGGGTAAGACCAGATAGGAATGAGAAGATGCAGTGTGGTTCCATCCTTTTTTCAATCCCCTCTCATGGTAAAGTTAGAAATTTGGCTTGCTGCTCAGTACAGTGAAATAAATGTTGCAATTTGCAAGACAGCCACAAGGGGGAAGGTGTTGCTTTCTTCTCATTTGGCCCACCACTAATGAGACCTTGTCACTTGTGGCCTTTCCATCAATTCATTTGTCAAAGGCAGCTGGAAAGGGGTTTCTGAAAATGATCTTGAGGTCAAGGTGAACTCTACTTCTTTAGGGCAGGGCTTCTCCAAATGTGACCCAGGAGCACCAAGGCATCCAGCCCCTCCAAACTCCCTCCTGAATGGGATTTCTCAACATCTCTGGCCAATGCACATTACTTTGCAATAGGAGTTATACCAGTCTGAAGCAGTTTTTCAGGGCTTCCATTCAGTGAAAGTGAACAAGTCATTTTAAGTACTGATTGTTCCCCCAAACACATCAAAGGGCCATTTGCTTGTCAGCAAGAGGGTTTTTGGTGGGAGAATTCCAGCTTGTATTGTAAAATAAGGCCTGACTTCTCCGAGATGGATATGGGGTCCAAGCAACTAAATCCCATTTTGCTGAAGCCAACAAAATGAACTTGAACAGAGAAAAATGTAAGGTACTACACCTAGACAGAAAAAAATGGAATGCACAAATAAAGGAAGGGGGACATGTGGCTGGATAACAGTACATGTGAAAGGGATCTAGGAGTCGTGGTGGACCACAAGCTGAACATGAGCAGCAGTGTGATATGGCAGCCAAGAAAGCCAACATGATTCTTGGTTGCATCAATAGGAATATGGTGTCTGGATCAAGGGAGGTAATGGTACCACTCTATTCTGCTTTGGTTAGACCTCATCTGGAATACTGTGTCCAGTTCTGGGCACCTCAATTCAAGAAGGATATTGACAAACTGAAGTGTGTCCAGAGGAGGGTGACCAAAACGGTGAAGTGTCTGGAAGCCATGCCCTAGGAGGAGTGGTTTAGGGAGCCGGGGATGTTTAGTCTTTAGAAGAGAAGGCTAAGAAGGGACATGATCGCCATGTTTAAATATTTTAGCGGATGTCATGTTGAGGAGTGAGCGGGCTTGTTTTCCACTGCTCCAGAGACTAGAACAGGGAGCAATGGATTCAAACTACACGAAAAGAGATTCCACTTAAACCTCAGGAAGAACTTCCTGTTGGTCAGAACTGTCTGGCAGTGGAATATGCTGCGTCAGTGGAGTGTGGTGGAGTCTCCTTCTTTGGAGGTTTTTAAGTGGAGGCTGGATGGCCATCTGTTGGGAGTGCTTTGATGTGTTTTCCTGCATTGCAGAGGGTTGGACTGGATGGCCCCGGGGTCTCTTCCAACTCTATGATTCTATGATTGACCTACCCTGTACATGTGCAGACTATGGCAAAAGAAAGCTCTCTTCCTGATGCATCAATGTCTACTTGCCATTAATATTTATCAAGCATAACACATAACACAATTTAGTGAGGAATTCTGTAGAAGAGGAGGAAGGACTCCACCACTGAATTGACAAGGTGAACTCCTAATAGTTGACATAGGAAAATCAGTTGCTCTGTGCCGCCTTTGCCTTGGGCTGTGTTGATTTTCTTTTATGTCAATATTCTGCCTCTCTAAACATCAGCATAACCAAAGCAGTGTGCAAAGTTAAATTAACATCGTAAAAACAAAATATGATTTTTAAATTACAGCAATCAATATTATGGGCAAAAGTAAATAAAATTTTTAAAAAGCTAGAAGAACAAGAGAAAAGATTATAAGCTGCATTTTTAAAGACTGGAATGAAAAAAATTAAAAATGAGAAGATATGCAGGTCAATGCAGCAAAAGAAGAGATCAAAGCAGATCTGATTTATATGAGTTTAAGTGAGATGCCCCTGCCAAAACATACCCTGGAGTGCTAAATGAACTTTGAAATCTCAGAGCCATTGTCAGTTATCTTTTTCAGATGTGCTTCTTCTGATTGAGAAAGAGAGCTCAATGTGTATTCTCCTGATTGAGAAAGAGGGCTCAAGAATTTATGGACAAATTAGTTTGAGGTCAACATCTGGGAAATTATTAAGCAGAAAAAAGTTATAAAATAATCAGTTTTTGACAGAAGAGAGAGAAGTGGACTAAAGTAAGTCAGCACAATGGCCTGAATCTGACTAGTACTATGATGTAGAATAGACCCACTGAATTATTTACTGGATAATGAATCAAGAATTTGTATAAAGCCCACTGGCTCAGTGCATCTACTCTTTTTGAGACTGCTGATAGCATTTAGGTTAATATTATTCTCTGTGCATGATAACAAATATAGCAATTGGAACTGGTGGCTCCCATGTCAATGAGGAGTAAAACTTCAGAAAAGATTCTACCAAAATAGTAGGAAGAGATTCCTGACAGTAAGGGCAGTTCAACAGTGGAATACACTGCCTGGGAGTGTGGTGGAGTCTCCTTCTTTGAAGGTTTTTAAATGGAGGTTGGATGGCCATCTGTCAGGAGCGCTTTGATTGTCTCTTCCTATATGGCAGAATGGGGTTGGACTTGATGGCTCTTGTGGTTTCTTTCAACTCTATGAGTCTATGATTCTATTATTCATTCCAGGTTTTAAACTAGGCATTGAAGGAGCTTTCCAAGGTACTGAACCCTATTCCTAACTGGGTCCAGTACCTTGGATAGCTAGTTTAAAACCAGCCAAAATGTAGAATGGATCCAGTGTCCCACTGTTATAGGAACCATTAGTTTACATTGCCTTTTGAGTGGGTCTCAGGAGGCCAGATTGCTACGGACTTGCCCTGCTGTTTTAAGACAATTAACATCAAGTTTTAGTTCTGGTTTTAAAAACCCTCCAGCCACCTCCATAGCCTAAAATAGCCAAGGCAGTCCAACAATACCTTCTAAGTGAGAACTTTAGTCAGAACAGTGAAAGAGCTATACAAGGTGATCAAGTCTATTCCTGAAATCAATTCAGCATCTTGGGCTAAAAGCAAGAGCAGCTTCCCCACCCCCATTTGACGTGGCAACGAACATGTGCTTTAATAATTCCTCCCACCGAATATATCATGATATCATGAAAAGCTCCTGTCCCTGAGTCATTCATATGACACTTTGAGTGATACATACTTTCAATTTTAGGAACATCTTCAGACATTTTACTGATAATTTATTCTAGATTTCGACTTCAGAGAGGGCACCTTTCCCCCGAATATGTCTTTCTTTTAAAAAAAAAAATCATTTAACTTTTTAAATCAAAACCAGAAGAATAGCAGCCAGCAGCTAGATAAACATTTTTAAAAAGCTAGCAGAAAAATGTTGCAAAAGAGGCAATTTTAAGGGCTTTTGTATCAAGTTGATTATGTGGAACCATTTCAGTCTAATTTTTGATCCAGTTTTGGGCTTTGACTGTTGTGGTTGTTGACCATATTAGAAGTGGGAAATATACTATATCTGGAGTGGGGATCAGGCAGTCCTTGGGAGATCCTATATACCTCTTGGGTGCCCAGACCTTCCTGAGGACCATAAAACATTTTTAAAATCTGTTTTGGCACCCAGACACTTTTTTGTCCTCAAATGCCCTGTAGAGGTCAGATTTGTACCATAAACATTGTCTTGGGGACATCCTGAACAATTAAAACAATCAGTCCTAAAGGTGACCAGCTCTGACATTTATGGGTTATATTGTTTTCCTTATACTTCTGTATGATCTTTGAGGGGCGCTGCAAAGGTTGGAATTCCCTTCTTCCCTCTGCAGTCCCCAAGGCCCCCCAACTTACCATAAACCTCTGAAGCCCTCCTCCCACACACCCATTCTATGTTCCATGGTGAGCAGGCAAGATCAGAGAAGCTTCCAGCTATGGCCTCCAGAGGACCTCAGCAGATCTCAGCATTGATACAGTCATTTCGTGTCTGGCGACAGGAATGCAACCAAACACTTATCCAATCTTACCCATTCCCCATATGGTATGGCATGACCCTGTACTGAGTCCAAGGGTAGGATGGTAAAAAGCTTATGCTAATGTAGGTCTGCATGCAGAACACACAGAACAGAACAGAGCTATACAGGACTGCAACCCTTGTCACCAAATGACAGTTATGGTCACCACTGATGGTCCTCACAGGGGACCTGAATGTGCTGAAAGGGGTTGTCCAGCCCTATAGTCTACCCCTCTCATATAGGTTTACCCCAAGCTCTCCTGAACAGTAGTCATGGTATGGTTTGGGGCTTTCTGTCTAGAGAATGGATGCACAGATTTGTTAGTTATGCTCCTTCCTAGAAAGTAGGTTCCTTCCATTCAGCGGTCCAATAAACTTCTTCTTTCTTTCCTTCTCATACCCAGAAGCATATAAAAAGGATCGAGTATTTGATGGCCCACAGTTTGTAATTTTGAACTGCATTCAGCTTGGCAAGTTTTCACACGGTGTCACATTCTGATGTAGGGGTTTTCCTCCAAAGCAGAAAGAAAGATCAGCCCTGTCATCTAACCCAGGGTTGAAGAACTCTGAAGTCATATTTACTCAAGAGGAATCTTTCTCTGACCAAGAGCAAGTTGTGCAAAATAAGCAAGTTCTCCTTGACATTTGAAAGAGGGGGAATTTCTACATCCTTTCTAGGTCAATTAGCATCATCTAGCTTCTACTCCTACTAACATGAATACCAATAAGGATTGCCCTGGCAGCATAATGTTCTCTATGAAAGTATCCAGAGTTCTGTTTGTGTGCATAAACACCACAGTCTAATGCAAGTTGTCAGATGAACGTAGCCATGACAGTGTTAGGTATCTATATCAAGCATTGTGCAGCATAGCGAGAGCAGTATGAGCTTGTGGTGGAAAACGGGAGAAAAATACTCAGAACGCTCTTGTAAGGTTAAAAAAAAAGGAAAACTTACATTTATTGTTTCAGGAAATCCATTTAGGGATAGGAAAGGAGGTAGGCAAAAGAAGGTTACCTAAATTTCAGTAGAAAAGCCCCTAAATGCTGGCTCTCATGAGTGAATATAAGCCATCCTGAGGCAGGAGCCTCACTGATGCTGCCTTCCCAGACAAACAGAGACAAAAGGACTAACTTTTGGAACAAGGGGTAGTGACCTCTGCAGGCAGGCAGGAAGGAAAAAGGCTTGAGTACCTAGAACAAGTGAGACCATCCTGGTGTAGGGGTTTGAACACTGGACGATGATCCTAAAGAGCAGGGTTTGATTACCTGCTCAACCATGGAAAACCACTGGGTGGTCTTGGGCACATCATAGAATCATAGAATCATAGAAATGTAGAGTTGGAAGAGACCACACGGGCCATCCAGTCCAACCCCCTGCCATGCAGGAACACCCTCAAAGCACTCCCGACAGATGGCCATCCAGCTTCTGCTTAAAAACCTCCAAAGAAGGAGACTCCACTACACTCCGAGGCAGCATATTCCACTGCTGGACAGCCCTGACCCTTAGGAAGTTCTTCCTGAGGTTCAGGTGGAATCTCCTTTCTTGCGGCTTGAATCCATTGCTCCTTGTTCTGGTCTCTGGAGCTGCAGAAAACAAGCCCTCTCCCTCCTCTACATGGCATCCCTTCAAATATTTAAACATGGCTATCATGTCCCCTCTTAACCTTCTCTTCTGCAGACTAAACATACCCAGCTCTCTAAGTCTATCCTCATAGGGCATGGCTTCCAGGCCCCTCACCATTTTGGTCACCCTCCTCTGGACCTGCTCCAGCCTGACCAGGTCCTTCTTGAATTGGGGTGCCCAGAACTGGACACAGTATTCAAGATGAGGTCTAACCAAAGCAGAGTAGAGTGGTACCAGTACCTCCCTCGATCTAGACACCATACTCCTATTGATGCAGACGAGAATGGCATTGGCTTTCTTGGCTGCCACATCATACTGCTGACTCATGTTCAGCTTGTGGTCTATTAAGACTCCTAGATCCCTTTCACACGTACTGCTATCCAGCCACGTGTCCCCCATCCTATATTTCTGCATTCCATTTTTTCTACCTAAGTGTAGGACCTTACACTTGTCTCTGTTGAATTTCATTTTGTTAGCTTTGGCCCAGCTCTCCAATCTGTCCAGGTCATTTTGAATTTTGATCCTGTCCTCTGGCGTATTAGCAACCCCTCCCAATTTGGTGTCATCTGCAAATTTGATGAGCATGCCCTCTGTTCCTTCATCCAAGTCGTTGATGACGATATTGAACAGCACTGGGCCCAGGACAGAACCCTGTGGCACCCCGCTAGTCACTTCTCTCTAGGATGAAAAGCAGCCGTTGGTGAGCACCCTTTGGGTTTGGTCGGTCAACCAGTTACAGATCCACCTGACAGTGTCCCTGTCCAGCCCGCATTTTACTAGCTTCTTTGCCAGAATGTCATGGGGAACTTTGTCAAAGGCCTTCCTGAAATCAAGATATGCTACATCCGCAGCATTCCCTTCATCTATCAAGCTAGTAACTCTATCATAAAAAGAGATAAGATTAGTCTGGCATGACTTATTTTTGAGAAATCCATGTTGACTTCTCCTGATTAACGCATTGCTTTCTAAGTGATTAGAAACTGACTGCTTAATGATCTGCTCCAGGATCTTTGCGGGTACTGATGTCAGGCTGACTGGGCGATAATTATTTGGGTCCTCTCTTTTTCCCTTCTTGAAGATGAGGACAACATTTGCCCTCTTCCAGTCTGCTGGAACTTCTCCTGTCCTCCAAGATTTCTCAAAGATTATAGCAAGCGGTTCTGAAATGACCTCTGCCAGTTCTTTTAATATCCTAGGATGCAATTCATCTGGCCCTGGAGACTTGAATTCATCCAGTGTGGCCAGATATTCCTGTACCACCTCTCTACCTATTATATGCTGCATTTCCCCTGCTTCCTCCCCTGCTCCCCAACCGCCAGATTGAGTGCTTGTATCCTTCTGGGAAAAAACTGAGGCAAAGAAGGTGTTGTTCTGCCTTTTCTCTTCACATCACACACTCTCAGCCCCAGAAACCTCCAGCATAGATTCAACCAAGGGTTGTCAGAAGGCGGAAATGACTTGAAGGCAAAGAACAATATAGATCAAAGAAAAAAACAAAGAAATTAAACAAAAGGGCGGGCATATTCTCTAGGATTCTCTCTCACTAATCACTGTATACAAGCAGTGATGCCTCTTTGCTTCTAACAGGGAATACTATTTTGTTTCAGTTTTGGTGCGAAGGCAGTCTGATTGCAGAGAGACCACAGTTCAGTAACAAAGCACATGTTTTGCATGCAGGATGGCCTAGCTTGGCTTCTCTTTTAAAAATGCATTCAGCTAAAAGTAGATGTTACATCAGATTTGTGGCTTCTGCTGAAGTCAGCAGCTGTGTGGTTCTTCTTTGCTTTCTCCCATCTACCAAGGCAAAATACATGATGTGATTAGGAATGGAAAGGATATTCAAAAAATATTTGAGAAGTGGTCTAAAATGGGGGAGGGGTTGTTGCATGCTCAAAAACCCTAGTTAGGAGAACACAGATTTCTGAGAACCTCTGCAGTTCTGGACTTATTCTGTGTGAAAAACACATGTGGTTTTGTGTTTAGAAGATGGCATTTTCCTGTGCAGAGAATGTGTTTGCACAGAAAACTGCATCTTCTGTATAGAAATGTTGATCGGCATTCGTTTAGGGACTTAAGTTTTCACAAGGCGACTTGCATCTGCAGGAAATATTGCAGAGCAGTTTTGCAATGTCTGAATTCAAAAGGGGTTGCTGTTACATTACCATAGAGTGGAGCCAAGAAAGTGACTGTTTCTTATCGGAACCTGTTTGACAAGGGGACCCTGGGAGAATTGGAACATTCTCGCTGGTGTCCCATTATGCACCTTTTCAATTGACTAACTGGATTCCTTAGTACCTCTGCTATATAGCTAAGTGTGCACAGAGTTGCACAACACAGATCATGATAGAGAATTAAAGCGGTTATTTTCTATATAGAAATGTTATTTTCCTCACAGAAAATGCTGTTTTCTTCACAGGAAACATATTTTTACTCATCAAATGACATTTCCTGGGTTTAAAAAAAGTCTGCATATGGTTTTTTTCACAGAATAAGACCTTGAATTAAGAATAACCTTTGAAAACTGCAGTTTTTGACAACTTTCTCACTCTGAGGAGAAAATAGTAAAATTATTTATCCTTGCCTATGAGAATGACATGTACATAAATTTATATCCCTAGAGATGTCATCACACTGTGACTTTCTTTGTTACCTTCATTATTGCTGCTTGCCAGAGGGTATAAGAAATAACAGAACCACTGTGGGGTTGTTTTAGAGGTAAGGCCAGGCAAAATGGACACCTAACAAGAACTCCCTTAGGCCTGAGAACAAACTGAAAGAGGAACAAATCGAAAGACTGCTTCTGTTTGGACTGAGCAGGGCAGTTGATGACCAGGAAACACAGAGGTCCCTCACTCATAGGGTCACAGCAAGTCAAAGTCAACTTGATATAATATATAACAGTCAAAGTTTGTGAGCTTGTCTGTGTCAGGCAGGTGAAGACTTCATATGACTGGCTGTGTGAGGCAAGGAGACCTCATATGATTGGCTGCCTGTGAAGATTCCATGGAATCCTGGGACTGGCAATTTAGTGAGGGGCCCTTAGAAGTCTCTCCAGAGAGCTCTTGGGCCTAGCTGGTTGCTAGGGAGACAAGACCTAGCAGCAAGGAGGAGGACAATGTATTCTCTCAGAAACTGAACCTCTGTATGTTAACAGCTCTGAATACAGATTGGATTGGGGAATATGGGGAAAAGTTACAATGTGGTTTGGGGAATTACAGGCACAAGATATCAAATCTGTGTATTTCAACTGCATCTAATTCCTAAGGTAAGGTAATTCCTAAGGTATTTCTAATAAGTGTTACCTATGAGAAAATGAAATCCCAGGCAACACTGGGTAAATACTTTAGCGGAAAAAAAAAAAAGTAGCTACAGTCAGCCCTCCATATTCCCAAAGGTGAGAGATGCAGGACCCCTGTAAAAGCAGGAAAAAATGCAAAAATCAAAGTGTGTGTGTGTGTGTGTGTGTGTGTGTGTGTGTGTGTGGAAAGGGGGCCAAGGCATGATGGGATAGAATGGACACCCAGGATCTAATCGAGGTCAGGAAAAGCAGAGGGAAAAGGGGTGGTTGGGATGATAGGCCTATACTTCCTCTCTCTGTCCCCCATCTCCTGCCTCGTGTGTGTAGGGTGTTATAAGGGTTTGTGGTGTCGAGAAATTGGGCTTCAAGCCATTCTTAGCTGGTGGTGGGTTTTTAAAGGATTGTGCAGCCTGATCGGAGCTGCCCCAATCTGGTTCCTGCTCAAAAGAAGCGCCTGAGGTGGGGGGCAGGGGTTGGAGAAACTTGCAAATAATCAGATCTGCGAAAGTCTAACCCACAAATGTGGAGGTTTGACCAAATTTGCTGCAAGTTCCAAGCTCCAGTTTTTATATTTGCATAAAGCACTAATGTAGCCGTTAGGACCCCATTACAACCAGGACATCATGTGACACCTTTCCTGTCAGGCATCACTGGGGAGAGAGAGAAAGTGAGGGAAGCAGATGCTGCTCTTGGAGTAATACTAGGCAGACCTGAGTTCAAGATCTCAGGCGTGAAGCTCATATTGTTTTCTGGATGCTAGCTTCAGCTCCTTGGAAGAAGAATAAAAACTAAGATTAAAATAAATAAATTGCAGTCATAGTAGATGGTACTAAGCTAGATTAACAAACAGAAACCCTGGAGGAAATGGGTATGTTTATTTTGAAAACAAATGATTGTATGGGCAACTCGAAACATTTGCTTATGCTGTAGATAATAAAGTAGGTTTGCTTACTCTTGCTCTGAAGTATAGGACCCAGAGCAATGGGTTTGAATGAGAAAAGAAAGAATTTAGCAAGAGGAAGGGCTTCCTGATAGTATGAGCTCTTCAACAGTGGTCCTTATTGCCTTGGTGGGTGGTATATTACTGGTTTTTAAGCAGAAATTGGTTGGCCACCTGTCAGGGATGCTATAGTAGCGGATTTGCTGCGTTGCCAAAGTTTGAACTTCCTTGCTTTTGATGCCCTTTGCAAGTCTGTGAGCCTATTATCGGACTTAATTAACACTGATTATTGACCCTACCAATAAAGATTGATTGGCTTAATAGAAAGTAGCACCATATCTTCCGACAATTACCTATAGCAAGAATAAAATCGCAAGAACGCATGCTACTACATTGTGACAAAAAGATCAGCTCTGGGCATTGCCTGAAAAGAACTGAACATTCATTAAGCTGAAAAGTACTGATACTCATGACTGTCTGTTTGACTCCAAAATTCCACGTTTCCTAACTTCCTGTGGCAAAGCTTATTTTTCGCCATCGCAATTACGACCTTTCTTTTGTTTTCCAACCAGCTTTGTTCAGCTGCAGCTTTTCGAAGACAGAAGTCCAAGGACTTCCCAGAGGCCTTGAGTTATGAGGGCAGCTCTGGTGCTGTAAACATCCACTCGATATGTACGCTGGCCTCTGATTGGCTGTCCTTGGAAAACGAGCGAAGCATGTTCAAGAGGGACAGGAAACGGTGACTCCACGGAGCACCATAAAAAACCATGCAGAGGGTTTGTACTGTGAGTGGAGAGCATAGGAAAGCTTGGAGGGGTTATTTATTTATTTATTTATTTTTACTAGCAGCCCTCCTGTCTAATTACTGGCTGCAGTAAAATAATGTGCTTTATTGCTTATATCCAGGGCAGGAAGAATTTTCCTGAGAGTGCTGGAAGAGAACAGTATGTTAGAGAGGAAATAGTTTTGCTGAACGCTCCGTATAGATTACCTAACGTTAGTCGATTTACATTAAAATGGTGTTTGCTCCTAAATGGCCTCTACCTTAGCTTTGGCTTGCCATCATTCTTCTCTTTTAACGACTTGCATCCTGGTCTCTTGCTTCGTGGAACCACTCTAATGGGAAGTTATAGGGGGAGAGGGGATGGCTGTTTTAGTATTAAACAGAGCTGATGGACTGTTTTTTATGGATTTTTTTTTTTAAAAAAAGTCTTCCACCATCACCCACCTGGAATAAGCATCTTGTAATTATTCAGCAAGGGCTCCAAGGGGCATTAAAAATGCTTGTCAGGGAGACAAGGGGTTGCATCTCTTTCAAGCGAGCCAACCTGGCAAATGTGATGGCTGGCTTGGCAACTAGAGCCATCCTTCTCTACATCAGTTTCAGTAGAGAACTTGGTTTGCCTTTAGAGCTCTCGCTGCATAGGCAGATCTGATTGGCTATCTAGCACTGTTCTGTATGTGATCACTAATTGGCTAGGATATCTCAAGGAAAAAGAAAGGCCATTACACATAGAAACTGGACACAAGGTACTGGAGATGGGAGAAGTGAAAGGGTGTGAAACACAGGAGAAAGATACTGCTTAGGGATTTGGAGACAGGAGTTGCATTCCCCTCATTATAAAACTGCAAATGTGGTTCAAGTCTTGATTTATTTTGAACGAAATCCACAGAAACCAAGAAATCATGACTGCATGTATAGTATCAAGGTGTTAATCATAATAAACACCACTAGGATTGCTTGCTTTGCAGCTTACATGCTGTGCAGAACTAAATGCTAAATACTTCCTCGATTGTACCAGTCGCAAAATGTGGGAATATTTTAGCATGTCTGGAATATTATGGTTGGCATCTTGTTGGTGTCCCACACATGAATATATTCCCTTACATGTGCAGTTGCAATATTTTTTTTGGCTGTGGCACAATTGATATATTCATGGTTGTTTAAACAGAGTTCTGCAAGTGTGAGCATTGCATGTGCAGTTGCACATTTTTGGATGGTGCAAACCTTCAGTGAACCACTTCATTCATTGGGATTGAAGAAACAGCAATCATATGTTCTCCATTGTGCATTGGGACAAAAAGCAAACACACTGGCAAATATGCAATTGGTCATCTAATATTGATATTCAACGGAAGAGCAACGCAGCTATTGTATATATGTATGCACGTGCCTTTATGCCACCTGAAAATGATGATGATGATGGTGCTCACCAATGGCTGCTTTTCATCCTGGAGAGAAGTGACTAGCGGGGTGCCACAGGGTTCTGTCCTGGGCCCAGTGCTGTTCAATATTTTCATCAACGACTTGGATGAAGGAATAGAGGGCATGCTCATCAAATTTGCAGATGACACCAAATTGGGAGGGGTTGCTAATACGCCAGAGGACAGGATCAAAATTCAAAATGACCTGGACAGATTGGAGAGCTGGGCCAAAGCTAACAAAATGAAATTCAACAGAGAGAAGTGTAAGGTCCTACACTTCGGTAGAAAAAATGGAATGCAGAAATATAGGATGGGGGACACGTGGCTGGATAGCAGTACGTGTGAAAGGGATCTAGGAGTCTTAATAGACCACAAGCTGAACATGAGTCAGCAATGTGATGCGGCAGCCAAGAAAGCCAATGCAATTCTCGGTTGCATCAATAGGAGTATGGTGTCTAGATCAAGGGAGGTACTGGTACCACTCTACTCTGCTTTGGTTAGACCTCATCTTGAATCCTGTGTCCAGTTCTGGGCACCCCAGTTCAAGAAGGACGTGGTCAAGCTGGAGCAGGTCCAGAGGAGGGCGACCAAAATGGTGAAGGGCCTGGAAACCAAGCCCTATGAGGATAGACTTAGAGATCTGGGTATGTTCAGTCTGCAGAAGAGAAGGTTAAGAGGGGACATGATAGCCATGTTTAAATATTTGAAGGGATGCCATGTAGAGGAGGGAGAGGGCTTGTTTTCTGCCACTCCAGAGACCAGAACAAGGAGCAATGGATTCAAGCTGCAGGAAAGGAGATTCCACCTGAACCTCAGGAAGAACTTCCTGACAGTCAGGGCTGTCCGGCAGTGGAATATGCTGGCTCGGCGTGTGGTGGAGTCTCCTTCTTTGGAGGTTTTTAAGCAGAGGCTGGATGGCCATCTGTCGGGAGTGCTTTGAGGGTGTTCGTGCATGGCAGGGGGTTGGACTGGATGGCCTGTGTGGTCTCTTCCAACTCTACATTTCTGTGATTCTGTGATTCTGTGATGATGACGATGATATTTATGTCCAACCTTCCTCCCAAAATTGGGACTCCAGGTGGCTTACAATTATTTTAAAAAATACTACAACTAAAAACATACAAAAAGATGAACATTAAAATAGGATTAAACTATTAAAATGATTTAAAAGTACAGTGGGCCCTCTTTACCCATGGTCTCTGGCCATTAGAGCACCCACAACCTTGTCACATCTTATACCTAAAATGGCCACAATATGTGTAACATGATATAAGCATCTGTGAATTCCACTATTCTCAGGGGTTCCTGGAGTGGAACCCCCGCATATACAGAGGGCACAGTGTACACTTAAAAAGGTTAAATGCTATTAAACAGAAAAAAACCCTTTAAAACCATTCAGTCTAAAACAGTACAGCACGCTCAGCTCATTCTTTTAAAACTTTCTTTTTTAAAAGCTGGCTGGAATAAAAAGGCCTTTGCCCGGCTGTCGAAGAACAGCAGAGAGAGGGCCATTGTGGCCTCCCTGGGAAGGGAGTTCCAGAGTCTAGGAGCAGTCACTAAGAAAGCCTTGTCTTGCAGCCCTACCAACCATGCGTATGATGGTGGTGGGACTGAAATAAGAGCCTCTCCTGGTGTCCAGGCTCATAGATGGAGACAAAGTCTGACAGATAGATTTCACAGGGTTTTTTCCCTTAGGCAAGAAATAATCAGAGGTGATTTGCCATTGCCTTCTCTGAAATATAACCTGCAGCATGTGATATTCTTTGGTGGTCTTCCACCCAAGTAGTAACCTGACCTGACCCTGCTTAGCTTCTAAAATCAAGACAGGATCTGGTACCTTTGGGGTATTTAGGTCACACCGTGTGACTATGTGAGTGTAAATTTATAGTTAACAGGCACATTGTCCAATCACCGCTAATATATTGGAAACAAGGTTCAGGAACATTTATAAGAGAAGATGTGACTGAGCGTTGCCTTGATTTGCTACTTGTGCTTATCTGGGGAGGAAAAAAATAGTTGGAAATGCCTTCTAACATGCAAGACTCTCTGAAGGCTCAAAGCACGCAAGGAGGGATTCTTCACTCTCGTCTCTGGCGTATACTGAGCTCTGAGATAGAAGTGCGGGGGGTAAAGCTGGTTTTAGGACTGAGAAGGCATGATATCTTTTTTTGCTTTCATCTTTGGGTAGCATTGGGAAGCAGATGGACTTCTAACTGCCTTCAGCACAAAGTCACAGAAGGGAGGGAGAGCGGAGCTTGAAAAGTTTTTTTTTCCTTCAGAATTTGTTCCCTTTGTTCATTACACTACTTTAAAAATATTTTATTTGTTGCTGTTGCTACGTTTGAAAAGGAAACCATCACACGGAGCTCTTTCACAGGATATAATTATAGCACTGTGATTCCACTTTAACTGCACCCTATGGAATCCTGGGGTTTGTAATTTGATGAAACATTAAAGCTCTCCCACTGAGAATTCTAAATTGTTGCTGTTGTGTTCTTTCAAGCCATTTCTGATTTATGACAACTCTAAGATAAACCTATCACAGGGTTTTCTGGGGGCTGAGAGCTTGTGACATGCCCAAGGTCACTCCATGGATTTCCATGGCTGAGCAGGGAACCGAATCCTGGTCTCCAGGGCTGTAATCTGACACTACACTGACACTAATCCACTACACCACAGCTGGCTCTCAGAATTCTAAATGCCCTTCCCTAAACAGCAAACCCCAGTATTCCATAGGATGGCACTCAAAGTGGATTTGCAGTGCTATCATTGTGTAGCATGAAAGTGCCCATAGTTGGTTGTGTTCCTTGTTGTTTCTTCATTCCTTTGTTACCCTGATTGCTGGGGGTCCCGGGAGGGACACCAAATTGCTCTCAAAATTATACAAGTTGGGGAAATTAGTCAAAGAGCACAAGTTAGCACTGCGAGAGGCAGGGTAACGTAGCGAAATCTTGAACCCAATGTCTACAGGGTCAGGCCGAGTCAAGGAGCACACCGGAGTGAAATAACAAATGTGAATTTTATTAAAAATAGAATCAATCGGTGTATGCAACACAAACGCACCGAGAAACTATAGAAATAAAGGTTGGAGTGGGATAGAGGGATTTTAGAGGAGTTGTTGGTTTGGGTAATACTACACCTGTCCTGAAGCCCGGTCGGAAACGGAGACACTGGGGAGGGTGGATCTCAGCGCGTGGAGCTGAGGGGAAGGCTCGCTGGACAAAGCGACAGCAAGGCGGGATGCAAGCCAAGAGCAATCCGCAGAAGAGCTCAAAGTCAGCGGTTTTTATAAGGATAATTGTGACCGCAGGCTAGGTCGGACTTTGGGAAAACAATAGATTTGGGGCTGGAGACAAAGCCTCCGAAAGGTCAGATTTTGAATGGTTGAATTATAGCCAAATTGTCAATACGATAGCCATTATGCAAACGCGGAGTACTTGAGCAGTGTATAGTCTGATCGTCAAGCTGCCAGCGTGGGGCAGAGGATCTTTGTAAGTTGCGTGCATACATAATTGAGTACTTGCCTTGAGGTCTCCTGAAGCTGCGAGTCGGCTATTTCTGGCCTGCCTGTATTGTGTTGGAATATTACGGCGATTATCAGCAGAGCCTGTATGCGTGCTTGTCTGGGGGCCTCGCAAGCACGTGGAGGGGAATAGATATGTGAAGCCGAATCATTGAGATCAAGAGATATCTTTTTAACATCCCCCAAGCTCAGGTTAGCCAGGGCAGTAACACCTTCTAGGATCAGGCCCTTAGGACTGATTTTTTTTTTATTACCGACCTAATAGCTTCATCGTTTTGCAGTTTTGTGGTGATAACGTTAACGGTTCCACTACTCTGTTCGTAATGTTGCTATTAGTCACCTTGAGTTATATGTAAAAGAAGGAGCGTGTTTTCTGTTGCTCCAGAGGACCTGAACCAAAAAGTCCAGATTATAAGGAAGGAACTATCACCTAAACATGAAGGGAGAACATCCTGAAGGTAAGAGTTGTACAACAGTAAAAAAAAAAAAAAAAAAAGGACTCGTGGTGGATTCCCTTGCCAGGTTGGCCTTACAGTTCCAGCCCTGGGTCCTTTCACTTGCCTTGTCCTTTCCCCCCTCACCCTTAATCCCTCCCTGGATTGGGGTCTTGGGCTTCAAGGTGACCCCCCATTGTGGACCACTAGATATGTTGCTGGAGGGGGGGTTCTATGTAGTAAGTAGGACCAAACCCTCCATCAAACTTAATACAAAATAGACTGAAACAGTGATTAAAAACAAACAAATAAGTGGAAAAAGAAAATACACAGCAAAATACTATACGAACACTCAACTACTGAGTAATTTACAGTTCGCCAAAACCATAGTTAGTCCTTCTCCCTGTCGGAATTTCCTGTCTCTATTCGATCTGTTCCCTATCTTTGTGTCAGCTTTTCTTTATCTGTCCTCTGAGAGAGACAAGGCTCCGTTTTTATAACGTTTCTGTCTGGCAGCTCCTGCCTCCTTCACAGCATTCCCGAGCTGTGATTGGCTGCCTCCAGCCAGGCCATTTCCACACTACACTGTTATAGTGCTATTATTCCACTTTCACTTTCATCGTCCTATGGAATCCTGGGATCTGCAGTTTAGGGAGGGGCCTTTCGAATGCTCAGCCAGCGAGCTCTTGGACCTCAGTAAACTATAAACCCCAGCATCCCACAGGATGTTGAAAGTGGAATAATAGCACTATAACAGTGTAGTGCGGAAATGGCCCCAGACTTGCCCAGCTCCTCCCTTCGGAGGTCTGTCTAGAAAGATAGTTAACTCTCCTTAGTTGTACTTTAAAAAAATTAAAAAAGCAGGATAGTTGTCCATTAGGATGCTTTAGCCACTGAATTTTCAGCCTTGGCAGAGAGTTAGAGCAGTTGACCTTTTTGGTAGTCCTTCCAGTTCTATCATTTTAATAACGCTTTACTCATCTTGCATGAATGGGACCAATTTGTGACTTGAGGGAGCCCTTGATAAACTACCTTTCAATGGGCCCAATGGCAAGGAGACCCGTGGCATACTTAGCTTGCCTTGGGCAGGCAGCATCAAGAGCAATGTTGTGTTTAGTTCCTGGCAGCAGGCAGCCATCTGAATACCCCGTGATGCTCTGGAGAAATTCAAGGCATTCTGGGAGACTGAAACGGGAGCTAGCCACCTGGCACTGATGGAGGGTCCAGGGCATTCATCGGTGTTGGTCGTCAGTGGGGTGTTGTTACTCCTCAAGTATCCCACTGCCATGCTGAGACACTGGCCAGAAAGATATGGAAAAGTCTTCTCCAAATGTTTTATCTTTAACTTGACTGAATGCATCAACTGCCCCTCCATTTTCTTCCTAATTACATTCTTTCAGACATTTCAGAAACATATTTCATTCCCTCTCGGATAACCTGGACATGTGTTTCAAAAGCAGGTCTGGGATGTGTGTGTGTATGTGTGTGCGCGCGCATGTGTGTGTTTCCCTCCAATATGTAAATTTGTTCTTGGAAAATCGTCAACTAATTTGACTCTGTTTGGGTTGACGCGGTCCTGCTTGCCAACAGTTACATTTGCATACTAATTTGCCTCCCTTCCGTTCATGGAGAAATGGATGCAAATGATTTATCATTTGCCTGGTACCTTGCTTGAATGTAGAAGAGGAAATTGCTGCAGTGTCACAGGCAGAACCCACCAAACCACTCCAAATGGGCTCGCCGCTAATCTAATCACCCAGGCCATAAAACACCTGATTCTTTATAGACCGTCTCCGCTCCAGCTTCCATTTCTCAAGCTTTCCATGCGGTTGTTGGTCCCTCTCAGATAGGTTTTCTTTCACACCAACCCATTCCGCATTCTTCAGTGGGAATGGCGCTTTATACTTTATTTTTCAGGATTTTTTTTTCTTGAAAGGGCCATCTGCCCTTGGCTCAGGGCTCCTGTGATGATTTTTAAACTGTCCTTCTTTGACTTTGCAGCATCCTAGGAGTAGACCTCGGGGAGGGTGAGAAGGGGACCTGCCGTAGACTAAGACCAAGATCCTTGACTGCAAGGAGAAAGGCGGAATATAAATTAATTAATTAATTGATTAAATAATCCTATAGTAATGCAGGCATCATGCTGGTTTATAACACTGCCCCAGATTTGACAAAAGCTAACAAAACCTGTGGAGAGAAGGACAGACTGGGAGTGAGCAAGTGTTCCAAGGTCACCAAATTAATGTCATGGCTCAGGAAGGTCTTGAACTCCAATCACCCGAGTTGAAGTTCGATGCCAAACACTATATGGCTCAGATCCAGGATAGCTCAAGAACCACATCTCCTTATATAAGCCCGTCCAAGAGGCCCCCCTCACAATTCTGCCACCTTCCCCGTCACATTTGGTAGACAGAAAAGCAAGGGCCTTCTCAGTGTTAGCTCCCTGACTTTGGAACTCCCTCCCTGGAGAAGTCAGTGCAGCTACCCCCTTGCTCTTCACCGTCCAGAGAGTGAAATTTTTGCTAATCCTGCCGACTTTCAGGAATTGACCACAATGGGACTTTCGTGGTTGTGCTGATTTCTATATTCAGTTTTTTAATGATTTTTAAAATGTTGTCAAGACTTTACATTATTTAGTTACTTTTTAAAATATATTTTTATGTTTCGTACGTTTTTAATCTGTGCTCGTTTTAATTTTCCGTAAGCTCCCTTGAAACCCTACATTGGAGAAAAGGCAAGATAAAAGTGAATATAACAATCACAATTATACACTATATACTAGGGTTGTGAAAACTGTTTGCCAAAATTTCCCGTTCTTCTTCATGTTCTCTGTTAGGAAATTGCCAGCTTCTGAGTGGTTTCTGGGTGGCCGATATAAGAAGGTGCAAGAAACTTTTTTGGAGCCAATGTGCTGTAGTGGTTTGAGTTCGGACTACAACCCTGGAGATCAGGGTTTAATTCCCCACTCAATCTTAGAAACCAACTGGGTGGCCTTGGGCATGTCACACACTCTCAGCCCCAGAAAACACCATAAATCAAAAATGACTAGAAAACACCAAACAACAGTAAGGTTCCTATAACTTAGGGAAAAGATCTTTGGGTAAACTAGTACCTTTCCTTTTTGCGAAACCAACCACACACAACAAGCACAAGGCTGGCTAATTGAAACAAAGGACACAAACAGTCTATCCAATGTTTCTATTGTTAAAAAGGTCATTTCCACATTACATTGTTATAGTGCTATTATTCCACTTTCAACATCCTGTGGAACCCTGGGGTTTGAAGTTTAGGGAGGGGCCTTTAGAATTCTCAGCCAGAGAGCTCTTTGGCCTCAGTAAACTACAAACCCCAGAGTTTCATAGGACATTGAAAGTAGAATAATAGCACTACAACAGTGTAGTGTGGAAATGGCCATGGTCCATGTAGTACACTAGGAGCTATGGTAGTTTTTGCAAGAATCACTCTTACCATCTGGGCAGAAATCACTCATGCAAATGCCAAACTGCTACTAGAAAATCTCACTTTTGTGCAGATGAGCAGGAGAAAAGGTAGCATTGCCATACCTTCTAACATTCCACAGGTGAAGAATTGAACACGGCTGGCCAAGCAACATCAGAGTGTGGTCAAGATGGCAAAAGTTATTAATGAGGAAGAACATACAAGTTAGGAGAGGCTGCAGCAGTTTGCTTTTGTCTGAGCCTACTGAGAAGGGGAAGATTCTGCCCCCTCTTCTTCTTTCCCTCCTAGTGAGTAAATTTAATGCAAATTACTTTTGCACTTGGAACTCAGTTTGCAGTAATTGGAATAAGCTGAAGATAAAGGGGCATAGTGGGAGGAGGAAAGAAAAAATAGGACATTTTAAAAGTAGCTGTAAAGTGGGAGAATAGAGGGTTAATTGGGACTGTTCTTGCCAAATTGAGACAGTTGTAGTGTATGTTGTCTTTAGTAACATGAAATCTCATTCAGCACATGTGACACACATCAGCGCATATGATCAGTTCCTTTATTCCCCAGTAGTGCCGTCTTGTTTGGATTAAGCTTCAGTTTGTTCGTCCTTTGCCAGTCCAAATCAAAAGATGGAAGAGCAAGACGAGAGGATTCTCAGCCCTACCCCTCAGTGGCTGTCTAGCTTTTGTGAATGTGCAGTACCCCCAATTTTGAGAGTGGGCAACAAATCCAGAAATACATTGTGGTTGTAAATGACTGAAAATGCCTGCAGAGTTGAACATGAGGAACGGTTTCTGATAATATCAGATGTCGTCTTCTTCATCACCCCAGGCAGTAGACCGGCTTGGCCTTGCTTCCAGGACATACGTTAAAAGAACCCAACAAGTGGATACAGCCAGCCTTCTCTCTGAATATTGAAGCCTGCCTTACGAAGAACAGAATGAAGCTGCCTTCCTCCTGGCTTCAGTTCCAGCTTATTTCCCCAGTTCAGCCTCAGGTCATCAGGTCTACAATTGCTGCCTCATTTTGTTTCTGAGCTCGGATTGAATAGCTGGCTGGAACATCACAACAAAATGATCCCAATGCCCACTTGGTCCATTGCCTCAGAGATGTATCATACACTCACAAATCACAATGTTCAAGAGCGTCCTTCCTTTAGATGTCACAGCAGGTTGTCAGATACCAGCTTAGATAGATAGAGTTTGCTTGACTTTTATTACCCTTTGGGCCAGTTCCCAATAGACCACAGAGCCAACTTTTTTCTCTCTTTTTCAGAAGCCATACGCAGACTGACCAAAGACATTTTCTGGCGTCAGACGAAGGAGAAGGTGGTGCCCTGTGACCATCCCACAAACAAAAGCCAACTAGATCCCTTCAATATTAATTCTGGGATAAAATGTCTTCTACTGTATTTCAGGCAGTACTCCATTTCAGACCTGTGGTGCGTGTAGCTTTGTTCTCCAACACAAGCAAAGGACTGGAAGGCTCAGAAAGTATAGTTGAGGGTTGCTATCTGTGGCAGCTGGTGGTTTCTTCGTCACTGGGGCACTGGATCTGGTATGGGTTTTAATCAGAATAGTAAAGGAGCTATCTAAAATATCTTCATCACCTTTGAAAGAAATCTTTGAAAGTTCAGACTAAAACCTGGAGTGGATTCATTACCCCCAAAGACATGGGGGCCACTAGCCAACACCGGCTGCCACTGCCACCCTCCATCATATGCTGCCTGAGCCTAAAGGTAGAAGCAGGGCTGGTCACAAACCCCTGTTGAATAGATGCTTTTGTGTTAAGCTCCACTCCCTCTCCCAGAAAAGTGCTGATGATGATGATGGTAGGCATTTCAATGCATTCTCTGGAAGCGACAGTTCCAGCGTGTGAAAAGTTTTTTTTTTCTTTTCCAAAAGGTGGGTAGGAAAACATTTTCACTCTTATTTGATTTTCCAGCATCTCTCTCCATTACACTCATCTGCACGCCTCCCTGGGAGTAGGAAAAAACCAATGTATCCATTTTGCTATCTCTCTACCAATTGCCCTTTTTAAGCACAACTTCTTCTGTCCCATTTCTTTTTCTGTTTGCATTTAAAAAAAAAAAAGTCAAGCACAAAAATCCACGCTCATTTTTAGCTAGGCTGTTTTGCCTAATATACCCACTTTTTGCAAACACTTCCCCCAACAAAGCCTTTTTGTACACACCTTTCCCTAATGCTTCTGTTTTTAAATCCATTTCCCTGAATGTATACATTTTATAGAGTGTTTTTGTGGTTTTTTCCTCCACCTCTAATGCATCACAAAGTTCAGAGAAGTGGGGAAACCAAAGAATAATTGCATCCCCAGTTTGGAAAAATGGAAATTAGTTCACTTTATATGAAAATAAGCAGTAAGTACATTTCTTATTCATCGTTGCCTGGGAGCAAGCCCCACTGAACACAGTGGGACTTCCAAGTAATAACACACAAGATTGGACACTTTGTCTCCTCCCTCCGCCCTCCTCCCTCCATCTTTGTAAATTGTAAGCTTTAAGTAATTTTTACACACACTGGAAAGGTGGCTATTTTGTCTGGACAATTACTTTGAAATTTTAGATTCGTCCAAACTAAAGTTAGTGACGCATGAAGACTCCAGACTAATGTCATTTCTTAAAGCATCATTTGAAAGCCCTTTGAAACCTATTGTAAAATGTTAAGTCAAATCTTTGCGAGAAGATCAAAATGGCAAACAGGCACAATCCCTTACAGTACAGTTATGATAGCAAGGAAGAGGAACTCTGCTGTCGAACAGCAGACAAACAACTTCCACTTGGATCAGTCTGCATTGAACTTGAGAACCAAGAGATGCCTTCATAAAAACTTCTCATCAATTTTATATTCTTAGTATTTCTCCCGAGACAACATCTTTAGGTCTTAGAATGCTCGGATGTGCTCATTTCTTCATTATCATGTTCTGATGAAAAAATCCTTTCTGCCTATGGGAAAGAAAATCCTTTCTTCACCATTGGTAGCATTCAGAATATCTTGTCCCGAAATTCCCTGTAAGAGAAAACAGTACATAATTATCATGTTGTTTTCCACCCATGACAAACATTCTTGGATGAACAAACCCATGGTTGCTGTCTGTAAAGCATGGTGTTGAAATATAATAAAAAGTAGCTTTACGCATAGAAGCAGGATGAGGCAGCATTTAAAATGTGTGCACGTGTATGTTAAACAGCAAAGTGATTTTCTAACATTTGGTATACCAAAGTCAGAACCATCCTAAGCTATATTTCCTATTTCTTTATCTGGGTGTGAAAGCCAGACAGTGAAGAAACCTGAGAAGAAGAGACTCAACTCATTTGAAATGTGGTACTGGAGGTACTGGAGGAGATTTCTACATTTGAGCATTGGTCTACAACCCTGAAGATCAGAGTTCAATTCCCTGCTCAGCCAGGGATATACATCATATACCCTCAGCCCTAGAAAACCCCGTGGAGGTGACCCCTCAGGGTCGCCATAGGTCCAAAACAACTTGAAGGCACAAAACAGATACAATAGAGCAAGTAAGGCCTGAATTCTCACTAGAAGCCAAGAGTTCAGTGGATGCCATGGGCCAATGAAAAGAAACAAATGGATCTTACAGTTAATCAAGCCTGAGTCCTCGACTGCAAGCAAAGATGACTAAACGGAGCCTGTCATACTATGGACGTACCATGAGATGACATGACTCATTGGAAAATATGGTAATACTCAAAAAGTGGAAGGCAGTAGGAAAAGAGGGAGATTACACTGCAGGTGGATTGGTTCAAGCAGGGAAGGCACAGCCCTGAGATTACAAGAGAGCTGTAGAGGACTGTTGATGATCGGGATTCATGGAGGTTTCTCATTCATATGAACATCATAAGTCACAAACCATTTCAGCACTACACTGTTATAGCGCTATTATTCCACTTTCAACCCCCTGTGGAATTCTGGGGTTTGTAGTTTAACTGAGGCCCAAGAGCAATCTGGCTGAGAATTCTAAAGGCCCCTCCCTCAACTGAAAACCCCCAGGATTCCATAGGATGTTGAATGTGGAATAATAGCACTACAACAGTATAGGGCAGAAATGGCCAAAGTCATCTTCTGTAAGACATTCTGTAAGACAGATTCCGTATGACATTTTGTGCCATTCTGTCAATGCCTTCCCTTGGGTATAAATTTTTGTTGTTGTCATGTGCCTTCAGTCTCTTTCTGACTTATGGTGACCCTAAGGCAAACCTTCACAGGGCTTTCTGGGTCTGAGAGTGTATGATGCGCCCAAAGTCACAAGGTTTTCTGGGGCTGAGTGTGTGTGACTTACCCAAGGTCAGCCAGTGGGGTTTCCATGACCAAGCAGAGAATCAGACCCTGGCTTCCAGGTTCGTAGTCGAGTGCTGAAACCACCACACTGTGCTTGCTTCACATTTGCAGAAATGTAGAAAATATTTAAAAGAGACAATCCTGAAGGGGAGGTGGCAACCCCCAAAACCAGAGGCCAAAATACTGAACAATGGATCAGGGAGAAACAGGGAGCCAAGATTCATGGAGGACTAGAATGGATGATCTGGCCTCTCCTGGAAGCAGAATTAACTGGTAGAAATCTGAATAGGAGCACTTCATAATTCCCCATTCTATTGCACATCCCATGTTTTAGACATATGCTCTACTTCTCTTTCATCAAGAGTCCCACACTTGCTAACAAAATGAGGGAAAAACTGGTTCTCAGCTATAAATTTACTTATTCTCACCCATTCCATCCTGGTAGCTCGCTGTCTTCAAAACACTCCCTATAAAATATCAGAGAAAGGAAGACAAAAGCGGGGGCAAAAAACCTTTGCTAAAATATCATACCTATTAAAAGTGACTAGAGTACATTGTGTTGCTGGCCAGTGTGTAACCCCCCCCCTTCCCTCCTCCCGCTCTGTACTTTGTAATAGAAAAGGCTGCTTATGTGCTGTATTTAGCAGATGTTTGAATGCCTCTTGAGTGCATAGCCCGGCATGTCAGGACTCAGCCCAGAATTGATTTCCTTACAACTACACTCGAAACCCAACAAATAAGAAATTGCTGACAGGTCCTTAACAGGAGCAGAGCTGCCGAACATCAGTGTAATTAGCTGGGCATATCAGACAGTGCATATGGGCTGTCCATCATCGCTGGCCAAAAAAAAAAAAAAAAGTGTACATACAAGGAGCCATAATGATTTAGAGATTGTTGGGTATGTTTTTTTCTCTTTGTTTTTAGCAGCTTGTCTTAGTATGACTGCTGCTGAAGGAAGTTTGTAGAAGCAGAGTCTAGTGTGAGGTAGCGCAGGCTGCTTACACTTGGCACAGCCTGGCGGTGGTCTGATTCATTTGAAGTTAACTTCAAACTTCAACTTATGGTGACCCTATGAATCTCCACGAGCCCCAGGCATCAGCTGCCCGGCTCAGGTCTCGCAGACTCAGGGCAGTGGATTATTTGCTGGAATCAACCTACCAATAGTGCAGTCTTCCTCTTTGCCTGCCGCCTCCTGTTCTACCAAGCATTATCACCTGTCCCAGTGAGTCAAGGCGTCTCATGATAACAGTCAGCCCTCCACGTTTGCAGGTTTCACTTTTCTGGATTTGATTATTCACAGGTTATTTGCTGTCACCTCTGCTGCCTCCCTATGCCATTTTTAATAGGGACTGCAAGCCCCATGAGACTGAGAAACTGCGAACGAGGCTTGTAAGTCCCTACAAAAAACGGTGTGGGGCAGCAGTGGACGGGGCAGTAAGCCCCACCAGCCACCCACTTCTGCCGTGTGGGGGAACCCTGATCCCTCAAAGGAATCCACGGTGGGTTGAATATGGTGGTCACAGTTTTTTGGGTGTTAAATACGGTTTGGGAAGGCCTAGAGTTATTTGCTGTTTTTCCACTTTCACAGGGGTCCTGTGCCCCTAATCCTAGTGAATGTGGAGAAGTGACTTTATGTCCAAAGTACAACAGCCCCTGTTTAGTCATCTTAGCTTTCATGAAGAGTTCAGGCCTGATTTGTTCTAGGGCCCCTTCATTTATCTTTTTTTTTTCTTCAAAAATATTCTAATCATTCATTGAAGTGAAGGCTAGAGCAACTAGGGCTATTTCCACACTACACTGTTCTAGTGCTATTATTCCACTTTCAAGATCCTACAGAATCCTGGGGTTTGCAGTTTAGGGAAGGCCCTAAAGAATTCTCAGCCAGAGAGCTCTTTGGCCTGAGTTAACTACAAACCCCAGGATTCCACAGGATGTTGAAAGTGGAATAATAGCACTAGAACAGTGTAGTGTGGAAATGGCCTAGCATTCTGGAGGGGCAAAAAAAAAAATCACATTTTCAAACTTGTTACAATTAAAGTCTCAAGTCACTATCAGCCACCACATACCAGCTGGACAAAAGTGTTAGTTCTGTAACATCGTCGTTGGAAGAAAACAAGCTGTTGACTGCACACTGTTGAGTGTGTAGGTTTCAGTTCCCAAGAAAAAACATATTCTGCCAAACATGTGCATGTTGCACCCTTAAGAAGTGTCCAGATCACTCCCTCTGTCAATAATAGCTGTAGAACTTTCCTCCAGCACCCCATTTCAAACGCATCAATTTTCTTTCTGGCAGCTTTCTTCACCGCTCACCTTTCACAACCTTCCATAGAAAATGGAAAGGCAATGGCATGAATGATTCTGACTTCGGTATTTAATGATATATCATGGATATATTCATATTTAATGATATATCCTTAATGATATATCATTAACTATCATTGGGCACAACTGTGATGGAGAAATATAGGTTCACTTGAAAAATACACAGAAGATAATTTCATAGAATCATAGAATCATAGAAATGTAGAGTCGAAAGAGACCCCAGGGGCCATCCAGTCCAACCCCCTGCCATGCAGGAACACCCTCAAAGCACTCCCGACAGATGGTCATCCAGCCTCTGCTTAAAAACCTCCAAAGAAGGAGACTCCACTACACTCCATGGAGGCAGCAGATTCCACTGCTGGACAGCCCTGACAGTCAGGAAGTTCTTCTTGAGGTTCAGGTGGAATCTCCTTTCCTGCAGCTTGAATCCATTGTTTTAATTCAGATCCGTAACGGGATTTCATGTAAATTGAAGCCAAGGGAGAGAGTTTTTTAGTCTGGATTATAGTATTCATGAAGAAATGGAGCTGTTATTTGCTCCAGTACCAGAAGAGAATTACTATGTGTAACTTGCTTTCTCCAAGGGACAGAATTTAGAGGAAATCTTAATTGAGGAGACAGCAAAAAAGAAAAGGCCTAAACCCCCTTTTCCATTGCCAATATCCAGACTCAGACTGGAGAATCCAAAGGCTACATTTCACAAAATGTTAAAGAAATATCTGGAGGGTTAGGACAATAAACATTTTTTTCAAAAATCCAGATTCTGGTTGGTATGCATAACTAAGGCCCTTGCCGCATGACGTTGTCATCACTGCAGGGCAATGCATGGCTGCCAGTCCATGACGTGTGCCTTCCCATGAGGTCATCATTCACCCACAGCTTTCACTTCGCCATCCGCAGCAAATCCAGTAATGGCCCCCTTTCCCACCACGATCCCATTGGCTGCAGGGAGCTGACTGAGTGCAATGGGGAATGTTCAGCCCCCGATCCCATCCCAGCAATGGCAATGCTGGGATCCCCCTGGGAAGACCCACTATTGAGGCATCATGTGGTATATTCCTTCTCCACCATTCAGTGGGGCCACAGCCTTGTAACCACAACTGGAAGTTTCCTTTGTTACAAGTTACAATCGTCATGTGATTTCATTATGCCTTTGTTCTTGGGGAAAGGAATTAATTACTTAAGTAGCCCTGAGTGCACGGATGTGTTAGTTTTTTGAACTATAACTGCCAGAATACCCCAGCCATTATGGCCATTGACCTTGCTGGTTAAGTTCTTTGGGGAGCAGTAGCTCAAAAAGTTTTTTTTTTAAACTCTAGAAGTAATTAGTTGTTTGTAACTGGATATTGAGGAAGCTATAGCTCCCCAAATGTTTTTTGTACCCAAACTCTGGAGGTAATTAGTTGCTTGAAACTACAGCGGCCCCTCCACATTCGCAAGGACCACAAATAACTCCCCCCTGCATGATCTTCTTCCCATTCCCTTTTGGAGCTTCCCCACACATTCCTTTGCCCCTGGCGCCTGTTCTGAGGTCAAAGGGAGGAAAAAGACAAAGAAAAGAGCTTGCCAATACTTTCCCCTCTGACAGAGAAGGCAGAGTTCTGGTGTTCTAGCTATTTCTGGTAGCCATTTTGAGAAAGGATGGGTAGGCGCAAAGAGAGCACCTGAGCAATCAGCAGCTATTACACAGCAGAATGTGCAGCCACAGGGCAGAAAGGACATGCCTACAGCAGTGGGGAGGGCTTTGCTCACCCTAAAGGGAGAAAACAGCATCCATTTTAAACACAAGCCTTGCAAGCCTGGGTGAAACATGCAAGGCAACAGGAGGAGGACAATGGAGTAGGGGAGAAGGCAAGCACATTTCTCATGAATAATCAAATTCGTGAAGGTCAAACCCGCAAGTGCGGAGCGAGGATTGTAGTTGTTTCCAAGCTCACTGTGTGTGTGTGTGTGTGTGTGTGTGTGTGTGTGTGTGTTTTAATTGTGATCATACAAGTACTCTATTTGATAAAATAGAGGCAGGTGGTGAAAACATTCTGAAGCACTATCCAGCTGAACAGATGGTTGGTCCCTTGACAGCACTGATGGCCTGTTGACACTCCACCTCTGAATCTAAACCAGACAATGCATCTATTCCATGTGGATTGTAGCTGCCATGACGAATCAGGAGGAGAAATGCTTTAAGTGGTTTAAAAATGAATGGCGTAGCAATTGAATTAGGGCCCCCTTAATGTTCCGAAATGTATTTGACTTATCTACAGACATGATGATTCCTCATTTGGAAAGAGAATGATGTCTTGTGCTGAGTACCATCATACAATACACACACAGCTTTCTTCCCAACAAACTGTAGCTTGAATTTTCTGTTTAAAAAAACAAAAAACGAAAGAACTCCATTAATTTTCTTAATAAACTGAGTTAGACATTACCTGCTTGGAGAAAAAAAGTGCACTAAATTCACAAAATAGGTGTTAATCAGATCTGGATAAACTGGTACAAATCCATAACATTCCTGCACTCAGATCATTGGAACCCTCCTTTAAATCAGTTTAGCCTCCCTTGCTAAATGAGTGAATTAAGCAAGACTGGTTTGAGTGCATGTACATTAGTGGCTTCAAGCTCTTTAACTAGATCAATGGAAAATGAATTAGGCAGCAAAAGAAAAATTCAGTGAACTATCAGCGGTTTGGGGAGGAAGGTCTTTGTCTGCCATACCTGTTAATATTGCGAGCAGAAATATTAGGTAGAAGAATCTGTCCCTTTTGTGTAAAGATGACTAGTGTTGGTAAAAGAAGCAAAATAATCATCATCATCATCATCATCATCATCATCATCCACAGTTTCACACCTGTACCAGGGCCTGCTAAAATGCAGCAAAATCATAGAATCATGGAGTTGGAATTGACAACAAGGGCCATCCAGTCGAGCCCCCTGCCATGCAGGAATATGCAGTCAAAGCACTCCCTGACAGATGACCATCCAGCCTCTGTTTAAAATGTTCAAAAGGAGACTCCACCACACTGAAAGACAGCATATTCCATTGTCAAACTGCATTTACCATCAGAAGTTCTTGTTAATCTCTTTTTCTGTAGCATGAATCTATTTCTCCATGTCTTAGTCTCTGGAGCAGCAGAAAACTAGAACCTGGGGCAGGAAAAGAGATTCTACCTAACCGTAAGTGAGAACTTCCTAGTGGTAAGAGCAGTAAGAGCAGTTCAAGAGTGGAATACGCTGCCTTGGAATGCAATGGAGTCTCCTTCTTTGGAGCTTCTAAAACAGAGGCTGGATGGCCATCTATCAGGAGTGCTTTGAATGTGTATTCCTGCATGGCAGAATGGGGTTGGATTGGATGGGCCTCATGGTCTCTTCCAAGTCTAAAATCATATTAAATTTAAAGTTACACAAGAGCTCTTTATCAGGCTAGATGTTAATGTGGTGTTCTGGACATCTGTATATATGTATGTATGTATGTGTGTATGTGTGTGTGTGTGTGTGTGTGTGTGTCTAGGTCCTACATCTGGGCAGAAGAAATTAAATGCACAAACATAGGATGGGAGACACCGGGCTGGACAACAGTACATGTGAAAGGGATCTAGGAATCTTAGTAGACCATAAGGTGAATGTGAGTCAGCAGTGTGACACAGCAGTCAAGAAAGCAAACTGTGATTCTTGGTTGCATCAATAGGAGTATGGTGTCTAGTTCGAGGAAAGTAATAGTACCACTCTATTCTCCTTTGGTCAGACCTCATCTGGAATACTGTGTCCAGTTCTGGGCACCTCATTTCAAGAAGGATACTGACAAGCTGGAACGTGTCCAGAGGAGGGCGACCAAAATGGTGTAGGGTTTGGAAGCCATGCCCTACAAGCAGCAGCTTAGGGAGCTGGGTATGTTTAGTCTGCAGAAGTTAAGAGGGGACATGATAGCCAAGTTTAAGTATTTGAAAGGATGTCATATCAAAAAGGGAGTTGGCTTGTTTTCCACTGCTCCAGAGACTAGGAGAAGGAGCAATAGATTCAAACTACAGGAAACGAGATTCCACCTGAACCACAGAAGAACTTCCTGATGGTCAGAGCTGTCTGGCAGTGAAAATATGCTGCCTTGGAGTGTGATGGAGTCTCCTTCTTTGGAAGTTTTTAAACAGAGGTTGGATGGCCATCTGCTGGGGATGCTTTGAACATAGGTTCCTGCATAGCAGGGAGTTGGACTGGATGGCCCCTGTGGTCTCTTCCAAATCTATGATTCTAGGATTCTATGTTGTGTTTTGCCATTGCCTTCCTCTAAAGCAGCCATTCTCAACCTTTCTTAAAGCAGCCATGCTCAACCTTTGGTCTTCTAGCTGTTTAGGACTTCAGCTCCCTACTGGGAACTCAAGTCCAGAACAGCTGGAGGATCAAAGATTGAGAATGGCTGATCTAAAGCTGAGAGAATGCAACTTGCCCAAGGTCACCCAGTGGATTTTCATGGCTGAGCAAAGATTTGAGCTCTGATTTCCTGGAATCCTAGTCCAACTCTCAAATGACTATACCATATTGACATGCAGAAGTGCCCCCTTCCCCCCAAAAAAATCCTGTTTGAAATCTCATCAGTGTGGGGAGGGGGAAATGGAGTGGCCATAACCCTGAACAGATACACTCAGCACTACAACACTGAGTTGGAGAAACCAGGTTATATAATAAAATGTCAAATTCAGATATCAAATGTTCAGTAAATACTCTGGTACTTGGAGACTGTCTGGAGAATGTTTAACAGCCAAAGTCACTGAGAAGATATGAGAGCAGAATATTTGGAAGCAAATGTACTTCTGCTCTGCTCCCTACCTTTTCCATCCTGCCAACCTCCTTCAGGCTCCATCCAAGATGGTAGGTTGCCAGTCTCTGCATCTGTCTTCATTTTGTTTTTCCACTCGGGAATGCACAAACAGTTTCTGTTCTTGACTTCAGAAGCCTTGCTGCCTCAGTGTCTGAGAAGCTGGGCTCTAATGCAAGCACTGCCATTGGGCCCTGAGATTTATAATTACCAGAGCAAACATATAATACCATCTATTCACAATAGGACAACTGTTGTATGGTCCCATACTCAGTCAAACATCTGTCAAAAAATAACTATTCTGCCATGTAAATGAGAATCATAGAATCACAGGGTTGGAAGAGACCAGAAGGGCTATTGAGTCCACCCCCCTGCCATATAGGCATATACCATCAAAGCATTCCTGACAGATGGTGATCCAACATCTATTTAAAAACCTCCAGAGAAGGAGGCTCCACCACACTCCCAGGCAGAATATTCCACTGTTCAACTGCTCTTACCATGAGGAAGTTCTTCCTAATGTTTAGATGGTACTTCTGTTCCTGAAGTTTGACTCCATTGCTCTGTGTCCTAGTCTCTGGAGCAGGAGAAAACAGACTTGCTCCATCCTCCATGCGGTATCTCTTTTAATAGCTATCGTATTGCCTCTTAACCTTATCTTCTCCAGTCCAAACATATTCAGCTCCCTAACTCAGTCTTCATAGGGCACAGCTCCCTTACCTTTTTGGATACACTCTTCTGGATACATTCCAGCTTGTCGATATCCTTCTGGAACTGTGGTGCCCGGAACTGGACTCCTTATTCCAGATAGAGTATGACGAAAGCAGAAGAAAGCGGTACTTTCACTTCCCTTAACTTAGACATTATACTCCAATTGATGTAGACATCTTTGTCCATAGAAAGCTTGGGGAACAAGCCCAGAATTAGACACACACATCCCCTTGGCAGCTGGTGGCTTCTGTGTCAAAGGGGCAAGGTTCTGTTCCAGGTTTTGGTTTGAACTTCAAATGTGCTGTGCATCACACTCTGAGGCAGCATACTTCACTGTTTGACTGCTCTTACCATCAAGAAGTTTGTCCCAATGTTTAGACAGAATCTCTTTTTCTGTAGTTTGAATCCATTGCTCCACCGTGTCCTAGTCTCTGGGGCAGCAGAAAACAGGCTTGCTCCATCCTCCTCACTTCAAATATTTAAACATGGCTATCTCTCTGGTGCAAAGCATTTCAAGTGAAAGAGCTGCAGCGGGTATCTCTGAGACATTAGACAGCTTTTAGAAAAAAACTGGAGTCCCACAACATCTTGAGGGCATATAACTTCTCCAGCCTTCAGTTAAAAAATATTGACTGCATAGACCAATGCTCTGTAACCTCGAAGCAGGACTGGCTCTACTATTAGGCAGGCTGAAATTTTCACCCCAAGCTGTCGCCGACTGTTCAAATTTGTCAGGGACAGTCCTGATTAATCCTCTGTCATCCCACTTTTTCAGATGCTTTTAAAATGTCCCAGCTTCTTATTCATTCTCCCACTTTCCCTCTTTGCTTCCTGAAATTGCTGCAAACAAAGTCCAAAGTGGAAGTGCAGTTTGTACTCAGTAAACGCAGCAGAAGAGAAAGGAGAGGAATGGCAGAAACTTGCCACTCCCAAAATAAATGTCAGCCTCTTGTTTTTTGCGTTCCTCCTCTGTAATAAGTTTTGCCATCTTGACCAGTGTCCTTGTTTTCATCTGTGAAATGTCAGAGAGCATAGATTACTGGTGATGCTGGGAGACAATAGCTGGGTGTTAGAAGAGAGAGCCATGCGCAGTTTGGCCTGGTGTATGCCTGCAAGCTAGCCGTTGTCTGTGGTGGAGACTGCTGTACCACCACCGGTGTTGAAGAAACGTTCAGGTATCAGTCCACCTCGCTCTAGTGGGTGAAGTGAGAGGGGTACCATCATCACCTCAGGCAGCATAATGTCTTCAACTAGCCCTGCTGGAAAGAGCCATCTCCATGGGTTTGTTTGTTAATTTCTATATTCCAAACATTAGTTTACCTAATGATCCTAGCATCTACTGCGGCTCTAGGGGGGAGGAATGCACCAGACATTTAAAGAAGAGATGAATAAACTGTGCCATTTTGGATGGGCTGGCATTGCTCATGTCACATCTGCTTCCCGTCCTCTGATACTGATTTCTGGATTGATTTAGAGAGGTCCCTTTGTAATAAATTGTTTCATTCCTTGTTCACAACAGGGAGCCAGCTGCTCCTGCCTTTCGCAGCATGCGGGGCACAACTGTGTGTTTAGAACGCAATGGCAGCAGATGTGTGGTTTTCGGTTTTCTTGAGATTGGCTGCCAATTTGAGCCTTTGTTTCCATTTGATCAATTACAGGGTTTTTCCCAACCCCCGCCCCTCCTCCTCCTGATGTTCACATCATGTGTGTTGAATATACAAATGTTTCGAATGAGGGATGTACAAATCTGCCCCTGTACATTCCTCACTGTAATCAGCCGGTTGCAAAGAAAACTTCATTCCACATATGCATACTTTGCTAGCCTCAGCCCTGCCGCCACCACCACCAGATGTATACACTTGATTTCAGGCACCAGAATGCTACCAGACTAGTAGCAGGGTTCTGCAACTAATTTGGCTAAATCCCAAATCCCAGATGCATTGGTGGTTTTGGGGCTGATCTTTATCAGCTCTGGATTGGATTGGAATGGCCCGAGTGGAATGGGTACAGCCTAAAGGTGTTCTTGTCTAATCTGGATATCTAAATGGCAAAGATAAGCAGGGAAAGACATTATGTCCCAACAAAATCATACAAAGTAGATGTTAAGGTGGTGGGACACAGAAGCAGGGGAGAGGAGATTGGTGTTCCTCAATGACAGCTTTATCATGCAATCTGAAAAAAGGATGACAACATACTCTTTAGCCACAGTATTTATGGGTCACATGTGAAGCTGCTGATCTCATATAATCAGTTTTCTTCTCCTGGCATCCCTCCATGCTGTACTGGATCGATCAATCGATCTATCGATCTATCTATCTATCTATCTATCTATCTATCTATCTATCTATCTGTTATATTCCACCATTCTCCCTAACAGTCTCCTTCTAACGCACAGTTCTTTCTATGCAAAACCAGTATGTGCAATTCTTTCACAGAATAAGTTCTGACCTGCAAAGATTATCATCAGCCCAGTATTCTTCCCATCAGGATTTCTCAACAATGGGAAAAAAAAAATTCTAACATTTGAAAATATTTTTGAAAATTCTTTCCAAGCCCAACTCTCCTTCCCTTTTCTCCTTTTAATTACTTTGTGAGTAATTAATGCTGCCTCTTACAGTTTATATCAGTGACTCAGTGGCTGAAGAGTTTTTCTGTCCAGAATTTACATCTCCCACTTTTCCTGATCTGAACTTAAAATAAAAAAAAAACTTTTTAAAAAAAACTTCATAAACTTAACATGTGAAGTCAGTGAGCAGTGTCTTCCTCATTGCTCACTCAGAGTTTCCCCTGTAGTGAGTTATGAGCCATTTTCTCAGGGCCTGGATATCTCACAGAAGCCAGTTCTGTAATAATTCTCCAAGGGGATGAAAAATTAACTTGTCATCTTAACCCAGAAGAGAAAAAAATAAGAGTTAATCTTTCATACACCAAAAGGGGACAATGACAGGGATGTTCAGGTCACTCCAGGGTGTATCAACTGATCGGAAACATGCCTTCCGCTAGTGTGAAGTCACAGATGATGGAAAGCCAAATTTTGACCTGATGGATATTTATCTCTTGCTTCAGCAGCCATACTCTCTACAGGTATATCTCAGCTAATGAAATACATGTGTGCCTGGGCATTGCATCATTAACAAAACATTTGGTGCCAGAGGTAGAGATAAAATGGGAAGAAGAGGGCTAGGTCCCTAAACATTTCAGCAAACATTATATTCAAAACTAAAAATATGCCCAGGTGAAATAAAATGACCAGGTCAGGGAAGCTTTGCATGAGTAAACAAAGATATCTTTAAAAAAAAAAAAAGTTTTATTAAACACCAAAAGCCATATATATAAAAAACATATAAGGGTCGACCAATATATTAGGTATATAATATATACAGCATAATATATACAGTAAAATATACTGTCCACAGGAGTGTTTCTTGGTAGAGGAGGAATGGTATTCCATATCTCCAGAACTTGAAAACACAGGTTCATTTGAGCTGGGAACTTAATTCCGTGTAGCTGTAAACAACACAAACGGAATGAATTTCTCTGGGACTATTTTTGCCCTAGCCGCAATTATTTTTTGTCTGTGAAAGAATAACCTTGTACAAGGTAGACGGCTGAAACTCAGGGATATTGTTTGCAACTCTCAGAATAACAATGTTGTAAAATGCTTACCATGTAGTACAGATATAATTCTTTGCTAATTCCATTCATGGAGGAAGTAATGTATGATTTTTACAATTGTCTTCTCACAATGCTGATGTCTTCAAAAACTCCATAGTTTTCGAAGTCTATTTGCAGTTCAGGACTTACTCTTTGCCAAACGTACACAATATGGGTTTGGGGGTGTTTCTGTGAAAAAAACAGCTTTTTCTGCACAGAAAATAATGGTTGAGATTCTCCATCGCAGTCTGTTTCATAACTTTACAAATCTATAGCTACAAGGCAGAAAAGAGCTAAAATATTGTGTGCCTGGATTAGAGTTAAGCAGATCTTCCTGAAAGCTGAGAAGATGCCTAGCATTTGGGTTTGTGATCATGACTTGATTTGTTAAGAGCAGAATATGTGAAGAGAACAAAAAATGAAATAAAATGGAGAGGATCCACACAAGGGCAGACAACAAAATTATATAAGTCTCAGGGCTTAGTTATAAGAACTGATTGTTTAGAAACACGTTTCAGAGATGTGTTGAAAATCCTCAGTTCTTTCTTTGGAGCCTGCTGAGCTCATCCACCAAGTGTACACATTCCGGGTTCCAAGCTTTTTATTTTAAACAAAGGGCCTTTAAGAAAATAGATCTCACAATCCATATTTAGACATCCTGAATAAGTGCCCTGATTTTCTAAAATGCTGCCTTTACAGTGAAATACTGTTCACTGAGATTATCTGAGAGCAAATAACTTTTTGAAAAGAAATTTCTACGAAATAAACGGCTTCATAAATGGGGCTTCTGCACAGTCCCCCTTCCCAAACTGGTCTTATGAAGGTGTCGAATGGGAACAGTAGGTAATGTGAGTGGCTGAGTGCAGCCAAGGCTCATAGGGTTAGAAAAGCTGGACTTTTGGATGAGCAGGGACCATTATACCATCTGCTGTCCCTCTCCAGCTTCTTTGTTCACTCAGCATTTAGTTCACCCTCACAGAAATCATAGAAATCATAGAAATGTAGAGTTGGAAGAGACCACACGGGCCATCCAGTCCAACCCCCTACCATGCAGGAATACCCTCAAAGCACTCCCGACAGATGGCCATCCAGCCTCTGCTTAAAAACCTCCAAGGAAGGAGACTCCACCACACTCCGAGGCAGCCTATTCCACTGCTGGACAGTCATGAAGTTCTTCCTGAGGTTTAGGTGGAATCTCCTTTCCTGCAGCTTGAATCCATTGCTCCTCGTTCTGGTCTCTGGAGCGGCAGAAAACAAGCCCTCTCCCTCCTCTACATGGCATCCCTTCAAATATTTAAACATAGCTATCATGTCCCCTCTTAACTTTCTCTTCTGCAGACTAAACATACCCAGCTCTCCAAGTCTATCCTCATAGGGCATGTCTTCCAGGCCTCTCACCATTTTGGTCGCCCTCCTCTGGACCTGCTCCAGCTTGACCATGTCCTTCTTGAATTGGGGTGCCCAGAACTGGACACAGTATTCAAGATGAGGTCTAACGAAAGCAGAGTACAGTGGTACCAGTACCTCCCTCGATCTAGACGCCATACTCCTATTGATGCAGCCGAGAATTGCATTGGCTTTCTTGGCTGCCGCATCACACTGCTGACTCATGTTCAGCTTGTGGTCTATTAGGACTCCTAGATCCCTTTCACACGTACTGCCATCCAGCCACGTGTCCCCCATCCTATATTTCTGCATTCCATTTTTTCTACCTAAGTGTAGGACGGTACACTTCTCTCTGTTGAATTTCATTTTGTTAGCCTTGGCCCAGCTCTCCAATTTGACCAGGTCATTTTGAATTTTGATCCTGTCCTCTGGCGTATTAGCAATCCCTCCCAAGTTGGTGTCATCTGCAAATTTGATGAGCATGCCCTCTATTCCTAAATTAGAGGATGGGTGGATTTTCTCAGACAAAATATACCGTTATACGCTACTATGTTATGGTGGAAGGTACTTTAGGATAGGCAACTAAAGCAATTGGCTTTACAAAAGACTGTGATGCTGTCTCCCAAAAAAAAGGTAGCCAGGACCCCTCACTGCGCTCAAAGAACATTTTATTCAGGTAAGATGCTTGGGCCTAGCTTATCTCACTATCCCAGGCCATGTCCACACTACTTTGTTACAGTGCTATTATTCCACTTTCAACATCCTGTGGAATTCTGGGGTTTGTAGTTCACTGAGGCCAAAGAGCTCTCTGGCTGAGAGGTCTAAATGCTTCTTCCTAAATTATAAACCCCAGGATTCCATAGGATGGGGAAAGTGGAATAATAGCACCACGACAGTGTAATGTAGAAATGGCCCCAGTACAGCTCTAAATTCATTTGGAGAGATCCTACTCTCTCTTCCCAGTGTGTTGAGGAACAAGAGAGAGGGCCTTCTCAGTGGCTGCTCCCAAACTTTGGAATTCCCTCCTTAGAGATACCAAGATGGCCCCATCCTTGCTCTCCTTCTGGCCATAGCCCAAAGCATTGTTGTGCCATCAGGCTTTTACACATCGACCATGTTTGGGCTCTTAATGCTGTGTTGTTTTGTTTTTAAGGTTTGTTTAGCCTTTTATTGTGTTTTAATATCTTTAAGATGTAATGCTTTGACCGCATAAATTGGTTTGTTTTTTAAATCTAAAGTTTATACTTTTATGAATGTTTTTATTTTTTTTAATTTGTATTGTTTTAATGTCGTTAGATTCCTTGTCAGGAGAAAGCTGAGATATAATAACAACAATGTGGCAGTTGGAGAAACAGTGCGATGTGGTCTGAGTGCTGGTGAAGGCCTCTGGGAGATCGGGGATGATACCACCACAGGCAGGGAAACCTACTCAATGAGCTTTCGACACGTCACACCCTCTCAGCCTTAGGAGAAGACAATAGCAAACCTCCCTGAACTAATCTTGCAAAAAACCTCCTATGATTGAAGGGACGTAGGAACGACAGCAATGGCAAAAACAGCACGGCAGTTGACCAGCTGCTGTGAGATTAGTTTTTGTGGTGCTGCACCTTTTTATTGGTGTGCATTTCAAATGCTTTCAATTAATCTGTTTCATGATATTATGATTTGGTCCACTGTATTTCAATATTAGAACTTTGGGAGGAGGCACTTATCTGTACACTTTTCACTGATCTTGTCATAAGATGCCTTGAGTCCCGGTTTTGAGGAAAAGGTGGGATATGAATAAAGTAAAATGGATGGATGAAGTAATGAATGAATTCATTCCCACAGGAGTCTAAGCTGGACTCATTGTAGCTCTTTTAACTCTGGCAAGTTAATGCCTTCTTAATGCAGAGAGGTGTTTGCCTTTTAATAGGTTGTTGAAGAAAGGTCTTTTAATAGGACATATTGTACTTTCAGGAAAGAATGAAATGCACAAATATAGGATGGATGATACCTGTCTTGAAAGCAGTATGTGTGAAAGGGATCTAGAAGTCTTAGTGGAACATAAGCTGAACATGAGTCAACAGTGTGATGCGGCAGCTGAAAAACCCAGTGCGATTCTAGGCTGCATCAATAGGAGTAAAGTGTCGAGATCAAGGGTAATAATACCACTCTATTCTGCTTTGGTTAAACCTCACCTGGAATACTGTATCCAGTTCTGGGCACCACAATTCAAGAAGGATACTGACAAGCTGGAACGAGTCCAAAGGAGTGCAGCCAAAATGGTGAAGGGTCTGGAAACCATGCCCTATGAGGAGTGGCTTAGGGAGCTGCATATGTTTAGCCTGATGAAAAGGAGGTTAAGAAGTGCCGTGACAGCCATGTTAAAATATTTGAAGGGATGTCATGTTGAAAAGGAGCAAGCTTGTTTTCTGCTGCTCCAGAGACTAGGACACAGAACAATGGATTCAAACTACAGGAAAAGACATTTCAGCTAAATATCAGGAAGAACTTCTTGATGGTAAGAACCATTCAACAATGGAATATGCTGCCTTGGAATGTGGTGGAGTCACCTTCTTTGGATGTTTTTAAACAGAGGCTGGATGACCATTTGCTGGGGATGCTTTGAGTGTGTGTTCCTGCATGGCAGAATGGGGTTGGACTGGATGGTTGTTGTGATCCTTTCCAATTCTATGATTCAATGATTCTATACTTTTGGAGAGTGTGATTTGAGTGTTGGACTTCTACTCTGGACACCAGAGAGTCTCAGGGCCAGGACCTAGCATCTGGGAACTCTAAAATTGCTTTCTACAATAGCTTTCCCCATTCTCTCTAAGTGAGGATTTCTCTTTCTCTCTCTCTCTCTCTCTCTCTCTCAGACACACACACACACACACACACACACACACACACAGAGAGAATATGGGATAACTGGCTTAGGGTTCTTCCCACTGGCCTTTTGTATACATGATGTACACAATAGCTTTGAGTTCAAGAAAGCAACTTCACACCTAGGCAACTGACAGGACTGAAGAAGCACTGGATTTGCAGCAACTTGTAAGCTGTAACATTTCATATTAGCATGCACTAGCATTTTGTTTGATAGGTAATCATAACAACTCCCTTCTGTCTCCCTCTCATTTTCCCATTCAGCTTGCTAACAGATTGACCTTGCAGCCAAGTCTGCCTGCCTGCACCTATATCCTTATCACAGTTCATTACAATAACATTTGCTTGTTCCTAGCACACAGCTTCTCAGCTGATGCCATCATCCCCTCACAGCACAGTAAATCCGATTTAAGCATCAAAGCAAGGCAGCTATCTAAAAGCATGGCAGGGAAAGCAAAGCTGACGTGACAGTATCTATTGCTGGGGTATATGGGATGGAACATGTCCCACTGACGGGTCTCCTATAGTACATTGATTGGCTGGTGTTTAAGTAGAATGTTGAACTAGATGGGCCTTTGGGCTGACCCAATATGGCTTTTCTTCTGTTCTTAGATTCTAGGAAGGAGGTTGTGGAACAGAGACAATGTCATGGCACACCATACAACTGGCATGCAAAAATACCGAGAAATATTCTGTAACCTACTTGTCCTCTTTAAGAGAAGACAAGATTTTCTGAGAGCCAATGAGGTGCAGTAGTTAGACTGTTAGCCTAGGGCAGTGTTTTAATCCTCACTAAAACCCTCACTACACGATGTCATCATCCCAGAATGGCGACGTGTTCTTCCTGGTCTGGGAGGCATGCCATTGCATAACACCACTGTGGTCCCACTGCTGTCATGGCCCCATCTGTTGTGATCACACTGTATGCCTTTATCAGAAAAAAATCCGGTGATGGCCCCCTTTCCCACCACAATCCTGTCAGCTGCAGGCATGCGGTAAGGGCAGAAGCACTTGATAGTGCTTCCTTCTGCAGTACAGCGCAGGAGGAGGCAGCGAAAGGGACTCACCATTGACACTGTACTGTGGAACAGGAAAGAATGTCCCATCCACTGGCAGCTGACTGGTTACGGTGGATCCCAATCCCATCTTGGCAATGGTAACGCTAGGATCCTGCCTGGGATGTTGCAATATCGAGGAATAATGTTGAAAGGTTCTACATCTATGAAATTCATGGGCCCACCATGTCAAAAGGCAATTTGAAGGTGTGCGCGCACACACACACAAACACACGCATGCACACACGCACCCACATTGTATCTATTAGCCGTGAAGATCACTGGAGGAACCTGGGCTCCCTACTGACCCTTTGCCTGGCCCTATTCATAGGGATATTGTAAGGATAAAATAAGGAGGACCATGTATACCACGGTTATTTTCTTGGAGGAGGGGTGTCATACAAAAGTAGCTAATAATTGAATACATGTTGTTATGTGACTATTATGAGCCTTCAGGTCACCATTGACATAATTAAATCAATTAACTTGGGAGAAGAGGAAGAGGAGAGCAGAGTAAGAATTTCACCTTTCCCAGTAGGCTCGGACCAAAGCTGACTGCTGCGGCCTCTGCTAGCCTGTGTGTCCTTCCTCATTTTAATCACTTTTGCCAACTTCACAACACCCTGCTGTTGCTTGGCCACAGATGATCTGGTTTTCATCTATGAAATATTAAAGAGTATGGTGCTCGTTTTCATCTATGAAATATTAGAGAGTATGGTGTCACTGTGCTACAAAAAATATGTCTATCACCTAAAATGGCCTCCATCCTTCTCCTACCCAATGTTTCCATAAATTCCCCCTCTTTGCTGCAAGGTTTAAGACAGAAGGGTGTCTTTGTACTGACTAGTCTGAGGGCATTTCCGCACTACATTGTTATAGTGCTATTATTCCACTTTCAACATCCTGTGGAATTCTGGGGTTTGTAGTTTCCTGAGGCCAAAGAGCTCTCCGGCTGGGAATTCTAAATACCCCTCTTAAACTGCACACCCCAGGATTCCATAGGATGTTGAAAGTGGAATAATAGCACTATCACAGTGTAGTGCAGAAAGGCCCTGAGGGTCTAACACCATGACCCTTTTTGCACCTTACCTTTTCGCAGTGCCGGGGTGTGGGGATCATGTGAGCAGCCTCTTGTGAGAGGCTCTCGTGTCCCCGCTCCTTCAGCTCCGCAGCCCAGGCTCCGGATGCTCCACACACACGGTACGTGCACGCGGGGCCCTGAAGCAATGCGCAGTCGTGCACCATTTTCGGCTAGAAGCTGAAAATGAAATAGTGCGCAATCAGCGCCTGCCGGCCCCAGCAGCATCGCACAATTGCGAAGACGTCATGTGGACGGCTCCTCGCAATTGTGTGACGGTCCAGAGGCCCTTTTGCATGGCGAATGCCATGCGAAAAGGGCCCATGTCCCTTTATCCTATCTTTCCCATTGCAGGTTAATTGCTCTCCTCGGACGTCCGTATGGCTCCTATTAATGCCGACTGGAGCCATATGGGTACATTCAAGGACAAAATTTTCTCTCCCCCAACATTCGCCATCACCACCACTAATTACCAGATGTACAGTTGCAAAGTGACTTTTCTCATTATCACTTGTAGGAACAAACTTTATTTAAAAAAAAAAAAGATTCTGGCGTTAACGATGGCATTAATGCATGGAAGCAACTAATAACCTACTCCCATCTATTAATTGCAAAAAAAAAAATCTTATTTATTTAGACTTTGTCTCTGTGTGCTCTCAAGCACTCGAGTTAAGTTGCAATGTATACACGGCACATGTTTATCCTTGCAAAATAAAAACTTTTCCAGGGTTAGGTCAGGCTACTAGAAAAGTACATTGCTCAAAAACAGCATTAAATTTTCACAAAACTGTTCTACAACAAACCATTTTCCTCTAGGAATTAGTATACATAGAATCATAGAATCATATAGCTGGAAGAGACCACAAGAGCTATCCAGTCCAACCTCCTGCCATGCAGGAATGCACAATCAAAGCAGATGGCCATCCAACCTCTGTTTAAAAGCCTCCCCAGAAGGATACTCCACCACACTCCAAGGCAGTATATTCCACTGCCGGACAGCTCTGACCATCGAGAAGTTCTTCCTGAGATTCAGGTGGAAACTCTTTTCTTGTAGTTTGAATCCGTTGCTCCTTGTCCTAGTCTCTGGAGCAGCAGAAAACAAGCCCCCTCTTTCCTCAACATGACATCCCTTCAAGTATTTAAACGTGGCTATCATGTCCCCTCTTAACCTTCTCTTTTGCAGATTAAACATACCCAGCTCCCTGAGCAGCTTCTCATAGGGCATGGCTTCCAGACCCCAGTTCCTTCCGTAGGGAGCTGCTCCGGTGCAGAGGGGAGCACTGGAGACACACTCTCATCCCGGCAGAGGTGCTGCCAGGATTGGGACCAGCTGATGATGGATTCAGGTAGGATGTGGAATGGGCCTATGACTGTTGATCCACCATTCAGCAATTGAGTCGATGTGTTTCCTTTAATTGGGACTACTAAAAAGGATTCAGGCTAGTGGAATCATTTGTTTCCTCCTGCAGTTTAAACATTTTAAAATGTATAGCAATTATGAGAGCAGGATTCACAGCAGTGTCCTGTGATTTTTTTTTCCTAAAAAGAAAGTTTTCCTCTGTCTGCACCGCTAACGTGAAAAAAAAAGCCGCTGAGATACGCCTTCCAAAATGTTTTCAAAGTCACCAGTGACAAATTATACTGAATTCAATTCAATTAAGGCAATGGGCCTAATGTTCCTAATTAGAATTTTTTTCCTGAGCCAGGCTGAGGATTTCAGCTGCAGGCAGAAGCCGCAAATAGGGGGTTTGTCCAACTCTTGTGAATCCTATAATAAAGCATTTCTTATTTTGTTTTTTGTTAAAGACTGTTGGGAAGTAATATTTTACAGGTGACAGTGTTACCTGGCTCCATCTCTTTTATGTTTCTGGCAGGTAGCCAAAACAGTGGTATTCTGCATAGCTTTTAATGTCTGGAACTACTCAGTTTTACGGCTGTATTTTAGGATTGTTTTAAGCTACTTTTAAAGATTTGTAAAGAGCACCTTAATGTGTTTTTAATTTTTTTTTATTTTTGCATCGTTTTAATTGTTTTTGTTTGTTCATCACTCTCAGGAGCCCTTGTGCGTTGAGAGACAATACAGAGATATCTTAAATAAATAAAATAAATGCCTGCAACCAGTTCCTTTCGGGTGCAACTTGAACACAATGCTGCATGCAATGTAAAGCAATAAATACAGAGTTGTTGCTTTCGTTGCTGCAATGAGTGAGGCTTATTTTGCATCTCTTCAACATTTCAGAGCTGAAAACTGGGACACATGAGGATAAGCAATATCAGAGAGTTGCCAAGATGGCAAAGGGTATTAATGAAGGAGAACACACATGTTAGAAGCAGCTGCAGCAGCTTGCTTTTGCCTAAGCAAAAGCTGGGAAAGGCAAGAAACTGCTTCTTCCTTTCCTCTTCTCTTTCTGAGTTAGCTAAGTACAAACTACTTTTGCGCTTCGAACTCGGTTTACAGGAATTAGAGTAATCGGAGGAGAAAGCGGGAGGAGGAGAGAGGAAACCAGGACATTTTAGAAGCTAAAAACTAGGATGACAAAGGATTCATTGGGACTGCCTCCACCAAACTAGGACAATTGGCAGGTACAGAGCTAGAAAATATTTTGGAAGGTGGGACGTGGCTACTCTAACGTTTTACTTTAAAACAAAGCCATTCCCTACCTCAAAGCAGTTCATGACCTTTTATTTTATTTTATTTTATTTTATTTTATTTTATTTTTCTGGCTGCATCATCCACTGCACACTGTTCTTCAGAAAGCAACCTGTGGGAAGGGGGAATGTGTCACTCAGCATGATGGGTTTTGGCACTGGGCTGAAGCTGTCAGAATGAACAGCTGAGATCCAACGTTGTGCTTGCACAGTGTAAATCTACACTCAGATGGCTACATGGTGGCTGGGCTAAATCACTCTTCTGCTAGCCCAGGAAGAGCCAATGAGCTGCCTAAGGAGGCGAGCCCATGCTTAGACCACGATAATATGCTGCTCCTTCTTCTGCCTTTGAGGGGGCCCTCAGCCTGGCAGTGCCAGTTTTGGCTACTCCCAATAATGACCTTTCTGCTGGTGTGGTCTTACCCCTATATAGTATTTTTCCCCACGTTTTTTTAATACACTGGAATGTCTGTGGGCATGCGGAAAAGTCTTTGGACCCTGTGAGAGCTTCAGCATTAAGATTTTCAGTTCACATGTCTCCAACCTGGTGCTCTCCAAATGTTTGGAATTACAACTCCCATCATCTCTAAGCACTAGGACTTGTAAATCAGGATGGTACCCCTTCATAAAGGTTATTTCATCATTTCTCCCCTATTTGATAATCTTCTCAACTAAAATTTCAAAAATAATTATAAATTGATGTGATCCCACCTGTAGAAATCTTTAAACTGAGGGCATTGTGGGGGGATCTAAATCAGCAGCCGAAAGGAAGGAAGGAAGGAAGGAAAGAAGGAAGGAAGGAAGGAAAAGGGAGATAAAACATCTATAACAACAGTTCAAAGCTCTCTCCAGTTGATGCCACACTCTCATAATCTAGGGCAGCAGCCCAAGCTAACTTTCTACTTTGTGCCACTTTCCCCAAACTAGTTTTTTGCCGCTGTGGTCTCCAAACAGCATGAGATATTATGGATGATATACATGGCAATGGGAGGCTAATTAAAATTCGAGCAAAGCTTCAGTATTGCAGCTCAGGGTGGGGAGGGTGGGAAGTTCATTAGCATGAGTTATCTTTCTCTTTATAGTTTCTTGTTTCCTTAAACTGTATGTCTGAAAATAAAGCCGTAAAAAAGTAAACGTTGGCTGAACGCCAACAGTGTCTTGCTTCCTCTGTCCCCGGATTCAAGAGCCAGTTTGTGTGCAGTTCAGAGGCAAATCTTGGGAAAGTCATAGGCCCTTTCCGCAGCATACCGCAATATTGGATGGTTCCATGTTCATCACAGTATTGCCATTTCCAAGTTAGAACTGGTATTAAAACCCTATTTTCCGCAGGCCTCTGGCATCAGCGTATGAGCACTGGCATTGAAATTGGTGTGTCTTCCGCAGCACAGCGTCCCTGGCCATTCCCCGTGCCACCTCTCCCTGTCCTGTCTCCCTCCCACAGCTCCTGATTGGTCTTTTTAATTTTTTTTCCTCAGAAGCCGTGCTAACGTTAGTACAGTAGACTGGGCTAACTGGATCATATCAGCCAGCTATAGGATACGATCGTGGTAATGGCAATAAAGGGATTTTTTAAAAAAATAAAATTCAAAGGAGACATGCAAAATGATCATACCACATGGTGGTGGTGGGTATCGAAATTACCACACCATGTGCTCTTTTATCCCTTTCCCCTTCTGTGTTGAACGCTGACACAACGGAAGCGGCCAGCGGCTGCTGGGCAGAAGTTGCCCTGGGAGTCGCTGAGGGAGGGACAGACTGGGAACACGCACAGCCCACCTACTGCTGGATGAGTGATGAGAGGAAGCCAACCTGGAGGAACCGCACTCACCCAGCGGACACAATTGTCACATGAAAGGGAGGTCAATGATGATTTCTTCCTGTCAATGACAAAGAACTGATTAGGCACACTTGGGGATAGGATAGCAGCTGGCTAGCAGCAATGTCGTTCAGTAAGACAGCTCCTAGACCGGGAGCAAGGCATGGCTGAAGTGGGTTGATGATGTCATGTGGAAAGGGCCATAGTCTTTGAGTGTAGCCAGGAGAATCCCATGATCAGCATGACCGCTGCCATGGCCAGCACTGTCCAGACAGTAGAGTGAACAATTTCCTATCCAATGCCGCTCCCATATTGAATTGGAAGCAAAAGACTCACTCTTGCATGGGTGAGCCAATTCACATACACCACCACTATGCCCACAGCTATGCCACATCTCGCTGGAGACCGCCCACTCATATAGGCTAGAATCCTGTTGCTATGCTGCATGCGTGTGAGACCCCCTACAAAAGCAGTTGGACATTTTTGTACAACAGGGAGTGTCCATACTTAGTTTCAGATGGCCGAAGTGGAGTTCCATATGCAGGACCATGCTGATAAACATTTAATTTTGTAGCTGGTTGCACATTCAGTTTTTTTTCCCCCGGTTACATAATAGTGTCACTCAACCCAAGGACTGCATTGCCGAATCTGTGTGTAACTGCACTCAAGAGATTTATATGCACAACCCCAATACAGGATTTGGTCCTAATCTACTAATATATAAAAGTCAAAGTTTGTGTCAGGAGAGAAGACCTCAAATGATTGTCTGCCTAAGGAGATCCTATGGAATCCTGGGGTTTGCAGTTTAGGGAAGGGCCTTTAGAATTCTCAGCCAAACAGCTCTTGGGCCTCAGTCAACTGTGTTTGTCTTGAATAGGCCGCTTGCTATAGAGACAAGGCCTAGCAGCAAGGAGGAAAGCAGCGTATTCCCTCAGGAACCCAACCTCTGTATGTTAATAACTCTGAATACAGATTGGAATGGGGAATATGGGGAAAAGTTACACGTACTGGACAAGACAGTTTGGGGAATTAGAGACACAGGATCTCAAATCTTTCTAACAATATTATCTACGAGAAAATAAAATCCCAGGCAACACCGGGTATATATGCAAGTGTTATATAAATCCCTCCTTCTCATAGAAAAGCTGAGCGGGTGAGTGCCAACTGTTACTGCCCTGGTTAGCCCGAGCTTTGGGGATATAAAAAGATATCTATTGATATCAATAATTCGGCTTCACATATCCCTTCCACGTGCTTGCGAGGCCCCCGGACAAGCACGCACACAGGCTCGGCCGATAATCGCCGTAATATTCCTAGACAATACAGGCAGGCCAGAAAACAGCCGACTCGCCACTTTAGGAGACCTCAAGGCAAGTACCTCCATTAGGTATGCGAGCAACTCTCAAAAGATCCTCTGCCCCATGCTGGCAGCTTGATGATCGAGCTGTACAACGCTCAAGTATTCCGCGTTTGCATACCGGCTACTCTATTGATAAATTTGGCTCTAATTCAATCATTCAAATTCTGACCTTTTGGAGGCTTTGTCTCCAGCTCCAAATCTATTGTTTTCCCCTAAGTCCGACCTAGCCTGCGGTCACAATTCTCCTTATAAAAACCCCCGACTTTGAGCGCTTCTTTGGATCGCTCCCGAGTGCCAGACCACCTTGCTGCTGCATCGCTTAGTGAGCTTCCCCTCAGCTCCACGTGCTGAGATACATCGAACCCCAGCTTCGCTCTCCATTTTCTCCCGGACTTCAGGACAGGTTTCATATCACCCGAACCAACTATCCCTCTGAAAATCCCGCTATCTTATTCACACCTTTATTTTCCTTAGTTATCTGTGTGCTTGTGTTGCTTACATTGTGTGCCTGTATTTAATAAAGATCATTCATTATTTTCCAACCGGTTTGCTTCTTGACTTGGCCTGACCCCGTAGACACTGGGTTGCAAGATCCTGCTAAGTTACCCTGCCTCTTGTTTTGCCAACTTGTACTCTGAACTAATTTCCCGAACTTCTATAATTTTGATAGCAATTTGGTGTCCCTCCAGGGACCCCCAGAGAACAGGGTAACACAACATAAATGGAGCCAAAACTGAGTAAAAGGGAAGAGGAACCAACAGGTTCAGGAATTCTCTAATTTTTACAGAAATGAAAAAACATGTTTAAAAATACATAAAGGGCATCTTTTTTTAAAAAAAAAGGAAAGGATGTGCTGAAAATTGGAGATGGCTACATTATGATGGCCTCTTGTGTCTTGAACAAGATAAGTGGGAGTTTGATTCAAGTGAGATGCTTTTTAAGGAAGGGAAAGATCTTAATTGGTTTGCTTATGCACAACTTAAAAGAAAGATTTAATCACAAGAACAGATATTTTGTCACAGAGTTCAGAGAAAATGAGTTCTATCTAGAGCTGCATAAAGGTGATGACCATGTAATCAAAAAAGTGTCCAAATGCCTTTGGAAACTAGAAACGGAGGATAAACCTATCAAGGAGTTTATCATAAGAAGGGCCCCAAATTTTGGGCATCATGTTCAAATGGAGGAATGGGGAAAATGTAGTCTAAAGACAAAAATTGACTCTGTGCAGTAATCTAAAAGAAAGCATGTATACTATGATGTAGAGATGGTATTTAACCCCAAATAAATTATCAAAAATATCTAAAACCATTTCAAGTCATTGTTGGGAATGTCAAGATAAGGAGGGCTCTTTTTTCCATATGTGGTGGACTCGTACAAAGGCAAAATGTTGTTGGTCTAAGATTTATGTGTAAATTCCAAAAATCTCAAAGATGGATTTTATAATGGCACCGGAAAGGATGGTGCTGGTTATTCTAGATAAGAATTTGCATAGTAAATATGGATTACTTTTGAGCTATATGATAACAGCTGCAAGAATACTGTTTGCTCAAACCTGGAAATAGGCTGATAGATTGTTGAAGCAACTGAGTTATCCCAAATGGCTGAATTACCATGAGTTCTAAAGGATAAGCCATTTGAAGATTTCTTGAAAGATTAGACTTTTCAGGCAATAAGAAATCTAGCAATGCAAGAATTTGTGGATATAGTTACTAGCAATACTAATAACGTTGCTTAGTTAGATCTGTAATGATAGAATACTGGCTTTTTTTTCCCTTTATTTTTTCGTTTTCAGTACAGTTTGACCTGGGGGTGGTCAGAGCTCCTTGGTGTTTTAGTAAGTTAGTGTTTAATTAGCTAGTAAGTTACTGTTTTATTGAGTTAGCATTTCAGTATTGTGTTTTAATTTTGGTTTATGTTAAGAACGTCAATTTGTGTTTATGTCATTTTGTCTTAAAATTAAGAAATAAATACAGGAGAAAAATACAGAAAGGTAGTAGAAGCCTGCCAAATTTGCTACCCCACTGAGATGGAAGATCACTTATAAGGTTCCTGCATTGGCAAGGATTGGATTAAATGGGCACTGGGATCTCCTTTCCAACTATATGCTTCTATTATTCCAAGTTCATCCTTGCTACAAGAGACACCCAGGTGTAAGAGAGGTAAAATTCCCTCAAAGGAGAGGTGAACCAGACAGCCCCGAAAGATGTAGAATGCTCTCAGCCAGTATTTTAGGATAATCATTTGGTGCCTTAAGGTGAAGGACTGTGGGAGCCCCGTCTTTTGAGGATTCTTGAAATTGGCCAAATGTCTAGGTGGTCATAAAATAATTGCAATTATCACAGGCATAACCCAGTTGTTTGAATCTACCCTTACTGCAGATCTTTCCAAAAGCACCCATCTTTGTGATTTGTAATAGCAGAGTGCACTCTGTAAGGCCACTGCTGAGCTGAAATTATGATACTTTGACAACAGCACAGTACAACAAATTATCAGGTAGAGAAACCATTGGTTCCATCTCGTATAATGCTGCACTCAGTCATCCAGAAGAGATGAGCTGCATTTGGAGAAAAGGAAGATACTCTGCCTCTCATTGGAGGGCATGATTTGTTACCTTACATGACTGTGCCTTTCAAGAGAGCTGAAGGCTTGGTGCAAGGCCTCGGATAAAGAGGTTTAAGAAATACTTGTGTTAACTGACAGGGCGGACTCATAAACTCTGTCATTTTTGAATTCATTATGTCCTTTTCTTATATCTTTTTATCAGCCCCCTTTTTAAGATTCCATGCTCAAAGAAACATCAAAAAAGCTAGCTGTAGTTTTTTTTTTTAAGATCTCCCTCTCTCTCTTTTAAAAAAGTGGATGGATTGATTGATTGATCATCCATCCGTCCAGTATGGTATAGTGGTTTGAATCTTGGACGAGGGCTCAGGGGGACTAGGGCTTGAATCCTCCTGCCAGCCACTGAAATCCACTGGCTGACCTTCAGCTGACCACCCTTTCAATCTTGGAAGGTGGCAGTAGCAAATTTGATCCAAAAAATCTTGCCCAGAAAATCCCACAATAGAGTTGCCTTAGTGTTCCCATAAGTTGAAAACAACCTGAAGGCAAACAGCAACAGAAGCAATTGTGGATTCCTTGTTTCAGGGGGGTTAATCCACTTTTGGGTTTTACAGCTGCTCTGAGTTGTATGGAAGTTCTCCTGGTGCCAAACTTCTTTTCGGAATAGGTGTCCTGATCTTGCTTTAAGTACAGTGGAATCCAAATTATCAATATGGGGAGGGGGGTAGCCAGTGTGTGTAGTGGTTTGAGCATTGGATTACAGCCCTGTAGACCAGCTTTCAGTTCCCCACTCAGCCATGGCAACTCACCGGGTGACCTTGGGCAGGTCACACACTTTCCGCCCCAGAAAACTCCTTAGCATCACGTTAGCATCGCCATAAGTGAAAAACAACTTGAAGGCACGCAAGAACAACAGCCATGATCAAGTGAAGCCAAGTTCATTACTGGGGGGATCAGGGAGGCTTATCAAGAGAAGGAAGCAGAATGCTAGCCAATGTCAGTCTGAGGTCAAAAGCTGGGTGGCAAATCACCATCAGGATCCAGAGGTTCTGCAGCACACAGAACCATTTAAAATCCAGGTCATAAACAAGCCAAGAATGTGAAACCACAACAGAGGCCTCCAAGCAGGTATCACGGGCCAGGGCTTGGCTTCCCCAGGTGAACAGCAGCCTTGAAGGAGGACATGCAGAAGCAAGTGCCCCAGAAGCTAATCAGGCTGAGAAGAGAGCCAGCTGGCACCAGCCTTCTTGAGGAAGGCACAGGACAGTAGCTCGATGCCAGGAAGAACTCGTGTGTTGCTGGCCCTTGCCTTGTGTTCTCTGGATTCCCTGCTTGTTGCCAGCTGACCCCAGACTGTCTGACTGTGTTGCCTGCTGGATTCCTGGACTTTGAGACTATTTCTGGATGATGTTTCTTTCCACTCTGAACAGGCAAGGTGTACTGACTGTTACTGTCTCTGTTTGACTGTGAATGGCCTCTTGCTCACCTTGCACTCTGTTGCCTTACAAAGGACAGTCAGCACCTGCAAAAGTAGAGACTCATTAGAACAAGTATTGCTTCCAATGCCTGGTACACACTACTGAACAGCTCATGGTGCTGTCGTTTTCCTGATCTACGCAACTTCCCAACAGTGTTCTTAGATAGGTTGCTCCTGCAAAGACTTTAACTGTGAGCTCCTGCCCCATCTGAGGGGCAGAGTCTGGGTCAGGCATTTCTGCCTCCTCCTTTCTTGGGAGCTCCATGGCTTCTTCTCTTCCTGTTCAGACTGTGGCCATTTCCTCACAACACTCTTATAGCGCAATGATTGCACTTTCAACCTCCTATGGAATCCTGGGGTTTGCAGTTCTGGGAGTGGCCGGCCGACCCCTCGCAGAACTGCAAACCCCAGGATTCCATAGGAGGTTGAAAGTGCAATCATCGCGCTATAAGAGTGTCGTGCGGAAATGTTCTGTGTGTTGGCTTGTCTACCAGAAGAGGGCCTGACTGGTATTTGGCTGTCTGAGCAGGTCTCTGTTAGATCTCTTCCCTTTCTTGCTGGAACAGTAGGTCTGGTCCTCATCTGATGAAAAGCCCATATCAGTAAGGTCCTGTACCAGTATTGCTCCCATAAAACATGGCACAGCTTCAGGAAGTGAAACTTTAAAACTGAAAGTGAATCTACCTCCACAGCAGTGGATCCACTGGTCACCCTTGTGTCTCTGGCTCTCCATGTTTGACTTAGGCCATTTCCACATGAGGCAAGGGAATCGCTCCATGCCATTACTCACCGGATCTTCTGGCTCCTCGCTCTGGTCCAGGGTGAGTCAGAGCAGTGCGAGGTCTTAGATCCACACTGTTCCGGCTTCCAAAATGGCGGCTTCCGGTTGGTCATGGGTCCCGACCAACCGCTGAAGCTCGCCACGCCTAAAGCCCGCCCTCCACAGATTGCAGGCTTGCATTGGTGCGAGCCTGCGAATCTGCACAAGAGGGCAGGTACACAATGGCGTGCTCTGGAAAAATGAGAAACCTCTTTTTTCCGGTCTTTAAAAAGCGTGCTGGAGGACCAGTTGGGGGTGTTTTGGAGTGGACAGAGGTGTGGATCTCTGGTAAGTAGTCCGAACCTAGTCTGCTCCAAGGTGCAGACATCCTCGGTGGAGGATGCACTGCGCCGTTTTAATTCCCCCGTGCGGAAATGGTCCCCCACCTTTTGGGGTAACACAGTGAAGGAGGAGGGGGATAATGGAAGTGCCTGGCTATGAGTCATTGCTAGTGGCATCTTCTGCCGAGGTCCACTGGAATTTCAGTAGGTGATGCCATTGGTCTGTGTCTGGTACCAGGCATAGCCTTCCTCCAATGCTGTATAACATAGTATCATAGAAATGTAGAGTTGGAAGAGAAGAGGGGGAGGAGGAATCTGCACGTGTAAGGTAGAGTTATGCTTAGGTGTGTCACTAACAGGATACCAAAACCTGAGCATCCCTCCAGCAACCTTCCAATACTATTTTTGGTACTCTTGCTGAGCTCAAAGCAAGCACTGTTTTGGGTTCAGTTTTTTTTCCCCAAAACTGATCCTTCTCAAGGTCTTTTAAATGTAAACAAGATCGTTAAGCATTTAATTTGACATTTATTATCCTGAAATATTCATGAGCTTTCAACCACTAAGGAAACACCTACTGCAGCATTCACACTTGAGGGAACTGCTGGGCTGTGCAGGGTGCGCATTTCATTCTTTTCCAGAGAGCTTGTGATCCAACTTTCAGAACTCTCAGGTAAAAGAAGTATCAGGATTAGAGATGGGACGATCCAGAATTTTCCGAATCCGAATCCAGATCTGAATCCCTGGAAGGTTCTGAGAATCCACGAATCTCGAATCTTTCGAATCCTTTTTTCAAAAAGGGTTTAAAAAACAAGGGAAAGAAAGATAATCTAGGGCAAGACACACTCTCTCAGCCTTAGCAAAAGCCTAGGCAAAGGCAAACCTCCCTCTGAAGAAATGTGACCAGGACAATTGTCATAATTTTGCCTCAGGATCTCCTCGGATTGAAAATGACATGAAGGCCCCTTGTACACAGGCAGGAAAATGTGGACTAATCCCACATTTTCCTGCCTGTGTAAACAGGACCAGTACAGTACAGAGATAATGTAGGTCAAAACTGGTTTTTCTTTGCATAGCTACTTATGGCATCCTGGGGTTTGTAGTTTGATCATGCGCCAGCACACTTTGGCAGAGAAGGCTGTGACACCTTGTAAAACTATAAACCCCAGAATTGTGTATGAAAGAGGTTTGCAAGGGAGCGATGCAAAGGAATGTTCAGCTGTCCTTGAAATCTCAAGAAAACTGTACCTTCCAGTCAAGTCTCAAGTCCTGAAACAAGGAAGGCACTTATAACAAACAAACAAACAGCCTCTAGTCCAATCTCAGTTCTGCACCCTGCAGTCTCAAGAGTCAAGTCTCAAGTCCTGCAACAAAGAAAGCACTTGAAACACACACACACACACACACACACACACACAAGCAAGCCAGTCCAGTCAATTCTCTGCCCTTTACCCTCAATTCTCTACCCTCAAGTCCTGCAAGGGACACTCAAGTCCATTCTCTAGGACTGTCTCACCAATTCCTAATCCCTACCCTCCAGTCTCAAATCAAAAAATAATACAGATTAATGCTCAATGCATGCTTAATAAACAATTCTGGAGGCACCTACTGTTCACCTTGTTTGTTGTAGGCAGCACACACTCCTCCTATAGAATCAGCTAGAGTAGAATCCCATTCTTTCCCAGCTCAGGGTTTTTGGCATTCATTGTTTACCACAGACATGCTGCTGCAACACAAGACCAAAAGTCTGTGTTTCTCCAGCTCTCCTTCGCAACCTTTCCAATGGCAATGCTGCTTATAAACTTGCAGCTAGACAGAGGAAAAAGAGGTTGAGAAGCATAAAAAGACTTTCTAAAAGGGAGCTTCAAAACGAGTTAACTGAAGTATTCATGTATTCAAGACACAGAAACTAAGAGAGGAAGTGGCATCATGACAATCTTAGTCCCAGAATTGACCAAAGAAAGCTGGTGAAGGGGAAATATGGCTGGCATGGCTGGCATGGAACCCCTGAACCCCTTTTTGCGGTCTTTGGAATCCCCTGGGACATTCCCACAAGCTCCTAGACCCCCCACACAAACACAGTTTTGTTCCTCTGTCCCTCACCTCCCAAAATTACCTTGGAGAGGGAGGGAGCAGCAGGGAGAGGCAGCACTAGGGGCACAGGCAGCAGGAGGGAGAAATGGCAGCCTCCAGTGCGTGAGAGGCTTTACGCCAGTCTGCCGGCCAATCACCCGTGCCCACGTTGGGTGGGGAAGCGTGAGGGGCAGGATTCCATGCTCCATGCCTTTCTGACAGCCCTCTCCAGCATAATCGTGCCCAGAATGGGTGGGGAAAGGCACCCCGGCAGGATCGTGCCTATGTCAGGTGGGGAAACACACAAGGAGTGAGATCCCGCGCTCCACACCTTTCTCACAGCCCGCCCTGGCACAGTTGTTCCCAGGGCAGGTGGGGAAATGCGCGAGGCCTGATAGGCAGTGGATTCGAAAGATTCTACTTGCCTATTTTGGCAGCCGGATTCGGCTCCGCAAATTGCGAATCCTTTCAAGGATTCGAAGATTCAGTTGGCCCATCCCTAATCAGGACGTTTTCTAAACAAATGTACATGTAATTTCTTTTATGAGACAATCTTACACATATAGATCTGGGAGTAAAGGTCTGAAGGTTTGATGGGGTCTAACCTCTGAGTAGACAAATACAGAATTATACTTAGGATCTCAGGGTCTGGCCCAGAGTCTCAGGAACTGTCCCCCCTTCTTTGGTCCTCAGGACAAGAAGAAGGAATCTCAGGGAGAGAGTGCTGCCCTGAAAAGTGTGTGCTTCCTCATTTATTAGACTTGATGCTTGTGACAGGCTCTTATTTCTCCTCAGATTGTTTTTGCAGCTTCCATTTAATAAGGCACCCTGACACTTTCATTTATCCTTAACTCCACAGTTTAAACACAACCTTCAAGTAAAAGGGCTAAGGTCTTCAGTGTTCCCTCAGAACCAACATTTATGGTAGTGTGTTCTTTTTTGCTACCAGTGACTTTAGATAATGCAGGCCAACTCAGTAGTTATAAAAACAAACTGTATCTTGTATTGTAGAAACATTAAAATAAAAGTACCTAGTCAAAGTTCATGTAAATTACAGTGTGGTTACATTAAAGAAATCAAACTTCTGACAGTCTACACCAATAACTCCCTACCTTAGACACCAGTTCTCTGTCCCTTTTCCTCAGCTGCTTAAACACAACCCAGACACCTTCTCTGGCCAAAATCTCACTAAAAGTTCTCCTCACAAATGGACTCTTTGCCTTATATATAATTTCCATCATCCATAAGCCCCTCCCACACACACCCTCCCACACACTTTGCTGGCTTTCACTCTTAAGATACTACTCCTGTTGCCTAGCAATTCACCATCAAGTTGCACTTGCATTCCAAATAGCTGACCCCTAAAGCAACTTCATCACAATACTTTTTATTTGAATGGCAGAGTCTGTGCAACTGCGATTGATGCTGGAGAGGAATTCCTTCCCTCAGTAACTCCAGGAAAAAAAAATAGAAAGCCATGATGATGAGTCAAGGATCCAACTTTATTGAAAGATATACATTTCTTCCCCATACCCTGACACACCTGAATCTGAACAGAATAGGGAACCTGAGTTCAGTACTGATATTGTCCACTATAGAAGGTGCCAGGTCACCTTATACTGGAGTAACCTTTCATCCAGCTAACATTCCTAGATTCCTTGCTGTCAAAATCCTTTCATTCTTATATGCCAAAGAGGAAGTGACATGCTGTGATAGTTTGCTTTCCAGGAGGAAAAGTCTCCTGAAACCAAGGCACACAGTTCTAAAGAATTGCAAACAATTTCCTAAGTTAGCCCAAATGAAGCCATCTTAGTGTCTGCTTTCCCTTTGCTACATCTCCCAGAATTTCTCCAGGCAGCATGATCTCTGGGAAAACAATGGAGGCCTTCTTTGTTATGGAAATCCCTTCTTTGGAGACTTGATTGGCACCAATATTGACTTTATTTAAGTATCCACGTGGCTTTTTAGCAAAGTTAGTTAAGCCTTCAGGGCTTAACAATTTTATCCAGTTAGTAGTGCATGTACATCATTTTAACTTGTCTTAAACTTGTCTTAGTTTTACCTTAGTCTTAACTTGTCTTTGATAGATACCTTGTTGGTTTTAGATTGTAAATTTTTTTTTTTACTACTTCCTATTTCAAATTGTTATAGTTCATTTGATCCTTGGATATAGTTTGAGAGATAAATACATTCATGCATAAATAAATATTGGACTCCACTTCCTAACAACCCCAGCCAACAAGGCCAATGGGGTGAGGGCTAGAAAAATACATCTGAAAAGCCATGGATTCTTCAGACTGATAGAAACAGTCTTCCTTTTGTGCACGTTGCCAGGTTAGGACTATCCCAAGCCATGAGATTTTAGCACCCAAACCTAAGAGCTAGAGATAATTCATTGTGATGTCACGGAAGGGAGCAGTCTGATGATATTGCAAGGGAAAGCCCCTAGTGATGCCATTTAGCATGATGCATTAAGCATCAGACAGAATTGCTCAGAATATTTTATTATAATATTTTATTAACATGTTTTTAATATATAAAACAACACGTAAGGGACTAATAAGACAAACAGTAAATAAACAGATAAAGAAACTCTACTATCTTGTCTAATACTAAACTAGACTACAACTAAACTAAAAGAGGGTCAAAAATACATATAAATGACTTCTAACTCACTAGTTTTTGTTCTAAGATGATGTAGAAAATATACTTCTTCTAGTATGTCTATCATTATCACACTTCTGCGTGGTATTTAAAAACAATAAGCTTAACCTTCAAAACCAATAATTGACTTCCCACCCCAACAGTTTCTTAAATGTATGATCAGTTTATCCCAATCATTTTAAGTTTAACCAAAGATCCTTCCTTAATTAAAATAGTTAATTTATCCATTTCTGCCAAACCCAACATCTTCAACAGCCACTCTTTGTGCGAAGGAGTAGCCACACTTTTCCATTTCTGTGCATACAGCACACTAGCTGCCATGACTGTGTAGTGAAAGATTCTTCCCAGTTTCCTATCAATCTGTTCATCAAAGAGTTGCTCAGAAAATGTCATTCAGATCAAAACACCAAAACTGAAGTCCTGTGGGTGAGTCCCATCCAGAGCAGACAAACTAAATGAGTTAGTGCATTTTAGGTCAATGTGTAGATGATTACAATTGATTCAGCAGCTCTACTCTAGCTTAGAGTAACAATAGAGTTTAAGCCCAAATGATGAAATAACAGTAATAATGGAATGATAATCAGGAACAACAAATTAAATGCAGAATACAAGTTAAAAGAGAATATAAAACCAAAATGTATTAATACACACACACACACACACACACACACACATATATATATATATTAAAGGTTTTTTAAATTATTATTCTAACGTCATCTGGATAGGTCTGCTGGAAAAGACTGATCTTTACCGCTGTTCTAAACTCAGAAAGCATATCTAGCTGATGGATATGCTTTCTCCGGCAGGCCATTCCACAGTCTGGGAAGCAGCATAAGAAAATGTCCAGGAAACAGCCATCAGCCTAGTTTTGGCCGACTGAAGTAAATGTCCTCCAGAGGCCTTGAGTGTATGGGGTGGATTATAGGCCATTTCCGCACAGGGCAAGGGAATCGCCCTGTGCCGCTACTTACTGGATCTTCTGGCTCCCCGGTCCGGTCCAGGCTGCTCCGGAGCAATGTGTGGTCTTCGATCCGCTCTGCTCCAGCATCCAAAATGGCAGCTTCCGATTGTTCGTGGTTCTCGACCAACCGCTGAAGCTCGCCAGCCTAAAGCCTGCCCTCAGCAAATCACAGGCTTGCATTGGTGCGAGCCTGTGAATCTGCACAAGGGAGCAGGCTCTCAGTGGCATGCTCCGTGCTTTTAAAAGACCAGAAAAATCAGGTCTTTCAAAAGCACGCTGGAGGACCGGTTGAGGTCGTTCCGGAGTGGACTGAGGTGCGGATCTACACTAAGTAGTCCGGACCCAGTCCACTCCAAGGTGCAGATGTCCTCCGTGGAGGACGCACTGCACCGTTTTTATTTCCCTGTGTGGAAATGGCCATAGTCTCTCACATACAAGTACATTTTCATGGTGACAATCTCACTTCAAGGTTCCTCCCTGTTGCCTTGAGGACCAGAAGAGAGACTCCAGGTCCTGAGGTCTAGGAAGCTTACCAAGAAGGCAGGACTAATAATTGTAGACCATCCTACATCTAGTTGGATTCAAATCAGTATAAACACAGGGATGTAATGTTGAAGATGGAGCAAGCTCATTTTCTGCTGCTCCAGAGGCTAGGACACAAAGCAATGGATTCAAACTACAGGAAAAGAAGTTTCATTTACGATCAGGAAGAATTTCCTGATGGTAAGAACCATCTGATGGTACAATATGCTGCTTTGGAGTGTGATGGAATCACCTTCTTTGAAGGTTTTTAAAGAGAGGCTGGATGGCCATTTGCTGGGGGTACTTTGACCGTGTGTGCTGCATGGCAGAATGGAGTTGGACTCAGTGGCCCTTGTGGTCTCTTCCATGATTCTATGACAGAGAGCTTGACCAGAGGTTAGCAATTGTGGCGCTCCACAGGGCAGACAATCAGCCAAAGCCAGCTTAGGCAATGGTGAGGACTGGTGGGATTTGTAGACCATAAACATCCAGAAAACTACACAATTGTCACACCTTGATTAGACAGATAGATAGATTCACACTCGTTATAATGGTGGCTGAAAGTCCTTGGCAGCCATCATAGTGTACCAAATCAGTCTCAGATGAAATTGCTTTCCAATAATCTCATTTTTTTTCCTTGAGCAATGACAGATTTTATTTTTTATAATTTTTTTTTAAAAAAAAAACTCCACTCCCAGGACACATTCTGATAAGAGCTTTACGTTGATTACTTTTTTCCCTTCTCAATCCGGTGTCCTATTTGCCTGATAAGCTCTGAGAATCTCCATCATTTTCACATTGTTTTTTTTTTTATCTCTCATTGCTGAACCACATCCGTTCAATGTCATCCCTTTCTCTTTTTTTCACATTGTTGTAGTCAACGTGAAGGTGGTGGTGTTCTGGAGGGATGCAGGGCCAGCGTGGGGAGGCATGCTAAGGAGTGAAGTTGCCCAAATGCGCGTCAGAGGGATTAAAGGTCAGTCAACAGAAACAAAACAAAAAACAAAACAAAAATCCTGTTCAGTTTAAGTTTAAGAATTAAACTGATAATCTGCAGTCCGCTGTTCATCTTTCATTATTTGTGTAAGCCATTGACAAGGTCTTCCATCTCACAGAGGCATTCAGCGAGCCTCTTGCCTCTCACAGAGATGAGATATGAAATCAAAGATTAGTCTCGACTTCTAAGTCCATTAGCCCAAATCCATGAAGCTGCTTCTTTACACGCACGCATAGGCTTCTGGAGAGTAGCCAGACTTTGAACGTCCTCCGCAACGTGCATGTACCATCAGCAATAGCAATAGCAGTTACATTTCTATACCGCTTATCAGTGCAAAGCACTCCCTAAGTGGTTTACAATGTGTTTAGCTAATTGGCCCCAACAAGCTGGGTACTCATTTTACCGACCTGTGGAAGGATGGAAGGCTGAGTCAACCCGGAGCCCGGCAAGATTGAATTCACAACCTTGTGGCCGCAGTACCAGCATTTAACCACTGCGCAACGAGAGCTCTGCCTTGAATCCTATTGATTCCACCAGCCTTGAATCCTATTAGATCATCCCAGGTAGAGTAGACCCATTGATTCAGTCATTGTGTGGTAAATCAGCACATAGGCACATCTCTTTCATTCAGTGGCTCTACTCTAATTGGGACTAGCCACAGGAGAAATCCTGTAGGTTAACCTCAACTAGATTAAACCCATTCAATCTGTTATTGAATGGTGAGCTGCCATGTAAGTAAACCCCATGGATTCAATGGCTCTGACCATTGAACTAAAAGTAACCATTGAACTAAAACTAACTAAAAGTAATAATCAGTCAATAGGCCTCAGACCATAATTCGGTTGACCACTGAAATGATGATAGCTGATTTATTGACTGTCAAGCATGAACAGTGATGGTAGATCCCACCCAGGGGGCAGTTTTCTATCTCTGGGAGCCTCCAGGAGCCATGTGGACTGACCAAAATACTACTGCTACTGCTACTGCTACTACAACAAATGAAAGTGGATGTAACTCTATTTCTTTTTTTTAACTGATTTTTTTAAAAAAAAATGTTAAATAGGGGAAGGAGGCCCTACAACCTATTTAAAATGTGAGTTGCCACTTCTGCAAACTTCCTAGAGAGGCAAGCCATCAACTGTTTTCCTTCCCCCATTCCTACAACCCTGGGGAGAACAGAGTCAGAAATCTGGCTGGACCTAGCAGGACAAGTCACAATTAATAAGTGCTTTTTTTGTCAGAAAGTCAGGTTAGAAATCCAATAAACAAACAAACACCGTGTTGCTCTCAGTGGGTCTAATGAAAGAGATCTATACTCATGACTGCATTAACTTTGCTACACTTAATGGCTACCGTTAAGATAATTATCACCACCAGTACTTTCTGCGATCAGTTCCTTCCAATGTCATGTTTACAAATTCACTCCCATTGCCACAAACTTGTGTAATATGGAGCCATCAGATGAAAGTTGCACCTGATGAACTGGACTTGGTCCAGAATGACCTTGCATCATAAAATACATTTCTTGCTTCTTAATGTGCCCTAGGCCTCTTTTGTTATTTCTGTATAAATTCTGATGCCAATTTTTCAGGATCACCTAGAATAAAAACCAAGAACCTCTGGGCTGCCAGATAGCCTGGACCTAGGCTGTAACTATTAATTGTAATTGTTACACAGCACTGCAACATGGAACTATAAATTACTTTTTCAAAGCTACTTCAGAAGCTGTGTAGTGGGATCCCTTGGCTTTCATGTCAACGTGGCAATGAATCTACTCTAAGCTAGATTTTGGAGGAGTTATCCAAGGTCTTATCTCCCAAATAAACTGAGCAATTTAACATTCGGATTAAAACCTGGGGCAATTTACAACCCTCACTGACATGGAAGCCATGGTCACCATTGCCACAGTGGGAAAGAGGAGAGTGGACCATATGGGATTTCAGTCTAATCCAGCAGGACTCAGCAGCAAGGGCAAAAGTTCTGCATCCATAAGATCTCCAAGTTCTGTCCCTGCTATCTCCCATTGAAACAGCCAGGAAGCTGCCAATTAGAGCAGACAATACTGGGTGGATGGAAAAAATAGGCTGACCTCATATAAGGCATTGTATTCCACCATGATATTCTTGCAAACAAAGTAGTAAAATACAGGCTAGAGAATGCTACTGTTAGGTGGATTTGTAATTGGTTGACCGACCAAACTCAAAGGGTACTCACCAATGACTGCTTTTCCTCCTGGAGAGAAGTGACTAGTGGGGAGCCACAGGGTTCTGTCCTGGGCCCAGTGCTATTCAACATCTTCATCAATGACTTAGATGAAGGAGTAGAGGGCATGCTGATCAAATTTGCAGATGACACCAAATTGGGAGGGGTTTCTAATACTCCAGAGGACAGTATCAGATTCAAAATGACCTTAACAGATTAGAGAGCTGTTCCAAAACTAACAAAATGAATTTCAACAGGGAGAAATGTAAGGAGCTACACTTGGGCAGAAAAAAAAATGAAAGGCAAAGATATAAGATGGGTGACACCTGGGCTGACCACAGTCCATGTGGAAAGGATCTAGGTGTCTTGGTAGACCACAAGTTGAACATGAGTCAGCAGTGTAATGTGGCAGCTAAAAAAGCCAATGTGATTCTAGGCTGCATCAATAGTATTATAATGTCTAGGTCAAGAGAAGTAATAGTATACTCTATTCTGCTTTGATCAGACCGTACCTGGAATATTGTGGCCATTTCCGCACGCGGCGAGGGAATCACTCCCTGCTGCTACTCACCGGATCTTCTGTGGGCCCGGTCCAGTCCGGGGTGAGGAGGAGCAGTGCGTGATCGTAGATCCGCACTGCTCCGGCGTCCAAAATGGCGGTTTCCGGTTGGTCGTGGGTCTCGACCAACCACTGAAGCTCGCCAGCCTAAAGCCCGCCCTCTGCAGATCTCAGGCTTGCATTGGTGCGAGCCTGCGAATCTGCATCAGAGAACAGGCACGCAACGGCGCGCGCCGGCATTTTGAAAGACCTGAAAAATCAGGTCTTTCAAAAACACGATGGAGGACCACTTGGGGTTGTTCCGGAGCAGACTGAGGTGCAGATCTACGGTAAGTAGTCCAGACCCAGTCCACTCCAAGGTGCAGACGTCCTCCGTGGAGGACGCACTGCACCGTTTGGAAATGGTCTGTGTCCAATTCTGGGCACCACAGTTCAGGAAAGATATTGGCAAGCTGGAACGTGTCAAGAGAAGGGTCACCAAAATGGTAGAAGGCCTAGAAACCCTGCCCTATGTGGAGCAGCTTAGGGAGCTAGGTATGTTTAGCCTGATGAAAAGAAGGTTAAGAGGTGACATGATAGCCATATTTAAATATTGGAAAGGATGTCATGTTGAAGATGGAGCAAGCATGTTTTCTGTTGCTCCAGAGACTAGGACATGAAGCAATGGATTCAAACTACAGGAAACTACTGTCGCAATCCCACTTCTGTTGTGTCCCCAGTCATTGAGATTGCACACTATACTATTACCAGAAAAAATCAAGTAATAGTCCCCTTTTGCACGATGATCACATCGGCTGAGGCTGTGAGGGAAGGCTGGAAGCACTATCAAAGTGCTTCCTTTCTCAGTGCAGCACACGAAGAGGCTGGCTGCACTGTGGAAGGAAGGAGTGTGTCCCAAGTGCTACTATCCACCAGCAGCCAGCTGGGTGCAGAGGGGAGCATTCGGGTCCCACTCCCATCCCATCAGTGGCACAGGATGATGTGGGATCACAGTAAAGTGTGGAAAAGGCCTTGGAGCATGGTGGAGTTTCCTTCTTTAGAGGTTTTCAAACAGGGACTGAACGGCCATCTTTCAGGAATGCATTGATTGCCTATTCCTGCATGGCAGGAGGTTGGACTGGATGGCCCTTATGCTCTCTTCTAGTTCTAAGATTCTCTGATTCTAAATCGCACAGAATGGGCATCTGCAGTTCCCTGCCACCACATGCAAGCACACAAACAGGCTGTGCCGGACTCCAAGAGATGTAGACTCTGGAAGTGATTTGTCAGAAGGCTGCAAAACAATCAATCTTCCTCTTCTTCTTTTTTTTAAATCCACCATTTAAGAAAACGATTACCAACAATGTAATGCTGACATTATGATGCTTTTGAAAGCTGGATCAAATTGAGAGATAGGCAGCCTATCCCTCCTATATCTCGAGTATTAAAAGGGATTACCAGGGAGACTTATAGAGTACATCAGAAGGGCATCAGAAGCCCTAAGCAGCTGCAGGAATGTATAGCAGAGGGGAATGTAAGATACTTGCCATAGTACCTCCGTATGAAGAAACCTTGATCATAACCTCCTTTCTCTCAGATTTCTTAGGAAGTATGTACATCTGTAAGAAGGCTCAGATTACTTGCCTTTAACTAGATGCTGATTTCCAGTCTGATTGGGTTATTTTGAACCAAAGTTGTCCTTCAAATGTACCAAATTGCAAAGAACTGACCTCTGTCCAGTGTGTCTCCTAATATCTTCTGCTTGCCAAAGGGGGGCATCAAAAACAGAATAAGGGTGCTGCCTAGCTTCTAGGTGTGAAACATTCTGGCCATAATCCTGTTTGTGTTTTACGTATGCATAAATTCCCTTCCAGAACAGAGATATAATTCTTTGCTAATTTTCTTTTTGAGGGATTGTGCACAAAAATTGCATCTGTGTTCCTATCCATAAAAAAAGTATTCCCTGTACACAAAACAACTTATTTTCTGCACAGAAAATGCTTTTTTGTGTCCAAAACAAACCATGCAACTTTTGCATTGAGTAAATTCCAGATTATGAAGGTACTTATCCATCCAGGATTCTTCTCATCAGGGTGAGAAAAAAGTTAGAAGCACTTCTGTTTGCCATTTTGCAAATATGTTCAGATAGGCTTTCCATCTCTACAGAAACAGCAGGTAATTTTTGTGTGATGTGGAATAACTGTGTTTTGTTCAAGGTTGCACACTTCTCATGAAGATGTGTGCAGATTTGGTTACAGAGGGTCACAATTCACTAGCAAGGAGGCATTGCAGAACTGCTGCTTTAATACCCTGGCCATTTCCGCACTAGACAGTTATAGTGCTATTATTCCACTTTCAACATCCTGTGGAACTCTGGGTCTTGTAGTTTGGTGAGGCCCAAGAGCTCTCTGGCTGAGAATTCTAAATGCCCCTCCCTAAACTGCAAACCCCAGGATTCCATAGGATATTGAAAGTGGAATAATAGCACTATAACAGTGTAGTGTGGAAATGGCCCCTGTCTCCTAAAGACAGGAGCTGGGCCATCATTTTCCCTGTTCAGTTCCATGGCTTTCATTGTTCATAAAAAAAACAACATTTGAAAACAAAAGAATTCTGCTTCTTCTTGGCTATTTTGCTCAGGAGAAATGTATGGCAGGATGGCAAAAAACATAGGAAAGGGAATATACTATGCAAACGCTCCTCTTTAAAATTAAAAGAAAAAAGATGAAAGAGAGGACCAGGAAACTGTACCTCTGGGCAAACTAGACTCCAAAATCTCCTGCAGTATCAGAATTTTCAACAGGGAGACGTTTAAGGTCATGTTGAAAGGTGATGTTGAAAGTGTATCTGAATAGCTTTCCATAATGGAGTCAAACATGGCATTATCTCCATAGATTATGCTATTTAACATCTACATGAAGTTGGGATTTTAGGGGCCTCACTGATCCCTCCAGGAGAACATCTGTCTTTCTCTGCAAGAGTTATCTAATGTCTTATCCTCCAAATTGGCTGAGCACCTTTAAAGTTCAGACAAAATCTCTGTGCTCCCCTGCAAGAAAAATCACTATTTGATTTGCTGCAATTGTCCTGATCACCTTCCACAGGCTGTGTGGGGATATCAGAATAGATTTGAACTCAGTAAGAATGAACAAACTGAAGCTGAATATAGACAGAAAGGTGCTACTGCTGAGTAAAGACACTGATCATCTGAACAGAACTATGCAGCGTGTGATGAATGCAATTTCACCCTGCTAAAGCAGGCAGGTTCATCCTTCTCTCCACCTGTCCTGATTTGGCAGGGGCAGTCCTGGTTAATCCTCTGTTGTCTCACTTTTCCAGCTGCCTTTAAAACATCCCAGTTTCTCTCTTCTCCTCCCACTTTCCCCCTTTGTCCTCAGCTTCATTCCATTGCTGCAAACTGAGTTCAAAATTCAGAAGCAGTTGCACCCAATTAACTCAGCAGTGGGAAAAGACAGGAGGGGCAGAAATTGGCCCTTCTCAAGAGGCTCAGGCAAAAGCAGGCTGTTGTAGCCTCTCTTAGCTTGGATGTTCTCCGTCATGAATAACCTCTGCCATCTTAACCACCTCTGATGTTTCCTGGCCACAATGTCCCCATTTTATCTATGACATGTTGGGAGATACAGCTTACTACATGGGACTGCTCCTGGATTCAGCGTCTCTCTTAGTTGCTTAGAGGAGGATGGCTATAATTGCACTTTTACAAAGTTTAATGAAGCCAGACACTCCATGGGAATTATATGGGAATTATAGAATTTAAGAGGTAGAAGAGAGTTTAAGGGTTCCTCTAGCCTGACCACACATAAAGTGCTCCTGACAGTGGCCATCCAACCTCTACTTACAAAACCTCTGATGAAGGATAGCTCACCACCCTTCCACTTCATTCCACTGTCAAAACCACTCTTAAAACCAGGAAGTTCTTCCTCACATTTATTCGTATTTTTCCTTCTTCCTTCCTTTCTTTTGAATTCAGTCATATCTTTGGGAGCAGCAGCAAACAATTTTGTTCTATCTTGTTTGTTCTATCTTCTGTGGATCAAGGTGGTTTAGTCGGAGAAATGAGACCAAGCCTTAATAATGCATGGCCTAGACCCCTCCAGAATGGACTACTGTACTGTATGGGTGACCCTGAAAATAGTCCAGAAATTTTAGACGGTTCAGAATGCAGACCCCCTGGGTTTTAGGTGGGGGCAGAGAACTGCAACCCTTGACTCCACTCCTTCATGAACATCACAGGCTACTAGTTTGTTTCTAGGCTCAATGGAAGATGCCAAGTTGTGTCATTAGAGCAATAAACCAGGGCTGAGGAATGTGTGTCCTCCATACGCAGTTGAATTACATCTCCCACCATTTTGGTTTTTTCTATTGGTTATGCTTACCAATGTTGGAAAGCCATACATTTGGCATCCGTGCCCTAAACAGTCTGGGATGAAGGGAATTCCAGAACCTCTCCTTCCTATACGGACCTGTTTGAGAGTTCAAGAGGTGTTCCTCTTAACAAATGAATGGGCGTGAAATAGAGGGAATTCTCAATCATCCACCCAACATTTAGATCAGCCTTTCCAAATTGGAATTCAGCTCCTGGACTAGATAAGTTCTCCACCCTGTTTTGGACAAACTTCCAGGCTGGAGCCAGTCAACCGGGGTAGCTGGTGGTCTGTATCTCATCCAGGGTGGCCTGTGGGCTGAAGAGGGTGGACACCTCACTTCTCCTCATCCCACAGTGGTAGGATAAGGCACCCCTCTTCAAACAGTGGACCATTAGTAATCTCATCTTTTTCTAAACATTCATTTTTTAAAAAAAAATGTGTCAGAATGGGCTTATCCATCTTAGTATTACCAAATCCATTAGGTCAGGAATGGACAGCTGGTTGGAGGCCAAGGGCCACAAAAGGGATATTCATGGGTGGGATGTAACCCTTCGGTTGCACTGTGACCACCCCTGCTTTAGGTGTTGGACAAACAATTTGGTGGCTCGGATACCTTGATTTGGCAAGACCAGATGCATAGGACTCAGTATGCCTAGACTGTAGCCTAGGAGAAGTAACTGCACCTCTTCTTCCTGATTAATGATTAATGAATAAAGAATGATTAATGACTTTTGATGGTATAACACTGAACAAACTCCAGTGCTACCTTGGCCAGTACCCACCTACATCTAATGTACTTCCCAGAGCTTCAGTGAAACCTACCAGCCAAAATCCATAGGAAGACTCAAGAGCCAGATTCTGATGTTACTCCAAAAGGTGGGGGACCTTGAGGTCCACCAGCAGTGATGGCATCTCCTTAGAAACTGGGGGAATTACAGCTCAAAGGAGGCCTGTGAGAGAGGAGTAGCAGCAGGATCTTTTCACCTGTGTATACCAGCACTAACTATAGGACTCCAGTTAAAGGTTAAAAGGGGTAGAGACAGAGAGAGAGAGTTTGAAGGGAGAGGGAGATTTCGAGTGTAGAGAGTAATATTTACGAGTCCAGAAGAAGGTCAAAATGGAGTGGCTCAGGAAAAGCTTGAGAGTAGCATAAGGGAACGGTAGTCTAGGGTGTAGCCTGATGCCCAACATACTACATATTGCCAGGGTTGGAGCTAGGGTTTAAATACTCTTTTTCCTACCCTGAAGGAGTACACTGATGGGAGTCATAACAGTATCCTAATGTTTGGACTAGTAAGGTGTCAAAAGGGAAGCTTCTGTGGAGCAGGGTAACAAGAAGTTGATTTTTGATTGCTTTTTGGGGGGAATTTTGTCTCCTATTGTCTTGATTGCCTATGCTATTGAAAGAATTATTGGAAGCCCATTAACACCGGGCTTTCCCATCTAATCCTCTTTAACTTATGACTTGGCCATGCAGTGGTCATCCATGCTGGCAAGACACTTACAGCCAGTGCCCTTCCTGCTGCATACTTTCCAGCCATAAGTGTCCAGTTTTATATGAAAATGATATTTCTTGCCAATTTTGCTATCCTGCAGGATGGGGTATGTAAGGGGTGGTAACACTGACGTGTGCTAAAACATAGTGACATATCCAAGACTATCCAATGGGGTTTATAACAGAGCAATTCAGAATCTCCCACACTTCCGAATCTCCCACCACACAGATTTCAAAGTCTTTCTTACAGTGGGAAGAAAATTGCTATTATGACTTGTTGCTTCCTAAAAGAAAAAAAATATTAGCAAAGACTGACTTGCTTGCCTACAATGTTATGTCTGTAATTGCCGGATGAATTAATTGGTGCTTACTCTGTTTACCTGTTACTGAGTCAATTTTAAAAAAAGAAAAAACCCTGAATGTCCTAGAACATTTCATCTCAGACTGTTTCAGAGATGGCCTTGCTATGCGGTTTTCAACCGGAGAGGCTGCCCCTCGGTAAAACCCATTTTCTTTCAATTAGCACTATTTGTACAGAGATAGCTTAATCACTACAATAAGCACTACATTGTGAAGCCAAAAGGAGAGAACCTCCCATCACAGCTTAATTGTATAATTAAGGTGGTTGGAGGTAACACACAATAATTGCATTGCTCATGATTTATAGCTTTCTGCAAGGTGGAACATGTTCCAATGGTGAGGATTAGCAGAGAACATTGAAACATGACTGACTGGCTCATGAAAGAATAAATCACTGGGGACCCACTGTGTGACTAAAAGGGAGCAAACTATACAGTACTTGCTCCCAAGATTCTACAGCTAAGGTCCTATTTGAAGCTGGTGGAGTGTAAAATTGCACCTCCATGGTTACACCAAAGATCCCACAAGTTAAAGGTGAAGAGAGGCACACAAAGTGGGGGAAAAATACAGGTAGCTAGAACCGATGCAAGAGGAAAGGAGAGGTGCTGCAGGGCTGTGTCCAGGGGCTGCCTGGCAACCATTCTGCAGCCTATCAAAATGGTTGCATTCCTTGCATAAGAAAGTATCGCATGGCTCCTAGAAAACATAGGAAAAAGTAACTATATTGCCATAATCCAAAGTTACACATGTGTAAATTACCACAAGATTTCCAGTCCTGGCTCACAATACAGAGTATATCTTTGCCATAAAGCTCAACGAGGAATAGTTTCCTTTGGATATGCCCTATATCTGACGTGGGCAACTGTGGCCCTCCAGACAGTTTTGGATTGAGATCCCATAATCCTTCACCACTGACTGCACTGGAAAGAAACATCTGGGGTGGCACAGCTGTCCACTCCTACCTTTCATCTTAACCTGCACTTCAGCAAAAGATGATATATGACCGGAGCTTTGCATAACAGGAGAGGGCTGTGACGGGGACTGCATTTACCTACCATGGGTCTGAGGCAGGGATGGGCAAAGTGTCGATCACACTACTTGTGGTCATTTTGTGACCTCCAGTTTCCCGCTGGATCAAAAATGCCTCCTAGGGGGTATGCGGCGATCCACCACATTTGGGGGGGTTGAGTTGCTGTAGACACAGGAAATTATCTTTGTAAAAACAGGAAGAGACCCAGAAGTGACATCTGGTTCATTTCTTGTTGTAATAATGGTTTTTTGCTGTGCTTGAAGCAGCCTGAAGGAGGCCAAAAACATGGCCCAAATGGCCACATGCCCCCTAAAGAGTGCTGGTAGCATTGGGGGCAATTTTTTTTTCCAGCAGTGTGCAGTGGGAGGCCCTCTCTGGTCTTCTTGGGGCCAATGTGGATCTCTAACCCCTGACAGTTGTCCACTCTGGTCTGAGGGGTGATCCAGATATTTTCTTTCCAGCCCTTTCCCTTCTGCCTAATTTATTTCACAATTCATTTGTGAGCATGGAATGGGATCATCCTATTCTGTGCTCCTTAGAGATAGAGCAGGATTCTAGTGTGGCAGTTAGATCAACAGGCTTTGGCAAGCGGAAACATCAGTGTGCAAAATGAGAGAAAGGCATTCACAGCCAGCTCCACATCTAGAGAGTGTACTGTCCAGTTCAGAATTCACAATATCAACAGACAAAGGCAGAAGATGGGATACAGGAAGTACATGGCACTGCTCTTAAGGATGTAATTCATTGATTTTCTTTCTGAAGGAAACAATGAGTAATTTTAACACTTTTCTTATCATTGTGAGAAAGAAAACCGCACAGTTTTCAAAGCCTACTTACAATTTGGCACTTTTTCTGCACGAGATGTCTATGTATTTGGGACAGAAAACAGCATTTTCCACTCAAGGAATAGTATTTTCTGTGCAAGAAACATTGTTTCTGCAGAGAAATATGATTTTCTCTGCAGAAAAGATTCTTTTTTAAAAAAAAAATCTGTTTTCTGCACAGAAAACACTGTTTCCTGTGCAAATCAACCATGCCTGAACTTTGTGCAGAAGAAGTCTCCAATTACATGAGTTTTTATGAAAGCAGTAGCTTTTTCTATGCAGAAAAAAAAATACTTCTGTGGACAAATATTATTTTCTGTACAGAAAAAGTTGTTTCTTGTGCAGGAAGGGCAGTTTTCTATGTAAAACTATCATGTGTGAATTTTGCACAGAAGTCTCATCAGTCCACAATTCTTCCCATGAATTGTCATGTGCAGGATAACCCTTGCACTAAAGAATGCAATCTGAAGTTCACAGTAGTTTATTCAAAGGACAGTCATTCAAAGGATAGTGAAAGGATATTCAAGGCTACCAACTGCACACTTCGACAGAAGTTGCCTGAACTCAATCGTACAGCAACATTACATTTTCTTATAAGCAATCCATCACAAATTTGTATACGTTAAGCTTTCACTGGTTAGGAAAACATCACAATTTGTTCTTCAGGCTGCTTCTTTTCCCAGACTTTCCTGACCTTGAGTGGTTGTTGACTCGCTTCTAGTTCCCTCCATTATGTCAACAATGCTTCATTCTCATAATACACTTCTTCCCCCATTTTTACTGTCCAGCCCCATCCCACTCGTCTGATGACATTATAGCAATCTAATACATACAAGCAATTTGCTGAGGCTGAAAGCATACAGCAAGATATATGATACATAACATAAGCATATATATGAAACCAGGCTCTCTTCTACATGTTCCCATACAATACTATGATAGGGAAGCAAGGCGACCTGACGTCAAAGTTTCTCAACACTCAAAAAATGCCTTTGGCCATTTTTGAATATTTTCAAACATTCTTTCCACTCCTAACAGCTCTGTTGATCAGGCAGGTTCCTAGTATTTATGAGAGTTCAGAAATTTAATACGGCGTGCCAATAACATTGGATCATGATGCATTTCCCCCCTCTCTTCTATCCCTGAAGAGGAGTGATTTAAGATACAGTGGCTGAATTCAGCTCACCTTGATTCAGAATAGGTTCAGTTATTGGTGGCTTCAGAATCAATAAATCCACTCTGGTGTTTAGTCCAAACTTCAAATGAGCTATCCAGGGTGCTGAAGCCATTTGGGAGTTACCATTTAGTACTTGATCTCGTGGAAACAGGTTATTTTCTTCTTTTCTTTTCTTTCCTTTTCTTTTCCTTTTCTTTTTCTTTTTTTATTCTGGAGTGCAGGGGAAAGTGTGTGTATATATGGATATGTGTATGTGTGTCATTATGTTGTATGGCCACTGACTAACATCTGTGTTATAATTAACAAATACAAATCACAGTGATAGTGAGGAGATGACACAATTCCCTTTGTGATTTGAAGTGTATTTTTTTAATGGACATATATCTGCCAACTTTTTCAAAATGGGTTCAGATTTCATCTCCGTGCTTGGCTTTATTATATTGTTCCTGGTTAGCACCAATTTGTCAAAGAGCAACCTCCTTGCCCTGCTGGGGAAGGTGCGACCTTCCAGATGGGACGGGTGACATCCCCAGACAATGGCAGTAGGCAGGGGTTCATGGAAGGTGACTGCCCCCCCCCCCCAATGCTTCTTTTCATTTTCATTTCAGCTGCCACCAGAAGTAATTGGACAAAATTCATTGGGGAAATGATCTGGTCAAAAACTCACAAAATGGGACAGGGGGTGAGGAGTGGGCCACTTCCATCCATTTCTGTTATCACTGCTGCTTCTTTGAGGCTTTGCCATTCTTCTGCAAGAAGCATTCACACACAATGGCAAGCTCAGCTTGAAACAGCATTGGCGTATTAAACATAGGGAGCAGACTGCATGCTGGGAGGGAGAACAAGAGAGAAGAAAAGGATCTCACTGCTGATCATTAGCGAGCCCATCAATCTCTGTCAGGGTTTGGGGGGACGGAGGGCTTGCAGCTGTCCTGAGAAAAAAAGCAGGGGGTGCTCAAAGGCACTGGGATGTCAGTGCCTTTCTGAATGCTTAACCCACCCAGAAGACCTTTCTTAATGACTTCTCTCCGTCAGGACAATGCTCCTTTTATGGCAGGTCTGGGCAGCAGAAAAAGCATGTTACCATCCAGCCACGCAGAGCCTGCATCCACGGTAGAACGCACTGCTTGCGGGGGAGAGGTAGCGTAGCATAGAAAGAAAGGCACTGAGTAAGGCCCTGATTCAAACCTCACCTCAACCATGAACTGAGATGGGGAGTGAGTAGCTTGAATAAATGGCCATTCCCTTATCTAATTCTCTCCTCTGTGGTACAGCAGTTATAACACTGAACAATGTGCGGTTTTCCGGGGCATATCTGTGTGCCCCAGAAGACGGCAGAGAGCCAGTGTGGGATAGTGGTTTGAACATTGGACTGCGACCCAGGAGACCAATGTCTGATTCCCTACTTGGCCGTGGAAATCCACTGAGTGACTTAGGGCTCATCACATACTCTCAGCCACAGAAAATCCTGTGATAGGTTTGCCTTAGGCTCACCGTATGTTGAAAATGACTTGAAGACACACAATGACACCAACAGCAGCAGCAAAAACAAGAACAAGAACAGAAGCCAGTGTTTTTACAACATGTGCAAAGTCTGTTGAACATCCATAAATTGCTGTATGACTGAGCTCATACATTGTGGTTACACAGGGGGTGTTGTTATTGTTATCTTTATTTCTACCCAGCTTTTCTTCTCAAGAGAACTCAAAGAAAACATAGTTAAAACTATAGTATACAAAAGATAAAACACACACTAAACAATGATAGTGATTAAAACAATATTAAAATACATACTAAAATACAATATTAAAATACATATTAAAAACAGCATACAGATGACAGTTAAAATAGCCAGCGCCATTGTACATACTAATTACTGTTAAATGCCTGCTGGAATAGAAATGAATGTCTTTAGATGTCTCCAGAAGATAGGCAGGGAGGGTGCCAGTCTGACCTCTTTGGGCAGGGAGTTCCAGATCCTGGGGGCAGCCACTGAGAAGGCCCTCTCCCGTGTTCCCACCAAATGCACCTGTGAGGATGGTGGGACAGAGAGAAGGGCCTCTCCAGCAGACCTCAGTGCCCAGGCTGGTTCATAGGGGAGGATACAGTCTTTCAAATAACCTGGACCTGAGCTGCATAGGGGTTTAAAAGTCAACACCAGCACTTTGAATTGTGCCGGAAACAGATCGGCAGCCAGTGGAGCTGCTGCAGCAGTGTGATGTTGTGTGATCTCTGTAACCAGCTCTGGTTAACAACCTGGCCGCAGCTCTTTGGACCAGCTAAAGTTTCCGAGCACTCTTCAAAGGCAGCCCCACATAGAGCGTGTTACAATAATCTGACCGGGATGTAACCAATGGGTGTGTTACCGTGGCCAGGTCTGACGTCTCAAGGAATGGGCGCACCTGGTGCACAAGCCTTAATTGTGCAAATACACTCCTGGCTACTGCTGAAACCTAGGCTTCCAGGCTCAGGGTTAGTTGCACGATACCACCTTTCTGCTGAATATCAATATTCTACAAATGATGGTGTTATCTTCCATTGTGCTTGCTTCTTGACCTCTTGTGCAACTGAGAAGGTAGCAGTGGCTGTTTTCTGCTCTCTCCATGAATCCAGTGGTACATTGAAGGTGCTGAGGAATGGCTAGCCACCATCCAAGAATGCATAACTCCGTGGCTGAAATCCTATTGGCTAGTCCAAACTAGCATAGACTTATTGAATCAGTTGTTAAGTCAACCCATAGTTAAACCTAATAGATTCAATAACTCTACTATAGCTGGGCTAAACAATAGGATTTAGGCCAATGTCTTGCACTTGTGGACTCAGCTTACTCAACACATCCATAGCATAATGGCCAAAAGGTACAACTGCATGCGTCAGGAAACCTTCAGAGGTATATGACACCAATAGAACACTAACTATTTCATAGAATCATAGAATCATAGAAATGTAGAGTTGGAAGAGACCACACGGGCCATCCAGTCCAACCCCCTGCCATGCAGGAACACCCTCAAAGCACTCCCGACAGATGGCCATCCAGCCTCTGCTTAAAAACCTCCAAAGAAGGAGACTTCACCACACTCCGAGGCAGCATATTCCACTGCTGGACAGGCCTGACTGTCAGGAAGTTCTTCCTGAGGTTCAGGTGGAATCTCCTTTCCTGCAGCTTGAATCCATTGCTCCTTGTCCTGGTCTCTGGAGAGGCAGAAAACAAGCCCTCTCCCTCCTCTACATGGCATCCCTTCAAATATTTAAACAGAGCTATCATGTCCCCTCTTAACCTTCTCTTCTGCAGACTAAACATACCCGGCTCTCTAAGTCTATCCTCATAGGGCTTGGCTTCCAGGCCCTTCACCATTTTGGTCGCCCTCCTCTGGACCTGCTCCAGCTTGACCATGTCCTTCTTGAATTGGGGTGCCCAGAACTGGACACAGTATTCAAGATGAGGTTATTTATACTGGCAATAGTAATAGGAGAAGCAGGAGCAGGAGAAAAGGATAGAAAAGGTTTACACTGGAGTCTAGATTTTTGATGAGCATATTCGTTTCACACTTATCTTCATTTCACACTTCCTGAGACTAGTTGTGTGATAAAATGACCTGACAAATTCAGAAATGTGTGATTTTGATCACATGTCCCTTATCAAAATCCTGAATTGTTAAGAACAAAACTTTAAAAAATTCACATGAGCGCAGTTTAGTCAATGGGGAAAATGTGTACAAAACATGTACAGTGAGCCCTCTTCTGGCACGACCTCTGCACCTATGAATGTGAAGTCACACAAAGCATTGCTCCCTTTATAATCAATGGATGCAACGGGTGTGTGTCCATGCAGGCACAGAATCACAGACATTACATTCATTAACTGCTGTGAGATGTGATAGTCACATTTTTTTTGTTTGTTTTACACAAGGATTCCTGGAATGGATCCCCTGCATATACGGTGGGAACACTGTACATCCAGGGAAAGAAAGTCCAAGAAGATGCATACAATTCCACATGAGTCAAAAATGAAGTATCACAACAGATATGAGCAAACGATGAGAATACAGGCAGGATTCAAAACTGAGAGTGAGAATTTTTTGCATTCTTATAGCAGTAGCAGCAGCAAAATCAGTAAGGTAGTGTCAGTAATCTGGTGGCTAGAAAGCATACAGATCGGAGCAGTATATGGCTTTAGTCCTGCATTTTGTTTCTGGTTGTACGCTGCCTTGAAATTATTTGGATCCTTAAAGGTGAAATATAGGCCATTTCCGCCCTAGACTGTTATAACGCTATTATTCCACTTTCAACAACCTATGGAATCCTGGAGTTTGCAGTTTAGGGAGGGGCCAGCCGGCCCCTCCCTAAACTGCAAACCCCAGAATTCCATTGGATGTTGAAAGTGGAATAATAGCGCTATAACAGTCTAGTGCAGAAATGGTCATAATGATTTGCAATGACATATTATGAGAGTCAGCATGATGCAGTTGTTTGAGCATTGGACTACGACGCTGGAGACCAGGATTCAATTCCCTGATCAGCCATGGAAGTCCACTGGGTGACCTTGGGTGTGTCACACACTCTCAGCCCCAGAAAAAAACTGTGATAGGTTCAATTTAGGGTCACCATAAGTTGGAAACAAGTTGAAGACACACAGCAACAACAACAATGATATATCATGTGACAATAAACATTGATTTGTTCATGCATATGCATGCTGTGGATTATATCTGAACTGAGAGGCACAGGAAACTCCAGTTCTCCTGTATACGTAAGCCTACTTTCTCCAGAACTTCAGCACATGGTTTTCGTCTGTTCCCTCTGCTGCCCCTAGCCATCCCTTCCCATATTAATGCTACTGTACCAAGAATTAAGTTATTCAGGAAAGGGGTGGGGGGGACAGAGGTGTGGGAGGTAACTTCCTTGTGGTTTGTTCATTAAGTTATACTTATTATTATTATTATTATTATTATTATTATTATTATGCATATCTCACCTTTTTCCCAGCATAGGATTCAAGGTGGCTTCCAACAAGTTAAAATAAAATGCCTCTTAAAAAATACTGTGAATGCAAAAAGTTTTTAAAAAAACTAAAACAGCAATTCTGATTAAAAACAGAAGCTAAAACAATACTTAAAACATAATGAAAACAGCATATCCCGTTAAAAGCCTCACTCCTTTTACTGGAGAATTCAGGTTTCTCATTTCCGTTTTTTGTTTCCTAACGAAGTTTAGACAAGCAGAGGGTTCTCACCCTTCTTGAAACAAAATACACCTTCAGGCATAAAAAACTAGGGGGAATTCTGACCCATCTTTCTCCTTGATATGTTAACCTTCTGCGTACAGTGAGGTTATTCACAGGGAGGGGGAGAATTCAGTATTCGGCAATGTGTACATGGGCATGTATGTATACACACTGATGCATGCATATCCAGGAACATCTTTGCCGCTCAGTCCTGTTCAGCATCAATCTTGTCCTTGCTGTTGTTATGCACCTTCAAGCTGTTGCTGACTTATGGCAACCTTAAGGCAAAAGTATCACAGAGTTTCCTGGGGCTGAGAGTGTGTGATGTACCCAAGGTCACTCAGTAGATTTCCATAGAATCATAGAATCATAGAATCATAGAAATGTAGAGTTGGAAGAGACCACACGGGCCATCCAGTCCAACCCCCTGCCATGCAGGAACACCCTCAAAGCACTCCCGACAGATGGCCATCCAGCCTCTGCTTAAAAACCTCCAAAGAAGGAGACTCCACCACACTCCGAGGCAGCATATTTCACTGCGGGACAGCCCTGACTGTCAGGAAGTTCTTCCTGAGGTTCAGGTGGAATCTCCTTTCCTGCAGCTTGAATCCATTGCTCCTTGTCCTGGTCTCTGGAGCAGCAGAAAACAAGCCCTTTCCCTCCTCTACATGGTATCCCTTCACATATTTAAACATAGCTATCATGTCCCCTCTTAACCTTCTCCTCTGCAGACTGAACATACCCAGCTCTCTAAGTCTATCCTCATAGGGCTTGGCTTCCAGGCCCTTCACCATTTTGGTCGCCCTCCTCTGGACCTGCTCCAGCTTGACCATGTCCTTCTTGAATTGGGGTGCCCAGAACTGGACACAGTATTCAAGATGAGGTCTAACCAAAGCAGAGTACAGTGGTACCAGTACCTCCCTCGATCTAGACACCATACTCCTATTGATGCAGCCGAGAATTGCATTGGCTTTCTTGGCTGCGGCATCACATTGCTGACTCATGTTCAGCTTGTGGTCTATTAAGACTCCTAGATCCCTTTCACACGTACTGCCATCCAGCCACGTGTCCCCCATCCTATATTTCTGCATTCCATTTTTTCTACCTAAGTGTAGGACCTTACACTTCTCTCTGTTGAATTTCATTTTGTTAGCCTTGGCCCAGCTCTCCAATCTGTCCAGGTCATTTTGAATTTTGATCCTGTCCTCTGGCGTATTAGCAGCCCCTCCCAATTTGATGTCATCTGCAAATTTGATGAGCATGCCCTCTATTCCTTCATCCAAGTCGTTGATGAAAATATTGAACAGCACTGGGCCCAGGACAGAACCCTGTGGCACCCTGCTAGTCACTTCTCTCCAGGATGAAAAGCAGCCATTGGTGAGCACCCTTTGGGAACGGTCAGTCAACCAGTTACAGATCCACATGACAGTAGCCCTGTCCAGCCCACATTTTACTAGCTTCTTTGCAAGACTGTCATAACTGAGCACGGAATTGAACCCTGCTCTCCAGGGTCATAGCAATTGGATTTAGCCATATATATCTTGACTTGGGTGAATGGGGATGTATCCAATTGTTTCTCCACCTCAGGGATCATATTGTCTTGGGCCATGCTGTTTAATTTCTTTTTTAAGCAGCCGTTGGAGTTGTTACCTTCTCCCCTCCCAAGAAGTGGCAGAGTGGTACTTGACCACTTCCTGGCCTGCCAATTTTCCTCTACTATTCCTTCTGCCAAGATGCTTCTCTCCCCAGTCCCCACCTTTCAGCAACTTGTTTACTAAAACCAGCACCGAGGCTTCATTACCCGCATTTGCGCGTAATAGGGAACATGCCCCTAAGCATCCTCTGACAAGGCAGACTGTTCCCATAGCTTGGAAAGGAAAAAAAAATGACTAGTTATGTGCATCATGAGGGATGCATGCCAAACAAGAGCTCTTAACAAGATCCCTGGTTCATTAAACTGATTGTCTTTCGTTCAGCTGGAATTCTGCTTCCAAAGCAATTGAAATACAAGGCAGACATAACAGGGCCGGGCTGTAGATGGCGGAGAGTTTGTTTGTTTGTTTCTTGGCCTTGAGGTGCCTGGTCTTTCTTCTCCTCTTAGATTTTTTTTTCCCCTCAGTCTTTGACCCTGTGTTGTGATATTTTCTTAGAGGATTTATATAAAGCAAAGGTTGAAGAGGGTTCCTCAATACACTGTTTTGTTTTGTTGTAAAAAAGCTCCCTCCCCAACTAGCACTGGCTGGAAGATTCTACATTCAGTATCTTATATCATACTTGTGTAATGCAAATCTAGACTCCCACTCCTTTTGTTGTGCCACACCATCTTTTAGCTGAATATTGGTATTGTGCAGCTATGGCGCTTTTCACAGGCATGGTCTCTTTTCACAGGCATGGTCTCACATCTCCCGGCATGGAGATGTGAGACCATGGCATGGACCATGATGACGCTTCCACATGATGTCATCACGGTTCTGCCTTTCTCACATCACCAGCCAGCATGATCACGGGGTATGTCATTGACAGACAAACTCCATTGACACAGAAAGCACGTAAGTTAATATAGGAGCATGATTTTAGAGAACTAATAAATATTGAGAATCGGGTTAAAATATGGGATATGAGAATACTGAGATCTATGTCAGAAAGAATTAAGGAAAAATTTTATAAGTTAGTTTGGAGATGGTATTTAACCCCGTTAAAATTAAGTCAAATAAATGCTAATCATTCTAATTTGTGCTGGAAGGGTTGCCAAGAAATTGACTCCTACTTTCATATGTGGTGGGAATGTGAAAGTGTACTGAAATTTTGGTGGCTAGTTTTTACAGAAATAAAGGAAATAACTAATCAAAATATACGTTACATCCTAAGTTAGCTTTGTTATCAATGTTTGAGAAAGAACATAGTAAGGGGCCAATAAGAGAATTAATTTCTATTTTGTTAACTGCAGCAAGGTTAAGAATAGCGAAGAACTGGAAAATAAAGCAAGATACTCACTTAGATGAATGGCACTGCTGGGATTGCAATGGGACAATGCACGAGAGCATCCTCCTGTGGAAAGGGCCTCTGTCTGTCACTGTGACCGCTTCTTGTTCTGCTATGTAGGAAGGAATCCACAATGGTTGTTTCTGCAACAAACCCCAGAAAAGAAAATGGCACACTGAAGTCACTAATGAGTAGTTACACATCATTCAAGCATGTACCCAGAATCCTGTTGGTTACTACCAGCTAGGCTAGAGCCATTCCATCCCTGTTGAATTGTGAGTCAACACACAGTTCAATTGCAAACAAGTGAGTAAAATTTGGGTTAGACAACACTGCTGTTAGGTAGATTTGTAACCGGCTGACCAGCTAATCATGCCAGATGGATCTTATCCCTATTTTTGACAGAGTTTCCAGCTTGGTAGTTGAAGGGAATGCTGTGGACACACACATATGTAGCATATTTTGACTTCAGTAAGGCCTGTATCGGAGGTTGGACTTGATGGCCCTTGTGGTCTCTTCCAACTCTACGACTCTATGACGCTATGAAATCTAACTGTTTCAATTACTCTATTGTGGGGCCCTTTCACAGTACAAAATCATAATGCTATGATTCCACTTTAAATGCCATGGCAACATTCTGTGGAATCCTGGGATTTGTAGTTTAGAGACCAACAGTTATAGTTCTTAAGCAGAGAATTCTAGCGCAGTGATACCAAATTCTAGTCCTCCTGGTTTTTGGACTTCAACTCCCAGCTGTGTTGGCCAATGATCAGTGATTCTGGAAGCCAAAGTCCAAAATATCTGGAAGACCAGAGTTTGGGAAACACTGCTCTAGTCCTTCTCCAAACTACAAATCCCAGGATTCTATAGGATGCAGCCGTGGCAGTTAAAGTGGGATCATAGTACTATAATAACGTACTTTGAACAGGCCCATGGTTTGGATTAAAAATAGGTTTTAGGTCTATGGAAAATGGCCACTACGCTTGTGGAACTCCACTTAATGCAGCCATGAACTGTATACATTCATGGACCAATTCCCCCCAGCCAAAAAAAGTACTTAGGTGTATGACACCAGTAAGATTTTGGCTTGGGAACTGCAATCAATAATAATAATAATAACAAGAACTAATTTTTCACAACCTCTACCAGATATAACATCAGATTTTCATTGTTGTTGTTATGTGCCTTCAAGTTGACTTTGATTTATGGAGACCAAAACACACAGATTTCTTGGCAAGATTTATTCAGAGAAGGTTTGGTATTGCCTTCCTCTGAACATAGCCCATAGATACAATGCATACTTAGTATCCACACAAAGCCAAGGCTGAGATGAAATTCTGTGTCTCCTCACCCCACCAACTTTACACCTCTAGTCTTTGCTTGCCTTTGCAAAGCCTTTGGTGATGCTTTCAGTAAGTCTCCCAAAAGAATCAAAGTGTATGGGCATTGGCCAGAGAAGGAAGTATGCATTGTTGGAACAACCAATTGATGCTCGCTGACCGCTGGCATGGAGATAGAAGGACAACCAGTAGAAATGCTCCAGATTGAGGAAGGCAGGTAGTTTTTACCTAGTTACCTGGTCAAGGTGAAGGTTTCATCCATGCCCTGAGGCTATTCTAGCTTCCCAATAAAGAAAGATAATAACGGTACACAAGACTGTATTGTTTATGATTAAAGATCTCACCATGTGAATAGCATCCTCCTACTTGTCTGGCTTTCAGCAGACATGTATTCTTAACTATTATTCTTACTATTTTGTAAGCCTTGAATTGGACCTTTGGGAAAAGTGGAATATAAATTAATGGATGGGTGGATGATGGATGGATGGATGGATGGATGGATGGATGGATGGATGGATGGATGGCGGGAGGAGTGGATCTATACATATTAGAAAATAAAAAATGAGTACTATGCCTTAGCATTAATGAAATATGGATCTAGAGAAAGCTGGGATTTCCCAAACTCCCATGAGATTCACCTAGAAATGAGCTAAATTTTGTCCCCCTGCAACTGGGGGACTACTTTATTTTGCAAAGCGAAACAAAAAATTAGAAAAATTATGTCCTCCACCCCATTTATCCTTATGTATCCCCTGACAGGGATCCAAATATGCTTATATATTTTTAGTTCTCATTTATGAGAGTATTTTTTTAATTCAAACACTGATATCCCCACTGAACAAGATTATGGAAAATTATGTACATTTTTAATATTTTTTTTCACATTTCAGGGATTCTTTGTATAAAACAATTTTGAATACCACTTTTGGGGCATTTTTTTATTTAAAAAAGCAAAAGAAATGAGAGAATGAACAAATGTAAGAGCAGCTCTCATTTAAGGAGGGCCAACGGTAATAGCAAATGCAGTGGTGCTGAAATCATGAAGGAAGAGGGGAGAGACCTGTCCCTTCCATCCCTCCTTCTGAACATCTGATTAGCATGCCAACTAGCAGCCAGGTAGTCTAGAAAGCCCAAAGGCCCATGGAACATCTACTTCTCAAAGGGGTCATAGCTTGGTGCTAGAACACCAAATTTACATGCAGAAGGTCTCAAGTTTAATCCCTGGCATACCCAGGTGTTACCCTCCCGGGGGTCCCGGGAAGGACACCAAAATGTGCTCAACTAAAGGTGGGGAAAATTAGCTCAGAGCACAGCTCAGCGTTATGAGAGGCAGGGTACCGTAGCAAGATCTTGAACCCTATGTCTACAGGGTCGAGTCAAGTAGCACACAAAAGTTGAAACAATAAACGATGTTTATTAAACACAAACAAAACAGTCTATGCGACACACTCATACAAGATAACTAAAGAAGATAAAAGTTGGAATGGTATAGAGGGATTTTTAGAGGGATTGCTGGTTTGGGTGATACTTCACCTGTCCTGAAGCCCAGAAAAATAGAGAGCGAGGCTGGGGTGCAATGTAGCTCAGCACGTGGACCTGAGGGGAGGCTCACCAAGCAAAGCGGCAGCAAGGCGGGATGAAACTCGGGAGCGATCCGAGGTAGGTCTCGGAATCAAGGGTTTTTATAAGGAGAATGTGACTGCAGGCTATGCCGTACTTGGGGGAAAACAATAGATTTGGAGTTGGAGACAAAGCCTCCGAAAGGTCAGCATCTGAATGATTGGGTTATCGCAGAGGTTCTCAATAGAGTAGCCAGTATGCAAACGCAGAGTACTTGGGTATTGTATAGGTTACCCATCAAGCTGCCAGTGCGGGGCAGAGGCTCTTTTGTAGGTTGCATGCATACCTAACTAGAGTACTTGCCTGGAGGTCTCCTAAAGCGGCGAGTCAGCGATTTTCTGGCCTGCCTGTATTGTAGTTTGAATATTACAGCAATTAACGGCCGAGCTTGTTTACGTGCTTGTCCGGTGGCCTCGCAAGCACGTGGAGAGGAATAAAGAAGTGAAGCCAAATTATGATATCAAGAGGATATCTTTTAATATCCCCAAAGCTCGGACTAGCCGGGGCAGTAACACAGGTAGGACATTAAAAAAATTATTTCTGAGATCCAGGAGAGCCAATACCTGTCAGTGTATACAGCACCAGGTGGAACATTGGTCTGGACCAGTATAGGGCAGCTTCACATGTTCACATATTCCCAAGGGCTGTTGCAATTTACTTGCAGCCATCCTGAGAATTATCTGGGCATTCTTGAGCCAAACTAGGCTATTCAAATTGTCCCAGCTCATTCGCAGTAAAACAGAACTGAGCCCAGCTTTCCTTTCTTATTAAATCCTGGATGGTTTTTGCTCTCCTGATGTGGCCTAATAGGACAATAGGCAAAGGGTCAGTTGGTAGTCAGCCTCCATTCCCACAGTTACCTAAACTGATAGGGTTTATGCTTTATCCTTCCTTTACTTCACCTAATAATCCCTGTTCCCAGCACCACATCACATCATACTTTAATGACACCACCCACAATCCATAAGGTACTCCACCAGGAACATATCTGTCTAAGAACAAACTTCTGCTTATAAAGCAGGTCTGCCTTTTGACCCAAGTTGCTTAATAGCTAAAATCAAAATGGGACCTGCAGCCAGCAACCAAATGTTGTCAAGTGACCAGTGTCAGCTGGTAGCTTCTGTGTCAATGGGGGCTGTGGAACTGCTGTGGTTTTTAGTCTGAACTTTAGTCTGAAATATATCGGGAGGATATGAGAGCCAGCACGATGTAGTAGTTTGAGTGTTAGACTACGGTTCTAGAGACCAGGGTACAAATCCTTGCTTGGCCATGAAAACCCACTGGGTAACCTTGGGCAAGGCACCCTCTCTCAGCCTCAGAGGAAGGCAAAGGCAAGCCCCCTCTGAACAAATCTTGTCGTGAAAATCCTGTGATAGTTTTTGCCTCAAGTCAGAAACAACTTGTAGACACACAACAACAATTTGGGGGACAAGTCAGAAATGACTTGAAAGCACACAACAACAATTTGGGGGACAAGATTCAGTCCTTGGGTAGCTCCAGATATTTTAAAGGTTGACTCCCCGAGTTCCTGACCAAAGGTCAAGCTGGCTGAGTCTTCTGGGAACTTAAGTTCAAAACATCTGGAGGACAAGAGTTTGAGGACTACTACTGTAGATGATGATGACGACAATGGATATAGGAAGTTATTCTTCTCCCTAACTTTACCTTTCTATGCTGGAAACTGCATTTTGGTCAAATGTGAACCATCTACATTCACTACAAGATTCTGGAAGTGGAGTTGTTAACTTTCTTTTCCCTTACAAAAGTCTCCTGCTTTGGGATTGAGTTCACTGCCTGTTCTGCCAATAACTCAGAATCAGCAATAAGGATAATTGTTAAAGACTAATTCTTAAAAGGTTATGAATAGGAAATGCCCCCTCACTTACAATCAGTTGCTGCTAACAAAGCTGTTCTTTCTCCCAGCCATTCCTTTCTGAACAATGTCCCATTTAAGAGGTGTACCAATTTATCCCACACTTGTCTTCACCCTCTGCTTCAGCGGTCCTTAATCAGGACTCCTTCACCTATCACATACATTGTATACTGGAATGAACAGTCAGCAGATAATCGGTAGGAACTGTTGGTAGACAATCATAGCAAATTAAGTTCTGCATTCTATTGCTTAGGTGTGACTTAGAGTCTGCTCATGGAATCAGTTATTGATTGGTGACTCAACACATAGGTAAATCCTGCTGATTCAGTAAGTCTGTTCTGGTCAAAAATTCAGGTCTTTGTTCCCTGTAATATAGTGGGAACTCAGTAAGTAGTTGCAGGTTCCCAACCCCATGTAACCCTGAATGTGTATATATTGGGGTGGAGAACCAGCAGAGAATGATACATGTGGGTATACAAAGAAGTCAAGTCAGCCCTCCACCTTTGCAGGTTTAATTTTCACAGATTTGCAAGTTTCTTCCTTCCTTCTATTTGCAAGTTTCTTCTACCCACGTCCCCCACCTCAGGAGGTTCTTTTCTAGGGAAATCTTCCATCTTGGGCCATTTCCACACTAGACGGTTATAGTGCTATTATTCCACTTTCAACATCTTATGGAATCCTGAGGTTTACTGAACTGCAAACCCCAGGATTTCATAGGATGTTGAAAGTAGAATAATAGCATTATAACAGTCTAGTGCAGAAATGGCCTTGGTGGCCCCCATCAGGCCACACAGCCCTTTAAAAACCTGCCTCTGGTCCTCCTCCTTCACCAGCCCCTGCCTGGCCAGCTAAGGATAGCTCACAATCTGATTTCTCACAATCACAAACACTCTTCCTGATGCCACTCCACACCCAAGGAAGTAAATGGGTGAAACGGAGGATGTATAGGGCCGTTATGCCAATCTCCCCTCTCATTTCCCTGACTCAGTTTGGACCTTAGTTGCCCATTTTTCCATCATGCCTCAGCCCCCTTCCCACAATCACACACACACACATTTTGATACCTGTGATTTTTCCACTTTTGTGAGGATCCTACGCCCCCAACCCTAGCAACTGTGTATGAGTTATACAAAAAAATGTTCATTTCACAGCCTGAAATGGACTTCATTTTTTTGTATGTTTGCTTCACATACAATAGTCAAAACGGAAGCTAGGACACTCTGAATTTTGAAGTCATCTTGACATTCCAAAACACATTCGGGGGCTGAGAACTCACCCAACTGCAAATCTGAATTCTGAAAAAAAAAATGTTATGGTGTAATGTGAAAGCAGGATGAAATACAGTAAAAGCAAGCAACAGTTGCACAGACTTGAGAGAGGTGGATTCATTTGTCATTGTTGTTATGTGCCTTCCAATTGACCCTGAATGATGGCAATCCAATCATAGATTTTAATGGCAAGGTATGTTTCAGAGGCAGTTTGCCACTGCTTTCCCCAAAGGCTAAGAGGGTGTGACTTGTCTATAGTCTCCCAGTGGGCTGAATGGCGATTCGAATCCCAGTCTCCAGTCATATTCCAAAGCTCCAACCTCTACACTACCCAGGCTCTGGTTGTTGAAAAATGCTTTTTCATTCAAAATGAAGTGCATGGGGTGTGCATACCTTGTTTTAAAGGAGAATAGTGCTTCTGGGACACTAGTCTTAAAAGGAAAATATATCTTTTTTTTTTTCTGTGCCATTTCCATGCTGCCAGGTTTCAGCAGCCCGCCACCTTTACTTCTCCAAGCTAAACATACTCAGCTTCCTAAAGCTCTCCTCACAGGGCATGGTTTACAGTCCTTCTACCATTTTGGTTGCCCTCCTCTGGACACATTCCAGCTTGTCAATATTTTTCCTGAACTATGATGCCCAGAACTGGACACAGTATTCCAGGTGGGGCAGAATAGGCCATTTCCACACTACACTGTTATAGTGCTATTATTCTACTTTCAACATCCTGTGGAATTCCAGGGTTTGTAGTTTCCTGAGGCCCAAGAGCTCTCTGGCTGAGAATTCTAAAGGCCCCTCCTTAAACTGCAAACCCCAGAAGTCCACAGGATGCTGAATGTGCAATAATAGCGCTATAATTGTGTAGTGCAGAAATGGCCATAGAGTGGTACTTTCACTTTGCTTGACCTAAACACATTGAATCAAGGATATCTGTTTTTCTGGCAAGTGGGGTGCAAAAAGGGTGGTGCGAAGGCTGCGAAGATCAGAATCAGGTCCCCTGTCACAAGGCCATGTTGCAGCCTTGCTCACCAGTGGGAGGGGGTTGGAAATGCCCTCCTCTCTGTGCTTCAGTCACCAGCCAAATCAATATCATTCACTTGACCAGGCATGTGCTCCTTAAGGTGGCCAGGGAGGGGTGTCAGGCCAGACAATGTTACTCAGGCCATTTCCGCACTAGCCTGTTATAGCGCGATGATTCCACTTTCAACATCCTCTGGAATCCTGGGGTTTGCAGTTTCGGGAGGGGCCACCCGGCCCCTCCCGAAACTGCAAACCCCAGGATTCCAGAGGATGTTGAAAGTGGAATCATCGCGCTATAACAGGCTAGTGCGGAAATGGCCTCAGTTGCAGGACTTATTCAGAGCAGGTTTGACATTGCTTTCCTCTGAGGCTGAAAGAGTGTGACTTGCCCAAGGTCACCCAATGAGTTTCCATGGCTGAATGGGGATCAGGGCCTTGGTCACCCAGTGTCCTAGTCCAACCCTTATACCGTCACAACACACTGGATTACAGAGGACATAAGCAGAGCTATTTTCAGAGGAAACAAATCAAAATCTTCATTGTTTTTCTGGTAGCGTTCTGCACCCACAGTTCCATCCCCAGCTTTCCTTTATGATCTGACTCTCCACCACGAGTTATCACTTTTTTAAAAAAAGTCAAATAGGCAACATTAATCTCGATAAGAAACTACATTGGACTTGGATCCTTTTTGCTGAGCTTCTCATAATTCATACTTAAACGTTGTAACATTGTGTGGGCAAGAAAGCAAAGAAATACGACAGGCTTCAAGGTTAACAAACAGGGATGCTTCTTTCGGGAATCAGGTCAAAAGTTTAAATGCCCTTTTCCTTCTCTGTCTGCAAAGCCTGACATATACAGAGGTGTGAAGAACAGAGGTAGGATTGATCTTGGTTTTCTCCAATGCCGACCAAATTGTAAGAGATTGTTGCAATACCGTTTCTTTAGTACCATCACTCTCTCTGGCCTTTAAAACATGGCTGCACTCAGAATCCCAGATGGAACTTTTCCAGCACATTCACAAGGTCTCTGTGCAGACATCAGAGATGTAAATCTTCGTTTATTTTATTCTTACATGCAAGAATGAATAGCTTCAGTAGTTTTCTCCCTGCCACATGAGAAAACAAGAGCTCACGCACAATCTATATATTTACACTTTGGATCCCTTTTCAAAAATGCATTGAGGCAGGGATAGATGTCCTTTTTCTCTGCGGATAGTATTGGTTTTGTGAAGACATTTTTTTCTATGCAAAAAGCAATATTTTTGTGCAGAAGAGTGTACTTTGTGCAAAATGTTGTGCAAGGGTCTTGTTTTTAAACAGGACAGCATGTTTAGTAATCTGCTGTCCCACTTTTTCACCTAGCTTTAAAATGTTCCCATTTCCCCTTCCAATTCCAAAGTTTAATTTAATTTTTTTTTTATTAAACAAGGAGTGTAGTGAAGGGGAAAAAAATATAGTACCACCACCAGCTCGAGGCACTCTTCCTGAGGCGAAAGTAGTCACTCCTGCTTGGTGGGGCCCTTGAAGTCTCAGCTAGGCTGAGTGGAGGAAGCAGCAGTGAAGAAATAGAGGATGGTGATGACTTGGTAGAAGAGCCAGCATAGTGTAGTGGTACTATGTCTCTGGAGACCAGATTCAATTCCCTGTTCAGCCATGGAAACCCACTGAGTGACCTTGGGTGTGACACGTACTCTCAGCCTCAGAAAACTCCATGATAGGTTTGCCTTAGGGTCACCAGACACCAGAAACAATTTGAAGGCACAGAGAAACAATAATGATGACTTAGCCCTTAGCAACACATTGTTGATGCTTCATAGCAGTGACCATGATGATGGAGACCACTGCTTCCTCCGCCCATCTTCTTGGGGCATGATGGAGTCATTAGTGAGCTGAGCCATACTGCTAGCACAGCTTCCACCACTTCTGCCACCATCAAGGCTACCCTTGACTGGGTGTTAGTCCCATGGCTACCCCCTCCTCAGGGAACTAGTGCTGAGCTAAGGGAAGCGGTGGTGGTGATAGCAGTGGCAGCACTACTTTCAGCAGGTCCCAGGATGCTCTTGGGTCACCTTGGAGCCCTCAAGAGCTGGAAGGTGTCTACAGGAGGGCGACCAAAAGTGGTAGAAGTCCTGGAAACCATACCCTATTAGGAGTGGCTTAGGGAGCTGGATATGTTTAGCCTGGAAAAGAGAAGATTAAGAAGCAACATGATGGCTGTGTTTAAATATTTGAAAGGATGTCATATGGAGGATGCAGCAAGCTTGTTTTCTGATGCTCCAGAGACTAGGACACAGAGAAATGGTTTCAAACTTCAGGAAAAAAGAATCCACTGAAAAGTTAGGAAGAACTTCCTGATGATAAGAGCAATTTGACAGTGGAATATACTGCCCAGGAGTGTGGTGGGGTCCGCTTCTCTGGAGGCTTTTAAACAGAGTGCTTTGATTATGAATTCCTACATGGTACTAGTGGTCTCGTCCAACTCTTAAGATTTCATGAATCAAGGAGGAGGAGGAAGAGGCCTCTATCATTATGACTGATGCTGTGCACCAGTGACAACATGTTGCTAAGGGCTGAGACCATATCTGCACTAGCCTGTTATAGCGCTATTATTCTGCTTTCAACATCCTATGGAATCCTGGGGTTTGCAGTTTAGAGAGGGGCCTTTGAGGCCCCTCCCTAAACTGCAAACCCCAGTATTCCATAGGATATTGAAAGTGGAATAATAGTGCTATAACAAGCTAGTGCGGAAATGGCCCAAGCTGCCTCCCTCTTCTTTGTCTTCACCACTGCTTCCTCCCACCCAGCCTACTTGAGTCTGAATGACAAGACCTCACTGGCGCCTCTGAAGAAACCACCTTAGCTGCTGGTGATGGTTGTGATGCTGCCCCAGCCCAGCCCTGAACTGTTTCCCCAGCCATATGACTGGATGGTAGGGGACCAATTGAGTGGGTTTGGAGGAAGAGGAGGAGACGAGAGTAGTGGTAATGGCAGTAGCAACAGAAAAGGGCCCACAGAGGAAATGCTGTCAGCCTTGCCAGCTGCTTTGAGCCCAGCCGTCATGCCTGGGAGAGGAAAGAGGACAGTGGTCCCAGTTTTCAACTGTGAAATGTTGGGGAGGGGGATATGCAGTCTTTCTTAGAAAAGTCAGTGCTTTTTACACATTACAAACATGTATTTTTCTGTACGAACGTGCTTTCCCAAAAAGAGTCTGTAGTGCAAAGAATCTCACAAATGTTCCCTGTCTTCTCACCTGGATGTCTCAAGCATAGGGATGCCCTATTTTGCAAGGATGCAGGTATGATGGTGAATTCTTCACGTTCGTGTCAGGAGAAAGGGACGTGGAAGGGCACAGTTTTCAGGAGGCTAGTGGCATTTTTAAAAATGTGGAAGGTAATAGATTCTGTTTTAAAAAAACAAGAACAGCCATATAGGTTTCTCTTTTGGTCTTGATGATCCATTTTTCCACCACCGTGGACAGAACTGTGCCATGTCCTCTGCCTTCTTGTGTTGCAAACCCACTGTTTTCGTACCGCCTGCCCCAGAATCAGCCATCTAGTGACTGATGAAGGTCGGGGACATTTCAGAAACATCTTCCTGTATCCCTAAACCCAGATGCACATCAGTAAAGGCAACATCCAGGATCTCTGAGTGGTCCTCCAGAGATCCTAGAGCAGGAATGGGCAACTGCATGGGAACCAGTGGCCAATGTCCATCTGGACTCACACACACACACACACACACACACATTAAATCCACTACCTTCATTTTCCTCTTCACTGCCTCTGAAAATGGCAACAGGAAATGATGTCATGATCAACAACATGGCAACAGGAAGTGATGTCATGTTCAACTGCAAGTCCAGTCAATTTGTGTACACAGAACAGACGGGAGGGTATTATCTTGTCCTTTGCCTCAGGCAGCAAAATGCATTGAGCTGGCCTTGGCCCTGGACAATGGGAAATAAAACAGATATACTATTGGCTGCTTTTATATATGTTATTTATGTCCAGCAGTGTTTGTCTGCCTTGGCTCCATCACTGAAGAATGTATTGCAAAAGACCAGGGTAGGGATTGTTGCAAACATGTGAAGCAGCCAGGTGCTGGGACCATGAAGCAGCAGAGTCAGGCTTCTACAAAGAGATAGTAGTGGGCGGGGTAAAAAAGGTTTGTGAAAAATGAAAGCCCCAATGCAGTGGTGCAAATTCAGCATAAACAAAATCAGCAGGAATAAAAGAGCAAAACATGGCAAAATGAGAAACGAGAAGAAGGCAGAGAGAAGATGATGAGAGATAATGGCTGTTTCCGTACTAGCCTGTTATAGCGCTATTATTCTACTTTCAACAGCCTATGGAATCCTGGGGTTTGCATTTTAGGGAGAGGCCTCAAAGGCCCCTCCCTAAACTGCAAACCCCAGGATTCCATAGGATGTTGAAAGTGGAATAATAGCGTTATAACAGTCCGGTGCGGAAATGGCCAATATGGGACACCTTCCAAACCAGGACCATTTCCACACTATACAGTTCAAGTACTGTCATTCCACTTTCAACATCCTATGGAATCCTGGGGTTTGCAGTTTAGGGAGGGGGCATTTTGAATTCTCAGCCAGAGAGCTCTTTGGCCTCAGGAAACTACAAACCCCAGAATTCCACAGGATCTTGAATGTAAAGTAATAGCACTATATCAGTGTAGTGTGGAAATGGCCTCAGGGAAAAATATGCTGTATTTAAAAAAGAAAATACTCCACAAAGTTCTACAATGTAAGAGCAAGATGCTGGCCAAACATAAATGGGGTAGGGATGGGCTGCATAGCTTCTTTATCCCATGAGGATAAGCAAACACAAGATGGAAGAAACTTATGGCTTCCACATCTGTGGCATGATGAAGCTCCTTTGGATTTTAGTACTCATTTCCTCTAGCCAAGCTTCTGAATCCCATAGTCAATTCAGTACCCTGGATAGCTTCTTGGATTCTATCAATTGAAACCTAGAACAGATTCAGGACCCCACTATCTGTGAAGCCACCAGCCACCAATAAAATAAACTGATCCCATTTCAATCCACTTTCTCTTGAATGCATAAAGAGATCTCAGGCTGAAAAACATAAGTCTAGGCTTGTCAGCCCAGGGTAACTTATAGTGTACACAGGCGTACAATGCATTTGGTGGCATGTTTTGATGAGAGAATAATCCAAAAGAGAACCCGGATTCCTTATCCCCATAGTGAAGATGTGAGGAATCACTATTTAAATGAGGCCGTTTTCTGTTTATTCCATTTGTTACTTATTGCTTATATATCTCTGAGTTTCAACATCTCCTTAAAAGTAGCATTTTCTCACTCTAATAATTTGAATAACACAGCTTCAGTGTGTTTTTCTCTTCATATTACCTCCAATTTGATTGCAGCTAAAGCACACACACAAGTTAAACCATGTGTTGTAAAGTGAAGTTACTGGAATCAAATGGTACATTTTTGCTCACATGAAATAATGGCTTCCAAGAGAAATGAATTTGAATTATCTGTAATTCATAAATACAGCAGGGGTCTGCTTTTTTCTGTCTCAGTGGAATGTAATTTTAAAAGGGCGTTTTCACAGATATGCATTTGGAATAATCAGAATTTTTCACAGCGCGGTTGCTTGTAATTATCTGTGTGATCCCAAAGCAAAGCAGGAAGTGTTGGTTTGTCCAGAATGACTTGTTTCCTACGGCAGGTGCCATCTTTGAGGAAATTGCTGCTGACTGAACTTTTTTCCACAGGGAGTGCTGCTGAGAGGAAGGTGCAACACCAGGGTTGGCCTAAGATGTTTTGCTGAAAAACAAGATGGCGGTCCATTCCCTTCACTTTGCAAGTCAGCTTGCCAGGCAGTTGAGTTTTATTCAACATTGTCAGTGGAATAGCATCTTCCACAACAAGTGGAGCCATCAGGCTAACTCAGCCCAGTTGACTTTTGCAAAGGGAATGGAATGGACCGCCATCTGCTTTTTCACCAAAACATCTTAGGCCAGTCCTGGTGTTGCATCTTCCTTTCAGCAGCACCCCCTGCAGGAAACGTTCAGTCACGGGAAAGGCTCCTTAGCACAACTCTTTCCTATAACATCTTGCTGGCCCCTTCCATAATCTACTGCCAAAGCAAATGGCTCACTCTACCTAATGGCTTCAGTCTGTTCTGTATGGGGTTCCACGTCCCCTAAAATCCCAGCTTCATAGCATGGGTATACTCCTAGGCTCAACCCTTAGGCACAGTCCTCAGCTTTTAGCAGTGGCAATGTCTGATTTGGCAACAGAAACACATGCCTAGATTGTATCCTCTTTGGACTACTGTCATGCAAGCTATGTGGAACTCCCTTGGAACCTATTGGGAAACTTCAGAAGGTCCAAAATGCTGCTGCGAGACTGATCACTGGGGCTGGTTACAGGGATCATATAATTCCCCTATTGAAACAGCTTCACTTTCAGTCTCTCTCTGTGCGCAAGTTCTGATTTTGACCTATAAAGTCTTACAGGGCTTCATACGAGATACAGTGAGCAGAAGAGCACTGCTGCTGTAGCCATCTCTGTTCCAATCTCATCTAAGCATGCTTAGGGAAGTATCTACAATATTAAGTTATATCAGTTACATACCCTTTTGACTGCCAGGTTTATATGCTATCAGATCCCAGCTGCAGCACTAAACTGAGACTATCATACTTTGGATGCATCATGAGATGAAATTGCTCATTGGAAAAGATGCTGACATTTGGAAAAGTAGAAGGTGGCAGGAAAGGAAGACCACCATACAGATCAATTTATTCAGTCAAGGAAGTCATGGTTCTGAGTTTGCAGGATCAGCCTACAGGCCCTCTGAGATCTTCCGTTCCTAGGGCTGCTGTGAGTCAAAGCCAACTAGATGGCAAGAGCAGACCTATTGACTCCCTTGTTCAAGGGTAAGTTGGCCTACAGATAAACCGCATTGATTCAGTGGGAGCATTCTAGATGGGGTTAACAGGAGGGTCCAACCCACTGTCTTTAGCAGGACTTATTTTTTAGTAACTCTGCATACAATTGGGCTGTGTGAGAATGATCTGAAAAGAAATGTTATAGCTGTGATGTACAGGATAGCTCAGAGTTCACGGAATTAGACTTAGGGGTTTCAAAAATTTTATTCAGGAACATTGAAGAAACAACAGCATACTCTGGCCTTGCCAAGACAATGGATTTGTATACCTTATAAACTGTAGCATCTCGGATTAGCATGTGCAAGCATCCCATTTGATGGCTAACCAACACAACTCCTTTCCCAGGCTATTCCTTCACCCTCTCATTTTTCCCATTCAGCTCGCCAACAGTTTGACCTTGCAGCTAAATCTGTCTACCTGCATCTGTCCTCTTATCATAGTTCCTATTATACCCATGTTCCTCTTATCCCCTTGTTCACAGCACACCACTCATCAGCCAATCCCATCATCCCCTCATAGGACAGTAAAACCCACAAAGCACCAAAACAAAGACGCCACCTAAAAACATGGCAGGAAGAGCAAAGCCAACCTGACAATAGGCCACAGCTGAAGCTATCAGAGTCTGGGCCTTTCTCTTGCTTCAGTTGGAGACTGGTTCAAACACACACACACACACACACACACACACACACACACATAAGCTTCTTGAAGTTCCTCATTAAATTAGAGGAATCCACACTTTACAAATAAATGAATAAAGCACCTGCAAATCTGGTATGATTTACACAGAGCATGGGTTCCCCGTGTAATATTTACCCAATCTGATTAATAGGCTTTGAAGACATTGCTTCAAACTGTGGTTAAAATGTGGCATTAAGGCTGTTAGCCCTCCTTATTAGCATTAGCACGATCGTCAAGACGCATTGCGCTTGGCTAATAAATTTATTTTTTATGTAATGGAAATGCCATCAAAGCGCCGTTAATCCAAACTGAATTAGATTATAATTGGGGCTCTTGTGCATAAGGAATAGAAATGCTTCTTTATCGACTCTGGCTGACAATGCAAAGGCGACATTTCCCCAACCTTGGCGCTGGAGATGGGTGGTACAGTGGGCCTCCCTCGCTACTTCATTTTGCTGTCTGCTGGCCAGTTGAGAGGTTGTTCCTTCCCTCTGGTCTAAGAGCACCAAGTCACGACTCTGCCTGTACACGTCTCTGAGAAAAGGGGAACAATGGCATTGAGGGAGATCAAGAATCCAAACTACAGCTACTCCGCATAGCTCTGAAACAGGGCTGGGGATCAGGCCTCCCTCCAAACTACAACTCCCAGCATCTCTCACCAGCATCCATGCTGGCTAGGGAAGCCAACAATGTCTAGAGGACGACAAGATTCCCAGTCAACTCATGGATTTTGATATTTAGTCAAGTCTCAAGTGTAGAGCTTGGAGCTTGGAAATAAACAACTTACAAATAATTGTTTAATTGCATACATGACAAATAATTAATTACCGGTAATTGATTCATTTCCCTAATGACAAAGATATAGGTAAATTACGTTGTAGTAATAAAGAGATGAAGGAACATTTCTTTCTTTTTACAGTGTAACTTTAACTTTTAATTACTTTTATAGTTGCAAAGTATGGCCTCCTTAAATGGTTGAAAAGGAATATCACATGGTTCAAGAACTGATTTGCATTGTTGTCATGTTCTGTGTTGTAAGTGGACAGGAAAAGAGTGCATTTTATAGTACGGGCCAGTAGACTGGAGCATTCAGAAGCTTTTAACGTAGCTAAAAAGAAGCTATTGCATTATTTTGAAAATGTGTGAACATAAGAAGCTGTCTTTTGCTAAGTCAGATCATTGGTCTATCTTGCCCCATGTTATTAGTTCTGGCTAGCGGGAGTTGTCCAGGATTTTAAAGAAATTCTTTCCTAGCCCTACCTGGAGATCTCTGAAATTCCCCAGTGGTCTCCCATCCAATTACAAATCAGTCCCAGTTCATCTTAGTTTCTGCAATCACAGGAGATTGGATATGTTCAGAGGAATATGGTAGAGATATGAAAAATAAAGAACTATGGAAACCACACCCTTTGAGGAGCAGCTTAGCAAGCTGGGTATAATCAGCTGGGAGAAAAGAAAGTCAAGAGGTGACATAATGTGTGTGTAAATATTTGAAAGAATGTCATGTTAAAGATGGAGCAAGCTTGTTTTCTGCTGCTTCAGAGACTAGGACATGGAGCAATGGATTCACACCACAGGAAAATGGATTCCATCTAAACTTTAGGAAGAATTTCCTGATGTTAAGAGCTGTTTGACAGAGTGTAGCGGAGTCTTTGTCTTTGGAGGTTTTTGAACGGTAGCTGGATGGCCATCTATCGAGAGTGGTTTGATTATGCCTTGTTGCATGGCAGAATGGGATTGGACTGGATGTGCTCTCTTCCAGCTTTATGATTGCATGATTCAATGGTTCTAAACCCCATGCAGAACAGCAACATTTGCAACACAGATCAATGATTGGGTGCCATTATGCAATGGGCAATGCACAACCCCAGTGCACATCTGGGATGCTTAGTGTGCAACTGCAACACACAACTACTGTGTGTAACTGCAATACACAAAACTGTTCTATCTGCAGCTCCACTTCCACTGCTATCAGCAAAATACTTCTGCTGTGCTATAGTGTATGCTATAATTTATGCATGATTATGTCACTAACAGGATGCCAGCCCACATGAGTAAGGCAACTCATATGAGTGGCTCACCGGTAGCATTCCAGCCATGGTCATCTAGGCATCTAGCCAATCTTTCCCAATGTACTGCCCTTCATATACAGTATGCTGGACAGCAACTCCCATTAACAGTAGATGGGTGGAAATGATAATGGGCTCAGTCTACTCTGTCTGGAGGGTGCCAGATTGACAAAGTCTACTTGATGGATTGATTCATCAGTTGGTTGGTTGATTTTATATCCTGTTTACTTACAAACCCTGGAACTCAAAATGGTTTACAAAAATTAAAACAGAGACTATTAAAATATGTCACCCATAAGACATACAGAAAGTAAGAAATACCATTAAACATCAGTATAATCAGTGTAATACCAGATGCACTGGAGGAAGAAAGGAGGGGGCAGAAGGGAGCATCCGAGACCAAACCTGATTCCTGCTTGTTCATGCAGTGCTAAACTACGGTTAAGCATTGTGTGCTAATCAGGTCGTCATTTAACAGAAAAAGTAGCAGCAAAATGTGTCTCTAAATGCTGCAAAACCATTAAGACGCAATAACGGAATGTCCTAAAATTACCTTGTTAAATTTACACTGCAGTCAGCAACTTTTGTTTTAAGAAAACAGAGCTCTCAACTTTTCTTCCATTCCAGGAACCTCATGGGTAAACTGTATTGGCCTTCCTACCTGAAAAGATTCATGATCCTATTGCACGAGCTGGTGAGATGTTCTAACTGAATTTTAGGAGTTCATCTTAACTGGAATCGGGGAAAGAATTGTCATCCTCTACTTTCCTTAAGTTATAAAAAAGGATCTTGTAGCACCTTTGAGACTAACTGAAGCGGGGGGAGAAGCAGCATAAGTTTTCTTAGACTTCTTCTACAAAAGCTTTTCCTACGAACTCCTTCCTCTCAGTTAATCTCATAAGGGCTACAAGACCCCTTTGCATACTGATACAGACTAACACAGCTACGTCTCTTAATATTCCTTCAACTTGGACAACACAAAAATGAATGTGTTTGTGGATTCTTTACAAAAATATTTCCATCAACGCACTGGAACATAAGCAAGCCCTTGTGAATCAAGTCTACAATCTGTCCAAGTTATCTGTACTGCAGGAGCCAACCAACAAGAGCACATGGCATGAATGTAGTACCAGAGGTACCTGTTGCCAATGTGCTTCCCTGGGCTCCCATTGAAATTGTTGGTTGTTACATTTAAAGTCCTAAATGGCCAGGACAAGGTTATTTGAAGATTGCTTGTGCCCATATGAGTTTGCCTAGTCATTGCTGAAGCCTTGCTCTCTGGCTTACTGACATGACCCACCAGGTAGGCGAGGGAAAGAAACAGGATCTTTTAAGTGGTGACTCCCTTACTCTGAAATTTCCTATCAAAAAAAAGAAACACACACACACACACACACACACACCATGTTTTTCAAATAGTTATAAAAAAAAAAACCTGCCTGTTTCCATCTGCTTTTACAGGCGAATTTCAAATTGCCCTGGAATTTTAAACCGATCGTGTTTTCATTACTGCTGTTACATTTACTGTCTTCAAGGATATTTTCTGTGGCTTTGTCATATCAGAAGTGTATGATATGTTTATAGGCTCTTATTGCAATTATAATCAGATAATTACAACTGTAATAATAAGAGTTGCTGTATCAACTGCCTCAAGAGGACTGAAAGGCAGTAAAAATATTATTATCAATCATCATCGTCATCATCAGCAATAAAAAATAATAATAATGTTATTGTTTTTTGCTTCAGTAATGATCATCTAGCACAGAAGTCTTCTCTATTGTATTTTAAGGGAACCTGACATTTCTTAAAATCCTTTCAGAGTTCATCCATGAGAATACCAGTTAAGGCATACTGCTAACCTTTGACAATCTTTCCTTATAATGCGCAGCTTCAGAGTACTTTGTGGTATGTTTTGCATGAACAGATTGCTGACCCTAAAACAGAGTCAGAAAAGTTCAGCTGGTCCAGAAGCCAACTTGGTCCCCTGAAACCTCCAAGGACTGGACACACATACAGAAAGAAGGAGAGAGAGAGAAAGAGAAAGCCCTGCTGTGAAAATTCAGCCCCCAATATTGAACTGCTGAATTTCAGCTGCAAATTTGCCACTGCCGCTTACTTTTTTGCATTTCTGCAGTGTAGATTCGAGGATGCCTTGATGAGTGGTGGTTGGTGGTGCCCATGTGAGTGGAGCAAAAACCATTCCAGGCACACATTCCAGGTTTTTGGTAGCTCTGAAGGAGCTATTCATGGTGCTGAATGCATAGTGATAGGAAATGACGCAACATCAGTTCCTGCCACCATTTGCAGAGGGACTGCAGAGGAAAACAGGTATTTGGCTTTTCTGTGAAGGATGTGGCCCATGGAGAATGGGACAGGAAGGAATTGGCCTTGATTGCCCGTGCAGTTGCCAACCCCTGTATGGAACACCTGTGCGCTTCTTGCCATGTGGCCAGCCCATAGGAATGTAAGTATTTGCTTATTTTTTTTCATACTTTGGGAACATTTTGCAAAAAAAATGTAATTTTTTTAAAAAATAGCTTGTTCAAAAATGTGTTTAAAACATGAGCAAAAGACATTGGTTGGAATCCTATATGATCTTTACATATGCATAAGCACTGCATTTACAGTGCAATGCTCTGAATTCCAGTGCCACGCCCCCCCTCCCCACTTACTGGTCAGCGTCCACTACAACTGATGGGAGTCCATTCCCTTGTCATTTGGGAAGCAGCTAGCTGCTGCTTCCACCCCCTCCAATGAGCGACCTGCATTGCAATAGACCGAAACAGTGTCCTTGTTGCAATTCCACCTCATGCTAGAGATTGCTTGCATGGGGGTGGGATGGCAGCCATCTTATTGGACATATTCAATTCATGGTCACAGGGGTGGAGCTACATAATTATGACCACTTCACATAAGCCTAAATGCCATTATTAGTCCTGATTAGACTAGAATCAACTGGATTTACCTGTGTGTATATATCCATAGAGAGCCAATGTGGTGTAGTGGTTTGAGCACTGAACTACAACCCTGGATACCAGGGTCCAGTTCCCTACTTGGCCATGGAAACTTAGTGGGTGACCTTAAGTACATCACACACTCTCAGCCCCAGAAAACCTTGTAGCAGAATCGTAGAGCTATAAGAGACCACAAGGTTCACCTTAGGGTCACCATAAGTCAGAGACAACTTGAAGGCACATAACACTAACAACAATGCATTCATAGACTCTCTCTGTTTAACTTGTATGCTGAACATATTATATATATAAAGCAGGGTTAGACTTGGAGGAAGGAGGCATGAAAACTAGATGAAGACATCGAAATAATTCAAGATTTTCCATAACTTAGTTCAGTCATTAATCAGATTGGGGACTGCAGTCAAAAAGTCAGAAAACTAGGACTTAGAAGGGCAGCTATGAAGGAACTGCACAAGATTTTGAAGCATAAAGATATATCATTGAATACTAAAGTTAGGATCGTTAGGATTGTAAAGTAAGGATTGTTCACGCCATCATATTTCCAGTTTCTATGTATGGTTATGAAAGCTGGACAGTAGAGAAAACTAAAAGGGAAAAAAAATAAATTCATTTGAAATGTGGTGCTAGAAAAGAGTTTTGCAGATATTGTGGACTGCTAAAAGGACAAATGAATGGGTCCAAGAGCAAATCAAGCCTGAACTCTCCCTTGAAGCCAAGATGGCTAAACCAAGACCGTTGAACTTTGGCCATATCATGAGAAGACAGGACTCTCTAGAAAAGATAACAATCCTTCAAAAGGTGGAAGGCAGTAGGAAAAGGGGAAGGCCACGTTACAGAAGGATAGACTCAATCCAGGAAGACACAGCTCTGAGTCTGCAAGATCTGAGCAGAGCAATTGGTGACAGGGTGACTTGGAAACTTCTCATTCATAGGATCAGTAGCGGAGCTTGGAGTTTGTGGGGGAGGGCGGGCGGGGCGGGGCTATGGTATGCGGGGCTGTGGCTACGAGCTGGGACACCCAAAAAAAATTGCCACGTGGGGCAAACCTCCTCCATGCCCCCCCCCCCGGTCCCTACGTGACTGCATAGGATTGCTATAAGTCAAAGTCAACTTGATGGCAGTTGACACTGTGTATGTACCCTTTCAACAAATAATAAAATAGGCCTACTCTAATTGGGACTAACCAACAAGATCCCAGTCAAGCAACTGCACATTCTTAGATGGTGCATAACTATTTGTCAGTGTTTTCAGGGTATCACTTTATTCACTGGGTTTGCAGAAACAGATGCTGTGCCCTCTCCATTGCACAACGGGACAGCAAGCAGGCACATTGGTAGGCACCCAGTCAGTTGCACAATTCAGAAGAAGGGCAGAGTAGCGCAACCTCTGTGAAGCTATGTGAGAGCACACTTGTATTATGCAAGCCCCATGTAGAATCTTGGCCCACGTCCATCTTCCATTGAAACTTTACTCATTTACTGTGGTGAACACTGAAAAAAAATGCCATGTACCCACGCTGGCACAAAGAGTGAAACGGCTCTAAGTCCCGGGATCTCATTTCCATGCCAGAAGGCAAGCGTGAAGCATTGCACATAACAATGAAGAAGAGCCATTTTAGAACACCACTGAGTAAGCGCTACTGGCCTACGCATATGTGGGATTAGAGGCAAAGGGTTTTCTGGTTTGCAGAAATGACTGAAAAGGTTTTTTTGCTGTCTGTCGGCGTGATGCTCTTCATGCCTACCTAGGTCACAGACTTTTCTTCCTGTCACAGATTATATAAATAACAGAAGGAAGCCTTTTGCTTCTGGTGTACATTAAACTTGCCTTCCTACTACTTCATAGGTAAAATATCAGGCTATTCCCTCAGTTAACCATTGTTTAATTGGCTAATTAAAGACTTCCAATGGGTTGATCATCTGCATTTTAACCCATTATATTTAAACATGGGTCTCTGTGTGTGTATTTTTTATCAAGATGTTGAAAGAACCATAGATACCATAGAACCGAACAAACAAAAGCTGCCATTCATTCTTTCATAGCGGAAGCATCTTTAATGTTTTCCTTTCATCCCATATTACAATAACACATCCTGGTGCTATGCCAAAATCTGTTCTCCAGTTTCTCAGAAGTTTTCTCCTGCCATGAAAGAAGCTCTCATTTTTTTCCTGTGTTGTTCTCAAGGCCCTTTAGAACTTCTTTTGAATTTCTTTTGGTGGTGTTTTTCAGCTTAGCTTATCAGTACAAGATGACCAAGGGTACTTGTATGTGAGAGAATGTGTGTGGTTTTCTTTCCTTTCTATTATATATTTCTTTATTACTCTGTGGCTACCCACACCTTCTGATTTAAAAAAGGCCCAGTCAGACAGTAATAGATCAAGCCTTACATTTCTCTGGAGTGGCAAATTTGCTCTGGGTTTTAGTCTGAGTTAGCCATGGTCCTAAGCCTACTTTAGAGATTGGCATTAGTGTCTCAAATATCAACTTTAATATCCAGACCAAAAGCTGGAGTTCAGACTAAAACCACAGCCGAGGAAGCCACCAGCTACTACTAAGTGAGGAAGGGATGACCTTGTGATATCTACACTTGAGTTTAAATTGAGAGGTAGAAAGCTAGAGAAGTTACTGAAAAAATTACTGGACAATCAAAGGGAGAATATTCCTCTGCACAGACACACTTTGGCTACCTCGTAAGTAAGGCAGACCCCAAGTTTTATCTATAGGAATTATTCCAAATTTTCACTTCTCTTGGAACATTTTCCCCTCAAAGCAATCTCTGTTCTATTAAAGATTATAAAGATGTAGATCTTTTTTGACATAACACTGATACACTAAGAAAGAGACACTGTGTCTGCTTTACACAGCTATAGGAGCTGGGATCCTGGAATTTGTCATAAGGTACATTTGTTAAGAAGCTTTGATGAACTGCCCTGAGCTACGGCATTAGAGCTTTCTAGGAGAGATTCTGAAGGACCTCATCAGACTGCAAATCTCAGGATTCTGTAGCATGGAGCCATGACGCTCAAGGTGCTAGGACAGCTGTGCAATTGCATACTGTAGAAAAAAGAGATATTAGTGCTGGACTGGGGAGTAGCTATGGAAGGGGCAAAATGGAGGCATTTCCCCCCAAAACAAATGCTATACCCCCAAAAAAAAAAATTCCTTCAGCCCCAAATTTCTAGCATTGGAATAATGTAAAAGTTCAGTGGGATTTTTACAAATGTAGTTTAAACGTCCAAAGCAAAGGGGCAGGCACCATTATCAAGGGAATGTGAACACACTAAATAAAAGTTTTAGCTGTGGAGCAGCTTTCAGTGTTCCGCGTTCTCCACAGAGTACAACTTTGTTCTGATTTGGTCAGATCTCACCTTGAATACTGTATCCGAATCGGAGAACCACCATTCAAAAAGTATATTTACAAGCTGAAAAGAATACAGAGGAGGGCAACCACAATGGTAAAAGGCCTAGAAACCATGCCCTGTGAGGAAAGGCTTAGGAAGCTGGGTATGTTTAGGCTGGAGAAGTGAAAGTTAAGAGGAGACATGATAGCCACGTTTAAATATTTGAAGGGATGTCACATGGAGGATGGAGCAAGCTTGTTTTCTGCTGCTCCAGCGACTAGGACACAGAGCAATGGCTTCAAACTTCAGGAAAAGAGATTCTATCTAAACATTAGGAAGAACTTCCTGATAGTAAGAGCTGTTCCACAGCGGAATATGCTGCCTCAGTGTGTTGTGGAGTCTCTTTCTTTGAAGACGTTCAAGCAGAGGCTGGATGGCCCTCTGTTGGGAGTCCTTTATGTCCTCCTGCATGGCAGAATGGGGTTGGACTTGATGGCCCTGTGGTCTCTTCTACCTCTGGGATTCTATGATTCTGTGAATGCCACCAATTTGGAAAGTGAAGGAAAATTTAATTGTGGGAGCAGAATCCATACTAGGCAAAGCTACACTCCTGTGCTGGACCAAGCTTTTGACGTGCCCAAAGTTTGTCCTGAATTTTTCAGAAATTGAAAAAAAGAAGAAGCTAAAAGAGTTTTCCTTCTTTCTGAAAATAAGGGAGTGTCTCTCACCAAGAGGCCTCTGATCTCAGATCTATTGGAGTAAGACCCCTAAATCTTTTACATAGATACTGCTTTCAAGCCAGGTGTCATCAGTCCTATGCTTGTACATTTCATTTTTCTCCTACCTAGATGTAGTCCCTTACATTTCTTCCTGTTGAAATTCACTTTGTTAGTTTTGGACCAACTTTCCAAATGGTTAGGGTCATTTTGAATTCTGTTACTGTCCCTCCTCCTCCTCCTCTTCTTTTTCGTATTCTTGCTCTTGTCGTCCTATCCTATCATCATCATCATCATCATCTACATGACACATTTATAAGGCAAAGTAAATTACTTCTAAGTCTACAGCAGAGATGCTTTAAATCTTTGTTCATGTCTTTTGTGCCTATTTTACAAAATTCTTGTTGCCCTGAGAGGTGGAACATTGGGGTCTACCTGCAATGCCAGTGTCTCCTTAGAATTTGGGGAAATTATAGTTCAAAGGAGGCCTGTGAGACGAGAGGGTAATGGCAGGATCTTTTCACCTGTGTACACCAGTACTAACTGTAGAGAGGACTCCAGTTTTATTTGAATTGACAAACACATGAGAGATCAGACACTCTTAAGAATCATACAAGGCTATTGGAAAGTGAGGCAGGAGAGGTTGGATAGAGAGAGATTGGGTGGAAAGGGTGATAGTTACCAGTCTTGAAGAAGGGGTCACAGCAGAGGGACTCAGACAGTGTCTGAGAGTAGCACAGAGGAATGGCATGTTTGCCCCAAAATGTAGGTACCACAAGGGCCACCCTGCGAGGCCAATGCCTCAGTGCAAAAATGAGGAATTAAACTAGCTCACAGTTAAGAGGCTGACGAGAGGGGGGCAACTTAGCGAGACCTGGCTACCGACGTTTACGGGCTTACGCAGGAAAAACTCAGCCAACAAAGCAAAAATATGAACTAAAATGTGTTTTATTAAGATAAATTCACTCACACATGCAACAATTCAAACAGGCACACAATCGCACCAGACCTAACCGAAAGAAAGGGAGGAAGACCAGATACAGACTGTGAGGGGTGCAGGCGATATTTATCGGATCTGATGAGAAGTGGAGAAGCAGGACGAGGTGGCTCAGGCACTGGACCCAAGGGCAGTTCTTGGTTTGGGGATCAGACAGACAGAGTGACACTCGGAAGGGCGAGAGGCGTCAAACTGCAAGCCTGAAATCAGGGGTATATGTACCCTAGAAATAGCCTGTGGCAGTGAAGGTTCCAGGTGCGAGACAATGGGACCTTTTGTTTTGACAACAGTCTATTCGCCTGTTAATGTGCGCAGTGCTTGATTGACGAAGACGTGGTGGGTGCTCCAATAGCATCCTATTGTGGGTGCTACAGGGATCAGGGATGGTGGTTGAGGAATGCAAGGACTGGAGTTAACCTGGTGAGCTTCTAGCTTTGTGTTCTCTGGGGAGACATCCCGCTGCTACTTAAGCCAGTCATCCACAGGAACAACAGCTATTGTGCCTGGCAAGCGACCTAATCTCACCTTGAGAGTATTTAGGCTGACTCTCCTCTCCTTCTCACATTTTCAGTCAGAGTAAATCCCTTGCCCAGTTTGACCTTCCAGTCACTTCACAGGCTTGTTTTTGATATCAACAGCAATTAATACAGTTGCCAATTAAACACAATGTCAATTGGGTATGATGCCCATCCAAACCATACTGATACCAGGGACCCGCAAAGCGGGACCTTACAGGCAGTCTGGGCTACTAAGTCCCACATATTACATACCACCTACTACCTACTACAATTGGCTGGGGTTGAAGCTAGGATTTTTATACCCTGCTTCATACTCTGAAGGGGTATGTTGACAAAGCTGTAATGGCTTTCCCATGGAACTGACAAAGGGGTCTGGAATAAGCTGATCGCTTTAACACCAGAGTGACACAACATTGATGGGATTTATGGCACTCTCTGAATGTTCAGTCAGGTAGTGTGTATAGGGAAGATCTCCATAGAGTAAGATCAAGGAATGGTCTCTGCTTTATCTGGGCAGTTAGTCTTCCACTATATTCAAAAATGCAAAGGGCCCAAAGAGGTGAAGAAATTAGCACAAAGTCATCTGAGTCAGGGTTTTCCACATAATCCTATCTAGACTTTCCTACCATTATGACCCCAAACACATCTCTGGTCAGCATGACCCTGATCATGTTCTCTGGTCATTAATAAGTCCAATTTATGAAAACTGCATATCTCGTAGAAGCGGTGGTAGGGTATGGTAACATTATCTATCTGATCACCTTCTTTGCTGACATTTTCATTTAATGAAATGTGTTTACTATCAGTAGTTGCCAATTAATCAACTAACACTTTAGTTGATTAATCTGCCAATTAAATGGGCTCGTGCTTTTATTTCTGGTTCAAAGCTAGGAAAAATATTTTCTATGGACTATAACTCCCAGAGGCCATGAAGGCTGGGGGATTCTGGAAGTTGTTGTCCAAAAAGGTAACTTCAGAACGTGGCCAGCATATGAACAACTTGAGGGCAGCAAAGCTGAAAAAGGCCTTGCCTTAATATGTGCATCCCTCAACTTGACTTGTGTGGGCTAAGCTCACCTTTAACTGATCCCTGCAGACAGACAGAACATTTTATTTCAGCCACTTTAAAATCTGAGCCATTTCTGAAGCGGAAGCACATCTGTAGCCAAAGAACGTGGAGCTGCTTGCCAAGTTCCAACCTTTGGATGGAAAAGCTCTCTGAGCGCAAAATATAAAAATAACCATTGCTTATTGTTAACAGCCTCATTGTGTTGCAACCAGGCGTCACTTCAGCCGACTGTCATCTCTCCACAGTCATTTTTTTTTTCAGCAGCTGCTGCCCTGCTGCACATGGGCCAGATCCTCTCCAACCCTGTGTTCCACTTAAAACCTATTTGACCAAACAGATCTATTCTTTTGTATTACAGACTTAGGGAAGGATGCTTGGATTTTTTTTTTAATGCATGAAAAGTATTCTGAATTATGCAACAAGAAATGCCACGTCCTTTCTACATCATACATTGTATAAACTACTCTTTAGCTGGGTCTTTCTTATTTTTTGTTTGTTTGTTTATGAGATTTCTATATCGCCTTCCGGCCCCCAAGGGCTCCCAAGGCAATGAACACATAAAGGCAATTCAAAGAGTACAAAGTTAAAGCATTTTAAAAACACATTAAAGTACTTTTTAAAAAAATCTTTTAAAAGCAATGTAAAACAATTATCAAATACAACTTTAAAAAAGGGAGCCATTTCAAACTTTAAAGGCCATGCAGAACAGCACTGTTTTAGCTGCACACTGGAGGTTCAAGAGTGATGGACCCAGCCTAACTGCCTTGGGAAGGGAGTTCCACTGTCAGGATACTGCTACAGAGAAAACTCTGTTATGTGTGCATACCAGCCTAACTTCATGATGTGTTGGGACACACAACAGGACCTCCTCTGAGGATCTCAAATTTTGGGCAGACTTATATGGGAGGAGATGGTCTTTCCGGACCCTATCACACTACACTGTTCTAGTGTTGTCATTCAACTTTAATTACCATGGCAACATCCTATGGAATCCTGGGATCTGCAGTTTAGGGAGGCACACTTAAAGTTCTCAGCCAGAGAGCTCACAAGCATCACTAAACTACGAACCCCAGAATTCCACAAACGTTGCCATGGCAGTTAAAGCTATAGAGCTAGAACAACATAGTGTGATAGGGCCCTTAGATATCTTACCCCTTGCACGTCATCTACAATGGTACCACATGTACAACTCAAGTTCTGCAACCACAAACTGAATGCAGATGTTTTTCATGGGACAAAAATGCCCAACGACTTTCGTAGGGAATTTATGCCTCCATGAGACACCAGCCACTGTGGCAAAAGGTAGACAAACCTGACCAGGTAAACATCTTATGGGCATTTGTAGCTTAAATTTTCAAGGTGGACGCCCCTTCCTGCTGCCACACATCTACATGCATGCACCATTCACTTAAGAAGCTGCAGATAAAATGTGACAGAAAACAGAATACATTACAATATTAGTATTTTAGGAGAAAAAGAATGCACCCTTTAGTGGAGAAAAATGGTTGTGGGAGATCATCACATCTCCTAAACGGTTAGAATCCTCCAGTGGTTAGATGGTCTGCTGGATGTACATTTTCATTTATTTTTAGAAGCTGGTTACGACACTATAGTAATAAGATGCAAAGTGCAGGAACTGGCAGCTGTTATAATCAGAGCTTTTAGAGACGGAGAACTCAGGGATTCTCAAACGGTATTTCTAAATTGCACCTCTCCCGTCGGTACAATGATGTAATGTTGCTGAAAACAAGACCTTTATTACGAAAACTGGATTGTCATGGGGGAGAAAGGAATCATTAGCTTTTCAGAAACCATTTCTCTGTATGAAGGACACATTTTTTTAATCGGTAGATAAAGTGAATTTATGGGTAGTTTTAATTGAATAAGTCCATTTATTTCCAGAATGTCATCGCACCATCTTCACATCCAGCACCAATGGATTTGGGTAGGGGGAGGGGTCCTTGAAATCAGTCCTGCTCAATTTAGCCAAAGTTTCCAAGCACAAGTTATTTTTAGCTTAGTAACAATATAACCAAGGTTTTGTTCACACAAGACAGTTATATCATCTTGGTGTCACTTTAACGGTGATGGCTGCATCTTTTGGAATCCTGAGAATTGTCGTTGGGTGAGGGATTAGAACTGCCTTGCAGAACATTCTAAATACCTCATGAAATTCCAAATCCCAGGATTCTGTAGGATGCAGCCACAGGAGATGGCCGAGGAGTTTTATCCAGCCAAAAGCAGATGGGCACAACCTGTGACCTTTGGCTCTTCTTTCTGCAGCCCACCAGTGTGGTAGGATTTCACCCACTTTTCTCCACAGTGCGGTTGATCTGTGGGGTTTCAGGGAGAAAATGCTGTCCCCTGGCTTCCAAATCACTGCTTTCTTCTCACTCAGAGTGTATCTACACTACAGAGCTATAGCAGTTTAATACCACTTTCACATCATCCTGCAGGATCCCAGGATGTACAGACTGGGGAGGTGTCCAGAATTCATTACCAGAGAGTACTAGTCCATTCCGTTAAATTACAGCACTAGAGTTCCCCAGCAAAGAATTCTAAGTAGCTGGCCAAACTATAAATCCCAGGATTCTATAGAATGGAACCATGGTAGCTCAGTCATATCAAACGACTTTAACATTGTAGTTCAGACATATGCTCTAGGAGTATGTTTATCCTAGAGAAGAAAAGGTTAAGAGGTAACATGATAGTCATGTTGAAATATTTGAAAGAATATGACATGGAAGATGAGGCAAGCTTGTTTTCTGCTGTTCTAAAGACTAGGATCTGGAGCAATGGCTTCAAACTACAGGAAAGGAGATTCCATCTAAACATTAGGGAGAATTTCTTGATGGTAAGAGCTGTTCGACAGCGGAATACACTGTCTGGGAGTGTGGTGGAGTCTCCTTCTTCGGAGGTTTTTCAACAAAGGCTGGAGGGCCATCTGATAAGAGTGATTTGAACTGTGTACTATTGCAGAACAAGAGGGTGAACTGGATGGCCCTTGTGGCCTCTTCCAACTATATGATTCTACTTCAGCGGTGTGGTTTTAGGTGGATTTTCATTCTCTTTCCTCTGCCCAGGCTGTTATAGGTCTCATTTAGACAAATCACCTTTTAATTGTATGGACTGAAGTGATGTCATAATGCTAAAGCTGACATAATGGCACCCTGGAGTACAAACTCACATGTGCACCCACAGCCAGTCTGATTTAAATGGGAGTGTGAGCAAATAAGAATTATTGGGGTAAGGAAAGAGGAGAAAAAAAAATACAGACAAGCCATGCCAGCCAGTAAATGAAGAGACAGTGAACATTACACACATACACAAAAAAAGTGAATTTGGTGCAAAGGATTTTTTCCCCCTTTTTTATTTGTTCATCTGTCTCAAGAGGGCTATTTTTGAAGTGAAAAAGCAAAACAGCCAACATAGGGAGCTCTTCTACATCAGAATTTGGTAAATTGTAGCCAATTTGTGGGGGGGGGGGGCTTCTTTTCGCCAAAACAAAAAAACAGAAGCTTCAATTTTGCCCCCAAAAGCAAACCCCCTACAATTGCCATGCAAATAAATAAATAACTAATGCACATTCCTGTGCAGAATGATTTACTGAAACGCTTCAAAAAATGCGTACATCCAATGAAAACTTCGCAAAATGCTTGCCACTATATTATTCCTCCTGAACAGGTTTCCCAACGTTGGGAAACCCATTTTTCAGCCAGAAAAATGAAAAGAATAACAGTGAATATGCTTTTCACCCCTACTCCACAATTCCTAGCCCCACCAAGAGACTCCAAGGGAGCAAATATAGGGCCTTTTCTTGCATGCTGTGTCATTGAGTTACTACCAGTTCCAAAGGAATGCTGCACCATACCACCCAGGAAAGAGCCAATCTCATCAGGTTCCTGAAATCGAGCTGAATCAGACCTGATTAATATTTGGATGAAAGGCCACCGAGGAATACCAGGGGTCACTAGAAAGAGCTAGGAAATTATCCTGTCTGGTACACTGAAAAGAGGATGGTATATTGAAGATATGCCGTTAGAGCCAATAATATGGGAAATATCTGATGGACCTATAGCCTGTATCAGAATAATGCAGTCTCCTATGTTCCTACATTTAAAGTGACTGAGAGCCTATTAGAGTGCTGGGAGAATATAAAAATTGCCCAGTTTATTTAGGCTAAAGGGTGAAGGTTGCTCTCCTCCCCAGCTGTGCCACATAAGCTGGATGGAGCCTGCAATCACCCCCTTGCACAATCCGTGGCTGGACAGATGGGACCGTGTCAGGTCACCTTCCCCCAGCAATCATGCAGCTGATGGAAAGGGGTTGTACAAGGAGGTCCTGAATGCTTCTTTTTGCAATGTCTTCAAAAGTATATATGGCTGGATGGGTGGATTTACTTACCTATTCAACTTACCTCCCAACCTTTTAAAAACACAATACTAAAAAGCTTTCAATGCATAAATTAAAACACAACTAAAGCAAACATTTTTTAAAAAAACACAAGTTAAAAATGCAGGTTAAGAACACGTGATAAAAGAGAAACAACCCTTTCTTCCGTTAAAAGCTCCATCTGCCAAAACTTCTTTAAAAACAAAAGCCTCTTTAAATAAAAAGGTCTGCACCTGCTGGTGTAAAGACAGGAGGGAGGGGTCCAACCAAACCTCTGGTACTGCCCTGGCTAGCCCGAGCTTTGGGGGATATAAAAAGATATCTATTGATATCACTAATTCGGCCTCACCTACGCATTCCCTCTCACGTGCTTGCGAGGCCCCTGGACAAGCACGCACACAGGCTCGGCCAATAATAGCAGTAATATTCCGAAACAATACAGGCAGGCCAGAAACAGCCGACTCGCCGCTTTAGGAGACCTCAAGGCAAGTACCTTCATTAGGTATGCACGCAGCTCTCAAAAGATCCTCTGCCTAGCGCTGGCAGATTGACGATCTAACTATACAACGCTCAAGTACTCCGCATTTGCATACTGGCTACTCTATTGACAATTTGGCTGTAACTCAATCATTCAAATTCTGACCTTTCGGAGGCTTTGTCTCCAGCCCCAAATCTATTGTTTTCCCCTAAGTCTGACCTAGCCTGCGGTCACAATTCTCCTTATAAAAACCCCTGACTTTGAGCGCTTCCTTGGATCGCTCTTGGCTTCCATCCCACCTTGCTGTCGCTTTGTCCAGCGAGCCTTCCCCTCAGCTCCAGTGCTGAGATCTACGCTCCCCATCTTCTCCGCTTCCAACCAGGCTTCAGGACAGGTGAAGTATTACCCAAACCAACAACTCCTCGAAAAACCCCTCTATCCCACTCCAACCTTTATTTCTTTAGTTATCTTGTGTGAGTGTGCCACATACACTGTTTTGCTTGTGTTTTTAATAAAACCGCATTTATTATTTCAACTTCTGTGTGCTCCTTGACTCGGCCTGACCCCGTAGACATAGGGCTCAAGATCCTGCTAAGTTACCCTGCCTCTCGTAACGCTAAAGCAGTGCTCCGAGCTAATTTTCCCCACCTATTGTTGAACACATTTTGGTGTCCCTCATGGGACCCCCAGTAAACAGGGTAACACCTCGCAAGGAAAGCACTTCCACAACCTGGAAGCAGCTACTGAGAAGGCCCTCTCCTGTGTTCTCACCAGGTTTGCCTATGATGGTGGAAGGACCCGGGGAAAGCCTTACCCTGCAGATCTTAGAGCTTGGGCAGGCTTATATAGAATGGTACAGTTTCCAAATAGCTAGGACCCAAGCTATGTAGTGCTTAAAGGGCCAAAACCAGCACTTAGAACTATTCCCAGAAATGGATTGGCAGCCAGTGGAGCTATGACGACAAAGGGGTTATATGATCTTTGTAACTTGCCCCAGTCAACAGCCTGGCTGCAGCATTTTGATCCCACTGAAGTTTCCAAAGATTTTCCAAAGACAGCCCCACACAAGATGTGTTACAGTAATCTAAACAGCAGGGAATCCAGGCATGTGTCACCGTAGCCAGATCTGACATCTCGAGTCACAGGCGCAAGCTGGCGCACTAGTTTTACTTGTGCATATGCACTCCTGGCCACCATCGAAACCTGGGCATCCAAGCTCCAGGAGTGGTGCAACTCCACAAGCGACCAAGAGGATTCCAACCTGGGCTTTCTTCCAGCCTGCAAACCATGAGGACTCTGTGTAGCAGAGAGAAGACAGCTTATCCAGATCTGTGTCAGGAAGCATGCTGTGAGGTTTTAATAGGCACAGACAGGAATAGCACACGGCCATTCTCGAATGCCATATTATTCCAGGCTGCCGCTCTCTAAAAGCAGATCTAATTCGGTGTTTTCATTTCCTTCTTCACATTGGCTTAAGGAAGAAGTGCACCTATGGAAACCCGATTAAGGTCATCCCTTCATCCTCAATCAGCTTCTTTTCCTCTTCTTGGATAAAACAGTCCTGGCTGCACTGCTCCAAGACTATTCCTTGCTGTGCTAAACCTGACAGCTCCCTTTAAAAACATTCCCCGTTCATTTCCTGCTCTGCTTTCTAAGTGTCTCGTTCAGATCTTTGGCTTTCCTGACTTTGCAGCTGTATTGCATCTGATGGGGCAAATTTCCCCACTAATGGGAAATAAAATATTTTCCATGCACATCGCATGGCAAATGACCATCAAGCTCAGCTTACTTTTAGGCACCTGATTGTTGGTGTCAAAGAATGACAGTTTAAATTGGAAGCCCAAGCTTGGCAGGCTGTAGAGGGTAATTCTTGTAATAAGTCTTCATTATTGAACGAATGAATCAACCAAGGGAAAAAAGGATTTCAAATATTAGAGACAGACACAAAAGAGCTTTAGAATGAAAATCTTTCTCCTGTTAAAACTAGGGTTTGTCGAACTGGTTATTCTTCATCTAGGTCTAAAAACTTAAAAGGAATATCACTCTTAAAGTTCAACATTCATCAGAAAAAGACCAAAACTAGGAAGTTTTAATATTGGGTTGGCCTCATTTATTCATTTCTTGATATTTTGAAGATTGGTATTCTGCCCTCTGATAATACAAATACAGCAGATTCCTGTATTGGCAGAGGGTTGGACCGGATGAGTCCCGGCATCCTTTCCAATTCAATTATTTGTCTCATTAAGCCATAGGAACAAATGACACACCTAATTTCACCTGTTCTCAGAATCTAAACAGATCAGATTTGGTTAATATTCGAATAAGAGACCACCAGGAATAAATACTAGCCTAAACTCCACCATTTCACAGATGAAAACTGGGACACGTATGACCAAGCAACACCAGAGTGTGCTCAGAATTGCAAAAAAAATAAATAAAAAAAAAATAAAGGGAGAATACACAACAAGAATACACAAACTGGGAGAAGTTGCAAGAGTTTGCCTTTGCCTGATGTCAAGTCATCTTTGCTTTCCCTGCCATGTTTTTGGGTAGCCGCCTTATTTTGATGCTTAAAGAGACTTTACTGTGAGGTGATGTTAGGATCAGCTGAGAAACAGCATGCTTGGAAAGAGGGAATGCTGTTGTTATAATCTGTGATAAGAATGGCCAAACACAGCTGCAAGGTCACTGTGCTGGCTGAAAGGGGAGAACAAAGCCTGGAAAGTGCATTGTTTTGATTTGTTAATGACTGGGATTGCAACGCATGGTAATTTTGAAATGTAATGTCATATATATTACTGCAAATTCGATGTTTCTTTGGTCTTGGGAGTTGCCAAGGTTTGCAGCTGTTTTCTTTGATATTCCTGAATAAAGCTTTTGAAATCTCTAAGCCTGATTACTAGAACATGAAGCTATGACTCCTGAGCCTTCTGCGAAAAGGAAGTCTTTGCCCCCTCCTCTCTTCCCTCACTGCTAAGTGAACCAAGTGCAGACAACTTTTGCACTTTAAACTCATTTCACAGCAGTTGGAGCAAGCTGAGGGGAAAAGTGGAAAAAGGAGAGGAAGCAAGGCATTTTAAAAGCAACTGAAGAAGTGGGATGGCAGAGGATCAATCAGGACTGTTCCTGCCAAATTGGAACAGATAGAGGATATGTATTAGGGACCGCTACGTAGGGGGAGGAAAGAAATTTTCCTGCCACCTGGAAGAGCTCTTGCTCTTCAAGTCAGAGGGTGTGCTCTATCAAGAGCTCTGTGTTAAACTCAGAGGCACCATTGTTACCCAAAAACATGGGTGACTCAGGGGTACACCCATGATACCAGTGCCTCCATGAAAAGGTCAGGAATATTAGATCAGATTAGGAGGCCTGCAAGAGGAGGGTAATCTAACAAGATCCAAACAGTCAAACAATTACACAAGGCTAACTGAAGGAAAAGGGAGCAAAGTTTTGGATAGAAAGTTTTTGGGGCAAAGTGGGTGATATTTACCAATCCAGAAGAGCAGCAAAGAAAGTGATGCAGCTTAGACACAAGCCTAAGGACAGTACATAGTCAGTAACCAGAGCAGCAGAGTGGTGACCAGCAATTGGTGTACTGCAAGTTGACTGGCCGAGAACAGAGGTTTTAACACCTGATTTATGCCTGGAGGGCTAGGATGTTAATGGCTTTCCACCCGAGTAGTTCACAGAGTGGACAATAAGATCCGGAATGGGCTAATGGTCTTCGTGTCAGGTAACAGAGGGCTAATGACTATCTTGATAGTCCAGTACTTGTTGGACAGGTTTGAGAACAAAGGAGAGTTTTGCTTGGTCAGAGGAAAAAGAGTTAAGACAATAAGCAATCTTGTGGGAATCTTCCAGACGCTATTGTCTAAAAGGTTGAATCATTGAGGCTGACTGCAAGCCTATTATCTTGACAGTTTCTTGGTGATTTTCTGACTATGACCTGGCTATGCCCAGAGGTTTCTTCTGACCTAATTGACAATGCACATGTTCGGCCAGCCTTTTCTATCCAGCCTGGCCATTCAGCTATAGCAGGATATATTTTATATTTGTGCCAATTAATATATGCTGCCAATTAAATCATGTTTTGCTAATTAAAACATATTTCACCAGTTAAACCATATCAAAGTGTGGGGGTGTACGACCTGGTAATACCACAGATAACACAACAGCTAAATTCCATTCCCGGAGCTGGTTTTTCTTCTCCATTCTGGGCAGTTGAGAATCAAACAGGTTATATATAAAATAAGCTGTAAGCAAGTTTTTTTAAAAAAAAGCAGAAAAGAAAAAAACAGCTGAAAAATCAACAGCAGGGTAGTCAGAGCCTAAGGCAGTGGCTTTAGAAGCCCTGCATTGCAACAGCATTCTCTAACAGACAAGTGTGATAAGGCAAAAGAACACGGAGTGCTGTTTGATGGGTCAAGAAGGGCACACAGTAGGGGAACAAAACCTTGAGAAAAGAAAGGATTAGTCATCCATCAAAAAACTAGTGATTCTATGCTAAGGGTAGGCTGGAGAGGAGCTACAGTGAACGTGTAATCCAGAAGATGTTGTTATTGCTGCTACCAATGATGATGGTCCTATTCTTTTCCCAACATGAGGCCCAACGTAGCTCACAGCAAAGATTAAAACAAAGTACAGTTGAAAAACAATGGTAATCATAAAAAACATTAAAAATACCATATCCTAATAAAAAACTATTAAACCAAAACACTATAAAAGCATTTAACATAAAAGTAAAAATAATATTACAGCCATATACCCCATGAAAAGAGCCCTCCATTGTTGTGTTGTTCAAAAAATGTGTGTGTATGCCTTCAAGTTGCCTGTCACCTTATGGCAACCCCATGTATTTCAGGGGATTTTCTTGGGGCAGGAATATTCAGAGGTGGTTTGCCATCGTCTTCCTCTGAAATACAGCCTACAGTCACTGGCGTTGCTTGATGGTCTCCCATCCATGTGCTAACCGGGACTATCCAACCCTTCCACATGCTCTTTGCTTGTTAATTCAGAGATCTCCATTCATAGATCTCTAGAGCCCTCTTCAGTTATTTGGAAACTTACCTTGGGCAGAGCTTCTGGAAATGTGCCAGATAGCTCCACTAGTGCACGTGTCATTCACCCACAGGTTTCACACGATAGCAGTAACAATAGCAGTTACATTTCTATACTGCTTATCAGTGCTAAGCACTCCCTAAACAGTTTACAATGCCTTTAGCTAATTGCCCCCAACAAGCTGGGTACTCATTTTACCGACCTACGGAAGGATGGAAGGCTGAGTCGACCAGCAGCCCGGCAGGATCGAACTCACAACGTTGTGGCTGCAGTACTGGCATTTAACCACTGTGCCACCATGTGCAATTGTTAGCCACCTAAGGAGATGCCAGGCCCATAGACTTGCCAACAAGGGTTCCTGTTCTCCTGGAGGGAACTCAGTGTCTGTAGCCCCTCCCCTTTAGACTGACACTCCCCATAAGTCAGCTAAGGGGGCATCTGTGGAACATCTGATGCATGTGTTGGCAGATAGGGGAAGGATTACCACTCACATTCGTGGAAGCCTCCGCCCCACACACATATTTAATATCCACTGACAACAGAAGAGGGCTTAGTGGACCCCTACTAGGAGGCCTCAGATCTACACAAAGGATTTGCTTGTTGCTAAAAGGTCTCTTTTGTTTTCTGTGCAGTTTAATTTTCCTTATTTCTGTTTTAGATTTCTTGAGAAACAAAAGTGAGACAGTTAAGACAATTTTAATAAGAGAGAATGATGGAGAACAAAACTAATACGTCAATACAACACCGTTTCAAGTCCTCTCCTCAGAGAGGGAAAGAGACTGCTAAACATAGTTAACAACCTGTTTTGGAATCTACCATAACTGGATTCCATTTTAAAGGAAGATCTCTTGGAAGCTTTGGCCTATTTCTCTTATTTGCCGGTTCCAGCAGTTTATCCATGTGAGCCGAGGCAAAGGCCTTGACCCCACGTACAACAAGGGGAGGTTTAAGTCCCTCACGTGTCCCATGATCTTGCAGAGAGAATACAAACAGAAATGTACACAATGACATCCACTTAGCACTAGGGGATGGAGCTATCTGGTAATTCTCAGAAGGCCTGCCACACATGTCTTACTGAAAGCCCGAAGAGGACTCTAGGGAACTGTGAGTGCAGATCTTTGGATTAGAAAGCAAGGAGGATTTGGAAGGTTCTGTTCTTTCAATCATCGTTGTTGTCATCATCATCAGTGTTGTTGTTGTCATTGTCAGTCTTCTACATCAGCTGCTTAATTATGTATGGATAACTATGTACTGTCTCTTGGACTAAACCCCCAAGCCCGCCTTAACAGTCGGCAACAGCATCAAATGAAGGAGGTCTGTTCCACTGCCATTCAGGGCACCAGGAGGACGTTGTTTCCAGACCCGTCTCACCGGCCAGTGAGGCTGCCATGAGAAATGGCAACAGGGGTCCTGCTTTCGATTGTCACCGCCTCTCTTGCTGGTGGAAGAAAGCTAGAAATCTGATCCGTCTTTGTTTCTCAGCTGGTAGCTGAACAGACCTCCTTCACCTAATCTGTCTGCTGGCTGTCAGGGTGAGCAGCGGGGCATTAATACATATTCTTATTAAATACAGAGTAGTTACAAATCCTTAATTAGGTTAAGGATCTGTAACTGAAATACAAAATGCCAGCCACGCATAAAACACTGGCCATTTTGCACTAGCCTGTCATAGCACTATGATTCCACTTTCAACATCCTATGGAATCCTGGGGTTTGCAGTTTCAGGAGGGGCTGTCCAGCCCCTCCCGAAACGGCAAATCCCAGGATTCCCTAGGAAGTTGAAAGTGGAATCATAGCGCTATAACAGGCTAGTGTGGAAATGGCCACTGACAGGATACCAACCCGTGCATAAGTTCCTCTATAGAAGCAGTTGGATATTTTTGTTCCATGCAGAACATCCACATTCGGTTCAGCATTGTGGAAGCAGAGTTGCACCTGTGGTTCCGTTGCACCTGCAGGGGCACCTTTGGCTACGTGATCTATTGTGTATTCAGTCGTGCATCTGTTAATGCATTCCATTGCACATACAGTTGTGCAGCGTTGCCATTCAGTGTCTGGGTTGTGTAGTACAATCATGCACTTTGTATGCAGAGATTTATGTTGTGCAATGAAGGATCTCAGCCAATGCCTCCAAAGTTCACCTATTTGCCATGTACACATTTCTCTCTAGAAACAAAACAGAACCACTGGGACAAGAAATGGCCCAACGAATTAACTGTGTTTTGCCTTTGGGGTACTTTTTTGGTCCAAACCAATATAAAGTCCATTTCCATTGTGTCTGGGCCCTGCCGGAGAGTGAGAAAGTCGCCACTCCCATTCCAACTGCCATTGCAGTAGCCTCTGAGGGAAAGAAGAGCAGCCAGAAACTGCTGGATTTACTTCCCAAGCAAGCATACCCTTTTCCTTGTGTGTCATATCTTTACACTGTAAGCCTGCAGGTAGGAAACTGTCCAACCAACCAACTGTAAGATGCTCTGGGAAACTTTGTAGTGGAAGGGTGGGGTATGAATACTGAAAGGAAGGAAAGAAGGAAGAAATGAAGAAATCCACATGCCGTTTTTCAATGAAGCTTGATACAGCAAAGCAAGCCACTTTTTCTATTACCCAATTATAGCAGTATGATTCCACTTTAACTGCCATGGCTTCACCCTAAAGGGATCCTGGGATTTGTAGTTAAAGTGGAGGCATTTAGAATTTTCAGCCAGAGAGCTCTAGTACCTCCTCAGACTACAAACCCCAGGATTCTATAGGATGCAGCCATGGCAGTTAAAGTGGAATCATAGTGCTGTAACTGTGTTGTCTGGAAGGGTCCCTGAAATAACAGGATTTGGTTGTCAGTAAGCTAACCCCATATGTTTGGAATTCACAGGGAGGTCAGGAATTACGTGCAACAGAAGAAAAATCAATTTTGTTATGTTTATTTTATTTATTTCATTTTACTTATCTTCTACCTTGTGTTTGCTGGCTCCGAATGAAGCACGCATTATTCTGCACACATACATACTCCTTTGGAAGTGGGTTATTTTTACAGACATTACTCTGGAATTTTCCACGGAGTCAGAAAATACCCCTCTAACTCACACAATGCAAGTTTGTTTATCCAAGTGCACAACTATTCTCTGGTATAGTTGTTGATTTCCTCTCACTTTGATGAAACCAAATCAGCCAAAAGATAAGAATGAAATATATCTGATCACATTTCAGGCATCCGTTATATAATTAAATAATATTAATAATGTATTCATAGTCAATGTAATCTCCATCTCTTGTTTTATCTCACATTTGTAAGGAGGCAATTTATTTCTTATGAACCACTGAATGATTAAGATCTCTTCAATCTGACATCTGCTGGTACAGTTTAATGGGGATTTTGTCCCCCTGTAGTGGCCTATTTGTTTTATTGTTTAAGATAAGCTTTTAATTGTTGCCATGTATTCTTTAAAAAAATTGCCCTGAGTATGATTTTTCATAGGTGGGTAGGATGTAAGTACCAAAATAAAAAAAAAATAAAACTATAACTGCATTGATGTGTTTGTAGTAACAACTAAGTCCATGGGAAACTGTGTCCATCTAAAACGGAGTGAACAATGGCACAGTGGGTAGGGGCCATTTTTCCACCCTGTGCCCAGCTGGTGGGCCACACAGGTACATATCAATGTGATGTGACTTCACTTCTGGGCTGCCATCTTGACTGATTTTCAGGCATTTTTTTAGATTTCTTTTGTGTTACGGGGGGAGTTGGGGAGCTTTGGAGGGTCAGGGGAAGCAAACCACTATGATAAGGGCATATTTCTGTTGAGTTTGGGGCAACGAATTGCCCCAATTTTTTAAAAAAATTATAGTGCTATTATTCCACTTTCAATGTCCTGTGGAATTCTGGGATCTGTAGTTGACTGAGGCCAAAGAGCTCCCTGGGTGAGCATGCTAAAAGCCTTCCCTAAACGGCAAACCCAAGAATTCCAGAGGATGTTGAAAGTGGAATGATAGCACTATAACAGTGTAGTGTGGAAATGGCCATAATCCGGGGTCTTTGAGAGGCTTTAGGGGGGCTTCCGGGGCCACACTTGGAAGTACCAAAGGATGTTTGTGGCCCACGGACAACCCTTTGCCTTTCCATGCCATAACATTTCATTTCCGGGAGACTGATCCTTTAGTGGGCATTTCAGCTCATTGCTTTTATTCAGCTACATTCTTAAGACTGGTTGCTGTTGAACAAGGGAGGCCGACTGTAAGATGCTGTGTGTGAAGGAAAGTCTCAGAAGATTGTTTGGAAATTATATTTATCTAGTTGTTTCTCTTCTCGCTGCTGCTGCTGTTATTCAATATGCCAGTAAGTTTGCTTCAGCTTATAGCAATAGCATGTGCATTTCTATAGAGTGCTCTCTAAGCATTTTACAATGCATTAGCTAATTGTCCCCAACAAGCTGGATACTCATTTTACCAACGTACAGAAGGATGGAAGGCTGAGGCCAACTGGAGCCTGGCAGGATTGAACTCACAATCTTGTGGCTGCAGTACTGGCATAAAACCGCTTCACCACTAGGGCTCCCTGTGCCACCAGGGCTCCCTAAGGGCACCCTAAGAGCACCAGTTTGTGGCAGTCCTATGAATGAGAAACCTCTAAAAGACCCTGTTGTGAACAGTCCTGTTCAGGTCTGTTCAGCACTATTGTTACTCTGAAAATTAGGGGTATCTCGAGGACACCCAAACAGACTTCAAATTAAGGGAATTAACAGAGAAACTCGAAGCTTGCGAAGGGTCAGGGCAAGGGATCTTTAACCCTATGTCTACGGGGTCAGAACCATGCAAGAGTCAGAGGAACAGTCTAAAGTGAATTTATTAAAACTAACAAAGAAGGTCACAACACACGTTAACAAATAATCCTACAGTCACACAAGGGCTACAGGAATGAAGTTGGAAATAAGAGACAGTTGGGAGAGAGGGCGTACAGACCTTAGTCGAGGCGTCCTGGAGAAGGAGAAGATTAGCGAAGGCTCGGTGTAAAGCACCAAGGGGAGGCTGGATTCTGGGGCCGGAAGGCTGAAAGCGGCAGGGTTTCGCGGCGAGTCGGATACGCGAGTCGTGTTTAGCTCTCAGCAGCGTCTGAGAGGCTTAAGTGGGACACCTCGGTAGCAGCGAAACGGACCCTTGTCCGGTCTGGGAAGCTCTCCGAAGAGGCTCAGAAAGTGAGGATTTTTATAGCCAATTTCTGTCCTCGGGCTGTGTATAGGCTAGCAAAGTGGCGTTAATGGGCGATGATTGCAGAATATAATGTTAGGCAAATATCACAACCTCTCCCCGGTATTGTTTCTCCTATCCTATCATGTACTTGGAAAGTCCAAGTACATGATAGGATTATCATTCCAAATTGATACTTTGATTGTCTATTCTCGCAAAGTTCATCAGTGTGGGTTGGGGCTGAGGCAACCTTTTTATTAGTCAAAGAGAGAGTCTATTGTGGCTGCCTAGAGATACATGACTGGGAACAAGAGGTCGTTGTCTTTTAGCCTAAAGAACGTTGTCTACGTTCCCATACAGCAGCAAAGGCGTTGTTGGTCTTGAGAATTTAATTCAAAACCAATTTTACTTGCAACCGACCTTTGCTAGCCAATATCCAATATGGGGGAAGCCATGCCAATTTTAGGGGCCCTCTCTTAGGGTTACTCTGGGGTGTAACACTATGGCTTCCTTGATAGAGTCAATCCCCTTTTATTGTGGTCTTCCTCTTTGTCTACTGCCTTGCCTTCTGCTTTACCCAAGATTATAATCTTTTCTAATGAGTCGTCTCATGATATGTTCAAAGTACAATCGCCTCAGTTTAGTCATTTTGGCTTCTAGAGAGAGCTAAGCCTTGATTTGCTCTGGGACCCATTTATTTGTCTTTTAGGCCGCCCATGGTATCCACAGAATTCTCCACCAGCATCATATTGCAAATGGGTTGATTTTCTTCCTGTCAGATTTCTTTCTTATCCAGCTTTCACGTTGACAAATAGTAATTATAGGGGATCCTGGCTTTGATGTCCAATGATTTGGAATTCTACCTACGAAGAGGCCATTTCCGCACTAGCCTGTTATAGCGCTATTATTCCACTTTCAACATCCTATGGATTCCATAGGATGTTGAAAGCTGAACAATAGCGCTATGACAGGCTAGTGCAGAAATGGCCAGTTAACTCATTCACTGACTGCCAGTCCTGGTATGCTACAATGGCTCCATCCACACAGAAGTGGAGGGTTATCAGGAAGCCTAGGCTACCCCTAAAAGGGTTATGGATGTACAAAGTATAGAACAAACACCCTAAAGGCAGTGTGCGTAGCGGGGGGGGGGGAGACGTGAACAACTGGATCAGACCACTCAAAAGCCAAAAAAATCCTGCAGCAGGATGGGGAAGATAGAATGGAATATTCTGGAAAAGGGCATAGCTCAGTGGTTGGCTGAGACCCTGAATGACATATTGTGTTATGATGTAACCCTTAGGATTTCCAGATCACACCATGTCACTTAGATACTATTCCATCTACACTGTTTTATAGGCTCATTTCAAGCTACAGGGGTCTTCCCACCCTTCTTCAGTCTCACTTTCTATGGTTTCCAATATCCATGGTCTGAAAATAGACCATATGAAGCCTCTCTGTGGTCCCTAAGAAACTAGAGTACATAGTGCACATAGTACACAGATGTGCAAAATACCTGCACCAGCTGTTTTAACAATGCTCAGTCCTTCCATGCTCCATCTTTCTTTCTTCTGGCCAAAGAGGCAACTCAAAGCCTGTAAGAGTGACAATTCGTATGTTAAACAACTTGCAGGGGTCCCCTTCCCTGTTTAGCATTTGAAAAATGCCTGTTTTTCAAAAGGAAAAGTAGTCTTCTGAACATTTCCACTCCCCTCTTCCTCTTTGGGGGATCGTGTGTGTGGCCTTTGTGATGTTTCACAAAAAAAACTGAGCCCCAGCCTCACTGCAGTTCCCCACTCCTGCCATAGGGCCTTTCCGCACCTTACCCTTTCGCGGAGGTGGGGGGTGGCAGCCGCGCGAAAAGCCTCAGCAGAAACACTGCCGCTTCCCTGCTGCTTGAGTTCTGCATTGGCTTCCTGGTTGCGCAAACGTTGCGCGAACGCCCCAGCCCTTCCTACCGCAGCGCAACCTGGGAATTGCAGGCTAGCGCTGAGGCAGGAAGCACAACCGGCCCGGCACCCGATGCACAGCACAGCAGGTAAGTGCACGCAGGCCCCAGGAGCATTGCGCGACTGCGCACCATTTTCGGCTCAGAGCAGAAAATAAAAAGGTGCGTGTCTGCTGTGCATCCGGCTCTTGAGCGTCGCGTAAATGGGAGTGTGTCGTACGGACCGCTCCTCCCATTTATGCGACGCTCAAGAGGCCCTTTCGCTTTAGAAACGGCGTGCGAAAAGGGCCATAGTGTAAACCAGAATCTTCAGGAACTCCAAAGGCAGCAGGTGGAAATCCAAACTTGATTCTATCTGGGAGAAGACAGAATCATGGACTGACGAGAATCTTTGCAGTTCAGCACTTATTCCACAGAAAATTCACACATAGGTGATTTGCACAAAAAAGAAACAAAATAGCATTTTCTGCACAGGTGGCAGCATTTGCTGTGCAGAAAATAGTATTTCTATGCAGGAATATTATCTTCAGGATATAAACTGCTGTTCTCCATGCAAAACAACAGCATAAGAATTTTGCACAAAGTCAGTCCCGAATTGCAAATAAGCTTCAAAAACTGCATGATCTTCTAACACTTTCACACAGCAGGAAGAAAATGGCTAAAAATTACTTGTTGCTTCCTCTGAGAAGAAAAAAATTAGTGAAGAATTACAGCCCTCAAGTGTGTCTGACAATCCCTAATTTAAACCCAATTTATAAACTGCTTACCCTTGCTAACATTATTTGATCCTGTATCATATTTGTCTGGAATTACCCACAAACGCATAGACTGAAGTAGTCCCTGTTTAGCATGAGAAACCCTATTTCCTGGTGCTTGATGAAAGCTTGGGAAGGTATTTTTTAAATGTAATTTGTTCCTGTTAGTCATTATGGCGGCTGAAAAGTGATTTGTTGTTGTTTATTATAGCATTTGAAAAGTAAATCACTCTTTACTTTCTGTTAGGATTGTGCAGAGGCAGGAATGCTTAGGGACTGTATAACATTTTCTAAAAATGGCAAATATCTGTCTGTCTATCTATCTGCCATATATACTTGTGTCTGTGTATGTGTCTATGTGTACCTGGTAGGGACAATGACTTTCGAGTTGCCATGGAGTGGGGGCAATGAGACCCCTCCAACTCACAGAAGTTGCCCTCCCCAAGTGTAAAATGCTTCTAAATTCTTCTCAAAATGCTTTTGAACTGACTTTACAAGATAAATCAAAAGTTCCTCATTACACTACCAGAGTAGCTTGCATGCTCCTCATCAAATTATTTTGAAATGTGACTTTGTTCTACCCATATTATCACAATAGGAGTGACTCATTACAACTAGTTATATGTTACTTGTAACTTCCCAGCTGATAGACTGGCATTCTTTCTGAGGAGGGATTTGAGAGATAACTTGGTAAACAACAAGAACAACAACACTTATTTGGGTCAATGTTTGTGAGGTGACAGCATATGACATGCCATAGAGTGGCACAGGGTTCCGTCCTGGGTCTGGTGCTATTCAACATCTTTATAAATGATTTGAGTGAGGGAATAGAGGGCATGCTCATCAAATTTGCAAATGACACCAAATTAGGAGGGATCGCTAACACCCCAGAGCACAGAATTAGAATTCAAAATGATTTTAACAGATTAGAAAGCTGGGCCAAAACTAGCAACATGAATTTCAACTCTGTTGAATTTAAACAGAGAGAAGTGTAAGGGCAGAAAAAAGTGAAATGCATAGGTATAAGATGGGTGAAACGCGGCTTAACCACAGTATATGTGAAGAGGCTCTAGGAGTCTTAGGGCCTTTCCACACTACACTGTTGTAGTGCTATTATTCCACTTTCGACATCCTGTGGAATTCTGGGGTTTGTAGATTACTGAGGCCAAAGAGGTCTCTGGCTGAGAATTCTAAATGCCACCCCCTGAACTGCAAATTCCAGGATTCCATAAGATATTGAAAGTGGAATAACAGCACTATACCAGTATAGTGCGGAAAGGCCCTTAGTAGACCACAAGCTGAATGTGAGTCAGCAGTGTGATGCAACAGCTAAGAAAGCCAATGCAATTCTAGGCTGCATCAACAGGAATATAGTGTCGAGATCAAGGAAAGTGATGCTAGCACTCTATTCTGCTTTGGTCAGACCCTATCTGGAATACCGTGCCCAAGTTCTGGGCACCACAGTTCAGGAAGGATGTTGACAAGCTGGAACATGTCCAGAGGAGGGCAACCAAAATGGTAGAAGGCCTGGAAATGATGAAGAACTATGAGGAGAGGCTTAGGGAGCTGGGTATGTTTAGCCTGGAGAAGGGAAGGTAAAGAAGTGACATGAAAGCTATATTTATATATTTGAAGGGATGTCATATGGAAGATGGAGCAAGCCTGACTTCTGCTGCTTCAGAGGCTAGGATATGGATCAACGGCTTCAAACTTCAGGAAAAGAGATTTCATCTAAATATTAGGAAGACCTTCCTGACACTAAGAAGAGTTTGACAGTGGAATACACTGCCTGGGAGTGCGGTTGAGTCTCCCTCTTTGAAGCTTTTTAAGCAGATTCTGGATAGCCATCTGTTAAGAGTGCTTTGATGGTATATTCCTGCATGGCAGAAGGGGGGTTGATCGGATGATCCTTGTGGTCTCTTCCAACTCTATGACTCTATGATAATCTTTTACTATTAGTAAATATTGCTAAATATATTCTAAGTCACAGCTATCCTACATATTCAATAAAATTGATAGTGACATTGAGCATTCTTGTAGTCTCTGCCTTCACCCGCTATCTTTCCCAACATTCTTTTACCAATAGAGGTAAAGTAAATGATGACAAGACTTAGGCCATTTCCGCACTAGACTGTTATAGCGCTATTATTCCACTTGCAACATTCTATGGAATCCTGGGGTTTGCAGTTTCGGGAGGGGCCAGGTGGCCCCTCCCGAAACTGCAAACCCCAGGATTTCATAGAATGTTGCAAGTGGAATAATAGCGCTATAACAGTCTAGTGCGGAAATGGGCTTAGGGACTTCTCAGTGATGGCATCCTCTTGATCGAATGCCCCCTCTGCCAAAGAGGTCACCCTTCCAACTTTGCTATGAACCTTCAGCCTCAAGTGAAGACTTTTCATATTTTCCTAAGCTTTTCTTTACGAATCATGAAACTTTTCTCCCCTTTTTTCTTAATGCTATGGCTTGCTTTATTACTCTTTCAATCTGCTGCTCTGCGGTATTTTATTATTCTGTCGCTTTATCTGTTGGCAGTATTTGCTGTTTTATCTGCTGTTTCACAGTTTTATTACATTATTATTTCACAGAGTTTTTTCTGCTGTTTTAGTTTTTGTATGTTATTGCTGTCTTTTATTGCACTTTTCATTATTTTATCCTGTTGTGAACCACTTGGAAAATTCCAGATTTGGACTGCCTTCCTGACAAATAATTAGAATTATCACTCTTGGGGAAGTGTGCAACCCCTCCAGATGTTGTTGGACTGCAAGTCCCAGCATTTGTCCCCATGGTCTCTGCTGACCAGGACTGTTGGGACTTGTGATCCACCTACATGTAGAGGACCATATGATTTCTGGTTGTTGTTTCTCCCCAATAAAACCACTTTTTAAAATATCCTCAATGCACATTCTCCTACTAAACCATCTCTTAACCCTGAAGTATATTGTATGGTTGTTTGCTTGCTTGCTTGTTGTCTGTATGGTTTTGTTCACGACACTCCAATTAAAAAAAAAAACAAACCTCAGGAGGAAAAAGATGTAAATACCACTTTTAGTGTCATGGCTCCATCCTGTGGAATCTTGGGATTTGTAGTTTTGGGAGATAATTAGAATTCTGTACCAAAGAGTCCTCGTGTCTCATTAAACTACATAAGATGCAGCCATGGCACTTAAAGGGGTATCAAAGTGCTTTTATGCTGTGAAAGAGACCATAGAGAGCAAAGTTAATACATGTGACTTAAAGACCTGAGTGATAATTTCCCAGGCCAAGTACAACAGGCCTGGACTAAAATCTCTCTGCCAAGTGGGAAGAAAATGGTGGGGGAGGAATTGCCTTCTTAAAGAGAAAATGTCATAATTGTCCAAATAGGGGGGAAAAAAAACCTATTAAGTTGAAATTACAGACAGTTGAAACAATTGGATCAGGGATGGGGCGAATCCAGAATTTTCCAAATCCAGATCTGAATCCCTGGAAGGTTCTGTGAATCTACTAATCTCACGAATCTCGAATCTTTCAAATTCTTTTTTAAAATGGGTTTAAAAAGCAAGGGAAAGAAGCATAATCTTGGGCAAGATACACTCTCTCAGCCTTAGCAAAAGCCTAGGCAAAGGCAAACCCCCCTCCGAAGAAATCTGGCCAGGACAATTGTCATAGTTTTGCCTCAGAATCTCCCCAGATTGAAAATGACATGAATTTTCATGTCATGAAAATGACATGATTAATCCCACATTTTCCTGCCTGTGTAAACAGAGCCACATATTACAGTACAGAGATAATCCAGGTCAAAACTAGCTTTTCTTTGCATAGCTCCTTCTGGTATCTTGGGGTTTGTAGTTTGATCATGCGCCAGCACACACTTTGGCAGAGAAGGCTGTGACACCTTGTAAAACTACAAACTCCAGAATTGTGTATGAAAAAGCTTTGCAAGGGAGCGACACAAAGAAATGTTCAGCTGTCCTTGAAATCTCAAGAAGACTGTACCTTCCAGTCAAGTCTCAAGTCCTGGAAGAAGGAAGGCACCTAAAACACACAAACAAACAGCCTCTAGTCCAATCTCAGTTCTGCACCCTGCAGTCTCAAGAGTCAAATCTCAGGTCCTGCAACAAAGAAAGCACTTAAACACACACACACACACACACACACACACACAGAAACAAGCCTCTAGTCCAGTCAATTCTCTACCCTCAAGTCCTGCAAGGGACACTCAAGTCCAATCTCTAGGACTGTCTCACCAATTCCTAATCCCTACCCTTCAGTCTCAAATCAAAAAATAATACAGATTAATGCATGCTCAATAAATGATTCTGGAGGCACCTACTGTTCACCTTGTTTGTTGCAGGTGACACACACTCCTCCTATAGAATCAGCTAGAGTAGAATCCCATTCTTTCCCAGCTCAGGGTTTTTGGCATTCATTGTTTACCACAGACATGCTGCTGCAACACAAGACCAAAAGTCTGTGTTTCTCCAGCTCTCCTTTGCAACCTTTCCAATGGCAATGCTGCTTATAAACTTGCAGCTAGACAGAGGAAAAAGAGGAAAAGGGGTTGAGAAGCATAAAAAGACTTTCTAAAAGGGAGCTTCAAAACGGCTTAACTGAAGTATTCATGTATTCAAGACACAGAAACTAAGAGAGGAAGTGGCATCATGACAATCTTAGTCCCAGAACTGACCAAAGAATGCTGGTGAAGGGGAAAGTATGGCTGGCATGGCCAGCATGGAACCCCTGAACCCCTTTTTGCGGTCTTTGGAATCCCCTGGGATATTCCCAAAAGCTCCTAGACCCCCCACACAAACTCAATTTTGCTCCTCTGTCCCTCACTTCCCAAAATTACCTTGGGGAGGGAGAGAGCAGCAGGCAGAGGCAGCACTAGGGGCACAGGCAGCAGGAGGGAGAAATGGCGGCCTCCAGTGCGTGAGAGGCTTTATGCCAGTCTGCCAGCCAATTACCCGTGCCCACGTTGGGTGAGGAAACACGTGAGGAGTCGGGTGGGAAAACACGTGAGGGGATCCCGTCCTGGTCCCGAGTTATCAGGTGTCCTGGTCTCTCAAGTTTTCAGGCGTCACAGTCTCCCAGGTTTTCAGGTGTCCCAGTCTCCCAGGTTTTCGGGCGTCCCGGTCTCCCAGGTTTTCAGGCGTCCCGGTCTCCAGCAAACGGTTTGAGTGGTGGTTTCGAAAGATTCCATTTGCCTATCAAATCTCTGCCAAAGATTCGAGGATTCGGTTGGCCCATCCCTAGTTGCCTCTAATTTTAAAGACTGAAGGCCAGGCAAAATAACAGAGTATTGGAGGCCTGCATTAAAGGGCCTTATCACACGACACTGTTAAAACACTATTATTCCACTTTGACTGTCGTGGCTGCATCCTATGGGATTCTGGGGTTTGTAGCTGAGGAAGCGCTGGAATTCTCTGGCTGAGAATTGTAAATGGCTCTTCCTAAACTACAAACCCTATGATTCCATGTGACATTGCCATGGCAGTTAAAGCAGAATAATAGCGCTATAAGGGTGATAAGACCCAAACTCTCACAGGAGAGAGCTGGCCTGGCTTCCCTTAGCAGGGAATTTCCCAGATGGTGTGCTGCAGAAAAATCTCTGTCGCATCTATCCCTTATCCTAGCCTCAAGAGTGGTTAGACCAGAGCTTTCCAAACTTTTCATGTTGGCAACACGCTTTTTAGACATGTGTCATTTCTCAACACAGTAATTCAGTTTTACTAGCAAACTGGAGGTTGAACTAACCCCATTATAAGAGATATGGACATGTACATAAATTGTAATAATGAAATGTATGGGGACGCAACATATCTCATGAAAACCTTTCATATATTTTAAAAAAGATATGATTTTAGGTGACACACCTATACACTTCAGGCAACACACTAACGTGTCACAGCACACCGTTTGGAAAGCCCTGGGTTAGGCTCATGGGAAGGTATAAAAACAGGTCCCTCCAAGCTACTCTTCATGTAAAGGTCCTCCTTTCAGTAACCTGTCCACAAGTTGTTTGGGGTTTTAACGTGAACACTGACATTTTGAATTAGGTCTGGAAATGCTATAGCATAGTTTTCAACTGGACCAGTTTGGCAGAGATAACCCTGATTAATCTTCTGCTAGTCTTCTTTTTCAGCTGCTTTATATTATTATTATTATTATTATTATTATTATTATTATTATTATATTTTATTAATTCATTTCATGTTTTTTTTTATTTTACCTTTTGGCTATGTCGTCATCAAAGTAAAATATTTTTTGTGGTCTATTACTGACATAGTAAGAAGGAATTTACCATAATCATTCTTTATAATCCATTATCATTGATACTCTGAGATTTATTATATAGTATATATTACTGATTTTTACTGATCGTAGAATATGTATTCTTAAATGTATACAGCTGTGGATTAAATTAGGGGAATAATAATTTTCATTTTTAAATAACAATTTTGATATCTGTCTGTCTATATATATATATATATACACACACACACATATACATACACACACATACACATACATACACAAAGTGTGTATTTAAAATGGTTCATTTGTACTTAAGGTATTAAAGTCCAAGAAATAGTGAGGAAAAAAAGAGAAGCAACTATTTTTTATAATTGATTAATTAATTTAAAGTATTGATTTATTTGTCTGAGGAATAGAATTACTTATACTATTTAATGATTAAGACGTAGTCGATTAGGCATCTCACATTGATAAGTATGATGTAACAGTATGGGGAGTGGGGGTGTGGTTACGCTGAAGGGGCGGGGCCATGGCACGTGGGGCATGGCTGTGGTCTGTGGGGGCGTGGCCAAGGCATGGAGGAGCATGGCAAGGGCATGCGGGGGTGTGGCTACAGGCCAAGGTGCCCCAAAAACATTGCCGCCCGGGGCAAACCACACCCTCCGCACCCCCTGTGCGACTGAGTACTGGTGATTTGATTATTTAGCAATTTATCATTTCAGCTGCTCTTCAGATGCCCCCGTTTCTCTCTCCTGCTCTCTTTTTATCCTTTTGGCCTTAGCTTGCTTCGATTCCTGAAGACTAAGCGTTAGTTTGCACGCAGTTAACTGAGGAAGCAGGGAGCAGAGAGGAAGGGAGCAGAACCTTGCCCTTCACAGTTGGCTCAGGCAAAAGCAAACTGCTGTAGCCTTTCCTAGATTGTGTGCTGTTCATCATTAATAACATTTGCTGCCTTGATCACACTCAGATGTTGCTTGGCCACATGTGTCCCTGTTTTCATCCGTGAAATCTTGGAAGGGATGTACCACCAGCCAGTGCAATTGATAGAAAACTGGTTTCACACATTCCGACTTCCTGGCAAGGAGACATTTAAAACACCCAGCACATAACTCCAAAATAAGCCCAGAAATAACCACGGAACAATTCAGTTGCCATCATAAAAGCCCTGTGGAAAATTAAAGTAGAATCCTTCAGCTTGCATCAAAATAGACACAGGAGGGGAAATCAGGTAAGCCTTTTCTGGAGAAAGCATTCCAGCAAAAAGGAAAAAGCCTTCTTACTGCTCATCACTGTCTAACTGAAAAGAGCAGAGCATCGGGAAAAGAGCCTCCAATAGATTACAAAGTGCTCAGGAAGGCATAGGTGTATATCCAAGAAACATATCTGCACTGGAAACATTGTCTCTGCCCACCTTTTCAGTCAGAACCCTCACCAACTTCCAAAAGACAGGGTTCCACCCACACTTACCTTTCAGGATTTGTTTTAGTCGTTCTTGTTGTTTGATGCAGTTGGCTGGAGTCTAGCTTCATGCCTCTCCATCTTTCTGCTGAAGGACTTTCTCTGTAAAACTGCTGTCTGTGAGAAAGCACATGGCTGGATTAAAGCAATGCTGAGCAGCAGAGGAGCTGTCAGCTCAAGCCGAAAAAATTTATATGTGTGTAAGAGAGAGATTTCAAAACCTTGGAGAGGTGTGAACAGTACCTTCCCATCCTTTCCAAGGACAACATCCAAAGGAAAGAGGGAAACATAAATCCAAAGACCTCAAAATAATAATCAATGCCACCACAGCATGCTAACAACAGTGAAATTCTTGCCTGTAATGAAACTCTTACCACACAGTCTCTCTGCATCTGCTTTTTTTTTTTTTAAATGAGAGGAGACTGTTGCAATAGCACTGCAAGAGCTAGCAACCCACGGGTCACTATTACACCAGGTTACTCTAGTGTTGTTACTTAAAAAAATAATAATAATAATACTCCAGTGCCTTCACTTGTTGCACCATTTCTCAAACAGACAACCTCCGCTCTGGTTTGCCTCTTTCATTATGGCTTATTTACCTGTCCCACAGCTTGGTGTCTGCTTAGATTTCAGCCCGTGAGCTCCGCTGTTTCAAATGATGTTTTCATCCCCGAGAGCTGAGGTCTAATTCATGAAAGTGAAACACTGACAACAACAAAAGGGGAGGGGGATTGCTGAAGCCTGTGTTTCAGGCTTGCCAGCCTGGTATCCTTACTCAGTGGGGGCAGTGTCATGATGCCCAAAGACCCGGAGAAAAGACTGCCAGTGGGTAAGTAGTAAAATTCATCAAGGAGTTGAAGAGTGTAGATGTAGGCATTTAACTCAAAGATTTTTGTGCATGAGAGTCAGAATGCATTTCTGGAAATACAGATGTCTTTGGTTTGGTTTGGTTTGGTTTGGTTTGGTTTGGTTTGGTTTGGTTTGGTTTGAATGGCAATGCTGATGTATTTTATTAGTATCTGCAATATTTATTGTGAACATGATCTTGATGAAAATATAAAAGCAAGTCCATCTTCACGTCCCGGGGTAGAACAAATGTATGCATTGTATGGAATGTACAGAAAAATATCCTATAAGTCTGAGATTTTGGGCTGAAAGGATGATCAGATCTCTCTCTCTCTCTAACTCATTCTGTGTGTGTGTGTGTGTTTGTGTGTGTGTGTCTTTTATATTGCATTCCATAATATAGTAAATTCTGGAATAATAAGAGGAAGTAGGCCTAAATACCCTAAAAGCACCAGATCCCATCTGATGTTGGAAGCTGGTTAGTACTTGGATGTGAGACCGCCAACGAATACCAGGTGCCGTAGGCTGTATTTCAGAGGAAGGAATTGACCAAACCACCTCTGAGTATTCCTTGACTCAGAAAACCTGATGAAATTCATGGGGTCCCCATCAGCTGACAGGTGACTTGAAGGCACAGACACACAGAAATACCCTGTCCCATGACAGACATGGGATTAAGGGTTCAATTCCCTAATCCATCTATCTAGGAAAAGTTGGCTTAGTTGTTCAGGCAAAACAGGAAATTGAAGAGGAAAGTGCGGACTTGCCTCTCTACTCAGAATACTTGGCAACAACATCATGGGTTCCAGGGTGGGTTTTTGGTACATCCTGCAGCACTTCTGATAATCAAACAACCCAGATAGACACACTCAATAATGACACATTTTTCTTCTCTTAAGATACACTGAGATAGCTCAGTGTCCACTTTTACAATCCTGTCCCTTCCTTGCTGGTTCCTCTTGCCCATCATGCCTTATTTATGTTACTTATTAAAAATAGTTGCATCCCACCTTCTATCCAGAGAGCTCAGGACAGCTGCAATAAAAAGCCGTCTGATAATTTAAAACGGTTGGAATAATTAAAATAACTTCAAAATGCTAAAAACATATCCGTGCTTTCTGTGCCACCCCTACGGAATCCCAATTTAACTAGCGGATTTCCTAGAATTAATTCTGGAATTGGACCATGCAAAAGGTTGATAAGATTTTTTGGTTCCTTCAATATATGTGCATCTTACCCAATTCTACTTCTATGCGTGCATGGGTAAAAATCAGGCAGAAAAAGTGCTTTCAATGCAATCAGTGTGCCTTTCATTGCACAAAGCAAGAAAGAAGCACTTCTATGGGCAAGTTAAACCCCAGACTAATAATAATAATAATAATAATAATAATAGTAGTAGTAGTAATAATGATGATGATGATGATGATGATGCTGCAACAGCTAGTACAATTATGAGCTAAAGAAGAGGATGATTACACCAACAGCCAATGTACAGTTTGAAAGCTATTCTGTATCTAAAAACAAAAAATAGGATGGTAGAGAATCCTAATATGTCAAAATCTGGAGAGCCTCTGAGGAACCCACAGGCATGCCTCAGTTAACAAAGCCTGTGACAAAGTAGTTTCTTCTTATAAAGTATTATTACATCCACCCAGTCACCTTTTCCTCTTTGTCTTCTGTCTAGCTGGACTTTTTCTAGCAGCATCAGTATTGTGAGGATAGTGAAAGAGGACTGAAGAAAGGCAGACTTTAGTGTGAGGTCGCAGGAGTATGTGTGCAGTGAACAGTTCAATAAGGCTGAAGCTGGGGAAGAGGCAGATTCTTCTCTAGCCATTCGTACTGTAACTGGGTGTACCCTTCTTACAACCTCTCTACAACAAGCCAAGTAAACAGCAGCTGCTTCCAGAATCATTTTCTGAGTGTGAACAGGAAAACAGAGAGAGAAGGGGAAAGTAAATATGCCTGCCTCACCACAACCCCCTTCATGTTAAACAGAAACAAACAAACAAAAATATAAGTTTGACCACCAAAATGAAAATCATAAAAGTAGAGGGCAGTGGGGGGTGGGATTTACCCATATGTATTATGGGAGAAGATTTCAAGTCATTTCTAGCATGTTCCAGATATTTTTGCTTATTTACACAAGATTTACCTAACCGGGTTTTCATTTCACGTGTGCATATTAGTTTTGGAAAACATGTTGAAACATAGAATCGTAGAATCAGAGAGTTGGAAGAGACCACAAGGGCCATCGAGTTCAACCCCCTGGCATGCAGGAATACACCATTAAAGTGTTTCTGACAGATGGCCATCCAGCTTCTGTTCAAAAACCTCCAGAATCCACCACAATTAGAGGCAACGTATTCCACTGTCAAACTACTCTTACCATCAGGAAGCTCTTTCTAAGATTTAGATGGATCTCTTTTCCTGATGTTTGAAGCTATTGCTCCATTGTGTCCTAGTCTCCACGGCAAAGACTAGGACATGAAGCAGTGGCTTCAAACTTCAAACACGATGAACCTCTCTTCTTTTTTGTGGTCCAGGTGTTCTCCCAAAAGGTGGGGGAACCCCTTGAGGTCCTCCAACAGTACATTGCAATTCAATGTAAAAATGGGGAAATAGTTCTAATTGAGAAGGTAGCAAGAGGTCGAGTAACTAGCAGGGTCTTTTCAAGAAAACCAGCCAGAGATTCAAAAGCAAACTAAAAATGTGTGTGATGTCATGCTCTCTCCGTGCCATGGAATTGTATGTAGGATGTGAAAAATGCACATGTGTGCAGGAAATGTATGTGTGCTGCAAATGACAGAGGCCATTTCCTCACTAGCCTTTTATCATGCTATTATTCCGCTTTCAACATCCTACGGAATCCTGGGGTTTGCAGTTTAGGGAGAGGCCTTTGAGGATTCCATAGGATGTTGAAAGCAGAATAATAGCACAACAACAGGCTAGTGCGGAAATGGCCAGAGATGAATGGGAAGATTCTTAGAGACACAAGGCGTTACCAAATGGTCGGCGTTGTTTACTGGATGGGGTTGTATATAGCAGTTGGCAAGCCTAGATGAGAAATGTTTGTTTGTGTTTGAGGACAGCAATAAACAGGTGATTTACTAGGATTAGATTGTAGGTTGCTAGATTAAGGATTGTAGGTAGAATCTCAAAGGACAGGGCAGGAATTTAAAAGAATCAAAGTAACGAATAGAGAAGAGCTATTTCAACAAAAGAGAAAATGATCTAGAGGTTAAATGGAGGGGGGTGAACCTGGAGAAGCTACCAATGGACATCATGTATGGAGGGTAATGGACTATTGTGTTTTACTATATAACCAGATGAGTGATGCAGATTATTGGCTCCAGGAACAGTTGTTAACTAGCCTCTTGTGTTCCGATAAACATCATGGAAAGTATACGTGTGTATTTCTTGAGAGACACAGAGTAGCAGAATACAACAATGTGCTTATTGAGGAGAATTCAATCATGCACACATAACAAGATTCAAACAGTCACACAAGAGCTAACCAAAGGAAAGGAAGGAAATTTGGACAGAGATTTAGGGAGTGGCTTACAATTACCAATCCAGAAGAGCAGTGAAGTGGCTTAGAGTTTCATCTAAGGGGAGACCAAATCGAGATTCAGGGTAACATAGTTGTGTTCGGCATTTTAGGTACTGCAAATAAATTGGTCAAAATAGAATCTTTTATACCCAAAATCTGCTCAGGGGGAAAGGAGTATAAATAGCTTGCTGCCTGAGCAAACAAAGGAAGTTGCAGAGTGGAAAAAAGGTGGCCGAAATGAGTTGATGGTCTTAATGTGTAAAGGAAATGAATGAATATTAGGATGTGGGAATTTCTTGATGTTGCTGAACTCCACAAGTGTGCATGGCTTTTTTCCCATATTAATCCAGACACATAGTCATAGTAGACTTAATAGAATCAAGGAAAGTATGCCCAGTTTAATCCTACCCTCTGACGGAAACAATGCGGAAATTGGCAATGAACAACAATATCATTATCATCAAAATATTGAACAACCCCATATACAAAAATCTCAGGCTGCTGTGCAATAAAATGAATTTTAAAGTTTAGAAGTTATTAAAACAGTTAAAGACCATTTAAAGTCTAATAACATTGAATTGTGTAACAATTTGAAACAAGCTGCAACAGTTAAAATCATTTACCGTATAAATTAGGTAAAGCCAAATTACATCCATCAGATCCAGTTCCCAACCACACTTACTTGGAAACTGTGGAAAATTTGAATGCATTTTAATTTGTGACACTGTGGAAATGTTTGAATGCATTTCAGTTTGGGGAAGGGACAATATAATAAGTGGAATTTAATTCCAGGTTCAGATATTTAGGATATAGTCACTGTAAAACTTTGGACATAACACTGATGGTGCTATCTCGTAGTAGCAGTAGCAGTAGGAGTAGGAGTAGGAGTAGATGATGATGATGATGATGATGATGATGATGATGATGATGATATCACAAGATGAAATTATTCCTCCCTGGAAAAGACAATAATGCCCAGTAAAGTCAAAGGCAGTAGGAAAAGAGAAGACCACATTACAAGTAGATCAAGTACTTGACTCAGTCAAGTAGATTGACTCAGTCAAGGAAGCCATAGCCCTGAGTCTACAAAACCTGAGCAGGGCTGTTGATTGCTGGAGCTCCTGGTGGGTTTTCATTCCCAGCATCACCGTAAGTCAAAGCTGACTTGACAGCATGTTACAGGTCTGTTAAAGACGGCATAGGCATTTTAACAGAGCTGGTGCGTGGGTCAAGTTTTGAAGTACCAAGAGGCAGTGATGTAGACTCGAGTCAATTGACTTAGACTCAAGTCAGACTTAAGTCACTTCAGTGACTCGACTCGGACTTGACTTGGCAAAAATGACACACTGACTCGACTCGACTTGAGACTTGCATATTTTTAGTGACTGACTTGCTGCCCTTGGTTCAGTAACATAAGACATTCATCTAGAAACCTTACGACTTACTGGTCACATGATGATCTGTCTCAAGCCCAAAGTGTGGACACATTTCTCAGAGGGAGGAGTAAAGGGGTTAGGCAATGGGCTTGAGGTGGGGTTGAGGTCTGCTCAGCAGCCTACCCCCTTTACATATAGGAGGAGCTTTCTAAAACTTTCCGTAAGAGCAAAAGGCAAGATTTGTGCCCAGAGTCCAGGGCGCGTATCTCACAGCAAGTGTGTTTGGCAGTGGGCTTGAGGAGGAAGGATCCTTCCTTCTAAAGCTCTTGAAGCTTCAGTAATGGGGAATAAGAAGAATCCTATTCCCCACTTCTGAAAAAGCCTCCAGCTTTGCAAATGGGAAGTAAGAAGGATCCTAATTCCCACTTCTGAAGCTGCAGATGGCAAAATCAAAAAAGTGGAGGGCCAACTCTACTAAAATTGTTAAAATTGATTTTATTCCAGAGATTCTGGAATACAGGTTGGGGTATAAAGTTGGCTCCCAGACTTGAGACTTGACTCGAGAGTTGACTTGAAAGTATCTTGCAAGGGCTTGAGACTCAACTTGAGACTTGAAGGTAGAGACTTGAAACTTGACTTGAGACTTGGAGTAAAAGATTTAAATACATCACTGCCAAGAGGTTTATCAGATGAACTGTTTCCAAAGATCAACATATGACTTAATTTGAAAAAAACTGGAACCTAATCACGGAATGCAACAAAGAGGAAAGCAAACGTTCCTCTTTCCCCACCCCTAGTCCAATGACTTTTTGTGTATAGGTGGTTCTGTCTTTTGTTGTTGTTGTTGTTGTTGTTGTGTGCCTTCAAGTTATTTCCAACCTATGCAATCATAAGGAAAATCTATCATGGGGTTTGAGAGTGCACAGTGCACCCAAGGTCACCCCGTGTGTTTCCATGGCCGAGCGAGCAATCAAACCCTGGTCTCCAGGGTTATATAGTCCGATGCTCAAATCACAGCACCACAGTGGCTCTCCAATTCTCTCTCTTCAGGAGCCTAAATATCTTAAAGGCACCATATCCCATCTGATTTTGGAAGCTAAGCAGGGTCAGCTCTGATTAGTACTTCGACTGGACACCACCAACAAATAGCAAGTGCTGTATGCTATATTTAAGATGAAGGAATTGGCGAAGCCATCTCTGAATGTTCCTTGCCTAAGAACACCCTTTGAAATTCATGGGATCACCATAAGTCAGCAGGTGACTTGAAGTCGCATACACACATGTGCACGCGCACACACAAAATTCTCTGACTTCTCCAAAATGTTGCCTGTGTGGACCAAGCAGGTTTCTCCCTCAGTCCACTTACAGTTGTTGCTGATGGGTCACTGCACATCAGCTTTGCGCCAGGTGAGAATTACCCAGCATGTTTTTATGGATACCTTTCGGGAAGAGGGTCATTTGTCAGGAAATGAAAGTGAATGTTGTGCTGATAAAAAAAAAAATTATATAGAAAATCAATGCAGGTCCATTGAATTCTCTTGAGCCAAAGAAACTCTCTCTCTCAATCTCTCTCTCTTTCCTTCTCTCTCATTCTTTCTCTCTCTCTCTCTCTATACTCCTTTAAGACCAAACAGAGCTCCTCTAGACTTTATAGCAGAATTTATTTTTCTTCAAGATTGCCTTATTGTTTGGGAACCTGATTAAATATGTACTTCTTGTTAACCATAATATAAATGACTTATTGCTACCCTTTGCTATGGTTCAAAAGTCGCCGGTAATTGAGAATGCAGCTGCTTGACTCTTGGCTGCCAACAAGGATATAAACATTGCTGTGTCAATTTTGTTGCATTTCCCTGAATTACACCTTCATTATTGTGTTATTTCAGAAATGTATCAGGCTATAAGGTTGTTGTTGTTTTTTTCTTCTTGCAAGGAAATATGTGTTACTTCTTCTCCATTCTTTTTTGGAAAGTGCATGTTTTTGTCAATATTTTAATAATCTTTTCCTCCACTGATTAAAGCCTGTGTGTATCTGTTTTTTAGTTGGAGGCAGTTTTATTGTGTCACATCTTCTAAAAAATGCCTACCTGATTTAGACATCCCTCCCCACCCCAACTCCTAAAAAAAAAAAGGCTGCCATGAGTCTCACCAATGTGTGGATATGAGCTTTGTATCCGAATGCATCTCAAGAGGTGTGAAGTGGATACTTCTATTGAGAATTACACACTCAGTGAAATTCTTTTCCATTCCTTGCTGTAAATAGCTTATTATCCCAGTCCAGTAAGAAAGATTTGGCACTGGAACATTCTGGTCTCAGAACAAGAGACAGAATGTGGGGTTACCTTAGCGAACTGCTTGGAAATTTCAGTGGGTCCAAAATTCTGCGTCCTGTCTTCTAACCACTGCTGGTTATGGGCATCATATAACTCCCCTGTTGAAACAGCTTCACTGGCAACCCCTCCATTGTTGTTGTGTGCCTTCAAGTCATTTCCAATTTATGGCAATCCTAAGGAGAACCTATCACTGGGTTTTCTGGGACTGAGGCCATTTCCGCACCAGCCTGTTATAGTGCTATTACTCCACTTTCAACATCCTATGGAATCCTGGGGTTTGCGGTTTAGGGAGGGGCCATCGAGGCCCCTCCCTAAATCAAAAACCCCAGGATTCCATAGGATGTTGAAAGTGGAATAATAGCACTATAACAGGCTGGTGCGGAAATAGCCACAGAGTGTGGGACACGCCCAAAGTCACCTAGTGGGTTTCCATGGCTGAGCAGGGAACTGAACCCTTATTTCCAGGGTCATAGTCCTAAACAGCTTGGATCCAAACTACCTAAAAGATTGTATCTCCTCATACAAGCCAGCCCAGATTTTAAGATCTTTGAGCGAAGACTTTCTCTTGGGTCCCACCACTCTCGCAGGCATAGTTGGTGAGGGCATGTGAGAGAGCCTTCTTCGAAACTGCTCCCCAGACTGTGGAACTCCCGTCCGTAGGAGGTTCGTTCCCAACTCCCCACCCTGTTCTTTTTCTGCTAGCCGGCAAAGCTTTTTTTTTTTTAAGGCAGATTTTTGGTGCATAAATTATTGTTATTGTTTGTGTCAGAAGAGTGTTTTGAATTGGATGTGCAACCGTTATTTTTTTAAAATAAGATTTTTAAAAGGCATTTGTTTCAAGTTTGGAATCCCTTGTCAAGAGAAAGGGACTCAAATTTTGAAATAAAAAATAAAAAATAAACAAACAGATAAATAAGTAAATAAATAGTCTCACTCCTACTAATGCTCAACTCAGCCAATACGTGCCAAGAGAAATTGAGCCAAAACAGGATGGCTGTGAAACAAGAGGTAGATATCAGTTTGTACAGGTGAATCCTGAGATTTGCAAAGGTAATCTTTTTTTCAAAAGGTTTAAAAACTAAGAGGTGCTCTTCTTCAAAATACTACTATAGCCACCCTCAGTAGCCAGCTAAAACTAAGCATCCAGGCTCTTCCAGACTGGTCTAAAGAATTGTGCATTCTTGCAATGTATTTCCTTGGGTTTTGCTGGTTGTTCTCATCTCCATGTTCACTCTTTTCTGCTCTTACAATCGTAGGATCATAGAGATGGTAGGGACCACAAGGGCCATCAAGTCCAACGCCATTCTGCCATGCAGGACAGCTGTTAGTAGTGATTTCTTGGATCTGTGCAAGGGCTTTTCAAAGATTTGAAGAATATGATCCTTCAGAAAGCTTAGGCCTAAGCCATGTATCTCATTTGTAATAAACTTCTTCCAGAGATAAGAGTCTTTGTTATCATGGCTTTATCCCACTAGAGAACTACTGCAGAATCATAGAACTGGAAGGGTCCCACGAGCCATCAAGTCCAAGGCCCTTTTTGCACCTTACCTTTTCCCGGTGCTGGGCTGCTCAGCTCGCACATGAAGGCTTGGGAGGAACGCTGTCGCGTCCCTCCTGCTTCAGCTCCGCAGCTGCTTCCTCGCCTCTTCCGTTTGCAGTGCAGCCTGGGAGCTGCCAGGCTGCACTGAGGAGAGGACGCGCGACCGGCCCGGCTCCTGAGGATCCACATGCTAGGTAAGTGTGCGCGGGGCACCGGATCAATGCGCGACCGTGCAGCATTTTTGGCTTTGAGCCAAAAATGAAAAAATGTGTGCGTGGTCCTTGTCAGGCTTTTGAGCGTCACGCAAATGTGAGTGCATCGTATGGAGCGCTCTCCACATTTACGCGACCCTCAAGGGGCCCTTTCGCTTCAGAAATGCCATGCAAAAAGGGGGCAACACTCCCATTCAGTGCGAGACATCCAACTAGAACATCCCCAACAGTTAGCCATCTAGCCTCTTTTCTGGAGCCTTTACAACCTTTAACAAAATAAGTCCAACTTGCTGTTCCTGTAGGCTTTTGCTGATTTCCTAAATTCATTGCTGTTCTCACACTTTATGGTTTCATTTCATTTTCGGATGTTGTGCTGATGCTGTTTCTTTCTTTGTCTTTTTTTTTTTTTTAATATAGACATTTGAGAAATGTGCTCAGTGTTAGGTTTTATTTTTTTTATGGAAATCGTCTTTCATTTGGTAAGACACCTGAAGGGCTCTTTTTGCTAAATGACAGGGTAGCGACAATTCTGAATAAATCAACAAAATCTCTGCCCCCAGTGATGGTGTAACAGCAATCCATTGGTACTGTAGAGTTTGGGCTGGCATTGCTTTTGCTGTTGCAGGGCTCACTGCACCATATACTGTGGATGGGCCTACTGGGTCTATGGGCAAGGGTTAGGGATGGGCAAAGTGTTGCCACCGTGGAGTCATACCTTCCAGCAGTTCACAGATTAAAAGAAAAGAGGCAGATTCAGGCAGAAGCAGTCAAAACAAAACAAAAAAGGACCCTGAATCAAACATTTTAAAAACAATTAAAACCCACATATAAAGTGATATAAAATCATTCAGACCACTTCCACACAATGTCGCTGACCCCCGATGGGGAAGCATTGCTGCTGGTCCATGAGTCGTGCTTTCACACGGCATTGTTGCCAACGCGACTCCACCCATTGCGATCGCAGGATATTCCATTACCAGAAAAAATACAATAATGTCCCCCAATCATGTGACATTCCCGTTGTGGACAGCAGTGCAGAAAGGGAGGAATTGCGAACTAGGCGCTTCCTTCCTCAGTGCAACACGGGAAGTGACCGACTGCACTGCAGAGGGAAGGTGAGTGTTGCTCGTGCTACCCTTCTGCAGGCAGCCAGCTGGGTGCAGAAAGGTGCATTCACATTGTGCTCCCTTTCCAGCAGTGGCAACAGGACAACAACGGAGATGGGTTACTTGCAGAAATGGCTGTAGAAACATACCAAAGTTTGAAAAGATAAATAAAATATCCTGATAAAAAGCTCTTCTGCTTCGACATTAGAAGCCCACTTAAACAAAAAGGTCTTTCCTTGCCCACAAAAGGAAAGCAGGGAGGGGGCCAGACTGGCCTCCTGTGGCAGAGAGTTCCAGAAAGTAGGAGCAGCCACTAAGAAGCATTGATGTAGACTTGAGCCCATAGACTCGGACTCAAGTCAGACTTAAGTCACTTCGGTGACTCAACTCAGACTCAATTTGGCCATAAATGATGCACTGACTTGACTCGACTTGAGACTTGTATATTTTTAATGACTGACTTGCTGTCCTTGGTTTAGTAACATAATGCATTGATCCAGAAACCTTACAACTTTGAACAACGCCGCCATCTCTTTTTGCCTACTGGTCACATGAAAATCTGTCTCAAGCCCAAAGTGTGGGTGCATCTCTCAGAGGGGAACAACAAACAGGTTAAGCAATGAGCTTGAAGCAGGCTTGAGGTCTGCTCAGCAGCCTGTCCCTGCTGCATATCAGAGGAGCCTTCTAAAACATTTCATAAGAGCAAAAAATAAGACTCACCCCCAGAGTGCAGGGTGCATTTATCAGAGATGAACAGCAAATGCGCTAAGCAATGGGCTTGAGGAAGAAGGATCCTTCCTTCTAAAACTTTTGAATCTTCAGTAATGGGGAGTAAGACAGGATCCTATTCCCCCCTTTCAAAGCTGCAGATGGCCAAATTGCAAATGTGGAGAGCTGATTCTGCTTAAATCGTTAAAACTGAATTTATTTCACTCTAGCCAATAATTCTGGAATTTTGGTTGGGGCACAAAGTTGGCTTCCAGACATGAGACTTGACTTGAGACTTGACTTGAAAGTATCTTCAAGGACTTGGAATTTGACTTGAGACGTGAAGGTAGAGACTTGACTTGAGGCTTGGAATAAAAGACTAATATATCACTGCTAAGAAGGCTCTGTTCCATGTCCTCACCAAGGCCCTTTCCACACAGCATTTTCCATGCGAAAGGGCACCTGGAGCATCGCACAATTGTGAGGAGTGATCTGCATGACGCACTCATAATCGCACAACGCTCCAGGGGGCGGCAGGCAGCAATCGCACACCTTTTCATTTTTGGCTAGAAGCCGAAAATGGTGCGTGATCGTGCATTGCTTCCGGGCCCCGCACGCACTTACCTGGTGTGCGGAGCCTCCGGAGCCGCGCTGGTCATGCTTCCTGCCCCAGTGCAGCCTGGGAAGGTCCCAGGCTGCACTGCAGAAGGAAGAGGCGGGGCTCTAGCGCAAGCAGGCAGCTCATGCGGAGCCGAAGGACCCTGGATGCGAGAGCCTCTCGTCAGAGGCTGCTCACATGATCCCCACACCCCAGCACTGGAAGAAGGTAAGATGTTGAAAGCGCCCAAGTGAACCTGGGATGCTGGTGCGACTGAGAAAAACCCTTCCCCTGCAGATCTTAAATCTCCAGCAGGTTTGTATGGGGAGATACGGTCTTTCAGACAGTCTGTACCTAAACTTTATAGGCTTTAAAGATCATGACCAGCACTTTCAATTGTGCCTGGAAATGAAGCACTAGCCAGTGAAACTGCTTTAACAAGGCAGTTATATGTTCCCTGGAAGTAGCCCCAGTTAGGGACAGCCGAGATCCTACACTGCAAAGCTATAAGCATGAATCGCTACATGTGGGGTTATGGGTTGATTGTGTTATGTGCCCCCTTATGTTGAATGGTAGTATTGCACAACCAAGCATGTACAGCAGCTGGTAGCAATGGGGCCAATGGATACACATCAGAAAAGAATATATATCCATTTCCACAACAGCGCCACATGCACAACTCAAATTCTACAACCTTGAAATGAATACAGATGTCACACAGCAGGCCAAAACATCCAACTGCTTCTACAGGGATCTTATACAAACATTAGACAGCAACAGGGATCCTCCAGATATTAACTGTTTGAGACTATATGAGTGTACTGCATGCCATCCAGTGTTTTGCAGGTGGAAACAGGGACAGGTGTGGCCAAACAACATCAGAGTATGGTCAAGATGGCAAAAGAACGCACTAGCTAGGAGAAGGTGGGGCTGTCTGCTTTTCCCTGAACCTCCCAGGACTGGCAAGATCCCACCCACTCCTCTGTTTCCTGTTGAATTAGTTAAGTACAAACTGCTTTTGCCCTTGGAACTCAGCTGGTGTCACTTGGAATAAACTGAGGACCAAGAGGGAAAGCAGAGAAGGAAGAGACAGAAATGAGAATATTTTAGAAGCAGCTGGAAATGTACGATGACAAAGGATGAACTAGGATTGTCCGCTCCTAGTCAGGACTGTGGGAGGAGAAGGGAACTTCATGAAGTCCCCAACATTGTTTTTTTGTGGTGGCTGACTATCCAAACCTCCTTTTTTATCTGCACCTCGCTGGCCCAAACTGCAGTGAATTATCTCCCTTGGATGCCTTGACTTTTTCATTTGCACTGCACAATTTTAGCAGGTTTATCCCATTTTAAGTGCCGTGACTGCATCCTGTGGAACCCTGGGGTTTGTAGTTTCATGAAGTATTTAGAATTCTCAGCCAGAGAGCTCTGCTGTCTCACCAGACTACATATCCCAGGGTTCCATAAGATGCAGTCATGGCACTGACAGTGGCATCAAAATGCTGTTAATTGTAATGTCAGCCTTCGCCATTTGTGGGCTTGACTTTCACGAAGTTGGTAATTTAAATTATTAGCACTGCAGTACAGTCAGCCCTTCGCAGTCACATGGTTAACATTCATTGTATGTATGGATGGATGGATGTATTATGTTTGTATGCCACCTCCCTCCCAGAATGGGATCCAAGGCGGTTCCAACAGTAAATAAAATATTAAAACATTTAAAACACTTAAAAGCATTAAAAACATATAAAATCATAAAACAAAACCTAAAACAATATACATTCACGAATTTGTTTCTTTGCAAGCTTTTCCAACTTCTATCCTCCCCTCGAGGGCTTCTTTTCCAGGGGGAACCTTCCCTCTTGGTGGCTCCGATCAGGCTGCGCAGCCCTTTAAAAACCTGCCCCTGGTCCTCCTCCATCAGCAGCTGCCAGGCCAGTTGTGGATGCTTGCAGCCCAGTTTCTCAGCACAACAAACCCTCTCCCAATACCCCCACAACACCCAAGGAAGAAGATGGATGAGAGAGAGGAAGCATAGGGCCAGCATGCTGACATATCCCCTCTCCCTCTCCTTTCCCTGGCCTGTTTTGGACCCTGGGTGCCCATTCTCTTCACTATGCCTCAGTCCGCTCTCACAGACACACATACATATTTTGAAATTTGCGATTTCTCCACTTTTGCAAGACTCCTCTGCCCCTAATCCTAGGGCCAACTGTATAGTGTGGGAGTGACCCAAGAGAAATGATTCATCTTTTCAATAGGTTACACCCGCTCACACACACACATACCTTTTTTAATGTCATAAAATACCAGTTTCTCAAAACTAGAAAGGAACTTCAGGGCACTTTTAGATTATATTCTTTTCTGTTCCCTTTTGTTCTTTTTTGGGGGGCAGTCTATATGACCTCTGGAGTATCCCAGAGAAATTGAAAATTATACCACCACCTCCCGCCCATACTGGACAAAGTTGCGGAGCCCACTGTACTTGAATAAATGAGAAAATCTCATTAGTGCCTTCATTATCCTGTCCTTCCTCACCGTAAAAGAAACAAAAAGTCCAACCAAACATTTGAAAAAGCATTTCAGGGGTAACAACTAAAATCAAACCAATTGGAAATAAATTATCCAGAGGGTTAATATATGAATCAAAGTGATATAGCCAGAAATCCATGTACATGCAACATTAAAGTAATTAAATGCTAAATACCAGAAATTACAACCATGTTGATGCCTTTGTGTGTCTTTGTCAGAAACAGGGAGATGGGAATGAAAAAAGGTGTAATTACAAAGCTTCTGGAATTGCAAACATGGAAGTAAACAAAATGATGCCGTAAGATACTATAAATGGCACTGTACTAACTATACATAAATATATGACAGACTGACATTCCAGAAATGTAAGCAGACAATCCAAGAGGACAAGAGGAGGGCCATTTCTGCACTACACCGTTATAGTGCTACTATTCCACTTTCAATATCCTATGGAGTCCAGGGTTTTACAGTTTAGAGAGGGGCCTCAACTGCAAACCCTGGGAATCCATAGGATGTTGAAAGTGGAATAATAGCAATAGCAGTTACTTTTTTATACCACTTATTAGTGCTAAGCACTCCCTAAGCGGTTTACAATGTGTTTAGTTAATTGCCCCCAACAAGCTGGGTACTCATTTTACCAACCTGCGGAAGGATGGAAGGCTGAGTCAACCTGGAGCCCAGCAGGATAGAACTTACAATGTTATGGCTGCAGTACCAGCATTTAACCACTGTGCCACCAGAACTCTCTATAATAGCACTATAACAGGGTAGGGCAGAAATGGCCTATGTTATTTTGGCACATGGGGCAGAAAATACTTCTTACACCTCTCCTGTATCCCATGCAATAAAATCATAAGGCTTACAACATACAAACCCCAGCATTCCATAGGAGGTTGAAAGTGAAATAATAGTGCTATAACAGTGTAGTGTGGAAATGGCCCAAGAGTATACAATTCCAAGTGCAATGGCTTTGCTCATGCAGTTGTGAACAGAAATCCAGCTATTGTGCGATGGACGAAAAACCACAGCTTGCATGTGCTTACCTTTCAAATGTACGAGTTTAACAGAGATAGCCCCAGTTAATCCTCTAATGTCCCACTTTTTCAGCACCTTTTCAAATGTCCTGATTCTGTTTTCCTCCCACTTTCCTTCTCAGCCTACCTCAACTGCTGCAAAATGAGTTCAAAGGGTAAAAGAAGTTTGCACTCATTTAACTAACTCAGCAGGGGAAAGAGGACAGGAGGGGACAGAGTCTTGCCCTTCCCAGTAGGCTCACTTGGGCTTTTCTTTTTTCAGCCTTTCCTAGACATAGTACAGACCTTGCAAGATTTCTCTGCTTAAAACTGTGGTGTTATGCATTCTTCTTCATTAATAACATTTTTCCCTCTTGTTGCCTGACTGTACCCTTCTGACCACATTCCGATGTTGCTTGGCCACACAGGTCCCCGTTTTCCTCTGTGAAATGTTGGAGACTATGATCACATAAGGGAATGTATGTGTCTATAAAGGACCAACAAGATCCCAACTTCTATATGTTTATTCTAGTGAACAGAAAAATCTAGGACTGCCCCTCTGCAGCTGACAGCCATATAAGTCCAAACCACAGTGCACCCACCATATATGTGGGGGCTCCATTTCAGGAACACCCATGTATGTATGTAAATAAATAAATAAATGTGAGTGTTGCGTCCCATTATAGTCAATGGATGCGATGTCCATGTTCCTGTTGCATCCGTTGCTATAATGGGATGCAACGTTTCACACAATCTCACAGTCTTGCGTGTGAAGATCATGCCAGAAGAGGCACGGTTAATGGTTAATAAACATAGAATAGCAGAGCATATACAGATTGCCTAAACAACACATATGTTAAAGGTCTAGCCATTTACACCTGTAAGTTCCCTGCATTTTGGAACCTGGAAAAGTCATACCACAGCATGTTACACTGAAAGAGATTTTTCTTAACTGAATCAGTGCAGGAGAGAAAGACTGGCACACTCACAATTTTCCCTGCAAACCTTCTCCTTCCTTCCTATGGCTTGAATTAGTATTACTAGGCAAACATGAGCTTAACATGTAGCAAGAGAGTACAGAATAATAGGTCACTCCTACCATTACAGAGAGTAAAGTGATTGCTTCAGGCGGCAGACTAGTGGTGCTGTGAATAGGCAGCCAATGATTAGTTGAGTTCTGAAGCTCATATTATAAGCCTTATAGTTTTATTGCATGGGATTCAGGAGAGGCATGTGATGTATTTTCTGCCCCACGTGTCAGAATAACTTAGACCATTTCCACGTTACACTGTTATAGTGCAATTATTCCACTTTCAACATCCTATGGAATCCTAGGATTTGCAGTTTAGGGAGGGGCATTTAGAATTCCCAGCCAAAGAGTTCTTTGGCCTCAGTAAACTGCAAACCCCAGAATTCCACAGGATGTTGAAAGTGGAATAATAGCACTATAACAGTATAATGCGGAAATTGCCTTAGTTGCCTTTAGGTACTATGCATCTTGACTCATTTGGGACAAAGGAGTATTTTCTGTTCTTCCTCAGGAAACAAAATGTCTTATAATCATAACATATAATCATAGTCACTGGCCATCCAACGTCCATTTGAAAACCTCCAATGAAGAAGAGTCAATCACATTCTGAGAAATTGTGCTCCACCACTGAAAGGGTCTTACCATCAGGAAGCTCTTCCTAATGTTTTGTCAAAACCTCTTTTATTATAATTTGAATCTATGAATTTTGGTCCTACCCTGTGGACCATGAAAAAAAAAGAGGCTTGCTCGATGATGATGATGATGACGACGACGACGACGACGACGATTTAATTACTCACTGTTCAATAAGACTTAAGTCCTGCGTCCATTCCTCACAGAGTAGATTCTACTATTTTGATAGCCTTCCTGTTGACACATTATAGTTTAGGGGTGGGCAAATTGCAGCCTGTGGGCCACATGCAGTCCTTGGATACGACTTTTGTGGCCCCTCACCAGTCCTCCAAAGGCCCCCAACCCTCCTATATTTAAAAAAAAAATCAGCATGATATTCAGGCACTTTTTGCCCCCAAGCCATGTAGAGAGCCATCCAAATGTATGAAGCATGCAAAAAAATACTTACATCCCATCCCCAAAAGCACCCCAGAGCCCTAAACTGACTTGAAATACATATCTTTTCTTCTTCAGTTCCTCTCAAAATGGTGATAGGAAATGATGGAACTTCACTTCTTGTCACCATTTTGAGAAGAACTGCCTAGGAAAATGGGGATAGTTGGGCTTGATGTGGACTTGGGTTGTAGTTCATGGGGGAGAATCTGGGGATGAACTGGTCCCTGACTCTCATGCAGTTGCCCAACCCTGTTCTAAGCTTCTAGTCTCCTTTTTGGACTCTGGTGTCTAGGACTGGACAAAGTATTTCAGGTGAGCTCTGACCAAAGCAGAATAGAATACCTTCACCCTTGATCTGGACACCATGCTGTTTTTTTCAGTCTGAAATTGCATTACCTGTGGGTGCCACATAGCACTGTTAAGTCATGTTTAGCTTGTGGTCTGTAAAGACTGTCAGAGGCTTTTCACATTTACTGCTTTCAAGCCAGGTGTCACCTATCCTATATTTGTACATTTTTTTCCCTAGACACGGTATGTTTCATTTATCCCTGTTGATGCTCATTTCTTCAGTTTTGGCCCAATCTCCAATCTGTTAAGGTATCATAAAATTCTGTCTTCTTAGATATTAACTACCCCTCCTATTTTGGTGCCATTGTTACCCTAAGAGGTGGAGAACGTTAGGGCCCACCCACAATGCCAGTGTCTCCTTAGAATTTTGGGGAATTACAGTTCAAAGGAAGCCTGTGAGAGGAGGGTAACAGCAGGATTTTTTCACCTATGTTTACCAGTACTGACTGTAGAGAGGACTCCAGTTAAACAAAGGCCATTTCTGCACTAGCCTGTTATAGCGCGATGATTCCACTTTCAACATCCTCTGGAATCCTGGGGTTTGCAGTTTCGGGAGGGGCCGGCTGGCTGGCTAGTGCGGAAATGGCCAAAATATTTTATCTGAATTGACAAACGTACGAGAAATCAGACACTCTTAAGAACCATACAGGGTTATCAGAAAGTGAGGTGAGAAGGCTGGATAGAGAGAGATTAGGGGGTGGAAAGGGTGATAGTTACCAGTTTTGAAGAAGTTGGTCACACTGCAGGGGCTCAGACAGTATCATGGAGGAATGGCAGTCTGGGGAACCATGTACTACATGCTATGATTGGCTGGGCTCGAAGCTAGGGTTTTTATATTCTACTTCATGTCTTGACAAAGCCATAATGGCTTTCTCATGGAACTGACAAAGGGGTCAGGAATGGGCTGTTTGCTTAACTCAAGAATGACAAAATGTTGGTGGGACTCATGACGATCTCTTAATGTTCATTCAGGTGGCTGTATAGGGAAGATCTCTACAGAGTAAGACTGAGAGATGATCTCCAATTGCTCACCAATCTGGATAGATTGTCTTTCATTATATTCAAAAATGCCAAGAGCCTGAAGCAGTGAAGGGATTAAGCACAGTGTTGGGGTTTTCCACGTAATCCTATCTTGCACTTTCATGACCCCAAACATGTTTGGTCAATGTGACCCCAACTGTGTTTTCCGGTTATTGGTAAGTTCAATTTATGAAAATCTCGCAGGTGAGGTGATAGATTGTGCTAACACAATCTCATTCCTTCCAATATTTCACAGAAAACAAAGAGAGACACATGGCTGAGCAACATCATAGTGCAGTCCAAATGACAAAAGTCATTAATGTGGAAAAACACACAAGCTAGGATGCAGCAGTCTGCTTTTGCCAGATCCTACTGAGAAGGGAAGATTGTGTTCCCTCCCCTCTTCTTTCCCTGCAAAGTCAATGGAGTGCAAACTACTTTTGCATTTTGAACACCATTTGTATCATTTGATGTCAGCTGGGGACAATGGGGGCAACTGGGAGGAGAAGAGATAAGCAGGGATATTTTAAAAGCGGCTGAGGAAGTGAGATGACAGAGAACTAATTGGGACTGACCATGCCAAATTGGGACCGTTGGAAGGTCTCTCATCTGCAGATTGGATGAGCATGCCGTCTGATTTTTACTCTGAGCCATCGATTAAGGCTGTGAACAACACTGGACATAACCTTGTGGCACCCGTTTTCACTTCTTTCCTGGACAACAAGGAAAGTATCCCATCTTACAAGGCTGTTTCAGGAATGACATAGGCCATTTCCACACTAGACAGTTCTAGTGCTATTATTCCACTTTCAACATCCTATGGAATCCTGGGCTTTGCAGTTTAGGGAGGGGCCTCAAGGGACTGCAAACTGCAAACTCCAGGATTCCATAGGATGTTGAAAGTGGAACGATAGCACTAGAACAGTCTAGTGTCGAAATGACCATAATGTTGGCCTCTGTAGGAATAAAAGCAAGCTTATTTATTACTGCTATCTCCCTTCTTGTTAGTCTGCCGTAAACAAAGCTGTAATAAACCATGACAAAGCAATTGTTCTTAAGTGTCTCCTTTTTTTGTCAGATCTCAAATCTCATAATCTAATTGTTATGCAACCTCCCTTAAAAGAGCGGCTTAAATATTAGCTTAGGGAAGGAACAGCAATTAGCACTTCAGAAGCTTATGTTCTCTGGGCAAATTGCAAGTCTTACCTGTTGGCATTTTTCGCAGCGTTACTCATATCCCTGTGGTCTTTTTTTTCTTCTGAGGCATCTGGATTGTGCCAAGGTCCTCTTGCAGATGGACATGAGGCAGGGTAGAGGAATAACACCATTTTCCTGTGTCATCTTTTGTCTAGACAATGGGCAGTGCCTTGTTCTGACTGGCATTTTCTTCTGTCATATTTCCCCCTCTGTCAGTTCCAGCAGCTCTGAGCTCATCCTTCTTTCTCACCAATATAATTGCCTCAAGCGTCACCTTGACTCTGTGGTTTCAGCAAAATGCTCAGTGCCACTTTCATGCTAAATAAAAGCTAATCTGACTGAATACTAAGGCCATTTCCGCACCGGACTGTTACAGCGCTATTATTCCACTTTCAACATCCTATGGAATCCTGGGGTTTGCAGTTTAGGGAGGGGCCTCAATGGCCCCTCCCTAAAACTGCAAACCCCATGATTCCATAGGATGTTGAAAGTGGAATAATAGCACTATAACAGTCTAATGCGGAAATGGCCTAATTAGTATCTGGAGTGCCTAAGTACTAAGGCTATAGACCTAAAGATCTTAGGACTAAGCAAAACGTTCACTCGATAGTTAGTATGCAGCTAAGTAGGAAGCGACTATGGTGTGTATGTATGTTATGTATTATCTCACCTTTCTCCCAAAGGTGGGATTCCAGGCAGCTATCAACATTAAAACAGTACAAATTAAAGAATTCATGAAAATCGAAGCATAAAATTTGAAAAAAAACCCAAACAATTTGTAAATCAAAGCATTACAAGTTAAAAATATTAAATACATTAAAATATTTTTTTAAAGAAACTGTACCAACCTTGAAACAGAACTTTAAAGCCTCAAACCCGGTCAGTTTACAAAAGCCTGATGGCATATAAATGTCTCGACCTACCATCAGAAGGAGAGCAAGGACAGGGCCATCCTGGCCTCTCTAGCGAGTTCCAAAGTCTGGGAACAGCAACCAAGAAGGCCCTCTCCTTTTCCCCCACAAAATGCACTTGAGAAGGTGGTGAGTTGAAGAGAAGGGTCTACTGGACTGATAAAGGAAGATACACTCCTTCAAATAGCCTGGCCCCAAGCTGCATAGGTCAAAACCAGCACTATGAACTGCCCCTAGACACAGACCAGCAGCCAATGAAGCTCTTGCAACAAGAGAGCTGCATGCTCCTGTTACCCCAAAACGGGGGGGAGTCTTGAGGTCCACCAGCAGTGTCAGTTTCTCCTTAGAAAGTGGAGAATTGTAGCACAAAAGGAGGCCTGATTGAGGAAGGTAACTATGTGAACTCTTCACCTGTGGGTACCAGTATTATAGAGCCCTGGTGGCGCAGTGGTTAAATGCTGGTACTGCAGCCACAAAAGTTGTGAGTTCAATCCTGCAGGGCTCCAGGTTGGGAAAATGAGTACCCAGCTTGTTGGGGGCAATTAGCTAAAACACAGTATAAACCGCTTAGGGGGAGTGCTTTGCACTGATAAGCGGTATGGAAATGTAACCGCTATGTAACTCTTATTGCTACTAACTGTGAGACACCAGTTGAAAGTCAACAATATGTTTTATTGGGGAGTTCACAGACATACTCAAAAAATCAAGCAGTCTCACAAAGCATACAAGGCTAGTGAAGGGAAAGGAGAAAAAGGTTGTATACGGAGAGATTTCACCTGTCTAGGGTGATATTTACCGGTCCTGGAGTGGAGGATATAAGAAAAGTGACTCAAACATGAGGGCTTGAGGGCAGCACAGAGGAACAAGAGTCTGGGGTGCAGTGTGACACCCAAAGTGCTAACAAAATGCTGGGGTCTGAGCTTGGGTTTAAATACCCTTTTTTCTACCCTGAAGGAGTGAGTATTAATTGCTCTCTGGCAGAGTAAACAAAAAGGGTTCAGAACAGACTGATTGTCTTACTTTGGGTGACAAAACATTGATGGGAATCCTGACAGCCTCTTAATGTCTTGGATAGATAATACGAATGGGGAAGGTTCTGCTGCACCTCGACAGTTTCTTTGACTATTGTTTTCAGATGTCAGGGCATTGACAGGATTACTGGAAGACTTGACTTTATGACTTGGCCATGCTAAGCTAGCCCGGACTTACAGCCAGTGTCCTACATACCGTATGTTTCCCAGCTATAAGCATCCTATGTTTATATAATGATATTTCATGCCAATTAAATGAAATTTCTTGCCAATCATGCTATGCCACATGATAGAGGTGTAAGGTGTGGTAACATCCCCTGTAGCCAACTTCAGTTAAAAACCTGGCTGCAGCGCTTTGGGGCAACTGTACCTTCTAAGCATTTTTCAAAGGCAGAACGCATAGAGTGCATTACAGTATATACAGTATAGTACAGTGTAGAAATCTGAGTGTTGAACTAGGACTTAGCAAGCCCAAGATTCAAATCCCTGCTCAGCCACAGAAACTTACTGATAACCTTGGGCAAGTCACACATTCTCAGCCTCAGAGGAAGGCAATGGCAAACCCTCTCTGAACAAATCTTGCCAAGAAAACCCCATGATAGATTCACGTGAGGGTTACCATAAGTCAAAAATGATTTGAAGGAACAGAACAACAATGCAACTGGGTATCATGTTTTAATTAATCGCGGACAGGGAAGGGAAAAGAACGTACTGTGGATGTCATGTTGAGGAGGGAGTGGGCTTGTTTTCCGCTGCTCCAGAGACTAGGACAAGGAGCAATGGATTCAAGCTGCAGGAAAGGAGATTCCACCTGAACCTCAGGAAGAACTTTCTGACAGTCAGAGCTGTCTGGCAGTGGAAGATGCTGCCTCAATGAAGTCTAGTGGAGTCTCCTTCTTTGGAGGTTTTTAAGCAGAGGCTGGATGGCCATCTCTGGGGAATCTTTGATGTGTGTTCCTGCATAGCAGGGGCTTGGACCGGATGGCCCCTGGGGTCTCTTCCAACTCTATACTTCTATGAATTCAACAAAGGGAAAACTTATCTCTCTACCTCACCCCATGTAAATGAAGTGAAATGCTCTCCTGCACATGTAGAACAAAGTAGGGTCTGATGCCCATGGAGCTGGTAGGTTTGAAAGCAAAGCCAACTACGTGTAGTATACTAGCCAAACTTGTGGGTTCTAAGTACAACTTGTACTACCTCTGCTGGTTGTAGAGTTGCCAAATGTCTCTTATTTGTAAAAGGTGCCCCTTATTTGAGTCTTGCAAGTTTGTCCCTTATGGGGCTGGCAAGTGCCCCTTACTATAAGAAATCTCCCCTGTTTTAGGTCTGGAAAGCGTTTGTCTTAAGGGACTGGCAGGTCTTCCTTCTTATAAGGAATGCCCCTTTCTCGAAGGCTAGAAAGCTTTTCCTTTCAGATAGATTGAACAAGAGGCTAGGAGAGTCCCATATTTTGAGCCTTTGTAAGGATAAAAATGTGTGCATCACGCACTTTATTTACGTGGGCAACATGTTAATTTTACAGAGAAACACATGGCTAGCTTAACTGAAATCAATACTTCCACTGGGTATTTAGCAGAACACAAGCTTGTTAATAGCTGTTTCCTGATTGTCAGCAGTGCATGTCATGAATTTCAGTGGTCCATTTGTGCTCTTTTGAAAACCCAGCAACGCTAGCTGTGTTGGGGGTGTGTTGTTGTTGTCCTCTTTACTTAGATCCCATCTTTTCCCCAAACCTAGGATTCAGGCCAGCTTGCAAATTAAAACAAATGGAACATAGTTAAAATACAATAGACCAACATAAAGGCCATTTCCACACTAGCCTGTTATAGCGCTATGATTCCACTTGCAACATCCTATGGAATCCTGGGGTTTGCAGTTTCGGGAGGGGCCGGCTGGCCCCTCCCGAAACTGCAAACCCCAGGATTCCATAGGATGTTGCAAGTGGAATCATAGCGCTATAACAGGCTAGTGCGGAAATGGCCAAAGATGGGATTAAACTCCCAATAATATTTAGGAGTTAACCCACTAAAAGGAATTAAAAATAGGTTGAAAGCACTGCTTTGTAGTTGTTTCTGTTGTTATTAACTTTGTGCCCGACCTACACAGAGTTAAAAGAGACCACAAGGGCTGTCCAATTCAAGCCCCTGTCCTGCAGAAATACCCAACGAAAGCACTCCCAACAGATGGCCATCCAAGCTCTGTTTCGAAACCTCCAAAGAAGGTGACTCCACCACACTCCCAGGTAGCATATTCCACTGTTGAACTGCTCTTCCACTGTTTGCCAAAACCGGGGTTCAAGGAGGTTTAAGTTTAAAACAGTACATCACCCTATTAAAGCCCTTTGTTTAAAAACCTGTTCTCAAGAGTTTGTCCAAGAAAAAAAAGGAGGAGGAGGAAGAGGAGGAAAAAATTGTTGCCTGCCAACGGAAAGACAGTAAGCAGAAGGCCATTCTAGCCTCTCTAGGAAGGCAGATTGAGAGCCTAGGGCAGGCACCAAGAAAACTCTATCTCGTATCTGTATCAGACATGTGTACAAAGACAATGGGACTGACAGAAGGGTCTCTTGGGTGGATTTGAGGTCCCGGACAGGCACATATGGGGAGATATCGTCTGTCAGCTAGCCTGAACCTACGCTGTATCACACTTTATACATCATAACCAGCACTTTGAATTCTGCCTGGAGACAAACTAGTAGCCACTGGCACCATTGCAGGTTTTGTTTTGTTTTATTAAACCAGTTGTGAGTAGTCTTTATTCCTTCAAATGTTTCAGGGCTCCAGTTCCCATCAACCCTAGCTGACATGGGCAATAGTGAAGAATGCTAGGTGTTGTAGTTTAACAAAATCTGGAAAGTCTTTGGTGAGTCAACAGTATGATGCAGCAGTTTATCAAAAGCAATGAAATTCTAGGCTGCATCAGTAGGAATACCCAGGTTGAGGGATACCACTCTTTATTGCTTTGGTCAGACCTCATCTGGGATATCACGTCCAGTTCTGGGCACCACAATTCAAGAAGGATATGGACAAGCTGGAACAGAGGAGGGTGACCAAAATGGTAAAAACTGGAAACTGTGCCCTGTGAGGAGCGGCTTGGAGAGCTGGGTATGTTTAGCCTAGAGGGTAGAAGGTTAAGAAGTGACATGATAGCCATGCTTAAATATTTGAAGGGGTGTCATATGGAAGATGGAGCAAGCCTGTTTTCTGCTGCTCCAGAGACTAGGACACAGAGCAATGATTTCAAGCTACAAAAAAAGAGATTCCACTGAATAATTCGGAAGAAACTGACAGTAAGACAAGTTTGACAGTGGAATACACTGCCTTGGAATATGATAGAATCTCCTTCTTTGAAGGTTTTTAAACAGAGGCCGGATGGCTATCAATCGAGAATACTTTGATGGTGTATTTTTGCATAGAAGGAGGTTGGACTCTATAGCCCTTGTTGTCTCTTCTAACTCTATGAGTCTATGGCCATTTCTGCACCATACCTCCTTCTGTTGCCCTCCCATCGCTATCCTGGCAGCACCTTTGCTGGTAAGGTAACATGATGGGAATGCTCCCCTTCACAACTGGCCAGCTCCCTGTGGACAGGAGTGTGAGCAACATGCACCTTCCTTCCACAGTGCAGCCAGCCTCTTTCTCGTGCTGTGCTTAGGAAAGAAGCACCTCCATCATACTTCTGCCCCCTTCTACACTGAGCAATCAAGGGCACTTAATGGGTTTATTCCATTAAGCAAATATCCCGCAATCACAATGCGCGGGGACAGGATGGCAACAGGACTGCAATGACATTATGCAAAATCATGACCTGTGAACCACTGCCAATGCATCTCCATCATGGGACTGCGATGTCATGCAGAAATGGCCAATGATTCTGTGATTCTAATCTAAGCCTTCTGGGATCTCATATTTTTGCCATTGCTGTGATTGCTCGGGAGGAGGACAAGAAAGACTCCCTCCCTCCCATGTGTGCTGTATTTTAAGAAAGATTTCTTCACAGCCATCACCCCTGTAATGAATTTAAGGAAAACACCATACAAAGCTGCATGCTTGACATCAAGCAAATGTCTCTTCTTGCCCTTAGTTGATTAATTTTGTAAAGTTTTCTAGAGGTAACTGATTTATTAATCCATTAGATCTGCATTAATTTACATTTGAGGAGAAAATGCACACACAACAGGCTGCGTTCACATTAGTGGGTTATGCAAGTTGTGTTAATTCCAGAGAAATGTACTTATTTTATAGCATCACCACTTTTGTTTTTCTGTAAAACGGGAGAACCATCAGAACTTTTGTTGGGTTCCACAGATTAGGTTTATATTTCGAACAAGTTATTCTTCTTTCGCAATCACCGTTTGCCTTCTTGTGGAAAAGGAGTTTTGTAACTGGTTCTGCTCATCACAGCAGCCACTGAGCACTCCTCAATGACAGCCATGTGGGATGGTTCCAACCAGGTTAGAAAAGAAAGAAATGTTGTTATCCAAAATCCCAACTGAATAAACCCAACTATATCCAGCTACAAAGCATGCAGACACAAACAGGAATTAGGATAAAATGCCTGAGAGCTCATCAGCTCCACCATTCTCACCATTCATGACTTTGACACCATTGTTCCAATAAAAACAAATTCCTCTTGATTTCAGCACTTTGATTTCCACTTTGAAGAGGCTGCCTGTATAAAATTACCCTCTAGAAAAAAAGCTGAACCTCACCTTTGCTGAAAAGACAGCAATCCGTTATTGTATTAGGGACGTAAGTATCTGTACTTATTGTCCTTACAGACAAGAATGAATAATTTCTGCGGTGTTCTCTCCATTGGACAAGAACATGAAAATTTCTATGCACTTCCTGTCACTATCTGAGTTGTGTGATATACTAATTTCTGCAGAAACACACTTTATGTCCATGCAGAAAACTTTTTTTTTCTTTTAAAAGCATACTTCCTTAGTTTAGTAGTGAACTTCATAAATAATATCATTTTGATTGGAAATGGGTACTTGGGAAGAAAGATTATCAGAGGCATATACAATGAAGCCTGTTTGTTTCTGCATATACTCTTATATATGTGTAAGCATGAATGTGTATGAATACTGATATTTCTGAGCACTGAATGAACACTGATACACATTGAAAATATATATAGGAGGAACAATACCAATTGATACAGAGATTATACAGAAAGAAGTAAGGAGAGGAAATTTAAGTAACATGTAAGTGAACCTTCACTATTTGTCAACAAGTGATTGAGTTCAAATCAATGGAAGTAATCTTAAAAATATGTTTTATTTTGTTTTTTAACAACATGTAATTGATGGTAACATGTTATTAATATTAGTTAGAAGACATTAGTTGATCGAAAGCAACTATGCTGAAGTCTGAAGAACTAATAATTTTGTTCAATGCCAAAGTTGCTTATGTAATTACCAATTTACTTTAAACTTGTTTTAATAAAAAAAGTAATGGGGAAAAAAAGCATACTTCCTGTACAGAAATATCCATGGTGTTTCTGTAGAGAAAACACTTTCAGTGTAGAAAGCACACAGACACCTTGGATCCCATTTGGGAGAAAGGCAGGATATAAATTAAATTAATAAATAAAATATTTTCTGCACACAAAAAGTTGTTGTCGTTGTTGTTGCTTTGTGCCTTCAAGTCATTTCTGATACCATTTCCGCACCGGCCGGCCCATCCCTAAACTGCAAACCCCAGGATTCCATTGGAGGTTGAAAGGGGAATCATCGCGCTATAAGAGTGTAGTGTGGAAATGACTTGAGTTATGGCAACTGTAAGGCAAAGCTATCACAGGGCACCCAATGGCCTGTCGAAAGAGATCCAACAGCAAAATATGCTGTCTGAATTTTAAAAACTACTAAAGACTTATCTCTTCCAGCAGACCAACACAGCCTATTTTTAACTATGATGTATTTTTAATTATGATTTTAATTATGTTATTTGAATGGTTTTATGTTTTTAGTATATTTTAATGTGTTTTAATTTTAATGTGTTTTTAACTGGTACATTGGTTTTAATTGTATTTTAACCTTTGTGGTACCCCGCCTCAAAAAGAGGCGGGTAACAAAATTATTGTTGTTGTTGTTGTTGTTATTTATTTATTTATTTTCCACGGCTGAGAGTATGTGACACACCCAAGGTCACCTAGTAGGTTTCCATAGCTGAGTGTAGGAATTGAACTGTGGCCTCCAGAGTTGTAGTCCAATGCTCAAATCACTAAACCACATTGGCTCTACATTTTCTTTGTAGAAAACCTGTTTTCTGGCCAGGAAGATGGATGATTTTTGGTTTGTTTGTTTAGAAAGGCATGTGGTTTTTCTACCCAGAAAACACTTTTTGTGCTGCACAGATGACTATTTCCTGTGTAAAGATTCTCATAGCAGTGTCATGATCACCTGCCTTTTATCCTTGCTTTGTGAAATGCATGACTAAGTGGAATTCAACAATAGAAGCTATATCTGACTGGCTACTTGTAGATTGCAAGTATATTATAATATATATGCAGCTGCCTCTTGGCCTAGACAGAGGACAATAAAACTTTGCATTTCTATAATCCTCCACCCTAAAGCACTTTACAGCCATTAGTGAATTTACGGCTTGTAGTGCCTCCACGTAGATGGTAGTACCGGTAAATATGAAAGAAGTAATAGTGGCTGAAAATTCAGCATTGCGTTGCCAGGAGGGGAAAATGTCACACTAATGAAATGAAAAGTTCTATCCATAGTGAGAGCAGTTCAACAGTGGAATACACTGCCTCGGAGTGTGGTGGAGTCTCTTTCTTTGGAGGTTTTTAAACAGAGGCTTGATAGCCATCTTTTGGGAGTGTTTTGATTCTGTATTCTTCCATGGCAGGGGGTTGGACTCAATGGCCCTTGTGGTCTCTTCCAGTTCTATGATTCTGTAAGTCCAGCTCCTCCAGCACCACATTTCAAATTAGTTGATTTTCTTCCTGTAACTTTCTTCACCATACAGCTTTTACAATAATGCATAGCAATCAGAAATACTATAGTCAATAATAGATCTTTACACTTGAGAATCTTATCTCGTTCCTTCATAGCTGTATTTCCACGTCTTTGTTCTCTTCTGATTTTTTTTTTTATGATGGTCTCCATTTTGATTAATGACTGTGCCAAAATATGGGAAATCCTTAACTATTTCATTGTTTCTGTTACCTACTTTAAAATTATATAAATCATCTGTGGTCAGTATTCGTACCTTCAGTGGTAATTTTGCTTTTGTACTTTATTCCTCAAATTTCATCAATAACTGTTCCAAGTCTGCAATTTTCTGCATGTAATTCTGGATACCAGGGTTAGAATCCCTATTCAGCCATGAAAAGCTGCTGGCTGACCTTGGACTGTTCACACTCTCTTAGAGCCTTTTTGCACCTTGCCTTTTCGTGCTGCTGGGTTGGCGTTCTGGCGCGAGAAGGCTTGGAAGGAACGCTGTCGCATCCCTCCTGCTTTGGCTCTGCAGCTCCTTCCTCCTCATGCAAACACCCCGCCCCTTCCTTCCGCAGTGCAGCCTGGGAGTTAGAGGCTGCACTGGGGCAGGAAGCATGACCGGCACGGCTCAGGAGGCTTTGCACGGCAGGTGAGTGCATGTGAAGCCCCGGAGCAATGTGCGAGCGCGCAGCATTTTCGGCTTAAAGCCGAAAATGAAAAGGTGAGTGCGCGGTCCGCGTCGGGGCCTTGAGCATTGCGTAAATATGAGTGCATCATGCAGATCGCTCCTCACATTTACGCGATGCTCAAGGGGCCCTTTCGCTTCAAAGACGCCGTGCGAAAAGGGCCTTAGCCTCAGTGGAAGGCAAAGGCAACTACTCATTGAACAAGTCTTGCCAAGAAAATCCATGATACGTTTGCCTTAGAGTTGTTGCAACTTGGAAACAACTCTAAGGCACAAAACAACTAATACAGTATCATCTACATATCTTAAATTGTTGATTTCACACCTCTGACTCTAGTCCTACTTTCTGCGTGATATATGCATAGGATCATAGAATGGTAGAATAATAGAATTCGAAGAGACCACAGGGGCCATCCAGTCCAATTCCATTCTGCCATTAAGGACCACACATCAAAGCACTCCCAACAGATGCCCATCCAGCCTCTGCTTAAAAACCTCCAAAGAAGGAGACTCTACCACACCTTGAGGCAACATATTCCACTGCCAAACAGCTCTTACATTCAGGAAGTTCTTCCTGAGATTTAGGTGGAATCTCTTTTCCTGTAGTTTGAATCCACTGCTCCTTGTCCTAGTCTCCAGAGCAGTGGAAAACAACCCTGTTCCTTCATTGATATGACATCCTTTCAAATCTTTAAACATGGCTATCATGTCAACTCTTAATCTTCTTTTCATCAGGTTAAACATACCCAGCTCCATAAGATGCTCCTCATAGGGCATGGCTTCCAGATCCTTCACCAATTTGGTCGCCCTCCTTTGGACACATTCCAGCTTGTCAATATCTTTCTTGAAATGAGGTGCCCAGAAATGGACACAATATTCCAGATGAAGTCTGATCAAAGCAGAATAGAATGGCGTTATTACTTTCTTCAATCTAGACACCGTACTCCTATTGATGCAACTGAGAATCACTATGGCTTTCTTGGTTGCTGCATCACACTGCTGACTCTTGTTCAGCTTGTGGTCTACTAAGACTCCTAGATCCCTTTCACATAAACTGTTGTCCAGCCACGTGCCTCCCATCCTATATTTGTGCATTCCTACATGTAAACATTCTACAGGTAAATTAATAAACTGCACAATATATTCTTAAAGTGATATGGAGATAATATGTACCTTGGCCTGACCTCTTTCCAGTGGGAACCCATTCTGTTTCTCCATATAGTGTTCTGACCATGGCCCTTATCCAAAATATAGGTTATGTATCAGGGTGCTGTTGCACTCCTATTTCTTTTAGAGCAAACCATAATTTCACATGATCTACACAGTCAAAGGCTTTGCTCTAATCTATAATTTGCTGTAATTTCAAAGAGTAGTACAGTAGTCCTCCCTTATCCACAAGGGATATGTTCCAAGACCCCTCATGGATGCTTGAAAACATGAATAGTACCAAACTCTATAGTACTGGATAGTATGATAGCCATATCTAAATGCCATAAGAGATGTCCTAAGAGAAGTACTAAGAGACAGTTAGTAGCTCCTTTGACATATACATTATGAACAACACTGTAACTATTACAGTTCAGAGAAGGGTTCCTCTTTTCTTGAGAGCATGCCTTGCTTCCTCCCAAGAAGGAGATGGGGTAGGATTTTTTTTTTTAATAAGGTTCCCAATGTGAGCTTTGTTGATGTCCTTTGTTAGTCTACTGTTAAGTCTCTCTATAGTTCCTGCAAAGCTAGAGGGCTACTTCCACTGATACCAGAGCTAATTCCTGTGGTGGTGTTGGCAGAGGAGCAGTTAATGTAGGGGACAGGCAGGCAGGAAAGCAAGGGCCATTTCCGCACTACACCCTTATAGCACGATTATTCCACTTTCAACATCCTATGGAATCCTGGGGTTTGCAGTTTAGGGAGGGGCCGGCCAGCCCCTCCCTAAACTGCAAACCCCAGGATTTCATAGGAAGTTGAAAGTGGAATAATCACACTATAAGAGTGTAGTGTGGAAATGGCCAAAGTGTGGGTGGCAAACATAGAACAGGTATGTGAGTGCTGTCATCCAAACACTGGATGATGCACCAGGGCAAAAAGTGGAAGTGAGGAAGATGAGTCCGTGAGGGAATAGGTTGACCATGGGTGACTGAAACCACCAAAAGCAAAGCACAGATAACAGGAGGGAGGTATTCCCTCCTTCAGAGAAAGCCTGCTACCATGCAACAGAACTTTAAAGCATAAGAAAACAATAATGCAAACTTGATAAAGTAAAAAGCAACAATTCAAACTAGATAGTACCATCCACTCAATGACACTCATAGAGTCCCGTCTAATTTATAGCCTAAATAAACAGGTGAGTTTTTAGGGCCTGCTTGAAGTCATACAATGCTGAGGGCCAATGGGCAAAATCTGTGGCAGAGTTCTGGAAGTGGAGGCTGTGACCAAGAAAACTACAGTGCTCCCTCTTCTGACACACCCTCTGCATGCACAAATGTGAGGTCATGTGAAGCTTCACGTCTCATTATAGTCAATGGTGAAGACAGGAACATGGCCACACAGTTGCGGGGACACACACTTTGCATCCATTAATTACAACAGGATGCAACACTTGTATTCTTTTCATTTCATCCAGGGGTTCCTGGAGCAGAAGCCTCTCTAATATATCAGGCACACTGTGTGGCCTTTGAACCCGTCCTCTAATTGCCCTTATAGGCTAGCACAGAAATATAGCCACACATGCTCATCTTAGAGAATGGGCAGGCTGGTGTGGATGAAGCTACCTACAATCCAACATCCTACCTTTGTGATTTCTGGCTCAATCTCAAGTGCTGAGCAATACAGTTGCTTCAGAAATGAATGTAGATTGGGGTTGGTAGCCCCATTGGCCTCTCTTAAACTATGTGCTGTGGCTTCTGGGCCTGACGTTTGACACTCTGTCTTACACCATTAGTTTCTAAAGGGTGGTTTTGATCAGATCACATCAGAATGCATCCATGGGCAACAAAAGCCTTAAACAAGATTTTTTTTCCCCAAAGCAAAGCATAGCAAAGGCAGCGTGGCTGAACTCCATCCATCCATCATCACTGAATTCGTCCCTTTTACCACTTCAGTGGACACTAATTTGGGGTGCCAAACTATACATCAGTCAAATACTGAATTCTTTTCCTGTTTGGATGTATTTTGATAGCTCTAAAAGGAGGAGAGGGGCAGTAGTAATAGCAGTTGCTGTTGTAGTGGAGGCTATTAAAAGTGGGGAGGGAGTAGCTGTTTTGTAGAATATCTGTAACAACCATTTCATCAAATAACTCTACCATTGAAACCAGAATTAATTAAGGGAACTCCTTACAGAAATAATAATAATAACAACAGCAACAACAACAACAACTATTATTATTGCTCTATCTGTTTCAGTTCACATGCTGAAAAGCATTTTTAAATTATTGGTAAATCTCACACAGAACACATTTGTATATCAATTTCAAATTGATTATAAATGGGCTCAGCTACTGCACGGTCATGGAATGTTCACTAACAGTCCAGCATGACATGATCAAGCTGGAGCAAGTCCAGAGGAGGGCGACCAAAATGGTGAGGGGCCTGGAAGCCATGCCCTATAAGGATAAACTTAGAGAGCTGGGTATGTTTAGTCTGCAGAAGAGAAGGTGAAGAGGGGACATGATAGCCATGTTTAAATATTTGAAGGGATGCCATGTAGAGGAGAGAGTGGGCTTGTTTTCTTCTGCTCCAGAGACCAGGACAAGGAACAAGGGATTCAAGCTGCAGGAAAGGAGATTCCACCTGAACCTCAGGAAGAACTTCCTGACGGTCAGGGCTGTCCGGCAGTGGAAGATGCTGCCTCGGAGTGTGGTGGAGTCTCCTTCTTTGGAGGTTTTTAAGCAGAGGCTGGATGGCCATCTGTCGGGAGTGCTTTGAGGGTGTTCCTGCATGGCAAGGGGTTGGACTGGATGGCCCCTGTGGTCTCTTCCAACTCTACATTTCTATGTTTCTATGATTCTATGATTCTATGAGGTAGTTGTTTGACTACAGTTCTGGAGACCAGGATTCAAAACTCCAGTCATCCATGGAAACCCACTGGGTGACCTTGGGCAAGCCACATTCTCTCAACCTCAGAGGAACACAAATCCTCTGAGTAAATCCTACCAAGAAAACCCTGTAATAGGTTTGCCTTCCAGTCTGTGTTAAGTCAGAAACAACTTGAGGGCACACAGCGACAACAATGAAGTCCAACTTCCTAGAAGCAATAGGTGAGAGCCAGTTCATAAAATTAACTTTCAGCCTGCATACACAAAGGCTACAGGGTTGTAGAGATCATGCCCGCAGGAATTATTCTTACCTGTCTTTGGCAATTCTCCCTTGAGTAAACAAACAATTGAAATTTCCAAAGGCATTTTTTTAAAAAAGCAACAACAATCCTGCTATTCACACCATAGGCATGCATGATCCCCTCTTTCTTTCTCACCCTTGCCCAAGCTGTGAAGGCAACATGTTCCTACATCACCATACCACTTTATTCACCTTTTCTCTTTTCAAGTAAATACAGCATCCACACACACGCACGCACGCACGCACGCACACACAAATGACTGCTGTAGCAGTCAAAAAGCACCAGCAACGACAACAACACTGCGGTACATTTACAGAGTTAAATGATAAATTATTCAGGAGGAGGGAGAAAAACAAAAGGCCCAGGCAAGGGAGAATAGAAACCCAGTACACTTAATAGGACCTTCCGTCTAATTGCCTAGATATAATTGTCTGCTACATATTACTCATAAGAGGGGCAGGGTCCTTGACAGAATTATAAAACTTTGGAATGTCAGCTGCAGAGCTCAGCTGCTGTTTGCAAATGGCTTGAACTACGCTTTGGATTCTACTGTGCTTACTGTATGTATCTTTATTTTTATTGGCAATGTACTATAAGTATTTTCTGCAAGGCTAAAGGAAAAAAAGGCAGAGCTTTGTGAGCATCTTGGCCAAGGCCCTCAGCCCAGAGATATGAGGCAATCCAATCGAGGCCAAGATCCTCTGCCGAGGCTACAGTTTGTAACTTTGCAGTGACCTAGCTTGTACAAGGGCAACTTCATGATGACATGGCTCAGTACGATTTGCAACCCTTCTGAAGAATCATAATGATGCATAATCTATTACATAACCCTTCCTGGTATCCCACTGAATGGTGGGAGACCTGATTGCACAATGGGACCCATGATGCTATTGTGATTCGATTTGTGTAATGGTCCCAAAGATATAGCTACATCTCTGCTCCCTTCCTGAGGATACAAAGATTGAACAATGGCACAATTCAGTGTTTGTTGTTGCTGCTACTTGCCCTCAAGTCACCTTCAACTAATGGTGATCCACAAATGAGCAACCTCCAAGAGCTTGGGTCTTCAGATGTCATGCTCAGGTCTTGGAAACTCAGGGTCATGGTTTCTTTGGCTGAGTTAATCCACCTGAAGTGCACTGTCCCTCAATCCCTTTCGCCTTACATTTTACCAAGCATGATGGTTATTTCCAACGTGTCATGCCACCTCCAGATATGTCCAAATATGACAGCCTCAGTTCAGTCATCTTCACTCCCAGTGAGAGTTCAGGTTTGATCTGCTCCAAGAAACATTCATTTGTCTTTTCAACAGTCCAGAGGATTTTCTTCCTGTCAGCTTCCTTCACTGTCTAGCTTTCACAACCAGACATAGCTGTCATAGAGTTCAACATGATCTAGGGTTGCTCCCTTCATTCCCAAAGTCCATCTCCCCACCTCCTATTTTTTTTTCTAGGAACAAAGGTCAGCATGCAAAACAAAGAAGCAGCATGAGGACCCTGAGGTGATAATCTTAACAAGGCCTTCAAGATGTGAACTCCCTTCACCCTGGGATGGGAGGTCTTACAGGCCAACACATTAGTCTTCCTAAAGACCTTCCACTCTCACGGATGCATCATGTTGACCAAGTTGTACAGAGCAAGAGAAGGGGAAAGAAATTGCACTAGAAACATCTAATTTTGTCCTGTGTGCTTACCGGCTTCACTACTGATAGACTGCTGGTGAACTGTAAATCTGGCATGAAAATTTGCGAACAAGTGCACAGTTTTTTTTTTAAGAAAGAACAAAACATAAATACCTCCACAGTTTTCAAATACAGAGAGAGAGAGAGAGAGAGAGAGAGAGAGAGAGAGAGAGAGAGACCAAATCTGCTAGCAGCCCATTGCAACAGCCACAGTAATTTGCTGTGAACTGAAGTGGGAGATCGTGCCAAAATAGTTTTCCCATTACGTTGACTATTGTCCAGTGCTCCCAACACATCATTGTCTACTTCAGTTAACAAGGAAAGGTCAATCTTCTCATGAGCGTTGGTCTGTTAAGCTTGGCTTTATCAGCTGGAGTGTAAACGTGCAGTGGAGGGTAAATGCTGTCTGTCTATCATGTGTGTCCGCGGGGTTTCTTTTAAAAACAAAATCACCTCTAACTGTATTGGCTGAGATCTTACATCATGCTTGGATACTGTAAATCTCTCATAGTTACACCATGTGGTGCTACATCACCCTTGTGCTGAAGGCCTACATTGTGCAACTGATGGTGTATCTGCCAGCGTGCCTGCTTATTGTCCCATTGTGCAAGAGTGGCTGTTTCCACAATCCCAGTGGTTCACTGAAGGTGGTGATAGTTATGCATCATCCAAGAATGAATAACTGCATGGCTGGAATCCTGTGCATTAGTTCCAATTAGGGTAGACACAACAACAACAACGAAACGGTGACACTTGCGGAACTCTGTTTACACAATCATGAACGCAGTGGCCAAAAAAAGTGCAACCACATCTGTAAGGGGTACCAACACAATTCTGTCCCTTAAATTTTGGGGAATCAATAAGCCACCTTGAATCCCATTATTGAGGAGACGGAGAGATATGAATGAATAAAACTGTTACTCTAAGAGATGGAGGACATTGGGGTCCACCCGAAATGCCAGCATTTCCTTAGACTTGGGGGGAAATATAGCTCAAAGGAGGCCTGCAAGAGGAGGGTAATGGCAGGATCTTTTCACTTACATATATCAGTACTAACTGCAGAGAGGACTCCAATTATAGGCCATTTCCACACTAGACTGTTATAGTGCTATTATTCTACTTTCAACATCCTATGGAATCCTGGGGTTTGCAGTTTAGTTAAATAAAGTATTTTGTTTGAATTGATAGACTTACAAGAAATCAGACAGTCTTAAGAACCATACAAGGCTATCAGAAAGTGAGGCGAAATTGGGTGAAAAGGGTGATAGTTACCAGTACTGAAGAAGGGATCACAGCAGAGTGGCTCAGACAGCGTCTGAGGGTAGCATAAAGGAACGGCAGTCTGGTGCACCACGTACTACATTGAAGCTAGGGTTTTTATACTCTATTTCACACCCGGAAAGGATGAATTGACAGAGCCATAATGGCTTTTCCACAGGACTGATAAAGGAGTCCAGTATGGCCTGATTGCTTAATTCTGGAGTGACAAAGTATAATGGGACTCATAATGATCTCTTGATGTTCGGTCAGGTAGGATGTTTAGGGAAGATCTCCATTGGGTAAGATTGAGGGATGGTCTCTGATTGCTCACCAATTTGGGTAGTTCATCTTTCATTGTATTCAAAAATGCCAAGAGCCTAAAGCAGGGAAGGATGATTACAAACCATCAGCATCAGTTTGTCCACATAACACTTCACTTTCATGACCCTGAACACATCTCTCGCCACCGTGACCCTGAACACGTTATCTGGTCAGTGTGGACTCAGTCATGTTCTCCGGTCATTAATAAGTCCAAGTTATGAAAACTACATGTCTCATAGGAGGGGTGGGAGGATATGGTAACACAACAACAACAGCAAGTAGAAGAAGAAGAGGAAGAGGAAGGAGGAGAAGGAGGAGGAGGAGGAGAAGGTGGTGGTGGTGGTGGTGATGATGATGATGATGATTGCATACTAGGGATGGAAAGAGTATTCTAAAATGCTTGAAAAACATGGTTTTATTCTTGAAAAACCCTGACAAGAAGAATCGTGGACTGATGAGAATATTTGCAATTCAGGGCTTATTCTGTGCAAAAAATGCATGTTGTTCTGCATAGAAAATATAATCGATTCATGGAATCTTAGAGTTGGAAGGGACCACTAGGGCCATCTACCATGCGGGAATACACAAGTAAAGCACTCTCCAAAGACAGCCAACCCCTGTTTAAAGACCTCCAAAAGAAGGAGAGTCACTCACCCTCTGAGGAAGTCTGATCCGATGTTGAACAGGTCTTACAGTCAAGAGGTTCTCGCTAACATTTAGTTGGAATCTCTTTTGTGCCATTTGAATCCATGTCATATAGAAGATGGAGCCAGTAGAAACAAGCTGGCTCCATGTTCTATATGACATCCTTGCATACAATCATGCGGAGCTGCAAATTCATAATTAACATATAGAGTTCTACCACTACAAGATGTGGTGAAAGCGATTGGCTTAGACAACTGGAAAATCAGTTAATTCACAGAACACTAGTCTATTGCTGATAGCATACAGCCAGAGTAAAGAAATGGAAACTCCACGTTTAGGAGGCAACCTATCTTTGAACAGAAGATGCTGGGGCAATATTCCTTATTGTTGCCTTCATGTCCTCCTTGTGAGTTTTCCAGAAATATTTGGGAGGCCACTGTGAGATCCGGGATGTTGATTTAAATGAGGCATTTCTCTGATCTAGTAACATTCATCTTGTAGTCTTTTGTATATCATTTGTATATCTCTGCATTTGATTATATTGCTCAGCACTTTGTGGCTGGTAGCTGAATGTGTGAGCTGACTACTGAAAGGCATTGCAGTTGATGTACCACTGATGTCCTCTGCTGTGATGTAATACAACGAGAAGCTCCTGCCTGTAATGTGGGATCCATGATGAGCTGTGCGTACAAGTGGCATGGCATATATAGAGAAGAGCAGGGAATCCACTCCGACTTTTAGCCTGAACTTTATCCAGTGTGCTGAACCATCTCTCGAAATAGGTGTAGCACCTTGAGCAGCTCCTTGAAAATTCACACTAAAACTCAGAGCAGATTCACCACCCTACTGACATGGAAGTTATTGTCCACCACCGCACATATACAAGTGAGTGCTTTATTTGTTGTCTACATGGGACCTTTCACACTATACTTCGGCTGTGCATAGCTGCATCCTATGGCATCCCAGAATTTCATAGAATCATAGAGTTGGAAGAGATCACAAGGGCCACCCAGTTAAACCCCCTGCCGTGCAGGGATACACAATCAAATCACTCCCAGCAGGTGGCCATACAGTCTCTGAAAACCTCCGGAAAAGGAGACTCCACCACACTCCAAGGCAGCAGTGTATTCCACTGTTGAACAGCTCACGCTGTCAGGAAGTTCTTCCTAATGTTTAGGTGGAATCTCTTTTCTTGCAGTTTGAAGCCATTGCTCTCTGCCCTAGTTTCTGGAGCAGCAGAAAACAAGCTTGATCCATCCCTTGTAGTTTGGTAAGGCACTGGAATTCTTCAGCTGAAAATACTACCACTCCCTGGACTGCAAACCATAGAATTCCATTCCTGACAGTGGAATATGCTGCCTTGAGGGGCTTTAGCCTCCCAGTAAAGAGAATCCTTCTCAAGACCCTTTCTTCTTTCTTTTCCATAGTCCTCGAATAGACTCAAGGACTACTCCTGCCCCCTGCAACCCCAGACTTACCAATTTCCTATCCATCAAAGCCAGGAGAGTACAGGGACAACCCGGCAATTAGGATCATAATTGCAGGCTGTGTTCCGCTCGCTGCCACAAAATGATGTCTGCTTCCTAGTGAGCCCAACAACAAAACACTGGTGGCTACAGTCTCTGCATTCTCACCTGTCTCCCCCTCCCCCAATCATATGGGGCATCGGAGAGAAGCCAGGAAGGGATTCGGAAAGGCTATAGCCTGCTGATTCTCACCTGCCTCCCCCGTCCTGATGTTGCACAGGGCAGGGGAAAATCACACAAGGATCCTGGAAGGCTATAGCCTGCCCATCCTCACTGCCCCTCTCCAATCCTGGGATAATGCAGGGTGGGAGGGGATAGCCAGGAGACAATCTGAGCAGTAGATCTCTGCTGCCAGAGACTCACCCGTTCCCCCCAGCAAGACGTCTTTGAAAAACTACATAGTTTTCAAAGACATCTGGCGGTGGGGAGAAAATTGATTAAATTATTTGTTCTCCCTTGAGGCAATGAATAATTTAGCACAGCATATCCCTAACTCATGCACATCTGTGAACCAGCCCTTATTTCTGCCTCTCCCACACACAGAAACCCATGTCTTGCCATTGAAATGGATACACAGTGAATTTTGATACCCATCCATATTATGAAATGTAGGAAACCAGGTGCATGTGTGCACTTAGATACATTTGCTACTGCATTCCAATGCTATCATTCTGTGTTAACACTAATTTCCATCAGAGTCTAGAAAGATTACTTTTGGGGACTACAATTCCCAGAATCCCCCAGGCCCCATGCCAGCAAAAGCCACTGAGGAATGCGTATTCAGGGATTACTCTACAACATACTGTTATTTTTGTTGTCTATCTCCACTCTATATTCTTCACCTTATGTCAGATGTAGGAACTGTGCAGCTCTCCAGTTGTTTCTAGGCTGCATCTCGCAGTAGTTCTAACCAGCACTTCCAATGGTGAAGAATACTGGGAGATCTAGTACAACATCTGGAGGGTGATGTGATCCTCACTCCAAGTTTAGAATGGGACCAGGAATGGGGATCATGCAGCACTCCCAAATTGCAACTTCCTCAGCCCTAGCCAATAGTGGGTAATGCTGGGAGTCGTAGTCCAACCACATCCAGAAAGCCTCATAATTTCAGCACCTGGACAAAGGGAGCATTCTTCTTCTGTCAAGCAATGAATAATCTAACAAGTGAACACAAAATGGACAGAGGTCGTTTCCTTCCCACTGTGCTAATTACAATGGAAAGGGCTAGCTGGTGGAGAGCTGTATCACTCCACAGTCTCTTGGCTACTTCCATTGTTCCTCTGCCACTAAAACAAAGCAAAGAGGGTTCCTTCTCATTGCCCAAATGAGAGCCAGCTTTTGCCCAATTAATGCATAGCCTGAGTCAGCATTAATGGCATTGCACAGACTGAATCACCTGCCGTGTTCATAGGTAACAGAGGGACCTCTTTGCTCCTTATAAATTCAGATTGGTCTGTTTCGAAAGCCACATAATGTCCTCCAGTTGGAATATCTCCCTCATAAAGACTTACATTGTCTTCCTTCCTCCCTGATTCCAGGTCTACTTGGTTTTTAATGTGCCCCAGAATCAATACCATCAATGCAAACCTCAGTTCATTTCAAATATATCCAATTTTAACAGAATTAGTAACGGCAGCTCAGTCTGCCCCTCTAGAATTCCACCTCGAAAATTCTGCTGCATTTGTGCAAACTCTGTATTTGCAATTCTTCTTCTGCTTGGCTTTCAAAATTTGGATTAAGGCGCAGCGACTTTGTACTCCCCTCCCCACTCTGGACACACACACACACACACACAATTCCCCTTCACAATGGCTGGGTTGGGTGAGCCAAATGCAAGGAGACAGTGAAAGTGGAAGGCAGCAATTTTGGCTTTGTGTTCCTTACAGATAACACTTTGAAGCAACCAAATTTAGTGAATAGCAAATGAGAACTTTCAAAAATAAACAATTTTTCACTTATGCACTCCTGTGAACAGTCACAGTCAGCCTTACAATTTGAGAAGTTAATTTTAAAATGACAAATTGATAGCAAAACAAAAGAGTAGAACACCAATGTTGCTGCTGCTGCTGCTGTTCTTCCTCTTTTTCATATTTGTTACCCCAAAAGGAAGGGGACTTTGAGGTCCACCTGCAGTGCCAGTGTTGCCTCAAAAAGTGGAGAATCATAGCTCAAAAGGAGGCCTGCAAGAGGGGGATAACTATGGGAACTTTTCACCTGTGTATAGTAGTACTAACTGCAAGTCACCAGTTCAGAGTCAAAAGAATATTTGATTGGAGGATTCACAGACACATGCAAAAAATCAAGCAGTCTCACAAATCCATACAAGGCTAGTGAAGGGAAAGGAGAAAAAGGTTAACTAGAGAGAGATTATGGGTGTACAGGGTGATATTTACCAGTCCTGGAGTGGAGAACTGAAGAGAGGTGGCTCAAACATGAGGGTTTAAGGGCAGCATGGAAGGATGAGAGTCTGGAATGCAGCGTGGTACCCAAAGTGCTAACAAAATGCCTGTGATAGATGACAGCTCTGAGGTCGATGAGCAATTGATTGTGCCAGAAACAGAGCCAGTGATAGACCAAACTACCTTGGAAACACCCCCATCAGCTGAAAGACAAGCTGAGGCAGAGGCCCTTTTCGCACGGCATTTGTCATGCGAAAGGGCCTCCATAGTGTCGCATGATTGCGAGGAGCATTTCACATGACATCCTCACAATCACATGACGCTGCCGGGGCCAGCAGGCACCAATCACGCAATATATCACTTTCGGCTTTTGGCTGAAAATGATGCGCAATTGTGCATCGCACCAGGGCCTCACACGCACTTACCATCTGTGCGGAGCCTCTGGAGCTGTGGCCCTCGCACTTTCTCCCCCAGTGCAGCCTGGGAAAATATTCGGCTGCGCTGCAGAAGGAAGACGCAGAGCCCTTATGTTGCCTGCTGGCCAGCAGGCACCTGCTACAGAGACGGAGCAGAGGGGATGCGAGTGCCTCACGGAAGAGGCTGCTCGCGTGATCACCGCGCAACCGTGCCAGACAGAGGCAAGCTGCGGAAAGGGTCAGAGTTGCTGCAACCAGTGCCAGTGGGAGAGGGAACCAGCAATGATTTAGGGTAATTAAATCCACCTTTGCCTCCCAGCCTCCAATCACAGAGGAGACAGAAATGAGCAGCTCAGAGGGAAGCCATTAGGACAAGATTGAATAAACAGAAGAATTGTGAGTAATACCTGTTTTTGTCAGCATGTAAGTCAGCCAGCGTGGCTTGTTGTTTGCTTGTAGCAAATCACGACTCAAGCCCACGATCCTTGTGTTCCGGCTCTCTTGAGCCTTCTGGACTGACCTTTGGCATTCTGGATCTTTTGGATTTGACCTTGACTTCCGCTCGGCCCAGCGTTTCTCCTTGATTGTTTGCATTGGACTCCCCCAACTGCCTCCTCCTTTTGGGCAAGTACTATCACCTTCTTTCCCTTGCTGGCAGAGAGGCCTGGGCAAGTAGTTGAACTCTGACAATGCCAGAGTCTGAGCTAGGGTTTTTATATCCTTATTCCTGCCCTGAAAGGGTGAGTGTTCATTGCCTTCTAACAGAGTAAACAGAAGGGGCCCAGAACAGACTCATTGCCCTCCTTTGCATGACAAAACATTGATGGGAGTCCTGACAGCCTCTTAATGTCTTGGTTGCGTAAGGTTGAACAGGGAAGGTTTTGGTAGGAAATGCAAGGGTGCTTGCCTGCTGTACCTGGGCAGTTTCGTTGACTCTTGTATTTAGATGTTGGATCGTTGATAAGATTACTGGAAGCCCATTAACACCAGGCTCTTCTACCTAATTCTTCTTGACCTTATGACCTGGCCATGTTGAGGCCTTGCGGACCTAGCCCAGGCACACAACCATTGTCCTGCTTGCTGCATATTTTCCAGCCATAAGTATGGCATTTTTATATAATGATGGCTATTTCTGCACTACACTGTTATAGTGGAATTCTGAGGTCTGTAGTTTACTGAGGCCAAAGAGATTTCTGGCTGAGAATTCTAAATGCCCTCACTAAACTGAAAACGCCAGGATTCCAAGGATGTTGAAAGTGGAATAATAGTGCTGTAACTGTGTAGTGTGGAAATGGCTGATATTTCATGCCAATTAAATGATATTTTTAACGAATCATACCATGCCATGTGATAGGGGTATAAGGCGTGGGAACATCTTCTTTTTTCCTTTCTTTATATCTTACCTTCTCCCCAAAACCAGTACTCAAAGCAGCTTACAAATTAAAGTGAATACAACATGTTGCAAAACAGCAACATTAAAAAAAATGTTAAACTATACCTTCCAACTGTTCTGCTTTGGCAGGTAAAACCTTTTTATTCCAAGAGTTTTTAAACTTTTCAAAGGATGTAGTACAGGTGCTATATTGTTTTAAACTAAGCTGTTTTTAATAGCTTTTAATTATTAAAAATTTTAAGATTTTAAAAACCACGTTTTCTCTTTTTAATGATAGGTTTGATTTTTAAAAAATACTATGATTAGCTCAATAACATTATAATGTTTGCGTTTTGTAGGTTTTTAGCTCTATTGTCTTTTTTAAATTGTAAACTGCCTTGAGTTCCAATTTTAGAAGGAAGATGGGATACTAATACCAGTAGTATTATTAAGCTGGAATGTGTCCAGAGGAGAGTGAACAAAATGGTAGAAGGCCTGGAAACCATGTCCTATGAGGAGTGGCTAAAGGAGCTGGTAAATTTGGCTTGGAGAAGAGAAGGTTAAGGGGCAACATGATAGCTATGTTTAAATATTTGAAGGGATGTCATATGGAGGATGGAGCAAGCCTGTTTTGTGCTGCGTCAGAGACTAGGACACAGAGGAATGGCTTCAAACTTCGGGAAACAGATTCCATCTAAGTATTAGGAAGAACTTCCTGACAGTAAGAGCAGTTTGACAGTGGAATGTGCTGCATTGGAGTGTGGTGGCGTCTCTTTCTTTGGAGGTTTTTAAACTGAGGCTGAATGGCTATCTGTTGGGAGTGCTTTGACTGTGGCCTTTTCCGCACGACACTCCTATAGTGCGATTATTCCACTTTCAACCTCCTAGAGAATCCTGGGGTTTGCAGCTTCAAGAGGGGCCAGCCAGCCAACCCCAGGATTCTCTAAAAGGTTGAAAGTGGAATAATCGTGCTGTAAGAGTGTCGTGCGGAAAAGGCCTGTGTCTTCCTGCATGGCAGAATGGGGTCAGACTGGATGGTCCTTGTGGTCTCTTCCAACTCTATGATTAGATGATGATGATGATGATGATACCAGTAGTTTCCAGCACAGAGAAAGCTTCAAGCACAGGAAAGAAATGGGACATATTGGGTGAGATGTACGAAAACTTTTCTGCAGTCTTTCACTCCCCCCCCCCCCCCGCCAACTGCAGTTTCAGATTTTTAAAGTTTGGCCAAACTCTCACACATATCTTCTAGTGCACTTGAAAGGGGCATTATCTCATACTTTGGACCTTGTTTACCGCACGCTTGCCAAAACGATTGGCCATCATTGAGAGTGTCAGCTATTCTGAAGCCATGAAATGTTGCCACTTCAGTGATAACTTGGCTTTGCAAAATCCTCCACTTCAAAAGCATGGTGTTATTTATTATACTAATATTTATTGATTGTTCACATTGATTTAGCACCGACTGCACTCTGTGCTGAATGCAGAATACGGGAGTTATCCAGCTTCTGTTCCACTTGCAAACTTCTTGAGCTGCCCAGCCACAAGGGTACCCACTTGAAAGAAAAAAACAGTTGTGGGAGGTGGCCATTTTGACAGGAATAGCTGTGGTAGGGAGAGAGTGCTTAACCCCTTCTCTTACGACCGTTGTGTAAGTCTAGCATATGTCTTCTCAAGCTGCTTCCACATTCATTGCTCACCTGGATTCTTAGATTCTTAACTACTTTTTTTTTTTCATAAGTGGGATTTTGCAGGAAGAGAGATTTTGAAACTGGAAAAAAATCTGGAAGAGAAACAGTTACGTGATAAACGCTGTTCCATCTCTGCTCTGAGTGCTGTTAGAAGATTCAATAACGTCAGAAACAGGGGCCATTTCCACATCTTACCGGTTCCCGTCGACATCCCGTCATGATCCCGGCAGCGCCTTTGCTGGGATGGGAGTGCAACACAAACACTCCCCTCCACGCTCGGCTGGCTCGCTGCGGAAGGCAAGACCAGCACCTTCTTTCTGCAGCACAGCTGGCCTCTTTCCTGTGTTGCGCTGGGGAAGGAAGTGTGTGTTCACACTTCCACCCCTTCCACATGGCCCGCGGTGACAGGAGCATTGTACAATCGAAGGCGCTTAACGGATCTTTTCCGTTAAGCGAGCGTCCCATGATTGCAATGGTGGGGACGGGTTGGCAGCAGGACTGGGTTGAAGTCTGAAATGTAAAGGAGATATTCAGGTTATCTCCAGATTTGGTTTGGGGCCTCAGGCAGTTTCTCTGAAGTTTGGTCTAAAACTCAGAGCACAGACATCACATAGGAACCACCAGCTGCCACTGAGGGGACAATTTGCAAGCTAGAATAGCACTCCATTGCTCTCCTTTTTTCCTCTTGTCCAGACTGCTCCAGGTCTAGCATCTGACTCTTTTTTCCAAAGGCCAGGGAGCTTTCATTACCCATTTTTGGACATAACATTCAGTTAAATCCTCAGGATTATGCCAACCGTTTCCAGTTACAAGTTTTAGTCAAATCCGTATTTCTTGTAGCAATCTCCTTAGAGTGTGATCCCAGCTTTGCATGAAGTGAGTCTCAGGCCCTTTCCACACCAGGCAATTAGAACGGGGCAGTGTGTCCTCGCACGGAGGTCATCTGCACCCTGAAGTGGACTAGGAGCGGACTACTTACCGGAGATCTGCACCTCAGTCTGCTCCAAGACGACCCCAAGTGGTCTTCCAGCATGTTTTTGAAAGATCGGAAAAAACAGGTCTTTATTTTCCTGGAATGCGCCATTGCGTTCCTGCTCTCTTGTGCAGATTCGCAGGCTCGCACCAATGCGAGCCTGCCATCTGCGGAGGGTGGGCTTTAGGCATGGCGAGCTTCAGCGGTTGGTCAGGACCCACGACCAACCGGAAGCCACCATTTTGGAAGCTGGAAGCCACCATTTTGGAAGTCAGAAGCCACCATTTTGGAAGCTGGAGCAGTGCGGATCTACAGACCACGCACTGCTCCGATTCGCCCTGGACCAAGGAGGAGCCCTGCAGAAGGGCTTCAGGGACAGTCCGCGTTGCTTCAGACCCCAGAAGAAGCAGTGAGTAATGGCATGGAGCGATTTCCTTGCCTTGTAGGGAAAGGGCCTCAGTTCGAGGTCTGAACAGTGAAGAAGGGAACCTGTATGTAATCCCAACCCTTCTCATATTGACCCTGAGCGGTTTGGCTTGGCCAAAGCAAAATAAGGTAGTGGAGGACTCAAGTCCTCATACTTTGCATCCTTTACAAAGAAGAACTTCACCTCCATAATACCTCACAGCCATATGTGTGTGTGTGTCTCCACGTTGCCTATCAGTTTATAACGACCCCATGAATTTCATAGGTACTACACTTGGCAAGCAAAAATGAAACGCAGAGATATAAGATAGGTGACACCTGGCTTGACCACAGTACGTGTGAAAAGGATCTAGGAGTCTTAGTAGACCAAAGCTGAACATGAATCAGCAGTGTGATGTGACAGCTAAAAAATGTGATTCTAGGCTGCATCAATAGAAGCATAGTTTCTACGTCAAGGGAAGGGACAGTACAACTCTATTCTGCTTTGGTCAGACCCATCTGGAATACTGTGTCCAATTCTGGACACCACACTTCAGGAAGGATATTGACAAGCTGGAATGTGTCCAGAGGAGGGCCACCAAAATGATAGAAGGCCTGGAAACCATGGTCTATGAGGAGAGGCTTAGGGAGCTGAGTATGTTGAGCCTGGAGAAGAGAAGGCTATGAAGTGACATGATAGCCATGTTTAAACATTTGAAGGGATGTTATATGGTGGATGGAGCAAGCCTGTTTTCTGTTTTCTGCTGCCCCAAAGACGAGGACACAGAACAATGGCTTCAGCCTACAGGAAAAGAGATTCTATCCAAACATTAAGAAGAACTTTCTGATGGTCAGAGCAGTTCAACAGCAGAACATGCTGTTTGGGAATGTGGTGGAATCTCCTTCTTTGAAGGTTTTTAAACAGAAGTTAGATGGCCATCTGTTGGGAATGCTTTGATGGTATATTCCTGCATGGCAGAATATGGTGTTGGACTCAATGGCCATTGTGGTCTCTTCCAACTCTATGATTCTATGATTGTATTATTCTTAGGCAAGGAACACTAAGAGGTGGTTTTGCCAATTCCTTCTTCTGAAATATAGACTATAGCACCTGATATTTGTTGGAAGCCTCCCACCCAAGTACTAACCACAGCCGCCCCTGCATAGCTTCCAAGGATCTGATGGCTTTACTGTATTTAGGCTAGCTATACACACATACTTACATACATTTTATTCGTTAAGATCTTACCTTCTTCCCAGTATTGGGACTCAAGGTGACTTACAGAACATTAAAACCAGGATGGATTAAAAATGTACTAAAACATCTCTAAGATATATATATAAAAGTTATTTTTAAAATTAACTATCTCTAGGATTTAAACCATTTAAAAATGTGTTAAAAGATAAGATATGAAATATCTCAAAACAACTCACCAATTAAAAGCCTGTGACTGTCAATTCTCAAAAGCCTGTTGGAATAAGCAAGGTTTTACTTACCAGCAGCAGAAAGAGTGGAAGGAGGGAGCCATCTTATCTTCCCCAGGGAGGAAGTTCCAAAGCCTGGGAGCAGCCACCAAGAAGGCTTTCTGTGCTTTACATGCAATTGGGGGAACTTACGAAACATCACATGTCATATTTGGGAATGTATCAGCACTGCACAGTTATGTCACATTTATGCTGCTTTAACTTTTAAGACATAACTCACTAGAAAAGACAATGATGCTTGGTAGGGTAGAAGGCAACAGGGAAAAAGAGCCTTATCACACCAAGGTGTCATAACATCAGAGAAATGCATTATTCCTGGTTTGAGATCAGTCGTATCGCATGATATTGTTGCTCATCAGCAACTTTTGCATTGCAACCCATTTGAAAAGTACCCCTTTTTCATGCTTTAACTAATCCATTTCATGCTTTAACTAATCCCTTTCCCACAACAATCCAGTTAGCTGTGGAAGTACAGTTTCCTCTTGGCGCTTCCTTCTGTAGCTGATCCAGTAGTGCGTGTGGTGGGGGCATTTCCAGGTTGTCCCTCCTTCAGCAGCTCCCAAGAAGATCTCTGCCCAGACCAATCATGAGATGTGGGGTAGTGAAAAGGACTCAGCAGTGACGCTGTAATGCAGAGGGAAGAGCAGTGTGAATGATGCTATTCATTCGCAGAGGTCGAAAGAGTGGGATAGAGAGTGTTAATAACCTGTTACCATCATGGGAATGGCTGTAGCGGGATTCCAATGTGGTACTAAGGTGATATGGCATGATATGGCATGATAAGGCTCGAAGACCACATTACAAGTGGATAGATCCAATCAAGGAAGCCACAGCCTTGAATCTGCAAGACTTAAGCAGGCCTGTTGATAACAAGGTGACTTACAATAACAGGGTCACCATAAGTCCAAGGCCCTTATCGCACCATGCCTTAATACCATGTTAATTCCGTTTCAAGCCCAACATTGCCATTTTCATGATGCTACCAGGTTCTGAACTCTCTCTCGCACCTTGTCAGTTTCAGCAGATGGGTAGCATTATCGCCACCAGTGTTCCCACTGCATTACAGAGTCATTGGCGAGTCCCTTTCCCTGCCTTTTCCCCACCTCACAGCTCATGATTGGTTGGGGATTTTTTGTTTGTTTTGTTTTTAAGCCGTTGCAACGTCATGACACACTGGTACGCTATTGCATTTTTCCGCTATAATGCTAAATAATGTATTTTTTTGAAAAAATTAACTCAAAGGAGAAATTTAAAATAAACACAGAGAGGTGATGCATTCTGAACTTACCACACCATGGGAGTAGCTGAGGTAGGGACAACCTGGAAATTCCCACACCATGCCCATTTGTGGATCGGGGAGGACAAGAGGTGCTATCAAGCACTATTGAGAGACCGCATGCACACAGCTGAAGGGATTGTGGTGGGAAAGAGGGCCATTACTGGATTTTTTTCTGGCATTGAAAAAGGGTGGATTCCCAATGGATGGCAATGTGACAGCAGCTGGTTAGCAAAGACATTGTGTGATAGCATGGGATCTGGTGGTATGACAACATTGTGCAGGAAGAACCTAAGCCAATTCGAAGGCAGTCAAAAATAACAGCAGCAGCTCCGATGACTCTGTCCTGTGGAATTCTGAGATATTCATTTTTGTCAGATGCTTATAATTCTCTGTAGGCAAACATTAAAATATCTCTAGTGGAAAAATCAAATGAACTACACATCCAAGGACTCTGTAGGATAGAACTATGGCAATTAAAGTGATATTAAAATGCCACAGCTGTGGAATATGGATCAAACCTCTGGTTTGGCCTTTAGTCCCATCCCCAAATTGAAAGAAAATCAAGGATTCTACATAAATAAATATGCTCCTGTTAATATTAAAGGAGTTAGTACCCACACACCACCAATATAAATGAATTGGTCGTATGCCTGTTCTCTAGTGACATACTATGTGGACTTGATTGTACAAACTGATCTGATTGAGGATTCATGGTTGCTTGGTCCCTGTTAGACAATGACTAGCCCAGATTAGATTTTCATATCTTTCAACCATGGATGGAGCATAACAACCAAAGCATCTTTGGACTTTTCTCATGCTTCCATTTTTGCACATATATTCATGTGTAGTGGGACACAGAAGAAAGCAGATGAAAGCCAGCTTCCAATGTACATTCTTTGTCCTCCAGATATCCTGGATTCTCACAATCCCTGTTATTGTTGACAGAAATAGAAACATTGACCAATAAGGGTTCATGCATTTAGGTCCTTTCTGCCCCTTATCTCGATCCCATGTTGTCCCGTCACAATCCCGGGACGAGATGGGAGTGGGACTCGAATGCTACCCTCCACACCCAGCTGGCTGCCGGTGGATGAGTTGTGTTCTGGACTCCTCCTTCCATCCGTAGGGCAGCCAGCTTCTTCCGGCACTGCACCAAGGAAGGAAGTGCTTGATAGTGCTTCCGGTCTTCCCGCGCAGCCCCAACTGATGCGATCATCGCACGAATGGGGCCTATTACCAAATTTTTTCTGGTAATAGCATAGTGTGCAATTACGACAGCTGGGGATGTGACAGGAGTGGGACTGTGATGACGTCATGCGATAGCACATGTGACAGACCAGTTTTAATATATCCCCACGTTGGGATGGGGCTGTAGTGCCGAAATGGCCTTAGTTAATAGTTAACAAAATAAAAAATACATATAATTCAAGCCACGAGTGAAACCCACAAGAGAATGAAGCTGAAAAATTTTAACTGATGTTGTTACTCACCACACCCTTGTTCCTGCCTTGAGCTTAAAAGACAAGAAAACAGCCACAGGAGTTTTAAAAAACCTCATTTCTCATCCACCCCACCAAGAGCCCTCTCTTGCTCTCCCTTGATGCCTCTCTCACAATCTCATTTCTCTAACTTCCCTGTTTCTTAGGCTTACTGATGTTTGTGTGGATTTCAACAGAAGTCCCAGAAGTAAAGGCTTCAATATCCAGTTTCTTAGGACACATGAGGTGTCCTCAGTGCGATGTTCAGTGTAAAACATAGAAAGATCACCTGGATGCAAAGGAACCCCCTCTTCGAAGCTGACCTTACTAGTTGTTGGTTTGAAATCTTTTATTTTTGGAGTTACAAAAACTATTAGACTGTCATAACAAACAAAAATAAACAATGATTCCTACAGCTAATTGCATTTACTAAAGAACCAGCTGGGAAATGTAAAATTTGTTGACTTTTAGTGTACTCTCATTTAATTAATTAATAACTTAATTAATACCTTAATTTGGGAACTAGGTTAATGCTGAAAGTCCAACTTAGATCATTCAATCAAGTTACGAAATAAATTTAATTATGTTGCTCCCCCCTTACATCAGAAAATTTCTAACTTAAATGACAACTTAATTGATTTTAATTAGTTCTTATCATCGACTATTGCCCATGATGGTGGAGAGTTCTGGGAGGCAGTTCAAAACATCTGCAGGCCAAAGGCTTTGTTGCCCCAGGTTCGGATTGTTTGGTTGTGCTGCACTACAATTACCAACCATGAGAAAGAGAAGACAAAATGAAACAAACCCTGTGTTGAAACATTCGTTCTAAAAACAGCATGTGGTGGTACAGTACTTACACATGAGCCTATGTATCAGCTTGAGTTCTGCAACATCACACTGTCGTGTAGGCATGAGTTTTCATCTACTCCTCTATGCCATGCCATAGGCAATATTCCCACATTTCTCAGTGTTACCTGAAATGAGGTATGCTCAGTGGAGTCCTGATTGTGCATCTGATCCACTCGTCAGTGCTTTCATAAGCAAGTGACAAGAATTCAGATGGATTTATATGTGTGTGTAAGACCATCTTATGATCTGCTTATAAACGTTCACAATTTTTTTAAAAAAAAATTCTCCAGGATATGTGGCAAAGGAAAAAGAATTTTGCCATAATAAATTAATAATATTTGAATGTAAAGATTCTAGAGCCAGCATGGTATAGTGGTTTGAGCGTTTGACTACGGACCCCGGAGACCAGAGTTCGATTCTCCGCTTGGCTGTAGAAACCCACTGGGTGACCTTGGGCAATTCACACACTCTCAGCTCCCAGAAAACACCATGATATGTACACCTGAGTGTGGCTGTGACCATTTCCACACTAGACTGTTATAGCGCTATTATTCCACTTGCAACATCCTATGGAATCCTGGGGGTTGCAGTTTCGGGAGGACCCAGCTGGCCCCTCCCGAAACTGCAAACCCCAGGATTCCATAGGATGTTGCAAGTGGAATAATAGCGCTATAACAGTCTAGTGCGGAAATGGCCTATATGTTCGAAATAACTTGAAGGCACACAATAACAGCAATAAAGCTTCTAAAGAACAAAGAGTCTTGGTGGATCATTCATTCATTCCAATATTCTTTCATGTCATTCCCCAAACAGCCCAGATTCCCCAAACAGCTCTTCCTGCCACCAACTGCAGTGTCACAACAACCTTGCAAGGTAGGTTAGATGGCCCTATTTGCCACAGTGGCCAACCGGACACCTCTGAAAAGATTGTAAACAGGGCACAAGGGCAAAAACCTTTCCTAGCCCAAGAGCGAACAGACTTCAAGCTTAGAAGATCCATCCCAGTTTTCTCCAGGATCCCCATCCTAAATGAAAACTTAGGAACTAGGCATACAGTTAGGATTGAGCACCAGAGCTCCTCTTTCACACATACCTAATCCATGTTTAGATCATGGTCGGCCCAGGATTTTGTTTTGATTACAAGAGATAAGCCCCCAGCCTCTTTCTGCCACTAGCCTTCTCCCTGCTTCTTCTGCTGGAATTCGTATAGAATTATAAAGTCACTGAGTTGAAAGGAACCAAAAGGGCCATCTCATCCAACCCCCTGCCATGCAAGAATACACATATAGGGTCCCCAAATGATGGCTGTCCAACCTTTGTTAAAGACCTCCAAGGCAGGCCATTTCCGCACTAGCCTGTTATAGCGCGATGATTCCACTTTCAACATCCTCTGGAATCCTGGGGTTTGCAGTTTCGGGAGGGGCCGGCCGGCCCCTCCCGAAACTGCAAACCCCAGGATTCCAGAGGATGTTGAAAGTGGAATCATCGCGCTATAACAGGCTAGTGCGGAAATGGCCCCCGTCTACAGTAGCCTCCTTGACTTTCACATGGGTTTGGGGCACAGAGTCCTTGCAAAAGTTTTTTAAAAATGCAAATAACTCCCCCCTACCCAAGTGAGCACTCCCCGTCCCATTCTCTTAACTTTTGCCTGGGCACACTGCTTTTCTTCCACACACCCAGGCAAAAGGAAAGGGTCTGCTCGTACCTCCCCCACATTCTCCCCCTCCCATTCTCTTGCCTTTGGCCCAGGCATGCTGCCTTTCTTCCCAGGCAAAAGACAAGAGAATGGGAGGGGGAGAATGGGGGAGAATGCTCAGGTGGCTCCTCCTCCCATTCTCTTGCCTTTTGCCCATGCACAGAGAAGGAAGGCACAGCATCCTCAGGCAAAGGGCAAGGGAATGGAAGGAGGAGTATGGAGGGGGGGGAGGCAAGCAGGTACCTTGTGAATAATCCGTGAAGGTCAAACCTGCAAATGTGGAGGGAGAACTGTATTCTATTCCTAAAGAGCTTTTACAGTAAAGAAGGTCTTCCTGATGTTCAGGTAGAATCTCTTTTCTTGCCATTTGAATCCCTTGGTCCATGTTCTGAAGCAGCAGAAAACAAGCCCAGTCCATCTTCTGCGTGTTATTCCTTTTGGTATTTAAATATGGCTATCATATCACATTGGAGAGCCACCACAGTGTAGCGGTTTGAGTGTTGAACTACAACCCAGGAGACCATGGTTCTATTCCCTGCTCAGCCATGGAAACCCACTGGGTGATCTTGGATGCATTGTACAATCAAATCCCGTGATAGGTTCACCTTAAGGTTGCCGTAAGTTGGAAAGAACTTGAAGGCACACAACACCACCATCACATCTCTAAGAGCCAGCATGGTGTAGTGGTTTGAATGATGGACTAGAACTCCAGAAGCTCAGGTCTGAATGCTCATTTGGCCATGAAAAACCCACTGGGTGATCATGGGCAAGTCACACTCACACAGCCTTAGAAGGCAAAGCAATGGCACACACATCCCGAACAAATCTCACCAAGAAAACCCTATCATGGATTTACCATGGGGTCACCATAAGTCTGGATGACTTTAAGGCACACAACATCACCATGTCATCTCTCCATCTTCTCTTCTCCAAGCTAAACATACCCAGCTCCTTTAGCCATTTTTGTAAGGCTTGATTTCCATCCATTGGACCATCTCGGGCACCCTTCTCTCAACATGTTCCAGCTTATCAATATCCTTTGTGAACTCTGGTGCCCCGAACTTGACATAGTATTCCAGAACAGTTCTGATCAAAGCAGAATAGAGTGGTATTCTGCTGTAGTCTAACAGAGTATTTTTTTTTCTAAACTCCATCTCCAAAAGAAAAGTGAATCCAAATTAGATTGGCAAGTGGCTAAGTGGGGAGCAGTGGAGGGGGTAGAACCTTCCCTTTAGTGTTTGGATGGGTTGGCTTGAAGGAACTCAGTATTCTACTATTTCTTGGTTATGGGACCCTCCCTTTTTTTTCTCTCTTTCCTTGTAGCTACCCCACACCCGATGTCAATGACAGGGATTAATCTCAGCAGGCAAGAATTTGCCTCGCTATCAGAGTCTCCATCCATTCGGTCTGATGCCCTTTTTTGATCCCTTCTGGCTCTGCAAAAATTTCTGCAAATATTAGAAAGAAAAATAGAGGAGGAAAAAATTCCGATCCTTTAATATGCAGCCTCAATATGAATAAACAACAGCAGCAAACAACGAAAATCCTTCCAAGTGATAATCTCGACATCTGGTAGGGTTTTCCCCCATCGTCTTTCTTAGCATAATCCAGGGAGACATTTATTCAGAAAATTCAGTTTCATCAAAAAAACAAAAAAACAAAAAAAATCTCCCTCCATCCTGCCCCCCCCTCCCCCAGCTCACCCATTTACTTAATGTGGCTGTGTAGGGTGCTTCCCGCCTGCTTTAACCCCTAGTTCCAACCATGTAATTTACAATACAAGTTATAGAGGCAAGCTATTAGAACAGGGTTGGGGGCACCTATTATCTCCAGAGAAAATAACTGCTTTGCCTACATTGGTCCTTCTCTTTCCTCACCTTTCCCCCTGCCTTCCAAACTCCCCATTGTCTGTTTCAGATTATAAGCAGGGCTGCAACCTTTCACTGAGTAAAACTGATTAACTCGCCTACTCCCATTAGCTAGGTCTAACTAGAAGTGGTGCAATTAGAGAATTTGAGACTCTAGAACAGGAAATAAGGGAGGCTCATCAGTGTCCTTCCTGACATCCAGAAGCTCCAGTGAGCACGGCCACTGGCGAGGGATATGCAGGTATGCCTCGTTTAACTAGGTAGATTTTGGGGCATTACTTCTTTAACAGAAAATTTGGGATCGGAGGCTGGAATCATATGGAAAGAACAGAGATAGACCCCTAAGGCACCAGAAAGAAAAGCAGTTTCAACGCGTTTCAGCAAACTTTTAAGTCAAAATGAACAATCTGCACGCATGAAATGAAACAACCAGGTCAAGGAAGTCTTGCATAAGTAGATAAACATCTGAACCTTCCAGAGACTACTTGAAGCTTTCTTCCAAAATCCATCTAGAGATGACTTTTTTCTTTTACTAACCTCCATTTTCCTTATGATTTCTATTTTGGTAGCTAAACTTTTAGATCTATGGTCTTTAAAAAAAACATGTTAGGTGGAGCTGGTGAGACAGGCTAATAATGCGTTTTCCCTTTTTTACTCAGTTTGGTTCATCGCACATGCACAGTAAAGGATCCTTGACACAGGTGCTATTTGCCCGGCCTGTGGTAGGCATGTACACATGGTTACAATAGAATCAGCTAGAATAGAATCCCAGTCTTTCCCAGTTCAAACTTTATTGCATTGTTTACTGCAGACATGCTGCTGCAGCAACGTACTGAAGCGCCATGTGTCTCCAGCCCTCCTTCACCATCCTTCCAATGCCAATGATGCTTGCAAACTTCTTGCTAGACAGAAGAAAAGTGGGTGCTAGGCAGGTCTAAAAAAGACTTTGTAAAGAAGAGCTTCTTTGTCAGAGACTTTTAAAACTGCGGCATAGCTGCAGTCAAAACTAGGTTTCCCGGATCTCAAGGCTTGGCCCTTCTTCTCCAGATCACAGGACGAGGGAAAGAATCTCAGGGTGAGAGCGCTGACCTGAAAAGATTTTTTTCCCCCTTCCTGTGTGCTATTGATCCCCATTGCTATAGCTTACTTTGGAGAAGTTCTGCAGAATCTCCCAAAATTCCTTATCTCCCTTGTTTATCTCATTTTCTAGCCTATGTGATTCTTTTTTAAAAAAATTGCCAGACATGCTGTCAGCAACAGGCTCAATGAATATACTTAGTGGCATCACCGCCCCTCCCCAGGGACATCAGCACAGTTAGTACATAGGTCTCAGGGTTTGGCTGTGATATCTCAGGACCTGAAATACTCTAGACTTGGTAACCCTAGTTTACAACTAGTAAATTTCCTGGAATCATATGCCGGGTAGAGTAAACCTGTTGAATCAGTTGTTGAATGGTGGGTCAACATAGGGGTCAATCTAAGTGAGTCAGCTTTAGTTGAGGCTAATAATAGGATTCAAGATTTATACATCTGGAATACTAACAGCTTCCCACTTTCACTTTCAAAGAATCATGGAAGTGAAAGAGGCCACAAGGGCCATCTGGTCCAAGCCATGCAGGAATCCACAATTACAGAAAGATGGCCATCCAATCTCTGTTTAAAAACCACCAAAGAAGGACAGCCAACCACCCTCTGGGGCAGCCTATTCCACCTTACAGTGAAGAAGTTCTTCCCAATGTTTAGGCAGAATCTCTTGGACTGTTGGTCTCATTCCAATGCTGCCAGCCCTTTGCTTACTTCTGGATTAAGCCGTATCTTAGCATTTTGGGGTCTACCTGACCATTCTGCTGAGTTGGACCCTAGGAAGGTTGCAAAGTCTCAGGGCCTGGCCCTGAATCTCAAGGGTGGCACCTCTTCTCCAGACCACAGGCTAGGGGAAAGAATCTCAGGGAGAGAGAACTGCCTTGTAAAAAGTGTGTCTATGAGTTTTCCTCATTTGTTTTACTGAATTAAATGTCTTACTGATTTGAATGGCATACTCTGAACAACTTTTTGTTGCTGTTGTTCTGTGCCTTCAAGTCATTTCCGACTTATGGTGACGCTAAGGCAAACCTATCATGGGACTTTCTGGGGCTGAGAGTGTGTAATGCACCCAAGGTCACCCAGTAGTTTTCCATGGTCAACCAGGGAATCAAGCCTTGGTCTCTAGGGTCATAGTCCAATGCTCAACCACACTGACTCTCACCTGAGCAACTCTAGTTTGACGCTTAATGTATCATGTTTACCAGGGGCCACTCCTTGTAACACCAACCTTGTAACACCATCAGAACCTGGCCTGTGTGACATGGACAAATCTTTCATTCCCAGTTTTGGACCCTGAAATAGGGATAGTCTTGACCTGGCAACGCTAGGCCCTAGACTTCTGTCCTAAAATCCATCTTCTGAGGGAACTACTGCCAATTAATATGGATATTTCTGGAAACAGTAGGTGGCAGAAGTCGCTTTGGAAGAGGCATTTCCCCTTCATGAGATCTCATGCAGAAGAGAAGGCCTCTTCTGAGAAAGTCTCCGCTGTGACCTGCACATGCCTCAAGTGTGTGCCTTATACCTCCATAAGAACTAGTTTGGCTGCATGTAGACTTACGATACTGAAGTTCAAGAAGTGAAACAATTCAAAGTCATTTGTTTCATCAGCCGCGATCAGCCATCCTACAGAACCTTGAGATTCATAATTATTGATGGCCTCAGAATGTTCTGATCTGCCCCCTTGCATAAGAGCTCATGGGCAAGGAATTCTGCGTACTTTGTGCAACTACAAATCCCATTATACCATAGGATAGAGCTATGGTGATGAAAGTGATATCAAACTGCTGAAACTGTACAGCGTGGGTACATCAGCGGAGTAATGTTCTCCACCAGGGGGTCCCATGCTTTGGACTACAAGTCTCTCACTATTAGCTATGGTGGCTAGCGGTTTCTGCAAATTGAAGTGAAAAAACAACCCAAGGGTTTTACTGTAGTTTCCCCACACTGCTCTCTATTGTCTAGGAATGCCTCCCTCCCTCACACTGAAGTCTACAAACCAATCCCATCCCATAGTTTCTCAGTCATATGGGGAAAGCAGTCTGCACTTGCTCAGAGACATATTAAGTATCAAAGTTGTGTACCTTCAAGTCATTTTTGAGTTAGCGAGACTCTGAAGGCCGTCTTATCATTGGATTTTTCTTAGCAAGATTTATTCAGAGGGAGATATGTCACAGCCTTCTTTCCTCTGAGGCTGAGAGAGAGCGACCTTCACAGGGCATTGGAGCCCTGGTCTGTCAGACTCCTAGGCCAACCCTCAAACCACTACTTCACCCTGGCTCTCTGTTGGGCCTTAAGAGACCCCAAATGCCTCTGAGCAAGTGCAGAGTACAGGTTGCATTATTCAAACCTTGCCAAAGATAAAAAGCGATGCCTCCAGTTAACCAGTTCACCTCTGCACACAGATAAACCAAGCCTATCCACGCAAAGGAAGGAGGGGATCACACCCTCTGGTGTGTCCGTGTGTCTGCGAGTGTTGTTGCCATCCGTTATCTGTATTTGCCAGCGTGTAAGACGCATCTGTGTATAAGAGGCACCCTATTTATACATTGGGCAAATACTATTTGCAGAAATATTCGACATATAAGACACACCCCATTTGCAAACAGTGTTTTTTGGGGGGAAAAGTAAGTCTTATAGGCCAGCAAATACAGTGGCCATTTCTGCACTAGACGGTCATAGCGCTATTATTCCACTTTCAACATCCTACGGAATCCTGGCGTTTGCAGTTTAGGGAGGGACCCTAGGATTCCATAGGATATCGAAAGTGGAATAGTAGCGCTATAACAGGCCAGTGCGGAAACGGTCAGTAATTCCATTTCCCGAATCTGGAGCGGGACAGGCACCAAAGACCCGTGTGGCTGGGCTAAGAGTGTGTGTGTGTGTGAGAGAGAGAGAGACTGAGAGAGAGGGAACCGGGACACCTTCCAGCATCTCAAAAGCTGTTCACAAGAGACAGCAAGGCACAGACCCGGGGAAGCAAGGCAGCTTTCAAAAAACGCGAGCCGGGTGGGTGGGTGGCTGGGAGGTCGCTCTCTCCCAAGATCCTGGCAAAGAGGAAGGATCACCTGAGCGCCGACGCTGGTTGGTGGGTTGGCTGGTGAGTGGGTGGGTGCGTGCGTGCGTTTTTTTTTAATCCCCCTCCCCTCCCACGCCCCCCTCTCCCGGTCGTGTGAATGGCGCAGACCGGCTTTGGAATGCCTGCGTGTGCGTGCGTGCGCGTGGCTTCCAGCGCCTGCCTCCCATTCATGTAACCTGCCTGGATCGCTCCCTCCGTACCGTGTGTGCGTGCGTGTGTGTGTGTGTGTGCAGGGTTGTGTCTCGCCTGCTCTCGCCTCTCCCTCCGATGGGTGGACGTATAAGAGAGCCAGAAGCCGAAAGCGAGGGAGAGGAGAGGAGAGAGAAGGGGAAAAAGCAGCAGCAGGAGCAGCAGCAGCGAGCGAGCTGCTTGGACTGCAGCTTGCTCAGCCTGGACCTTCCATATCTATATATATATTTCAACCTCTCTCTCTCCTCTATCTCTCTCCCCGCACCTCCTGAATATACCTTATTTTTCCCTACCTTGCCTGGAGGGCGATGTGATTGGAAAAAGGAAGGAGGGCGCCTTGCTCTTTATTTTATGGCTTCATTTTATTTCAGCATGGGGGGTTAGTCTCTGGCTGTTCTAGCGTGGCTCTTTATTTTATTTTATTTTAGGATGAACTGTTGGCGCTTGGTCTGATTTCCTCCCGCCCTCCACATTTTTTTTTAAAATCCATCTCCCCAGTTTTGGGATCGAGCTGTTTGGACAGATTTTTTTCTAACCGTAAGAGACACATCACCACCACCACCACCACCACCACCACCACCATCAAGGCGACGGGGGAGGAAAAAAAAGAGAAAAAAAAGCCCGAGATAGAGACGTCGATCTCCGCAGGAACGGTAAGCTCGAAGCGCTTGCTTTTCTTCGAGGGAAGTCTTCCTCCCCACCCTCCTCTTCCTCTTCCTCCTCCTCCGCCTCGTTAGGTCTCCTCCCTGCCCCCCCCGACATTCACTCCTCCTCCCACCCCACCCCCCACCTCAAAATCGACCCCGGATTTCAGGAGATCTGCTCAGATCTCTCGCGATCTCCCGCTCCCTTCCCCCTCCCTCGGTCATTTTCTGCTGCAATCTCCTTTTTAGAAAAAGCAAATGGGGAAAATCCGTCTCCTCACCCCCTCCCGAAATACATGGGGGCAGGGGGGAGAGATTTGGCCCCCATGCAAGGCATTAGGCTGAGGGAGGGGGAAGCAAAAGGCGATTCCAGCCCCCCTCCCCTCCCAGACGTCGCTTCTCCCTGCAATGGCTCGGATCTTTCTCTTCACCCCTTCCCTCCCATACGATCTCTCTATTATTATTATTATTATTATTATTATTATTATTATTATTATTATTATTATTACTCCTCTTCTTGCAGCGAGCCCCCAATCCGCGCAGGCTGCTTGGGCTTGCGGCGCTGGGCTGCATGGAAGGAGGTGGGCGATGGGGGTCTTTCTCCCCGTGCAAACTGAGGACCAGCCCGCTTCCTTTTAGGTAGTGGAAAGATTGCATTCCCAGGACCTCGGTCTGGGCATCGTTGACCCTCTTTCCAGTATGTGTGTATTTTCGGGGGAGGAATAAAGAGAGAGACCCCCCAATCCTGAAATCTTTTGCTAGTTTGGGCTGGTAGGGGGGAGAGTCTCCTAAAAGAGGAGGGGTGTCCAAATAGAATCGATAAGTTCTTGGAGAGCCTCTCTATCTGAACATCCGAGGGGGTGGGAGGGGGATGTATGTGTGTCTGCCCTTCTCTTTCTCTTTTTTCCTCCTCCAGCCTTTCCTTGTCCTTCCTTACCTTGACTTTGCCTCGATGCTCTTCTTCTGGGGAGGTCTGTTTACATCTGGATCTAATGTGACTTTGGCTGAAATTCCTGCCTCCTTCTTAGGGGGTTGAGAGTAGTCCCACTGCAGGCAGCGGGACTTACTTCTGAGGAAATCCAGCTGGAGGATTGGGCCACGTGGTACCTTTTTCTGAAGAGTGGCTGTTTGTTTGGCAAAGGGATTGGAGAAGTTCTTCCTCACCCCCACCCCTTTTTTTAAAAAAAATGAAGAGAGAGGGAGCCCATTGACCTTCCTGGGAATGTTAGTTTTAACCTTGCTTCATCCCCTCCCCTTTATGACCGGTTTGGCACATTGAAAGGTTTGCACACCTTTGTATTGGGACTGATGTTTATGAGAGGTTTGTTGAAATGTTTATATAAAGTTTATATAAAGTGGGGTTTGTCAACAGATGCTCGGATAACGTCTCTGGTGTTGTTTCACGACAGCCTCCTTGTGTCGGAAGGAGGTTGGACTTAGCTGGAATTGAAAAGTTGGAGGAAAAAGTCTCTGATTTTGAACAGTTTTGTTTTAAGAGCGAGAAGGAGTGTACCAATCCCTTATGAGATTGTTTTTGTGATATGTTGCCTTCACTGTGTTGTTCCTTCAGCTACCTTGAACAGTACTTTGCCTTTTGAATCTGGAGGCTGGCACGTGGCAAAAACATTTTAATTCATTCCAGTTTGGTTGGACAATGTCCTTGGTCTTAGTGATCCCCTTCTCTAGTTTTTTCCAAGTGGATGAGATGTTCGTTTTCCAGAATGATCTATTTCCCTGGCCTTTCAGGAAAGTTTTTTCAAATGACTTTTATTAAAGAAAGTAAACATACTTCCCTATTATTGTGAATGTAATCTTTAAAAAAGAAACCCCTCACAAACTTTCATGATCATGTCAATGATACCAAATGTCTAGTGATGAACTGGGATGAAGGCTGACTGTCTAGGTTGTGTGTTCCTTTTCTTTTCCATACAATGCTGTCTTGTGGCAGAACGAAGGAGCATAACTAATCTCTGTTACCATATTGATCTGCTTCTTCGGTCCATGAGCATCATTCACTTCTGAGAGGGTTGGACTTGGTGAGCAGGTCGAACAAGACCAAATCGTGACCAGAGATCTCCTCCCTCCAGTGGACATTCTGCCTGTCCTGTCCGGTATGATCCGTTCTTACTGGATCAAGTTCAGGCACAGATGGGCAAGTAATGCTAGGGTATGTGAACAACACAGAAATGCAACACACCTACCTTTGGATGTAGGAAACATACTGAACCAAGGATGCCATCCCATTCTTAACAGATTGCATTTGTTCCTGGGGCACCATGAGGCGAGGAAGAGCTGGCTGATTTGTTGTGAAGTCAAGCAACTTGTCTGCATCTGATTTATTTCATTGGCCTTTCCAGAGCCAGACACTTTTTCCCGTGGTCTGTTTTTCTCTTTCACAGCCTGTAGCTACTTTGCAGGCTTGGAAGAAGAAGCCAGCATGCGCTGAGTAGTAATATTTTTCTCTGCATGCAAGGCAGGATCTAAAGAGGGGAGGGGAGGACATCCCCATTCCCTGAAACCTTGCATTGTAGCAGAGACCGAGGACTGGAAACAGTGAGACTGGATGGGTTGCTCTTGAATTCACACATGCAGACAAGAACACTGTTTCTCTGTAAGGCAATTCCTTGGCATTCCTACTTCGTGGCTGGTTAAAAGCATTTTCCTTCATCCTGGGTAGGTGTCTAGATGGAAACCTCCTGCAAGACCTTTGGATAATTTCTCCTTGGTGCAAATAGTTTGGGGGCCATTAGGTTTTCCACTTCTACACATCCCTTCCTTTGAGGAGAAAGCTGTTTGGGCAAGCAAACCCTTCCCTATAGTATTTTTTGTTCAGTAGCAAAGTGTGTTGAGGGTCCAGGGCATTGATAAAGTGAGTTTTCAGCACTTACCCTGCTAGTAAGGCATGGCTGTGTTGAATTTCCTTGAGAATGGAACTAGTCTCTCTCTCCCCCCCTCTCCCCCCCCCCACACACACGTGGGGGGGGGAGGGAGCAAGCATGCTGTGGCTTTATGCATCTCAGTGTTGCTTGCAACCTGTTTCATTTAAAAGTAACCGGGATAGGAGAACCACAGTGGTTTCTTACTGCTTAACCATCTCCCTGAAATGTTGCCTTCTTTGCAAATCCAGACCTGTTGTTATTTTATTTTATTTTTTTGGTGGAGGACAGGGAGAGGGTCTGCAAGCAAAGGGGATGAGAGAAAAAGCCCAATCATTCTGGCAAACGTTCAGCTCCAGAGCCTCTGTCCTTTCTCTGCTGGAGGGAAATGGTGACTGTTTTGGATTTGCTGAAAGAAGCAGAAAGGTTGTGTATGTCACTGTGCAGAAATGAAAAGATAGCTGGGATTACTTGCCTGGATTCTGGGTTTAGAGAGGTTAAGTCTTGGGGTAGGGAGGTGTTCAAACTAGAACAGACTATTTCCTTTCTTCTTTATCTTGATCAGGAGGCAGAGAATACTGTCCTGTCTTTGTCTTATTGGTACCTGAAATTTCTTTATTTCTAACCCCCCCACCATGCAACCAAGAGTGTCTAACAAGAGGCTCCATTCCTCCTCCAGCCAGTGAAGTATTTCACTTAAAAACAAATCTGTTCTTTCTATTCTTTACAACCCAGCATTTGCCTATATTTACCCTGTCCAGGAGTACAATAGTAAGGTGAAATGTGGTCCTGTTTTGACAAAGGTGAGATGCTTAAAAAGATAAATATATGCTATCTGCCCTCTCATTTTATCTCGTTGCCTCCCTCTCCCTACCCATGGGAAGTCAAACCTAGTTTTGTTCTGATTTCTGCTCCACTGGTTCCTTTTCTGCCAGAACCGCATCCTTACAGCAGAGCAGAACTAAGATCTTATGTAACTTGATGTTACGCTGCGAGTAGTACTACAGTCGAAGAAAACAAGGGAGGGTGTTTGGCGAGAGGAACAGCAAATGACACGAGTGGTTTCCTATTAGGGATTTCAAATCAATGTCGCTTTAAGTCCTTAATCCCAAAACGCTTGGGTAGAAATCAGTCTGATGAGATTGTTTGCCTTCCTGTATATCTCTTCGTCTTTCACCTCGTCAAACTCACAGGTACCTTTAATCTACCCCAGCAGTCTTGTTGAAACTTCAAATTTCCATCCTCCAGGTGTTTTGGACTCCCCGTATCCCTGATCATTGGCCAGGATGGCTGAGGTTTTTGGAATTTGCTCCAAAACAAGCAGAGGACCAAAGTACGAGTATCACTGGCCTAATGAACCCCCTGGAAATTCCCTTTAGTGAGAGAAGCTTGTAGTTCGATGTTTCTTCCTCTTCTTAGAATATTTCCTTTGCACACAGAAGGACCCCAGATCAATCTCTAGAACAATATGAGGCAGCTTAGAATCAGAGAGTTTTCCACTGCTCCATTCTGCTTTGAAGAAGCCCTATAGGCAGAGGAGAGGTGGGGCAAGTGGGACATGTGCCCTGGGCACCAATGCCAAAGTGGCACAAAAAATCAGTGCCAGAAGTGGCAGGGGAAGAGGAGGTGGCGGCCATGGAGGTAGGGGCGCAACTTCTACACTTTCCCTAGGTGCTGTTTATGCTAGATATGCCTCTGCCTATAGAGTCTTCAGAAATCCCCCCCTCCCTCTTTCGTCTCAGTTGTTAGCCCTTGTGATTCATTTTCCCCCATTTGCACGACATGTTTGCAGCAACATGCTTAATGGCATCACCAGGCTCCACCTCCTGTAACGTCAGCTGAGATTGCTCCTAGATGTCTGGTTTCGACTGTGAGATCTCAGGGCCTGGGATGCTTCAGACTCGGCAACCCTGGTTCCCAACTAGCAGGAATCCTGTTGGTTAATCCCAGGTAGAGTAAACACACTGAATCCATTGTTGAATGATGGGTGGTCACAGAAAGTCAGTCTGATTGAATCAATGGCCCTATGCTAGTTGAGGCTAGTAATAGATTTTAGGCCATATAGACAGTTTGCTCTACACATTCACTAGGGTTAGGGGCACAGGATCCTCACAAAAGTGGAAAAATTGCAAATATCAAAATATGTGTGTCTGTCTGTGGGAAGGGGGCTGAGGCACGGTGGCGAGAATGAGCACCCAGGATCCAAACTAGGTCAGAGAAAGGAGAAGGAAAGGGTGTGGGTTAAAAGTAGCCCTATGCTTTCTCTGTCACCAATCTCCTTCCTTGGGTATGGGGTGGGCATCAGGAGAGTGTTTGTGGGGCTGAGAAATCAGGTTGCGAGCTCTCTCTAGCTGACCAGGCAGTAGCTGCTGGAGAAAGAGGAGGACAAGGACCAGAGACGAGTTTTTAAAGGACTGCCTAGCCTGATTGGAGCTGCCAGGAGGAAAGATTCCCCCAGAAAAGAAGTTCCTGAAGTGGAGGAAGGGGGCAGAAATTGAAGAAACTCACAAATAATCAAATCAGTGAAAATCAAACCTACAAATGTAAAGGGCTGACTGTGTATCTGGGTGCACTAAAGGCACCAGATCCCATCTGGTCTTGGAAGCCAAGCAAGATCAACTTGTACCAATGAACACCAGGTGCTGTAGGCATTAGTTCAAAGGGAGAAGCCGGCAAAACCGTCTCTGAGTATTCTGTGCCTATAAAATTCATGGAGTCACTATGAATCAACAGGCGCATGCACACGCATGCACGCATGCACACACGCATGCACACACACACATCTGGAAAAGTAATAGCTTCCCACTTTGCCTTTCATAGATTCATGGCATTTGAAAAGACCATCTAGCCCAAACTCTTGCCAACTTAAGCACTCCTGAAAGATACCCATCTACCTCTGTTTAAAGATCTCCAAAGATGGTGCCACCTTCCTGTGTTTAGCTATGTGGCAAAGAAGGCAAAGAAGAGGTGATCAACCTCAAGACCCCTTGACTGGCTGACAATGGGCAGGATCTCCAGAACTTGGCATCCTCCCTTTCCCTTGTCAACAAAACAGTATATTTCAGGTTCAGCACTTTTCCCACTACCCACATTCTTAAGCCATCAAAAAATTGGCAGTGGTTATACGGTGGTGGCGTAGTTCATAACCAGCACAGACACTGAATCAGATGAATGTGATGAATCACACCAGTGGTGAACTATGTCGTTTTGAGTTTCTCATGACCAAAATGTCTTAGTATATTCCCATGAGGAATATACAACCTCTTTTCCCTCCTGTGTGGCTTTTCATGTTAGTAAGGTGCTGAATCCATTCTGGGTTTTAGTTCAGACTTTCAAGGAAGCTGCCCAATATACCAGATTTATTTTGGGAACAGGGCTTGGCCCCATAGAAAGCTCCCTTATCTGGACTGAAATCCAGAGCAGAGTCACCTCTTATTCACAAGAGAGTCACTACTGATATCTTATGAACTCATATGTATACTCTGTAATGCTCCTAGTATCATAAAGCATCCTGTGGTTTTAAGATCCAGTGTTAATGTGCCCTTATGTGTGGACATGTAAACAGCTTGTCCATTGGAGGTTGTTGTTTTATCCATTGGCTTAGCTCCAGGTTACGTGATGGACCATGCTGTCCCATGTGAGTCTACCTGTGTTTCCTGGCCGTCCTTCAAACCCACTTAAATACATCTTGTAGGGATACAGTAGAGGTCCTTTTTGGTGGTTGCCCACAGGCTTTGGAACTCCCTAGAAAGGTTAGGCTGGTTGCATTCCTTGCTATCCTTCTGCAAGCCTATGAAGACCTTTTTTGTTTCAGCAGACCTTTGAGAGCTGTTATTGCTCTTTCCTAATGTGCTATATTGTTTATATTTTCTATCTTTTTAATGGTCATGCTTTTAACTGCTTTTAGTTCTATGGATATTTTAATTCGGTTTTAAACTTTGTAGGATACATTTTTTTGTAAACCACCTTAGGTCTTGGAATGGAGAAAAGGCAGGGAAATGTCACCGATGATGGTGGTGATGTCATGGTGATGATACAGTAAGGTCTTCCAGCATGAGCAACAGATGGTTTCAGGGGTTAGGCTAGTGTGGGAAGGAACAAACTGAAGAGCCATCAGGGGGGTGGGGGTGGGGAAGGTTGTTAGAAATGGCTTAAGAAAAAGTATTCCAAATCTGAGTATCTAAAGTACTCAGCTACAACAGTCTGATACCACTTTCATGCCATGGTCCTATGGAATCCTGAGATGATAGTTTGGTGAGGTGCTTAGAATTCTCTGCTAGACAGCTATAGTTCAAGGGAACAGGTTAGACCCCTGTCACTGAGAATTCTAAGGACCTCATCAGACTGTCAAATCCCAGAGTTCCATAGGGTGGAGCCATGGCAACTAAAGTGGTATCAAATTGCCATAATTGTGTAGTGTGGATGCACTCCAACAGTCTTATCTAGTCGAGTATCCTCTTTCCAACAGCGCTTTTGGAAAATTTGCAAATAGGACAGGAGGGAAACAGGCTTCTCCCATTTCTGTGTGTGGCAGAGGTATACTGCCTCTAAATCTGGAAGTCCCTCTGAGCAGAGCAATCCTAAATAGCAGATTGTCTCCCACTTCCAAAGCCCTGCCAGTGCATGACAGCTGGTTAGGAATGGGTGGTGGTAGCTATACTAGGCCCTGTGAATCTTTCTCTTTTAACCCTCACTCCAATGGGCATTCTTAGATTCACCCTGGTCAAGGATCCCTTAGAGAAACAGAGTGTCTTTAGATCACTTTGCAACTCGCGATCCTTTGGTGCACATCACTAGAAGGAATACCTATGCCACCTGAGTTGTCCACAGGTATAACTCATACCCTCCAACATTTCAGTAGTGAGAATCAGGACCCATGTGGCCAAGCAACATCAGAGTGTGGTCAGGATGGAAAAATTATGAACAAAGAAGAAAACACAAGCCAGAGGAGGGAGCAGCAGTTCATGTCCAAGATTCCACTCCCTCCTTTCTTCTCTCTCCTGCTGAATTAAAGAGTACAGGCTACTTTTTCACTTTGAACTAAGATTTCAGCAATTGAAGTAAGCTAAAGACAAAAGGGGGAAAGTTGAGGAGGAAAGAGAAACTGGGACATTGTAAAAGCAGCTGAAAAAATGGGATGACAGGATTATTCGGCACTGTCTCTGCCAAATCGGTACTGGTGGAGGATATCATAACTGTGGGTGTTGGCCATGTCCTTGATCTATGGAGCTCTACTTTCACAGGAAGAACAACTCAACCTTATCTTAACTTTTCCTAGGAATTGCTTAGAATTAGAGGACAATTAACTGCAACATAAACCTGTGTACATTTATGGGGCCAAAGAACATAAGTTAACCAGTATTTTTTTTAGAAGGGGTCCTCATTCACATTATTCATTATTGCTTTGTACCTTATGTTCTGTGCTAAAAATGTTAACATCTAAAAGAAAAAGCATCTCCTATTAGGAAAATAGTCTTTAAACTCCCGTGCCTATGTTCAGCCCACATAAATGCTACTGCAGCAGTGGGGGAAAACATCATAGAAACTTCCTTTTTATAGAAAACAAAGAGACAATTAAAACACCCTGAATTTTTGGAACAAAAACGAAGTCTGTGTACTAACTAAAACAAACAAATTGAAAACACTAATTTCAAGAGTTTGAAAAAAAAACTCAGTATAACCAAGACTTTGAAAGGCGGAAGAAATGTCATTCTGTGTTCCTTTGGAAAGAGAGGTCCAAAGCAAGAGTGAGATTTAACCATCCCTGTCTGGGTCTCCAACAGAGGGGACTTCTGAGTCCCGGAATGGGAAAAGGCAGGAAGAACATATGAGAAGAGATGTTCCTATAAATTTCTTGGTCTCAGAATGTCGAGGTCTTCAAAGCATAAGTGAACAACTATTTGCCCTCCCACTGTTGTTGGATTCCAAATCCCATCAGCCTAAACCAGCATAACAGATGGTGAGAGATGCTAGGAGGAGCAGTCCAAAAACAATTGGAGGACTCCAGTTCCACTTTCCTGTTTTAGCAATGAAACCACTACCTCGAGTACAGAAACTTTGCTAACAGTACATATGGTGCCACTGAGCCACTTGTATCAAGAGCTTTCCAGGCTAATCTCATACCCTCCAACATTTCACAGGTGAAAACAGGGACATATGTGGCCCAGCAACATGAGAATGTGGTGAAATGAGTGCAAAGTATTCTAACACTTTGAATTCATAGAATTATAGAATCATGGAGTTGGAAGAGACCCCAGGGGCCATCCAGTCCAACCCCCTGCTATGCAGGAATCCACATCAAAGCACTCCTGACAGATGGCCATCCAGCCTCTGCTTAAAAACCTCCAATAAAGGAGACTCCACCACACTCCAAGGTAGAGTATTCCACTGCCAAATAGTCCTGACTGTCAGTCCTAGTCTCTGGAGCAGCAGAAAACACGCCTGCTCCCTCCTTGACATGACATCCCTTCAAATATTTAAACATGGCTATCATGTCCCCTCTTAACCTTCTCTTCTGCAGACTAAACATACACAGCTCCCTAAGCCACTCCTCATAGGGCTTCATGGCTTCCACACCCTTCACTATTTTGGTTGCCCTCCTCTGGACACGTTCCAGCTTGTCAATATCCTTCTTGAATTGAGGTGCCCAGAACTGGACACAGTATTCCAGATGAGATCTGACCAAAGCAGAAGAAAGTGGTACCATTACCTCCCTTGATCTAGACACCATACTCCTATTGATGCAACCAAGAATCACATTGGCTTTCTTGGCTGCCTCATCACACTGCTGACTCATGTTCAGCTCCTGGTCCACCAAGACTTCAGTTTTCAGCAATTGAACTAAGCCAAGGGCAAAAGGGGAAGGTGGGAGGAGGCAAGAGAAACTGAAACATCTTAAATGCAGCTTTAAAAGGAGGACAATAGAGGATTGATAGAGACTGTACCTGGCAAACTGAGAGAGTTGGAGGGTACGTCATACTCATTGCAACTTTCAAAAGCAATTCTGTATATTAGTTTAGAAGACACTATGCATATATCACCATAGCCAGGTCCCCTTTCTAGGAACACTGCTTACCAGGTTGTACTGTTCATCTGTCTAGTCCAGTGTTACCTAGTGCGGCTGGCCAAAGATCTCTTAGGTTTCACACAGAAATCTTAGTATCCTTTATTGCTTAATCCTTTTAACTGGAGATGTTTGGAAGTGAAAGTGGATTCATGTGTGTGCAAAGCATGGGATGAACTGCTGAGATTTAATTTCTCCTCTGTGGAAGAGGATCAAGTTGTCACACTAGTTGCTGCCAGGAGAAATCATCATCCTACAGTGGCCATTTGAGCATTGATAAGTTTGGATGTATGGATTCATCTCCAGTTGTGAACCTGTTCCACTTCCAAGAGAGTACGACCCTATTTAGACCCAGTGGAACATCTAAGCTTTATTGCTATTTCATTCCTAAAATTCAGGGTGTCTTAAACTGCCCACTGAGTGTTTATACATTGTCTGGCTAGGCTTTCAATTATTTGGCCTTTACCTTTGCCATTACTGACATCAGATGTCTCTTCTTTGAGCAATAGCACTTTACTGGGATCAAAAGAAAAGGAGGGTCTTTATCATATTGAGGATCGTTATCATATTGATGATGCTGTAATCCAGAACTTCGTGAAGTAGCTTTGTGTAGGTATTAGAGAGCGGAAGGAATAAGATGGATCCTAAAACCCATCAGGTGGCTTCATGTACATATGAGACAGCAGAAGGAATAAGATGAGGCTCTGCAGGTCAACCCCCATGGTCCAAACTCTTATCCTCAAGGACCATTAGGCAGGTGTAGCCATAGCAAAACAATGCTGCTCATTCCCAACCGTATCACTTGGTACAGTTAGACAATAGTTTTCAACCTTTGCTGCTCCCAGTGTTTTGGACTCCCACTTCCAGAAGTCTCTGTTGCTCACAAGGTCAATGGTGATGAATTCTGGGAAACATCTGGAGGAGCAAAGTTTGAGAACCACTGGAGTAGGATACTGTGGAAAACAACATCAGATACTTAATCAATAAGGTCATGCTCCTCCTGTCTGTTCAGCCTCCTTTTGTCTGTTCTTCAATAAAAGTTGTCTACCAGAATGACCAAAACAATTTCTGTTCCACAATGAGGCCTGAAATGGGACATGTATCACCTTCATTCCTATCGCTGGAGTTGGTGGCGTTGCGGGGAGATGATTAGAATTTAACAGCCTTTGTGTAGTTTAAGCAGTATGCAAAACATTGTGTATCCATATGTGTTGAAATGTGTGATATCGAAAATGGAAAAAGCCGGATTTGAAAATGTCTTCTGCAGATTAAATCTCCATGAGATGGAAATACTCGAATCAACATCAGCTCAGATTTAATGTCTGATCACTACCTGCTTCACTTCTTGTGTTTTGTTTTTTTTTTTCCTTTTCATCCTGGCTAGCTCATTGTGACTCAAAAGCTAAAATATTTTTGTTTCTGCTTTGAGGCTGACAGATTGGCGTTTCTGGGCTCTTTGACAAAATTGCACGTCCCGCTTGCCAGTGAATTGAGTATTCATGGATCCTTGGCCAATATGTTTTGAGAAGGAACAAGCTTCTAATAAAACGCTTCTAAAAATATATGTGCATTTTCACGATGTCAAAGACTGGGGTGATGGTTGGGGTACAGGGAAAAGCAGAATGAAATTTGATCTCCACTTAATCTCCCTGGCCCAAGAGGAGAAGGCTCAGTGACTGTTCCCTTAGTAGTATTTCTGTATTTTTTAAAAAAAACATCTTGAAAACTGTACACTTTGCATTCCTGCGTGCCATTCGAAAGCTACTGTGCTGATAGGCAAAATCATTTTCCTCGAAAGATTTTTCTTTTGCCTCGTTTCTTGTCTTTCCCTCTCTCCTCCCCACCCCTGTTCCCAGAACTTCAAGAAAACAAGAAATGTAGTATCATAAGTAGAAAAGATACAACAGGGGTTGGTGAAGTACAGTCCTCCAAATGTCAAGGGACTGCAGCTACCAGCATTCCTCACCATGTGCTATGGTGGCTGGGGCTGGTGGAAACTACAGTCCAACAACATGTGGAGGGGTGTACTCACCCCATCCCCAGGGTACAACGTGAGTGGAAAGCGACTGACAATTGTTCCTTCAAAATTATGTTGATTCCATAAGAAAAGAATGAAGACTATTTCATGTCCTTTTGTGGGTTGTTGTTCAAGCTGATTCCAGCTTGTGGTGACCCTAGCCTAAAGTTTTCTTTAGGAATTTTGTCAGAAAAGGTCAGAGAAGATTTGCTTTTTTTCCCTAAGACTGAGAAGGTTATGACTTGCCCAGCGTCACCCAGTGGGTTTCCACAGCCCAGTGGGGTTTCGTACTTTGGTCACCTGGAATCCAGCAGCGGAGCTTGGAGTGTCTGGAGAGGGGACGGAGTTATGGCAGGGGTGGGGCTATGGCACACAGGGGTGGAGCTACAGTGCACGGGGGTGTGGCTATGAGCCAGGACGCCCCAAAAACATTGCCGCCAGAGGCAAACCACCTGCATCATTCCCCTATCCCTACGTGACTGCTGGAATCCCTGTCTGGTGCTTAAACATCATGCTGGCTGAGGTAGACAAAACATATTCCACACATGGAGAAGGCAGATCTTAGGGAGGGGAGAGAGAGAGAGAGAGAGAGAGAGAGAGAGAGTGTGTGTGTGTATACAACTTCCAGAATTTCCCTAAGTCATCGTCACCAGTATTTCTGAGGTGTGTAGTCCAAAAAGTAATTTACCAAGTTCTGGCAGGGAGTATTTTCCTGGAAAGTGAACTGGAAGGATTATCTTCCATCTCTCAGAGTATTACATGTGAGGAACACTTAAGCAAAAATGATTGATGGTTAATTCAAGGTAAAGGAGAATAATTCTTTGCATAATGTGTTATCAACCTATGGAATGCATTTCTGCAGGATATGTTGAGAGCCTTGGCTGAAACCTCTTTTGGATTGCAGGGCATGATTAGACAAATTCTGGAAGATAGGACTTTTAGTGGTTACCAGCCATGACGCAGAAACAGAACTCCATCTTCACTAAGAGAGGAAAAACAACAGAGGAAACCCATTCCTTACCATCTCTAAAGATGGGTTTCTTGGGGGCTTCTGATTTGACTGCTTCATTACAGAGCTGAAAAAGCTACTGTCTTGGGCTACCGTCTCCAAGAACCCACTGACCAGTATGGCTGAAAAACAAAAACAGCACACCCCACAATCTGGAGTTCTTTCCTTAAAAAAGAAAAAAAAGTGAGTTCTACAAAGTCTGTCAGAATTTATAAAAAGTCTTGATTGCCTATGGAAATATAGTCAGCCCTCTACATTCACTAGGATTAGGGGCTCAAGACCACTGCAAAAGTAGAAACATCACAAATATCAGAATTTGGGGGGAGGGGGCCAAGGCATGGTGGGGAGAACAGGGTCCAAACAAGGTCAGGGAAAGGAGAGGTGTGGATCAGCACAGTTGTGTAGGGACGGGGGTGGTGGTTCACCCTGGGCAGCAACGTTTTTGGGGCGTCCCGGCCCATGGCCATGCCCTCACGCACCCTGGCCACACACTCCTGCACCATAGCCACGCCCCCACACACAGTGGCCACGCCCCTTATGCCGTGGCACCCCTTCCGCCCCCCTCCCCCCCTCCCCACACTCCAAGCTCCACCACTGGATCAGTATGGTGGCCCTATACATCCTCTCTCATCCATCTCCTTCCTTCAGTGTGGAGGCATTAGGAGAGGGTTTGTGGTGCTGATAAATCAGGGTGCAGGCCATCCTTAGCTGACCAGGCAGTGGCTGGAGGAGGAGAAGGAGGACCAGAAGTGGGTTTTTAAAGAGCTGCATGGCCTGATCAGAGCTCCTGAGAGGAAGGTTCCTCCAGAAAAGAAGCACCTGAGGTTGGGGGGGGCAGGGGTTGGAGAAACGCACAAATAATCAGATCCATGAAAATCAAACCTGCAAATGTGCAGGGCTGACTATACTATACAAGAAAAGGGGTGGCATCTAACCTCCCCAGGTAGGGAATTTCAGACTCCTGGATAATCTACCAGGAGGACTTTCTTTCTCCTTCCTACTAGATGCATTAGTGAGGATCGTAAGACCAATAGAAGCGCCTCCTCCAAAGGTCTCAAAGCCTGGGCAGGATCTTGTGGGAGATTATACTCTTTTGGGAGCCTGAACCAAAGCCAAGGAAGTCTTAATAGGAGAAGAGGAGCACAACACACATCAAAACGGAGGGGGGAAGACGAAGCAGATGGAAAATGGACACTTTGATATGCCCCTGCTTTCCCCTGACAGTGGCCATGTTGACTGGAGATTTCAACTCCAGTCCAAAGGAAAAACGTTTCTCATCTGGCTCTGGGCCAGAGGGACAAACGGTTTGACTTTTCATAAGGGCATTGCATGTGTTCCTTTATATAATGGAGACCCAGCAATAGGGAAATAATATTCAAAAATAGTTGATTTTTTTTTTCCTAAAAAAACTCCCACTTTTTTCTTGAGTGTCACCAAACACTGGAGGAGAATCTGGGACTGATGAGAATCTTTGCAGTTAGGGACTTATTCTGCCCAAAAGTAGCACATGAGGTTTTTTTGTAATTTTTTTTTTTTTTTTATGGAAAGCAATGTTACTGTCTTTGCAGAAAATGCTGTTTCTTGTACAGAAAATGCTGTTTTCTGCATGCACACACTCATAGGCATCTGCAAATTTTGTGCAGAATGGATCCTGAACTGTATCATGTTAAGTGCAAGAAACTGCATTTTCTGAACAGAAAATAATACTGCTTTCTATTCAGAAAGTCCTGTTCCCTGTGCAGAATACGCTTTTTCTTGTCAAAAATATCCATGTGCGAATTTTGCACAGAATAAATCCCAAACTGTGGATAGTCTTCAAAAACTGCAGCTTTTAAAGATTTTCTTGGAGGGAAAAGAAAATGGCTAAAATTACTGATTGCTTTCTTTGAGAGCAAGAATAGCAAAGAGTTACATCCCTACCCACCAGTCAAAAATGCATGAGAGCATTTCCCACACACCTAACTAACTGTTCCTTCATTATCTGTATTCTGACCATTTCTCTGATATTTCAGAATAAGTGGAGGTGGTATCTCAGGAGTATCATAACTCCCTTATGACCTCAATTTGATCAGAAGAGTTAGGCTGAATACTCCTAGCATACTTTAAAGCAGCATATCATGAAGCTAATGGATCTGTTGGCGAGTGATTACCAAGTTCTAACAGCCATCACAATATCTTACCAACACTTACATATCACTACAATTATAACTACACTTAAATATAACTACAGTTATATTTGTAGTTCTTTTTTTCTTTTTTTTTAATCTTTAAGATGCAGATTTTCTTCCTAGGTTGAATGTTATCTTTGTTTAAAACAAGGAAGAAGAAATCTTGCTGACAGCCTATTTAGAATGCCTGATTCACAAAGCAAGTCATATTAATTTTCATTTAACAGCCTATTGTAATGGAGGGATTCCAATTAGACTTCACTGATAGGACTTAAAGCTTTGGTATGGCAGTATAATCTATTGGCCAGGGAAACTATAATCACTGGAAATTTTTTCTTTACCTCCGTGATTAAATTCAGATTAGTGACAATGAGTGTTGTATGGATATGAAGCTACCACATTCTTAATACTAATACTTAACATCTGTCTAACCCTGCAGAGTGTGCAAAGTGCCTCACATGCATTATCCAATTGCCTTATCTAGTTTTAATCCTTAGAACAATCCTGTAGGATAATTCAATATTATCGTCCTCCATATTCTAGATGGGGGGAGGATGAGAAAGAGGAGGGGCCAGCTTAAAGTGCTTTAGCAAAACATTGAACAGTTGAAAATTGAACTCAGGACTTTCTGATTTGCCAGCCATTGTGGCACTACACTAAGAGATCAAACAATTGGATTCCCTCCTTCTCATCTTCCTTCTAATGCAAATTCTCTTTGCCTTCCTTTATAAAGCCAATCATGGTTTACTGTTGTGTTCTCTGCTGATGCTAACCAGAGTCAACATTAACCATCTTTCACTGCTTATCCAGATTTCTAAACCAGTGCTTGAGGCAGATTTGCAAATTGTAGATGGCCATTTTTGCACTAGCCTGTAATAGCGCGATGATTCCACTTTCAACATCCTCTAGAATCCTGGGGTTTGCAGTTTCAGGAGGGGCCAGGCAGCCCCTCCCGAAACTGCAAACCCCAGGATTCCAGAGGATGTTGAAAGTGGAATCATCTCGCTATAACAGGCTAGTGCGGAAATGGCTCTAGTGAATGGCCCTTGTTCTTAGCTACAGTTTATATTGGTGCAGAACACTGAGCTGTTGTTAAGTCAACCAAAGTAACTTTATTTCACAGTGTCTTAAAAGTAGGGTTCTTTCCTTTTCTTCCTTTCTTTTTTGAAAGATGTTTGAATGCTACCTGAATGGTACAAGACATACACTCATCTGTTCCACCTCGTAGTTACTTTATCAGCCAAAATGGACTATGAGGCAGGAGAAAAAAGCACAGCATGAGCCACCTGTTTTGGCAAGCTAAGCAGGGTTATATCTGATTAGTAGCTGAGTGGGAGAACACTGGGTAATACCAGGAAGCAGAGCTAGGAAAAATCCTACCCAAAGCCCTGGAGAGCAGCTGCAAATCACAGTTGACAATATGAAGCTAGAAGGAGCAGTGGTCTGATACAGTATAAGGCATCTTCCTATACACACATATTCTCAAAAGTAATTGAAGTAGTTACTTCAAAAAACATCTGTATGCTTCAAGCTACTCACCGGTGATGCAAAACACAGTCCATTCCGATCCACCGCATCTCAACCTTTGCTATATTAAAAAGACCATAGTACAAACCTTTACTTATCTATAAGATCTTCCTTCTCTATTGTTTAAGGAGGCCACGCCTTATAACTATAAAACTAACTGGAAGTTACAGTTGTACCACCAAAGGAATGATCTTGTCATTCATTTACTGTAATGCAGTAAGTGACTTTGTTTTGGGGAGAAGAATCAATTTCAACTAATTAGCTATTTGCCATGTATAGAAATAACAAGTTACATGTAAGCAGTGACTTCCAAGCTCTGGGTACAGAAGCAGTAGCAGTAATTAGCATTCTATTCCGAGCGCTATAGAGGCTTGGTTTTCCTTCCCCATGGTCTTATGTCAAAATAACCTGAGTAAGCTTTGCAGAATTGGCATATACTCTCCTGTAGTCAGCCTTACGTCATATTTCTCTGAATATTTCATGAAGGCCTTTCTAAATGTGAGCAATTCTGCCAGACTGTGTATTTTGAAATCTACTGTTTTCCTGCACTGCTGTTGGTGAAAATCATCTTTCAACTTGATAGGCTGGTAACCTATTCTAGGAGAGGTTCAGCAACTAGTGTCCCAGGACCAGAATTACTGTCAGTCCAGTGTTGCCTTCCCTTCCTTAGCTGCCAACTCCAGATGCAAGACACAGTGTGTATTATTTAATAGGTGGAGAATTTGTGGCCTTCCGGATGTTGCAGGCCAACACCATCTGGAGGGCCATGCATTTCCCGTTGCTGATCTACATCAGCATGGCTTGGCAGGCCGACTATTTGGATATGGTCACAGATGGGTACGTCCTACTCCCGTCTCAAAACATAATCCACCAGGACTGGTTCCTGAAAAGGTCTTACAACAATTCTGTGAATTTTTTAGTACTTGTGGGAAAGGACACATGTTATGGCCATTTTATTTCCTACAGCATCAAGTGCAAACTGGGCAACCACAAAAATAGAGTGAAGAAGTTTCTGCAGTGTGTAATAGTGGCGTATTTTGGTGGTAGTCCCAGATCTGAGAAAAGAAGGATGTTAAACTTATATAAGAGTGTTATTTTCATTAGCAAAGTGTTGGAGACTTTGGCTTTTTCCGCACTCATTTGTCTTCTTAAATTTCATTGCCTTTTGGTTCAACACTTCCAAAAAGAGGAAGATATTTTCTTCAGAATTCATTGAGCGTTGGGAGAGGGGCTTGGGGGGATAGCTTTGGGGAGACTGTGATTCTTTTTTTGACTTCATCATGGTTTAGTGTTATGACTACACAGGCACTAACCATGGTCCAGGTCTCTCAGCTTAAAAAGATTTTGCAGGTGGGATTTGCAAACCCTGACAAAGAGGGAATCTAATTGGGATAACCATACTTTGTATTGGTGCAGAATACCAAACCATTATTATGAGTCTTAGAATTAAACAGGAATATCGTATTTTTACGTGACGTGTCCTGGAGTCTTTAGAGGTATTGTTTTAACTTAATCACAGCTTAGTTAAAATGGGAAGGATAGGAGGCAATTTCATCCATCTGTCATCTTTAAGTTCTCCCACCCCTAAATCCAAGCTGGACACTTGGACTGTCAGAATTTCAGTTGCTGTAAATTTCTGAAGTCAGGGCAGCTTCTTTATACTGACCCATCTCCTAAGGAACTTCCAAATGGCTGTTTAAAAAATCCACATGTGTTACAGAAAATTCTCGGGTGCGTTAGGGCGTTCAGTCAAGGCCAAACTAGGCCATATGAGAAACATGTGATCGCTTGATTGTTTGTTTATTCATTCATTTGTTCGTTCGTTCATTTAAATGAACCTGTACTGTTGGGAAAGGCCTAAGCAGGACTGGAGCCCTCACATGTGCAGAGAAAAATTTAACAGTATGTCTCACCTGTGCTACATTCTTCATCCAAAGCATCCACACCTTAGACTGCTTGTTCACTCCAGAAAGAGAAATGAGAACCAAATAGCAACTTCCTTCTAAGAATAAATAACAGCCGATAGCTATGGGTGGTGGTGGTGGTGGTGGACCTGTGAGGATAGCAGCACAAGGAGAGGATCAGGATCCCTTCTGTATCATGTGCTGCTTCTTCTTGAGGAAGAGATGGGAGGCAATTTAACCCATCATTCGCCTCCACCTTTCCTCACCCTTGAATGGACATTGGCACTGTGAGAATTTCGGTCAAGTCCTAGATTTCTTATGTCATCCCTTAGTTCACATGGTAATTGGAAATACCCCCAACAACAATGACTGGAACCTTTCTGCAACTACCCAAGGACCTGCCCAAGACACTTTGCTGCCCGAGGCAGGGCATCCAATGATACCACACTCAGGGTATAGCTATGGGGGGGGGTAAAATGAGGGTATTGCTCACCCAAATAAGAATTCTGCACCCCACATTAAATTTCCCTTCAGTGCCCAAATTTGTAGCATCATAGAAAGGGAAATGCTGAAAATCATTCACACCCAGAGCTCATCTATTTGCTGTGTTTGCATTCTCTTGGTAACTTTGCCCTGCCGCTTTTCTTTGGATGCCTACACTCAACTCTAAATGCTCAGCTGAAGTTTGAAGTCACAGTCAGCCGTCCCTACTTGCTATGGTTCGAGATCCAAGGCCCCTGCAAAAGCAGAAAAAACACAAATATCACAGTGCGTGTGTGCGTGGAAAGGAGGTTGAGGCGTGTTGAGGAAAGCCGGCATCCAGGGGCCAAACCAGGTCAAGGAAAGCAAAGAGAAAAAAGGGTGGGTTGGCGTGGTGGCCCCATACTTCCTCTCTCTTGCCCGTCTCCTTCCTTAGGTGTGGAGGGGCATTGGGGAAGGTTTCCTGAGAAATCAAGCTGTGAGCCCTCTTTAGCTGGCCAGGCTGTGGCTGGTGGAGAACAAGGATCAGAGGTGGGTTTTTAAAGAGCTGTGCAGCCTGATTGGAGCCACCAAAATGGATGTTTCCCCCCAGCCAAGGAACACCTGAAGTGGAGAGGGACAGGAGTTAGAGAAACTTGCAAATTCCATGAATGTGAAACCCATGAATGCAGAGGGCCAACTGTACCGCAGTGCTACTAATTTGGAGACTGAAGGAAAATATTGAATGAGAGAAGTCAGAATTCTCATGGAGGGCAATGACCTTTTCTAAAAAAAAATTTACATTTAAAAATACAGTACAGTATATCTCAGACATTCAGTCAAAAGAAACATTATACATAGCAATAAAGTTGGAATAAAAAAGAGAGAGAAATGACATTTCAAGCGCAACAATTGTACAATTGACCTGTGGTTTTCTTCTCCTTCTTTTCTTCTCGATTTATCATCTTAGTTAATCATACCTCATTCACCCAGACTTCCCCTCATTGACAGTTAGTTTATTCTATAAACCATATTGTCTGTAACCTGTAATGTTATAGCTTATCAAACCTGAGTGTGTCTGCCAGTACTCAAAAGTCAATATTTGCCATCTTGACATAACCCCAGATATTCTTGAAATACTGTATAACAATATCCCAGTCTTTGACAAATTTTTGAAACTTTTCCCCAGCAATGACCATTTTTTGTCTTCACCATAGCTACACCACACTGCCATTCCCATAAGTCAAAGTGGTACAAAAAGCCAGATGAGTTATTTTAGCGGAAAACAAGCATTTCTTCCCACCTTTACCAGTAGGAATATAACCACAACCAGCTAGCTAATGAAATAACCAGTTTAGTGCCCTTCATAGGATCCTATGTAGGCTTCCTGAGGCATACCCTCTGAGCATCTTGATTTTTCAGGGACAACCCCATTTAATCCTCTGCTGTCCCACTTTCACATGCCTTTACCATGTCCTGGTTTCTCTCTCCTCCTCCCACTTTCCCCCTTTGTCTTTGGTTTATTTGAAACTGCCGCAAACTGAGTTCAAAGTACAAAAGTCGTTTGTACTCAACTCAGGAGGAGGGAGTGGAGGGCATGAGGCAAAGTCTTGCCCTTCCTGAATTCAGTAAATAAATTCTAGGGACCTTTCTGCAGGACGTCGTCAACCTGCATTTGGGACAGCAGAAGGATGTTGTCTGGGTCCCGTCATTCTCCCTTTCCCAGGTGGCGTGATTGCACAGTAAATCACTGATGAGTTTTCCCCATCAGTGACCAGTGATCGCACAGCCCTCCTGCTTCCCTCCTGCACTTACGTGGTGTGCGGAGGGTCAGGAAGTACAATGGCTGTGTTTCTTGCCCCAGAGCAGCCTGGGACAGTGGTCCTCTGCACTGCGGAAGAAAGAGGCAGCACCATTGGGAGACTGGGCTAAGGCTAGTGTTTGACCGAACCTAACGTGCACCTTGATAGTGGTGAGCAAACCCTCTTTCAGGAATGCTTGTCTACCAGTATTTTCAAATCCCCTTCATAATAATATACATATTTTTTAAAAAAATCCTCACAGTCTAAAAATGCTAATGTTGCATTTTCAAATGTCTTAAGACCTTTTCATGTGTCACTTTCAATGAGACTGTTAAAAAAAAAAAAGAGAGGAGGATAACTTTTTCAGGTATTGCAGTCTTTTTTTAAAAAAACATGGCCATATATTTCTAAAAGCTGCTAATTTCTGCTCTGCCCCCCCTTTTACCCTTCTAAATACTCTTTGTGACCCAGCTCACCAGATACAACTCTTATGTTGGCTTACGAACACAAAGTCAGTGCATTCTAGGGTTTTGGTTCATCTTTCAGTGTCATACTTCAAAGCACAGTTACCCAAAAGACCTCTCACCTTAATATTCCTTTTTTTATCTCTACAGCCCACCATTTTCTCTAAAGACAGAAGGTAAAGATTTAAGGTTGCCTCTTCTAAGGTTGCATCAAACAGAAAATGAAAGAGAGATCTCGGTTCTTTATCGTCAACCTTCCTAATACTTTTCTCAGTGCATGAATTGCAAGATAATTCCTCAGTTCCTATTATTTTATTCATTTCAGTTTGTTGGTTTGTTCCTTTTTTCCTGGTAGGGGAATTTAACTATCAGTAAGAGCTAGATCCGATGTGAAGGAGGACCACCAGGGTGATTGCTGTGAGGAGGCACAACACACTAGCCTTTATCTGTAGTTTTTAATTTACCTCATGTGGACCTCCTCTGTGACTACCCCGAGATCTGGTACTCCCTTCCATCCTTCTACTGGCAGGCAAATACTTCCCCCCTGCCAATTCTAGCAGGCTTTTGGGAGCTAACTGTTTTCAAAGAAAGGAATTTCAAAATACTGCTTTTTAAATGTTATGCTGTTATATGCCTTCGAGCTGTTTCTGTGGCAGTGAGGAGGAGGATTCTGACTCCGAGGCAGAGGCTTTCCCAGAGACTGAAGTGTCCCCAGAGGGAGTTAATACACAACAACAACAAGGGCCTGAGCTATGGGAACCAATAGAGGAAGACATAGCTGACACACCTACCTTGCAGCAGAGACACCGTAGAAAGTAGGACTTGTGTCGCGTGGCCCGTTTAAGTAGCAAGCAAGCCCTAATGAGGGAACACCTGTGGTGACAGCAGCCGTAGATAAAAAGGGGCTCCAGCTGGCCTTTCCTCCCAGGGTCAGTGACTGGTTTCTTTGGTCTTGAAAGCCTGTGGATCTGGTTGTCTTGGAACTCTGTTTGGACTTGCCCCTTTGGATTTGTTTGCTTGCTCTTGGCTGCCTTTCTGTTTGGACATTCTCTTGACTCTCATCTTGTGTGTAGGAGCTGTGCTGTTTGTGAGTAACTGCTGCAGACATGACACTGGTCTCCCAGAGTTCTAGTCCAACACTTAAACCACTACATCATGAATGGCTCCATTTTGAGGCAGGAGGTTCAATGATCCTGATTATTTCACTACATTTAATGATAATCTTTTGTACAAATTTATACTGCTTTGGTCAGAATCTTGGTTCCCAGGGGAAAGAATATAAATAAAGTTTTTCTTTCTGTTATTTGTGAAAAGAGAGCCTTCTCTTTCTATGAAGATTTTCCATGTGACATCATATGTACATAGCTGATTTTTTGTTTGTTTGTTTGTTTGTTTATTCTGCCCCAATTGTGTGTTTTAAGAATGCTGGTCTTCCACTCAGCCATAGGCTGCTGTGTATGCCCACTCCCTTCGTCACAAAATTGTTCTCCAAATGAGGCAAACAAAGAACCACCATGAGGTATGGGACAGGGCTACTACACCCCTTTCCTCTTCCATGGTTACAGTACCTAGCTTTATAACACTCAAATGCAACTTGTGACATTTCCACATATAATGTTACATTTCAGAATGGTATCCAGTATTTTTGTGAGACATGGAATATTTTTGTAGCTTGAGGTTTCATTTCTATACAGCAAACCCCAACCTTTTGATGCCCCATTATCTGGTAACTCACTCTTTTGATGCTTCCATATTAAAGACAAGTTCCATTAATTTGACGGGGGTTTCGCTCTTTTATCAGTTATTCTTGGCTACAGAGGCTCACTTGGAACCACTCTCGTGCGCTTGCTGCTTGCAAATTGAGCAGTGGGGAAGGTATCAGATAAGTGGGAAAAGCCTGTATATGTTTGCTGGTATATTTTATAGTGCCTTAGAAAAGAAGCTCAAAATATAGTGGAAGAAAGAGCAACTTAATGTAATTGATAAATACCTTAGGAGGTTCCCTGTTTTTGTATTGTGTGCCTCCAAGTTGTTTCTGACTTGCCACAACCCTAAGGTGAACCGATCATGGCCCTACGTGTCCCAGTTTTCATCTGTGAAATGCTGGAGGGTATGCCAATCCTATTACTACTGCCCTCTCTGAGGACAGTCTTGACTTTTCACTGCTAAGCATTGTTGCACTCCTAACAAAGAAAACCCCATGGCAGATTTATCCTAAGTCAGAGCTGACTTGAAGGCACATAACAAGCACAGTATCAGCCTCTTCCACTCTGGTACCTTCTAGATGTCCTGTACTGTGGCTTCCACCCCCTTAAGGTGGACGTTTGGATCCAAGTAGATAGCGAGGGAACCAGGTTGGAGAAAGCTGAAGCACACCATGATGTTTTGCAACTATTTTTAAACCTGCATCAGGCTTGAGCAGTGGAGCAGCGGCTTTGAATTATTCAGCAAGTTTCTTTTCTCTTTCATGGCTGTCCTCCTCGGCAGCGAGCTTCCATTGTAAAGTAACACAGGGAAAGTTGTGGAGAAAACAAAAGCCGATAAGCTGCCCACCCTCCACCAGGATTGCTTTATTTTTGTTTATTTCTTCAAGCAGTATCCTGAGACCCTTTCAGTTGCCAGCCAGGGGACTGTAGCTCAAGACACTGAATGGTAATTAGCCAGCATGGTCAGTGAAGCACAGTCAAGCTAGGAACCAAATGAAGTGATGGAAGCTGGGCGGCGGGAAGGATTTTGCTGCTTTCTCTATCGCAAAGCTAGTGTGTTGGTTGAAACCCGTCAAGAGGAACAGCCAAGAATTCTTTTTAGCATTCAGACCATTCAGTAAACATTATTAGGCCTCAAGGGTAATTTAAAGCCACATCTGTTAGAACCATATGTGGGGTATATATACTTTTTGTTTCCAAAAAAAAAAATATTCTGAGTTATTCAGCTTTATGGAGTTATCTTCACTGGGACACCTCCCCCCTCCCTCATATATATGTGATGTAATTCTTCACTAAGTTTCTCCTCAAAGGAAGCAATGAGTAATTTTACCATTTTCTTTCTGCTGCAAGAAGGTCTCTGAAAAGCCCACGGTTTTTGAAGACTGTTCATCATTCCGGACTGACTCTGCACAAAATTGACACTTGATTGTTTTGCATGGAAAATAGCATTTTTTGAAAAAATAGGAAACATTTTTTGCACAGAAAATAATATTTCTGCCTAGAAATACTATGTTTTGTACAGACAGTGCTCTCTCCTGTGCAGAAAAAATTGTTTTCTATGCAAAACAGCCACATGTGAATTTTGGGCACAAAAAGTCCTGAACGGCAAAGATTGTAATCAGTGCAGGATTCTTCTCGTCAGGGATTTTTGACACTGAAAAGAGCATGCTTTTTAACCCTTTTATGAGTATTTTTGAATATCCTTTCCATCCTTGAGAGAGAGAGAGAGAGAGAGAGAGAGAGAAACACACAAGAATTAGATGTGTAGATGTATATTTATATTAAAAGACTGGGAGACTTAAAATGGTTAACAAAAAACAAAGAAAGAAAATGAATTGAATTCTTATCTGTTCCTTTCCTTAATTAATGGCATGGGCTTTAAATGGATCTGTGAATGCACTATTGCAAGAGACTGAAATGTTGTCCGCTGCCCTGTGGGTTAGAAAGCTTTTTATTAACATTTCTTTATTTGGTGTTCTTTGTCTTGATTCATAGAATTCTGATAGATTTCATGGTGGCAAGCAAACCCCTGCAGCAAGATCACAAACTCCTGTCTCTAATCTAAAACACATTTACTAGAGAGTAAGGCTCAACGTAGATCCAGGATGGTGCAGTGGTCTGAGCATTGAACTATGACTCTAGAGACCGGGGTTGCTTCCCCGCTCAGCCATGGAAACCCACTAGATGACCTCAGGCAAGTCACACTCTCTCAGAAAATTAGGTGATAGGGTAGTCTTAGGGTCTCCATAAATCAGAAACAATTTGAAGACATATAACAGCAACAAGCCCCAGTGAGTATAGTGGGAACCAACTGGCATAGGCTTCCACTGCATGTAAGACTCATAGATTTCAGCCACTTGGGGGGTGGGTAGAACCATAGCTTAGAAAAAAGTATGGGCCGCACAAGTTGGGGAATTCTGGGAGCAATAACCTGCAAAGTAACTTTTCCAAACTCTGAGTAGAATCATTGTAATATAGTGTCCCACCAGTATGTGTGTGTATGAGTGGGGTAATATACTGTGGGGAAACATGAGAGAGAGCCTTCTTTGCTGTGGCACCTGGTTGGAATCATAGAGTTGGAAGAGACCCCAGGAGCCATCCAGCCCAACCCCCTGCCATGCAGGAACCCACATCAAAGCATTCCCAACAGATGGCCATCCAGCCTTTCCTTAAAAACCTCCAAAGAAGGATACTCCACCACACTCCATGGAGGCAGCATATTCCACTTCCGGACAGCTCTGACCATCAGGAAGTTCTTCCTGAAGTTCAGGTGGAATCTCCCTTCTTGCAGCTTGAATCTGTTGTCCTAGTCTCTGGAGCAGCAGAAAACAAGCCCGCTCTCTCCCTGACATGACATCTCTTCAAATATTTAAAGATGGCTATCATGTCCCCTCTTAACCTTCTCTTCTGCAGACTAAACATCCCCAGCTTCCAGACCCTTCACCCATGAGGCATGGAGCAGGGCTGGTACACCTTTTTCCTTTTCCCTGGTTACAGTCCCCAGCTTCCTAACACTCTGACATTTCCACATGGAGTGTTACATTTCAGAGTCATATGCAGTATTTTTGTGCAACATGGAATATTTTTCTAGCTTGAGGGCTCATTTCTATTCAAGAAGCCCCCATCTTTTTATGCCCCTGTATCTGATGACTCACTCTTTTGATGCTTCCAAATTAAAGACAAGTTGCATTAATTTGATAGGGGTTCTGCTTTTTCATCAGTTCTTCTTGCCTACGAAGGTTTGCTTGGAACTGCTTGTACATGCGCACTGCTTGCAAAGCCAGCTGAGAGAGGGAAAAGACGGGCTAAGGTGGCTGAGAGACTTTGCAAGCAGCATACACACAGTCGGTAACAAATGGACGTCTGTTAAGTCCTTCATGCTCCCTACAGTACAGTACAGGAGATTTGCTCTTCAACCAGTTCTGTTTTCTGACAGTACTCCATTCCTTAACTTGTCATATAAGTGGGAAGCCTTCAGATAGGTAGATAGATAGACACATACATATATATACACACACTCTTACCAGTGTTTTTGTATGTTTTAAATCTGTACCGATTTTAATAATTTGTAAGCTGCTTTGAATCCTACTTTAGCAGGAAAAGGCAGGATAAAAATAAAGTACGAAGAATAGTTTGTTTTGCATTTTACTTATGAAGTATCCTACCTTGCACTTTCCAAACTGATTGGGGAACATTGTGCATAATATAAAGATGTGGATATGTGGAGATACAGATATAGGTGAGAGAATAAGCAAAAAACCATTTCCTTAAATTTGGAAAATCTGCTTGCAAAAATGTATATAATACAGGAAACTGTACAAAAATATATGACAAATTTCCATGTGCAAGAAACTTAATTTTTACATGACCTGAAAGCAAGAGAGAAAGAATTTGGGTTGGAAAAATATAAATGTTCTGGAAAATGAAATCGTCAGATTTGCCTACTTTTCTTGCTGGCATACCTGGAAAGAATCCCAGGAAAGCACTGATGGTGAAGTGATGTGAATGTACACTCTCTACCGGTACTTCTGGGATGCCCCATTCACATAGACACACCTTCACTTCATGCTACAATCACAAGAAACGGCCTCTGATCACCAGCATCTTGAAGTGAAAGGAGTTGTTAGCAGTTGTTAATAGCCCCCAAATCTTCTCAGATTAATTCCACATATGCAAACATCAGACCACAGCGTGATCATAGCACTAATTAAATTTTGGGTTAGTGAACATTTTCCAGGCTCAAAATATCTCCACCTGCTACAGCCATTGAGGAACATGTGTAAATCTTTGAAAATGAGGTTGTTGGCTTTGGGTTTTTTCTTCTTTGGTTTTGTTTTCTAAGTGCTTTGGCTCAGACGTTTTATTGCATATGAAGTTTTTATTAGTAGCAGTATAATAAAGATGTGGCTTGCATATAAATGGGACCATGTTTTCCTGATTAAGCAAGTGCCCTTGTTAATTCACTGACATCATCGGCTCGCCATCCATTTCTATTTCCGCTCTCTGTTAAAGAACTTGAATGGAAAGGTAATGTGGAGATTGTGGTCAGAATACAATGTCAAGAAGCTGTCTTGAATCCAGACAAGATCATAGGTAGAACCTAGGCAGACACCTGGGGCTCTTTCACACTATCCAGCTATATCACTTTGATATCACTTTAACTGCCATGTCTTCATCCTCTGGAGTCCTGGGATTTGTTGTGTTGCGAAGCAATTAGAACTCTGTGCCAAACAGCTACAACTTCCAAGATTTCACAAGATGCAGTTATAGCAGTCAAAGTGCTGTAACTGGATAGTGTGAAAGACAGCATGGTATAAGGTGGAGACAGAATCTCAAGAAATATGGCAGCATACAGTTTGTGGCAGTAATGTATTTAAGTCTTTTGGTCCAAGTCTCAAGTCCTTGCAAGACAATTTTCCAATCTTAAGTCTGGGAGCCAGTTTCTGAAGAGGGAATAGAATTCTTCTCACTGCCCGTTACTGAAGCTTCAAAAGTTTTAGAAGGAAGGATCCTTCCCTGCGCTCTGAGGGTGAGTCTTGCCTTCTGCTGTTAGGAAAAGTGTTAGAGAACTCCTCCAATATATATATCAGGGACAGGTTGCTGAGCAGACCTTAATCCTGCCTCAAGCCCATTGCCTAACATGTTTGCTGTTCCCCTCCAAGAAATGGCCCAAGCATTGGCCTTGAGACAGTTTGTCACAGATGTGACCACTGGGGCAAAAAGTGGTAGAAGCATTATTCAAAGTTGTAAGGTTTCTGGATGAATGTGTTATGTTACTGAACCAAGGGCAGCAAGTCAGTCACTGAAAATGTATAAGTCACAAGTTGAGCCAGTGCATCATTTATTGCCGAGTCGAGTCCGAGTTGAGCCACTGAAGTGATCTGAGTCCGACTTGTGTCCGATTCACTTGACTCAAGTCTACATCACTGGTACGTGGTGCCTGGGTAGGTCACTGTATAAGTGAGCAAGCTTTTGGTGGCATTCCGTGGAATCTGGCCATTTACTACTGACACTTGTTGTTTCCTTGCTCCTCACTCTCTAATCATGTGACTTACTTGACAGCATATAGTCTGAAGTTAACAAATTATGGCTGCCCTCTGTATAGCAAAGTATACATTATGTCAAGTCCCACCATGGCAGCTCAGTACTACATGCATTTCTGAAACAAATGTTTGAGTTCCGTTCAAGAAAACAGAAGAAATATAAGGTGTTTAAATAAGTAAAATAAACCAAGCAGATACTATCTGATGAAATTAATGGAGGCTTTATGTAGGTTGATGTGTTTACATAATTGGAACCTGGTTAAGAGGCTGCCTTGCTGAGCGAGGTGATTTCCAGAGCTTGGAAAAGAGACATGACATGCTGGATGGCAAATTGAGGCAGTTGTAGTTCAAAAAAAGTAACTTTTCCAAGCTGTGGCTCTTTGCTTGCTTTCGTTGATTCCGCTGAGCTGTCAAAACAAGCATTCTGCTGCAGTGAGATTGGAGCTTTGTCTTCCTATTTCTCCATGCCTTTTGAATTTGGGCTAATCCATGACAAATAGAGTTGCCAGATCTCAGAGCCTGGGCCTGACTCTCAAGGCCTGGCCCCCTTCTCCAATTCATAGGCAAGGGGAAGAAATCTCAGGGAGAGAGAACAGCCTTGAAAAGTATGCATATATGTGTTTTCCTTATTTGTTATATTTGGTGTTTTTTTAATTTAAATGGCACACCCTGAGCAACTGTGGTTGATGCTCAATTATCATGTTTACTGGGGCTACTCTTTGTCACACCAACCTTATAACATCACTTTAGCTGTATTGTTATCACAAGAGTGATATTACAAAATGTAAATACAATTATAGTTTGTTGCTATTTTAAACTTTTTAATATAAGCATGGTCGAGAGCATCTGGGTAAGAATTAAGGGAGCGAGAAACAATAGGGATATTCTGGTGGGGGTTTACTACAGACCTCCAACCCAGACTGAGGACCTTGATGATGCCTTCCTCAACCAAATGACCGCACATTCAAAAAGGAGAGATACAGTAATAATAGGAGATTTCAATTACCCGGATATATGTTGGCAGTCAAACTCTGCCAAGACAGCAAGGTCCAGCAAGTTTCTTGCTTGTCTTGCGTACAATTTCATGGTCCAGAAGGTGGAAGAGGCCACAAGGGGATCAAATATTCTAGATCTGATCCTGACCAACAGGGATGACCTTGTTAATGAGGTAGAAGTGGTTGGATCTTTAGGGGGGAGTGACCATGCTCTATTGGAATTTGGCCTTCAGTGGGAAGGAGAAGATAAGCATAGCCAGACGCTCGCCTTAGATTTTAAAAAAGCGGACTTCTGTAAACTTAGGGAGCTGCTGCCTGGAATTCCGTGGTCAAGAATAGTGAAAGGGAGAGGAGTTCAGGAGGCATGGGAGTTCCTTAAAAGGGAGATACTGAAGGCACAGTCTAAAACTGTGCCAATAAGGAGGAAAAGTGGAAGGCATCTGAAGAAACCAGAATGGTTGACTAAAGAACTCTCAGTTGAGCTAAGTGTTAAGAGAAACGTGTACAGGAAATGGAAGAGGGGGGAAACCACCAAAGAAGAATTTAAGCAAGTAGCTAGGAGATGTAGGGAGGAGGTCAGAAAGCACAGAACGAACTTAGGCTGGCCAGAGACATCAAAAACAATAAAAAGGGCTTTTTTAAATATGTCCGTAGCAAAAGGAAAAAGAAGGAGACGATAGGGTCGCTGCGCAGAGAAGATGGCAAATTACTAACAGGGGGAAGAGAAAAGGCAGAACTACTTAACACCTTCTTTGCCTCAGTTTTTTCGCAGAAGGATATAAGCACTCAACCTGGCGGTCAGGGAGCAGGGGAGGAAGCAGGGGAAATGAGGCACATAATAGGTAGAGAGGTGGTACAGGAATACCTGGCCACACTGGATGAATTCAGGTCTCCAGGGCCAGATGAATTGCATCCTAGGATATTAAAAGAACTGGCAGAGGTCATTTCGGAACCGCTTGCTATAATCTTTGAGAAATCTTGGAGGACAGGAGAAGTTCCAGCAGACTGGAAGAGGGCAAATGTTGTCCCCATCTTCAAGAAGGGAAAAAAAGAGGACCCAAATAATTATCGCCCAGTCAGCCTGACGTCAGTACCCGTAAAGATTCTGGGGCAGATCATTAAGCAGTCAGTTTCTAATCACTTAGAAAGCAACGTGGTAATCACGAGAAGTCAACGTGGATTTCTCAAAAATACGTCATGCCAGACTAATCTTATCTCTTTTTATGATAGAGTTACTAGCTTGATAGATGAAGGGAATGCTGTGGATGTAGCATTTCTCAATTTCAGTAAGGCCTTTGACAAAGTTCCACATGACATTCTTGCAAAGAAGCTAGTAAAATGCGGGCTGGACAGGGCTACTGTTAGTTGGATTTGTAATTGGTTGACCGACGGAACCTAAAGGGTGATCACGAATGGTTGCTTTTCATCCTGGAGAGAAGTGACTAGCGGGGTGCCACAGGGTTCTGTCCTGGGCCCAGTGCTGTTCAATATCTTCATCAACGACTTGGATGAAGGAATAGAGGGCATGCTCATCAAATTTGCAGATGACACCAAATTGGGAGGGGTTGCTAATACGCCAGAGGACAGGATCAAAATTCAAAATGACCTGGACAGATTGGAGAGCTGGGCCAAGGCTAACAAAATGAAATTCAACAGAGAGAAGTGTAAGGTCCCACACTTAGGTAGAAAAAATGGAATGCAGAAATATAGGATGGGGGACACGTGGCTGGATAGCAGTACGTGTGAAAGGGATCTAGGAGTCTTAATAGACCACAAGCTGAACATGAGTCAGCAGCATGATGCGGCAGCCAAGAAAGCCAACGCAATTCTCAGCTGCATCAATAGGAGTATGGTGTCTAGATTGAGGGAGGTACTGGTACCACTCTACTCTGCTTTGGTTAGACCTCATCTTGAATACTGTGTCCAGTTCTGGGCACCCCAATTCAAGAAGGACATGGTCAGGCTGGAGCAGATCCAGAGGAGAGCGACCAAAATGGTGAGAGGCCTGGAAGACATGCCCTATGAGGATAGACTTAGAGAGCTGGGTATGTTTAGTCTGCAGAAGAGAAGGTTAAGAGGGGACATGATAGCCATGTTTAAATATTTGAAGGGATGCCATGTAGAGGAAGGAGAGGGCTTGTTTTCTGCCGCTCCAGAGACCAGGACAAGGAGCAATGGATTCAAGCTGCAGGAAAGGAGATTCCACCTGAACCTCAGGAAGAACTTCCTGACCGTCAGGGCTGTCCGGCAGTGGAATATGCTGCCTTGGAGTGTGGTGGAGTCTCCTTCCTTGGAGGTTTTTAAGCAGAGGCTGGATGGCCATCTGTCGGGAGTGCTTTGAGGGTGTTCCTGCATGGCAGGGGGTTGGACTGGATGGCCCGTGTGGTCTCTTCCAACTCTACATTTCTATGATTCTATGATTCTATGGTTTCTTTCATAGATTTAATAGATTTCTTAAGAGTTAATGAATGGCTGATAGAATTAATCAATGATACTTTGTATTGACTAACAATGTTGGTATATAATGTGAAATAGAAATTTAAGAAATTTAGAACTCAAAATAGTTTAATTTTAGATATTGGACAATCGTAGAAGCTGTTTGCAACAAGAGTGGGAACCATTTTTAATTAGCTGTAGTTTTTCCATTTTGTTTAGTTAGTTTAGTTTAGTTTTGTTAGTTTCTGTTTTAATTTGTATCATAGAATCATCGAAGCATTGGAAGAGATCCCAGGGGCCATCCAGTCCAACCCCCTGCCATGCAGGAACACACATCAAAGCATTCCCAAGAGATGGCCATCCAGCCACTGCTTAAAAGCTCCAAAGAAGGAGACTTCACCACACTCTAAGGCAGCATATTCCACTGCCAGACAGCTCTGACCAACAGGAAGTTCTTCCTGAGGTTCAGGTGGAATCTCCTTTCCTGCAGTTTGAATCCGTTGCTCCTTATCCTAGTCTCTGGAGCAGCAGAAAACAAGCCCGCTCCCTCCTCAACATGACATCCCTTCAAATATTTAAACATGGCTATCATGTCCCCTCTCAACCTTCTCTTCGGCAGAATAAACATACCCAGCTCCTTAAACCACTCCTCATAAAGCATGGCTTCCAGATCCTTCACCATTTTGGTCACCCTCCTCTGGACATGCTCCAGCTTGTCGACATCCTTCTTGAATTGAGGTGCTCAGAACTGGACACAGTATTCCAAATGAGGTCTAACCAAAGCAGAATAGAGTAGTACCATTACCTCACTTGATCTAGACACCATACTCCTGTTGATGCAACCAACAGGATGAAAAGCAGCCATTGGTGACTACCCTTTGGGTTTGTTCAGTCAACCAATTTCAAATCCAATATTGTGTTTAATTACTTTAATACTATGTGTATAATTACTTTAATACTGTGTGTAATTTTTAGTGCAGTTATGCTTTTTTTTTTTTTTTGATGTATTGTTTTGGCTGGTGTTTGTGTTTTTGTGTCTATGTTTAACTGTTTTTTTTAAAAAAAAACTCAATTAAAAAAAAACCTTCTAACATCACCAGCCTCCCCCCCCCCCCATGACATCCAAAGTTTTTTATTCTGGAATAGTAGGGCCTGGGGTAGTCTTGACCTGGCAACTTTCGTCACAAAGTTCACTTCATTCACTTGCCAAAGGAAGATGCCCAGCAAGCAGTTCCGTTGAGGACAATACATTTGTTTACTGCTCAGGACAATAAATAATCTGTCCCTTTAGTAATCTTAGTCTGAATTTATTGTCTGTGTGTCTCTGTGTGTGTTATTGTTTCCTCATCTCAAAGCCTGGCCCTGAGTCGCAGGGCCTGGACATTCCTCTCTAGTCCTCAGGGGGTGAAGTGGGGAGGAATCTCAGTGTGAAAGCAACACCTTGAAAAGTGCGTTATCCATTTCCCCTCATTTATTAGGCTAATTTTATTTTAATCTGAATTGCATACTCTGCACAACTGTGACTGATGGTTAACATACCATGCTTAATGACATCATCAGAGCTTGCCCCCATGACATCACAAGAGGTCATCCTAACTTTTTACCCTGAAATCTCAAAGCCCGGTCTTGTCCTAACTTGGCAAGCCTAGCGTGTGTATAATCTTGTATCTCGTCAGCACTCATTTGACTATATAGCCAATATTCCTCTTCAGTTTTTCGTAAACTGAAATGCCTAATTATCCAAATGTTTTGGTTACCCCATGGGCCATTTGAAGAAATGAGGTTGAACTTGACTTGTGTTGAGGGAGTCTTTGAGAAGCAGGTTTATTAGGGGCTGCAGGAAAAGCGCTCAGGTAAACTGTGCTGCTGTGTGTGTGTAGTCCGTCCCCCTTCTCTAACAGAGATACCCTTCAGAATGTAATTTTTCCATCCTCTGTTTCTTGTCCTTGTGTGATCCTCTGACACTTGATGGATGGATAGGATAATTGGTGATTACTTCATGCATCCCAGGCAGGAGCAGTTACCAAACATAATTAAACTTCTGATTTTATGTTCTCTCTCCTTTTAATAAGGTTCTTTGCCAAATGTAAGGGGCCAGCCAGTTTCTAATTTTGTTTCCGATTACAATAGCAGGAACTATTTTGGATGGCATTGCATCACTGTGGTGCAGCTTCCGTCTATCTCTATCTAAATCAGTTTCACCATGTTTCCATGATAGCAAGAGGTAATATTGTATATGTCCGCCGAGAGCTTGGGGATGTGTTTTTCTTTAAAACAAAAACAAAAAAACGCATACACACGTATGTACAGTAGCCCCTCCACGTTTGTGAGGGTTGGGGACACAGACCCCTTGCACAAGTGGAAAAAACACAAATAACTCATCTCCTGATTCCCCTTCAGAGTTCCCACCACCACTTCCATTCCTTTGCCTCTGGCCCTGGTGGTCCAGGGTGGGGAAGGAAAAAAAATCAAGTAAAGGGCTTATCAGTACCTTTGCCTCAGAGAAGAGTTATTGCATTCTAGTTACTTCCGGCAGCTATCTTGAGAAAGGAGGGGTGGGAGCAAAGAGAGCATCTGACCAATCAGCAGCCATTACACAGCAGAATTTGCAGTCACATGTCAGAGAGGACACACCTCCAAAAGTGGAAGGGGATTTGTTCACCCAAAAGTTAAAACACATCCATTTTAAACACAAACCTTGCAAGCCTGGGGTTAGGAATGCAGGGAAATGGGAGGAGGAAAATGGGGAGGGAGGCAAGCACGTGCCTCATGAATAATGAAATTCACAAAGGTCAAACCCACGAATGTGGAGGGAGGACTGTGTACATGCATGCACACACATGAATACACTAAGCTTCTCAGAAAGCCAAGGTATCTAATCTGATTTTTTTTTCCTCTATTTTGTTATTCTTACAACAACCCTGTGGGGTAAGTTAGCTTAAAAGATGACAAATGGTCCAGTGTCCTTGTATTCTTAGCTGTGAGAGATTTGAACCCAGGCTTCTCAGATTTAAAATCAGGCTGTTCATCACAGCACCATGCAGTGAAAAACTAGCAACAGAAGCTTCATCACATGCCTTATACATAAACTGACTCTGGTTGCTTAGATGCATTATGTTGAATGGGATTTCATAGACTCATAGAATCTTACCTAAGCCATTTCCTCACTAGACTGTTATAGCGCTATGATTCCACTTTCAACATCCTATGGAATCCTGGGGTTTGCAGTTTCGGGAGGGGCCAGCCGGCCCCTCCCGAAACTGCAAACCCCAGGATTCCATAGGATGTTGAAAGTGGAATCATAGCGCTATAACAGTCTAGTGCGGAAATGGCCCTAGACTTGTAAGGGGACACAAGGGCCATCTAGTCCAGTCCTCTGCCCTGCAGAAATGCACAACTGAAGCAATCCCGCCAGATGCCTATCTCCTGTTAAACAACTCTTAACATAAAAAAGCTCTTCCTAATGGTAAGTGGAATCTCTTTAATCTGAATCCATTGGTTCATGTTTTAATCTCAGGAGCAGCAAAAAAACCAGATTGCTCCATTTCCTACATAACATCCCTTGAGGTATTTAAAGGTAGCTAGCATATCACACACTCTCAGCCTCAGAGGAAGGCAAGGGCAACCCCCCCTCTGAATAAATTCTGCCAAGAACACTCTGTGACAGGTCTGCCTTGGTGCTGCCGTAAGTCTGAAATGGCTTGAAGGCACACAGCTCTAATACAAAAACAGTTTAAAATACATTTAAAATATAATTAAAAACAAAACAGGACCGCATCAGCATCAACACTATTTCTCTATATAATTTAAAAATCATTTCTTTGTTTTGTAAAAACGGAATTAGTATTTAATTTTTTGTATAAGGAGGACAGATTTAAAGATAGTAATTTAGTTAGAAGGGGATGGAATTTAGAATAGAACTTGCAGCTTGAAAAAATTTGGAAGAAACCTTTTTTGTCTTTTTTTTTTTTTTTTTGGCAACTTTTTGTTCTTGTCTTTGTTTTTGTCTTTGTCCTACATTGCCTCTTAATCTTGGGTGGATTTTTTTCCCTTTTTTCCCTTTCTTTTTTTCCATTTTCTTTCTTACTATCTCTAATGACTGCATTATTGTCTGTATTATGCATATGGGCTGTAATACAGAATATATGTGTTTATTATGTTTTATTAAATTAATAAATATTTTTAAAAAATTAAAAACAGATCAACTCCCTGCCTAAATAAGGAGGTCTTAGCCTGCTGGCAAAATGAAAGCATGGAGGGGACCAACCAGATCTCAGCTGCCACTGGGAAGGATCTCTCCCATGTTCTCTCCAAACAAGCACATAATGGTGGTGGGACTGAGAGGAGGCCCTCCTCTGGGGATCTTAGAATTCAAGCCATCTCACACCAGGATATATGATCTTTTAATAGTCTGGACCCAAGCCTGCTACATATGTTAGCTTTCCTCAAGGTGGAGCTCTCCAGGTATGTTAAATTACAGTCCCCATCATCCCCAGATTGCATGGCCATTGGTTGGCAATTGTGAGAGTTATAATCCAACAAGTTGGCAGGCCCCAAGTTGAAGGAAAACTGTCTTATCAGCTGAGTCTGTACTTTTCTGCCTTGTCTCCACTGTTACTTAAACTGAAACACAAACCTTTGAGATGCCATTCCTGGAAAATGCTGTTTTCAAAGCAGAGCTCTCCCTTTCCCCTCTTGATAATGACAGAGTTTTCCAAATGGATTGGAGAAAAGATGCCGTGATGCAGTCATTTCTTCCGTCCTAGGCAGCCACTTCCCAGCAGAGTAAACAATATTAGATGAGATGGACAAACGATCTGACCTCGTGTGGTGCGGCTTTTTCTGTTCTTCTGCCAATCTATAGTCTGCCTTTTCTGTGAGTCATTGGTAAAGCCTATCCTACTGTTTAAAAATGAGCTCATAGGCACAATTTGAGCTTATAAGCATAAGTGGGCCTCCCAGTCATTTGGTTTTCCTTTTGCTAACTGCTGTGGCCTCCAACGGGGGGGGGGGGGGACAGCAGCCAACAACAGCTCTGTTGTACCTTGGCTCTCATAGAGTCATGTAGTTATAGGTGCTTTCCACACCTTACCTTTTTCCAGCTCTGGGGTGCGGGGATGAGAGGCTCTCGCGGCCGGGGTCCTTCGGCTCCGCACAAGCTGCCTGCTCATGCGAGAGCCCCGCGTTTTTCTTCTGCAGTGCAGTCTGGGACTTTCCCAGACTGCACTGGGGCAGGAAGTGCGACCCCGGAGGCTCTGCACACCAGGTAAGTGCATGGGGGGACCGGGAGCAATGCGCAATCGCACACCATTTTTGGCTTCTAGCCAAAAATGAAAAGGTGCTGCCAGCCCCTGGAACATCGCGCAATTGTGAGTGCATCATGCAGATTGCTCCTCACAATCGTGCGATGCTCCAGGCACCCTTTAGCATGGAAAATGCCATGCAGAAAGGGCCATAGAATCATAGAGTTGGAAGAGACCGCAGGGTCATCCAGTCCAACCCCCTGCTATGCAGGAACCCACATCAGAGCACTCTCAACAGATGGCCATCCAGCCTCTGCTTAAAAACCTCCAAAGAAAGAGACTCCACCACTTTCCCAGGCAGCATATTCCACTGCTGAACAGCTCTGACCATCAGGCAGTTCTTCCTGAGGTTTAAGTGGAATCTCCTTTCCTGCAGTTTGAATCCAGTGCTCCTTATCCTAGTCTCTGGAGCAGCAGAAAACAAGCCGGCTCCCTCCTCAACATGACAACCCCTCAAATATTTAAATATGGCTGTCATGTCTCCTCTTAACCTTCTCTTCTGCAGACTAAACATACCCAGCTCCCTAAACCGCTCCTCGTAGGCCATGGCTTCCAGACCCTTCACCATTTTGGTTGCCCTCCTCTGGACACGCTCCAGCTTGTCAATGTCCTTTTCAAAATGAGGTGCCCAGAACTGGACACAGTATTCCAGATGAGGTATAACCAAAGTAGAAGAGAGTGGTAAGCAGCTGGTGAGAAGACCTTCTTCCATACCAGCCTCCACTGCTGTGGCCTCTAAGGGAGAGGACAATAGCTTGGCACAGATCCATTGTGCCTTGTGTTTCCTCTCTTTTTAGGTTATAAGCCTGAGGGCAGGGACTGAGAAATTAACAGTTTGTAAACCACTCATTACCCCAAAACATGGATGACTCAAGGGTCCATCTGTGACACCAGTGCCTGGAGAATATTAGCTCAGTAGGTGGAGAATATTAGCTGAGTAATGAGGCCTGTGAGAGGGGAGTAACCTTATGAGATCTTTTACACCTATGTATACTGGTACTAGTGCAAAAGTAAGTTTGTTTGTTTTACTAGGGGAACTGCAATTGCCCACACAAAGTCTGAGCAGTCTCACACTCACGCAAGGCTGTCTGAAGGAAAAGGGAGGAAAGTTTTGGATAGCAAGAGTTTAGGGCGTAGTGGGTGATATTTACCACTCCAGAGAGAAGCGAAGAAGCAATTGTGGCTTGGACTAGAAGTCCAAGGGTAGTACAAATCAGGAATCTGAGTGACAGAGTGATGATTTGTACTCCAAAAGTACTATGAATTATTTGGAAAAAAGCCAGGGTTTAAATACTCTTTTTCTTCCCTGAAGGGGAAGGTGTTAATGGCTTTCTGGCAGAGTAAACAGCAGGGCCTGCAAAGTGGACAGTGGGGTGCAGAAATAGCTAATGATCTTAGCACTAAGTGACAAAAGACCGATCAGAATCATGATAGCTCCTTAAATGCTAGACAGGTGAGGGGATGAAGGAGAGTTTTCTGTTGGACAAAGGGGGAAGGTTAAAGACAATCAGTCTTTCTGTGGAAGTAGTTTCAGCCATTGTTTTTAAAGACTGAGTCAGTGAGGGACATCTGCAAATCTATTGTCAGGGAGTTCCCCTCGCTGTGATCTAGCCGTGCCCTGATGTCTTCCTAACCTAAGCCCTTTCCGCACCTTACCTTTTTCTGGCACTGGGATGTGGGGATTGCGTGAGCAGCCTCCAGCAAGAGGCTCTCGCGTCCTTACTGCTTCAGCTTCGCATGAGCTGCCTGCTCGCGTGAGAGCCCCGCCTCTTCCTTCCACAATGCAGCCTGGGAGTTTCCCAGGCTGCACTGGGGCAGGAAGCACAACCGGCGCAGCTCCGGAGGCTCCGCATGCCAGGTAAGTGCGCGCGGGGACCGGGAGCAATGCACGATCGCACACCACTTGCAGCTTCCAGCCAAAAATGAAAAGGTGCACGATTGGCCCTGGAGGATAGCGCGATTGTGAGTGCGTCGTGCAGATCGCTCCTCACAATCACGTAACGCTCCAGGCCGCCTTTCGCATGGCAAATGCTGTGCGGAAAGGACCCTAGTTTTGCAATACAAACTTCCTCCTTGCCAGCCAGGTCGCAGTCATAGCAAGATATAATTTATATTTTATGCCAATTGAATATATGTTTTGCCAATTAAACCACATCCTAGAGGAGGGGTGTACAGCCTGCTAACACTCTGGAAGTCTTTTGGGCTGAAGGCTTTAAATGCTTTAAAAAAACAGACAAATGAATAGACTTGCCCTCGTGTCCAATATCAGTACTTGAATGAAGTAATTGCACGAATAGGCCCTTAGTTTCCTCTCCCTCTGATCTCATATTCTGACCCTTTAGGATCTGATAGGAATGTAAATTTTTGTAAATTTCATTATCGCAGGCAAGAGGGAATAATTTTTTCAATTTTTAACTTCACTGTGAGGAAGCAGTCAAAACCGCACAATTTGCAAAGACAATTGATACTTTGAGACTGATTCTGTGCCAAAGAAAGGATGGGGGTTTGTTTATGGAGATCCTCCTGGGGACCACATGGGCTTAGAGAAATTCCTCCCAAAAAAAGCAATATCTGGAAGTAGCCAGAGGTCCATTTCTGGTTTTGGAAAAAAAATGTTTTTTAAAACATGTTAAGAACACAATGCCACATGTTGAAAAAGGTGAACGGCTACCCTTAGAGGTTCCCAAGAGAGGAAATTCATCTTTTTGTGCTAGGAGGCAGCTCATGGGAATTAGGGTGATCATGGAGTGAAAAAAACAGCCAAGGGAAGTCACACATGGTGTCTAGACAAAAGCAGGAAAACTCCTTTCAGCTGGAGAGCCAAATTCAATCTTAGAAAATTTCTTGCGGACTGCATTCCCCTGGTGAGTGGGGCCCAAAGCAAAGGGCAGGAACAAAATGCCAGGATATTTTCTCTTCTCTTCAAATGTTACAAAAATTTATACAAAACCTGAGAAGCCATCAAATGATGATGTCATGAAAAGGGGGCATGGCTGCCTGGGGAATCTCAGGTGACCATTTTATGCTTGACAAAAACTACAGTTGGCCTCAAGGCCCAGGATTCTCCCTCCATCTTCCCCAGGCCACTGAATGAGCATGGGAAAGGTTGTCCACCTCAGTCAAAAACATAATCATAGATTAGCTGAGATTGTGCACCACACTGATGGATCATGCCTAAATAAATGGAAGTTCCACCAGGCATAGTTACATCTTGTTTTCTTTCCCTGCACTCTTAACCTACATGTCTAAAAGCTGGTTGTCCCACTCCCAGGTCAATCTGTGCCTGTTGGAGCACAGGGAGCAGCCAGGTAGCCAGACTGCTTTGTGTTGCCCTCTTGGAGCTCTGGAGTACTACTGGGAGGTCCTGGAGATTGCTTGTATCTTTTTGCAGGTGGCTTCACGAGTGAGGGTGCCTGCTTGGCTGGCTGCCCCTTGTCCTTTTCCATCCTCCCCTGTCTGCTACATGGCCGTGGAGAGGAGATCTTAGCTAGAAAAACAAGGAAGTGGCTTAGTGAGAGAGTTGTAGTGGATGGAGAAGAATGACGAAGATGATCAAAAATCTGGAAACCAAGCCTTATGATGAATGATTTAGGAAGCTAAATATGCTTAGCTTGGAGAAGAGAAGACTGAGGGGTGGCATCTTTTACTATCTGAAGTGATGTCATATAGAAGATGGAGTAAGCTTGTCTTCTGCTGCTCCAGATGTTACTTATGCAGTTTCTACATGAAGATATACAGATAGGCATACACTGTATAGACAAACAAACTAAAATTCATACAAAAACAGAGACTATAAGCCTCAGGAAGAGTTGCTTCACCCACATGAAATTGGGAAGTCAGGAGGTGAGCCAGGAAAGATGAGAACCACCTGAGTGCCTTATATGTGCCATTGTTTCCGTACGTTCATTCACCTTGGTGTCATTTATTTGGGATCTGTCTGAAAGATTAAAACAAGACAACCCATCAAAATCGTGGTTATGCTTTAGCAGGAGGTGCTCTGCTCTGCAGAGTAGCTTCCTGCAGCTCATGCATGTCTAGGGCCATTTCCGCACTAGTCTGTTATAGCGCTATTATTCCACTTGCAACCTCCTATGGAATCCTGGGGTTTGAAGTTTCAGGAGGAGCTGGCTGGCCCCTCCCTAAACTGCAAACCCCAGGATTCCATAGGAGGTTGCAAGTGGAATAATAGCGCTATAACAGACTAGTGCGGAAATGGCCTAGGTTAAGGTCGGCTGTGTCCTGTGAGGTTGCGTTTATGTTTTTAGCTGCAGCAGATGCCAAATGATCTAGTATGTCAGTATTCACAGCTAGAGCAGGAACTTCCACCAGGAAAATGGCTAGGGCCACTGCCTTGGGCCTGCTAAGGACATGGAGGTTGTCCGAGCAAGTTTCATCATATTCCTCTAGTCTCTTTCTCCAGGTTTCATCACATTCATCTAGTCGTCATCATCTCTTCCTCCTCCTCCTCTTTTTTCTTCTGCATATTTGTATGCTGCCTTTCTCCTGATATGGGACCCAAGGCAGCTTGCAACAACAAGTTAAAAGATCAAAATGTTTGAAAACAATTAAAAACACTAAAAACATATAAAATCATTAAAAAACCTAAAACAATATTCAATTAAAATGAGTTAATAAATAAAACTGCCCCGGCTTACATAAAAGCCTGTTTAAAAAGAAAAGTTTTCACCTGCCGGTGAAAGGAGGGCAGGGAGGGGGCCAGCCTAGCTTACCGTGGAAGAGCGTTCCACAGAGTGGGAGCAGCAACTGAGAAGGCTCTCTCCTGTGTCCTCACCAGGCGAGCCTAGGATGATGGTGGGACCGAGAGAAAGCCTTCCCCAGCAGACCCTGGCTCTAGTCAGTTTGTACAGGGAGATACAGTCTTACAGATAGCCTGGACCTAAGGGCTGTGTAGGTCATAACCAGCACTTTGAATTGTGCCCGGAAACGAACAGGTAACCAGTGGAGCTGTTTTAACAAGAGAGTTGTGTGCTCCCTGTAACTGGCCTCAGTCAGCATTCTGGCTGCTGTGTTTTGTACCCGCTGAAGTTTCTGAGCAGTTGCCAAAGGCAGCCCCACGTAGAGCACATAGAGCTTCTTATTCTGGCCTTTGGCCATTCTCCCGCTGGTGTAATGACTTATTGGCGGCATTGCACTCCAGGGAAAACCTGCGCGCTGTCGCTATCACAGAGGCTAAAGAGATGAATCAAGTAATTCAAATGACAAGAAAAGAGATTCCACCTAAACGTTAGGAAGAATTTTTTTGTATATAAGAGCTATTTCACAATGGAATGGGCTGTCTTGAAGGGTAGTGAAGTCTCCATTTTTGGATCTCTTTAAACACAGGTTGGATGGACATCTTTCCTGAGTGCTTTAGTTGTGTATTTCTGCATGGCAGGGGGTTGGACTAGATGACCTTTCTGGTCCCTTCCAGCTCTGCTACAGTCAGAAACATTCCATATTGGAGACATAACTCACTAGCTGGATGCCAGTCAATGTTCCTAGGAAGCTGAATACAATAGGTAGGGCTGTGAATATCTTGAGAATGGTAAGGAGATATCCCATGGAAGAAACCTGGTGCTCCTTCATGCTACACAAGTATAGCCCTATAATTCCATTTTTAAGGGTGTGTCCTGTGCAATCCCAGACCATGTAGTCTGGGGGTCCTGTCTCCAAACTACAAATCCCCCCCCCCCACCATTCCATTGGATGGAACAGTCTTAAATGTTAGCTGTCCATGCCAGGAAACACAGTGCAGGGTCAGTAGGAGGCCATTCAAGGTCAAACAGAGACACTAACAGTCAGTACAGCTTGCCTGTTTACAGTGGGAAGAAACATCATCCAGAAACAATCCAAAGGTCTAGGAATCTGGTGGGGAACACATTCAGACAGTCTGGAGTCAGAAAATCCAGGCAGGCAATGAATAAGGAATCCAGAGAACACAAGACTAGGGCCAACAACACACAAATTGTTTCTGGCATTGAGCTACTGCCCTGTGCCTTCCTTAAGAAGGCTGGAGCCAGTTGGTTCTCATCCCAGTCTAATTAGCTCCTGGTGCACTTGCTTCTGTGTGTCCTCCTTCAAGGCTGCTGTTCACCTGGGGATGCCAAGCCCTGGCCCATGACAGGAACCATGATGAGTAAAGTGGAATCATAGCACTGTAACTGCATAATCTGAAAGGGTCCCAGAATTTTCTGTTTAACAGTTGTAACCCGTTAACAAGCTTGGTGAATTCCTCATTCCATGGGTTTAAATGAGTATATCTATAACAGGCCCTTGCTATAAAGACTAATTTATATTCACTTCAAGGAATGCATTTTGTATGCCTGTGACTTCTCCCCCCACCCAACTTTGTATGCATCTATCACTCCGATATTGGAAGGCTCTCGGTTCCCAGATGACATATGCTACAGAAATTCAAAACATCCTACTTCTTAAGAATTTAGTGCCACATGAGTTGCATTGGCAATAAGGAGAGAGAAGGTAAAAGCCAGGCAACATGCCATTTTGGGGTGTTTAGTCTTATCGTCTTTCTTCCCGACATGGCTTTGATCTTCCTCTGTGCCATTTTCAAACACGATCGCAAAAATCCACAGGTTTGAGCACCTGCACAAAATCCTTCCTAAGTTTGTCAGATGGAGGAAATTACTAGCCCATTGTTCTGCATTAGGCAGAGACAGTTAGCTCTATTTTGTGGAAGATTAGCCATTTAGCTGTCAGAATGGCTCTCAAGTTCCAGGGTGGTTCATTTCTAATCCATTGTGTGCGGTGAAGACATATTCCCAAGGATGGGTATTTTCAGCAGACAAGCCGTGTGTCAGATTCTTTTTTAAAATGGATTGAATTCCACAAAGAGCAGCTGAATTCTGGGATATTTCTCTCCATGTGATGTATGTAAGAACTCTCTTTCCCTCCCTTCTTCTCTCCCTCTCTTTTAAGTTCCATCGGGCTGAATTTTCTAGGCCTTTTTTTTTCTGAAGTGGGGGAGATGACTACATTTTAGAATAGGCAACAGAATTGTTCATCAATAGGGATGAGTGGGAAATTCATTTTTTTTTAGTTCAGTCCAAATTAGGGATCTCCATCTTTGTTTGCTTCATTCTCCTATGCAAGAATGAACCGTTATATTTCGACAAGCTCTTCCCAATAGGTGAAATTGCAAATGTGTCTGTGGGTTTTCCCAGTGATTCTCCCCCAGTTCAGGAGTGTTCATGCTATGTTTGTTTGTGCAAACAGCAAAAAAACAAACCACATCCCCATCCCATATCTACATCCTTAGTACCAAATCCTGGGCTTCTGAATGTCCTGCATTCAGATTCATTGTCATCCATTGGCAGTCCATAAAAGTAAAAAATGGTTGTTGCTGCTTACATAAAAAATAAAGACAGCCAAACTACCTCGGGGTGAGAGGGCACATCCCAGATCTTTCCATCAGGTCCAGAAATGTAGGAAGAGTTTTGTGTGCTTTGGGTATCACAGCATCATGAGCTTGTACAAATGTTTCCCTGCATAGTCTTATGTGCCTTTATCACAGGCTGGTCAGAATTCTGTTAGGACCATATGCATGTGTAACTAGCTCTTATTTGTGCAATGCCCCTTTTTGTGTACTGAAGAAGATGGCATTCCCTTCTTCCCTCTGCAGCCCCCCCCCCCGCAACTTACTCCAAAGCCTTGAAATCAGACCACGTGGCCATTCCATGTGAGAAAGCAGGATGGGATACATCTCCATAGCCAGACACACAGTGATGACATTGGCACTGAGATCTGTGGGGCTGTTCCAGGGATCTCAGCACTTCTGTAATAATTGTGCTTCTGAGGTTTTGCAGTGTGTTTGGAGGAAGGGTATAAATTCAGGACTTTACCACATGATAGGTTTGTTGCACAATTGCACTGTCTTAGTTCCATGTTTGCTTCTCGCTGTGATCATTTCATTCTGCTACAGCAGTCATGTGGCATGAGTGGGCATGATTGCACGATTGTGGCAAGGAAGGAAGGAAGGAAGGAAGGAAGGAAGGAAGAGAGAGAGAGAGAGAGGAAGGAAGGAAGGAAGGAAGGAAGGAAGGAAGGAAGGAAGGAAGGAAGGAAGGAAGGAAGGGCACATATGTGTGACATAGTGCAGAGAAAGGTAGGATCAGCAGGAGAGTGCAGAAGACTGATCGTAGGACTGTGCATTACAAAAGCACCACCATGGCATTATTGCAGAGAAGGTGTGGAGGTGACTGTTTCCGTACTGGTATGTTTCCTTTTGCCTAAGCACTGCGATTGCTGCGACGCAACAGGCTGGTGTGATAAAGCCCTCAATGCAGTGTAGCTCAGCACAGGGATATTTATGCTGTGCTGAGGGAATGTTGGATTGAGGCCATTGGCAGTTGAGGCATAGTAATTAGAAGTCTCCTTATCATTCGGCAGCAGGTGGTCAAACTCCTCACCAAGCTCATGCCAGGATTCTTGGGTTCCATGTAGCACGTACCCATCAGCCTCCTTGAGGAATGTCTGGAACTGTTTAGCTTAGTGAGGAGAGACGTGTAGACCTGTATAGACTTATGCATGGTGTGGAGAAGCTTTTCCCCATACGCTCCAGCTGTCCTGATTTGGACAGCCTTGATTAATCCTCTATTGTCCCAATTTTTCAGCTGCTTTTAAAATGTCTCCGTTTCTTTCTCCTCCTGCTGTTTTGGTCCTCAGCTTACTTCAGTTGCTGTTGACTGAGTTCAAAGTGCCAAAATAGTTTGCGCTCAGTTAACTCAGCAGGAGGGAGAGGAGAGGAGTGGGTGGCATTTTGCCCTTCCATATAGACTGGGCAAAATCAAAAACCTTGTACATTCTTCCTCCGTAATAGGTTTTGCCATCTGACCACACTTGCTTGGCCACATGTGTCCTGGATTTCATCTGTGAAATGTTAGAGGTTATCTCTGTCTCGTTATACTGGAACCCAGTGGTGTCATCCACTGATGTGGAATGGTGTCAGATTCTGGAGAAATAAAAAGAAACAATTCACTCCACAGTCTGTAGTGACAGTTGCCACCTGGCACAGCTTGGAAAAGGGACTAGAGACATCAGAAAATGGATGTCAACAGCTCCTGACTAGGATTGTTTATATCAACTTCATCTCCCATTTTACCACTCACTGGTATAGAGGTTTGAATGTTGGACTAGAACTTTCGGAGCCCAGTGTTTGGATCCCCACTTGGCCATGGAAACTTGTTGGGTGATCTTGGGCAAATACACTCTTCCATCCTCGGTGCAAAGCAGTGGCAAACCCGCATCTGAACAAATCTTGCCAAGAAAACCCCATGATTTAGGATTACCATAAGTTGGTCTTGAAGGCACACAACAATATATAAACTCCAGTATCAGAGCCAGTTTCGCTCTGAAGAATGCGAGATGGTGGGTGCAGTTGCCCGCATGCCTTGCTGGTAGTCTTTCTGTAGACAGTGATTAGCCACTGTATGAGGAGAATGTTGGTCTTATCCAACCCTGCTCATTTTCATGTGAGCTATACTGAGAAGTGGTAGAGATAGGATTGTGGTACAACCTATAGGACACCTTCCATCTTGTGGCCTTCCTTTTCCTGATTGTTGTGTGTAAGTGATTGATCTGAACTGGGATATTCAGCCTATTATACACTGGGTAGCATGAGGACGGAGCAGGCTTATTTCCCGCTGCTCCAGAGACTAGGACAAGGAGCAAGGGATTCAAGCTGCAGGACGGGAGATTCCACCTGAACCTCAGGAAGAACTTCAGAGCTGTCTGACAGTGGAATATGCTGTCTTGGAGAATGGTGGAGTCTCCTTCTTTGGAGGTTTTTAAGCAGAGGCTGGATGGCCATCTGTTGGGAGTGCTTTGATGTGTTTTCCTGCATAGCAGGGGGTTGGAGTGGATGGCCCCTGTGGTCTCTCCCAACTCAATGATTCTTTCTGAAAACTCAGGTTTGCAGACAGGAAGTGTTGTTAGCTCTGGGCCTTTATTTTTAGAAACACCTTTCACCTGAGGAGGCTCTCCTCCTGGACAAGAGGTAGCTTTGGCAATCATCCTTGCGTTGGTGACATCTTGTAAAAACTAGACAGTGTGCTGTATGTGAGGCCACCTTTAAAGACTGTTTGAAAGAAGCAGTGTAAAACAGAGCAATGTGTTTGTTAATAGGGCCCAGCCATACAGAGTATGTTATACGAGTTCTGACCTTGGGCCCATTCACACTGAAGAATTAAAGCACTATTACTCCACTTTATCTGCCATGGTTCTGACCTATGGAATTCTAGGATCTGCAATTCAGAGAGGGGAGTCTCAGATAGCTTTACCAGACTACTAAGCTACGATTCCATAGCAAGCAACCATAGCAATTCAAGTAGAATAACAGTGCTATAGAATTATGTAGTGTGAATGGGGCCCTGGTGACATCAGCTGCCAGTCCATTTCTTAGCACAACGCAAAGGGTTGACTTTACCCTCTTCAGATCTTGGTGGCTTTGATGCAGGAAACCTAAGGGATGATTATTCTAAATTAGGAACCTGTTCAACAATTAAGATCAGGTCCTTGAAGACTGACTCCTGTTCCCCATTCTTCTACCAACTGGAATAATTCTGAAGATGACCAGTAACAGACCATTTCCACTTACAGCATCGAGTTGCGGAACAATGAACCACCTAAATATTAGGAAGAGCATCTTGACTGTAAGAGTGGAATAAACTGGCTCAGAGAGCAGTGGGCTCTCCTTCTTTGAAGGCCTTTAAATAGGGGTTGGGCAGCCATGTTTCGGAAATGTGTTAACTGTGTACTTCTGCATGACTTGCTGGCCCTTTTGGTCCCTTCCAGCTCTATGATTCAATGATCCCATGTAGGCTGAGCACTTCCAACTCTCCAATTCTATGACCCCGTGTAGGGAGAGCCCTTCCGACTCTATGATTCGATGATCTCATATAGGGAGAGCCCTTCTGACACTTTATTTCAGCTTTAGCAACCAGGTAAAAAAGAGTTTTTATCTAACCTTTTATGTCTTGCCTGTTATGTTGTCCTTCTTGGTGATTGGATGTGATGAAATGGGCTGCAATCTATGAGACTGTATGCCAAATACAAATTGTTAGTCTTATTAGATTGCTCAGGACACTCTCTAGAGTTTGCTACTACAGGATAACATGGCTGTCCTACTCCCCTTTGGAAATTATTTCTGATGATTTAACCACTTTGCTTTTATGTTTTATTGACTCTTGTTGGATTTGTTCATTATTTGTTGCTGCATAGCCTGAATTCCCTGGGTGATAAGCGGTTTTTTAAAAAGCATAAACCTATGCAATGCAATCAAATAACAACCCCCCAAAAATCCAATAAAGCAAAAACAAGCGTATCAAAGGAGAGAATAATATCATTCCAGCCCCAGCCATATAATCCAATTACAAAGGAGAGCCAAAAGGAGTCCCAGAGGGCTAAAATCACAGCCCTATCTCTGCATGGTAAGCAAAGACTAAAATAGTAATATAAATATTTTTGAATAATGTTTAAAGGCTTGAACGATTTAAAAAAAAAAGTCTAGTTCATTGAGGAAAAGGCTCCTAATATGCCTGGTGAGTCGCTCTAGGGAGAGTGTTCCACAAACAAGGAGCTACCACCGGAAGTGACTCTTCCTTATGAAAGATTGTAAAGATTCTTGGAGATGGGATTTGGATCATGGTTTCATAGCCTGGAAGTGAAGGATGGTGGCTTCCATGTCAGCGGGGTGTTGAATCTGCTGTCACACTTAGTCTAAACTTTAAATGAGCTATCCAAAGTGCTGAACCTAATTGGAGGGGTATGGTTCAGTACCTTGGATAGTTTCTTTAAAGTCTGGATTAAAATACAAAGTAGGGCAACTCTCTCTCTCTCTGGCCTGATAGCCACCAGTAACCAACCACTGGGTCATGTTTCAAGGGTTGATGGGAGTGTCCTTCAGATTCTGAGCATGTAAGCTGTTCGGGGCTTTCAAGGTCAAACCAGAACTTTGAATTGAGCTCAGAAATGTCTCTGAGCCCAGTTTAGGAGATAGTTCTCATGCGATATGTGCATTATGGCCAGTCACTTTTAGAACTCTGGCTGCCACACTGTGTATACAGTGAAATTATCTAGACCATCTGCAAAGGAAGCCTCACACGCACCTCATTGTTTCTGTTGTTTTGTCCTTCAACTTGACTCCGACTTATGATGACCCCATCATAAGGTTTTCTAGGCAAGATTTATTCAGAGGAGCTTTGTCATGGCTTCCTTCTGAGGCTGAGAGAGTGTGACTTGCCCAAAGTCGCCCAGTGGGTTTCCATGGACAAGAGAGGATTTGACCCCTGGCTTCCCAGAGTCTTAGTCCAATACTCAGCAAGGAGTCTAAATGAGAGGTTGCCAGAGCGTAGATCAATGTAGTCAAGCTTTAGTAAGTACTAGCATATATACCCGGTGTTGCCCGAGATTTTATTTTCTCACAGGTAATACTTGTTCGAAATACCTTATCTCAGGCGTTAGATGCATTTGAAATACACAGATTTGAAATCCTGTGTCTCTAATTCCCCAAACTGTCTTGTCCAGTACCTGTAACTTTTCCCCATATTCTCCAATCCAGTCTGTGTTCATAGGTGTTAACATACAGAGTTTGGGTTCCTGAGGTAATATACTGCCCTCCTTCTTTCTGCTAAGCCTCACCTCTGTAGCAGCCAGCCGTTGCTCTCTGGCTGAGAATTCTAAAGGCCCCTCCCTGGTTGGGTTTGTGAGGGGGCTTGCTGCTAGGCCTCGTCTCCATAGCAGCCAGCCTATTCAGAGCTCTCTTGCTGAGAATTCTAAAGCCCCCTCCCTGAACTGCCAACCCCAGGATTCCATAGAATCTTCACAACCAGCCAATCATATGAGGCCTTCTCGCTTCACACAGCCAATCGTATAAGGTCTTTGCCTGCCTGACACAGACAAACAGACAAGATCACTCACAAGCATTGACTTTTATATAATAGATATCAGTTTTATGGAGGCTTCTCTGAGAACACTGTTGTCTGATGGGTAGTGTCTTTCTACGTATGTGCACACACCTCAGTCCATAGAGGTTTAAGGAATGGAGGATCCTGGTAAGGGATGTAAACCATGGTATGGTTTATCCTCCCCTGGTGAAAGAGGCGAGTCCTCTGTCCTGAAATTCCTTGATGTGAGATGACCAGTTCTTTCTTCTGGGTCCTGGAGATAATTTGCACATTTTCTATGAAATGTTCAAAATGGGAAAATGTGATGGCTCTTGCCTTCTGCCATGGACTAGTAAAAGCAGTAACACATGATGGGCTTTGCTTTTGTGACCAATCAGCCTGTCTTTTCTGTGTTTGGTATGTATGTGTGTGTGTGAGTGAGTGTGCACGTGCGTGCTCTTAGATTTGGAAAAAGAAAAAGACAGGAGTTTCGCTCAGACACTGGAGTTTTGAGGAAATGGGTTTTTGCATAAATTGCTGAATTCATGACCCCTCAAATGAGCACGCGCACACAGGCACACATGCACACACACATTTGGTCTCAGGCTGGAGATGCAACTCTCAGGTGGTTGGAAGATCCTCAAGACATACACTCACCATGTAGACATGGGTAGGCTCACACAGCAACTCACCACTGGTGAGATTCCTCCTCATCCCTTGTTGTGGTAGTGGTGATATGAGGGAAAGGAGGGGTTATTCTCTCACTCGATGTTGTCTTCTGTAGGAGATAGGACCCCCTTGCCCTTGGAGATCATCTGGCTGCCACCCCTTCTGATTTTTAAATCCCCATCATGCGGTAACTCAGTAGGAAGCTACTGGGGAAGGAGTCCCTAGACTCAAAGCCTTTCCTCTCCCACCTTCTGTGGGTGAGGAGAATGCTATCTGTGCATGCAAGCGGCAAGGCACGTGGCGAGAGAGCACGGGCAGAGGAGATCTTTAGAAGGAAAGGTTTGTACTAAGTAGGCAAACACAATGACAAAAAGATATCCCATTCATGAAGGCACCTTCCTTCAGGCGTTACTTAGCAGTTACAAAGTTACAGATAAGCCTAGGTTTTTTCAGCCAGAGTTTTAAAAGAACATAATCCCTAATGCAACTAGCTAAAACATTCCTATTCTACTCACATTACGATCCGGAAACTGGGATTGTTTGGGGTGGAGAGGAATCTGAGAGTCTGAGCCAGGTTTGCCAGCCTGTTACCAGTTCTTCTGTCTCTCGTTCGTGTTCCTTTGTCTCTCTCGCCTCCTGGTCTGTTGAGGCCTTTTTGAAATTTCTTGACCGAAGTGTCTGGAAGCTTCTCAGCTTTTCCCCCATCGGGTCTTGCTGAGTGGGCAACTGTCTTTTGTGATCTCTGATGTCCTTCTGTGATGCTGATCCCCAATAAAAGTAACTTAAATCCGACACTTCATTAACCGCTTGTTTACCTGGAGAGAGAACTATCCCTCCTTTAGCAACGTTGCCTAGTAATGGGAAGAATTCATTATCACAGGTGGTGATAAATTGCTTTCAGGAAGTAATGTTTAAAATGTAGCACAGAGGAGGTAACTGTGGGGAGGGAGACAGGGGCTATTCACCGCCTACAGAGCCTGTTAGGCCACACTGTCACATTTTGGCATACTAACAGTGATGCCACATCTCTTCCAATTTTGAGACCTTTTTGGAGAGTTCTGGAAGGAAAGCAAATCACTCTTCTGCAGGTACACTGAATAGCAGAAAGAGATGTGAGCTTCCCATTTTACCAGCGTAGAAGAGGGATCCCACGGAGGACAAACCGGGTTGGAGAACCATCTTGTTCCTGGAATGTTTGTGGATGTTGTGGAGTGTGTCTCACTCTTGCTGAGAACAATAACTGTGGTTTTAAGAAGAAAGTTAGAATAGGCCAGAAGACAGCGAACTGGTGCAGAAGATGCCAGGGACACATGGGCATTGCTGCCATGTATGTTTTTTTCACAGCCCTGGTCTTGCAAATGGCTTGAACAACATGAGCAATGTTACTTCCAAATGGGTAAACAGGGACCGAAAGGCTGAGATAAAACACAGACACAGCCAAATAATCATTTGCAGAACAACAAAAATTGGAACCTGTTTTAGCCAGAGCCCCAGAGCCTCTGTCTGTGTGCATGTGTGTGCGTGAGAAACACACGCTTGCAGTGGTTAGCTGGGAGAGAATAGGTAATAGAAGACTTCATGCATCTGGAGTACATACAGATCAGCTCTGGTGTCTGCTTTCTGTTAATAGTATAAAGGCTGTGTTTTGCCCGTTACCTTTTCGTGAACAGAGGATAATCTCTGTGCCATCTGAAGTGACACGCAAGTGCTGCTTTTGCAGCAGATCTGTAGGCCATGCCATCTCCTAACAAAGAGAATGCAAACAGGTTGTCCTTTAAGCAATAATGGGCTGAAATGCACACATAAACGTGCCGCCATTACTGGTGATCCAGGGGTATGATTGCTGCAAACCCACTTTTCAATATTGTCTTGTGTGCAGAGGAGGAAGACACTGTCATTTGCATGGGTGGTGGGGAAAGTAAGAAATAGTTGGAGTCTCACCTCCCACTCCTGTTGTTTTTTATCTGCCATGTAAAGAAGGTTCAGGGTTTAAGGGTTGGTTAAGCGAGGGAGGTTCAGTTCGGATTCCCAGAGGGCTACACTCACTTGCCGCTGGCACACTGTTGAGTGGGCTAGTGGATGCCTCCCCAGCCTACTGTTTTAGGTGCACACTAAAGAAGATTTGAGGATACCTTCGATAAAATGTTAACAAGTACAGATAAACTTGAGTTCTCTGACACAGGCATCATAAACAGCCAGATGGGCATTTGCATTACTAAAGTTGTCTCGATGTGATTACTGGGCTTGTTATTGCTGCAAATTGAATGTGTAAAAGATTCCACTGCAAAGCACAGGGTTTATCAGAAGGAGGAGGAGGAAGGAGTTTAGAAAGAGGATTCTTCAGGCTCCTTTCAGATTAATGCATTGAGGGCCTTTCTGGACTACACTGTTATAGTGCTATTATTCAACACCCTGTGGAATTCTGGGGTTTGTAGTTTACTGAGGCCAAAGAGCTCTCCGGCTGAGAATTCTAAACACCCCTCCCTAAACTGCAAAGCCCAGGATTCCATAGGATGTTTAAAGTGGAATGAGAGCACTGTAACAGTATAGTGCGGAAAGGCCCTTGTTTTTGCATGTACTTTCACGGATTCCAATCCACTCTATTGATGAAGAATGAGAGATGCCCAGTTCCTTAGCAAAAGAGGCCAGTCGGGTCAGGGTGAAGTGAGTCATAGATTAAAGTTTGATGACCAGCCCTTTGAAGATACGTGACCGTGTGTGCATGCATATGTATATGTATGTGTGCGCACACCATCAATCATGACTTATTTACATGTGTATAAGTTAGGTTAGATATAAGGGTAGGAAAAGAAAATTGTTAAAAGGAAAAAAATGGATTTTGATAAGATTATAAATGAGTATGAAATTTGATGAAAACGCATGATGAGGAAGAAAGGACTTGATATATAATATAGATTGGATGAAAATGTAGATTGGATAAAAAAAAGTTGTATATAATATAGATTGGATAAAAATGTATTATTTTATGTTTGTAAACTTTCAATTAAAAAGATAATAATAAAAAACCAAGTTGCTTGTTGACCTGTGAATTTCATAGGGTTTTCTTAGGTAAGAATACTCAGAGTTGACTTGCCATTGCCCTTCTTCCCGAAATACAGCTTATAGCACTGGTGTTTCTTGGTGGTGCCCCATCCCAGTTTTATCCAGGCCTGACTATGCTTAGTTTCCAAGATTGGAGAGGATCTAGTACCTTCAGGGTGTGTAGGCTGTAATGTGACCGATGTTACAAGTGTCATTTTCTCTTTGCCCTTTCAGTCTCAATCCACACCCACAACTATAAAGTGATGCATATGCACCCAAGTCCTGAATATTGTCCTATATATCTGAGGAGGTGGATTGTAATCCAAAAGAGCTCATGCTAAAATAAGCCTTGTTAGTCTGAAAGAGGAGCAGGCACATTCCTGACTTCAAGACAGCACACCCACCAATTTTGTCCCCCCTAGATTACTGCAGCTGTGCTGTCATGGCTGCCATTTTGATGACCGGAAGGGATGTCACATTACTTTTAATTCCCTATTTTGATGGGGATTTGCTGTTTCAGTTCTTGGAATCTCACCAAGCAGCATATTTAAGTGGAATCATACAATCACAGAATTAGAAGAGACCACAAGGACCATCCAGTCCAAACCTCTGCAGGAACACACAATCAAAGCACTCTTGACAGTACTTCAAAAAATATTTTAAAAGCTTTTTTGCCTGGAAAGAAATTGCTGGCATGCTGAGGGCTTTGGGGGTCATTCAGGGTCCCTGGAGCCCACCCCAAGGACTGTGTGTGGCTCATGAGCTGCATGATTCTCTCCCCTTATCTTAAAGTTGCTACAAGATTCCTCTTTCCCCTCCCCATCACTCCTCATATATATAAATATATACTATATACTTTTATATATACTAATATATAGAAGTCAAAGTTTGTCTGTGTCAGGCAGACGAAGGCCTAATGTGATTGGCTGTGTCAGGCAAGAAGTCTTCATATGATTGTCTGCCTAAGAAGATTCTATGGAATCCTGGGGTTTGCATTTTAGGGAGGGGCCTTCAGAATTCTCATCCAGATTGCTCTTGGGCCTCAGTCAACTGTGCCTGTCCTGAATAGGCTGGTTGCTATGGAGATGTGGCCTAGCAGCAAGGAGGAGGGCAGTGTATTCCCTCAGGAACCCAACCTCTGTATGTTAATAACTCTGAATACAGATTGGATTGGGGAATATGGGGGAAAGTTACAGGTACTGGACAAGACAGTTTGGGGAATTAGAGACATAGAATCTCAAATCTTTCTAACAAGTATTGTCTATGAGAAAATAAAATCCTGGGCAATGCTGGGTGTAAACGCTAGTTTTATAATGAAACCATCTCCAATGTCTCTTTTAAAGAAATGTGTTCATCATATGAGCATCCAATACCCCGTCATTTTATCTGTGCTGGCCCCATTCAGATAGGCAAGTTGTTGCTTGATGTGGCAGGCATCAGGACTTGCATGTGTGAACTGTCCACGGTGAGAGTGACGACGGCTGTCAGAGGCTCCCTGTTCCATGGCAAAGCCATGTGCGCCACTGAAGGATGTGTGGAAAGCTTGATAGACTCTGTCCTCCCTTCAGCAGAGAGGACTGCTGCTTAAAACAAACTTGCCTCATTTTTTTGATTTCCCAGACTGAATGCAGCCCACCTACCATGTGGCAGGCGGCGAAAAAAACAGGAGGTTTCTGGAGTCCCTGGTGGGCTGTTTCAGCTTGATGGGTCATGAGTAATGATGGGCAGGTTCCTCTCAGCTTGTTTTAGAAGGAGCTCAGCTAAATCTAAGCTAATTTTGAGCATATCAGAAAACAGCTTGTATTTCTTGTTCTTCCTGGGCCTATTACATAGGAATACAGGAAGTTAGGAATACGCCTTTTGCTTGACTATTGATCCATTTAGACGAGCATTGTCCAGTCCAACTGGCAGTGATGATTCTGCAGGTTTTCAGATGGGATTCTGTCCTGTGGTACCTGGAAATTTGTGGTACGTCCTGTTTATTTGCAGCAAAGCAAACGACATGGCACACTTCTTCCAAAGGTGCTGAGACTAAAGCCTACATGGAACTCTCAGGTTTTATACCCACTCATACAAATTTTAGGTGCACAAAGCCGGGATTGGAGAGGATCATACATTTAACATCACCATCATTACAGTCAACATCATCATGCTGTTTGGGTTATTTTAAATCTGCCCAAATATTCACCTGTTTCTTCTCCCCGTAGATCCCTTCACTGGCTACCAGTTCAGGCCAGGGCCTGTTTCAAACTTTTGGTCTTGGTATTTAAAGCTTTGCATTCTAACCTCCCTCAGTAATTTGCAGCTTGGCTTGTGTGGTATGTTCCATCCAGGAATTTGAGATCAACAGGCAAAAAATTACTGTTTCACCAACACGTATAGCTGTGTCAAGGCTGCGAGCCTTTCAAGATCTGGCTCCGCATTTGTGGAATGATCTTCCTTTGGACCTCCGGTTGGAGGAGTATCTCGCTCATTTTCATAAATGGTCGAAGGCCTTCCTCTTTGATTCACCATCCTAAGCCACTGAGTTGTGTTTCAGGTGCTGAGATGGGTAGCGACTGGTGGAGTGTTGGGGATTTCATTCCACGTATTGTTGTGGTGTTCTGTTTTATTGTCTTTGTCCCTGATTGTGTATGTTGATGTTCTGCCTTCTGGTGTAAAGGGCGTTATAAATAAACATTATTAGTATTACTCCACATCTCTAGACAATTTCCAGACCTGCATTTGTTTTCCCTCTTTTCATCCTTGGGGCAAGAACATATTTCCTGCCTCTCATCGTAGATACTTCAAGTTTCCAAAACACTTCATGACACTTTGGCCCTTTTCACATGTCAGGGGGAAACGGGCGAAAACGGCCAAAAACGGAGCTTACCTCCAGCCGGGTAAGTCCGTCGCCGCGCGGAGCAGCGCGAGCTCGCTGCTCCACACTCCTCCGGCGTCGCAGATGACAGCTTCCGGTTGGTGGAGGCTCTCCACCAACCGGAGAAGCTCGCCAGCCGGAAACCCGCCCCCGGCAGATCTGCAGGCACGCACTTGCGCGCACCTGCAGATCCACTTTTGAGCAGGGCAATGGAGCGGCACGGGGCTGCACGCTCCATGCTTTTTAAAAACCTCTAAAAAGAGGTTTTTAAAAAACACACAGCCCGGCTAGTTCCGGCCGCTCCTGAGTGGATTCTGGTGTGGAACTACAAAAAGTAGTCCACGCCAGTCCACTCTAGGGTGTAGACGACCTCCGTGGGGGGGACCACATGTGAAAAGGGCCTTTAGTGTCTGATCTTGTCCCCCTCACTGGATACATTGTAGCAACATCAGTTAACACTCAATAATCTGTAGCACCTTACCTGACTCTTGGAAGGTCTATGGCATTGCATCTGCACTGACTACCATACACTTTTTCAGTACACATCCAGTAGATCGACGTATAACAGGAGCTATGCATCCTGACAACAGATTAGGGAGTGGAAAGCTATCTAAAAGCAGAACTGGTTGAAAAACAAACTTATACTGTACAGTAGGAGCGTGAAGGACTTACAGAGGCTCACTTGGGATCGACAATGCATGCTTCTTGCAAAATCTCTCAGCCGGCTTAGCGCCTTCTGCCCCCCTCAGCTCCGTTTACAAGCAGCACTCACATGCAAGTGGTTCCAGTCAAGTCTCTGTAGGCAAGAAGAACTTATGAAAGAGCAGAGCCCCCATCAGATTAATGGAACCTGTCCTTAATTTTGAAGTGTTAAAATAGCAAGTTGTCAGATAATAGGGCATCCGAAGGTGAGAGCTTCCTGTACCAAAACGAGAAATTTTAGTTTTGGAAAAAGAGAACATGTCTGGGGGGAAAAAGAGGTTGTATGGTAACCCAAGAGAAAGTCAAGCCAGGAAAGTAATGAATTAATTAAGTAAAGAGGCAGGTAGCACTGAGGTTGGTAACACCAGTGATCACTGTGAACTGGAAGAGTAAACTTGTGTTCTAAACCATGAAAACGAACTACAGCACTCTCCTGCATCATCAGTTGGGTAGGCCTACGGCGGAAAAAAAAAGTCCAAGTGTGAAGCAGATGTAATACTATGGTAATTATTAAGGAGAAACCATGCGAGGTTAAGGACCCCTCGGGAGGGGAGCAAATGTACACCAGCTTTGGTTCACCTTCTCATATTCCTGCAGTCCACTCTAGCTGCCTGCTGAATTCTAATAACCTGTGTGCATTAATTTGGAATGCATTTTCTCCGTTGCAAAGAGTTTCGGACATTCTGGCATAAGTAGGTCAGAGTTACATGAACTAATCCTCGCTGATAAAGGGTGTGCGATAAATGAAGCCATGATTCCTGGAGACATTTGTTTCTAGTGGAATGTATACATCTGCGTCCTTGCTTTATCGCAAGGATGAGAAGCTAAACACAGCATTATTTGAGTAACATGGTTGTCGTATATAATAGGCCTTTACTGTTTATAAGAGAGCGAGGGAAGGAGTTTCTTCCTCACATCCTATGAAATGTAAGCCAAAGGAGACATCTTAACCTTTTTAATGTAGACGTTTTGCTTTTTGAATGTAGGCAAGCGCAGAGCACTTTGCAAATTGTGCCAGTGAGGGTTGCCACTTCAGGCTTACCCCAGTTTCTGAAGTTTCCAGGCCAAAACTGAAGACTGGAGACAGTCTCTGGTGATATCATTAAACACTACACCTTAAGTACAGTGGCCCCTCCACATTCACAAGGATTTGGGGTGCAGAACCCTAATGAAAGTGGAAAATCCATGCATAACTCCCCCCCCAATCCCCCTCCCATTCTCCTTTGGAGCTCCCCCTTCCCATTCTCTTGCCTCTGGCTCTGGCACTCCTAGGGGGAAGAAAAAAGACAAGGTAAAGGGCTTACCGGTACTTTCCCCTCAGATGGAGAAGAATGGCACACTGAGTTCTGGCATTCTAGCTACATCCAGTCACCATTTTGAGAAAGGAGTTTCCTCCCAGAGGGGAGGGGTAAGGGGAGGGGTAGTGGGAGGAAGCCATTCTAGCCTCCTTAGGAGCTGATTTCCAGACCCTGGGAGCAAACACTGGGAAGGCACTGTTTTGCATCCTCAACAGACGTACCTATGAAGGTGGTGAGATAGAGGGAAGGCCATCTCCTGAAGATCTCAGGGCTTGGGAAGACTCGTATGAAAAATACAGTCTGTTAGACAGCCAGTATCCAAGCCATAGAGGCCTTTATAAGTCATGGCAACACAGACCATAGCCAGTGGAGCTGTTGTAACAAGGGACTCATATACTCTTTGCATCCAGCCCTAGTTAATAATTTGGCTCCAGTTCTTTGGGCTAAGTGATGTTTCCAAACACTCTTCAAACACAGGTCCACATGGGACACTTTATAGTACAGTCAGCCCTCTACATTTGTGGGTTTAACTTTTACATATTTGATTATTTGTGAGTTTTTCCAAACCCTGCCCCCCAAGCACTTCTTTTCTGGGGGAACCTTCCCTCTCGGTGGCTCCAAACCGGTCACGCAGCCCTTTAAAAAACCACCTGTGGTCCTCCTCGGCCTCCAACAGCTGCTGCCTGGCTAGCTAAGAACAGATCACAGCCCAGTTTCTCAGCACCACAAATCTTCTACTGATGCCCCCTACACCCCAGAGAAGAGGATGGGCAAAAGGGAAGGAATATAGGGCCACCATGTTGAACCACACACACTCCTTTCCCTCTCCTTTTCTGACCTCATTTGGACCTTGGTTGTCCATTCTCCCCACCGTGCCTCAGCTCCCTTCCCACAGACACACACGCACATTTTGATATTTGTGATTTTTTTCCACTTTTGCAGGGATCTTGTGACCCTAGAAAATTTGGAGGGCCAACTATAATCTAAACAGCATGTAACTGCTCGACGTCCCCTCTTCTGGTCAGAACATGACTTCACAAAATGTGATTGAGCAGGGTGTTTGGGGCTTGCAATTTAGAGAGGGCATTTAGAGAGAGCTCTTTGGCCTCAGTAGACTACAAACCCCAGAATTCCACAGGGTGTTGAAAGTGGAATAATAGCACTATAACAGTGGAGGGCAGAAATGGCCTCTGTCTGGAGAGGAGTTGATAATTACAAGGTCTCCAAGGAGTCATGTTCATCCCTATGGACTCTGCAGAATTCCTTCCAGCTGTGGAGGCTGATGGCTTCCTTGTCAGTGTGTTGGTGGACCCATTCCAAGGGTTAGTCCAGACTTGAAATATACAGTCCTGGGTGCTTGGTGGTAGGGTGCATCATCTTGGGTAGCATTTGTACAGTTCAGACTAAAACCCGGCATATATTTATTACTGCCTGTCAGTTCATGTTATGTTCACATGGTCTTATCCCATATTCTGTTTCTTGGTCTCATAGTGATGGAGCCACAGTTTTCATAGACCTGTAATTGTTACTCTGTGACTTCAAGTCATTTCTGACTTATGGTGACCCTAACGTGAACTTATGGTAGGGTTTTCTCAGCAAGGCATGTTCAAAGAGGTTTTGCCATTGCTTTGCTCTAAGGCTGAGAGAATGGTCACCCAGTAGGTTTCCATGGCTGCTCAAGGATTCAAACCTTGGTCTTCCAGAGTTGTCAAACCATTACACCACATCGGTTCTCATACACCTGCAGAGAAGGGGCCAAACATGATTCTTTGCAATGTATGTGGTCTGTTTCACTGATGAATATTTTGTTAAGCTCTTAAGTGTTTCTTTTCCCCTTTTTGTTAATTTTTTTTTTAGTCAGACAATAAATGAGTAATGTGGCAAGTTCATCTGAGTTGCTGCCAAGAAAATAGACAGACAAGGAAGGAGAATGCCCCGTATGTTCTCTCCTTGTTCCTGCTGTACATTCTGTTTTGAAGGAAGAACATAAACGGGTTCATCCCTTATGTGACTTGAATCTCAAATTAAGTGGAGACTCAGTAACCCTGGCATGACCAAACACCACACATGTTATGCAGTCTTATAGATATACCATACTTCATGGCTAAGGCAGTAGCTGCTGTTAGTATCACACCTGTCATGAAACTGTTACTAGTTGTGTGTGTGTATCTTGTGTGCACATTCCCTCATTTGCATTTTTGTCCCCAAGAGGAAAGTTCACAACTGAGAATGATGGCACAAAGTCACTTTTTGTGAAAAAAATGAGGATGGGAAATGTTAAACAAAGTCGAGGTGGAGGGACATTTAGCGTGCATGTATGTTCAGCTGGGTATGTTTAGCTTACTCCAGATACTGGGATAAAACATAGCATGTCATCAGGCATAGTTTTGGGGCTAAAATGAAGAGAGTTCAAATAGGCCAGCTTTCTGCAAGCTGGAAGCTACCCTACAGAGGTGCTGGACTACAACTCCTCTCATTCTCTGACAGCATCTCCAATGCTTCTGCCAGCCAATGATTGTGGGAATTGTATTCCAACATATCCAGAAGGTGTAAGGAGGGAGAAGGCTGCTGTAGACCAGCCTAAGTACATTGCTGGAAAGGTGGTATAGAAATGTGATAAGTGAAGAAAGAAGACAAAGGAATCTTTTCTTAATTAAGAGAATGCACACTGCCTTCACCAACTGGGAATGAATCTATCTTAACACTGTTAATATACGCTATTGTTTTTAATGACCAAGGGCCATTAGCAATTTCAAGAGCGGATGTTCCTTAATTGACTTGTGCAATAAATGTTTGTGTTCTGGGGTACTTTTGCCCCCAATTCTGTATAATCAAGGGAACATAGCACTTGAAAGCCGGAAATGATCTCTCAAGACCACCTGCCTTTTAAAGAGTGTCAGCTGCAAATGTTTGTTTCACAACCATGAATGTGAAGGGAGAGGTGAAAATTCCAGTATTTTTATTACTCATGCCATTTTTCAAAATGATCTTTAAAATTGCACAGTGGAAAAAAAGATGTGGGAAAGAATAGCCAAAGGCAATGAGATCGGCAACTTCCACATTAGCGGGGAATCCATTCTGGGTTTGAGTCTGTACTTTAAAGGAACTATCCAAGTGCTGAACCTTGCTTTGTGGTCAGGTTCAGCACCTTGGAATAAGTTATTTAAAGTTGGGGTTAAGACACAGAGCAGATTTGCCACCCTGTGACATGGAAGCCCACTAATGGCCAAAGAGTAGTTGTTAGAACCTTCCCTGTAACCAAAATCTAAAGTATTTGGAGTTATTTTAGCCAACAAAGCAGGCAATTAAAATGGAATGACTCCTGTTTAATGTGTTACAAGGGAATAAGTTGGACCTGTGCCATCATAATTCACTTTTTGGGTCATTGCATAGATTGGAATTCACTAACAACTCTACAACAACTAACACCCAACCCACTTTTTCTTGTCTGCAGTCCCCTATGAACATTTCCTTACTTGGGAGGGTGGCAGATGATGTCTATCTTCCTATAGCATGATACACACCAATAACATCATGTTCAGGGACCTCAGGAGGACCCCCAGAAAGATAGTTAGATACTTTTTGTTGGACTCCCCCCAATTCTCAATGGCCAGGAAATGGCCATGCTAGGGAGGCTGCAGCTGATGAAAGTTGTATTGGTGGGTTAGACCAGAGACATCTCTTAGGCCCTTTCCACAGCACCCTCCCATCCCGTCATGAGGATGCGAGAAAGACGGGACCATGACGACGCTTCTGCATGACATGCAATGAATGCATACGCAGTTAGAACAATCCTGAAAGTTGGCCATCCAATCTCTGTTTAAAGATCTCAGAAGAAGGATAGTCTATTCCATTGTCAAACTCAAAGAAATAGCCATGTACAAAGGGGACTTGTAGAATCTCTGAGAGCAACTGGGAGAAAGAAGTTTGTAGCATAAACTTTCATAGACTCTGTCTACAACTAGAGCTCCAGCTACAAACTTCTCTCTCTCTCCGTTGGTCTCAAAGATGTTACTAGATCACCTTTGTTCACTGTCAAATAGTAGAGTACAGAAGTTCTTCCTAATATTTAGGTGGAATCTCATTTCTTTTAATTTGAGTCCATTGGTTCTTGTTCTGCTCTCTGGAGTGAGAGGAAAACAGCTCACTCCATCGTCTACACGATATCCCTTCACAGATCTAAAGATGGCCATTGTGTTGCCTTTCCATCTTCTCCAAGTTACTCATGCAGTGAGCGCAATGTTTCTAACCAAAAGCTTGTGTAAGAGAGTGGAGGTGGGGTGGGGGAAACAAATGCCAGATCCTCTAGTGTACATCATTCTATAAAACCAACCTTCTGCCCTGCTGAGCCAGTAGATACCGTTTTTTTTCCTATAAGAGAGAAGCTAAACAAGTCTCTTCCCGCACATCGCCCTGACAAAGCATTATATGATCACATAAGGCAATTTAAGTGCTGTGTGAAATCACTGAACTAAAAACTCCAAAGCAAGCCTTTTAATTCCCTGGGGTCCTAGGCCAGGTAAAGCTGTGAAAAAGATGACGTGTACAAATGTCAGTCTCCTCCACCCACCCACACTGGTTTCACCTTGAGTTAAGATCCATAAATCAAGAAAGGCAGCTGAAATGGAAGCTGGCTGGTATATTTTGTTTATTTTTAAAACTTCTACCCGACTTTGTGCCCCAAAGGACATTTATAATATTAAAACATGATACAAAGTAATCATACAATACATGCAGCTCCAGCTAAATTCCTCAAGTGTGGCTGTGCTAGTTTGTGGCTGGTAAAAGCAAGCTCTTCATTTGGAGAGATGGTATTTGTTTTCTCATCCTCCTACAGGTGTTACTTTGCCCTTAGCTAAAAGAAATAGAGAAAGAATGAAGAGTTAAAGACTCTCTTTAAACAGAGGACATCAAGCCTTCTCTGTCTTTTTCCAGAAAGTTGAGTGGGTAGCAAAAGATCTTATGCAACCGGACACAGCATCTTATATAAGAGCATTGGAAGAACCCTGCTGGATCAGACCAAAGTTCTATCTCACCACATTTGGATTACTGTAACATGCTCTATGTGGGTCTGGCTTTGAAGAAAGTTCAGCAGCTTCAGCTGCTCAAAAGAGCTGCAGCCACATTGTTAGCTGGAGGATGGTTACAAGGAACGTCCAACTGCCTTGTTGAAATAGCTCCCTTCTCTGCTGGTCCATTTCTGGGCACAATTCTAAGTAGAAGCTATGAAGCTCTATATGGCTTGGGTCCAGGATATCCCATATGAACCTTCCTGAACTCTAAGATATTTAAGGAAGGTGTTTCTCTCTCTTCCACCTTCTTTTACAGGCACATTTGGTGGGAACATGGGAGAAAGCCTCTATAGCTGCATCTAGAACTTCCTTCCTAGGGAGGCTAAGTTGGTTCCTCCTTTCATGATCAGATGAAGAAGACTTTTCAATTCCAGCAAGAGTTAGAGAACTAGATTGTCTTATACAATGAATTATCTATTTTAGTGCTGAACTGTCCATCCTCAGTTGACACGACCTCCGCCCAAACAGATGCAAGGTCACGAGAAGCCTTGTGTCCCATTATCATCAATGGTTGTGCGGGGTGCATGCACATTGCATCTATTGACAATAATGGGACAAAGCATTCATCAGGGTTTTTTTGTTTTATACAAGGATTCCTGGAATGGAACCCCCACATATAGGGAGGATCAAATGTGCTAACGATCTTTTTAAATTAATGCCACATGGTTTTAATTCTATAGACAATATAATATTATTTTAATCTTAACTTTTTGCATATTTGTATCTATATGTGGTTTTACTTCTGTTTCTTTTTTTCTGTAGGAGACCTTGGCCATTTCTGCACTAGACCATTATAGTACTATTATTCCACTTTCAATATCCTATGGAATCCTGGGATTTGCAATTTAGGGAGGGGCCTTTTGCAAACCTCAGTATTCCGTAGCATGTTGAAAGTGGAATAATAGCATTATAACAGTCTAGGCGGAAAGGGCCCCTGAGTCACATGCTTGGGGATAAGGTGGGATATAAATAAAGTTGTTAATTTATTGGCAGACCAACATTATGTCCAGAAAGGAGGAACTAAGTAAGAAGAAAGAAAAAAAAAGGAAAAGAAATGTAGCACCACTTTTAAAATTAACTAATTTTTATTTTCACATGAGCTTTCATGGATTTAAGCCCACATCTTTGAGTGCAGTACAGAATGATAATAAATGCTCAGGTATATCCTCCATAGCAGTGGGTTTATATCCAAGAAACCTCATGTGAAAATAAAAACCAGCTAGTCTTAAAGGTGTTGCTGCATTTCATTGTATGCAAGGAAATGTGCTCAACCAGAAATGCGCATATTTGAAGAATGCCTATAACCATGCTTTAGTCAAAGAGGAAAATGTGCGAGAAAAAGCAAACAAATTTCTGTACCGGGGGAGGGGGGAATCACATAACTATATGCAAAATGTGGATTGGACATGAATGCCGGCTGGATTATAAGAAATGCAACAATGAATGTAACAATCAGCATTTTGCATTCCCAGGCCCCAAATTGCCTAAAGTTGTCCAGATTGAAAGCATAAGGCATTAGCTCTGGTCAGCTGCTGTCTTTAGAAGGATCTGGGACATGTGGAAACATTATCCAGTTAGCATATGTGTGTCGGGAAAAAAAAGTGGGTCATCTTCTGGGGAACAGAATGAAGAAACATATATCTCTCCCATTTTTATGACTGATAGTATATATGTAGAGCAAAAATAGGAAGCATGTGGCCTGTGGGCTATATGCCATTTGGGAGCTCACAGGCCACTCCAGCTCCTGAGTCCCCCAAATATGTTGTCCAAAAAATACAATTTGGATTTGAAAAAAGATACTAGGATGAGTAGTTTTGCTGTATGAAGCTGAAGCAGCTAGAAATTGCCCCCCAAATTGAAAGTTACTTCCTGTTCTGGAAAAGGTAGTGGTACAGCTGATACACAATTAGGAGGAGTTTTTTTTTTTTAAGAAAAAAAGGTCTATCAAATATATCCATCCCCATATAAGCCAAAGGAAGGCAATGCTTACCTCTGAAACACCTTTGTGCCTACAAAAGGAAACAATTCACACTCTGGTTGTTAGGGTAGCTCTTACTTTCATTGGGAACATAAATATTTTATGTATTTCTTTGTTAAAAATATATATATGCTGCTGTTAAAGGCCTTCAAGATCACTCCAGTTTATAGCAACTGTCTCATACAGACAGTTTGCCACCTCCTTCCTCTAAGGATGAGAGAGACCATGAACGGCCAAGGTCACCCCCTAGTTTTGCGTGGCTGAACAAAGATTTGAACCCCAGTCTCCTGAAGTCCTAGTCCATTGCTCAAACCACTGTCCTACACTGGCTGTCAAAGTACTTATTGCAATGTTTATGTATATTGATCCTCAAACAAGAAAAATGGAAAATATTTCTATCTTGTTGGAGCAGTATACAATAAAATCAATTAAAACAGTTAAAATCACTAAATAATAATTAAGCAAATAAAAAGCATACTAAATCATAGTAGAAGAGAACACAAGGGCCGTCAAGTCCAACTGCCTGCCATGCAGGAATACGCAATCAAAGCGCAATTAAAGGGTATGACATGTTAAAACCAGACTGTTTAAAATCAGTTTAAAAGTCTAAGAAGGCCCTCCATCTATCCCAATTGCCATTGCTCTACCTTCTGGGGGGAGAGGATAGCAGCCAGACACAGCAGTATCATGCCTTGATTCCAGCAGATAGTGAAAGGACCTCCCTCCATCCCATCTGCCACTGTTGTCATCTTGGAGGGAGTGAAGATCAGCCAGCATCTGCTGGACTTAGGCCCCCGCAAATGTCATCTCCACTTCCTTATGTGTCATGTCTTAGGCACTTACGGCACTATGCTACCACCTTGCGTCATTCTGTCACGATCCTGGCAATGCCGTTGCTGGGATTGGATTGGGACCCAAGTGCTCCCCACCACACCTGTCAGCTGCCAGCGGACAGGTAGCATTCGGGACACGCTTCCTTCCTTCTGCAGTACACTGGCCTCTTCCTGGGCTGTCCTGCGGAAGAAAGCATTTGATAGTGCTTCCACCCTTCCCGCGTGCCCGCAGCCAGTGGGAACATTGCGTGAAGGAAGGCCATTATTGGATTTTTTCCAGTAATGGTATATGATGCTATCACAACATCTGTGGATGCAACAGCAGCAGGACCTCAGTGACATTGTGCGATGGCACACGTTGCGGATCAGCAGCAATGCATCCTCATGCTGGGATGGTACCGTCATACGATAAGGGGCTTACTTAGGTTATCAACTGGACAGCAGGGAATTGTCAGATTAGCAATTTGTAAGCCATTCTGAGAGACTGCTTTGGCTGAAGAGTTTGGTACATATGCTCTAAATAAACAAACAAACAAACAATAATTTCAGACCATCCACACAGGCAGATTTGGATGCAAATCTAAGCTGTGTTTTTTACTTGGTGCCAGAATGACACCAGTCTTGGTTCCAGCGAGGCCTCTTCACAGGGAGTTCTTCCACAACCAGAGTGCCTCAGCAGCAAAAGCCCTCTCCCACATTCTCCTTCAGTGTCATCACCACTGGTGGGACACAAAGGAGGAACCTTCTAGCCAAACCTCAATATGTCTGGTGTGAATCCTGCAGGTAAAACAGGCAGCTGAAAGGAATTGTTCTGAGACCATTTTCCTAGGAATGAAGTCCCCTTTCTGCATTTTGCAAAGGCTCAGAGAGAGAACAATACACTCAATCAGTGTGACTGATGTCCTGCTGTTACTTACAGCTGGACCATATTCCACCAATGGCCAGGGGTAGTCAACCCTGAAATCAGTTTGCAAACTTAGCCTTAATTAGAACATTGAGAGCTCTGACATTCCAAACTCTGGCCAAATTCAAGATGGTTGTTCTCCCAGGAAACTGATGGAAAGGAAGCGAAATCGAATGCCATACTCTGTATTTTGATATACAACACCATCTTTCTTTGTTCCTAGGTTTATGGATTTATGACCATTGAACTAGATAAAAGCAGATTTGGAGCACACTGAAGAAAGAAAACAGAGCTTTATCAATTAGCGTCTTCATTAATTGCTCCCTCTAGTGTTTGCTATTTGCAGGATGAAAAAACTGAAAATAAATCTGTCTGTATTGCACGCAGGGTGCCCTTAGAATATTTGACCCCATCATCTCCCATTCCTCATTAGCAGAACTGGCTTGAGGAATGATGCTGCAATCATGGCAGATGAAAGGAAAATGAATCTGAGATATGCACACTTCCTTTGTCGGGAACAGATGGGGTTGAACTGTGGCTTTTGTGTGGATGTGCATTCTCCAGAAATCCTCCTCCTTTCAAAGAAAGCTGGAATTTTTCATCCGTAGTCAGAATCGTCAACGTCGGAATCATCTGGGCCATAGTGTCTCTGATTTTTATGTATGGTTGTGAAAGCTGGATGGTGAAGAAAGCTGCCAGAGTACCAATTCATTTGAGAAGTGCTGCTGGAATACAATCGTCAGGAAACTATGAACTGCTGTAAAGACAAATGAATGGGCCCTGGGGCAAATCAAGGCTGAACTTTCCCTAGAAGCCAAGATGACTACAGTTGGCCCTCCATATCCATGGCTTCCATGGTCTGGAAACCATGCCCTGTGAGAAGCTGCTTAAGGAGCTAGGTATGTTTAGTCTGCAGAAGAGAAGGTTAAGAGGGGACATGATAGCCATGTTTAAATATTTGAAAGGGTATCATGTGGAGGAGGAAGCGGGCTTGTTTTCCACTGCTCCAGAGATTAGGACAAGGAGCAATGGATTCAAGCTGCAGGAAAGGAGATTCCACTTGAACCTCAGGAAGAACTTCCTGACAGTCAGAGCTCATCAGCCGTGGAATCTGCTGCCTTGGAGTGTGGTGGAGTCTCCTTCTATGGAGGTTTTTAAGCAGAGGCTGGATGGGCATCTGTTGGGAGTACTTCAATGTGTGTTCCTGCATGGCAGGGTTTTTTTTTAATTTTAATTTATACATAAAAAACGTAAAGAAGAAGAAAAACAAAACACAAAAAAATCTAAAAGAAAAGAACAAAACTATACAACTATCATTACAAACTAATCAAACTAAGCAACTAACTTACCCGACACCTAACTAAAACAAAGGAGGTCTCCACCCCCATAGCAACTAGCAAAATGCAAGCTGGTAATAATCCTAACCTCAGTATCCTATTGTAATATATTTTAATATTTGCTGTTTAATTTAAAATCAGTTAACACATTGAGAATATTACTAATACACAGAGGGTTGGACTAGATGGTCCCTGTGCTCTCTTCCAACTCGATGATTCTATGATTCTGTATCCATGGATTCAACCCACCATGATTTGAAAATACCACTCCCCAAAAAACCCCAAAAGCAGATTTTGATTTTGCCATTTTATATAAGTCTTGCCATTTTACTACAACATTGTGCATAATGGGACTTGAGAATCCATTAATTTTGGTATCCAATAGAGGGTGGGCACTGGAATCAAACCCTAGTGGATACTGAGGATCTGCTGTAAACTGAGACCATTGTACTTTGGACATATCACGAGACACCATGACTCGTTGGAAAAGGTGATAGCAGTGGGTAAAGTTGACAGCAGTAGGAAAAGAGGGAGGCTGCATGACAGGTGGATTGATTCAGTTATAGAAGCCACAACCCTGAGTTTATAAGACCTGAGCAGGGCAGTTAAGGACCAGGGTTCTTGGAAGTCTCTAATTCGTAGGGTCCCCATGACAGTAGTTGACTTGACAGGAAATAGCAACAATAACTATTGTCATGTCATTTCTCCATGCCATGGGATTGTACGTAGGATGTAGGAAACCTGTATGTATGTGGGGTCTGCCGAGTATGACGGGGATGAATGGGAAAGTTCTTAGAGACACAGGGTGTTACCAAATGGTCGGCATTGTTTGCCGGATGGGGCAGTAAATAGCATTTAGCTAGCCTAGTTAAGAAACATTTGTTTGTGTTTGAGGACAGCAATCAATGAGTGATTTACTTGGATTAGACTACAGGTTACTGAGGTAGGGAATATAGTTAGAATATCAAAGGACAGGGCAGGAAATTCAAAGGATCAAAAGAAAACAACCTAGAAGTTAGGAGGGTCGTGAACCTGGAGAAGCTACCAATGGGCATTATTCATGGGTAATGAACTATTATGTTTTACTATATAACCAGATGAGTGATGAAGATTATTGACTCCAGCAATAGTTTCTAACCAGCCTCTTGTGTTCTAGTAAACATCGTGGAAAGTATATGTATGTTTTCTTGAGAGACACAGAGTAGCAGCACACAACAACTATACTAAAACGGGATGTCTTCCAAATCCATATAATTACACACGTGCACATATGGTAGACGCACACATATAGTGTGGCAGTCTGACCCCAATTTTTAGTCCCTGAACCACTTTTCTTCCTACGTTACAATTAAAACAAGGTTTTGTTTTGATAGGAAGAAGGCACATTTGTCTTCTCAACCACTTTCCAAAACAACTGGCTGGCCTCTTCTTTGTCATACGACTCTGGTTCATATTGCCTAGTAGCATCCTTCCCTTCGCCAAGGGATTCTTGAGAAACGTAGTCTTTCAAATTCTGAAAGAAACCGACCTGACCCAAACTTCCTAGTTTAACTTGCAGATCAGAATTCGGCAAGCATCCAACTTTTTCATTTCCTCAGTGTTGCAGTGCAGTTCTCACTGAATAAATAGTTGAATAGGAAAGGAAAAAAGACATTCAAGAGTTATACTCAGAAATGCATGTTTGAAGAACAAAATACAGTTATAGTAAAGGAAAATACAATTTAATCCTCAAACACTCCAAGGAGGCCTGTTACTTCCCTGTGTGCATTTTTGTCTTGGAGAAGGTACCCAAAAGTAAATTTGTGAGGTAGGTCATTGTACAACCTTATCAAGCAATCTGTCAATCTACCTATTTATATCCTGATTTTTTTCCCCAAGAATGGGGCTCAGGGCATGAAAAAAAGATAAGTCAAACCCCATATAGCTAAAAATGTACAAAGAGGTTATGTTTAACATAATATGAAATTGCCTGTTGAATTCAAACGATATATAACATTAGCAACACATAAAACAGACACTTCCAAATTGACAGATATTCACCTAAAGATGGAAGGGCAGCAAGAAGGAAAACAGCCTGGGAAGGGAGTTCCAGAGTGTATGGACAGCCATGGAGAAGGCCTTCTCCCATGTTTCCACCAGATGCACCTGTGAAATTGGTGTGATTCAGATAAGTTGTTGTTGTTGTTGTGTGCCTTCAAGTCATTTCTGACTTGTGGCGACCATAAGGTGAACCCACCATGGGGTTTTCTGCGGCTGAAAGTGTGTGGCATGCTCAAGGTCACCTGGAGGCCTTCTGCGGCTGAGCAGAGAATTGAACTCTGCTCTCCAGGGTTGTAGTGCAATGCTCAAGCCACTAGATCATGCTGGCTCTTTCATATAAGTGCTTCACCCAAATAATTGAGAGTTGAGACCAGCTCACAGGGAAAGATAATGGTTCCTCAGATAGCTTGTCACCTGTACAGGTGTAAACAAGACAGCCACATTTCTGCCACTTGTTGTGTATGGTCTTTTCCTACACACCAAACCATATCTAGGACCAAAACCAAAGTCCCAACAGATCTACCGCATTTTTGCAACTGCCGTACATCTTTGTCTTAGTTAATGCAATGTATCAGATTTTTTTAAAAAAAAAGTACTCATGGTGTTTTGTAATGCGTCGCAATACGGCAAATCACAAATCACACACAGTCTGTTGCAAATATCTTACCCCCTTTGGGCTAAATGGAAATGTCTTTCATTCTGGGGACACTGGATTTCTTTGAAATCAGAAGGCACCCCCGAATGCAAGGAATGTACATTTGGTTTGGTTTTGGTTTTATCTGTTTTTTATTTTACTTTTATTCCACCTTGTGTTGTTGTTAATGATGATGATGTTCATTTCATTTGTACCCTGATTTCCCACATAAAACTATGATGACAGTCAGATTTCGGGAAAAGTTGGGGTATAAAGAAAGGCTGGCATCCTATATTGCAGTTACAAATTTGTAACTAGAGCCACAGCTATTAAATGCCCCCCAACACCATGACAGCCAGAAGCCACACCAAGTGATGGAGGTCTGCTGAGCTTGTGATTGGGGTGCAAGTGAATGACGTTTCCATCCTCTGTCAGCCGAAACTATCGAAGAAGGACCTCTGTCACAATTCCTTGTCACAGCCTCACTCACTGGAGGAAAGGAACTGGAAACGTTATCCTCTTGTGCCCCAATCACCAGGCGGACCTCCATCACTTGATGTGGCTGCTGGCTGTTAAAGTAGGCTTGTGAGCGTTGGAGCAAGAGATCTAACTTAGTTACACATTTGTAACTAGTTATAACTATCTTCAACTAGTTACACATTTGTAACTAAGGCCCTTTCCACACGCAAGAAAGGAAGAGCATGAAAACGGAACTCAACGGCTTTCTTGAGCGTCCGGGCAAGTCCGTCGGGACAAGGAGCAGTGCAAGCTCATCGCTCCGCACTGCTCCGGTGTCCAAAATGGCAGCTTCCGGTTGGTGGAGGCTCTCCACCAACCGGAGAAGCTCGCCAGCGTAAAGCCCACCCCCAGCAAATCTGCAGCAGAGCGCAGCGACGGAGCGACACGGAGTCGCGCGCTCCGTGCTTTTTAAAAACCTCTTAAAAGAGGTTTTTAAAAAGCATGCTGCACGACCAGTTCCGGTTGCTCTGAACCGGACTGAGGTATGGAACTACAAAAAGTAGTCCGCCCCAGTCCACTCCACGGTGCAGAAGACCTCCGTCGGAGGTCGCTCTGCCCTGTTTTAATAGCCCGGTGCAGAAATGGCCTAAGAAGGCAATGTAGGATATTGGTTATTGTTAATAATACTAAGAAAACACAAGGCTGAATGCCAGAAAATTTTGTCCCCTAGGTTTTTGGGTAGAACACATTTGGATGTGCCCACACAAATACTCCGTTCAGAACAGGGTATTTTTACACCTCACAGTCCATTGGTTTTAGTTCAGGCTAGCAAATAATCCCGCAATTTACACAGTTTATCTTGGTGAATGAACATTCACAATATATATTTAATTTCAAGATTTAATCTCTCCCAGACATACATACCTAGGAGAACAACAGTGAAATGTGATGGAGTTTGCTAGTAGTGCATGAGTGCTTGGCAATGTGACAGGAACTGGGGCCATTTCTGCACTAGACTGTTCTAGTGCTATTATTCCACTTTCAACATCCTATGGAATCCTGGAGTTTGCAGTTTAAGGAGGGGCATTTAGAATTCCCAGCCGGAATGCTCTTTGGTCTCAGTAAACTGCAAACCCTAGAATTCCACAGGACATTAAAAGTGGAATAATAGCACCAGAACAATGTAGCGCAGAAAGGCCCATAATGTTTCTCATGGACAAAAGGCAGCAATTCAAGGTTGTTCAATAATTATTCTAAATTGTCTGTCCTCAGATTTGGACAATGTTCCCAGAAATCATACTGTGCTCAGAAATTGTGGGAGCACAGAACATTTGCTGGATGTTACGGAAGAATAATCTTGAGTCATCCAGTGGAGGATAATTGCCAAATTTGGGGAGATTTTATCCATAGTTCATTGATAATGTTAACTATCTTCAACAATCACAAATTGTTATGATGAAGAAGATTTTAAAAATGAGCAAGAACAGTACAATTTTGGGGGGGAAATTAAATTCAGAAAAGCGGATCTTTCTGTTTCCTGTAGTTAGTACAAAATAATACCAAAGGAAGTAATAAGCTGTGAATAAATAAACTGCCTTGTTCATATTGTATCCTTTTAGATCCCATGAGGGTTAGGTAGAAAGCAGGATCCTATTGTTAAACCCAATTAGAGTGGGCCAACTTAAACAACTGCACTTACCTACATGGCGATTTGCCATTCAGAAATTTATTCAATGGGTCTACTTTAGTTGAGATTAACCAACATGATTCCAACCAAAATTTTTTCCCCAGAATTGGTCATCAGTTAAATTGGTTAATTGTGGCAATAGGGCAAACAGAAGGAAGAGCTTCTTTTACAGTGCATGTTTAAATTAGGCCTTGGTGTTTGTTAGGATTTAGATGCCTGTTGAAAACTAGAAGGTACTCCCTTGGAACTCCCTTGCGTACTGTATGATTGTGTTTTTTGGGGTTCTTCTATTGTTTTATGATGGTGCCATAAACTGCTTTAGAACACAAGCAAATGAGAAATGGTATCGAGACATCTCTAACTGAATGAATGAGTTATCCAATTCATTGTCACAGGTACATCATGGGATCCATTAATATCAATCTGTGGGTGCTTTTTAAACTACTTCACTTTTTGGCTGTTATTATGTAGGATTGCGAGTGCAGATAAATTGTGTCAGATAAGTGCCTGTTAAAATTTGCATCACATGATTACAAGTGTCCCAAAGGGAAGATTTTCTTGGAGCCATCACAACAGCTTAAGGCAATGATTTCTGTCAGTCCATGTCCATCAGCTTTCACACTTCTCCAATTTTTGTGATCCAGTTCATAGCCCAAAAATATACCAAAATACGGCTGTGATCCTGTTCTCAGTCCCAACCAGAGCAGGGATACTGAATCAGTGTGATTTATCTGTGTTGACCCACCATTCAATGGGTCTACTCTAGTTGCAATCAACCAGCAGGATTTAAGACTGTTTTAAAAATGTGTATATTAATACATATGTAGGTGTGTTTGACTAGGGGCCTATAGTGTCAAATCACTTCTGCAGTAGAACATGAGTATCTTAGAATCATAGAATCATGGAAATGTAGAGTTGGAAGAGACCACACGGGCCATCCAGTCCAACCCCCTACCATGCAGGAACACCCTCAAAGCACTCCCGACAGACGGTCATCCAGCCTCTGCTTAAAAACCTCCAAGGAAGGAGACTCCACTACACTCTGAGGCAGCATATTCCACTGCCGGACAGCCCTGACTGTCAGGAAGTACTTCCTGAGGTTCAGGTGGAATCTCCTTTCCTGCAGCTTGAATCCATTGCTCCTTGTCCTGGTCTTTGGAGCGGCAGAAAACAAGCCCTCTCCCTCCTCTACATGGCATCCCTTCAAATATTTAAACATAGCTATCATGTCCCCTCTTAACCTTCTCTTCTGCAGACTGAACAGACCCAGCTCTCTAAGTCTATCCTCATAGGGCATGGCTTCCAGGCCCCTCACCATTTTGATCGCCCTCCTCTGGACCTGCTCCAGCTTGACCATGTCCTTCTTGAATTGGGGTGCCCAGAACTGGACACAGTATTCAAGATGAGGTCTAACCAAAGCAGAGTAGAGGGGTACCAGTACCTCCCTCGATCTAGACACCATACTCCTATTGATGCAGCTGAGAATTGCATTGGCTTTCTTGGCTGCCGCATCACACTGCTGACTCATGTTCAGCTTGTGGTCTATTAAGACTCCTAGATCCCTTTCACACGTACTGTCATCCATCTTGACAGTCTTTGCACTTAAACAGGGATTTATGTAAGACTTCCTTGCATAAAAAAATAGGCAGTAATAGCGGTGTCAAGAGGAGGAGGCAGCAGTTGCTTTCTACACTTCAGAGGCCAGCTGTGTGAGATTAAGGCCCTTTCTGCACCCAATAGTGCTTCATCCGGTGAGATACTGGCAATGCCACTGCCGGGATGGGATCAGGTCCTGAACACTCCCCACTGTACCCAGTCAGCTGCCGACAGATGGATAGCATTATGGAGGCTCTTTTTCCTTCCACATTATAGCATGAATGGCAGGTCCCTTTCCCTCAACTCTTCTTGTGCTGTGCTGCAGAAGGAAATGCTATAGAACCGTCCGACACTTACTGTACCCCTGCAACTGACAGGATTGTTGCAGGAAAGGGGAACCTTACTGGATTTTTTTCCAGTAATGATATAGGGTGCATTTCCAACAAATGGGGGCATGGCAATACCTGGTCAGGAATGACATTGTGTGATAGCACATGTCTCAGACCGGGAGCAATGTGTTGCCATACCAGGATGGTGACATCCTGTGGAAAGGACCTGTTTCTTCAGCACTGGGTTGTGAGGAGTCTTCAGAACCGAGTCCCTGTGAGGAGGGACAGCTTGGAAAATCACCTGTGTACAGGTGATTTAGTTGCCTACCCCTCCCAGAGTGCCTTGGCCACAAGGCTCCCCCAGAGCCTTGCAGTAAGAAGTAACTGGCTGGGTTTTGGAAGCCGTGGTCCTCCTAACCCTTGCCAGCATGTGCCATCCTTATGCCTCCTTACAATCCCACCAAAAGGATCTATGCCAAAGGCACTGTGCAGTCTTCCGGAATCCAGATCTTGGGATTTCTGTTTAAAATAAACGTGAGTAGTGAATGGTCCAAAGCAGTGGTCCAGGGGCCGTGATGTCCTCACCAAAGATCCACAAAAGCTTCAAGAAATGTTACGAGCTTTTACAGTTAAAATAGGAAGGGAGGGAGGAAGGAAGGAAGGAAGACAAATGTGTATGGAATCATTCCAGTAAAAATATTATAATAGGAGGGTGTGCATTTACTTATTACTCCCTTCTCACCAAATTTGAAGACCTTGGATGAGCATCTTTAAATAAATATTTGATGAATTTTGGGTTTTAAATCTTAAGTCTTGGAGGTTTGAGGCAACAAAGGATATTTAAAGGAGGTCCATGGTAAAGAAAAGGTTGAGAACCACTGGCCTAAGGTATGCCTTTAAATACAAATGCTGGTGCAAAGTTGGAGGCTAATGTGATACATAACATTCTGCAGATTAATGCAGAAATGGGATGGGGTGTACCTATAAAATAACATGTTTGCAGTTGACACAGAAGGGGAGGGATGTAGCTGAGCACATATTTTGCCTGCAGAAGATTTCCAGGAGACTAAATAGACCTAGGAATGAATGCTGTGTGAAACCTTGGAGAGTTGGAGACCATCGGTGGCAAAAGTACTGGTGTAAGACAGACCCATAGTCCAATTAGTATAAGAAAGTTTCCTGTGTTCCCATTCCTGTTCTATCCATTTCTTAGAAGAGGATCATTAGATAGTGCAAAATGTACCACCTTCACTGGACTTTCATTATTCACTATAACAACCAAGGTCACACCTGTCTTTTCCCCTTTTATTGCTCTGGTCGTAATCAGTTTTAAATAAAGGTCCACAAAAAAAGGCATGTCTCCCATCGATTTTAAGCAGTGGTGTGATTTCCAGAGACCGTTTCAGGTTGCTGGCTGCTGTCCCAGGGAGTGTTTTTATTTTTTGCAGGCATAGATTGTTCCACAGTGCCAGAGCAGTTAGCTGTATATCAGCCCATCTTTAATGTACAAATGGTTTTTAAGAACTTCCCTGCTTCTTAAAACAAATTCTTTTGTTTAAGGAACAAACAAAATAAAGATTGACTCTGGCATGTTTGTGTTATTTTTAACATACCGCTAATCAAACTGCACTGCTGGGAAGAATTTGAGAGGATACCAAATTTGAGTCGAAAGGTGTTAATTTGGTAATGTCAAGTTGCATTGCCTTGTGTCAGTAGGGCTTATGTAATTCAATCTGATTTTCTCTAGAATTCTTTGATGCTGAATCTAGTTTCATAGCAGGTGTGCCTTCTTTTCCCCTGGGTTGAAGTGGTGTCCTCCATTTCTGTTCTATTTTCTTCAATCTCAATTTTGTATGTGTGTGTTTGTGCATTTCTCTGATTTGCACCTGCAATCTTGACTCATCCTCTGTTTGTATCACGTTGTAAAATGTTGGCCAGAATCTTCTTGCTGACATACACCTGTGTAAATTCCTTCACACGTGCAGTTGTATGATTTTGGTGGTTGTGCAACAGGTGTATGAAGTTTATGGTTACCTAAATTGAGTTCTATGAGCCAGTGTGGTGTGGTGGTTTAAGCTTTGGAGTGTGACCCTTGAGACAAAGGTTCAGTTCTCTGCTTGGCCATGTCACACTCTCTCATCCCCAGAAAGCCCTATGATAGGGTTGCTTTAGGGTCAACTTAAGTCAGAAATGACTTGGGCCATTTCCACACTACACTGTTATAGTGCTATTATTCCACTTTCACCATCTACTGGAATTCTGGGCTTTGTAGTTTCCTGAGGTCAAAGAGCTCTCTGGCTGAGAATTCTAAATGCCCCCCCCAAACGGCAAACTCCAGGATTCCACAGGATGTTGAAACTGGAATAATAGCACTATAACAGTGTAGTGTGGAAATGGCCATGAAAACACACAACAAACAACAAAACTGAGTTCTACAAGTGCAACCATTTTGCATGTGTCTAAATCCTATTGTTAGTCCCAATTAGAGAGCTGTTGAATCAACTGGAATTATCTATGTATTGACTCCCCATTCAGCAGTTGGTTGAACGGGTCTACTCTAGTTGGGACTAATCAGCAGAATACCAATCATGCAGATGTGCATCTTAGATGGTGCATAACAATTTTTCAGTGTCTTTAACATACCACTTTCTCTACTGGGATGGCAGAAACAGTCAGTCTATTTCACCCATTGTATTATGATATAGTAAGCAGACACACTGACAGATACATCATTGGTTACACAGATTCACTATTCAGCAAAAGCAGAAAGTTACTGTGCTTCCAGTTTAGCACAGCCTTCATCTAACCAGTTGACTGTTGATCAACAAGATGCAAATAGGATATAGACTCTCTTTCTTCATCCTGGAGTAGTGAATTTTTACAAGTAAACCATGCATATGCATTATGCAGGCCAACCTAATAGGGTGACTAAATAAGTGTGGATTTATACGACACAAGTATGGTGTCGGAAACCAGTGCTCCATGGAAACTGGGACACATTTTCGTACAGTCTTCCCACTGACTAAAGCATATTTGTGCATATTTTGCAACTGTGCACATTTGCATTTACAAAATGTGTGCCTAGTTCTCTGTGTATGTTATTCCACCAAAACGTAACACAGTCCTTGGAAACAGGAGGATTTCCATGAAGTCTTCGAAAGTATGAAATAGATTATTTTATCTGGACTCTGAATTCCTGTGGTCAATAATGGGCTGAAAGTTCCACCTATAGAAAAGTAGGATAGCACTGTATGGATTCTTCCTATAATTGCATCTATTGTGGACAGAATATGAGGTCAGAGGAAAATTTGCTCTGGAGCCAGTGTCAATGTATACAAGGTGTAAGATGCACAAGTGTCTGGAGAGATATCATAAAACATGGGAAGTCATTCTTATAAAGTAGTTCGCTGCAGTTACCATTCTAATGTCCATTTTGATTACCGTTACAGCTACAATTTTTAGAACAAAAGAAATTACTTGCTTGTAACAGAAGCTGATACTTGTATTGAACAAAGTAATGGAAATGTCAGGTTGGCTTTACTTTCCCTGCCAAGCTTTTAGGTAATCTCCTCGCTTTGATGCTTTATTGGGCTTTACTGTGCTGTGAGAGGATGATAGGATAGGCTGGGAAACAGTGTGCTGGGAAAGAGAAAATGTTATTGTAACAACCTATGGTAAGGGTACAAGTGTAGTACCCTGGCAGTACGTGTGAAAGGGATCTAGGAGTCTTAATAGACCACAAGCTGAACATGAGTCAGCAATGTGATGCGGCAGCCAAGAAAGCCAATGCAATTCTCGGCTGCATCAATAGGAGTATGGTGTCTAGATCGAGGGAGGTACTGGTACCCCTCTACTCTGCTTTGGTTAGACCTCATCTTGAATCCTGTGTCCAGTTCTGGGCACCCCAATTCAAGAAGGACATGGTCAAGCTGGAGCAGGTCCAGAGGAGGGCGACCAAAATGGTGAAGGGCCTGGAAGCCATGCCCTATGAGGATAGACTTAGAGAGCTGGGTCTGTTCAGTCTGCAGAAGAGAAGGTTAAGAGGGGACATGATAGCTATGTTTAAATATTTGAAGGGATGCCATGTAGAGGAGGGAAAGGGCTTGTTTTCTGCTGCTCCAGAGACCAGGACAAGGAGCAATGGATTCAAGCTGCAGGAAAGGAGATTCCACCTGAACCTCAGGAAGAACTTCCTGACAGTCAGGGCTGTCCGGCAGTGGAATATGCTGCCTCGGAGTGTGGTGGAGTCTCCTTCTTTGGAGGTTTTTAAGCAGAGTCTGGATGGCCATCTGCTTTGAGGGTGTTCCTGCATGGCAGGGGGTTGGACTGGATGGCCCGTGTGGTCTCTTCCAACTCTACATTTCTATGATTCTATGATTCTAAGTGCAAGCAGACAGACTTGGCTGCAAATTTGAACTGTTGGCAAACTGAATGAGAAAATGGGCGAGAGATGGAAAACCCCAGGAAAGGAGATGTTTTGATTAGAATGCTATCATGCACTACTTTGAAATGTTACAGAATATAAGGTGCTGCAAATCCAATGCTTTTTTTGGTCCTGGCAGTTGCCAAGGTGTGCAGCTTTTCTTCATTGTTCCTAAATTTTCTTCAATGTTCCTAAATAAAGCATCTGAAATCTCTAAGCCTAATTAATCAAACTAGGAGCTATCCTGCACATCACAGTTCTCTGCAGTGTAGTGTAGTGATTGGAGCATTTGGCTAGAACAGTGATTCTTAATCTTTTCTTTACCACAGATCCCCTTTAAAAATCTTTTGTTGCCATGGACCACCAAGACTTAACTCAAGGTTAACTCAATCTTCCGGCTGTATGTGTGGTAGGAAGGAACATCACATGCTTTCTTTCAGCCACTCAGTGTTATTCACTTGCATGTTCTCGCTATGTGCAGAAGTAGCAAGTGCTGATACATTTATTTTTTTTTGCTATCAGACAATTTCATAACTTTTGAACAGTTTGACACATTGTAATGAAAATTTGTACAAATGATGTCTGTTACCAGCAAAAGACTCATATTCTTTGAGATCAATGTGTGACTGTCCATCTGTCTGTCTGTCCAACTGTCTTCCTTCCTTCCTTCCTTCCTTCCTTCCTTCCTTCCTTCCTTCCTTCCTTCCTTCCTTCCTTCTTTCCTTCCTTCCTTCCATCCATTCTATTTTAACTGCAGAAGCTCATAACATTTCTTCGAACCTTTGTGTACCCCCTCTGAGGACATCTCGTGCCCCCCAGTGGTCCATGGACCCCAGGTTAAGAATCCTTGGGCTAGAACTGGGCTAGACCAGGATTCAAATCCCCATTCAGCCATGGAAACCCACTGGATGACCTTGGGCAAGTCAAACTCCCCAGACTAGCAGGAAGGCAATGAGAAACATCTTCTGAAGAAATCTTGCCAAGAAAACCCCAGGATAAGGTTGCTGTGAGTCAGAGGCAATTCGAAGGCACATAACAAGAAGAATAGATGTTTTCTGCTGTTCCATTCTCAAAAACAGCCACACATGTTGTGCCTTTCTGAAGCTGGGTGGGTGAGTGCTTTGAAAATGGAGGAAACAGAAAGGAAGAGAATGTGTGTTTGCATGTGAGAGAGAGAAAGAGAGAGAGAGAGAGAGAGAGAAGGATATCAGTCTCTGTCCTTAAGAGTATTTCACTTGAGTGTGGCTGTTCTATGGAAGCACTTGTCTCAGTTCCTCTCTATTTCTTTGTATCCTGTTTGTTTTTGTTGGGGTGGAAAAAGGTGAAAAAGGATTGGGGAAGCAAGGCTGAAAGGAAACGTTAATCATGAACAAGATGCAACTTTCCTGCCTGCACTCCTGAGAGGAGAAATTATACATGCTGATTTCATCAACCTCTTATCTGGCAGATGAGAGGCTGGGCACGGAGAAAGCTATTCAGGTTAAGTCCCTGCGTGAACTCTTTTTTTCCCCTCCCCTCTTTTCTTTTCTTTTTCTTTACTTTTCTCTTTTTGGCCACTCTCTGAAACTGTTTCCTGAAATCGTCTTCCATTGTTTCTTAGGCCTTTGGCCTTCGGCTGTATCCAGTCTCCTGCGAGGCAACTCAAATATGGGCGCGCTTAAAGGAAAGCTTTGATCATCAAACCGCGGCCCTTTCCTGGTTGGGAAGCATTTGGCATTCACTGAGTGTTTAAAAGGACTATTTGGCTGAGAAGTAACAGACAGCTTGGCAAGGCAATAAGCACATGCCTTCAGTGGAGGGGGAAACAAATCTCAACAATCCTCTTCACAACGTTTTTGTTGTTGTTGTTAAGACTGAGGGCAAGCGAAGGGCTTGATGTTTGACCCCTTTCGAGAATGGGAACCTTGAATTCTGTTTCTGAAGTTCTTCCCTGTGTACAAACAGGTCTTTCCCCTCTCTGGTGCAGCAAGATAAGGAATGGCTGTATTTTTTTTCCCCTTGCCAGAGCAAGCCCTTACTAGTGTGATAAGGACTGTGTGTGCCCATCCTTACAATAACAGTAGGCAGCCTCAGAGGGGAGACCTGTTGCTCCTGTTGTCAAGAAGAGGCCAGATGCATCAGCACGAGTCTCTTTTTGCAGTGAGAGATCAGGGACCCTTTCACACTACACAATTGTAGCACTGTGGTTCTACTTTAATTGCCATGGCTGCATCCTGTGGAATCTGGAGTTTTGCAGCGTAGAAGGTGTGCTTAGAGTTCTCAGGCAGAGAGCTCTAGCGCCTCATTAAACAACAATCCTCAGGATTCCATAGGATGTTACCGTGGCAGTTACAATGGAATCGTAGTACTGTAATTCTGTAGAGTGAAAGGACTCCAAGTTTGCACCTGCCTCGTGCCTACCTGACGCCCATACTTTGGATGCCTCACTGACACAGAGGCTTTCACGTATAAGCTGATCTTCACAGGGCCGGGAATTCAACTTGTTTTTTTTAGAGAGTTACATTGGTAGCTTTTTTTTTTTTTTCCAGGGATAAACTGGAATCGAGTTACATTTTTGTCTACAATAACCATGGCTGTAATTTAGAGCCTTCCAAACTTTTCATGCTGATGACGTACTTTTTAGACATGCATCATTTCATGATAGGCCAAGTCCCCATAATGTAATTCAGGATCCGGAGGCAGCCTGGCCTGCTGCCGCTCTCACCAGGGTTTTCCTTGGCCTGGGGAACTGTGACGGTGACTGGAGAGACAGCCCTTCCACCTGAGCCTGGTCTGCTGCCGCCGCTGCCCTCACCAGGGTTTTCCTCAGCCTGGAGTGGCTGTGGCAGCAGCAGGAGAGACAGCCCCCTCCAATGTGGCCTGGCCTACCATGGCGGCAGGAGAGGCAGCCCCTCCACTCATTACCTTTGCGCGACACATCTACACCCTGCAGGCAACACACTAATGCGTCACAACACACAGTTTGGAAAGCTCTACTGTAATTGATCAAGAGGCAGCTCCTGAACAGAGATACCATGGGCGGCTTGGATCGATGTGGGGGGATTCTGTTAAGTCTCTGTGTTGACTGACATAGATTGAAACCTTCAGTCCTCTTCCATAATTGAAAGGAGGGAAGACCAGAGCAGTGGTTCTGAAGAGAGTCCCTGTGAATGAGCCAGATTCATGGCGATCATGGGATCTGTGCAAGCCACCCAGTCCAAGCCCCTGAACATGGAAATTCAGAGAGAGTGTATCCCTACAGAATGTCCCTCAGCTAGGAGACTGTGAACAAAGAAGGGCTCACACCTTTCTAGATAATTAGTTCCGCAATCAAACTGCTCCTCCCATCAAGAAGACACTCTTTAAGCCAAATGGTAGTCTCAGACCAAAGGCACCCTTTCGTACCAGGCATGGCATGAGTCTTTTAGTTTTAGTCCAAACCTTTCTCCAAACATGAGGCCAAACTGTTGTCCAAAGAGGCTATCCAAGGTGCTGAAGCTATTGGAGGGGATTGGGAGCTGTCCAAAGTGCTGAATCCAGTTGGAGAATAAAGTTCAGCAGCTTAAACAGCTCCTGTATAGCTTTGGCTGAAACCCAGAGCAGATTCCTTGTGCTAGTGAAATGAAAGCCACCAGCAGCCACTGCTTCAGCCCCTCCAATCTAGTCCTTATCCTCTGGAGCAGTGGAGGACAAATCTTTGCCCTCTTCTGTATGAGGTCCCTTCAGGTATTTAAAGAGCACAGTCATGTTCCCCTCTAAAAGCCCTCTTCTCTTCACACTAATCATGCCCGGATCCATCCCTTGTATTTGGACTCACAGAAACCTTTAATTGATTAATTTCTTGCAGTGAAATGCCAACTCTGTTGACACTTTGCAAAATAATTTCTGTCCTCCTCTTTGTAAAATGAGATTTCCATGGTTGTTATTGTTGCTGTTTTTCTTAAGCTTATCCCCACAAGTATAGATTTTAAAAATGCATAGTAAAACAATGTTTCTTATGTTTATATTAGACTGGTGGAGTCAAGTGTGTATCCCTTGCATAAAAGAGTTCCTGCAGTTCTGGAAGAGCTGAGGCACAGGGGGTAGCAAATGCATTTCTCTGAGGGATTGCTAAATGGAAATAGTTCATGGTTGCTTTGCTCACTCACTCCCTCCTCTGCCCTGAAAAAAAGAGCTCCCCAAAACCATGGCTGTGTCAACTCAATTTAAATATCCTAAATAAGCTGTGAATTCCTTTCATGTGTAAGCAGTTGCTAATGGCACAGTGAGAAGACTAGATTTCCATATAACACATGTTGAGGCACATCTGCAGTTTCAGACCTTTGGAACTCAACAGGAGATAGGCCAAGTCCCCAGTGACTTTCCATTGATGGAAGGGAGTCAAAGAAAGAAGGCGTCTCTAGAGTTTGCATTTGATGTTCTCACTGAAGGTTGAACCATCAAAAGAGCAATGCAATAAGATACTGCATCAGTATATTGTTCTTGTGTGCTTTCAAGTCATTTCCAACTTATGGAGACCCTAAGGCAAACCTGTCACAGAGTTTTCGGGGGTCTCAGAGTGTATGATACATTATTTTATTTCATTCTCATAGACAAGAACAAATAATTTCAAAAGAATTATTGCTTATAGGAAAGATTACAAGGGGCTTTTCATATTGTTTCAATGATTTTTCACACTTGTGGACTCTTTCTTTCTTCCTTTCGTTCTGTTTTTCTGCAAAGATATTACTTTTTCCACAACAAATAATTTTGCACAGAAAATGATGTATTTTGCATAAAATATACTTTGATGTGCTCTTTTTTTTTTTTTGCAAAAGTTTCAAAACTTTTTTTTTTTTTAAGAAATCCAGAAATGAAATCCTGAAATCTCATGGTGCTTAACCGTTTCCTCAATAGGCTGTCTCAGTTGATTGGGATCCTTTTTCTTGTCCAAGATGAGAATATTTATGTGCATGGATGCAGTAAGGAGTGAGAGTTTATATTACCAATGGTGAATGTCATATTGCATCAATGGTCTAGTCTATTAGGTATCATTATGCCCCATGTCCAGTTGTGGGCACCTCAATTCAAGAAGGATATTGACAAGTTGGAATGCGTCCAGAGGAGGGGGAACCAAAATGGTGAAGGGTCTGAAAGCCATGCCCTCTGAGGAACAGCTTAGGGAGTTGGGGATGTTTAGTCTGCAGACGAGAAAGTTAAGAGGGGACAAGATAGCCATCTTTAAATATTTGAAGGGATGTCTTGTCAAGGAGGGAGCAAGCTTGTTTTCCACTACTCCAGAGACTAGGACAAGGGGAAATGGATTCAAGCTGCAGGAAAGGAGATTCCACTTGAACCTCAGGAAGAACTTCCTGATGGTCAGAGCTGTCCGGCAGTGGAATATGCTCCCTCAGAGTGTGGTGGAGTCTCCTCCTTTGGAGGTTTTTAAGCAGAGGCTGGATAGCGATCTGTTGGGAATGCTTTGATGTGTGTTCCTGCGTGGCAGGGGGTTGGACTGGATGGCCCTTGCGGTCTCTTCCAACTCTGTGATTCTATGATTCTATGTTCTTTATCTGCAAGCGACTTTATATTCTGACCTCTGGCTCTGAAAATGGCTTCTAAAACAGCCAAGACCAATAAAATGTCTTTACAATCCAGCTGTCAGTCCCCATGAATCTCAGAATGTGACTATGGCCCAGTTACTCTCTCTCAGCTGTTTTAAATTTAATTATCACAAAATCATATAATTGTAGAATTTAAAGATAACACGACTGTCATCCAGTCCGTAGGCAGGCAACTGCATGGGGGCCAAGGAGCAATTTCTCCCCCAGGCCTCCTTGCGAGCTACGTCATCCCTACTCACAGGGAAAAGGCCAATACCTCCATTTTCCCCTCCAAGTTCTCTCAAAATGAAGACAGGAAGTGACTTCTGATTACTTCCTGTCACCTCTTTGAGAGGGACTGTAAAGGAAATAGTGGTACTTGAGGATAGTGGGGGGTTCTGGGGCGCTTTGTAGGTGGAGTGGGGTTATTTTCACCTCGGGGGCTCTGCAAAATTGGGGGACAAACATTGCCCAAAAATCTTACTGATTTTTTTTTTTTAACTTTGGAAGGTAATTTGAGGGACTAGTGAGATGGTTCAGGGGCCGCATAAATGGTTCACAGCCTTCATCTTCCCCCCATGGATCTAGTCGTGCCCCTTGCCCATGCAGGAAGCAATAAGTAACTGTGTAGCTGTCAAGTGGCCACTCAACCTCTGCTTAAAAATGTCCAACAAAGGAGTACCTGCTACCTTCAAAGATCGCTACTCCACTGTCAAACAATGCCTACCATGAAGAAGTTCTTCCTACTGCTTATTTGGAATCTCCTTCCTTGTGATTGAAATCCATTGGCTTGAGTCCTATCCTCCAGAACAGTAGAGAACAAGCTAGTTTGATTTTTCATGTGACAGCTGTTCTGGTATTTATAACCTGTCCTTTATCCACAAGGGATTCTAGTGTCCTATATGCAAGAAATCTAGTCCAGAAGTCAAACAGTAGCCAATTAGCAGGTGGAAAAACCCCTGATCCCTCTTCATCGAGCAAACCAAAGAATTCAACAATCGGTTAAATAAAAAAGAATGAAAGCAAACCTCCAAATTTAAATTTAGGAATGCATGGGCAAGAAAGGAACAATTTGATTGGGTGTGCAAAGAAAAAAAAGCAAGGTTGGTGTCAGTACTAACTCTCTGGAGAACATGCCAAAGTTGTGTCAGCGCTAGAGACAAGGTCCTTTGTAAATTCAAAGTGTATTTCTCAACTGAAGGATAAGACCTCTTCTGAAGAGATTTGCTCTGAGGAGATGTTCCTTCAGGTAGAGGAGTTGTTATGTCCTAACAAGCCAACTTCAATTTATACTGACCCTATCATAAGGTTTCTTCACTACAAGAATTAATATTGAGTGACCCAAATGATCTATTAAGTAAAGGAATAGCAACTTTGAGACTAACTAAAATAAAGAAGTTGGTGGCGTAAGCTTTCATAGACGTAAGTCTAGTTAGACTTAGGTCTGTGAAGGCTTACGCTACCAATGTCTACTGACTCAGCGTCTACTAAGCCTGCTTAGAATTATGTCCATGACAACTTATGCTACCAACTTCTTTCTCTCAGTCTCAATCCACCAAATGAACTTGGTACATTAAATATATTTGCATATATTTAGTATAATATATTTTGATTTTGTTAGTCATGGGAAAGGTCAAAGAGGTACACATGGTACCAGAGTCTCACCAGTGGAAGATCTACTCAGCCTGAATTCTGCTTTCTTAGATTTCTGAGGATTTGTCTTTGCACACTTAGGAGCTAGTGACTTGCTTTCTGCATCAAATGAATATAGGAAGCTACCATACTTTGAGTCAGACAATTGAGCATCTGTCTCAGTGCTGTCTAGTTAGGGTCCATAGATCTGATGTTGTTATATGCCTTCAAGCCAACTCCAAGTTATGGTGATCTTATCCTAGGGTTTTCTGCTTGGAAGATGTTTGCCATTGCCTTCCTTTTAGGCTGACAGAGTGGCATTTGCTCAAGGTTATCCAGCAAGTTTCCATGGTTGGACAGAGGTTTGTACCCTGGTCTCCCTGAGTCCTAGTTCAAGACTCGGAACAGTACACAACTCTGGCTCACCAAGCAGAGTTACAACCCAGGAAAAAGATCAAAGTGACTTAATATACTATGGAAAGCACGCCCCACCCACCCCCCAAAAAAACCCCCAATCGTGGGCAGTATTCAGTGGTAAATTTCACTGGTGAACAGATTTTAGTGAAACTAGTGACTCCTACTGCCCACTGCTTCTCCCTGTGTGCCCACAAAACTAAATCTTTCTTTGATGGGGAAAGAAGACACATGGAGACATGCTGTCCACCTGTCATGGGCTTCCAGGACCTAGACTCAGACTCAGAGTCTGAGGCAGCAGAACCTGCTCTGAGCCCTGACACAGAGACTGCTGCAGCAGAACCTACAGAGCAGACAGTACCATCACCCACCCCAGGGACAGAAGTATCAGCCCCAGCAGGGATCCCTGCTCACTCTGACACAGAGAATGATCTAGCTGTACCTACCTTTGCCCAGCGCAGACACCAAAGAGGTCTCCTGTGTCGCTCCCAGAGAATTTATGCCAAGCACCAACTAATCAGACACCAGTTGCACTGACCCTGGAGCCTATAAGAACTGAGCCTTTCCCCTCTAGCCTTTGTCAGCAATCAACTGACCATTTCTCCCGTGCCTGCTTGTTTGCCTCCCTTGCCTGTGTTTCCGCCTTCGACTTGTGTTTGTTTTTGCCTGCCTCTGATTTATGGACATTGTTGGGACTCTTATTGCTTTGCATTTGCAAAGCTGTTTCCTTCCTTCAGTAAACTGACCACTTAAGTTACTGCTGAGTTTCTGACCTGTGTTTGTTATCAGCTTCTCCTGGCTGCCAGCCCAGCCCAGGCTTGGACACCACCTCTGCAAGATGTCATCGTTTTGCATTTGGGTTTTTTGAACAGCTTTCTGCAAAAAAAAAAAAAAAGCGTTTTTTTCTCTTTTTTTAACAAAACAGTTGCATTTGTATAAAAAAGAATGACTTTGGTGTTACTTCACAAAAATAATACCAAATTCATTAAGTTTTCACAGCTAAGTCCCAAAATGTGAAAAATTCTTAAAACTAGATAAAAATGTTTGTCTGGGAATGTTTACATCCCTATTCTGGGGGAGCAGGAAATCCCTCTGAAGCTTTTTGGTGAGACCAAGAGTTTTGGGGAGGAGAAACAGAGAAGCAAGGGGTTCCATATATCTCTGGTGGAATATTTGACCTAGTCCAATGAAAGCTAAGGAAAAAATCTATCTATAGACAAGAGCAGAGTGCTAGCACTCAAAATGCAACCAGGAAAAGAAAGACTCCAATAAACCCATGCCAGGTCTCTCTGGCACTCAGGAAGCACGTACTAGAAACTGGGAATTGTCAAACTGCAAGGGCACTTATGGCAGTTATCACCCTGTGGGCCAAGGGATTCAAACAACTAAAACTGGGGTGCAGTCCAATTTAGGCTTGGCTGTGAATGACGTTGTTATGGTTCAGTTCCTGTTCAAGCCAATAAAGCTGCAGCAACTGGCTCCACGCACCGTTGGAAGAGGTTTGGATCTGGTTCACAGGGAACAGCTGTAGCATGTTTAAACCTGAGTCAGGCTAGAGTGGTGGCTTGCAAAGCGGAGGGGAAATGGAAGGGATTACTGAGGCCAGTTCGTCACACCTGAGTATCAGCCATGATGACTCATAGGTACTATGAATAGCCTGTATGAAATGAACGATAGGTAGAATATGTAATAGAAAATTTTTAAACTGTTAATTTATCCTGTTCCTTTATCTACAGTGGACATACCCAATGCACGTAGGAATTTTACCTGATTTTTGGGGACATAGGAATCATTCTGTCTGGGGCTAGTGAATGTACCAGTTCATCCTATTTTTTTATTATTATTATTATTATTAAAACCCAATTACAACTGATTGAATGGGTCAACTCTAGTTGGAAGTAACCAACGGGATGCCAACCAATGTCTTCAGTTTTTGTCTTAGTAATCTAAGGGCCTTTCTGCACTACACTGTTAAAGTGCTATTATTCCCCTTTCAACATCCTGTGGAATTCTGGGATTTGTAGTTTACTGAGGCCAAGGAGCTCTCTGACTGAGAATTCTAAATGCGTCTCCCTTTACTGCAAACCCCAGGATTCCATAGGAGGTTGAAAGTGGAATAATAGCACTACAACAACGTAGTGTGGAAAGGCCCTAAAATCCAAATTAGGTCTGGTTCAAGAGGTTTTTGGGATTCAGGAGAGGTTCCGACCAAGGAGCTGAGGAAACGGGGGAAATAGTTTGGTTCAGGTTTTTCTTAATTGCCTGGTTTTGGCCACTTACACACCGTGGGTCCCACCATCCCCCAACTCAGTTACTACTGGGACTGAGTTTGTTCGTGGTGTTGATTTCCAGGAGATTGTAACCAAAGGTGTCAGTCAACAGCAGATGTGATGGAATTTTTCCTATGATTCATTTGCCTTCTCTTTTTGGAAAGCCAAGATGTATATTGAAGACATTAATCTTGATCTTTATATTTTCTCACCTTGACTCATGGTCTCCAGAGTGCAGGTATTGTGATTCAGTGGCCTTTCCCCTTTTTCCTTGCAACAATGAATAACCAGAGAAAAAACGGTCACAAATATATCTCTGGGTATGGTAATTGCCATATTAACATTTGAATGCAGAGACCTTTCTGTTCCATTTAGAGCATTTCTAGCTTTCACCTACCTAATGTGAGGAGAAACAGCCAATCTCTTTAGATATTGGAAAATCCTGATGTATTTAGAAACATAGCATTTATCCGTGAATAAATGCCTTGCTGGGGCCCATTAGTTCTACAAAAGTTATCAGAGACAGATGAGGTTATTTACAGCCCACGAACTGATGGGGAAAATATTCTGACAGCAACTTTTCGTACTCAAAAGAACACAACACAAAAGACAGGAAAAAAGCTCAGTGCTGAAACATAAGTTACTGCTTTCTTAAGGGAGTGCATCTAGCACCATATTTAAAGCAAGCTTCAAGGAGCTGGATAAAATGGAAGGTGGGGGGGTTAAGAGGAGAGAAATAGCTTGGAGTGCCATATTTAGGCAGGGCCATCCTAGATTGCTATAGCATTGTTACACGCTATCATCACTATGTTGCACAATGTGGATGGGACTTAGGCCATTTCCACACTACACTGTTATAGTGCTATTATTCCACTATCAGCATCCTATGGAATCCTGGGGTTTGCAGTTTAGGGATGGGCATTTAGAATTCTCAGCCAGAGAGCTCTTTGGCCTCAGGAAACAACAAACCCCAGAATTTCACAGGATGTTGGAAGTAGAATAGCACTATAAGAGTGTAGGGTGGAAATGGCTGTGGAAACTGTGACTGTACTTATGGCTACAGCAGGATCATACAAGTGGTTTGTGTGTGATCTTAAAATCCTTTGATGAAATAGAAATGTAGACGATCTTCCCATTTAAGCATCAAAAAAGACTGTCTTGGTGCTGAACTTCTACCAATGTGTTGATGCACTGAATGTGTCTCTGTTAGTTTTACCAACCTTGACTGTTATAGAACATGGTAAATATTGGTACAATCTACTAATGGGGTCCATTCTCACTAAGCAATCATAGTGCTATTGTTCCATGGTCTTGTCCTGTGGATTCCTGGGATCTGTGAAGCACTGGGGAGTTCTGGTTGAGAATCCAAATAACTATCTCTAAACTGACAATCCCAGGATTTCACAGGGCAGAACGATGACAGCTGATGCGGAATCATACTGCTATATTTCTGTAGTATGAATGGACCTTGGTTTCACAAATAAGAAGTATTAGGTAAATAATTCTTTCCCGAATGGGACGGGCTATCCCGTAGAGCAGAGCTTTCCAAACTTTTCATGTTGATGACACACTTTTTAGACATGCATCATTTCGCGACACAGTAATTCAGTAAGTAATTCAGTATGAGGAGGCAGCCCCTCCACTTGAGCCTGGCCTGCTGCTGCTCTTATCGGAGTCTTGCTTGGCCCTGGTGGCTGCGGCAGTGGTAGGAGAGATAGCCCCTCCACCCGAGCCTGGCCTGCTGCTGCTGCTGCCCTCACCATGGTCTTCCTCAGCCCAGTGCAGTGGTGACAGTGGCAGCCCCTCCACCTGGACACGGCCCACTGCTGCCGCCCTCACCAGGATATTCTTTAGCCTGCAGCGCCGGCAACAGCAGAGGCAGCCCTTTCACCTGGGCCTGGCTTGCCGCAGCAGCAGCAAAAGCATCCCCTTCACCCGTTACATTTGCTCGACACACCTACACACTGTAGGCGACACACTACCGTGTCGCAGCACACAGTTTGGAAAGCTCTGCCATAAAGCAATGATTGCTTGTTTGAAGATGTAACAGGGCCTGCAGAACTTGCAGTGCATCAAGCCAGATGTTTCCAGCAGGCGCTAGATGAATGTCTTGACTTTTTTGGCCTTATCAACTGTACGGGGTTGGTTGATGAGAAGTTGCACAGGACTGAATGACAGTGGAGTGAGTTCTCTCTCTCACTGTTAACAAAAATTTCCAGATGGGCTGGTCCTAAGGATGATGCAAAATCTAGCCTTTTATTCCCATTAATATTTCCACCTTCTCACATTCCAACATTGCATTGTCAAGAGGCAACTTAACCCTATTCAGGGGTTCCAAAAAGGGGATAAATATAAGGAGGGGGAAGTGGAAGTGAACATACTAGAGCTCCATCTTCCTCATCCTAAGAGGAAGGCAATAGCAAGCCTCTGATGCACAAATCTTGCCAAGAAATCCTCATGATAGGGCCGCCAACCCCATGATAGGGTTGCTGTAAGTCCAAAATAACTTGAATCCACAGAAGAACAACAAATATGAGGGTTAAAAAAATGGGAACTGGGAACTAGCCTGCTTATCCTCATTGCTTCCCACATCTACTTTAACTTTGTCTAGAATGTCTGAATAGGGCTTCTCAGGATCAGATATGGGATGTTTGCTTTAGAGATCTGAAACAATGATGTACTTTGATTATTACTATCAGTTATCTTTCTTGCATGTCATCTTCTCTTTTTGAAAGTATGGACATCTCAGCTGTAGAGGAAGGCTGAATCCCAGCTGGGCTCAGAAATAAGGAGAATGGTTTCTCAATTCTGGGCAAGTGGTTTGATTTATTTCCAATCCCACTACAATGCAAACCATGACTTCTCCCTGGTATAGGGGAGAAGGGAAAGCCAGAGTTGAAATCTTTTGTTTAAAGACGAAAGCTGATATCTTCTTAGTGAATTATGAAGTCAGATGGATGCCATCACAATTCATTTTTTCTGTCATTGCATAAATCAGAATTCTGTTCTAACCACGCAAGGACCAAAATCTTTCCCAAACCCACCTTGTAAAGAGCACAGCCTCCCTACAATATGTCCATTTCTATTGTTGGAAAATGGGGGTCAACAGGGATGCATCAGCTATTTTCCTGTAGCTGGACATGCTATAAGGGTATCATCTGTATGGACACCCTGAGGGCCCTTGGAGGTCCTTGTAGATGCCTGTTGCAGAGAGTCCACCTACAGGAAAATAAGTAGATGAATCTTCATGGATCCCCAGGTCTCCAATAAATATTCAGGTCTCCAATAAACCAGAATTGACTGTTTTGAGGGAGCTGCAATGCTTACAAGATGGGCTTGGCACTGGGAAAGGGAGTTATCCCCAGAAAACATAGCTAAGGAGACATAGCTTTGTGATACACATAGATCTTCTGATGTAGAATCTTGCCCAATGTTAGGTGTATGTTTTGTTGAGCACTGTAGACTGAAAGTGGGAGTAGTACTGTACTCATTTTCTCTGAATTCCAAGATTGAATATCATTTGCTCAGAGGTTAGTGAGACAAGGGCAAAGTAATCCAATAGCACCATATATATTTTAAGAACTTTTACAGCCCTGGCCATTTTGATCTCTGCAGCTTTTTTTCCCCCCATTGCCCTGTGCAGACCTAGAGTTTTCTTCTCTTTGAATGCTAACTAATTTTGCAAAAAGTTGTATCCTGCTTTCAGGGTACAAATATATTCAGGCTAGAAATAAATAAATAAATAAATGTGTGTGTGTGTGTATTTGTCAGTTTTATATGTGTGTGTGTGTGTGTGTGTGTCAGCTCTCTCTCTCTCTCTCTTTCTCTCTATATATATATATGAAAGAAGCAAAGACTTACATCCCTATTGTGTACACACACACACACACACACACACATGCAAATATGATTCATGTCCATACCGTCGGTTTGTACCTATATATTTCGTATATCCTGCATATATTATCTATGTCTATACTTATATATATATGATATATCTTGCATATACTGCATGCCAGGATGAATAATTCCAAAATGGTTACTTGCTGGGTGAGATTACAAGAGTTGTTGCACGTTTGTTGATGGTTTTTCACACATGCCAAATGTTCACAGAAAAAACAGTATCCTGTGCAAAATATTCACCTTCCTTCCTGGCTTTTTTGTTTATTAAAATATTTATAGCCCTCCCTTCATCATGAGATCTTAGAGTGGTGCCCAATTAAAATATGCTGTTTTGCGCATAAAAACATTGGCCAGAATCCTCGATCATGTTGTGTTACTTTACATATACTTAGCTATGTAGTCACAGAGGTGTTAGGAAACCCTGTCAGTGAATTCCAAAGATGTGTAAGGGGCACCGGCAAGTGTCCTGGTAGACATTGACATTCTCTAGCTAGCAAGCGTCCTGATGCATGTTGGCATTCTCTAGCCGGTATCCCAGTGCAAAATGTGTATTGGTCCCGTTGTACATCGTTCCCATTGTGCCTTGGCTTCAATACATACTGGTCACAAACCTGGTTCTCTTAACCCCACAGCAGTCCTTTACTGGATGTAGATGTTGTGGAACTGCTCAATTCTCATTCCTAGAGATGCAAATCCACTTACAAAGACATAAGTCCCCAACAGGATTCTAGCCATTGGTTTTGTACTGGGGGGGGAAGTCCCTGTTTATATGGGGAGGGTGGAATCTTGTGATGGTTGATCATTTTCTTAATGGAATATTTCAGTGTGTGTAGACACTCTTTTAAGTTATGGACAAGGAAACTGGTGATTTTTCTTTCCTTTCCTAATATACAATAAGTCTTTAGTCTCCTACAAAAAGGCAGTTTCCATCCATCTGAAAACCTATACTACAATTTGAAGTGTTCATGTGTCACTTCTCCCTATTATGCTGTACAAACCTATATGCTTGGTCACAGAAAGCTGGAAATCTGTAGTGCAGAAGTTTTGCTGCTCTAACTACAAGAACGAGCATTGGGTGACCCAAATGAGCTATGTATGTTAAACATATTTGCATATATTTGGCATAATATATTCTGTTTTTGCTAGTCAAAGAGCTATGCATTGTGCCAGAATCCAACCAGAGGAAATCCCACTTAGCCTCTATGCTGTTTTCTCAACTGCGTATCTGACTCTGTTCCGTCAAGGGCTAGAAACTTACTTTCTCAATCACATGAACCTAGGAAGCTGCCACATTTCGAGGCAGACAGTTGGCCATCAGGACTGTCTACTTAGGCTGCATAGATTTGTTGTTGCTTTCCAGCTGACTCTGTTGTGTGGTGACCCTACACTAAGATTGTCTTGGCAAGATTTGTTCAAAGGAGTTTGCCATTATTTTCTTCTGAGGCTGAGAGAGTAGGGCTTGCTCAAGTGGGTTCCCATGGCTGAGCAGGGATTTGAACCCTGGTTTCCCAGAGTCCTAGTTCAGCACCCAAACCACAACATCACTTTGGTTCTCCAGGTAGAGTTACAGTCCAGGAAAAAGACAAAGGAGACTTAATATACTACAACAAGCCAAAAATACCGTGGGCAGTATTCCGGTTTCCAGTGGCAGTACAGGAGATTCTAGTGGAATTGAGGATTTGTGCTCTCCACTGGTTTTTCCCTATGTGATCCCAGACCTAGCTCCAGAGGTATAAAGAATATTATTCAACTTTCTTTGTTGGGAAAGGATATATTGACATATGGAGACATGCTGCCCAATTTTTATTTTTATTTTTAAGTCTTTGCAAGTTGTTTGTTTTGCATTTTGAAGTGCTGTTTGCACAAAAAGCAAAGCATTTGCACAATGGAGCTATGTTTTGGCACATAAACCCCTACGTGAAATTTTCACAGCCAAGTCTAATGCCCTCCTCCTCCTCCTCCTTCCTCCTCGTCCTACTCCTCTTCAGACAATTGTCCAGTATTATGAACATTGACTGGCCATCTACCTTTTTTTAATTGGGATACAACACCAACCCTTTATGGTTTTAAGAAAGATTCTTTCCTAGCCCAGCCTGGAGATGAATTGAACCTGGGACCTTCTTCTTGCAAAGTAGCTCCTCTATCATGGAGGAATGGCAGCCTATATTTCATTTAGACTAGCAATAGTTCACCAAAGTCCTTTTAACAAGAGAATCCAGACGCCTGACCTGGAGCCCTCTCCATTCAGAACAGTTCCTTTAGCACTCCGGTACAGTCCCTCCCAAACTGTATCCTTCTGCCAGCACCAATTCCTGTGCATTTGAAGTGGGATCACCTTTTACATGTAGTCTTGATAGCAAGGCAGTGTTGCTGTGTAAATGATTAATGGTAACACACACAGCAAACCTTTCCTTCTTTATGGTAGATTGATCTTCCCCCAGCTGCTGTAGCTTTATTTATTTTTTCCCCCAAAAGAGACAGAGGGAGAAAAGGAAGAAAGGAAAGGTTTACTTTAAATAAAGGAAGAAGAAGGTGAGCATTCTTCAGTCAGTGTATCCCAAGAAAATGGAGGGCTGTGGGGTGTGTTCAGTGCTGAGCCGTCTCGGCTGCGTGAAGAATAAAAAATGGTCTTCTGAGGTCCCCATTACTTATCCTGACGGTCTGTCTCCATAAGCCTCCCTCTTGCTAAAAGCACCAGCCAATTTATAATTATGTTTGTCAAGAATGTTTGTTCACATCTGTCTGTTGGCAATTTTTATAAATCAATTAGCCTTCGACAGATAACGCTGCTGCAGTTTCTTTGGGTTCCCACAGATGTTGCTTAGTCATGAACCAGAAATTATTTAAAAAAAAAAATAGAAACCCAGCCCACCAATCTGAGCTGTCGGCTGACTCATACATGTGTGTGAAAGCTAATTAAAATGTTTTAAACATGCTTTTTCTTGTGCATATGTACCAGTGGTGTCCCAGTTTCCTGGCAACCGTTTGTAGCATAGTAGCAGGCCATGCACCTGTTTTAAAATGGGATACAGAACAGGTCTGCCTGTAGTCTATTTTTCAAGTGGTGATCTAAGTCAGAGAAAACCAACCCCTATATTTAAGATGAGAAAGCATGGTATTGTAGACTCCACGAGAGCATTCTCTGAATCTCCACTCAAGCGTGGAAACTTACAAGGTGACCTTGGGCAGGTCATACTCTCAGCTTCAGAGGAAGGCAATGGTAAACATCCTCTGAACAGAATCTTGTCGAGAAAACCTTAAGATAAGGTTTCCATAAGTCCGACTTGAGCTGAAAGTGCAAACAACAACAGATCAGGTCTATGTAGTGGTGTCTTTGTTAGGAGTTGAACAGAAGACATGCAGAAGGTGGAATCTGAGCCCTGCAGAAAAGGCCAACCCAAATGGTCAAGAGACAAGAGCAATTCCCCTGTGAGAAAAAAAATTACAGTGTTTTAATGTCCATTTGGTTTTTTGGGGAAAAAAAAAGATGAGTAAGAAGAGAAATGATCGAGGTGTATAACTAATGCTATGAATGATTTAGAGAAAGTTGATAGTTGAAATTTTCCTCCCTCACTTACAATAGTAGAGTCCAACTGGGTCACCCACCAAAGTTGAATAGTAATAGAGTTGGGAAAGATAAAACAATGTTGCTTCTTCACACAGCACACAGTTAACCTGTGGAACTTTCGACCACGAGATATAGTTATGGCTGCCAGCTTGGCTGGCCTTAAAAAGGTAATGGATAAATTCATGGAGGATGAGGCCCTCAGTGGCTACTAGTCAAGACGGTTATACACTTCCCCCATATGAGAGTGACTCTGTATAGTAACTGCTGAGATCCTGAGACAGAGGGCTGTCAGGCCCCATTGTCAGATTTCCCCTAGGCATGTAGTTGATTGCTACAAGAAACAGGATATTGGGCTAGAGGGGCCTTAGATTTAATCTAGCATTGCTTTGCTTATGTTCATCTTCTTCCTCTTTCTCTTCCTCTTCCTTTCCACTTTTAGTAATAATTTGACCCTTGCAGTTTGGATCCAGAAAACCTCTGTTGCTCCTTCCTTCCTTCCTTCCTTCCTTCCTTCCTTCCTTCCTTCCTTCCTTCCGTCCGTCCGTCCTTCCTTCCTTCCTTCCTTCCTTCCTTCCTTCCTTCCTTCCTTCCTTCCTTCCTTCCCTGCATCAGTCTTCTGTACCCAAGAGCCAAAATTGAACAGTGGCATCATCAGGGGATGGAGCTTTAGGAAGCTCCTGGACACCTTGCTAAAATCTCATGCCAAAATTTTCCTTGACCAAAAGCCCAGGCATAGCATCCAGGTGAGTGTTCTGGGTGAATATTCACGAAAAACTCAAGACAACTCTCCATCGGTTGTCCCCTTATTCGCCTTAATTCCAAAGCCCATCGTCTTTGAAGCAGTGGTAGGCAAGGATAGATGTTTGAAGAATCCTAGCAGAAGATCTGTTTCTGGAAATGAGACCACTTACAATCCCTGCAGTCAGTGGACACTAAGAGGTGCCAAAGAGAAACACTTTGAGTGCCGTTGCTCAGAGTAAATTTCTAGGGCTAGGGGCAAGAGAAAACAGCAGTGTCTCTCAATACTCAGGTGAGGACAGCTTTGTTCTCAGCAGGATGTGAGTAGGACATCTTACTTGCAAGTGTCTGGACACCAGAATTGACTTCTGTACCTGTTGTTTCTCAAATGCTCATGATTTCAGGCCAGGGCCTACAACATGCCGGCTTTCTGAGGTCTTTTCTTGGAAGCATCCACTGCATGCCCACAGCTGTGTGAAAAGGCTTTTAATCTTCTCCAAAGCTAGAAGGACTCCCTACACCCAGCTCTGTACAAAAGGTGATCTTTTATCTGCATCAGTTCAATTGCTACTTCCTGTATCTGTTCTGATTGCTACCTTTCAATGTAATGGCAAATAGAACAGCACACAGTACTCGAAATACGGATCTACCGCAATCTTACATAATGGCTCATAGCAGTCCTTTTTTGAAAAAGAGAGAGAGAAAGAGAAAGAACAGTGGAAGAATTCATCTTAGATGCACTTTGTGGCTAAAGTAAAGTCTTTTCTATTAAAAGAGAGGGGGGGGAAAGGGAAAGATGGAAAGAAAAATTTGATTTAGAATGGTGAGACTGCAAGTAATTGAGTAGAGCCAGGCTCTAATTAAACTAAAATAGATAGGTGTGAAGATGCATTACAAAGTAGAAACCAAAACCAGATTGCTGTCCTTCAAAGAAATGTGCACCTTTTGTGAGGCTTTGTTGCTGTTGTTTTTAAAGAAAATACCCACATAGTAAACACTGTCTGGAACTGCAGTTTCCAAAATGAAAATCATCCATTCTGTCTCACCCTTAGAGAAGAAGTAGTTGGAGCTTATTTGGGTCCATGAGTGCAGAAACAATTCAAAGTGAATGTCTGGATTTTCAGAAGTGGTTCAGTCTGCTTGATTGGAGTGAACCACCACAGCCCTCCAGATATTTTTGAGCTGCAGCTCCCTAATTCATAATCATTGAATGTGCCAGAACGATACCACTGGATGCGATAGAAGCACATATATCTCAGAGTTCCTCATAACATGAGAGAAGCATTAAGGCAGTGAACCTGAGACTCATGCTGATAGAGAGCTTCTTAGTTGCTGTTATTCTTTCTCAGAGTAAATACATTTCTAAAAGCAAGAAACACTGGGTTGGGGGGAATTCTTAGGAATGGGGCTGATAGCTGGAAGGTGACCAGGCTTTTTTCTTGCTCCCTGGGGGCAAGAAAGCCACATCCACTTGGGAGAAGGCTGCATGTACATGGCTTAATGTGAGTCCCATCTGAATTGAGCCTGAATGAGGTTGGTTGATATGAGTTGATTCTTAATTGAGTCTAAAGGAGGTCAGCCACGATTGCAACAGCCGGGAAAAAACTTTAATGGCCTCTTTTAGAAGACCACAGAAGAGCAAGAACTATTTTGGAGTCTTGTAGTAGTCTGTGGCACAAGATTGTCTTGCTGCTGTCAGCTGATCTCCTGGTTAGGAATGTTCAGAACTGCTTTGACCAGTACTGGGGGAAGAACCAGGTAATATGGCCTAAGTTGAGTCAAAATTGGGTGAAAATCATCAGGCCCTCCTGATACAATTAGATTGCAAGTCCCAGAAGCCCTAGTTGGCATAAGCAGTGGTTAAAAATGCTGTGTTTTGCAGTTTAGCAGCAACTGAAAGGCAACATCAGTGGTTGCCATGCCTCTGTCCAAGATAGTACCCTTCCCAACAGCCACATGCTAGAGACATGAGAGAAACAGTACTTACAGCAGCCAGTGTAGGTGGAAAAGGAAAAGCCCAGGATTCTGGCAGCATTTATATAAGAAGGACTTGTTAATTAGGTCACAGCTAGGTAGGACACTAGGTAGGACACTGAGTATGACACTGAGACTATATAACAAGAGGCCAGAATGGGAGGAAGTTGTTGGAGCCAACTAATTCCTTCAATGGTAAAAGCCCAGCTGACTCCTGTGTTCCTTGCTCCCATTCCTCAAACCTCTGACCTGAATTTTGCCCTTGGACATCCTCTTCCTGAACTCATAGTAAATTCAGACTCAGTTTCTCTATACCTGCTGAAAACTCAGACTGACCAAGACAAACTTTGCCTACTAGCTCCTGCTAATAGCCTGGTTATACAGCTGGAGGCCTTGGCAGGCTGCCAGCACAGGACACTGGTTTTCAAACTGTGGAGCGGGACCCTAAGGGGTGTGTGTGATAATTGTTTAATTAGGGTGCAAGAAAATTCAGCCTGGTAGTACAGCAAATGTGAAAAAGAAAAAGGAGAACCTGCATGTGCATATATGTGTGTACTGTTGAGAATTTACTATTATGCCTTCCTCCAACCCAGACATAGCAAAAATTGGCTTCCCTGTTTTATGCTTTTCCCACTCAGTTTCTCCAAACTTTCCATTGTTGACACAGCAGGTGCATGCCCCTTAGCAACAGACATGTTTCTTGGGCCCTTTCTGCAGCACCCTCCCATCCTGCCATGGGGATGGGAGAAGAACAGTACCATGACAATGCTTCTGCATGACATTGTCACGGTCCTGTTCTTCTTCCATCCCCAGGCCGCACAATTGCAGGTTAAATCATTGATGGGTTTTCCCTGTCAATAACTCCCGATCATGCCACCATGCCACACTTACCTGGCTTGCAGAAGCACCGAAAGTGGAATGGAGGCGCTTCCTGCCCCAGATCAGATTGGGAAAGTGCCCAGCTGCAGAAGGAAGGAAGAGGTGTGGCCATTGCATTTCCTTCAGCAGGGAGCCAGCCAGTGTGGAAGGGAGTGCTCCCATTGTGCTCTCTTCCTGGCAGAGGCACTGCTGGGATCCCCACCAGACACCACCACAAGAAATTAAGCTGCGGAAAGAGCCCTAATTTAGAAACATTGGACATGAGGCAGTTTCTTGGGTAGAGAAGTTGGAAGTGAAGAGAGGAGCCAGAGAGTGCAAGAACTCAATGTTAAGACATGGTGCATGAGGGAAACATGGTGCATGAGGGAAACAGAGAGACGAAGGATGGGACATGAAGGGCATGATGTGGAGCAGGGGGCACAATGTCCTCATGCAGATGTTGGGGGGGGGACACGATTCCTAACCTTTCGTTAGTCCTAATTGAAGTACATCTATTGAATCAGTGGGTTTTTTCCTCTGTGTTGACTCACCATTCAACAATTGATTCAGTGGGTCTGCTGCAATTGGGACTCTCAATAGAATTCACCCCAGGTGTCTGACTCCTAGCTTCTTTGGTGAAAAAGCACCTTGGGCCAACTTTGCTTGACAGCAACGAGAAGTAAATGACAGAGAGAAGAGCAGGAGGAATGAATAAATGTTAGTTGCTTCTGCTTCAAATTCCATTAACATTAACCTGATGCATTGGAAGCGCAGTGCAGTCGGAGAGGTAATTACAATAAAGAGAATCCATTTGGAAGCTGCAGTCAGATGTGAATGTAGGGGAGAGAGAAAGATTCCCGTTCAGGAGGGGGGGGTTTGTTATTATTACTCAGAAAGTAGGAGACATGCTGGCAGCTGATAGTTAGCAGGTGAATCCTGATCTGTGCTTCCTTTAAGCTAAATTATTTGTTTTGCAAATGTGCTCAGTTTTCAAATCCATATTTTATTGTCTCCAGTCAAGCCGAAGAGAGCCGGATGCTACCAAAGCTCACGAGTCGGTGTGCACGTGCAGGCAGGCGATTAAGATGCAACTCCTCCTGCATAACAGTACCCAGGGATCCCTGAGTAATGTAATTTTTGCAAATCCACTGGAAATCAACTTCATCCATGCCTCCCTGACTAATGTACAGATCAAGATGCAGTTACCCTCTGAATTTTCCACTTCTGTGACTGCATGATATAAGTTTTGACTCCAAAAAATTATCAGCCTGTGCTTTTAGGTGCACATTTTGAGATTAAAATAATTTGAAAAGACATGTTTTGTGAGGAATCTGTACAAAAAAATCTTCATTTAAATGTGAGTTTTTATCCAAATTGTCTTATGCAGGCATAAGACACCAACAGAATGTCAGCTAGAATTTCAGAAATGATTCAAGAAGATGCTCCCTCCACTAAAAGGCCCTGTAGTTGAGAGACACTGTATCCAGTCCTCTAAATTAGTCAAGGAAGAGTGGTATAGTGGTTTGAGCTTTGAACTATAACTCTGGAGACCAGGGTTCAAATCCCCATATAGCTATGGAAACCCACTGGGTGTCCTTGGGCAAGTCACATCTTCTCAGCCTCAGAGGAAGGCAAAGGCAAACCTCCTCTGAACTAATCTTGCCAAGAAAACTCCATGGCAGTTTCACGTTATGGTCACCATTGGTTGGAAGTGACTTGAAGGCACACAAGAACAGAAGGAAGAAATTAGGGATGTGATCCTTCACTAATTTCATTCTTGAAGGAACGTGATTTTTAAAGTGATTTTAGCAATTTTCTTCTTGCTGCAAGAAAATGTTTGAAAATTGTGCAGTTTTTTTAAGAGTATTTGCAATTTGGAATTTATTCTACACAAATTTAGCACCATTTTTTCTCATAAAACAGCATTTTCCGCATGGGAACAGAGGAGTGTTCAAGGTGGGGCAAGTAGGATTTGTCCCACGGGTGCCAACGGCAGGGGACACAAAAAAGTGCATATAATTTGAAGCAGAGTGACCACAACTTCTATAGGATGATTCGTATGGGAGAAAGTATTATGCAACAAATCCTGAGCCTAAGCAATTTAGGATTTTAAAGGTGATGGTGGCCAATATCTTGAAGGTAGCCCAGAATCTAGTAGGTAGCAAACTACAAATGAACAGCTTCAAAAAAAAATGTAGGGGTGCAACTTCCACACTTGCCCTCGGCGCTGTTTATGCTAGATACACCACTGTGTGGGGAAATAGCATTTTCTACACATAAAGTATGATATTTCTGTGCTGAACTAGAAAATATGGTTTCCTATGCAGAAAATGCTTTTTCCTGTGCATAAAACTACACACAAATTTTGTGTAGAATAGGTCCTGAACTACAAAGATTCATATCAGTGCAGGATTCTCCTCCATAGGGTTTCTTGACATTTGGGAACATACTTCTCAACTATTTCCCACATATTTTTGACTGTTCTTTCCACCCCTACCAGAATCTAGCTGATATGCAGCTTCCTGATACCATTATCTCCAAAGATCTAGCTCTAGCGGTGATCTGTGTGGTTGCCAGAAGGTCAGAGAGATTCATATTTGGTGTACCAGCTGCTGTTCGTGCAAACACTGCCTCAACCTTGCATCTTTGGCATGGAAATGTTACACTATACAGACTATTGGCTGAAATACAAGTTAAGTACCTCTTAAATATTATGACAGTTCTGACCTCTGCAGATAAGTGCTTTCTGGCATGAATACAAATGGAAGGTGTTACATGGAAATTCATGCTTCAGTATGGGTTGGGTCTCACAAGCTTTGGGTATACATTTTTCCAGGATCAGCCCAAACATCTCCATTTTAAGAAGATGGGCAGGGTTTCAAGTTTGGAAGGACATTGAGAGTCCAATATAGAATATATGGGCTTAAAGGGCCTGATTTAACTCATTGCCTTCTAGAGGAATTGGAATACAATTCCCTCCATCTCCAGCCAATGGCATTCCCAATTCTACATGGGCTAGGAATAATGGGGGCTGTGATCTAATGTTTGTAGTGGGTGCCATTCTGGGGAAGGCTGGTTTGAGATGACCCAGTGCTGGAGGGAGCAAAGCACATCTCAGAGGCCGCACATGAACTCCAAAGCTCAGTTTGTGATTGTCAATCCTTTTAGATGTCTTGATTCACCCCTTTTCTTGCCAAAAAAAAAAAACCTCTTTGTGTGTGTGTGTGTGTGTGTGTGTGTCTGTCTGTCTGTCTGTCTGTCTATGAATTGACTTTCCTGGAGGCCTATAGGAGAGGTAATTAACCTTTCATTGTGATTGTGTATTCCTGCAATGTTAGGGATTGGATGGCCATTGTGGTCTCTTCCAACTCTATGATTCTATGATTCTAGTTAGCTGGGTGATTTTAGCATCTCCAACGTTTTCCCCAAAACCAGAAGTGGGTATCCAGGGTGTTTTGGCATTCTGGAAGTCTGTGCAACCTCTGGAGGATCCTAAAGGCAGCAAACTGGGCTGTAGACCCACCCCAACGGTGTTAGTCCAAAGGAGCTCCCCATATTCCTAACAGCCAGAGTTCAGCTGAAGTGTTTGTGCTGCCTAGAATGTACTGAATGTTTTTACTGTGACCAATCACACAGCTGTACAGACAGGCTGGTTTTAAACAAAACAATGCCTTTGTCATTCTGCCAGATGAACAGTTGCAGTAAACCATATCAAAAACCGCCCCAAGTTATGTGCATGCTGATTCCCTGCCCAGATTGTGGCTGACTAGGATTGCAAACTCCCAGAAAGCAAGACCATTCCTGCGGAAGCCCATCAAAGGAATCTGTGTTCCACTGATCTCCCACAACTCAATATAATCATTATCGTTGAAGCAGGAGTAGCAACAATGGGATCAAAATTGTTATTATTGTTATTATAGTTATTCATATCCCGTCTTTCACCCCAAATTGGGAATTGAGGGAGCTTACAATCTAAAAACACAAAACAGCCAAAAACATACAAAAAAGTGAATGTCAAAATAAGACTAAACTTTTGACAGTTTTGAAAAGATTAAAAACAACACTTAAAAAGATAAAATGCCATTAATTAAAAGATAAAAAAGCTACTAAAACAGTTCAGTTTGAAACAGTGCCCTCAGTCCATGGTTCAAAAACTTTCCATTTTAAAAACCTGGTAAAATAAGAAGATCTTTGCCTGGTAGGGGAAGGATAGCAAGGAGGGGCCATTTTGACCTCCCTAGGAAGGGGGTTCCAGAAAGTAGGGGCCATCACTAAGACAGCCCTGTCTCACACTCAGCTGTGCTTTTTGACGGTGGTGGGAGTGAGGGAAGGGCCTTTCCTGATGATCTCAGAGCCTGAGCTGGCTCAAATTCAGAATTTTAACAGAATAAGTTTCCCATATCTGTGGAAGAAGGGCTTTCTTAGCATCATCTGACCTCCCCGTCAGCTTCCCAAACTTAAATTCGTTTGCGTAAGACAGATTGACTGGGGAAGACTGAAGGGACAAGCCTTAATTGCTCTCCACTGATCATCAGCTTATTTTCTGTATAGTTATGTCCTTAAATGGTATGGACCTATAGCCTCTTTTCTGAGAGTAGGGTCCTTTCCATTCCACCCTCCCAACGTGCCATAGGGACAGGAGAAGGACGGGACCACGACAATGCTTATGCACAACGTTGTTGCAATCCCGCCCTTTTCTTGTCCCCAGGTGGCACAATTGTGCTGCAAATCGTTGACAGATTTTCCCCGTCAGTGATCAGCGATCATGCCACCATCCCGCTGCATGCCCGCACTTCCCTTCCCTGCAGAAGCCCTGGAAGCCCAATGGCTGTGCTGCAGCAGGGAGGGAGTGTGGCCATCATACTCCCTGGATCCTAGAGTCAGCCAGCTGGGAGAGGAGTGCTTCTGTTGAGCTCCCCTCCTGGCATTGCCAACACCAGGACCCATGCCAGATGTCGTCAGGACAACGTAAGGTGCAAAAAGGACCTAGGACATGGAGCAATGGTGTCAAACGTCAGAAGAAGAGATTCCATCTAAACATTAGGAAGCACTTCCTGATGGTAAGAACAGTCTGACAGTGGAGTATATTGCTGCCTTGGGGTGTGACGTAATCTCTTTCTTTGGAGGTTTTTAAACAGAGGGGCTGGATGGCCAACCGTTGGGAGTATTTTGATGGCATATTCCTGCATGTCATGGGTTAGACTCAATGGCCTTTGTGTCTCTTCCGACTCTATGATTCCTCATCCTTCAGGTAAAATCTGACAACAAGGAACTTGCGACATCATGTAGACACTTTGTGCACATTAATGAGATAATGTGAACCATTTCAAATATCTAAGAAGCGACAAGTAAATGCTGGTTATTAATATTCTCAGATGAAGAGATACGTTTGTGGTTACCCAGCTGTGAGCGAAATACACTCAGCTAATGCTAATTGTTTTATTTAGTATTGTAGCTAAGCATTCTTTATGTATGGTGTGGTTCACTGGAAAATGCATGAAGCAGCGGCAATAGCAAGAAAAGAAAAACTACCCCCAAGCATCAACTGTAGGCAATCTCTTTTTTTTATTAGTTCTTTTTAACTCACAGAATACAGAATCCAATGCTGGTTTAAGACATGCTGACACCATAAGATACATCAAATTTTAGAGGCCTCATCATGTTACCAAAAAAAATGTTATTTTTTTTCTAGAAATGTAACATTTTAAAAAAAAATAGAGACATCACACAATCTGTGCCTCTGAGCTGTAGCATACTTCTGTTGTCCATAAATCTGGCACTGACATAACCTTTTTGCTTTAAAATCAGTGCAGCAAAAGAAATGGTTGTAGCTTGTGGCTGAACATATGTATGGCACATGGAAAGTTCCGTTAATCATGGAAGGTTGGTCAGACCTTATGTGGGATACTGTGTCTAGTTCTGGGCACCACAGGATATGGACACGCTGGAATGTTTCCAAAGGAGAGCGACCAAGCTGATCAAAGGTCTGGAAGCCAAGCCTTGTGAAGGATGACTTAGAGGGGTGGATACATTTAGGTTGGAGAACTGAGAATGAGAGGTGACATGATAACCATCTGTAAATATCTGAAGGGGTGTCATGTAGAAGATGGAGCAAATTTGTTTTCTGTTGTTCCAGAGACTAGAGCCTGAACCAATGGATTCAAATTACAAGAAAAGAGATTCCAAATATGTAGAGAGAGATTCCAGAGATGGATGGATGGATGGATGGATGGATGGATGGATGGATGGATGGATGGATGATAGATAGATAGACAGACAGACAGACAGACAGACAGACAGACAGACAGACAGACAGAAGAATTTATTTATTTGATTGCTCTTTGACTGCTGTGGAATAGACTGCTGCAAAGGATAGTGGAATTCTATTCTTTGGGAGTTTTTAAGCAGAGGTTGGATGAGCATCTTTCAGGAGTGCTTTATTCATCTGTCCATGCATTTTTGCAAATGCTGGTGGCAAATTAACTGGATATTTCTCATATCCTTGATAAGTGTTTTGAGTTAAATATTTAACGCCTTGTTTGGAGCTTTTTAAACAAAGATTGTATGGCCATCTTTTGAGAGTGCTTCAGCTGTGCATTCCTGCATGCCAAGGGGTTGTACCCTTGTGGTCCCTTCCAACTGTAAGATTCTGTGATGCTACTAGATAGGGCTATAGACTTCTGTCTGATACCCTGGAGAATGTCTTCTCCTGTCAGTCAGTGCAAACAATGCTAAACTAGATGTTGTGTTATTTGCCTGGTGGGCTTTGACTTATGGTGACCCTATGAATGAGAGGCCTCCACTCTGTTATCAACCACTCTGCTCATGTCTTGCACACAGATCAAGCTTCCTAGGAGCCCTGATGGTGCAGTGGTTAAATACCGATACTGCAGAGGTTCAATCCTGCTGGGCTCCAGGTTGACTCAGCCTTCCATCCTTCCTCAAGTTGGTAAAATGAGTAACAAGCTTGTTGGGGGCAATTAGCTAAAAAAAAAATTGTAAACCGTTTTGAGAGCACTTAGCTGATAAGTGGTATAGAAATACACATGCTATTGCTGTTGCTTGACTGAGGCCCTTTCCGCACGGCATTTTCCATGCGAAAGGGCGCCTGGAGCATCGCACGATTGTGAGGAGCGATCTGCACGACGCACTCACAATCACGCGATGCTCCAGGGGCCAGCAGGTGCCGATTGTACACCTTTTCATTTTTGGCTAGAAAATGCTCCCGGGCCCTGTGTGCACTTACCTGGCGTGCGGAGCCTCCGGAGCCGTACTGGTTGCGCTTCCTGCCCCACCGCAGCCTGGGAAGGTCCCAGGCTGCACTGCGGAAGAAAGAGGCAGGGCTCTCGTGCAAGCAGGCAGCTCACGCAGAGCCGAAAGACCCCGGACATGATAGCCTCTTGCCAGAGGCTGCTCGCGTGATCCCCACACCCCAGTGCCAGAAAAAGGTAAGGTACAGAAAGGGCCTGAGTCTATCCAGACTCAGTGGCCATTGTGATCTCTTCCAAGTCTTTGGCCCTTTCCACAGCACTCTCCTGTCCTTCCATGGGGACAGGAGAAGGACAGGACTGCGATGATGCTTCTGCGTGATATCATCATGGTTCTGTCCCTCTGCCGTCCCCAGACGGCACAATCGTGAGTTAAATCCTTGGTAGGTTTCCCCTACCAAGTGACCCATGATCACATCACCATCCCACACTTACCTGTCCTGTGAAAGGGCAGGAAGTGCAATGGAGGCGCTTCCTCACCCAGTGCAGCTTGGGAAATTGCCCAGCTGAACTACGGAAGAAAGAGGCATGGCCATCACACTTCCTTTGGCAGGGAGCCAGCCAGTGCAGAGGGGAGCACTCCCATCATGCCCCTTTCCTGGCAGAGCTGCTGCCAGGGTCCCCACCAGACGCTGCAGCAAGAAGGTAAGCTGCAGAAAGGGCCTATGATTCTATCTGCAGTGCAATTTCCCTCTTTGTCTACTGCCTCCCACTTTACCAAGCCTTATTGACTTTTCAAATGAGTCATGTCTTCTCCTAATATGTCCAAAGTACAATAGATTCAATTTGATCATTCTGGCTTCTTGCAAGAGTTCAGGTTTGATTTGCTCTAGGACTCGTGTATTTGTCTTTTTGATCATCCGTGGTACCTGTAGCACCACATTTCAAATGAGTTTATTCTCTTCCTGTCAGCTGAGCTAGTTACACCTCATTATTAGGCAGTTTCCTATATTCCTATCACAGAATGTTTTTATTTTATTCTATTCTATTTTATTTTATTTATATTCTGCCTTTCTCCCACTGTGGGACCCAAGGGAGCTTACAACTAAGCTAAAACAAGATCATGCTCAGAATCAGATGATAAAAAAAGTTAATACTGAATTAAACATATTGCCATCTTAAAATGCCTTTACATTTTAAAAAAAGATTAAAGACATTTACAAACACATCTGGATCCATTAGAAAGTGCTTTTAAATAAGAATGTCAAAACTTGAGGCTGTATAATACCTTTGCTGGACCACCAAAATATTAAAAGGCAATTTTCTGAGTCCTTCAGGACTCCTCAACATGGTAGGCACAGGGCAGTGGCAGCTGGTGGATCCCATGCCTGTGGGGAGGTGAATCCATTCTATCCAAGATGCTGAAGCTATTTTGAGGATAGAGTTCAGCATCTCATCCTTTAACATCCTGTAATGTTTAGAATAAAATGGGGAGCGGATTTATTGCCCTACTGACATGGCAGCCACAAGCCAATGGAGGCTAAATATGGAAATCACAAAACTGTTAGACTAAGGTTGCAAAACTAGAGTTGCCAGATTGAAAACCGGTGACAACTCTTGCACCTTTAATGGTTGTGTAGAAGAAGGAACTTCAGCAGGTATTGCCTGTCACGCAACTGGGCAACATGCAAAAGCTGTTGCAATCCTCTTTTACACATCCGTTAAAGGTACATGAGCCCTATCTGGTCTTCACTCTAGCAACGCTACCCGAAACAGCATCTGCAGAGGTGAAGAATCTGCATACAATACGTTGTCAGTCGGGTTTCAGCACAGGGTATGTGGAAATGGTTTGATCTTTCCCCATCTTTACAGAAACGGGGGCGTTCAGTGTCTAGCCAGAATGCTTTGGGAACCTTTCTGTTCCTCCTTTCATGCCCTACCTTTAACTCAAGGTAGGAAAAGGATAGTTTGGGGATCACATGCAGCCACCAATGCTAATTCTTTGCCCCCAGGTTCCCCCAGCAAACCACATTTTTAAAAGTGGGGAAAAATTACTCCCAATACTAAAGCAACTTCCCATGTTTAGTCTCCCTCTGGGCTACTTTAGGCCCAGGAGAGGCCCTTTTCCTAACAAGTAGTGACCTGAAAATTGACCTTATCACTTCCTGTTAAAAAAGAGAGAGAGAGAGAGAGAGAGAGAGACCTAAAACATCCCAGGTGATCAAAACTTAGCAAGATAAACCAAAGTAACTAAATATATTGGGGACATTTTTATTCAAAAATAGTTTTGGAAATGTTTCGTTTTAAGTGGTCGGGGAAGGCAGACCAGAAGTAGCCCCCCAAGGGACTGTGTGGGATGTACAGCTCTCTGAGGCCATTCCCGCATTAGACTTTTATAGCGCAATTATTCCACTTTCAACATCCTATGGAATCCTCAGGCCCCTTTCCTAAACTGCAAACTCCAGGATTCTATAGGATGTTGAAAGTGGAATAATAGCGCTATAACAGTCTAGTGTAGAAATGCCAACATATAAGTAGTCCAAGAAGGGAATTACTTAGCCCTGTGTTGTTGTTTTTTCCTCTTGGACCACATGGTTGTATTTCTTTCATGTTTTGCAGAAGATAAGAAGGTCTACAGTGTCTAATTAGGACTGGACAAATCTATCCATTTCAGTTTTGTTCCGTTTCTAATTCTTCTCACCGAAAGTATATTATGTTCTATTTCCACATGAGTTTGCATTTCTTAAAAAGGTTCCTCCAAAAAATAAATCAGTTTTAATTAATATTGACCTTTCTGTACACAAATTTCCTGAACACAGACGTTTTTGCTATCCATTTCCCTATATTTAAAGCGTTTTTATTTGTTTCATTCACAGTAGTCACTATTCTATCTTTTTCTTTCCATTTTGGGAACTGCATCACAAAATTCAGGATGTGTAAATATCAACATTCAGCTGTGTTTCAATTTGCACAGTGGTTCAGGAAGTAAATTAAGCAAGTTCACATTAAAGCATGAATCAAACAATTTCAGTTCCATCTCTATTTCCAATACGCTGCTTAAGACACTGGCTTCCAATATGAACTCAGTTGCTATCTGTTCAGCTGCTGTAGAAGTTTCTGTGTTAGAAGATCCCAAGGCTCTTGGCTCTGGGACAAAAGACCTTACTCCAGTGCCCTGGCAATCTTCCATGTGGAATAGCTATTAACCGTCTGCATACATTTCTCCCCTGCTTTAACTTTGTCCTGCTGCTTGGCTGGACTCCTCAGCCCAGTCACTCCAGAAGAGAGAAGACTGACTTTAATGGGATTACTCTGGAGCAAATGCCTTGTGGCTTCGAGCTCTGGTTGACCTCATTTGCTTGGCAGTGCGCCTTTCTGTACGTGCACTGCAGCCTCTTGAGGAGTTGCAGCATTTTTACGGTATAGCTTTGTTTCAGGGTTGGACGGAGTGAATTATTTGCTTTAAAAATAGCGCTCGGGTAGCCTTGTTGAATGCATTATTGATAATCTCTTGCATTTATTATTGCCAAAGAGTGCCAGCAAACACTGTGCCTTCATTAAGGGCTTTTCCAGTTGATGGGAGCACGAGACTGATTCTCATTTTTAGTTAAAAAAAATACATCATTTCTAATACATAGAACTTTTCAGAGCATGAAGGTAATGAGTTGCAAATTATAGTTACCTCTAACTACTTACTTTGAGGAGAAGAAAGCCACATTCCAAAAATAGCATAATGAATAACAACAAAATTACTTAATTTGAGTAATGAGTAATTGTTGTGGGTTACTTTCGAAAGTTGTTATAGGCATTTCCGCAGGGACTATGCCATTCCTTTCCTGGACCTGAGGGCTTTTTATCCTCCAAAGCATAACAGAAAATAATGGAAAAGTAATGTTTTTCGCTGGTTTTAAACTGTCCGGTTTTAGGTGATACATGATTTAATATATTTTTAGTCATGCAACATAATTGTTCTTGGTATGTATTGTTTTAGATTGATTTTATTGTACACTGCCCTAAGGTCTGCTGATATAGGGGAGACATAAATATTTTAATAAATAAAATAAATAATAAATCATGAGGCAAGCAGAAAATAATGTCGCAAGTTACTGATTTTCACCATTATAATGAGGAAAAGCAAATGGATTACTTAAACACTGTAGTGTTTTTGTTTTGTTTTTGTTTTTTAAGTAACTTTCTGCACCAGAATGTCAGCCAAATGGAGTGGATGGTTAGAGAACTGCCTTTCTTATGTGGCCTTGCAAGTAGTGAGGTGAATTTCGGTGGCAGGACCAACAGAATCAGAGGTCTTCTACTTTCTTCTCAAATGGCAGCTGCCATTTTTATTTTCCCTTAGTGCTCAAGAATACCACTGTGTTGTGACATAGCTTTATTCATAGCCACACTCTGAGAAAATGTAGTGCGATTTCTCCACAGAGCACTACTGGTATCTTCACTATATCTCACTACATCTTGGTGTAGCATTTTTCCTGGCTCAATGTGTAATAAAAATGGCAGCCATCAGCTCTGAGAGACTTGAAGGTGTGCCAGTGAGTTTTGTAATAGTGTTTCAGGCCTCAGAATAACACCTTAAGCAGCTTGTCCTTCATCGTGCATCCAGGTCCATTGGATTCTGTCCCAAGTCTTGATGCTTTCTTTGCCACCAAGGGCTGGTGCAAAATTTGTTGCTACCTGAGGCAAAGGGTAAGATGGCACTTTCCCCCAGTTTAGGGATTTGCAATTTAGAGAGAAACGTTCAGTTGTTGCTGTTGCTACTGCTTCTGTTGTTGTTCTTGTTTTGCCAGAGAGTTCACCTAGTACCTCACCAAACTACAAACCCCAGAATTCCATAAGATGTAGCCATGGCAGTTAAAGTAGAATCATAGCACTAATATTGTGTAGTGTGAAAGGACCTAGGATTTCACCTGCCTTAAGCCCACTTAATGTCCGTACTTTCGATACCTTCTTGTTGTTGTTGTTGTTGTTGTTGTTAAATGCAGTCAAGTCGACTTCAAATGCAGTCAAGGCACCCTATAGATGAGAGGCGTCCAAGTCACCATCCTGCCCAGGTCTTGCAGATTCAGGGACTTGTCTTCCTTGGTTGAGTCTATCCATCTGAAATATGGTTTTCCTCTTTTCCTACCTTATCAAGCCTTCTACCTTAACAAGCATGATTGTCTTTTCTAGTGAATCATGTCTTCTCATGATATGGCCAAAGTATGACATCCGCAATTTAGTCATCTTGTCTTCTGGGGAGAGATCAGGCTTGATTTGCTCCAGGACCCATTCATTTGTCTTTTTCGCAGTCCAGAGTATCCATAGAACTCTTCTCCAGCACCACATTTCAAACGAGTTGATTTTCATCCTTCTGTATTGATTGACGTAGATTGACTTCCCCAGTCACCCCCTGTGTATATAATCAGAACTGCTCATCTCTGGTAGAGGCTGATTGAGGGGAGGGAAGACCAGAGCAATGGTTCAGAAGAGAAACACTGTGTATGCACTAGAATCATGGAGATCCAGGGATCTGTGCAAGCCACCTGGCCCAACCCCCTCAGGGCAACCATGGCAGTTCAAGAGGAATCATAGTGGTATCAACATGTGGTGTGAAAAGGCCCCGGGAATTGGACACTGGTGATTGGATGGCATCCTCCACTTTTCCTGATGAGAGTGAGCTAGTTTAGAGAGAAGAGGGCAGGACACACACATAAACTACTTCTACAGTGCACCACAATATCAGCTGTCTGAGCCATCTGCCCTACTCTGTCTAATGCTAGAGCTGGCTCTCCTGCCATCCCCATTTCTTGTTTTGAACTGTTTGTTTGTCATTGTCTTCTAAGCCATGTATTGCTTGGATCTACCCAGTCCAACTGCCACTAGTGGGCATCGGTACTCCCGTAGGTCTTGGCACTGAGCATAAGGTATGTTCTCCCACCATTAAAATATCATAACAGATCATCATCATCATCATCATCATCATCATCATCATCATCTTTATTTATTAGTGTTCAAAGCACCTTCTACACCCTACCTTCTTCCATGGCCTTCCAGTGGTGATCCTGGCAGCAGCTCTGCTGGGAAGGGAGCATGACGGGAGTGCTCCCCTCCACACCAGATCGGCTCCCTGCGGAAGGGAGTGTGATGGACATGTGTCTTCCTCCTGTAGTGCAACTGGGTACTTTCCCAGGCTGCGCTGGGGCAGGAAGTGCCACCATCCCGCTTCCAGGCTTTCCGCAAGACAAGTAAGTGTGAGATGGTGGCACGAGTCATGGGTCATTGATGGGGAAAACCCACCAATGATTTAATCCACGATCACAGCGCCTGGGGACAGGAGAGGAGAGGGACCACAATGACATCATACAGAAGCGTTGTCACGGTCCTGCTCCTCTCTTGTTCCCATGCCGGGTTGGAAGGCTACTGTGGAAAGGGACATACTATATAATTACAAGATAATTAAAAAACATATCGAGGTCAACATTAAAGTAGAATTAAACTGTTCACAATAGTAATGCAATTTGAAACAGGCACTTAAAAAGACCAAAAGCAGTTAAAAATAGTTCCATGGAAAGAATAAAAATGATACGGAGCCCTCTTAAAAGCCTTATCATTAAAAACCTGATGGAATGAAATAAGGATACCCCTGCTAATAGGAGACAGAAAAAAGAGGACGATTCCTGCTTCCATGGCAAAGGAGTTCCAGAGCCTAGGGGCAGCCACTGAGAAGTTCCTATCTTACATCCCCACCAGCTGTACCTCTGAAGGTGGTGGGACTGAAAGGAAGGCCTCTCCTGAGGTTTTTGAGGCCTGGGCACATTTATACGGGGAGATGCAGATTGTCAGATAGCATGGACCTAAGCTTTCTAGCCAGTGTTTTTCATTTCTGATAAAAAGGAATGGACAGTTCGAAAAAATATGTTTTGTGAAGGAAGGAAAGGGGAAAGGGGGAAAAGAACCCTCAGAAAGTCAAGGCATGTGCTGATGTTCTCTACTGTTTGGATTTTGTTTTAAAAAGTACCTGTGTACTCCTCGCATTTGATCTGCTCAGTATGGAGCACTCAGTCTGTGAAGTGGAATTCTGAGAATATATGAAACCTGAAGTGATTTTTTTTTTTCCTATGCTTTCCAAATGGAACATGCTGCTTCTGCACTAAGATTTTCCATCTCGGATTTCTGGTCACAGTGCACCGTGAACTGCCGCCTTGCATAGCAGATTTGAAGCCTACGTGCTCAGAAGTGTCTGTGGAACATGTCAAGAGCTAGATTCTTGACTTCCCTGGCAGCGTGGTAATACAATTACACACCATAATAGTGCGGCATGCCCTACCCCTGACAGTAATGCAAATGCATTTGTACTCCTCCTTGCCTCTTTCTCTTTGCATCTACAATTAAGATACCCACAATGTTACACTGCTGACCGGGGAAGAAGATGCATCTTATCTTGTCTCAGCCTGCACCTTTTCCACATAGGCTGTTATAGCGCGATGATTCCACTTCCAACCTCCTATGGAATCCTGGGGTTTGCAGTTTAGAGAGGGGCCGGCCGGCCCCTCTCTAAACTGCAAACCCCAGGATTCCATAGGAGGTTGAAAGCGAAATCATTGCGCTATAACAGCCTAGTGCGGAAATGGCCCTGGAAGAGTCTCTTTTCCACAAAAGTAGAGACATTAAAAAATCAACTCTGGGCATCGTGTACAAAGAAGAACCCCAGGGAGATAGGCTTTCTCCATAGTGGTGGCTATTGCTCTGATGCCAGTGAGACAATAACTCCATTTTGAGTTTTAGACCAAACTTCTTATTTTTTTATGAAAAAAAAATTAAAATTTTAAAGATATGCACAAAAAACCCCACAAACACCAATTAAAACAGTACGTCTAAGAAAAAGAAAAAAGAGACATAATTAAGCTAAAAATTACACACAGCAGTACAATTATTGAACAGAAAACAAGACATGTTTAAACTAAACTAACAAATTTAAGTACACTAAACTAAACAAAAGAGAAAAGACTACAACTAATTAAAAGTGGTTCCCGGCCTTGTTGCTAATAGCTCCAACTTATCCAAATATACATGATTTAAAGTCATTATTTAAAATTATTATTAAATTTGTTGCTGATTATATTTATACTCTTTAACTATTTTAAATTCTAAGCTTTTAAAATGTCTATTTCGGGCCAAATGTCAACATTGTTAGTCGATACAAAATATTATTATTTGATTCCATAAACCATTGATTAATTCTTAGTAAATCTGTTGCCTCTATTAAACAACCCATACTCTATAATGCAAATATTAATAGCAACAACCTATAGTCATATTTGATTTCTGTAATATATTTCTCGTGATAGCAATAAAATTAAAAATTTGAAAAGGAACAGTAACATGCAAGTTCAGAACGCTAAAACCATCAGTTCACCCTCATGTTCCCTTAAAAGATCCATTAAAGATCTCCATTCCAAAGATTTAGACCAAATTTCAAAGAAGTGGTAGAGAGTGCTGAACCCTAATAGATTCAATACCTTGGATAGCTCCTTTAAAGTTAAGGCTAAAACCCACAGTGGATGCACCGTCTTACTGACATGGAAGCCAGCTCTGATACCAGTGATGCCTCAGTATCTGTAACATCCTCTGATACCAGTGAACCTCCTTAGGAGCTCCATCTATCTGGCACTATCAGAGTGTGTATAATGGTGCATGCCCCCACATACTGCATGGCAATGAATGAAGGGAGATTTTCAGTCTTTTTAGCAATTATTCACATTTTAGCAATCTCTTGTGCATGGTGCCAAATGCCTATCCTCCTCCATGATGGCCTGTTAATTCTCTTTGCATTGAACCATCCTCTTTGCAGCAATTTTGCTTGGCAAGGAAGTATTTGCCTATTCAAAGAGAAGATAGGGCTGATCTAAGAAATATTGCCCTCACTCTGAACTAGCTTTGTCTGCAAAACATTGCATAACATTGTTACATACTTTTTTCACCTTCTATAGTCTATGTAATTGTATAGTTTGCATTCACGCTCACTGTGCAAAAATCCTCGTATATGTTGCCTGAGCCAAATTTCATTGGTTAAGCTAAGAAGCATCATGGCATCACCAGTGTGGTCTTTGATTGGCTGTGGTTGCACATGTGCCTCTTTCTACCATGAAGACTCATGATGTTTCGCTGAAGCAGCCACAGAAAGAGAAAACAAAGTTAGCCAACAGGATTTTAAGAAAGTGAATATTCAGTAAAATTAGGGAGGTTCGGAATGACTTCACCTATACCTTACCCTCTTTCAGTCCTGCAAAACACAAAGGCCATTTCCACCCTACACTGTTATAGTGTTAATATTCCATTTGCAACATTCTGTAGAATTCTGGGGATTGTAGTTTATGGAGACCCAGCAGCTCTCTGGCTGAGAATTCTAAATGCTGCTCCGTAAACTGCAAACCCCAGGATTCCATAGGATGTTGAAAGCGGAATAATATCATTATAACAATGTAGGGCGGAAATGGCCAAAGATTAAGGGAATCTGTGGACAGGGTATATGTAAATGTTCCATCCAATCCAGAGACTCCATCCCTTCTCAGCTGACATTCAGTTACTGTTTTTCACCCTCACCATAATGATGAGTAAAGCTGTGGAGATTTCACAGAAGCCCTGTCTCATATGGAATCCATAGTAACTGCAGCCTAATGGGACCAAAATGTGTCAAGATGAGAACCCTGGACATTTTTATAGACCAAATACTACAAAATATAACTGATGGTGTACATTTTGATGCCGTTGTGTGCCTTCAAGTCATTTCCAACTTAATGTGATCCACCTGGCAACTCTTCTACATTAGCAGAGTACCCCAGAAAGACTAAAGCTGCAGCCAATCCTTTAAACTGGGAGTCATGCATGCCAGTCATGTGTTCAGATCAGGCCAATGGGATTATCCACAAAATATAGAAGGTGTGAGAGAAAAGGAGAAAGTAGCTTCCCTGGTATAGACATTATCCCAGACATGCATAAAATTCCAGAACAAACCAGTGTTTTCCACATAGCTTAGACAGTGAAATGTGCAGACTGAGGAAACGCATTAAGAATTCCTGCCCAGATGACGTATGGAAAGATGATGAGACATGTAGAGAATACTACATGGCCCTGGTGTTTTATGTATACACTGGCAGGCCGGACAACTTTTCTAAGTCATCTAAGCTGAGGTTTCTGATTATGCTTCCTCAATTTGCACATTTTATTCTTAGACTTCTTGCTTTGAAAGGGGCTGACTGAGGGGGTTTGTGTCTGCCGTCTGCAAGCGAAAGCTGTGGAAATGAAAGAAAGCTGCCAAAGAGCAAGCTTGCCACCGGTCAGGACTCATGCTGGACAAGGCACCACTCTGGCACACATTAAAACTCATCTGTCTTTTACCCTACATGACGTCGTTTCTATCCCACAAGCTAGGATGTGGAAAAAAGTCTGGGAGAGTCATCAGTGTGTCTATATGCACGTGCTTGTGTGAACTGGTGTCAGGCTAAAGTTCAGGCTTGAAACTCTGTCATATCCAGGCCCCCAGACTGTGTCACGCCATTCTTGGCATGCTGTTATGCTCTACCACCCATGGCACTGAAGGGACATGGCTACACCAGAAGTAAAGGGAGAGGTTAAAATTTCTTTGCACAGATTTTGTTATTATTGTTGTTACATGCCTTCAAGTCGTTTCCAACTTATGCCACCCCGAAGAAGAACCTATCGTGGGTTTTTCTGGGCTCTGAGAGTGTGTGATACAAGGTCACTCAGTGGGTTTCTATGGCTAAGCGGGGAATCAAACCCTAGTCTCCAGTCTCAGTCCAACGCTTATCATGCTGCCCCTCATCATATATTTACCCTAGAATATTTGTATCACAGTGGATATGCTAAAATTTTATCCTACAAGTCATCTGTCAACTTACTGCACCCCCATGAATTTCATGGGGTCTTCTTAGGCAAGGAATACTCAGCAGTAGTTTCGCCAGTGGCTTCCTCTGAAAGATAGACTACAGCACTGGGCATTCAATGGTGGTCTCCCATCCAAATAATAACCAGGGATGGCCCTGCATAGCTTCCAAGATTAGACAGAATGTCATGCCTTTGGGGTATTTAGGTCCCTACACATAAGTGTTTGTTGCATGCCTTCAGGTCATCTCTGAGCCTATCGGTATTCTTGGCAAGATTTGTTCAGACAGTAGGGGGTTGCCTTTGCCTTCCTCTGAGGGTGAGAGAGTGTGACTTGTCCAAGCTCTCTCAGTGGGTTTCCATGGCTGGGCAGGGATTCTCCTGGTCTCTAGAGTCATTGTCCAAAGTTCAAACTGCTAGACCACAATTTTCTTGATGACTTAAAAGGATTGGATACTATCTCTCTGGACTTTAAGGCCTTTTAGTAGAGGAAGCATTGTCTCAAATATTTTCTGAAATTCTGATTTACATTCTGTTGATGTCTTACACTTGTATAAGTCATCCTGCAGAAACAGTTTGACATTTTTGTCCAGTAAAAATACCATATTCAGTTCAAGGCAACAGAAGCAGAGTTACGCATATGGTGCCCTTGCACGTGATCACACATTGCACATGGTCTTGCTTTGTGCATCATTACACTCTATGCCTTTGATGTTCTGTTTGGTTGTACCATGTCACAATTCTCAGACAAAGTGGCATTGCGCAACAGCTGGGTAACACTGTGAGCGTAAAGTTACACTCTGTCTAGGTGATGTAAGATCTCCGTGTCCATATTTTAATGTTTCTCAGACCGCAGATACTTGTATCAGTGAAAGGTACATGGTGCAAATTGGGAATGTGTAGAATAGCATAAGGGATTAGTGGATCCTTTTATTGTGAGCAGCATTCCTTATCACCCTGGGATGGATGTCCCTTATTTCCACACTCCTTGCTTTCAAGGGACATAATGGATGCCTCTTATTCATAATAGATGTACTGCATTTGTTTCATAGAGCATAATGGATGTCAAACCCACAGCTCAAAAGCGTTCCTTTATTATAAAATTTTGATCCAGCAGTCCTTGGGTAAAGTAACTTCCTGGTATCCTATTTTCTACTGTTTCATGCTTCACACTTTTCCTTGGAGTGGTTGGACATTATGGGGCATCCTTACAGGATTAGTTGCCCTGAGAGAAAAGCCAAGTGGTTCTGGATAATCATGACACATAGGGCCTTTTTGCACTACACTGTTACAGTGCTATTACTCCACTTTCAAGGTCCTATGGAATCCTGGAGTTTGCAGTTTAGGGAGGGGCCTTTAGAATTCTCAGCCAGAGAGTTCTTTGGGTTCAGTAAACTACAAACCCCAGAATTCCACAGGATATTGAAAGTGGAATCATAGCACTATAGCAGTACAGAAAGGCCCATAGTCCTTAGTGATGTTTCTGTACATACACAAATATTCCAGCTCATTAAGAGAGAGAGAGCGGACAGGCACACAAGGAAGTCAAACCTGAACAAAGCTGCCTCAATCCTTAAGATTTTTTTAAAACCGTCATGTATTAACATCCCCCAGAGTCATGTTTTCTTATAGATTCCACACAGAACTAAATCTATATCTGGGCAAAGTTTAACCCCCTAAAAAGCCTGGTTTGTGATCCTCAGCTCCTCCAGCCACCCAGACTTCCCTGTTGTTGATGAAACACATCTCATGGAAGCCTCCAAAATTGGCAGTTCATCTCCAAAATTCATTGCAGGGTACCCTTGTACTGTTTAACATTTTAAAATGCCCCCTATTATTTGGCCCTGGAAAGTCCCAGGAACAGAAAAGTGGGCCCCTTGCCCACCCCAGTTGCCCACCCCCACGTACACCCGATCAGTTTGAACAGTTTGCGTTGGTCACACCTCACCTGGAATCCTACAATTCTGGGCACCACAATTCAAGAAGGCTTTTGATAAGCTGGAACGTGTCCAGAGGAGGGTGACCAAAATGGTAAAAGGCCTGGAAACGCTACCCTGTGAGGAGCGGGTTAGGGAGCTGGGTATGTTTAGCCTGGAGAAGAGACGGTGAAGAGGGGACATGATAGCCATATTTCAATATTTGAAAGGATGTCATATAGAGGAGGGACCAAGCTTGTTTTCTGCTGCTCAAAAGATTAAGACATGGACTAATAGCTTCAAACTAACTACAGGAAAAGAGATTCCACCTAGACATTAGGAAGAACTTCCTGATGATGAGAACTATTTGACAGTGGAATGTGCTGCCTCAGAGTGTGGAGAAGTCTCCTTTGGAGGTTTTTAAACAGAGGCTGTCAGAAGTGCTTTGGTTGTGTATTCCTACATGGCAGAATGTGATTGGACTAGATGGTCCTTGTGGTCTTTTTCCAGCTCTATGATTCTATGCATTATTGTAAACGATTTCCCAAAACTTCAGGCACTTTCCTTCCGTCCAGCCCTGCTTTTTAAAATAAAGAAACGTCCCAAGAAACGGTGCTTAGACACGTCCCGAGAAATCTGTTGGTTTTGTGACACTGGGGTACCTTTTTTCCCCAGCCAGTATCATACATTGAGACAGCAACAAAAATTCCCTAGTGTTTTCAGGCAAACCAAGATATAGTGGAGCAAGATGGGGCATACTGTAATCATCAGCATGCTGGACCTGTTGGGGAGGAGGAGTGAAATTTCTCCTTCTGAAGAAAGAGAAATACGGGGAGTGTTGCAAACCTAACCAAAATCCAAACCTCAGCACTCAGTGGCTGAGATTTTGCATCATCAAACATACTCTAGAAGTTCTCCAGGCATAACTATGCTACATTTCTCCTCTCAACCCTTCAACTCATCAGTTAGCTGCTGTAGCCCCTTTCCAAGCCATTTGGTAGCTGGTGGAGAGTTGGGAGAAGATCAGAGAAGCTGATGGCTATGTCTCCATCATCAGATGCAGAATCATAGAATCACAGAGTTGGAAGAGACCCCAAAGAAGGAGACTCCACCACACTCTGAGGCAGGATATTCCACTGCCGGACAGCTCTGACTGTCAGGAAGTTCTTCCTGAGGTTCAAGTGGAATCTCCTTTCCTGCAGCTTGAATCCATTGCTCCTTGTCCCGGTCTCTGGAGCGGCAGAAAACAAGCCCACTCCCTCCTCAACATGACATCCCTTCAAATATTTAAACATGGCTGTCATGTCCCCTCTTAACCTTCTCTTCTGCAGACTAAACATATCCAGCTCCCTAAGCCGCTCCTCATAGGGCTTCATGGCTTCTAGATCCTTCACCATTTTGGTCACCCTCCTTTGGACACGTTCGAGAAATGACAGATTAAACTACAGTAGGAGATGGACACAAAGCATCAGTTAAAAACACATAACAACAATTAAAAATATATATTTAGCTGAAAGGCATATTTAAAACAATCAATTTGTAATTTAAAATAACATGGGGGGCACAGAAATTCAGCTCTTGAAACTTCCCCATTACTCTATTTCTATTGAAAAATGCAGATCGAATTCTTACATCAAATTGTTGTTGTTGTTATTTCCCAGGACGCAAGTTGACTTTCAGATAAAAACTAGGAAAACATAGTCAAAACACAGAAAATAGCAAAGTTAAAATGAAATTAACTATTATCAATGCTAAATGCAATTTAAAACATGCAGTTTAAAATGTTACAAAGCAGTTTAGAAAACAATACATTTAAGCAGTCTAGTATGCACTTTTAAAAGCTGTTAGGAAGACCTGGTTTCACTAAGACCGTAAAATACTAGAACTCTTGTTGAAATCAAGGCTGCTGGGGTTTTTTTGCCTGGTACAGGAGGGTGAGACAAGACAGGCAGAAATCTCTCGTCAGTTTTCTGGCCACAACTCAAACGTATTTTCTTAGCAACCCTGATCTCCCTATGATCAGTGATGGAAGCAAGATCACACTTCTCTGACCCATCTTCTGGCTTGTTCCGGACACCCATGTGGGCATCTATTTATTTATAAATTCTTTATATGGTTTATCAGCTGCCCAGAAACCAGGGCTAGCCTTGTCAGCTTTTCAAACTAGCAATAAGGGACGATCAAAATTCACGACATGCAGGGTTGACAGTCAGGAAGCAGCAATGAATATGTTTGTGTTCTACCTAAATAGGAAAAGAAATGATTTGTTTTGGTTAATTTAACAATATATTTCTCTGTAAAATTAGCATATTGTCCTTTCCATCAGTTACCCAATGCATACATTTCTGTTTTTATGAAGGGCCCACACCCACAAATGCAGGATTTTTTTTTTCAGCATCTTGTTCAGTCTATATGGAAAAAAAGAGCTTTCCAGCTGTCCAGTAGGGGATGTCCTTTATAAGAAGAGATAACTTGTAAGCCCTATAAAGGATGACTTTCTGGTCCTCAAATAAGGGACATCTCTTATAATAAGGAACAACTACCAGCCTTATAAATGACAAGTTTTCTGACCCACAAATAAAGGACATCCCTTATAATGAGGGATACTTGCCAGCCCTATAAGGGACAAACTTTTTGGGCCTCAAATAAGGGACATCGCTTATAATAAAAGACACCAGCCAGCCCAGTCAGGGACAAGCTTTCTGGTTTTCCCTCAGCTATGGGGCAGCTGGCAACTCTGTTCTTCACAAAGTGCAAATTGAATACCAGTTAAAGACAGAATGACAATTAGGTGACAATCTAATATATTAAAGTCAAAGTTTGTCTGTTTGTCCATGTTAGGCAGAGAAGACCTCATATGACTGGCTGTGTCAGGCAGGAAGACCTCATATGATTGGCTGCCTGAGAAGATTCTATGGAATCCTGGGGTTGGCAGTTTAGGGAGGGGCCTTTACAATTCTCAGCCAGAGAGCTCTTGGGCCTCAGGCCGGTTGCTATGAAGATGAGGCCTAGCAGCAAGGAGGAGGGCAGTGTATTCCCTCAGAAACCGAACCTTTGTATGTTAACAACTCTGAATACAGATTGGATTGGGGTATACGGGGAAAAGTTACGGGTACTGGGCAAGGCAATTTGGGGAATTAGAGACACACGATCTCGAATCTGTGTATTTCAGCCGCACCTAACTTCTAAGATAAGGTAAGATAATTCCTAAGGTATTTCTAACAAGTATTACCAATGAGAAAATAAAATCCCAGGCAACGCTGGGTAAATACACTAGTTAAATGTATAAAAGTCAAAGTTTGTCTGTTTGTCCGTGTCAAGCAGAGAAGACCTCATGTGATTGGCTGCATGAGAAGATTCTATAGAATCCTGGGGTTGCAGTTTAGGAAGGGGCCTTTAGAATTCTCAGCCCGAGAGCTCTTGGGCCTAGCTGGTTGCTATGGAGATGAGGCCTGGCAGCAAGGAGGACGGCAGTGTATTCCCTCAGGAACCCAACCTCTGCATGTTAACAACTCAATACAGATTGGATTGGGGAATGGGGGGGGGGGGTTACAGGTACTGGGCAAGAAAGTTTGGGGAATCGGAGTCACAGGATCTCAAATCTGTGTATTTCAACTGCATCTAATTCCTAAGGTAAGGTAAGGGCATTCCTAAGGTATTTCTAAAAAGTATTACCTATGAGAAAATAAAATCCCAGGCAATGCCGAGTATATGCAGTAGTTAAAGATAAAAAGAGATAGGTGTGTGACACCTTAAATGCTAATATTTTATTCCAACATAAGTAACATCTGACATAGGCCCTTTCCGCACCTTACCTTCTTCCGGCGCTGGGGTGCGGGGATTGTGTGAGCAGCCTCCGGCAAGAGGCTCTCGCATCTGGGGTCCTTCGGCTCCGCACAAGCTGCCTGCTCGCGCAAGAGCCCTGCCTCTTCCTCCGCAGTGCAGCCTGGGACCTTCCCAGGCTGTGCTGGGGCAGGAAGCGTGACCAGCACGGCTCCGGAGGCTCCGTACGTCAGGTAAGTGTGTGCGGGGCCCGGGAGCAATGGACGATCGTGCATCATTTTCGGCTTCTAGCCAAAAATTAAAAGGTGTGCGATTGGCGCCTGCCGGCCCCTGGAGCATCACACGATTGTGAGTGCATCATGCAGATCGCGCCTCACAGTCGCACAACGCTCCAGGCCCTCTTTTGCATGGAAAATGCCATGCGGAAAGGGCCATAAGCATTGGACTATGATCCTGGAGACCAGGGTTCAGTTCCCTGCTCAGTCATGGAAACTCACTGGGCAACCTTGGATGTATCACACATTCTCAGCCCCAGAAAAAAACTCTGCCATAGGTTCTCCTAAGGGTCACCATAAGTCAGGAATGGCTTGGAGGCACATGACAACAATGATCTGCTGAAGCAAGCTATAGTCCACAAAATCTTAGGCTGATAAAAATTGGTTAGTCTTCATAGGACCACAAGCCACTTTCACTTTATCCTAAAACTGGTCCAGCAGAGGCTGGATGGCCATCTGTCGGGAGTGCTTTGAGGGTGTTCCTGCATGGCAGGGGGTTGGACTGGATGGCCCGTGTGGTCTCTTCCAACTCTACATTTCAATGATTCTATGATTCTATGGTCAACGTGGCCATCACTCTGAAAATTGCTACAGTGGAAAGGAAGAAACAGGAAATAACTTGAAAAAAGTATACAATTGTTTTAAAACAGAGATGGAAAGATTAAAACAACCACTAGTGAGAATACAGAGCCTGTGGGGGGTGGAATAGAAATATACAAATAACTTTGCTAAAATTAAGGAGGGAAATATATTTAATTGGCCATTACAATCTAGACAGAAGTACTATTTTTGCATTTCTCAGGACTTATTGATAGAAAATTCTCACCTCTCCTCAAGCCTTCACACAGAGGCTTGCAGGACATTTCTGTGAAATAAAGCACAGACAAATCAATGCACATATTTTTAAGTGTGAATGGCCAAATGTGCTAAAATGAAAAAAAAAATACAGTGTTAAAATGAAAAGAAAAATATGCACAAACACATTTTAGTCAACAGGGAAACATTGCATAAGTGGGGCAAATTGCAGCAATAAGTACGCACGTTAGGGAAAAACATGTTAAGGATGGGCATGAATTCAGCACAGGAATTGAGGTGCAAAATCTTGTAACCTGATGTAAAACAAGGACAAGAGGAAATACGGAAGTGGGAGTCAGAGAAACAGTTTTAATGGGATCAGCACAGTCAAAATGGGCTGATACCTTAGATTAATATCTTTAGCTTAAGAAGAAAAAAAAACTAGTATGAAAAGATGGCTTTAGAAGGCAAAGAGACAACACTTTGTTTGTTTGTTCGTTTGTTCATTCACTTATTTAACATACCACCTTTCTCCCAAATTTGGGACCCAAGGCAACTCAAAATAGGAGTTGGAACAAAATCTAGGTTAAACGATGGGTAACATGACAGATAAAACACAATGAAACAATCATCTTAAAAACCTTAATTTAAACAGTTTTAAAAGGCCGATAAAGTATAATAATGATAGAAATACAACCCCAGTTAAGAGGCCCTCTGCAACCACAGAAGTTTGGAGATGGTCTTTTGTGCCAAAGACCTGGAGACAAGTGAGTGTACATAGGTGTGCCCACTTGAGTATGCTTCTCCACAGCCATTTTTTATTATTTCAGTATAAGAAAGGTGAAAGAGAGGGAGGGAGAGAGGCAGGGAAAGATCACTCTTGTGGAGAAGAGAAATGCCAGCTCTGCTTGACTTCATCTACCCGCCTGAGAGAGGTCAAAAAGTGAAATCCAGATTTTCAGCGATGGGATGGTCTCTCTGTTGTTGCGAACAAACTCCTCATTGTGTGTGCACAACAAACGGACTTTTCTTCCATTATCAGGCTGCAAGGCTGCCTTGTTTTCCATCTTTCTTCCTTTGGTCCTTCTTTTCTTTCTTTCTGGGGGCAGGGGGAATTATTTGTTGTCAACAGTGCAGAGAGTGGGGGGGGGGGACCCTATCACTTTCCCTGTGTTTGCGTTCCCATGTGTCTCCCTTACACTAACCCATGGCACTGACAGAGCACAGGATCTTGTTCCAGACCTTTATCTGGCTTCTATTTCATCGAGCTCTTTTTCTTCTTTGTATTTCCAATGGCTCTCCGGTACAACAACGTTAGCAGTCTATCTCCCTGTGACCTTGCACCGGGAGCCAGTCTGTCCCTTTCAGTGTCAAAAGCAGACTTCTCCCCTCTCTTCCGCTCAGCGCGCAACGAGGCAGACTTTGCCCCTGGCCCCGTCAGGAACGCCACATTTGTATTGACACCGACAGCCAAGAACGTCCAGGCAGCAGCTTTCTGGGTTTTGCTGGGGATATTATCAAGGCCATCAGCTTGAGTAAGCTGTAACTCCAGAGTCCCATTACGCCTTCCCCTCCTGCCCCCGTATTATGACACCAGCCTAGTTGCTTTGTTCCAGGTCTTGTAAGAAAGCAGTGCCCTTGATAGGCGCATGATAAATGTAGCCAATACTTCCTGCAGGGCTTTCTTTGACATATAAAATTACCAGCTTGATTTAAGCAGCTGCGCGCTAACCGTTCTGGACAGGAAACTGGGCAGGATTGGGATCAAAGCAATTGCCCTTACTGGTAATGAATAGTGTCCGGGAGATCAGCTTCCAAAGTACTCTGAAGGGGGTTGAATTCTCCTCCAAAGAACACATATGTAGTTTGGGAGTATTCCTGGATCCCATGTTATCACTTGAAGCCTAGGTGGTCTTGGTGGCACAGATTGCTAATTATGCATTTTGGGTGAATCATAGAATCATAGAGTTGGAAGAGGCCTTTGAGTCCAAACCCCTGCCATGCAGGAATACACCATCAAAGTACTCCTGACAGATGCCCATCCAGCCTCTGTTGAAAAACCTCTAAAAAAGACTCCACCACACTCCAAGGCAGTACCACATTCCACCATTGCACTGCTCTTACCATCAAGAAATTCTTCCTAATATTTAGGTGGATCTCTTTTCCTTTAGTTTGAAGCCATTGCTCCATTTCCTAATCTCTGGAGCAGCAGAAAACAGGCTTGCTCCATCCTCCATATGACATCCCTTCAAATAGTTAAACATGGCTATTTTGTGACCTCTTAATCTTCTCTTCTCCAAGCTAAACATCCTCAGCTCCCTAAGCCTTCTGGGTTTCCAGGCCTTCTACCATTTTGGTTGCCCTCCTCTGGACACACTCAAGCTTGTCAACATCCTTCCTGAACTATGATGCCCAGAACTGGACACAGTATTCCAGGTGGGGCCTGACCACAGCAGAATAGAGTGGTACTATCACTTCCCTTGACCTAGACACTATAGTCCTATTGATGCAGCCCAGAATTGCATTGGCTTTCTTAACTGCTGCATCACACTGCTGACTCAGTGGTTCATCGGTCATGCCTATTCCTGGATAGAGGCCTCCTGGCCACAGTCTTCCATGCTTCTGAAACGAACCTGGTTGGATTACTGTAATCTTTGTAATGTGGGGCTGTCCCTGGTGATGATTCAGACAGGACACTGCCTGAACTTCAGTTTGTTCAACCAAATAGGAGTCATATTGCTCCATTTTTGAAAGAATGGCATTGCCTGCCTAGTTTGGTTCCAGGCCCAATGCAAGGTCCTTGTTTCTTGTTAATTGTTATCAAGTCACCTTTGACTTGTGGCAATTCTATGAATGGAAATCCTCCAAGTAACCTTGTTATCAACAGGCCTGATCAGTCTTCCAAACTGAGGACGGTGGCTTCCTTGGTTAAGCCTATCCACCTGTAATGCAGTCTTCCTCTTTCCCTGTAGCCTTTCACTTTACCAAGCATGATCCCCATTTCTAATGACTCATGTCTTCTTATGATATGTCCAAAGTATGATAGTCTCTGTTTAGTCATTATGGCTTCTAGTGAGCATTCAGGCTTGATTTACTCTAAGCCCATTCATTTGGTTTCTTGGTAGTCCATAGAACTCTCCTCCAGCCTCATCTTTCAGATGCATTGATTATCTTCCTATCAGCTTTCTTCACTGTCCAGCTGTCACAACCGTACATAGAAACAGGAAATATTGTGACATTGATATTTGCATTTAAAGCCATAAATGCCTTGGGACCAAAGTTGACGGACTTGTCTCCCAGCCTCTCCACACTTTGAGATGCTGTGTTGCTGTCCTCCACCAAGCACCTTCCAAAATGGAGGGGAGTTATCTGTGGAACTAAAATTTTTGTACAGTGGCACCACTAGTCTCAAACAACCTCCCCAATCAGTGGTGGAGCTTGGCGTGCATGGAGGGGGGGTGGGCGGAGGGGCTGGCAGAGGGACGCAGGTGGGGCTACAGCATGTGGAGGAGGGACTTGGGGATGTGGGGGTGGGGCTACAGTGCATGGGGCGGGGCTACAGCATGTGGGGGCAGGGCTACGATGGACAGGGTGGGGCTACGACACGTGGAGAAAGGCAAGCAAGGAGCTGCGGCGCCCCAAAAAATTGCCACCAGGGGCGCACTGCTCCATCACCCCCCCATCCCTAAGCAACTGTCCCTAACGAGATACATCTGTACTTGATATTACAAATCAGGCTGCAATCCAGCATCCCCTCAGTGGAGTGTTTGGGTCCACATGTGGAGATGCACTACAGGAACACTATGCAGGAAAGCAACATTGTACAACACATGTCAGTGACTCGGTGCTGCTGCACAATGCGCAATACACAATCCACAGCCACAATGCAAAGTTTAGGATGTGCAACCATGATACAAAGTATAAGATGCACAACTACAACACATGATGCACAATGCACAGCTTGCAAAGAGAAAGCACAAGTGTACATGCTATCTGCACAGCTCCCCTTCCCCTGTTATGAACAGGATATGTCCTTTGTGCAACAGTGACTTTTTGGCTCTGTATGCCTAGTATGACTTGAGCGCATGTGTATCCCTAATAGAATGCTGGTTTCTGTGTGACACCAGCTTAAGATATCTCTGCCTTTTGTCTGCTAAAGGGTTTTGCCATCCCAGGCTGCTTGTAGTTTTTCCAGGGTTTTTCCAGATTGTCCTAAAGAGGCATGAGTTTTGTTAATATAGCTCCCTGGTTTTCACCAGATTTTGCCAGTTGTTTTCACCTCTGCCTCTGGTCGTTCCATTCTTTTGGGGGGGTGTTGGTAGAGATTTCTTGAATCTACATTAGATCTCTTCTAGTTTTGTTTTGTTTTTTTAACTCTGATGTGGCTTGAAGGGCAAATTATTGTTAAGTGTTATTTTACTGATATGCTATAGCACCATAACTATTTTTTAAAAAAAGTTTGAAAAAGAGATAAAGAAGTAAAAGAGAGGGATACTCTTCTGTTAGGATATGTCTCAGAATTAAAAATGAACCCACTCAAGAGTTGGTATCAGATGTTGCAAATGGTGCCAGGAATTGCCAGAAAATTGTCCAAGATAACAGAAAAGTCCTTTGGATTTTTTTCAAAAAAAAATGCAGCCACAGATATCACAATCTTCCAACGCATTTGCTATACCTAGAGGAGCCTAAAGTCCTTTAGCTGTTTAAAGGACATGGTAGTGTTGTGTTTCTTCTGTTTAAATCATATTTTTGTCAAATCTCCACTCTTCTACCTTGACTTCCCTTGGCCAAAGGGCATTGTAGAGCTGTAATAAGTCAATAAATAATTGCCACCAAGTTTCACTTGAAATGAAATCTTGAGGTGAATTTGTATGTCTTTCCTTGAGCATTCCTGGGTCCACATAGGAATGATGGTTCAGGTGAAATAGCTAAGGAATTTGAAGAGAAGGGATGAAAAAAGAGTTTTGTATAATGTGGCTGAGTTTAAGAGACAAGTAGATTTATGGGTTATGGGAGGTGGATAAATGAACAGCATTTTAACAAGGAATTCTGCTTTATTTAGACCTCATCTGGAATACTGTTTCCAGTTCTGGGCACCTCATTTCAAGAAGGATATTGACAAGCTGGAGCGTGTCCAGAGGAGGGTGACCAAAATGGTGAAGGGTCTGGAAACCATGGCTTATGAGGAGTGGCTTAGAGAGCTAGCTATGTTTCGCCTGATGAAAAGAAGATTAAGAGTTAACATGATAGCCATGTTGAAGTAATTGAACAAATGTCATGTTGAAGATGGAGCAAGCTTGTTTTCTGCTGCTCCAGAGACTAAGGCCCTTTCCGCACGAGGCGAGTGAATCGCTCCGTGCTGTTACTTACCAGTTCTTCTCTCTTCGAAGCAATGCGGACTTTCCCTTAAGCCCTTCTGCAGGGCTCCTCTGTCTGTTGCAGGGCGAATCGGAGCAGTGCGAGGTCCGTAGATCCGCACTGCTGAGGCTGAAAATGGCGGCTTCCTGTTCTTCGTGGGTCCGGACCAACCGCTGACGCTGACCAAGCCCACAGCCCGCCCTCTGCTGATCGCAGGCTCGCATTGGTGCGAGCCTGCGTATCTGCACAATTGAGCAGGAACGAAATGGCGCGCTCCAGAAGATTGAAAGACCGGATTTTTCCGGTCTTCACTTAGCCCGCTGGAGGACCACTTGGGGGCGTTTTGGATCGGACTAAGGTGCGGAACTAAGGTAAATAGTCCGAACCTAGTCCGATCCAAGGTGCGGACAACCTCTGTGAGAGGACGCCTTGGCCCATTTTAGCTTCCTCGTGCGGAAAGGGCCTAAGACATAAAGCAGTGGCTTCAAACTACAGGGAAAGAGATTTCATCCTATCATTAGGAATAACTTCCTGATGGTAAGAGCCATTCAGCTATGGAATATGCTGCCTCGGAGTGTGGTGAAGTTACCTTCTTTAGAGGCTTTTAAACAGAGGCTGGATGGCCATTTGCTGGGGGTGTTTTGAGTGTGTGTTTCTGCATGGCAGAATGGAGTTGGACTTGGTGGCCATTTTGGTCTCTTCCAACTCTATGATTCTATGGAAGTGAGATAGGTATTGCATATTCCTAACTGCAGAAACATTACTTCAGATTGTTAGTTAAGCTGTATTGTGGGTGTCATCTTTCTCTCTTCAACAGTGGCACCCCTTTAGGCATTCCTGGACTGGTAAAGAATGAATATTTAACATGAAAAAAACGGTAAACCTAATTCAAGACAGGCCATTGAGTCAGTATTGGAATGGACGTAGTCATCCAGGAGCCCTTTGATACTGCACAATTAAAGTGCTATATTCCGCCAAAACTGCCATGGCAACATCCTATGGAATCCTGAGATTTGCAGTTTAGGGAAGGTTGTTTCGAGTTCTTGGCCAGAGAACTGTAGTTCCTCACCAAACTGGAAACCCCAGGATTCCATAGAATGCAGCCGTAGCAATTAAAATAGAATCATAGTGTTTTAATTGTGTACTTTGAAAGGGCTCTAGGTCTTTCCTAGCCTTGTGATCTTTGAGCTTTTACGTGGAAATTCCAGGGACTGAACAGGAATTCCTCTACACAAAACAGACATTCCAACACAAATTTGACAAAACCAATAGCTCAAACTGTCACTTAAAGTGTCGTTTTGAAGGACAAATGTTTAAGGGTGTTGAAGATAAGAGGCAGAAATTTTCCCAGTGTCATTTCTTACATCCTCAGCTAAATCTCATTGATTGCTTAATTGACTGATTGATTTGAAAATGTATATATCACTTTCCCAGTTTGATATTTTCAATAAATATTTGTACCCCTGTGGCTACCAGTTGGAACTTGCGATGTAAGATCATTCTGTAAGGTGCCAAAATTAATAATAGTTGGCCATCCACATTTGCAGGTTTGACTTTCACGGATCCGGTTATTTGTGAGTTTCTTCAACCCCTGGACCCTCACCTCAAGCAATTGTTTTCTGGGAGAACCTTCCCTCTTGGTGGCTCCAATCAGGCCGTGCAGCCCTCTTTTTTAAAAACCCACCTCTGGTCCTCCTCTTCCTCCATCAGCTACTGCCTGGCCAGCTAAGGATGGATCTCAGCCAGCTTTATCATCACCATAAACCCTCTCCCAATGCCCCACATACATCCAGGGAAGAAGTATAGGGCCACTGTGCCCTCCCCCCAAAAAAGAAACACCCTTCCCTCTCCTTTCCATGACCTGGTTTGGACCTATGGTGTCTGTTCTTCCCACCGTGCCTTGGCCCCCTTGTCACAGACTCATCCATGCATTTTGATATTTGCGATTTTTCCACTTTTGTGGGGGTCCTGCACCCCTAACCCTAGCCATTGTTGACTGTACTTTAAAAAGAACCGGTGGTAGATCACCTAATAATTCAAACTCCTCTCCAATATGGAATCTACTCATGTATCTGTAGAAGAAGTTCTGATGTGCATCCTACTGAAAGGTTGGTAGGAAAGGAGGAGTCTGTGGGACTCATAAGACAGAACAGGTATAAATAGAGCAGGCCCAGGCAGTACCAAGGCTCAGGAACTTCCTGTCCAAGGAGGCCCATCTAAGCATTCTTTCCATTGGCCTTCCAAGGAAAGGCAAAGATCTCCCTCTTCCACATTTGGGGCTTGTTATGTGAGATACTTCTCTGCTCTACTGCATTCTTTTATTACCTTATGGTTTTGATTTCAAGTTGGCTGCTGTTCTTATATTTTCTTCCCTTAGTTTGAGACAGGGAATTTTATAGCATTTTTATTGCAATTTTTGTGATTAATGATATAGGGAATATGGAAAAGGAGATATATATAATGGAAGGAAATAAATATAATAGTAGCACTAAGGGAGTAAAGAAATCTTCAGGTGATATTTAAAAGCAAGGAAAAGGATGACATGAAGGGGAAAAGTTCCTATATTGTGGGTTGTTCTGTCCTTTTTACATATCATCCAACATTTCTCAGAGGAAAACAAGGACACTTGTGGTCAAGACACATCACGGTGTGGTCAAGACAGGAAAAGTTACTCCTAAGGAAGAACACATAAACTAGGAGATGCAGCAGCAGTTTGCTTTTGCCACAGCCTACTGGGAAGGGCAAGATTCTGCTCCCTCCTTTCCTCTCTGCTAAGTTGAATGCAAACTACTATTGTAACTTGAATTCAGTTTGCAGCAATTAAAGTAAGCTGAGTCCAAAGAGGGAAAGTAGGAGGAAGAGAGAAAAAACTGGGACATTTTTAAAGCAGCTGGGGGAAAAAATGGGATGACCAATGATAAATTGGGATTGTCCTTGCCAAATTGCATGGTGGGTTTTCAGGGCCTGGTTGTAACTCAGGTTTTTGTGTCAAGTAATGAACTATTACCCCTTAATGTGGAACTGACTCTTGCCAGATCTTCATCTTTCTTTGCCATCAGTTTTCCTTACTTCCCTGTCTTTTCCCAACTGACAGAGTTGTGGGCCAAAGATGGCAGCTTACCTCCCGAGCAGTATTGGTAGAAATGGGTGTGCGTACCAATCCCTGTGGACACAGTTGGTCCTCAAGAGTAAAGCAAGTGGAGTTCACTGATGCAATAAATTGGTAATCAATGGACTGGCCGTGTTTCAACTCTGTTACAAGGATGTGTTGCTTAAAATATTATAATGTTGTTGACCTGTGAGCATTGCTGATAAACAAAGATATCACACACAGTTAGCTGGCACTGGCCTGATTTTTAAAAACATAGGAATTTAAATTAATCAAGAAATAAGAGACACAGAGAAAATAGTAATAAGAAAAATGGCCCAATGTGTCATCTGGTTTACTGTTTCACACACACCCCAATCAAAAATTAAAGTAATTCACTCCAAAACATTGTCCTCAAAACTTTCCTGCAAAATTTTTACTTGACTATAGGTTGTTGTGGGTTTTCCGGGCTCTATTAGTATTTTCTATTATATTAGTATTTTCTATTCTATTAGTTCTATTATTATTTTCTCCTGACGTTTCGCCTGCATCTGTGGCTCGCATCTTCAGAGGATCTGAAGTCATTTCCAACTTACTTGACTTTTTATTTGACTGTTCATTAAGGTTTTTGTCAGATACATTAGCCTCTAGACTAACAACTGAAATTATTTAAAGTAAGAATCCAGCTGTTGATTTTTTTAAATTCACTGCAGTTCCATTGCTTGCTTGCTTGATTGTTCAATCAGTTGATTGAATGTATACCTCACCATTCTTCTGGAATGGGATCCAATCCAACCATCCCATAAAATAGTAACTTATAATTCAATAATGTTTTAAAAACTGCAAATGTTGCTGGCAAATAGTTATTCTTAAGGTGAACGGATATTTCTCATATCCCTCTGAAGCACTTTGAATTTAGTATTTAAGACCTTCTTTAGAGTCTTTAAGCTGAGGTTGCACGGCCTTCTCTTGGGAGAGGTTTAGTTGTGTCTTCCTAAGTTGTGGAAGTTGTGGTCTCTTCCAGCCCTAACATGACTTGATTCTATGAGTTGAAACTTGACATGCAGTGGCGTTTCATATTTGGATTTCCTTTTTACGATTAACAGGCAATAGCATTAAATAAGTGGGGTTTATTTATTTATATATTTAAATAGCATGCTACCATTCAGCCCTAGCAAAGACGCTGATCCAGTTTACGAGAGTAAAAGCTTAATACATTGAAAAAGCAGAGGACATAACAAGCGGAAGAAAAATTGTTCAAGAGTTTCCAACAGTTTTACAAAGATGTAAGTAACACAGTTAAAATGTACTAAAAGCCCAGCAGAATAAAAAGTAGTTTTGATGGTTTCTCATTCTGGGGCCTTTTCACATTAAGACAGAAAGTTATAGCACTGGGATTCCACTTCAGGTGCCATGGCAACAGCATGCAGAATCTTGAGAGTTGTAGCTTGGTGAGGCACTAGAGCTCTCCGGCTGAGAATACTATATTGTTGTTGTTGTCTGCCTTCAAGTCAGTGGTGTGTCTAGCGTAAACAGTGCCTAGGACAAGCAATAAACTTCTTCACCCTACCCTCCTCCCCCAGCCCTATATGCGCAACTTTTTTTGCACCCCCTTGGCGTTGGTGCCTGGGGCACATGCCCTACTCGCCCCACTCTAAATATGCCTCTGCTTCAAGTCATTTCCAACTTATGGCAACCCTGAGGCAAACTTACCATGGGATTTTCTGGGGCTGAGAGTGAGCGACACTCCCAAGGTCACCCAGTGGGTTTCCATGGCCAAGTGGGGAATCAGACCCTGGTCTTCTGGGCCATAGTCCAATGTTCAAACTACTGTACCATGCTGGCTCTCATCACTACGTATTATGCCCACCTAAATGACATCATTAAATGGGCCCATCTACGTTCCTTCAGGCACTTTCACAGAAAAGCCCCTATCCTGCTCTTCCATTCATTGCATCTTTCTTGGAGACAGAATGCAGAGCAGGGCTATCCCACATTTGACAGGCAGGTTTATGAGAGAAGAGACATAAAGTTGCATTCAGTGATATTTAATATTTGGCAGTATTTGCTAGTTGGATTTTGGTAGCAAAAGTCTGTGATGTGCCAGGCTTCCTTAAATCAAATCAAGCAAGAGACTTTGACATTTTAGGATACGCCAGGATGCTGAGATAAATTTTAACTTTAAACACGATTGATAAAACTGGCCAGTTTGCGATAGTGTTCTGTGTTTCTGAACAAATACTACAGAAGTTTAATTTTTTGTTGTAGTTGTTTGATGCATGGATATATTTTTAATCTCACCTCGCCAGTTTGAGGCAGCTGGCAACATAAACATAAAACAACATGAGTGTAAACAAACTCATGAGAAAAGAAGCAAGACTATGAGCTCTGTCCAATTACAGCTTTTTACTAGGAGAAAATCACTTCCACTAGACAGAATTTGGGCAAATATGGTCTCCAGCCTGCATAAACCCCTGAACCTCTTGTTTTGTGGCATTTGGTGTCCTCTGGACCTCCCCACAAACCTCTAGACCCCTAGCTAATTTGGAGGGCTATTTTCACTCCCCAATTTTCAAAAAGCAGTCATTAATTAAATTAAATTAATTAGAGCAATCTTGCTCCCTCATCTTCTCTGCCCCCAACTCTCCTCCTCAAATGATGGATGTCAGATCACTGGCTCACCAGAGGCTCAGTGGGCTAGAATTGACCCTCTTTCACAGTCACCCACGGCCCTATTAGAACAACACTAGCCAGCCAACTGCTGGTGATCCCTTGGTTGATGCTAGCCCTCTGGGTCACTGCCCATGCTGTTCTAAATGGTTCTCCATCCCTCAAGAAAAATACACTTATGGTTTCAAAGGTCTGGGGTGAGCAGTGGGGGATTGTTGATAAAATTGGCAGTCCCACTTTCCATGAGCCCAAGCGTTTTCTGCGGGTGCAAAGCCCCAGTTGGCTATAACTCCATAAAAGCAATGCAGGAGCCAAAAGGCAATATATGTGAAAATCTCATTGGAATGAAACACTTATACTAAAATAGCAGGTGGATCAAATCAGGAGTAATAAAATTAACACGCCAGATCACCTGTTCTTAACCTTTTCTTTACCACAGTTGTTATTGTTGTTGTGTGCCTTCAAGGCAGGGTTTTCTGGGGCTGAAAATATGTGACATGCCCACGGCCACCCAGTGGGATTCCATGGCCAAGCTGGGCGTAGAACCTTGGTATCCAGGATCATAGTCCAATGCTCAAACCACTACAGCATGCTGGCTCTCCACCATGGATCACTTTTAAATATCTTTTGTTGCCGCAGACCACCAAGACCTTAACTCTAGATTTAAAACCCTAATGTGCATCGAATATTTAATTAAAGTTGCTCATCAAGGGTCTTCACATTTGGAGAGAAGGAAAAAAGTAAATGCACACGCTTCTATTACGAAGGTACCATGTGCTTTCTCTCAGCCATTCAGCCTCATTCACTTACATGTTCTCACCATGTGCAGACGTAGCAAGTGCTGAATACTTTTTTTTCCCTGTCAGACAGTTATTTTCATAACTTTGGAAGGTATCGAGATATTGTAATGAACCTTTTTACAAATGTTGTCTATCACCAGCAAAGACTCCTACTTTTTGAGAATAATGGATGACTAACTATCTTTGTTTGTATGTTTTGTTAACTATAAAACTCGTAACATTTCTTCAAGCCTTCATGGACCCCCCTGTGGGGACATTGTGGCCCCCAGGTTAAGCACTGCTGTATTCGATTTAAAACACCTGAGTGAATTAAGTTGTTTTCACCGAGTGCTGCTTGTGCATACCACCTTTATGATGCTTTCTCTTGCTCTGTTTAATCCCACCCTTTTCCCATGAAGCCACTGGACTCTTCTATTGTTTCTAATTGCTGTCAAGTCAGCTGTGACCTATGGTGACCCTCAGAAAGAGGGACCTTCAAGACTCCCTGTCCTTAACAGTCCTGCTCAGGTCCTGCCAACCCAGGGCTGTGGCTTCCTGTCTTGCTTTAAGCTGGGAAGTGCTCAGATGAGCACACTTACAATCCACAAGCAGGGGAAAGCCAGGCCAGACCAGGGGCTTACACAAGGTGACAAACAGAAGCATGGTTCAGATAGTCCAAGGTTCAAAAGTACAATGCAGCACTGAGCTGAGTCCAAGACTTGTACAGGAATTGCCAGAAAGATTAGTCCAGAATTATGTACTGAAAGTCAGAGAGGTAGGAAGCCAGAGATGTCAGACAGGATTGCACAGAGGTTGTTGTTCCGCACCAAAAGAATGACCTGAGCTGAGCAAATTGATAGCCAGTAGACAATCAGCCCCCCCCCCCCCCCCCATTAGCTTAGCATCCTCTACTTAAAAGTGGAGCAGGGCTTGGCCTGTGCTTTTGCTCTCTGTGCTTTAATTTACATCTCTTGAGAGTGTGAAATGCATCTGCTCCTCTTCCTCCTGATCTGCCACTGCCGTCTGGGGTAGACTGGGCTCTGCCTCTGCTGGGGCCATAGGAGGCCTGCCAGGCTCCAACTCCAACTGGGGCTATCATCCTGGCTCTCCTTTTCCCCTTCTCTGTCCTAGGAGGCCACTTCCTGGTAGGACATGACAGTTCCTTTACTGAATCTTTTCCAACTGCCTTCCACCTTACCAAATGTAATCATCTTTTCTAATGAGTCGTGTTATCTCGTGATAAGTCTCATTAGCCTTTGCCTATCTTTGCCTATCGTTATATATTTGTGCAATTGGGCTTTGATCATATTCATCCTAAAATGATGGCCAACCCCTTGTTCCTCTCCTTCATTTGCCAGCATGGTGTAGCATTTTGAGCATTGGACTGTGACCCTGGAGACCAGAGTTGAATTCCTCACTTGGTCATGGAAACCCGCTGGTTGACCTTGGTTGCATCACACACTCTCAACCCTGAGAAAATCCCATGATAGGTTCATCTTAGGGTCACCGTAAGAAATGACTTGAAGGCACACAACCACAACATGGTATCATGTGACATTCCAGATGTTGCTGGACTGGAATTCCCATAGCCAGAGGTGAAAGAAGATGGGTATCACAGTCAAACAACAGTTCCCATGCTCAGTAAAAATCCTTGCCACAGGGATATATGTTGTTCCTCTCCTTTTAGATTATGTTACTTTTTACAAGCACTGTGAACATTGGTTGCTTTGTGGAAATAAGCAGTATTAATAGGAATAATTTGCTCAGCAGTTCCCAGGTTGTTGTTGCTTTATGAGGACATGCTTCTCAGCACAATTAAACCTTCACAAAACATCAAACTTCCAGAAGATTTCCCTTAGGACTCGGCTTGAGCACTCCCAGCACAAATTACATTTGACTACAGAGGACCCGATTTGTAACATAGCTGCATTTTGGCAGTTGCAGATGAGCTTCCAAAAATGGGTTCACAGTCTAGTGAACCCATTCACAGCCCGGATGTTTCCTTCCACCCTGACAGATGTTTGCTTGTTTAGCATTAATGTAGTATCTTTGGCTGCGATTTTGTATCCACAGAGTGATAATTCCAAGAGGCATGAAGGCACAGTTAGGCGAGTCCCACTCCTCTGCACTCACAGTGTGATCTGTCCTAGCTTGGTCTGGGCTGGCAGCCAGGAGAAGCTGATAACAAACACAGGTCAGAAACTCAGCAGCAACTTAAGTGTTCAGTTTACTGAGGAAAGGAAACAGCTTTGCAAATGAGAAGCAATAAGGGTCCCAATAATGTCCATAAATCAGAGGCAGGCAAAAACAAACACAAGTCAAAGGCAGAAGCACAGGCAAGGGCAGCGAACAGAAGCATGGGTGGGAGAAATGGTCAGTTGATTGCTGACAAAGGCTAGAGGGGAAAGGCTCAGTTCTTATAGGCTCCAGGGTCAGCGCAACTGGTGCCTGATTAATTGGTGCTTGGCATAAATTTGCTGGGAGTGATGCAGGAGACACTTTTGGTGTCTATGCTGGGTGAAGGTAGGTACAGCTAGATCATTCTCCGTATCAGAGTGAGTACGGCTCCCTGCTGGGGCTGACACTTCTGTCCCTGGGGCGGGTGATGGTATTGTGCGCTCTGTAGGTTTTGCTGCAGCAGTCTCTGTGTCAGGGCTCAGAGCAGGTTCTGCTGCCTCAGATTCTAGATTTGAGTTTAGATCCTGAGTCGTTTGAGTCTAGATCCTGGAAGCCCATGACATGATCTTTAAGTATTTAACCAGTGTTTGTTCTGTAGGAAGCATTTTCTAATGATGAGGTATGGGTTTTTTGTTTGTTTGTTTGTTTGTTCAGATTGGAAGGTCATAGAATTATAGAGTTGGAAGGGAACTCATGGGACATCTAGAGTGAAAGCTGAGTGCAGGAACTATAGCTAAAGCATCCCCAGCAGGTAGCTGACCAGCCTCGTCTTGGAGACATCTAGAGGGAGACTCGTCCACTTCTCTAGGCAAGTTCATTCCACTGCCAACTGCTCTTACTATCAAGAAGTTACTTCTAGTGTTCAAAGGTGATCTCTTAGAAGTGAAAACAGAAAATACGTTCGGGTGGCAGGGTTCTGCCCAGATCTTTGAGTTAAGAGTTGGGGTTCACAGCTGGGATAATGAGGATTCAATTCTCCATTTCCAATTTGGAAATTCCTATGTGATGTTGGAGTATCCCTATATGACGATCAACTGAGGGAGCGTCCTGACTGTCACATGCCCACTTTACAGTCCATGGTGTTCACCCATATCACGGAAAGCCTTCCTGTCATATCACTGGGGGAAGTGTGGTCCCCAAGGCCATTTGTGAACCTTTCATGGGGCCCCAGTACCCCACAAAAGATTTTGAGGAAAGTTGCATTATTCATGCCCTCAAACACCCCTTAGGGAATGTGAAAGCAATTTTTATTGAAAAAGGACAGCGATTTGGTGGATCTCTCTTATTTAGCAGAGTAATAGTAGTACTCAAACAGACGTTTGAACAGCTGACCAGCCACCTTTTATCCCCTGCACATACTTAACTCTAGCTGAGAAGTAAGCACAAAATCAGTTTGTTTAAAAACTATAAAAAGTTTACTTACAGATACTTGTGCATAATCTACACAGGATCATGTTCATGAAGAAAAGGAAAAAAAATACAGTACGACCCCCGTATCCATGGGGGATTGGTTCTGGACTACCCCGTGGATATGGAAATCCATGGATAGTACGGAACACCCCGGGCCCGATCGCAGTGGGTTCTGGGCCTGCAGCTGGAGGGGGGAAAACAGTGGGCAGCTGTTTTCCTGCCGGGCGCTGCAGCGATCTGGCTGAGGGCTTGGAATGGAAAGGGATGGAAAGAATATTTAAAAGTATTCCCAAAAATGGTTAAAAAAAGTCTTTCCTGAGTGTCAAGAGACCCTAACAAGAAGAATTCCAGAATGATGGGAATCCTCACAGTTTGGAACTTGTCTATCAGCTTTCGTTAGGAATGAAGGTTGAGTTTGTTTTTGATAAGAATTTATTAGAATCAATTAGTTTTGTTATGTTCTGGATGAAAAGTACTTAACATTTAACAAAAATTGTACAGGGGGATGAAACTAACCGATTAATGCATCCGGGGTTATGGCTTTCACACATTCAAAAGGTAGATTCAAGTCTCTGGATATTCATCTTTTTGGTGCTGGATTTGGTTGCCACAACTTTTTATTGAGAAGCTTTCTATCTTTAACATTTGTATCTTCTCTCTCTGTTGTGGGAACCATTCTACTCTTATGTTAATCCAATGCCCATTAGGAAGAGGTTCCTTCTGCATTTTTTAAAAGTTTCTTAATTTTCGGAGTTAAAAAATTCAAGTGTGGGAAAGAAAACCATGACCGAGCTACACCATCCCTAGCTGGTACTCCTATTCTCTCAACCAAATCTTGGAAAAGTTACTTTTTGGGGACTAGAACTCCCAGAATTTCCCAGCCAGCATGGGCATACCATATTGGTGCTTTCTCAAGATGCTGCCTGGCATTTCCAGAGAGGAGAACATAAAATCTGCTACCACAGAGCTGTGGAGCCCTGAAGTTTTTATTTTAAATGCAAACTGTCTCCATTTGGAATTGGATATGCAATGATTTCCCCATGCGATGTAATCTGGTTTATAGATATGTATGAGGGTTTTTATGGCAACATTTGATCATGCAGTGTCCCCAGTGATTTATCAAAGGAGCTGATGTAAAAGACCAGCAAGAAATGCTAGAGAATTAAGTATCAACTTCCTTCTGGGAAATAAACAAACAGTTGTAAATAGAAAAGTTCATTCTTGTTCCTGTTCCCTAAAGATGTAAAATTTCTGAAAAATTTTAAGCCATGTAAAGACTGTTTGGGGAGAGTTGGAAAAAAAATTTTCCCAGAAAAATTGTGGTTGAGGAGGAGGAATATTAAACACCCTTGACAGATTGAAAGTCTCTTCGTTAGTTTTTTGTTCTTATATGCTGTGAAATTGGCTTCAATATATGTTACTATTAGCAGCCCTGCTCAGGTCTTGCAAAGCTTGCTTTTGAACTTTCTTCCTTGACTTTCATCAATAGTTATTCTTTATATTGCTGTTTTCTGGTAGTATTATACTATTCTTTGCATATCTGAAATTATGCGGAGATTGGCTTCTCATAAAATGATCACGTTTGGTATATTAAAAGTACAGTTCATTCAGACAAGTACAAGATAGATTTTTTTAATTATTATTATTTTTCATTTTTTTCTCCCCAAGCCTTCCCATATCTAGGGTGAGCCAACTTTTTCTATGTAAAGGAAAAAATGAAACTGTTAACTATGTTCCAATTCATGCAACAAGATTGCGCAAAATGAATGTAAAAAATATCCTGATAAAGTTGATGCAGTGGTATATTGGAATCTGTACCAAAAATATGAGTTGCCATCCCCAAAGAATGGGCGTGAACATAAGCCTGAAAATTCCTATGAGTCTAGAAGATTCAAAGTGACAATCATAACATTTTAGAACATATGCCGTGTATACCTTTGGTTGAGAAAAAGGAATCTTGGACTGTAGATGTGGCAATCCTGGGGTACAGCAAAATCAAAGATTTATAAAGGGAAAAGATCATGGCCATTTCTGCACTAGACTGTTCTAGTGCTATTATTCCACTTTCAACATCCTATGGAATCCTGGTGTTTGTAGTTTCGGGAGGGGCCTTTGGCCCAGGAAATATTGAGACCTCTAACTTGAGATTCAGCACCTTTGGATATAGAAAACAACTGGGGTTCCAGTAGTGATAGGTGCTCTGGGAGCAATTCCAAAAGGACTGGTGAACATTTTAATACCTCAAGGGCTACCACAAGGGAGAGGCTGAAGGCTTGTTCTCTGCTGCCTCTAAGAATAGAACTAGGTCTAAAATGATTTTGAATTACAGGAGGGTAAATTTAAATTCAACATTAAAAGGACACTCGACAGTGAGAGCGGTTCAGCAATGGAACCAATTGCCTACAGAGGTAGCGGGCTCTCCTTCTCTGGACATCTTCAAAAGGAAACTGGACACCTACCTGCTGGGAATGCTTTATCTGGGGATCCTGCATTGAGCAGGGGAGTGCACCCAATGGCCCAATGGGGCCCCATCCAGTTCTACGGTTCTATGATTTGAATGAAATCACCACAATTCAAAGTGCTGGTGATGACCTTTAAAGCACTACATGGCTCAGGTCCAGATTATTTGAAGGACTGTATTTGTTATGCCCTGCTTCCAGAGCATGGACTCAGAGTCTGAAGCAGAGGGCACACCAGAGGCTAAAACAGGGGGTATGCCAGGGCCCATTGTACAGAGAGAGGTTGCAGTGCTGGGAGCAGAACAGGGGATGGTGCCAGCTCCAACAGAGAGTCCTGCCTCTTCAGATACAGAAGAACACTTACCTAGACCCAGCTTCACACAGCAAAGGCAGCAAAGGGAGACCCAGCGTCGCTCTCTTAGAATTTATAACCGACAACAATCAAGGCACAGCTGCGCTAGGCTTTGGGTCTATTTAGCTGGCGTCCTTCCCCTCCAGGAGTTGTCAGAGCTTGTCTGACCTGCTACCTTGCTGGATGCCTTGACAAATGCTTGGATTGACCTTGAACACTCCCTTGCTGTGAAACTCTGCTGGACTTTGTTTATGTTGGACTTCATTTATGACTCCTTGCTTACTACCTGGAAGTAAGTAACAAACTGGGAAATATACAGTTTGTTTTGTTTGATTTATCATCTGTGCCAGGGCTGAGATAGGACCGTATTCTCCCTTATGAAGCCGCCTGGGCTTTGAGATCTTCTAGGAAGGCCCTTTTCTCTGTCTCACTGCCATCACAGATAGTTGTGGTGGAAAACACAGGAGAGGGCCTTCTCCATGGGTGCGCCCAAGCTCTGGGACTTCCTTCCCAGAGAAATCAGACTGTCACCCACTCCACATTCTTTCTGTGGTCAAGTAAACGATTCCACCAGGCATCTGATGTTTGATTATACATGCTGGCATGTGCTGGATGTTGTTAATGGTGCTGAAGTTGCTGAACTGTATGAGTGTGTGAGTTTTTAATTATGTATTTTAACTTTGTTTTAATTTTTGTATTGTTTAATTATGTTTTAACTTTTGCATTCTGTGCTTTTAAACTATGTCTTTTTAATTGTTGTAAGCTGCTCTGAATCTCAGTCCGAGAAAAAACAAGGTATAAAATAGTAGTAGTAGTAGCAGCAGCAGCAGCAGTAGAAGTAGAAGTAGAAGATAGCAAGGATATCTCACTGATCCCTAAATTCTTGAATAGAATCTGCATCACTGATGGTCCAAACCTGTGGTCAGTTAACACCTATGTGGTTATATGACTGTGTAACTGAGAGAGAATATAGTATGTGAGATTTTGAGTTCCCTAGGACTTTTCCTTTACCTTTTTTATAATTTTTATTATTTAAACAGATCAAAAATTAAATCAACATGTACATATTTCATATTTTTTTACAAATATCCCCAATATAAAATATATAAATAATTCCCCCTCTCCATCCACCCTGCCTCCCATTTTATTGCTTTTCACTTTGGGTTTATAGCTTAAATTAAATATTATTCTTTCTACATTGTTGTTATCCTTGCGTTATTTTCACCAAATTTCAATTATTATCATTTGTCCTATTAAAGTCTTGGAATACTTTGGTTGTCTTTTAATAAATTCATCTTACAATAGCTTCATTTTTACTTCCAACAATTTTTGATGTAATCCAATGACAGCACTCTCAAACTATTGTATTGATTCCTCTTTTATTAACATCGTCAACTTCTCCATCTCCATCATATACATAACTTTTAACAGCCAATTGTCTAATGAAGATTTTTCTCTTCAGTTTTCCACGTCTGTGTATAATTTGATCTTACTGAAGTGACTAGGGCCCTTCTGCACTACACTGTTATAGTGCTATTATTCCACTTTCAACATCCTATGGAATCCTGGAGTTTGCAGTTTAGGGAGGGGCATTTAGAATTCTCAGTAAACGACAAACCCCGGAATTCCACAGGATGTTGAAAGTGGAATAATAGTGCTATAACAGTGCAGTGCAGACAAGTCCTAAATATAGTACCAATTTAGAATTCTCTTTTTATCACTGAATCGTTATCAATCGTGTTTAACAAATATAATTCTGGTTTCAATTTGAAATGAACATCAAAAATTTTAGATATGGTCATGTTTATCTGTTTCCAGTATTTCTTTGCTTCTGGGAAGTTCTCTAGGATTTTTCACGAGGCTATATTAATGGGGGGGGGGGGAATTAAGGACAGTGGATAGAATGGAAAGTTAAACTGACCATGCTGTTGCGTTCTGATAAGCAGCTTTGCAGTTGCACATTCTTGGACAGTGCATAGCTACTATTTATCAACACTTTCAGTGTATCCCCTTTGATTCCTTGGGACTCCAGAAGCAGCCCACAGTCAATTTCCCATTGCCCAAGAGGGCAAGAAAGAAGGCACACTGCAGATACATAATCAGCCACTCCATAATTCCATGAGCATAGACTTACACAGTGCAGGCATTGTGTCAGATCTCAGCCTCTGTCATCACCAGCCCTCTTGAGGTCTTGAAGTCGAGGGCCATGGATACTTTTATTAAGTCAATCCATTGGAAAGCAGTCTTCTCATTTCCCTAGGGCCTTCAACTTTTCCCAGCAAAATCATCATTATCATCTTTTGAGAAATACCTTAAACTGTTTGTGTATGTTTAAGAGAAAAAGAGAGAAATAAAATAACTAGTTTTGAACAAGAAAATGGTCTTTCTCCCTTCAAAATTTTGCTTTTCCTCAAGATGCTTGAGTTTTCTACACTTTTAAAATGTGAAAAAAAAATATGCCTTTTGGTGGAGCTTTGCCAGACCATTGGTGGTGGCAGCCTCTATTCCCAGGATGCCTTTCAGTATGATGAAATATTAGCCTAATACATCTTCCCTTTCTGGAACTGGGGTATATGCAGAAGTATTGATTCAGATCAGGCAAGACACTATGTCGTTCCTATAATATAGTATTTCATGAGGATGACATGATGGTAAGTGCACGGGAAAGTAAAGTATTTATGGCTGTGCATGGAACATAAAGATAGAATTGTACATTGGTTTTTGAAATATATATATATATATATATATATATATATATATATATATCCTTGCCTCTTGCATTGTATTTCTGTGGTGTATTAGTCACTAATCCCTTTCCCAGTGTACCTTCTAAGAGAAAAGAAAAGAATAGTTCTCCAGGCCATTGATTTTCCTGTAACCCAACCTTTAATGGTAGTGCTTACAATTTATTGCCTTGATGTTGCTTTAGCTAAAGCGGGAAAATCTTAATTTTCTCTTAATATGCACACAAAGCGATTTGTGTTGGATATACATATTACTGTAGAACTCTGATCATAGAAGTCATTCCCTATAGAAGCTCAGTTCGAACTAAAGTTGACCCTGCTTTGAGGAGGTTCAGTGGTTATGGGTTCATTTTCATTCTATCAGATTGTGGGTTTTCTTTTGAGTTGGTTGAATTATTTAGAGTGATGTACAGATCCATTGTTGATCAAGCCTGAGATTGTCACATACAGAAATTGCTATAAACTGGAAAGAAGTCTCTAATCTATCTTTGGTCAGTTGGACAGCAAGCCGTGGAATTGTGCTCTGATAAAGTAATGGATAGTTCAGTATAAAATTTTGAAGGGCATACAAATGACCAAAAAGTTTTATAATGTTTGGTCTCTATTTGTTGAGTATATCAGTAACAGATCTGGTATCCTACATCCTCTGAAGTCACATCCTTCCTTTGAAATGATCCATACTATTCTTAATTTTTGGATTAATGGATACTCTCAGTCCCACCATTTTCAAAGGCCGGCTTTGTCAGAATATGAGAGAGGGCCTTCTCAGTAGCTGCTCCCAGGCTGTACAACTCCATTCCTAGGGAGGCTAAAATGGCCCCCTCCATGGGTACTCTCCAACATTTCACAGATGAAAACTGAGATACTTGTGGCCAAGAAACATTAGAGTATGGTCAAGATGGCAAAAGCTGATGATGAATGCACAAGTTAGGAGAGACTGCAGCAGTTTGCTTTTGCCTGAGCTACTGGGAAGAGTAGGCCTATGCCTTTCTTCTCCCCACTCCCCATGGAGTTCCCTGAATGCAAACTGCTATTGTACTTTGAACTCAGTTTACAACCATTGAAGCAAACTGTGGACAAAGGGGAAAAGTGGAAGGAGGAAAGAGAAACCAGGACATTGTAAAAGCAGATAAGAAAGTGGGACAGCAGAGAATTAACCAAGATTGTTGCAACCAAATCAGGACAGTTGGAAGGTATGTTCTTTCCTATGCAACTGTTGGCAGACAAAGACCATGAAGATTCCATGAGGCTTTGGGGAATGTACAGTTTTTCAAGAAAAGAAAAGAATATTTATACTTCTTTTAATGTACATTTTAAAAATAGTTTTCATTCTTTAGATAGTTTAATGTCATTTTAAATATAACTTTTTGTATGTTTTTATCTACACGTGTTTTTACTAGTATTTCTTTTTGTCTTATAAGGCACCTTGCATCCTGGCTTTGGAAAAAAAAGTTGACGTGTAATTAAACTATTTCAATACAGTATCATAACAGCATTTGTTTGTTCATATAGAGATTTACGTTCCGTGCTATATCATAGGATCTCAGGGTGGCATAGGATAAAATCAGCTTAACAGATTTCAGCAGTATGAAAGAGTTAATATATATATAGCAGATTACAAATTGATTAAACAATCAGGCAAGTTAAAACGAGACAGTTAAAAATAAGTTAAAACAGGTTTAAACCATAGCACATGTGCAGATCGGGGTAAAATCAATTAAGACTCAACGTTTTCAATAAAAAGATGTGTTTTCCTTGGCATTTGAATTACAATCTAAAACAAATGCAATACAATGCAAAATGCCTTACCAGTCCCTCATACCCTCCAATATGTTATAGATGAAAACCAAGATACATGTGGCCAAACCAATATGAGAGTGCAGTCAAAACAGCAAACATTAATGAGGAAGAACACATGAGCTAAGAGAGGCCGCAGCAGTTTGCTTTTACCTGAGTCTACTGGGAAGGACAAGAGTCTGCCTCCTCTTCTCCTTTCCCCCGAGGAGTTAGTTGAGTGAAAACTACTTCTGCACTTTAAATTCAGGCTGATCCCACCAAAGTAACACATTGTTCTTGGTCCAGTGCCCATGCTATTGCACAACATTGTTGCTGCACAGCTGCTGTTGCATCCCCATGCATTGCAAATCAGCCCTTTTTTTTATTGCTGGAAAAAAAATCCAGTAATGGGCTCCTTTGCTGCCACAATCCCATCAGCCGGGTGAGTGTGGTTTCTCAATCACGTTCGATAGCGCTTCCTGTCGTTGCCAATCCAGGAGTGGGAGGCATGTGGGCACGCCCAGGTTGTCACTTCCTCAGTTGCTCCCACGGCATGGCAAGTTCAAAATCTATCACCTCTCTGTGTTTATTTTAAATTTCTCCTTTGAGTCAAAACTGTATATTTTTAATACATTTTTTAGTGTTATAGCACAAAAACACAATAGCGTACTGGCATGTCATGACATTACAACATTGCTGCACTAGTATGGCTTTAAAAAAACAAAACAAAAAAGACCAGTCACAAGCTGTGGAGTGGGGAAAAAGCAAGGAAAAGGACTGGCCAATGGCGCTGCAATGCAGAGGCAACACCAGTGGCAATAACGCTACTCATCCGCTGAAGTCGAAAGGGTGCGGTAGAGAGCATTCAGAACCCGATACCATCACAGAAATGGCAATGCTGGAATTGAAATGGGGCAGCACACTGCTGAGGCATGGTGCAGTAAGGGCATTGTTTACAAAAAGTGAAATAAGGTGGGGACAAAGGGAGAAAATGGAGACATTTTTTAGAACCAACTGAAAAGTGGGGTGGCAAGTGATTAATCAGGACTGCCTCTAGTTCTTCAATCGTTGAAGAAAGCCCCAAAACAGGTCTTGTTATATATGATAAGCACAGCCAGACTGACTTTGGCACGGATGTAGAGGAACTCAGTAACACCTTCGATCAAAGAGAAACTTTTTAAAGTTGCAGAACTGGACAAGTTGACAGAAATTTTATCACACAATTCAACTAACCAATTTTGTGACACATGGAGCATTATAACTCCACGATGGGAGGCAACTTGGGGTAAATTAGCAACAGTTGGGATGTCTAAATAAATCATAAAGACTATAGTTGATGGTCTACTATATCTTCAGAAGGGTTATAATAGAATATCTCAATTACATTTAGGATAAACAATAATGTTCATATCAGAAGAATTATAGTAGATATGTGTCATACAGGTATTATTTTTCTCTGAGACGGTAGGAGTTGTAGATAAATAAATGGATGGATGGACGGACGGACCGACGGACGGACGGACAGACAGACAGACTGATAGCTTTTGGCCAGAAAGACAGAACCAAATATTGTATTACCCAGAAAAGGAAGTCATGGGGAGGTAAAGAAATTTAAAGAGGATTTAAATGAGTTTAAAAATAAGTATTAAACACTTGACAGAGAACTATCTTTTAGGGTTGGTTGATAAAGCTTAAGAAAAAGATAATTTTGTTATATGATCCATAATTGAACTTTTAGTTGACTGAGGGTGTTTTTGCTGAATTCTGTTGTAGTAAACTTGTTTAATTAGTGTAATTGTTTAATTGTCAAAAACTAAATATGAGAAATGGTTATAATTTTTCAGAACACATATTCTGTAACTTTTTATTACTAACCCCTTTTTCGATTTCCTTTGTAACAACTGTAGATGATTATACTTTTGTTCTATACATAGATGTAAATGTAAGATACCTCTTTTTTTTCTTTTGATATTAAAAACACAGACACAAACACACACACACACACATATACATACATACACACACACACACACACACACATACATATACATACATGCATACATATGAAAAGATCGAGACTGTCTCTGCCAAACTGAGAAGTTTGAAGGATGTGGTATCTTTCTTGGGAAATCCTAAGGGTGAAAAGATATAGCCAGACAGCTAGTAGAGTTGAGCAAGGGCACGTATTGCTGTTTTGGTGTTTCGCTCTCTTAGCACTTACCTTGTGAAGCCTGCAAAAGTTCTCCATTCTCTTGGGCAGGGCTAAATGAAGCTGTGGTTTAAACTGAGGGTGGGCTACTATGCAGGGATGAGGGGCAGTTTTCACTCTCCTGGACCCACCTCCGTTCTGGTTTCATTTTTTTCACTTTCTAAGGTGCTTGGGAGCTATGGGGGTTCCGAAGGCAAAAGCACCATGTTTTGCAGTGGCTTTGCGCTGTTTTTGGTTGGGAGAGGGGCAAAGGTATGGCCTGTGGAAAAAATTAATGGGGATCTAGGGGCCTTGGGGTAGCTTCAGGGTCTACCTAGTGGATACCTGTGGGCCCCACGTATGTAGCCTTCAGGCCATTCTTTCAACACCTCTGGTCTAAGCGAACAAACATCTCCCTGCCGAGAGCCTCTGGTGCGCCTTTGTTTCCAATTAAGAGAAGCAACAGCCGCACTGAAACATGGAAAAAAAAGTGAAGTGGCAGGCAAGGTTTCCTTTTGATCAAAATGACAGAAGTGTGTTTAAAAACAACACAAAACAGGGGACTTGTCTGATTAGCTCACTCTTTAAAGCCCAGCAAAGGCACTTTAGAGGGGTGGATTGGCTGCAGAGCCGCACATTTTGAAACTTGTGCAATTTCTAACAGCTGGGGATTTGGCTCAAAGGTTGTTTACCCGCCCTTAAATCCAAATGGGAAAGACCTCTTTATTTGATCATCTCTGGCTCTCAAACAGGCATCTTGTTATGGCCGCTTCCAGTGAACAGTCACGTTCCAGACCTGACAGCGACCAGCGGCTCCTCATTATTATTAAAGCCAAGGAAGAAGTGGTTTTTGGTTGTTTTTTGCAGCGTCTGCTGGGAGGCAGGGAAGAATTCGCCACTTCTTTCCTTGCGTCTAGTAAAAGTGTGATTCTGAGCGACGCTGGGGCTCTCTTTTTGTGCAAGGTCGAGTCAGAGCCAAGAACGAGTCGAAAATGAATGCACAAACTGATTAGGACATAAGACTGGTCCTACTGGAGCTGACCAAAAGTGTCTCTATTTCAGCATTCTGTTCAGGTGCTTAACCGCTTGGCAGAACAACAGAGCAACAGTCTCCTCCTGCTCCTTACCTATTTATTTATTTCAACAACAATAGTTTTAAAAGACTAAAAATATATTAAACTTTTTCTCAGTTTAAAAACCAGTGAATTTGAAATAGCAGCAACTATAGCACCTGATTCAACCTGGTTAAGGTCCATTAGGCCAGAAGGCTTTACTAAAAAGCCAGGTTTTGACTTGGTGGCAAATTAATATTATGTTGGCACCAATTGGGCCTCCAAGGGGAAGATGTTCGCAAGCTCGGATGTCACGACAGAGAAGGCCCTTGTTGGCTTAAAATATACGTGAGGGATGCTAGAAGATTCTCAATTGCCCTCTCGTTAGTATGATCAACAAGAATATTGATTAACTGCTCTTATTGACAAATTATATGAATAACCTCTGTTTTGGTAACTTCTGTATGAAACTGTTATTGCTGAAATCAGGAGTACATTTGTTACGTCAGCGATAAACTTGTTTGTGAACATGATGATAGTCACATACTGCTCTGTTCTTCCAGACAGCTGAAAGAAGAATTACATAAGAACTAACAAGTAGTCAGTCTTGAGGGAAAACTAGCCTTGCTGATGCATGTTTTATTCTGCTTTCCTAATCAAGAAAATAGTATAAAAATGTGAAGTTTGAAGAATAAAGTTATTCTTCTGGATCACTACTGAATATAGCTCTGATTATCAGCAGGATCCTTTAGCCAAAGAAACTCTTTTGTGTGTTTTATTGTATTGCGTACTTTGAAATTCTGTGTTGCTGCTTCACTTCCTACCCAGTTTGAGAGCTCACTCCAGCTTCGTGTCCAACCCATTCAGATATGGTGGGTATGAGATTTTGACTCACGTACACCCTCTCTCATGTTCTCCCAGGCCATTTCCGCACCAGACTGTTATAATGCTATTATTCCACTTTCAACATCCTATGGAATCCTGGGATTTGCAGTTTAGGGAGGGACCTTTGAGGCCCCTCCCTAACCTGCAAACACCAGGATTCCATAGGATGTTGAAAGTAGAATAATAGCACTATAACAGTCTAGTGAGGAAATGACCCCAGAACATATTTCCCCTACTAGTTGGACATGGAGGAAAGCCTGTCCAATAGGTCTCAGTACTCAGGCAAGTGTATAGATGGGGGTACTCCCTCAAGTATCGAGGTCCCAAGCCATACTTGTTCCCCAGAAACGGGTGTTGAGAGACATGCTACCTCTGCTGCTAAACATAATATTCAATCATCGTGTTCTGTAGTCTTAGGTAACCATAGGCTTAAATTCTGTTGCTAATCCCAACTAGAGTTAGGTGAATTGAATAAATGAGATTTATCAGTGGGCATTTGGCAATTGTTTTAATAGGTCTAAACTGGTTAGGACTAGCCAACAGGACTGAGGCCTAAATTTCCATGAATTTATCTAATGCCCTTTTCAAAAGGCATCTAATCCCCTTGTTAAAGTTTATAAATCCAGAATCCTGTTGCTGAATTATGATAGCTTAAATCAAATGTATGCCACTACAACTTTTTTTTGTGTGTCAAAATACTGTCCCAACTATACAGTAACCACAATGTTCCTCCAAACCCACCTAGTAGCAGCACAGCTCGATCCCAACACAACCACTTACTTGTTGTCAAACAGCAGGGGGTCAATGGGGGTATGCCCAGCTGTGTTCCTGTAGCTGGACACCCTGCAAAGACAGCATCTTCAAGGATCTTCTAAGGACCTCTGTAGGTCTCTGTGGATGCCTGTGGCAGCAAGTTTAGCTACAGGAAAATAGATGGCTGCATCCCTCACCCCGATCCTCCCATTCTCTGACAACATAGAAATGGGGGCTGCACTGTTTGGAAGATGGGTTTGAAGAATAGCATCAGGAGCAGGAATTACGTGATACACGTACTTTTCCCTGTGCAGGATTTTATGCTAAGTTTGTGGCCATCACCAAGTCTTTGGGTAGCAAATTCTACAATTTACCATTTCATTTTGTCTCATCTGAATCCTACTCCCCATTAAGCTTCAGTGGATCAACCAAGGTTCTAAGGAAGAAAAACTTCTCAGGAGTAGGATGAGGCTATGGGTGGGTTCTACCCACTCCTACATTGTAGTTTTCCAGACCAGGGCTAGTGAAGACAGTTTTTGGAATGGAAATCTGGCAGATAAAGGAGGCTGGAATGCAGAGTAAGATACTGCTCTATTAAACAGCTATGCATGGAAGGCCAGGCTGCTGATATTTATGGCAGGCCTGGTTAAATGAGAGTTTTCTGGTGTCCTGCCAAGCACATGTCTTTTTTCTTTTATGTATTTGCACAAATCCTAGTAGCCTAGCCACACACAGCTGCACATAACTCGCTCCTCTTGCTCCCAGCCATTGGGTTAAAACTAGTGTGGAGAACATGGGGCTCTCCAGATATTGTTGAGCTGTGTCTCCCATCCACACAATTTAGTCAAGCCAGAGATGAGGTTAGGTAAGAGTTGCAGCTCAGCAACATCTGGAGAACTAAACATTCCCCATCCCTGGGCTAAGAGGCTCTCAGTTCATACTGGGTTGCCCATGATGCCTCCTTTGCTCATAGTTTCCTGTCTTCTCTGGTTCTGGAGCATCTGAAACAAAGGCTGACAGTCAGAGCAGAAAATACTATACAGAGCAGAAAATTATTTTTTTTTCCTTTCTTTTCTTTGAGAATTTATAAACTATTGAGAAAGATGATCTGAGGTCTGCTGGAAGGGCCCTTCTTTCTGTCCCATCAGTCTGGACAATATGCTGTTGGAGAACTTCTCTGCCATGGCACCACAGGTGTGGAACAGCCTCTCTTTAGAGACCCAAGTAGTGCTGACTCTGCTGTCCTTCCAGTGCCAATTGAAAACATGGTCACTTATACAATCCATTGGGCCCCAGTTGCTGTTATGGCAATCCACAGATATTTGTGGCTTTGGGTTGTTTTAGGCCATTTTTGCACAACATCACTATCCTGCCACAGCAACGGGTTGTTTCTGGTCCCCAGGTTGTGCTTCTGCACAACATCATCACTATCTAGCTGCTATCCGATTCCCAAGCGCCACAAATCAGCCTTATATCATTTCCAGAAAAAATCCGTTAAGAGACTCCTTTAGTGCTGCAATCCCATCAGCTGTGTCAGTGTGGTTCCATAATAGTGCTTGATAGCGCTTCCTGTCATTGCCAATCCAGCGGTAAACGGGCTGTGGGTGTGCCCAGGTTGTCCCTCCCTCCCCACTCTGATGGAGTGGTAACTTCAAAATCTATCACCTCTCCGTGTTTATTTTAAATTTCTTCTTTGGGAGAATTTTTTAAAAAATATCTTTTTGAGCATTGTAGTGTGAAAATGCAATTGTGTACTGGCGTGTCATGCTGTTACAACATTGCTGCCCCAGTACAGCTTAAAACAGAAAACAAAAAATACCCTGATGAGCTGTAGGGTAGGGAAAAGGACTGGCCAATGACACTGCAGTGTGGAGGGAACACTGGTGGCAATAGCACTACTTACCTGCTTAAGTCAAAAGGGTGCAGTAGAGAGCGTTCCTAACCCAACACCATCACGGAAACGACAGTGCTGGGATTGTAACGGAACAATGCACTGTTGAGATATGGTGCGGAAAGGGCCTTCAAATATTTTAATTGGTTTTAGTCTGTCTCCTTTTAACTTGCTCTGTTGTTAACACATTTTTAGCCTTTTACCTTGTTCGCCTTGTTTTAAATTGAACGCGTTGATTTTACTGTGAGCTGCCCCAAAATCTTTCTGTAAAGAGTGGGATATAAATATTTAAACAAATAAATAAATAAGCAAACAAACAAGCTTAAAGGTCACAGTTCTGCCTCCCAAGGGTAAAAAGACAGATTTGAAGAGATACCAAGAGATTTCAGTGATCTTTTGGGTTTCAAGCCTGTAGAATAGGTTTGTTAAAATGAAATGAGAATGGAAAAATGATTGAGACTCTGGGAAGGATACTTTTCAGACTTGTTCTGTTGAGCAGGCTGATTATGCTGACAATCAATGGTCAAATTAGGATCAAGGCTGTGGAGTCAAAACACCAAATCTTCCATTCTGTCAGGATGCACGGCTCTTGTCATAAATGTTTGCTGCATGTATAGTAGTTTATGTAGTAAAATAGATTTGCTAGCTTATATAAAGTGCTAATAAGTATCAATTACCAATTGCTGATTGCAATGTTGTATCCATTTGAAACTCACTAAGTTATTCCAGGGCACCAAATGGTTAATTGCTTTATCCTTCATTGCTACAATGTATCCAGTCAGGGGGAGAAGATCTGAGGGGGAATTTGAAAGTGTCAGAAGGGTGTTATGGGAACTGGCTGTGCGTAACATATGAAGACAGGAACTTGTTCCTGCTTCAAGGATAAAGGACATGTAAACAACAGAGGGCCTGGGAAAATGCCTAACTGGTGGGATGATGTGAGATTTATGACTTTCACCAATCACTGCCATGTGCACCTAAATTTGTATGACCAGGTATAAAACCTGTGGCCACCTAATATATGATAGTCTCAACAATTTCCCAGGAAGGTTGCTATGCACCTTGCCTTGCTGCAAATAAACATTCCTGTTTTAACGCTGAGTTAAGTTTGTAAAGTGCAAGTTATCCAGGACATGACAAATTCTGATCCTGATACCTTCATAAATGGTAAGCATATATTAATTAGTACTGTCATAGCAAATTTACTGTAGTAAAATGATAGCACAAGGCATATTTTCACCATCATATGAAACATCAGGCTACTTAGATTGATAGAACATAAAATATATTTATTGGAGTAAACTTTCTGAACCAGAAACATGGCCTAAATTCCTATGAAAGTAAATATGCAACAAATTCAGCATTTAATCAGTGTTTGAAAGTTAAAATATAAGTATAAAATGGTACGTTTACTGTTGTTGTTATTGTGTGTCTTTAAGTCATTTCAAACTTATGGTGACCTTAAGGTGAACTTGTTGATGCGGTTTTCTTTGCATCATCATTTTCTTTTCTTTCTTTGTTCAGAGGGGGTTCCCCTTTGCCTTTCTCTGAGGCTGAGACAGTGTGACTTTCCCAAAGTCACTCAGTGTGCTTCCATGCCTGAGTGGGGATTCAAACCCTGGCCTCCAGAGTCATAGTCAGTGACCATTTCCACACTACTCTGTTATAGTGCTATTATTCCATTTTCAACATCTTGTGGAATTCTGGGGTTTGTAGTTTACTGCAGCCAAAGAACTCTCTGGCTAAACTGCAAACTCCAGGATGTTGGAAGTAGAATAATAGCACTATAACAGCGTAGTGTGTAAATGGCCTAACACTTAAACTACTATACCACACTAGTTCTGCATATTTACCATATATTATAAGATTTTGTTTTAAAGCCAGAACTGGTACATTTTTACCAACTCTAGCTCCAGTGTCATTAGGAAACCCTGATTAAAACAATAATCTTCGGCACCTTGCTTGGACATAAGCCTGACTAGACAGAGTGGAACTTAGTTCTGAGTCCACATTCCTGTGATTTCACCCCACAGTTGCTATAGTTGTTCCTTCTTGCTTTGCATCAATATCCAGTTATCCTTTACATATGTAAATAAAGGCAACGGAGCTGTCTTTCAGAGGAAACCAACCATAAAGGCTGACGTGAACTTCACCTCAGAGAAGCAACATGTAAAAGAACAGTGCAGAATTATTATTATTTTTTTATTACTGAGTCCCATCAAGATTCTTGTGCTGCAGTTTAATCAATGCACGTGTATGCTGGCGCACATCAGTAACCTATGTCCATGCAGAACAATGAGAGTAAACAAGCATGTACGCTGTGCAGCGACTGCTGATGACTTCACTGTTTGACCATCTGTTCAGCGGAACATCTGAGAAGCACTGTCAGCATTACTCTTGGATAATACTAACCAGATTTTTGGCAGTTTGCCCCAAGCATTGAGGAGGGGATGTGCTATACATCTTCAAACCAGCATGAAATCACATCCAGAAATGGGTTAGGCAATCCTGGTTTGGAGGGAACAGGTTGGGTAGCCAAGGAATCAGAAGAAGGCTAAGGCTTGGAAAGGCGGTGATGAAGGAATTAGATAAGACCTCCCAAACGTTTAGGCATATCGTTAAGTACCAAAGTCAGAATCATCCAGACCATAGTAATTCTGATATCTATGCATGGTTGTGAAAGCTGGATGGTGACAAGAGCTGATAGGAAGAAAATCATTCAAAATGTGATGTTGGAGGAGAGTTCTGTGAATAGCAAGGGCTGCCAAATGAATGGGTCTGTCTTGCCTTGGATAACTTGAGATCCACAAACTTCACTCAGAGGTAGTCAGTAGTAATTATTGATAGCAAACAAAGCAATTCAGCCATTTCATCAGAAGTTGCTGAGACTAAAGCATACATGGTGGTTACAGCTTTTAAACTTTTTCCATACAAATTTAGGCGCACAAAACTGTGATTGGAGAAGGTCAGAAATTTAACATCACTCCAGCATTCTAGACATTTGCCAGACTCGCAGTTGTTTATTCATCTTTCATCCTTGAGGCTGGAACATGTTTCCTGCCTCCTTGTTTCTGAACATTTCCAGTTCTCACAGCACCTTTTGGTACTTTTGATTTTTCTCACTCTGATCTTCTCTTCCTCTCCCGGATACATTGTAGCCATTTGAAACAGCTGAATATACAAACAAGCTTCAGACAGCTACATTGTTGCAATTAATAATTGGTCCTCGATACTTTGTAACTCTCTAGCTAATTCTAGCACTAAGCTGGCTACCCAGGCCATTTCCGCACTACATTTTTATAGTGCGATTATTCCACTTTCAACATCCTATGGAATCCTGGAGTTTGCAGTTTGGGGGGGGGGGGGCTGGCCAGCCCCTTCCTAAACTGCAAACTCTAGGATTCCATAGGATGTTGAAAGTGGAATAATCACGCTATAAAAGTGTAGTGAGGAAATGGCCCCAGACTACTCTAATACACCTCCAGCAGATATCTTCTGACAAGAGCCAAGCATCCAGACAGGATCTTAGAGCAAATCAAGATGGAACATTCACTAGAAGCAAAGATTTTGGACGTATAATGAGGTGGTATGACTCATTGGAGAAGTTGATAATGCTTGGAGAAGTAAAAGGTTGTAAGAAAAGAGAGAGACCATACTCTAGATGGATTCATTCAATCAAGGAAGCCATGGCCCTGAGTTTGCAAGACCTGAGCAGGGCTGTGGATGCTCAGAGACCTTAGAGGTCTCATTCATAAAGTCACCAAAAGTTAGAAGTCAGTTTTTTGGCAAATGTCAACAACCACAAATCCATGCCCTATGAGGAGCGGCTTAGGGAGCTTGGTATGTTTAGTCTGCAGAAGCGAAGGTTAAGAGGGGACGTGATAGTGATGTTTAAATATTTGAAGGGATGTCATGTCGAGGAGGGAGCGGGCTTGTTTTCCACTGCTCCAGAGATTAGGACAAGGGGCAATGGATTCAAGCTGCAGGAAAGGAGATTCCACCTGACGGTCAGAGCTGTCCAACAGTGGAATATGCTGCCTCAATGGAGTGTGATGGAGTCTCCTTCTTTGGAGCTTTTTAGCAGAAGCTGGATGGCCATCTCTTAGGAATGCTTTGATGGGTGTTCCTGCATAGCAGGGGGTTGGACTGGATGGCCCCTGGGGTCTCTTCCAACTCTATGATTCTACGATTCTATGGTAGAGGGCAGTGGGAAGAGATCAGACTGATGAGGAGAGGCAGACTTGCAGGGAATAAAAGAAAGATAGGACAAGCAATCTAGTAGATGATTCCCCTTCCCTTAATCATAATTACATTTCCACCAGTGCTTAGAAGGTAACTGTGAATGCATATGGAATAGCCCTGTATGGAAAGAAAGGTATTTGCATGTGTTGAAGAGCACTCTTTTTACTTACCATTACTTCATGTGTTCCAGTACAGAAAGGATGAGGAACTGTGGTGGACCCCAAAGCAAATTTTCTGACCTCCTGGTTAGGGGTTGCATGGACTACTAAAAATACTCCCCACCACCACAAGAAAACCTAAACAAAACTGGATGGCTGGTATCTTACATCAAGTCTGAATGTATATACCTGAGTTATACTGGAATCCTGTGGGTTACGTCAAAACAGAGTACACCCCCTCTAATTAGTTGTTGACTGGTGAGTCCAGTTCTTTCAGTGGCTCTGTTCTAGTTAGGATTAACAATAGGGTTTAGGTCTAAGTGTGCTACACCACCCCTTGTGTTGAATGACAACGCTGACGCCTGAACCAAGACACCAAATGTGCAACTGAATGCCCAACCAAATATGCAGTGTACATCCATACATAATGTCAACACATGTACAACTCTGCTTCAACAAGTTTAAAGTGAATGAAGCCATTCTGTTGGGACATAAATGTCCAATTCTTTCCTTACAAATACCTGCGACACCAAGAGATTTCTTAGGCGATAGGATTCCAATCCGTGTGGCTCAGAAATCCACTTCTCATTGAATGAGCTGATACTTTTTGATGTTCAACAGTGCTGACAGGGGGCTCCATCCTCATTAAAAAATAAATCACCACTCCTGGAAGCTTCCAGAAGAGGCCAATTTGGCCAGGAAAAGGGTGGTCTGGGGTGCCTGAAGACTCTGAGGTCCAGAAAAACAGATTCGGGGGCTGCATTCCCTTCCTACAGTGTGCATGTATATATGTATGTATACGTGTGTATAATGTGTATTATGCTTTTGTGGGTTTATTTCACTGAATCCAGTCCTGAAATGAACTGTAGCTGCTATGACAAGGAGTGTGGATTCTTGTCTTATCCCAGCATTACTCTCCAACAGATGGGAAGGGGAATCGTTCTGACACCAATCCCACACACTGGCAACATGCAAGTAAACAAGTCTGTGCTGGAAGGGTAAAGGGCTTTAATTGGAACACGTGCATAGCAGCTGGTGAGCAGCTGAAAACCTGGGGAAGTGATGGGTCAGTGTCTCCACCACCACTGTACAGCTTGAGGCTAATGGGTGCTCTGCTGAAGGAGTCACAAAAGAAGAAGGAAAACTCTGATGTTCAGTTTTTTGGCAGGGTGACGAAATTAACTCCCATCATAAAAAAATTTGGAAGAATCCCAATTTGGAAAAGGTATGTTAATGAATTGGTGAATTCTGGGAGTTGTAGTCCCAATAAATCATGTCCCAAATTCCAGGGAGAAGCTCACTAGCCAGAAGTGGAGGCTGGTCATTCATTCTTAGTCTAGGAGTGAAGAGTAACTCTCTTTTTAGCAGCAAAACTAGAAGCTGCTGATAAATCAGTAGAGAATGTGTTTCAGAGGCAAAGCTGTATTTCATCTGTGTGGCTGTTGGTCACTGAATCTGGCTAACTTCTATCAGTGCTGAAGTCCTCTGTGCCAGCATGTGGAATTAGGGGAATGTGAGAAAGCCAAAAGAAAGTAGATATCAATAAATAGATATCAGATTCAGTAATCGTGATGCCATGCACCTGACTTAGCAGCATTGTAATTATTTCAATTCATATTTATGGTCATTGCGTGATTGCTGTTGTTGGGTGCCTTGAAGTCACTGTAGTTTTGATGAGTAAACCAAGATTATCAAGGCATATCCTGAACAATGGCTAACAATCCGCAGGGAGTGATATGGATTTCACCTCCTCTTCGTGCAACAAGCAATAAAAGATTTTATGGAGTAGATGTTAGTATGGACATCATCATCATCAACAACAACACTTATGTAAGTGGCATATGTAGCATAAACAGCACCTAGGTCAAGCATGGAAGTTGCACCTCTACCTTCTTACTCCTACCCCTACCCCATCCCCACCCCATATGCACAGCTTTTTTTGCGCCCCCCAGCATTTGCGCCTGGGTTACATACCCTATTTGCCCCATGTTAGATACACCTCTGCTTATATCCCACCTTTTCCACAATATTGGGAGTCGAGGCAGATTACAATATATTAAAAACAATTTCTAGCACGAGGTTGCTATGTCTTCTGGATTTCATCCTGAAACCTTGTAGCCTCGGCTCAGTTTTGTAAAAGCAAGAGAATTTGGCTTCCATCAGAACTTCGACACAATAATTAACTCAGCACGAGGCTGCACTGAGGCGGAGTCATTTATAACCTCATACTGTGCTCTGATCAAGGAATGCCGGCTTTGCAATATTATGTCTTTAGTGTCCAGCGCTACCCACTCTCCCCTGCTCCAAAAGATGAAAGTAGCAGGAGACTATTTGATAAGACCATCAATAAGACAGCTCCTCCAATCCTGTTCAGCCATTCAGTGCTCTTCAAGAACTCTGGGAGACCCTCCTATATTTTTGGTAGAAGGTCTTCTCTTCATGGACCCTTTTAGCAGTCCAAGCAGTGTCACACATGTAATAACAGGAGTTCTTGTTGCTTTAGGAGGGAAGTTTTATATATACCAGAGCTATAGCTGGACGAAGACCACACATTGTAAGAAGAGATTCGCTGACTCAGAACCTAGGTCTTGTCTTGTCCAACGTTGCTATTTTCTACAGTAATCAAAGAGATGTTCCCAGGATGCTGACAAACAGATCATGATGCCACGGACCTTCTCCTGCTCTTGTTCTTCAGCAGCTGGAGCAATGACTTGTAGCCAGTGAGTCCCTTCTCAAGTTTAGCATCTCATTGGTGAGGGCACTGTTTATTTTTAGTAAAGGGTAAATCCTGATGGAACCAGTGTGGTGTAGTAATATGAGCATTGGGCTATGACCCTGGAGACCAGCGTTCAGTTCTCTGTTTGGCCATGGAAGCCCATTGGTTATCCCTGTGATAGGCTCACCCTAAGATTGCCATAAGTCAATGACAACTTGAAGGCACACAGCAACCACAAATCCTGGCGAGGGAAATCCTGTTAGTGGCATACATGTGCATTAGTGTGGCTTATACATTTGTATGTCTCTTTTTTAGTTTTGTAAAATATATTTTCATTTTAAAAAATAATTTTTAAAAATTAGTAGTGCTATCAAATTAAGTCAACATACAAAAAATAAAGAGAGTAAAACAAGTTACATCATGAGATAGGATACCTCAAAAAAAGAAAATTAAGAAGAAAAGAAAAATATACCTTCCACAGACTTCCTACTCACAAGGTAACGGGTGCTCCAGTATATATCAATTTATTTTCAATCAAATATATATATTTGTATTTTCTTTGAGATTCTACTGCTACTTACTGCTTACGTGTTTGACTATAACTTAATGGAATGATTTAACTCTTGTTGTCCTGCTATCTCAAGAATTTTATACAGTGTAAATATTAATTCAGTCATTTCTTTCTTTGTAATGTTTGCATTTTATACTCCCCACAGAGCCCTTAATATCCTTGTCTTTAATACAGCCATCTAGTTTTTTATAGCTTTTGTTTATTAACCTTAAAATCTTGTATTTAATCTTCAATTCCAGCAGTTGCTAATTTTCCCCATTTGGATTCCCAAAGAGGAGATATTATTTTCTAGTCATCTTTGAACCGTTGTCTGATAACAGAGATGTTAATTTATCGAACTCCACCATTTCATAGAGTTTATTAACCAATCTTCTATGGTCGGAGTTGTCTTATGTTTCCATTTTTATGCAAAAGTCAGTCAGGCTGCTGTAATCATGTAAAATAAAATCTTTTGACAGCTTCTCTTACTCATTTCTTGAACATCCTCTAACATAACCAAAAGGTATTTCTGAGGACATTGGGAAGCAGATTTTGAGAACATTAGTTACCTTCTCACGTATTTGTTTGCTTAGAGAATCTTATCAGCAGTATAACTAGAGTAATACAAATTTTGCAAGATTTTTGCAGAGGAGCATTCTTTAAAATAAATTTTGAAAAAATGATGACGAATACTAAAAGTATGTCAAAGATGGAAGATCTGGAGATGAAAAATCAATCGAATTTTACAATAGTAAACAAAGTTAAATATTTAGGTGTCTATATAACAAAAATAATTCATATTTAGTCAACAACAATTATAAGAAGGTTTGGCTTAAAATCAAAGAATATCTGCAGAGGTGGACGCAACCTGATTTATGGCAGGCATCTAAGGCAGGCATGTGGTGTACTTGGATTCTTACCAGCCTGATAGAGTTTTCCAGATCATGTACTCCATTAGGGTAGCCCTCAATAGCCCAGGGTCCACCACCATTCCACAATGTGGTGGCAGAGTAGGATCTGCTGTGCATATCTTTATGCTTAAGTGTGGGGATAGAACACTGTCTGCAACAAAACTTCTGCATTATTGAGTGCTTCTTGAGTCACTGAAGTCAATGAAAATGGAGGACTCATAGAATTATTTAATAGAGGCTGACAAGGTTCATTTTAAGGTTACTAACACTCCTAGGCCTGAGTCTTAGGCCAGTCTCAACTAGAACAGACCCATTCAATCAATTGTTAAATGGTGAGTCAACAAATTCCATTTATTCAATGGATCTACTTTAATCGGGACTACTAATAGAATTCGGGCCTTAAGAGTGTTTGATCTAGGATTCCTATGCACGGTGTAGTAGTTTAAGACTTGGAGTTGGAGTAGGAGTCTGGGAAACCAGGGTTCAAATCCTCGATCAGCCACAAACATCCACTGGGTACTTTTGGGCAAGTCATCTTCTCTCAGCCTCAGAGGAACATGATGGCAAATCTCCTCGGACTGAATCTTACCAAGTAAACTGTACAATAGGGTCACCAGAGGTCAGAGTCTACTTGAAGGAACATCATAACTGACACTTCTAAAGCCTACCCCCTCCAAAATTGTTAGATATGGGTATGCATTGAAGATGGCAACCATGGCAGGTCTAGGGGGCAAATTTCTGCCCCTGGGACCCTCTAGGAGTCACACAGATGGCCAAAATGCCTCCCCCCCATGAAAAAATAAAACCAAAACATGGCTAGAAGACCAGTTCCATTTTTGGAACATGAGTATTATTTTATATCAAATCATGTGTAGAGTAGAGGGACACAAGCTGTTTGAAAATGTCACAGCTGAAGTCTTCTAGGAGAGTCAAGTTACCTCTTATTTTGAGAAAAAAATGTGGCAGTCCAGGTATTCTGAAGGGACTGAAAGCTGAGAAAATAGTTGGGGGGGCACACGTGGTCCAAGGGCCAAGTTTTGCGCACCAGTGATTGATGGGCTTGGAAGCAGTAAATCATTTATCTTAGTGCAGCAGTTGAAACCGTTTAGGTTTGATGAAGACCATCTTTCCCTTCCTGTGATCAAGGATAGCTGCAGGGTGGCCATGCTGAAGGGAGTGTGTAATGTAATATTTGCTCTCATTACAAAGATTGATTTTTAATTAAAATTAATTTAAAAATTTAATTAAACTATGGGTGGAATGTATACTGGCATTTCCAGGAGCACGCTAATGATTTTCATTTATATGGTTCGTGTTGAGAATGATGCAGGGGCTTCCTTTGTTTGTGTTTTCTTTTTCTAGACTGTCTTTTTCCAAACTGTACAGACCCCATGCTGGTTTGCCTTGCGAATGGTGGAATTTGGTTGCTGTCTTACCTGCTTTGGTCAATGAACCAAATATTGTCAGCTGCTCGCACTTGATTTAAAAATGACATTCTCTTTTTCTCTTCCAGAGAGGAGACATTTCATACTGTAATATTCCTAGAGTCACTTCTGTTGTCTTTCCCAGACAATTAGCAAACGTTTTCCCATCTGGAACTTTTTCTCTTAAGTCACCAAAACGTATAACCCAAAAGGAAAGAGGGTTCATTCTATTTACAGCCTGGGTTGTTTCTGCCTGTGTTCATTCATAAATCCATCCCATCCTGTTTCTGCATTAATCTGCTCTCAACAAAATGCATAAAAACGTGCATTTATAAATGGGTCTTTACCTATAGATTTATGAATGCAGTTTCTCTCAAGGCACACATTTCTGAACATATTTTGGCTGGAAACCTCTTGGTGACATGCCGTGTTGTTGTTGTTTGCCTTCACGTCATTTCCAATTTATGATAGCCCCAATGCAATCTTATTATGGAGGTTTTTTGACAAGACTTGTTCATAAGGAGGTTTGCCTTTGCCTCCCTCTGAGGCTGTGAGAATGTGACTGGCCCAAAGGTCACCCAATGGGTTTCCATGACTGAGCAGGGTTTCAAACCCTGTCTTCCAAATTCTTAGTCTGACACTCAGATCACGAAACCGTACTGGGTCTATGCCACCTGGTTGCAGTATTAGCCCATCTTGGTCTTCCTAATGCATATCTCCAAATGTCATGTATCTCAGAATATCTGTGAACAAACAATAGCATTACTGCCTTTGGAGAAGTGGGAAGAACAATGGTACCTGTATTCCAAGTTTGTATGTTAGTCCAAGAAGCACCAGTCTGGCTCCTTCATACTAGAATTCACAAAGATCCAGTTCCTTAAGCCTCCCTAGGACTTCTAGCAATCCCAGAAACTAATCAGAGTAGCCGTCAGATGAGACTTAAGTTTGGGAACCAAAGATCAGGAGCGAGTCAGAGATGGGGGACACAAAGATACACTACAGGCAGGACGGCTGTTGTAGCCCAAGCAATCCTCACCCACACAGGAAGCCTTTTTGTAGCACTTCCTGTTTAGGCAACTATCACTGCCAGGCCTTATATACCACCCCAAATACACCTGTTGTTGCTGTCTGCCTTCGAGTCATTATGGCAACCCTAAGGCAAACCTATGAGGGGGTTTTCTTAGCAAGATTTGCTCACAGGGACTTCTGCTTTTGCTTTCTTCTGAGGCTGAGAGAGTGTGATGTGCCCAACATGACACAGTGGGTTTCCATGGCTGCGTAGGGATTCAGATCCTGGTCTCCAGTTCCATAGTCCAATGCTCAAACCACTACACAACACCGACTCCCTGCTGAGTTAGACTAAAAAGCTATCTGGGAATGACGCCTGGTGGCTTCCATGTCAGTTGGGCTGTGAGTCTGTCCAGGTTTTACTGCAGACTTTAAAAGAGCCATCCAAAGTGCTGAGCATATTTGGGGGATGAGATTCAGCACCTCGGGCAGCCCTAGTAATATTTCGGTTAGCATCTGGAGTGGATTCATTATCCCAATAGCATGGAGGTCAAAAAGCATCACTATACAGGCGTCTCCCGCTCTTTGATGCTCCCCTTTTCAATGCTCTGCATTTGCAATGCTTTTAAATAATTATCAGAGGTGATTTATCCAACACTTTCAACCACACATGCTGAAAGAAAATTGGAATCGTAAAAGATATGGGTGGCAGATGTGGTAGGATTTGATTAACAAAGCCAAGTTTATTATTAAGGTAGGTAGGTATTTAGGTAGGGGTGTGTGTGTATATATGTGTGTGTGTGTGTGTGTGTGTGTGTGTGTAATTTTGATGATGGTTAATTTACAAGTAACTAGAAGTGGTCTGTGAAGAAACGCAAGAGAAAATAATTTAAGAGTGTTACAGGTATATTTAGTTATAGGAAATCGAAAAGAACTTTTTTGATCACTTCTTTTGCCATATGCCAGAAAGTTATCTATATTCCTTCTTTCTTTATTCCTTCTTTCTTTTTTTCTCTATTTTATTACATTTTTTATTGTTTGGTTTAGTAATTAGTGTTGTAGCTATTTAATTTGTAATATATTGTATTGTGGTTTTGTTTTGTTTTTTTGCGTTTTTGCGTGATCTGACCGTATTTAGAAGATTACTTGTGTTTAATAAAAATATTCTTTAAAAATAATAGTAGTCACCAAGGATAGATTTTCACCCCTTGATTTGGACTATTCCCTTTTAAATTCTCCCGAAGAGCCCAGTTGGGTGCATATAACCAAACACCGTCCATCTTCCTGGATTAAAGTGATGTCCAGTCTTTGGAGATGAGATTCTGCTGAGTCTGTAGGGTTTGAAAACTGGCATCCATGACAGGTTAAATACGGGGCCTCTTCAGCAGTTTCATGGAAAGTTGGATATACTTACAAAAATGCTGCGTGATTTTTATTCTGGCGATTTTATTGTAGCCCACCGAATCAGAAAGTGATTCTTAATATGTTTAATAATTCTGGAGGATAAAGGCCTGGAGGGCATAAAATTAATGTCTCCTTTTAAAAGCAGAATTCTAAAAATGGAATGGCCCTAAAAGTAATTTATCACGTGCTTCAGAGGGGTTAAGACGAGACTGTGTATTTTCAATTACTGAAAGTTACAGTATGTTCCATTTTGTTAAGCAAACAGTAAAACTGATAGTTACCTCTGTAACGAAACATAAAGTGATTTTGCTCAACTCGATAAACTTAATGTACAGTGTTATACAAGAACTGTGGTCCCGCAAATCTGGCACGTTTAATAACCACCCCCTCTGATGTCTACAATATACCCTTTTGCAAAACCATAACTAGTGAATAGGAAAGTCACCTCCAGCCTTCTTATGAAGTTGAAAATTTCTCAGAGCTCCTCACTAAACAGCTTGGCCTCACCTTCATGACAGCTTTAATTGTAATGGTTAAAACCACTGCCATTTCCCAATGTATTTTTTTAAAAATAAAAACTAATGCATGTATACCTCATTTAACAAGGACATTACTTCTTTAACAGAAACTTTGATCCGAGAGACAGAAAGAGCATAGAAAGAATCGAAATAGGTTCCTGCTGTGTTGCTCTGTGCCTTCAACTGATGACAACCCCAAGAAAACCCTATTGTGGGATTTTTCTGGGGCTGACAGTGTGTGACACACTCAAGGTCACCCCATGAGTTTCCATGCCCAAGTAGGGAATCGAAACTTGGTCTCCAGGGTTGTGGTACAATGCTCAAACCACTACGCCATGCTGGTTCTTAATCCATGGAAAAGGAAGAACAGTTGAAGATTTTTCAGCAAAACTTTTTCTCCCAAACTATCCATTTGCAGATGTGAAATGAAACAGCAAGTGGAATAAGCCTTACATAATTAAACAAAAACATTTTGAACCTGCTGGAGGCCCCTTGAAGACTTCTTCCAAAATGTATCCAGGGATGCCTTTTGCTTTCACTGGCATTGATTTTTTAAAGTTATTTCTGTTTTGGTGGCTTTTCTTAACATGCTGGGGGTACCTAGAGAGGCAGGCTGATCTCCCCTTTTCTTTCTTTTGCTGTTCACACATGCTCAGTAAGGGATTCTGAAAGCACTGCTTTTTATCTTACCTGTTGTAGATAGGTACAGACAGGTACAGTAGGATTGGCTAGAGCAGAATCCAATTCTTTTTCAGCTCACGCTTTATTCCTTTGATTACTGTAGACACACTTGCTGACACTGAAAGTCTTTATCTAGCCCTCCTTCATCATTCTCACAGTGCTGATGCTGCTAAAAAATTTTCTGCTAGATAGAGGATCAAGAGGAAGGCAGGGCTGGGGCATGTTGTCTTGTTTAGAAAGCCAGCCATGATTCACAGTCCATAAACAGAGTCTATAGTAGCAGCCACAGTCAAGGTTTACAGAAGCTTATCAGTTAATTACCATCCTTGTTTCAGCAGTCCAGAGCCGCAGTAAATTCAGAGTATCAGTTCAAGGGAGTATCCAGCAGCGTAGTCAGCACGCAAAGTGAGGGTCAAAGTTTTTCAGGAACCGGAGCCAAGGGTCAAAAGAAGACCAAGTTGTTTCCACCAGAAATTATAGTTGTCTACAATGGACTTCTGCCCACTCTGTCTCTTGTATTTATTGGCCAGCAGCCTTCCGGAGCTGTTTGCCTACTTAATAGATCTTCCCTGTATAAATACTCTGATTCACATGGGCTCTCCATTTCTTGTCTACACTGGGTTGCAGTAAGCGTTGTCCTGCCGCACAACACTCTTATAGCACGATTATTCCACTTTCAACCTCCTAGGGAATCCTGGGGTTTGCAGCTTCGAGAGGGGCCGGCCGGCCCCTCTCGAAGCTGCAAACCCCAGGATTCCCTAGGAGGTTGAAAGTGGAATAATCGCGCTATAAGAGTGTCGTGCGGAAAAGGCCCTGTTCATGTCTGTGATGGCTGTTGGGGAAGATCCTGCCTGTGTTTACACCTGAATCCTGGGACTGGGGCATGTTACATATAAAAATTTGGTAAAAATAATTTTCTTTGTCAGAGGCTTTGTTAACAGAGGTATGCCTGTGGAGAGAACATTGCCGCACTCAGACCCAGCTTGGCCCTGAGAAATTCCTCACGGGCCTCTGCCATTGCCCTTCCTGAGTTACGTGCCTGATCTACTTTCTCTTACACGAGCGAAGGAGGTAACCTCTTGGTAAGGTGCCTCCTTTCCGTCACTTATCGGGGAAAGCCCTTATGAACTGAGCGATAGGAGAGAGACACCTCACCAAGAAATGGTGGAGGAGGTGCCCCCACCCTGCTTGCCTATGCATTAACCTGCATGGTTGAACTGAACAATGAGCCGAAGGACCCATTCGTGCTACACAATTCTAACATTGTGTTACACTTTAAGTGCCACGGCAATCTCCCATGAAATCCTAGGGTTTGTAGTCTTGGGGAGGCACTTGTCTGTCTGAGAATTCTAAATGCTCCTCCCTCAACTACAAATCCCAGGATTCCATAGGAGATTGTCACAGCAGTTACGGTGGAATAATAGAGGTAAAACGCTGCAATGTGAAAGGGCCCAAGGACTTTAGCAAAAACTATTTGCGTTCATGAGAACGAGCACGGGGTAGTGACTTTGGACTACGCAGGCATGGAAACGCACTGGGTGACCTTGGGTATATCACATACCCTCAGCCTCAAAAAACCCCTTAGAGTCTCCGTAAGCCAGAAATGGACTTGAATCCACACAACAACAATCTCTGTCCATGCTGTGAAAGAGGAGAAACAGTGCTTCACCTGTGCACTGAGTCATGTGGAAATCAGCAGCAGGAAGAGCTCGTGTTAGACATGTTTCCCCACTCAGTTCAGAATATGTCAGAATATTTAGCAACCAAGCTGGCTTTTCCTGGTGTTTGTGGTGTACGCTATCCAGTATGTATCTATTAAAGGGAATGGTGGGAATCTTTCAGTGGCATTGTGCCAACCTAGCTCTAAGTTGCACTACTTGGCTATACTTTTCACAGCAGGGATTGGGCAAGTGTTACCCAATGGCCACATACAGCCTCTGGGACCATATTTCATGGCCCCCAAATCTCTCCCTGGAGACCCTGGAAGTAATCAGATCCCCTTTAAAAACTGACCCCAAAATGACCAAAGAAAAAAAAGAAGGAAAACATTGAGGGAAATGCCCTAATTGGTAGAGAAGGTGGTCATTTGAATCCTCTTGTCTGTCTCCGTCCCCAACCCTTCCCATGAAAACTTTGGGGTGGGGGTCAGCTGTTTGTCAGAACTGAAAGTGATACAGCATCACTGATCTACTGATCAGTGGAGAAAGTCTTCCTCCACAGTTGCTCACCTCTTTTTACATGCTTGTGTTTGTGTTTTCCATGCTTGTGAAAGAAGGTATCCAGTACTACCTTATGCAAGAGCTTGCATAGTGTAGTGGTTTGAGCACTGGACTACACTTACGAAGTCCAGGGTTCAAATACTTGCTCAGCCATGGGAAACCCATTGGGTGACCTTGGGGAAGTCACACTGAGCCTCAAGGGAAGGCAAAGGGAAACCTCTTCTGAACAAATCATGCCGTGAAACCTAGCTTTGTCTTAGGGTTGCAGTAAGTTGGAAGGTACACAACACAACAACAACATTGGGAATGGCTTAAATACCCCAAAGGCACCAGACCCTGCCTGATCTTGGAAGCTAAGCAGGCTCAGCTCTGGTTAGTACTTGGGCTGCCAAGATGGCCGTGGTGGTGTAGGCTACATTTCAGAGGAAGGAACTGGCTAAACCATCTCTGACTATTCCTTGGGCAAATCATGCCCCATGATAGGTTCTCCTTAAGGATAGGTTCACCATAGGACACAAATAACTTGAAGGCACACATCAACCAATAGTTCCCCTTTGTCTGGAATGCAATGGGCCTGGTTGAGAGGTTGATCAGCCACATAGGAATAGCTCCACCACTGCCATAAACCAGAACAACGACTAAAAATGGCCTTGCGAACATTGTCACTAGCTCCCTTGTAAGCATGCTTGTGGAACTTTATGCGCTACCAGCCTTGAACAGCATCTTGACTAATATGTATGCATGTGCAGTAGCATGCATATATTTTTACTGATGTGTCATTTTCTTATTATTTTTACTCTTGAGTTCTGTTTTCAGAAATTTGTTTCTTATGATTTCACTCTGATGAGACTGTGAGAAGAAAGATCAGGATTGACTCCCAGAAAAGTACACACACAGACAAACACAAATGTTGCTGTATTATTGGGAGTCAGCTTTTTTTTCATGAATCAGTGCTTACCACTTAATTTTATTTAGTTATTTAAATGTATTCCTCTCCCTAGCCCATCGCTTCAGGGTAGCTCATGTCTTGGGAAGGGGAAAAATTAATTCATTGGCTCATCTGGGCAAGAACTTTCAAGACCCAGTATTCATGAAATGCATTTATTTTCCCCACGTAATAGAGGCAATTAAACACGGTTCATCAAAGATGTCCTTAGTGTCAGGGAATATAAAGCTTGAAAAATATGTCTAGGAAACTTGTTTGGGTCCAAGATCCGTATTACACAAACTTAGACTGAGTTACCAAGAACAGCTTGTATTTAACAGAGCCTTGGAAGGAATGTTTTAAAAGCAGTGCATTAAAAGTAACAGTATTACTGGTGATCCATTGGGGGGTTTTTTGACTGATGAGTGGCCATACTTTTTAAACAATTTAGAAAATAAATAATATTTACTTGATATTGCAGAAAATGTTATTTTGGGGAATATCTGAGCAACTTGGCTATCTTTAATTGTTTTGAGTGCTTTTTCAAAAATAAAATGATGTTGGTGGTAGGATGTTAGGAACTTATTACTGAGTAAGGAGTAATAAATGCATCCATTTACTCAGTGAGTAACATATTACTGAAATTGCTGCCAAGTAATAGTAAATAAGTTCACACATTGCGTTATTGAAAAATGTTTCTAGGTTCTATATTTACCTGGGATTTCTGTGACATCTATAAGTATAGGCAACCATTTAATGGCTAAAGGATGTGTTGGTTTTTCTGTTAGGTCTGGTCCCAAGTTTGAAGGAGGAGGGGGCTGGGCAATGGCCCCTTCCTCTGTCAGTGGCTGAGGTACCAGGGTTGCTTGGAATTCTGGGAAGTTTGGTCTAAATTTGGTACAAAGTGTGGGTTATTACTTTTAAAGTCCTACATGGTGTGAGTCCAAGTTACCTGCAGGATTGCCTCCTCCCATACAATCCACCCCATACATTCAGGTCCTCTGGGGGCCATTTACTTAAGACTGGACTGGCAACGGTCACATAGAGGGTCTATTTGTCAGCTGCCCCTAGACTGTGGAATGACCTGCTGGAAGAGATTCGACAGCAAAACACATTGTCTGAATTTGAAAAAGTACTAAAGATCTATGTCTTTCAGCACACCTACCCACTCATTTTTAACTATGAATTTTAAACTAGTGTACTTTACATAGTTTTGTGTGCTTTTAGTTGTATTTTAATCTATGTTGTACCTGTCTCAAGTCTTGGGTAGAGGTGGTTGTGGAGAACCGAGGGGTCCTTTCTCCCACTCACTGGTGACTTCTGCCCTTGAATAAGAGATAGTAACTTCCCAGATTCCCTTAATTAAACACTGCCACCACCCACTGCTCAATTTTATTTTACAGCAACACAGTGGGATGTTGCTTGGGATCAACAATCTGTATGCTTAAAGTCCCTTCCCTTCCCTCACCTCCCCCTTTCTTGATGAGAGGAATCCTAGGTACGTGTGTTGCTGAAGGACACGTGGGAATGGAGAAGAAACAGAGGTTTTACAGAAAGCATTTATTTTAAAGCATTCAGGGTAGACAAGGAAATAATACTCATGAAAAGGCTCCCCCCTTTCAGGTACACTTAAGAGTTACAATTAGTTACAAGAACAGATAGATTCTCGAGATCAGCCAAACTTCCCCAAAATAACAAAAGACCAAACTCAACTAACTAGTTCCATTCTAATTTACTCACAGCAGTTGGTCATTTTCTGAGATGCTGAGCCAAGGGAGGGCCAGGAAATGACCTATCTTGTCTCTACTGGCATCCATGCCCCACCCCCCACTGTTGATGTTTTGGATCTCCTTTGTTCTCTCTACCACATGGTCTCTCAAGGATTTTATAACTTGTCCATCAAAGCATCTCAAAGATTCCCACCTTTCTCCCCTTGATTGGTCAACTATCTCTTGTGACCTATGATGGTAACCCTAATAAAATGTAATCTAACCCTAGCAGTTCTTTAACCCTTTATATGCCTGAAGGGAGAGCTATTCCCCTTCAGCATTGAAGCCTAGATAATGAGAAACCCCATTATCACAGTGGGTAGGAAATAAAATTTGTTGTTGTTTGTCCTATCTGAGTCCTGGCACAGCTGATAAATCAAACAAAGCAAACTGAATACCTCCCAGCTGGTTACTTACTTCCAGGCAGTAAGCAAGGAATCATAAATAAAGGTTGTCATAAACAAAGTCCAGCAGGATTTCACGGCAAGGGAGTGTCCAAGGTCAATCTGAGCATTTGTCAAGCATCCAGCAAGGTAGCAGGTCAGATAAGCTCTGACAACTCCTGGAGGGGAAGGACGCCAGCTAAATAGACCCAAAGCCTAGTGCAGCTGTGCCTTGATTGATTGTTGCCGGTTATAAATTCTGAGAGACTGACACTAGGTCTCTCTTTGCTGCTTTTGCTGTGTGAAGCTGGGTCTAGGTAAGTGTTCTTCTGTATCTGAAGAGGCAGGACTCTCTGTTGGAGCTGGCACCACCCTCTGTTCTGTTTCTGGCACTGTAGTTTCTCTCTGTACAGCAGGCCCTGGCATGCCTTCTGTTTCAGCCTCTGGTGTGCCCTCTGCTTCAGACTCTGAGTCAGAGCCCATCCTCTGGAAGCAGGGCATGACATTGTTGTTGCTGCTGCTGCTGCTGTTATTGTTATTGTGTTTATCATCATCACCATCATCCTCACCAAATGGCTCTTAAATCCTCCATAATGCCTCCAACAGATGCTAGGAGAGGGGTATTATGATAAGTTAAAACTTATGGCTAGACTTGGATTTAGGAAAAGAGGAATACCACATTACAAATTAATTGACTTGATCAAGGAAGCCACAGCTGTGAGTTTGTAAGACCTGAGCAGGACAGTTGGTTGTCAGGACTCTTGAGGATCTTTCCTCCTTCACCATAAGTTGAAGTCAACTTGATGGCAAACAACAACAACAAGAACAAAGACCTAGATGCCCCACATTCCTCAGAACAGGAACACCAACAACTGGGCAAAAGAGTGGTCTCAGGATTTAGCTAACCAATGTGCCAGACTTGTTCTCAATAATTATGTGTGTGTTTATGTGGGAGGGTGAGTGCCAGAGTGATGTAGACATTTGAGCACTGGACGTCAAGTCTCGAGGCCAGGTTCAAATCCCTGCATGGGCATACAAATGCATTTGGTGACCTTGGGCAAGTTGCACACTCTCAGCCTCTGAGGAGGGCAAAGGCAACCTCCCTCTGAACAAATTGCAAAGAAAACCCTGTCGTAAGTTTGGAAACAACTTTAAGGCACACAACAAAAACATTTTTGTGAGGATCTAAATATGCCAAGAGCACCAGATTCTGTCTGATATTGGAAGCTATGCAAGGTCATCTGTGGTTATTACTTGTATGGGAGACAGCCAATGAATGTCCAGTGCTGTAAGCTCTCTTTCAGGGGAAGGAACTGGCAAAAATGCCTTTGAGTATTCCCTGCCTACAAAGACCCTATGAAATTCATGGGGGTGCAGTAAGTCAACAGACAACCTTAAGGCTACAGTTTTAGCATGTCCACTGTGATACAAATATTCTAGGGTAAATTTATTTTGAGGACTAAGACCCTGGAGACTAGGGTTTGATTCCCCGCTTAGCCGTAGAAACCCACTGGGCGACCTTGCATGCATCACACATTTTCAGACCCCAGAAAAACCCATGATAGGTTTTCCTTAGGGGTGACATAAGTTGGAAATGACTTGAAGGCATGCAGCAACAGCAACAACAAAGTCTGGGCAAAGAACTTTTAACCTCTCCCTTTACTTCTGGAGTAGCCATGTCTCTTAAGCGCCATGGGTGGTGGAGCATAACAACATACCAAGAATGGTGCAAGACAATCTGGAGGCCTGAATACAACATAGATTCAAGCCTGAACTTTAGCCCGACACCAGGTCACACACAAACGCACACACACACACTGATTACTCTCCCAAACCTTTTCCTACATCCCAGCATGTAGGATAGAAGTGATGTCATGTAGGGTAAAAGATCCATGTGTTGTAAGGCATGCCAGAGTGGTGCCTTGCCCAGCATGAGTCCTAACCAGTGGCAAGCTTGCTCTTTGGCAGCTTTCCTTAGTTTCCAGGGCTTTCATTTGCAGACGGCAGACACAAACCTCCTCAGTGGACACCTTTCAAAGCAAGAAGTCTAAGAATAAAATGTGCAAATCGAGGAAGCATACCGGAAAGCTCAGCTTAGATGACTTAGAAAAATTATCTGGCCTGCCAGTGTATACATAAAACCGCAGGGCCATGTAGTATTCTGTACATGTCTCATCTTCTTCTCATACATCATCTGCGTTCTTAATGTGCTTCCTTAGTCTGCACGTTATACTCTCTGAGCTATGTGGAAAGCACTGGTTTGTTCTGGAGCTTTATGTAGAACTAGGATAATGTGTATACCAGGGAAGCCACTTTCTCCTATTTTCTCACACCTTCTACAATTTGTGGATAATCCCATTGGCCTGACCTGAACACATGACTGGCATGCATGACTCCCAGCCTCAGGGATGAGCTGCAGCTTTAGTCTTTCTGAAGTACTACACTAGTGAAATAGAGTTCTTAGCTGGCTCTTCTTTCCCTGAGGTTGCATACATGCAGTCCCGTGTTGTTGTGTGCTTCAAGTTGTCTCTGATTTATCACGACCCTAAGGTGAAGCTGACATGGGGTTTTCTGGGCCTGAGAGTGTGTGACACACTCAGTGTCGCCCAGTGGATTTCCATAGTTGAGTGGGAAATCGAACCCTGGTCTCTAGGGTTATAGTCCAGCACTCAAATAACTAGACCGCCCTGACTCTCCTTACAGTATTTACCTTAATTTAACTGTACTTCACCACTTGGTGTTCTTTTGAGCAATAGTCAGAGAAGCTCCTTAACAATCTTTTCAATCCAGCTGTTGCTCAGGAACAAGTTATGCATTTCTTTGCAATATTTCTTGTTCCCATCCATTTATTCTGGCCTTAGCTGCCCCATCCTAGGTGCACCCAAGAGATGAAGGACAATTGAAAGAAGTGGCTGTTGATGTGAATCATAGGAGAACTTTGTCTTTGCTCAGACTCCTTGCGACAGCAGTGGGAGCTTCTGTCTCTCTAGCCCAAAAACACCTTGGTGGTTTTTTGTTGGGAGAGTGGTTTGGGATAAAGGATTTATACACATGCTTGGCATGTCTTTAAAAAAGTCTAAGAGTTGTCAGGTGGTTCTTCTTTCTCGGAGGTTGTGTACATGCAGTCCCTAGTGCTGCCAATCTTTATACAAGCACAGAAATAACACCGCCTCTCACTTTTGACTTTGAGCCCTTTCACACTACACTGTTGTAGTGCTGTTTGCATTTCTACTGCCATGGCAACAGTCTGTGAAATCCCAGGATTTGCACTTTAGGGAGGGGTGTATAGAATGCTCAGCCAGTGCCTCACCAGACTACAAATCCCAGGATTCTATAGGATGGAGCCATATCAGTAAAAGTGAAATCGTAGCTCTTATATAGTGTAGTACGAAAGGGCCCTTGGTGAGTGGGGAGTTATTCAGCCACCGTGCAACAGGTAAGCTCAGGGCTTAGGCACCCCTTCTGCAAGCTTTGATGCAATTATGGGACCCATTGTGACTCCTACTATATATATATCTTGCACTAGAAGTGAACAGGATCTTGATCTTTTCCTTTAACATACATGGCCTAAATTCTCTTTTAGTCCTGACACATTCAGTCCACTAGATTTTATCTACATATTGACTCATTATTCAACAATTGATCAAATGGGTCTATGCTTATTGTTGTTTTTTGCCTCCATGTCATTTCTGAATTTCGGTGACTCTGTGGTGAACCTATCATGGGGTTTTCTGGGGCTGAGAGTGTGTGACATGCCCAAGGTCACCCAGTGGGTTTCCATGGCCAAGCAGAGAATGGAACCATGGCCCCAAAGGTAATATTCCAATGCTGAAACCACTAACTTCATTGGCTCTCGGTAGGGGCTAGTCAACTGGATACCCACCCTGAGCCATTTCCACCCTAGACTGTTATAGCACTATTACCCCGGCCCCTTCCGAAACTGCAAACCTCAGGATTCCATAGGATGTTGAAAGTGGAATAATAGCGCTATAACAGTCTAGTGCGGAAATGGCCCTAGATAAGTCCCAACTAAAGTAGAACCATGGGATCAATTCTTGGGCAGTGAGTTAACACATAAGAAAGTCCAACTGATTCAGTGGGTTTACTCTCATTGGGGCTAACAATAGGATGTAGGCCATTTTTGCTGAGCACAATGCTTTACTTTGTCTCATATCTCTTAGCAGCAGGGTCAGCCCCAGAAATAAGGCAGAATAGGGCAGCAGATTTTAGATATCTTGGAAAAGCAGCAAATGACTAATTATTAATCTATGATCACTTTATTTCTTACTATGAGGGAGATGATAGAGGATGCTTATGTCCTTTTCATGCTAACACATTCAGCCTTGAGAACGACCTATGTGGACTTTGAAGGGAGAGGCAACTTTTGCTTCTCTGCCTCAGGCTTGAGCTGGTCCTACTTTCTTCTCATGTTCTCGTGGCAAACATGTCTGAACATAGCTTAACAGCTGGTGGTAGGACAGATTATGAAGGATGTAAGCGAACAAGAAGAGGCATGGGCCATTTCCACCCTACACTGTTATAGTGCTATTATTCCACTTTCAACACCCTACGGAATCCTGGGGTTTGCAGTTTGGGGGGGCATTTAGAATTCTCAGCCAGAGAGCTCTTTGGCCTCAGTAAACTACAAATCCCAGAATTCCACAGGATGTTGAAAATGGAAGAACAGCACTATAACAGTGTAATGTGGAAATGGCCATGGAGATGGAATGAAAGGGAAGTGGCACAAATGATGAACATTTAATGCAACATGGAAGAATAGAGAATTGTGAGTCCCAATAATTGAAAATGAGAAAGATAACATGAAGAGGAAGTTGATGAAGAGGAAGGAAGACATAGAAATGCCAGATTGTGTGGGGCACTAAACTTTTTGCTAACCCATGTGGTATTTTGTTGCAGTCACACAGTCTATCGCTCTCTCCCCCCTCCCTCCCTCCCTCCCTCCCTACCCCCCCTCTCTCTCTCTCACACACACACACACACACACACACACACAGTTTCTATAATCATAGCAAAATGTAGTTTATTAATTTACTAGCCAAGATCCTGTTGCTTCCGCATGCATGCACACATTCTCCTACAGAGGTAGTTGGACATTTTCTGTCCAAGGCAGAATGTCCATATCGAGTCAAAGCTTGCAGAGGAAGAGTTGCACATGTAGTGCCATTGCACATTGGTGTGCATGTATTGTGCATTATGCATGGGTGCCCATGCACGTTGGGTAGTGGAGTCAGTTCCACATTTCCTGTCACACTTCAGTTATGTATCTTTGCCATTCAACACAAAGGCTACAAAGCACAAATAATGTGCAATGCAGACTTTCATGTCACGTAACCCCAATGTCAGATCTCAGGCATGACCTTTGAAATGGATAACCCACTTTTTAATAAAATGGTCATTCCCTCCTAAATGAGAACACACCGCAATAAATAACAACATAGAACCAAAGAGGCTAAAAGGGTAGCTGTTGTTACTACGGATGATGATGGGAATGGTGGTGCCTTCCTCTTTTTACATCCATGGAAAGGTCAAGCGAGCATCCTTGTGGAAATCAGGCCCTGTGAAGAAAAGCCTTCAAAGAGGTGGTATAAAAGATTAAGGAGAAATGTCAAAAGATAGGGGCAGGGAAAAGCAATGTGAGATTCAGCTGAGGGGAGGGGGGAACACAAGCTAATAAATCTGAGAGAAAATAATCTAAAACACAGATATTCCGCCAGACAAGGCAACCTGGAAAGGTATAATGGCAAAAGGGACCTTGGGGGTTTGGCAGACAGAATATATATAAGCTTAAAATGTTCTAAGATGACAAAAAGAGGGAGGGCAAATGTGATCCGAAGTGATATGAGTGCATAAGAAAACACCCTTTCTCCGTCCGCGGGGAAGTAATACCCTCCCCTTTCCATCCTGGCAGTGTGACTCTGGGGTGCTGATGATGGATGTTGACAAATTGGCACAGATTCCAACAGCAGTGAAAATCATTACGGGTCTCAGAGAAAAGGTCTGGGCTGGGACAGAGAGACTTGAAGATGACAGGGGCCCTTGATGGCGTCTCAAGGCAGTAATGACAGGAGTGTTTGGATTGCTTGTTTCAGAGGGTAATAAGAGGCTAAAATTTCCTCCCAACAGCAAAAACATGGTTTTCCGGAATGCCTCCCAAGAGAAACCATGAAGGACTGGAAGGGACTTGAAAATTGCTTTACGGTCCAAGCGCTTTACACTCCAAAGTGTCAATGTCACTGCTGGGCCCCAGGCTGCCAGGTATAGAGAGAGTCTAATTGTGAGTCCCCTGCAGGAATGGAACTAAAGTTGGAGGGAGAATGGGCAGCCGCTCAGCAGGAGTGTCTGTTTCAGGCCAAGTTCACTGCCATGACTTCCGTGGGAAAAGAGACTGAAAGAGCGGTACAGACTGGCAGCAAGATGGCAGACAGCATCTGGCAGAACAGGGCTGGAAAGGGATAGGCTTGGAACTAGAAAAAGAATAAGCAGGTTGGTGGGCAGAAAGTAGAAAGTGGCGGTGTAATTTTCTCTAATTTTCTTCTCAAAGGAGACAGTGAGAAATCTTAGCTATATTTTTTCTCCACTGCAAGAAAGCCTTCAAAAACCAGGTAGTTTTCCAAGCCTGTACAAGGCTTGTTCTGCATAAAGAATTGGTTGTTTTGTGCCAAAAATAGTATTTCTATCCAGAAATATAATTTGCTGAAATAATAGTTCTATGTGGAACTCTTTATTTTTTTTCTTCATAGACTGTGCAGAAAAAACTGTTTTCTGTGCAGAAAGTGCTGTAATTGTGGGCTTATTCTGCACAAAATTTGAACATGTTTGATTTGCATAGAAAATATCGGGGAGTAGCATAGAACATTGTATTTCTACAAGTGTGAATTTTGTGCAGAATAAATCCCAAACTGCTCATATTCTCACGTGTCTAGGATTCTTCTTGTCAGAGATTCTCAACATTCTCTCTCTCTTTCTGTATGCATGTGTGTATGTGTGTGCACACATACACACATACATATAGACGCGCACACACACATTGTTCTTATTGTGCGCCTTCACGTTGTTTTTGACTTACAGTGACCCTAAGGTTAACCTATCACAGAGTTTTCTGGGGCTGAGAGTGTGTGATGCCCCCAAGGTTATTCAGTGAGTTTCCATGGCCAAACAGGGAATTGAATCTTAGTCTCCAGGGTCTTAGTCCAACATTCAAACCACTATAGCTTGCTGGCTGTCAATACATGTATACATACATAATACACACCATTTTTTTAATATTTTGAAATATTCTTTTCATCCCTAGTAGAGAGCTAGGCCACAGTCTGGCTGTTGCTGAAGTAAATACAAGAAGAGAAGTGTTGGAGCACAGCAAAAGCCTTTCTAGCCCAACACTCTGGGAAGCCCATGGGAAGGCTCTGGGAAACCCAACAGCAGGACATGTGTTCAACCTTACCTTCCATCTTGCACTCCCTGACAAGCAATAGATAGAGTTATACTGCCTCTAATATTCAAGAGTATGATACACAAGTGATATGCGGTCATTCTGACTCGTAGTCACAGATGACCCCATGCTCCATGAATTTATCCAGTCCCCTATTAAGGTCATCTAGATTGCTTTTGACCTGGATTCAAAGACCCCAAACTCACCTGGAGACACTGAAAATTACACCAGAGAAAACACTGTGCTGAGGAATGGAAGGTCAATGCCTGTGTTCTTGAGAAGGGTTCTTAGTACGGCAACCAGGTAGATTGAGTCCCCAGTTCATTCGGGCAGCCTGTTATGGCTTTGATGGCACTTCTTTGCACAGCTGTCAAGATATGGTTTGGGACCGGATGCTTTTAGAGGAGGCACTTGCAAAGTGATGGACAAGAAGTGTGGCTGTTGCTGCCCCTGCTTTGTGGAGTCCATGGGGTGAACCAAGAATATGGAACAAAGCAAAGCCACAGATACTTCTGAATGGAGCTAGAAGCATGCTAACTGAGGCCTGCAGCCAAGAAGCGTGGTTCACTAGGTTTCAGGTAGGGCAGGTTTTCTGCCCTAGCCAACCAAACCAGGAAGCTATCCATGCTCAAAGGGGCCGTGTTTGTTTCTTCCACTCCACTGAAGCTGAAAGTCCTCTTTTTTGGCTGATGGTCTAGAGGAATCACTAGAGGAACCAGTGAAAACTCCTGGAGGTCCTGGATGAGTGGTCTAGACTTTGGTCTAGGAATGGTTCCTGCCCTCAGCATTCTTCATTCTTGGGATCCTTACACTCTTATCTTGATTTTGTTGTTGTTGTTGCGTGCCTTCAAGTCCTTTCTGACTTGTAGTGACTCCAAGGTGAACCTATCGTGAGGTTTCCTGGTGCTGGGAGGAAGTGACACAACACTCAAACCAGTACACCATGCTAGCTTTCATTGTTCATTAAAATAATGGCCTAAGCACTGCCTTGACAACAGTAGACCCACTGAATCAATGGAATTTAGAATCATAAAACTGAAAGAGACCACAGGGGCCATCCAGTCTAACCCCTTGCCATGTAGGAACTCACATCAAAGCACTTCCGACAGATGGCCATCCAGCCTCTACTTAAAAACCTCCAAGGAAGGAGACTCCACCACACTCCCAGGCACCATATTCCACTACCGAACAGTTCTGACTGTCAGGAAGTTCTTCCTGAGCTTTAACTGGAATCCCTTTTCCAGTAGTTTGAATCCATTGCTCCTTGTCCTAGTCTCTGGAGCAGTGGAAAACAAACCTGTTCCCTCTTCGATATGACATCCTTTCAAATATTTAAACATGGCTATCAAGTCCCCTCTTAACTTTCTCTTCTGAAGACTAAGCATACCCAGCTCCCTAAGAAGCTCCTCATAGGGCATGGCTTCCAGACCCTTCACCATGTTGGTTGCCCTCCTCTGGACACACTCCAACTTGTCAATATCCTTCTTGAAATGAGGTGCCCAGAACTGGACACAATATTCCAAATGAGGTCTGACCAAAGGAGAATAGAGTGGTACCATTATCTCCCTTGATCTAGACACCATATTCCTATTGATGCAACCAAGAATCGCGTTGGCTTTCTTGGCTGCTGCATCACACTGCTGACTCATATGTACATATGTATTGATTTCCAATTGAACAACAAATTGAATGGGTGTACTTCAGTTAAGACTAAGCTGGTTGGTTATCCTGATTTTGGGGCATCCCAAGTTCTGGGTCTGTTTTTTCTAGTTGGGTAACTGTATAATGCTGAGCTAGCAGACCACCTGCCTACTCTTCACAATGCTGTTCAGTGAGCAGAGCCTTGGTAACCCTCCAGTGAATAATCGCTAAGCCCCCATTGCAAGAGCAAATCTGTCCAGCAGTGAGTAGAGCATGACCAAGAAAGCTGAGGGTAAATAGGCAAACAGATCAAGGAAAGCACACCCAAACAGAGATGCACAGAGAGTTTAGCTGGTCTGAATCCACCAGGATTTAAGAAGCTCCACAGTGAGGTTTTCAAGTCTTTCCCACATCTTGAGTGCATAGGCCAATAATACAGGAATCTCATTACCTCTGCTATTTAGCTCTTAAAAAAATTAATGGCAATTAACTAAAAACCAGTTGGCAGGAAATGGACCCATAATGCTATTAGAACCGTTGATGCTGAAAGCTCCATTTGCTCTTTTTATCTGGTAATCTGTTAATCCACTTTAATATTGATGGGTAGTGACGGCGACATTAATTTCTCATTAGTGTGTATTTGGGGCTTTCTCTTCTTTTCTTTCTTTTTTAGTGTTCCCAGTCCTTCCTTGTTAACAACTGCAGACGTGGCGGGTTGGGAATGGATACTTAACACTGCACGAAGCCCAAATCCTATTGTTACTCATAATGAAAGTGGACCAATGAAATCAGGAGTGGGTAACTGCAGAGGGAGCAGAGGTCATCCCCGCCCCCCCCAGTGCCCCTCTGGCAAGCTGCACTATTATATTTTGGAATGCCAGAAACATGCCACTTTGGCCAATTTGTGGATTTTTTAAAAAAATGTTATTGTCAGGTTTTTAGTTGATCTTGCTTTTAGTTTTGCAAGCCAGCATGGTTCGCACACCAGGAGGAAGGCAGCATGTCAATAGAAAGAAATAATGAATGAATGAATGAACACATAATTGTGGGGGGGGGAGGTAATTGGGCCTTTGAGGATGAGGAAGGGAAGCTGCCATATTTCCAACCAGTTTTGGGGTGTGTTGGAGGCAACCCCTCTCCCCAAATTAAGCATGTTTAAAAAGAAATTAAAATTGGAGTGTGTGTGGAGGATCGGGGGCTTCTGAGGGACTTCAGGAGCTGCATTTTTGGGTCTTCAGGGCCACAGCAGGGATTTACCTATTTGTTGATATAAAATTGATTGAATGGGTCTACTTGATGCCACTGAGTCTATGCGTATCCGATAATAATAAAAACAAAAATAAAGACCCTGCTGTTGTGAGGCGAGGAAGAGTGAGTAGCCAGGAGTATTACTTAGGAAGGACGGTAGGACAGGGCTTAACATTTTCTATCATAGAATTGTAGACTCCTAGAATCGGAAGAGACCACAAGGGCCATCCAGTGCAAGCCCATCATGCCATGCAGGAGTACACAGTCAAAGCACTCCTGACAGACGGTCATCTGCCCCTGTTTAAAAACTTCCAAAGACGATTCCACCACACTCTGAGACAGCATCTTCCACTGTCGAACTGCTCGTACCAGTTGAAAGTTCTTCCTAAATTTTAGGTGCAATCTCTCTTACTGTGGTTTCAATCCATTGCTCCGTGTGACCGGAGCAGCAGCAAACAGGCTGGCTCCATCTTCCGTATGATATCCTTTCAAATATTTAAACATGGCACCTCTTAACCGTCTCTTCTCCTGGGTAACCATACCCAGCTCCCTAAGCTGCTCCTCACAGGGTAGGGTTTCCAGGCCTTTTACCATTTTGGTTTCCCCCTTCAGGACGTGTTCAGGAAATTCTCTATTATTTATAGTTTGTTAAGATATGTTTCTATCCCACCATTCCTCCAGTGAGTCAAATTGGCATATGGAGCTCTCCTTCTCTCTGATTGTTCCTCATAGCAACCCTGTGAAGTAGGTCAAGCTAAGAGAGAGCGATTGGCCCAAATTCATGCACTGCATTTCATGGTTGGCTCAGGGGGAGGCTTGAATTCCCACGTCCAATTTCAGCAGTCTCAACCACTAGAGTAGTCTCAACCAGGGGTGACAAGAGAAATTGAAAAGAAGGGTGTGGGTAACCTATGACCCCCTATTTGACTCCTCATGAATAGGCACAACTCAAGCAAGACTGTTGATAGTTTGCTCCCTGCACACTTTGAGCAGGGCGTCCTTGACTTCAGTGTCAGGCACCCCACTCCCATCGTCCCCTACCTTGCTGGAGCAGCCCTAGAAAATTAGATATTATAGTGGAGAAAGCAGTCACAGCAAATTCGAGAACATCCATTCCTACGAGAGAAGAAGCTGGGATCCCTGTCAGGAAATATTATTCATACGTCCTCTTGAAGAATTGTGCTTAGGTAGTCCTTAGTTATGCCAGTGGTTGCATAGCTGTGTAAAGAGGTATCCAGTCTCCTCTTCTTCAAATAGCTCCCCATTTGCCTAGTGCACGGTGGCTTTGCTTAGAGGTTGATTAGTGCATGGAGACAGCTGAACACCACAACTGGAACAGGAATCAAAATGGCCACTGAAATGTCATCACTGTCAGTCATTCACATAATTTTTCCGAGCTATATCAGTTCAATCACCATCACAGGCCAGATGGATGAGACTGTGGAAGTCCTTCCTTTAGGAGCATACCCTCCAACTGTCCAAGTTTGGCAGTGACAGTCTCAATTAATCCCCTGTCGTTCCACTTTTCCAGCTGCGTTTAAAATGACTCAGGCCATTTCCGCATTACATTGTTATACTGCTCTTATTCCACTTTCAACACACTGTGGAATTCCGGGGTTTGTAGTTTACTGAGGCCCAAGAGCTCTCTAGCTGAGAATTCTAAATGCACCTCCCTAAACTGCAAATCACAGGATTCCATAGGATATTGAAAGTGGAATAAGAGCACTATAACAGTGTAATGTGGAAATGGCCTCAGTTTCTTTAACCTGCTCTCACTTTCCTTCTTTGTCCTCTGCCTCCTTCAGTTGCTGCAAACTGAGTTCAAAGTAGCGTGCCCTCAATTAACTCAGCACAGGGAAGAGGAGAGGTAGTGATGGAATCTTTCTCTTCCCAGTAGGCTCAGACAAAAGCGAACTGCTGCAACCTCTCCTAGCTTATCTGCTCTTCCTCATTAATAACTTTCCCTATCTTGACCACATTGCAATGTTGCTTGGCCGCAGCACCTCGCAGTCTTTTCATTTCTGAAATACTGGAGGCTAAAATGCCCCTAATTCTAATTATTGCATTTTAAATTCCTTTAAACTGTTTTAAACTAGCACTGCTCCAATAGGATAATCTATTTCACCGTTTTTAACTGTTTTTATTATAGTGATTTTAGGGAGGGCTGTATTTTGTTTAAGGGAGCTAGCACAGTACAGTCGTTTGAGCATTGGACTACAGCCCTGGAGACCAGACTTCGATTCCCCACTCAGCCATGGAAACCCACTGGGTGACTTATGGTGAATCACACACTCTCAGCCCCAGAAAACCCTGTGATAGGATCACCTTACTGTCACCATGAGTTAGAAACAACTAGAAGGCACAGAACAAGAATAATTTTGTGTAAATATCTATTGGGTACAATATGGGTGTTGTAAAATAGAAATTCAGAAGACAAATGGATAATGAAAATAATTCTTTTATCTGTTCTATTTAAAAGGAAAAAATAGCAAACAAGGTATTTCTATAAAAACAATATACCAAAGGAAAAACGTAGTCAAAAAGGTTAAAATGAACATGAGCAATATAGGCAAGTAAAAAAATAGAAAAGTACAAAATAGATCAAATAACAAAATACTACAATGAAGCAAGATCAAACAGGATACTATACAAGGACAAACAGCAGCAGCAGCAGCAGATAAGCTCACTAAGGAAGACTGTCGTCTTACAGAGGCTTCGCAACTGCTTCAAAAAGCATTTACACTGATATAGCTCGCTAATACACAATTGACCCTATAATGATTGAAATTGTAAGTCTTGTGTATATTCCAACAATGGAAACAAACGTGGCATATAAATTAATGTATAAAAGATAAATACCAAAGATAAATACCAAAGTCTGCCTGGTGGACTTAGGCATCCTGGAGCATCATCTCGGTTTGCGTCCAGAGGAAACGAATGCAGGTGGTACCACTGACTTATTGGAGAGGCTATGACATGTGGTCCCAATCCCCTCCCTGACAGGACTCAGGCCTTTGCAGAGGATCTGGAGCAGCTGTTGCTGCTGCCTGTCCCGCTACTGCAGGGAAGACACGCAGCCCTTAGGAAAAAAAGGGAACTTTGATCTCCTGTGAGCATTTTTTGCATGCGCATGGGAGGCACATGCAAAAGGCCAAGGCTCTTTGGGGATGCAGAAAGATTCCAGGATATGCATCATCCACTGTGGTCAGATGTAATATGTAATGAGGAAAAAAAAAGAAAACATGTATTCAGAATATGTTTCCCTTAAAATCTTTGTTGTTTTTTTTTTGCCTTGTCGTCTGATGTCCGTTTGAGTCTCGGTGTTAAAATGTCGAGAGCTTTCACCTCCAAGAGTTAGAGGGGTTAATTTTAATATGCAGCATTGTTAGGGGAAAAAAAGGGAGCATGAGGCATTGACGGAAATGAATAAAAGTAGAAACCAAATAGGAAACCAAAATGGCTTGGTTTTTAAATACCGCCTGTGTTAAAACAGTGGAAGACTTTCCATTTTTAAAGCTCTCCCTCTCTCTGCCCTCTCCTTTAATCCGATAATCATTTTGCTTATTCAGCCAGCAAGAGTGGGAGAATCAACCCCCTAGAGATCACAAGAAGTGAATGTAGTAGCACGGATGCGGTGGGGCTGCTCGTTTAAATTCCCCATTCATCAGCTTCACCAGGGATTATTGATTTTGGTGACACATATTGGAGAACAAAATTTGCTCCAATAACTTCCATGCTGTGTGTGTGTGTCTCTGCGTGTGTCTGTGTGTGCGCGTGTTTTATGTTGCAATCAATTGCCCATGGCAAAAACTACGTCGAAGCAGTGTCGTTCCCAGTTGGGATTATTCAATGTTTGAAGGAAGACAAATTCTACTAAGATCCCAAGGCGGCATGAGTTCTCTTTTCCATAAATATCATTCAATACATTTTATTGTTTTATCATGAAACATTGCAGTCAGTTCAGATTTGCTTTGTGCTTCTGAACAGGGATGTAAGGAATACTTGTGAATTGTCTCACCCTTGAGGAGGGGAAAAAAATGTCTGAATGGGCTGAAGCTTCCCATTGGAACAGTAGTAAACTCTCACGAGATTTTTTTTTTTTTTTTTTTTTTTTTTTTTTTTTTTTTTGCATTTTGGGATTTCTTTTGTGACAAAAATGCATTTGTGCGCGCCCACACACAGGGATGCACACGGAAACACACATGAGCCCTTGGGTTTTTGCATGAAGGATGAGAGATTTTGCTCTTTGAACAAGGTTTTTGCTCAGAAAGGGGTTATTTTGTACAAATTGTTTTGGTGTGTTTTGCGCAAAGTCTGTGCAAACTTTTTGTAAAATGAAATCTAAAATGCAAAAAAAAAAAAGAGTTGAAGGGAACGGACTATGTGCATAAACTGTTTGTAATTGCTCCAAGTGGGGAGACAGTTTTTCAAATTATTCATTCTGGTGTGAGGCAATAAAAGAAGCAAAGATTTGCATTACTGTTTCTGAATGCCACCCAGTATTGTTCATTGAATTGTTGTCGTGTGCCATCAAGTCATTTCCAACTTATGGCAACCCTAAGGTAAAACTATCACAGCATTTTTTGGGGCCGAGAGTACATCATGAGCCAAACGTCACCATGAGTTTCCATGGCTGAGCAAGGAATCAAACCTGGTCTCCAGGGTTATAGTCCAACGTTCAAACCACTACACCATGCTGGTTCTCATTGTTCATTTAAACAATGGCCTAAATGCTGTCCTGACTACAGTAGACCCATTGAATTATTACAGTTTACCTGTGCATTGATTCCTCATTCAACAATGGATTGAATGGGTCTACTGTAGTTAAGACTAAACGACAGGACGTTAGCCAACATTTGTCATGGCAGCAGTGAGGGAATTTACTTCCCTCCTACACTTCAGATACAAATTTTACTGTTCCGTTCCAACTATGTGTAGACTTTGAAACTTGTGCGTTGTGTATGATTCATGTAGCAGGTAGTACCACTGGTGATATTTCTCAGTCGGTTGCACCTTCGTATATATTTTTTTAAATGGGCTTTTGTTATTGTTGTTAGGACTGAAGTTTCACGTATGCTGAATTTTGACATTAAAAAAAAAGAAAAAAATTGGTTGCCCCATTTCTGTATTCAGCAGAAGGGTGGTGAAGCATAACCATGGCCATTTCCGCACTACAGTGTTATAGTGCAATTTTTCCACTTTCAACATGCTGTGGAATTCTGGAGTTTGTAGTTTACTGAGGCCAAAGAGCATTCTGGCTGAGACTTCTAAAGGCCCCTCCTTTTAGTGCAAACCCCAGGATTCCACAGGATGTTGAAAGTAGAATAATAGCACGATAACAGTGTAGTGCGGAAATGGCCCATATTGTAAGTACGTGAATGTAGACTTGTGCTGTCCTTGCATGATGTTGGCTTTCATCCAGGATTGAGTAAAGAGTTAAAAGTTTCCCCTTCAAAGAAAGATAGATGGAGGATCATTAGAAAATAATTAGAAAAGAGAGAAAGATAATTTTTAGAAGTAAGAATAATAATTAGAGAAAGAAAACAAATACAGCATCAGTCTTTATATGCTGCTTTGCTACCCAGAGAAAGAAAAAATGAGATATTACTAGAAGAGGGAGAAAAAGTGTGTGATAGATTGTGATTACAAACACACACACACACACACACACACACACACTGGGGAAGAAATTTAGCATCACTCTCCCTGAGTCATTGATGAGATCACCTTGGCACCTGATTGTATACGTTGTGGATATTTTACAATGGTGTTAATTTCTAAGCCTTGTTTGTTTCATAAACTGCATTTCATATTGATTCTTTCCGTAAAAGAATTTTAAAAAAAAATAATTAAAAAAAACTTTGCTGGACCTCCCAATTTCCCTTTTAAACACACACACACACACACGGGAGAATGGGTAACACAGTGGACTACACTGCATGGTTGTAGATTTGAGGTGAGTATTCTAACAGGTTGTAGGGGCTACAGTGGCTGGTTTTGCATTGCGGAGAAGCAGCTTAGGATAAAATTTGATCTGAGAGAAATGGGATGAAACTGTGTCCTAAGTGAGGTACACTGGAACTCACTATTTTTTTTTCTTGCTCTTTTGGGGACAGCTGGGAAAGGTTACTTATTTCTAAAATTTTAGCATTCTTCTATTTTCCAGTGCTCCAAATGCAAACCTTTGAAACAGAGGCAGTTTTCCCAAAGCAAATTTTCGGCATATTCTTTGTAGGCCTTTGTTCACTACTCTTCCTATCCTTTTGACACATTGTCTGCTGTACATTTAGTTGTCGTCTCAAATGCACTGTTTGTAGTTTTCTAAGCTCTGCTTTTGGATAAAAAAACAAATTATGGCGAGAATCCTGTTGGTGTCATACACATATGTATGGTTCCCTTACAGAGGCAGGTGTACTTTTTTTGGCCATCATGTGGTAGACATGTTGAGCTCAGGGTTGCAAAAGGGGAGTTCCACCAGGGTAACCATTTCCCATGTGGTTGTGCACTCTTGCATGGTGCAGAACCATTAGTGTCTTGAATGCACTGTTTAATGCAGTGGGATTGGAGAAACAGCCATTCCAGATTTCCATTGTACAATGGGACAATAAGCAGACACACTGGCAGGTGCACAATTTGTTGTGCAACATCATTTTTTAACAGAAGCATGGAGTCACGCAACCTCGGCATAATTAAGTGAGCATAGATTTATGCTACCCAGGCACAATGAAGGATCTCAGGCATCGTATATATGAATAATAGCATTCTGATCTCTCCTCTCATTTTACAAGAAATCTCTCTCTGCCTCCTACTTGTTTTCCTCTTCGACCTTAAGAAAGTTCTGTTCTACCGTTATTCCCTCCGCGGCCATTTGAAGGTGGGGTGGGAAAAGATGTCTGACAGCGACGCCATAACTCATCAATGAACCGACAGCATTAATGAAATGTGTCAATGTGAAAAAGGGCCTCCCCCAGCCAACCTAGTTAGCCCAATTCATCCCCACAGTGGCCATCCGTCGACTCTCAGCACAGCCGTCACCAGACGCAGCTTTGAATCCCGTGTGGTTTGTTAAACAGAATGCATTAAAAAACACTGGTCAGCCAAGCTTTCCAACAATTGACCCTGACCTCAGAGTGGGTTGTGCAAATCGAAATCCTAATAACTTATTACTGTGAGTGCTGCCGCTCGAATAGGCTGCGTGACAGATTTCCTTGCTCATGGCAAGAAGCAATGGATTTCAGATACTAAACTAACACAGAGTGGCTGCGCTCAGCACAAGACAGGTTGTTTTATACATGTGCTCCCCATTTTGGTGAATTGGCATAGAACAGGCTCCCCTTATCAGTCACTGCAACAGTTCATTGCATTATTCCACCACACCTGCCAACATTTCATAGTTAAAAATCAGTATGTGTGTGGCGAAGCAACATCTAAGTGCAGTCAAGATGGCAAAAGTTATTAAGGAGGAAGAACAGACAACCTGAGAGAGGCTGGAGCAGTTTGCTTTGGCCTGAACCTCCTGGCAAGGGCAAGATTCCACCTTCTCCTCTCCACTCCTGTCCCTGATGCTGATTTGTTGTTGTGTGGCTCCAAGTCATTTCCAACTTACGGCATTCCTAAGGAGAACCTGTTGCAGGTTTTTCTGGGGCTGAAAGTATCCGATGCACCCAATTAAATGCAAGCTACTTTTGCACTTTGAACTCAGTTTGCAGCAATTGAAGTAAGCTGAGGGCGAAGGGGGAAAGCAGGAGGAGGAGATCAAAACTATGGCATTTCAAAAGCAATTGAAAAAGTGGTGTGACAGAGGATTAACTTGGGGTCATCCATGCCAAATTGAGACAGCTGGAGGGTATGCATTGTATTTCTGTAGTGTAAATCCTTACTACAGGGATTACTCAGTGGGTTTTGCTGTACCAGTCTTCACCTCAATACCAGTGATATGCAAATTATGGATCTGCCAAGGAGCCTCTTTATTGTCCCACTGTGCAATGTAGAAAGCACACTGGTTGTTTCAGCAATCCCAGTGAGGGAAAAACGGCACACATTTCTACGATGTCAGTCACCGTATAGTCATTGAAAAACTTTCATTATAATCCACTCTCAAGATTGCCTTGACGTGAAAACGATAAAGGCTCCACATTACGTGTGAAACTTTTCTTGCACTAGATTTTATCCCCAGAATCTTGGTGAGAGAAATGATATATCATAGGGGGAAAAAAGTATAAATCTTGGCACAGCTGTAAACTCTGCTTCAAAGATGAGGGACTTCTTTCACTTTGGAGGGTCAAATTCAATTTCGGAGAAGTTTAGGGGGTATGTTTCAGTGGCAGGTGGAGCCAAAGGCAAAAAAAGGAAGACAAAAGATTTATATCTAAGTTTTTAGACCCAACTTGAGTAAACCATTGAATCCACAGAACTTGCATAAGTATTATTTCTCAAGTTAGGCACTAGATCCCCTCTGATCTTATAAGCTAAGCAGAATCCCAACCTGGTTAGTACTTGAGCGGGAGACCACCGAGGAGTAGCCGGTGCTGTATGTCAGAGGAAAGCAATGGCAAGCAATATCTGAACATTGCTTGCCTAAGAAAACCCTATAAATATTCATGGAGTTAGCATAAGTCTACAGGAGACTGGAAGGCACAGGTACAAATGCACATCCAGCTTCCACTAACACAGTGGGTCTACTCTGATTTAGAGTAACAACTGGGTTTAGGCCAAAAATACGAACAGATTTTATTTTAAATCTCTTGCTGCCAATAACTAAGCTTTAAGAACAGCAGCCGAGATTCTAGATCAACTACTTAGGCCATTTCCGCACGAGTCTGTTATAGCGCGATGATTCCACTTTCAACCTCCTATGGAATCCTGGTATGGAATCCAGCCGGCCCCTCCCGAAACTGCAATCCCCAGGATTCCATAGGAGGTTGAAAGTGGAATCATCACGCTATAACAGACTTGTGCGGAAATGGCCGTAGTTAAGTATACTTAACTTCTGGCCCACTCCCATCCTGCTTTACAAGGCAGCAGCCACTGCAAGTGATAGAGGTCTATTCTCCTATCAAGTGGAGCACAGCGTACTAGCATTTCCATCCCCTTTCCTCCAGCAATCTCTGTTGTGACGATCAGGAAGAGGATCCCTGTCGCAATACATCCTTACACTGAAGATCGCTGGAGGACGGGAGTTGAACCGTCAATATGCTATGCTTCAAATTGAGGAGAGAACAGGCCCCTGTTGCTCTTAGTGTCTACTGCTGCTGGAGTTTTACAATCATGCCAATTATGCCATGATTGTGAATATGCCAGAACTGTGGATAGTGAATTCAAGCCATCATCTTTCAAATGTGGAGTTAGGAAACCACTGAACAATGGTGCCATGAGAAAAGGATTGTAGCCATCTAGGAAACGCCATAGGGCCAGATTGGAATCACAGGAGGGCCAGATTCAGTCTTTGGACATGAGACTAAACTCCAACTGAGCTTATTGGTGTTTGCAGATAAATTACTATCCATCTGTATAATATGGGGGAAACAACACTGACCTGCTTTATAGAACTGTTGTGGGAATTGCTTATGTAATGTATGGGAAGAGCTTGGGTCAAACAGATCATGGGTCCTTCTCTACACTCTAGATATTATTATTGTAGTAGTTGCTGCGGCCCAAGGCTGTTCTACTGCCGAGCTCTGATTTTTGGCTCTCCAAAGCCACTGAATATGTGGAGCATTTTTGGAAAGCAGACCCAGAACTGTACTTTCTGATTAGACAAACAATAGGGAGTTTTGTCCTGATTGTGCAAACAGTCTGAATGGGAAGCTTGAGAATGCTACCCAGCGTGCTGTGAGGTTTTTTTTTTCTACCTGGCCTGATTTCCTCTTTTGAAGCCTGAACCGCCAGCCCCTGCTGCGTTATCTTCCTTGCTGCTCAGAGAAGGGAAAGCCAAACGTGACTCAGAGGCATCTCTCCTCCGTGGCAGCAATTAACAGCCTTTTAAATCAGCATAATTAAGCCGTCCCCCATTGCAGCAAGAGGTGGCTTATACACACATCCCCACTGCTGCCACCTCCCTGAAAGCTTTATGTCTTTTAAATTGCCCAAACTCTTTCTTGGCCGCTCTGTGGTTAGCCCTTCCCACCCTAAAATACGTTCCCACCCCTTTCCCTGTGAATTCACGTTGCTGTGAGAAACACTTTGGCCCTGTCTCCCAACTTTTCTGCATCACTTCCAAATGCCATTTATCTGATGGCTCCTTAACTTTGGCCTAGCATTTCTCCAAAGCTTGCCTGCTGAGGTTTCATGTCGGTCACAGAATGCGACTGATCGTGTTTCTTACATCACTGCTGGCGACAACATTAGGTTCTTTGTTTGGATGGAGTTCAGAGGGAGAACAAGAGACACACCGTTCCCCTCCATTCTCTCTGTCTCACCTTCATACGGAGTTCTTTCGTTCCCCCGCACTGATCGAATGAGTCCCTGTGATCTCCCCTCCAAGCTCAGCCTTCCTTTTTAGTATTGGGATGAGTTTCCCCACAATGTCAAGTCTATTAGAGGTCTATATTTTACATTGAAATACAACTCCTATTGACCTTCAAGGCTGTCAGGGCTAAACTATTCTCAATATTCTCCTTGTCCTCACTCGGCAGGTTCAAGGGCTTGCCTATTTGACAGGGAAATGAATTGCTATAGGAAATGGAACAATCAGGCCATCAAAATTATGGATGTAATCAGAGGTGCTCTTGTCTTCAGTAACTCCATAGCCCAGGTTCCGGCAGTCTATCAGTATCCAAGATAGCAACAGTTTTATCTCAACAGTCCTTACCTCTCTGAGAGCTGGCATCAGCTCAAGTGTTCTTCAGCTGTACAGTAGATCTCACTCCAGTAGCACATTCACATGCGTGGTACATGTGTCTCTGTGCACAGGTGTGTCATTTATTTTGCTGTGCATGAAAATCACTTCTCATTAATAGAATGAGGGGAAACCATGCTCTCTAGAAGGTGTTATGAATAAATGCCTCAGTTTGGACTGCCTCAAAATGTAGTGGGTTCTCTCTGCATATTTTTAAACAAAGGTTGGATAGCCATTTCTCCAGAGTGCTTTAGCTATGGATTCATGCTTGGTTGGTTAGACTAGGGTTAGTCTAGATTGTTGCTCTCGTTGTTGTTGTGTGCTAGATTAGGGGGTTAGACTAGATTGTTGCTCTCGTTGTTGTTGTGTGCCTTCAGGTTGTTTCCGCCTCATGAAGATCCTATCACACAGTTTTCTGGTGGCTGAGAGTATGTGACATGCCCAAGGTCACCCAGTGGGTTCACGGCCATGCAGGGAATCAAACCCTGATCTCTGAGGTCATAATCCAACATTCAAACAACTATGCCACACTGGCTTATGTAGTCTAGATAGCCTTTGTGATTGTTTCCATCTCTATGATTCTGTGGCCCTTTTCACACGACATTTGCCATGTGAAAGAGCCTCTGGAGCATCGCACAATTGTGAAGAGCAGTCCACATGATGTCCTTGCTATTGCGCAATGCTGCTGGGGCCAGCAGGCGCCATTCGTGCACTATTTCATTTTTGGCTTGTAGCCGAAAATGGTGCACAATCGCGCATTGCTCCAGGGCCCCGTGCGCACTTACCATGCGGGCAGAGCCTCTGGAGCCGCGACGCCTGCACTTCCTGGGAAAATCCCAGGCTGCACTGTGGAGGGAAGAGGAGGAGCCTTCATGCTGCGGAGGTGAAGCGGCGGGGAAGCGAAAGCCTCTCGCAAGAGGCTGCTCGCGCAATCCCCACGCCCCAGCACCGCAAAAAGGTAAGGTGCGGAAAGGGCCTATGACATCTTTCTCATTGGGATGTCTCCCACGTGGCCTGTGTTACTAAAAATGTTGATTGATCTTTATTATTGTTACTACAAAGTGCAATATTCTTAATGGGAAACATAGAATAGAATCACAGACTCACAGAGTTGGAAGAGACCACAAAGGTCATTGAGTCCAACTTCCTGCCATGCGGGAATGTACCATCGAAGTATTCCTGACAGATGGCCATCCAGCCTCTGTTTACAAAACCTCCAAAAAAGGAGGCTCCACCACACTCCAAGTCAGCAGCATGTTCCACTGTTGAACTGCCGTTACCATCAGGAAGTTGTTCCTAATGCTTCGGTGGAATCTCTTTTCCTGCGGTTTAAAGCCATTACTCTATGTTTAGTCTCTGGAGCAGCAGAAAGTAGGCTTGCTCCACCCTCCATATGACATCCCTTCAAATATTTAAACATAGCTATCATGTTGCCTCTTAACCTTCTCTTCTCCAAACTAAACATACTCAGCTCCCTAAGCTGATCCTCATAGGGCTTCATGGTTTCCAGGCCTTCTACCATTTTCGGTGCCCTCCTGTGGACATGTTCCAATTTGTCAGTACTCTTCATGAACTGTAGTGCCCAGAACTGGACACGGTATTCCAGGTGGGGTCTGACCAAAGCAGAATAGAATGGAACAGAAGCAGGAGAGATGCTACTGTTTGTGAGCTTCACAGAAGACATTGTACAGCCACTGTAAGAACAAGATGCCAGCCTTTGGTGTGTTCCTCCAGGGTACTTCTTATGCTCCTATGTCTTGAATGGGATTGGTCAATTAATTTAGCCTGGCTGGGGCTAAGCAGGATGCTCCTTGCCAAGTCCATACCATCCCTCCTCCACTTTGCTATGATATCACAGTTGCCTATACACCTGTCCTGGAACACTTATTAATTCAGAAGTCTTCTCTTGTATGCTAGCATTAGTGAAGGAGTATAACTCCAAGTTGCACTACTCTGCTCTCCTGCTAAAATTGTGACCAACTGTGTATCTGACAGTGTTCCTGCTTATGTACCTTTGTGCAATGAGGAATGTGCAGTGGCCGTTCTCTGCAATCCCAGAGAAGCAAATGGTACCTTGAAGACGGAGTTGGCCCTCCATATCCACAGGTTCTGCATCTCTGGCGAGCTGTGTTGGTGTAATTAATATTGGTTCGCTGCACTGGTGTAACTACACCAGTCCAGGTGACAATAACCGTGCAAAAAAGGGCAGTGAGCGCAGCAGCTGGGAAGGAAGTGAGGCACTGGTGAAATAGGCTGCTCTAACCTAGCAGATTTTGTCTGCCTTCTCTCACCACCAGGGCACAACCTTGGAAAAAGTGCAACCACTAACCTAATGCTCAGATACCATTCTGGCCTAAAACTCCCAAAAGCCCTCAGCCAGTATGGCCAGTATAAAAAAAGAAAAGAAAAAAGAAAAGGACTTGCATTCCTTTTATTCCACTACCCAAAATGGAAACATTTAAAAGAAAGGCAGCTTTCCCAGGGTGAATTTTTGGAACACTCTTCAGAAGCCATTGTTAGCAGCCCTTTCTGTCCTTTTGAAAGGTTTGCCTGCTGCATGCTTTGAGATGAAGCAGGGCTGGAAATCTACAAGCATGTGTGTTCATGCTGCCCTGTGAACAAGCTGGATGCTTTGCATGGACCTCTTGCCAAGAAAGCAAAGCAGAATAGGAAAACAAGGCCATGGAAAAGCTTGCCAACAGTCCCTCCCCTGCCCCAAATTCTCGACAGCTCTATTAGCTTTGGGGCTAAGTTAGACTTTAAAAGCCTCTGCATTCTTTTTTTAAAAGCTCCTCAGTACTCTCAGGTCATTTCGGATTTAAAAAGATCTCCTCAGAGGCATTTCCACCACCACCACCCCACAAACAAGTTCTACATCCCATGATGCTTCTGTTCATTTGGGCATGTCTTGATTTCCATTCCCAACAAATCAGGAGGACTGCCTCTTCCTATGGGAGCCTGCCCAGGCTCTAACGTCTTTGGCAGGGAGCCCGTCTTTCAGGCCATTTCCGCACAAGGTCGATACATTGTAGTAGTGTCAAATTCTTACCCTCCTGTCTGCATGTTGTAGCATTTTAGCATCATGGTTTTTCTTGTGGTTCTGCACGTTTTCAGCTCATAGCACAGTTCACTAAAACAAGAAACCACTGTATATAAAAACCGGAAAAACTCCGATGTAAATGTCCCAATCTGGTTCTGTTTTGTTTTTCACCTACATGCAGAAGCATATCATCAATTCACAGCGCAGAAGTGGCCGGCTATGGGCGTTCCCAGGCTGTCCTTTCCGTCATTTCCGCCCCATCTCTCTCCGCCCATCAGAGGGCAGGCCATCGTCATTATTGTCTTCATGCATTAAAGGGACAGTGGGAAGAGAGTGGATCTGGAAACATTAAGACATGTTTCTTTCCACGTATCAGTGAACATACATACGTACGCACAAACATAGCAACTCAGATGTGTTTAAAATGTGTGCTTTTTTTTAAAAAAAAAAAAAAGACCAATCAGCAATGGCAGGGCAGGGTGAGGGAGGGGAATGGGAGTGGCCAGGGACTTGCTGTTGCAGATGCAGCAACTGCTGTTCTCTGCTTTAATACAGTGTAAATTGGAGGGCGTGCAGTTTCTGAATCGGAGTATAAAACACCGCTGTTGACACTTGGTGAACCGCTCCTCCCCTCTCAGGTGGAAATGGCCTCAGTTTCAACACCTTCCTAGGCGCATTTGGTGGTAACAAGGGAGAAGGCCTTCTTGGTGGCTGCTCCTAGACTTTGGAACTCCCTTCCTAGACAGGCCAGGATGGCTTCCTCCTTGCTCTCCTTCTACCAGCAAGTGAAAACTTTCCTATTCCAACAGGACTACACTGGGCTTTTAATGAGGTGGTGTTGTATTGTTGTGTGCCTTCAAGTTGGATCCAATTTATGGTGACCCTAAGGCAAACCTATCATAGAGTTTTCCTGGCAAGATTTGTTCAGAGGGTTTTTTTTTTCCTTTGCCCTCCTCTGAGGCTGAAAGAATGTGACTTGCCCACAGTCGCCCAGTGGGTTTCCATGGCCGAGGAGATTTGAAGTCTGGTTTCCAGAGTCATAGTCCAAACATGCAAACCACTAAACCACACTGCCTCTCTCTGTCATTTTATATATCCTGTCTATATAAAATAGTGCATATATATATCTAATATATAAAAATCAAAGTTTATCTGTTTGTCTGCGTCAGGCAAAGACCTCATATGATTGGCTGTGTCAGGTGAAGATCTCATATGATTGGCTGCCTAAGAGGATTCTGTCGAATCCTGTGGTTTGCAGTTTAGGCAGGGACCTTTAGAATTCTCAGCCAGAGAGCTCTTGGACCTGGCAAGTTGCTATGGAGATGAGGCCTAGCAGCAAGGAGGAGGGCAATATAGTTCCTCAGGAACCCAACCTCTGCATGTTAATAACTCTGAATACAGATTGGGCTGGGGAATATAGGGAAAAGTTACAGGTACTGGACAATACAGGTTGGGGAATTAGAGACACAGGATCTCAAATCTTTCTAACCAGTATTACCTATGAAAAAATAAAATCCCAGGCAACACTGGGTATATACGCTAGTATGTGTGTGTGTGTGTGTGTGTGTGTGTGTAGATATGTGTGTGTGTGTGTGTATACACACAGACACACATATACTTATACACACACACAAATATGTATATACACATACACACATGCACACACATATACACGCACATACATACACATACATACACACACACCTCTTCATACTAGTGATTTTATGTGCTTTTAATCAGTTCAGGTTTTAATATTTTGTAATTTGCATTGACTCTCAATGTTGGGGAAAAGGGCCAATGTGACTGAATAAAATTATCATCTACAGCACCAACGAAAGCAACAAGAAGGGAGAGATAGTTCTTTCATATCTGCTGACAGCTCTTGCTTTTCCCCCCGATACATTTTCTTTAATCTGGACAGTGTGCTGTTTCATCATATAAACCACAGTCTTATGCAAGGATGTGAAATGGAACACCGGTTTCCATCTCTGAGAAACAATTGACAAACAAACACACACGCATACATGTGCGCAGACAAACACGTGCGCGCGCACGCACACACACACACACACGTTTTTAGCCAAATAAATGACAAGGGCTCAGGTAGAGGAAAGGGAAAGCCAGTGTGATGTAGTGGTTTGAGCATTGCACTATGAGTCTGGAGACCAGGCTTCAAATCCCCTCAGCATGGAAACCTCCTGAGTGACCTTGGGCAAGTCACACACTCTCAGCCTCAGAGAAAGGCAAAGACAAAAACCCCTCTGAACAAATCTTGCCAAGAAAACCCCATAATAGGATCACCTTAGGGTTACCATAAATCAGAAACGACTTGAAGGCACAACAGCAACAACGTAGGGAAGGGAAGGGCCTAAATACCTGAAAGGCTCCAGATCCTGTCTGACCTTGGAAGCTAAGCAGGGTCGGCCCTGGTTAGTATTTGGATGGGAGACTGCCAAAGAATCCCAGGTGCTGTAGACTGTATTTCAGAGGAAGGAACTAGCCAAACCATCTCTGAGTATTCATTGCCTGAGAAAATCCTATGAAATTCATGGGATTGCCATAAATGGACAGGCAACTTGAAGGCACAGAGCCACACTCACACATAGGGGAGAGAGTCTCTATGATTTGAGCTGTGGGGGGAAATGTAGTAAAGAATAGGAAGAAATGTGGAACATCCTGGTTTTAATCTCCCCTCAGCTATAAACTCCATCTGTGTTCTTAACGCAAACCTTTTTTCTCCTCTTGCAATCTCTCCCTTTCATGCTCTCTCTTTCTGAGTCTCAATAATCCATCTGTAGTTAGGACAAAAGAATACCACCCTAACTCTGCTGAGGATAACTGAGACAATATATGTGAACTGCCTTCATAAACCAGAGTGAAAATCCACTCCCCAATTGGACACTCTGTTCTTTAAGTTGTTTGCTAAAATTTCCAGAATCCTCCAGCTGCTGTTGACCATGCTGGCTGGGGAATTCTGTGACCCGTAGTCCAGAAAATAACTTTTTCTAAACGCTGTTCTAGTCACATATGGAAATATGGTTATATATTTGGGGGGTCCTGAATATGAAATGCACAAATGCTCTCACGATCCTCCCACAGCTCCCTGCCAAATGTTTGTGATGGCAGCTGTTTCACTCCACAATGCATCCAAATGATACTTGATCCAGGCCATTGTGCTAAAAATAAAATGACATGCACACCAGGAAGAGAGCAGTTTTGTTATTGTCTGTGGCATCAGGGAAAAGAATGGTTAAAACAAACAGAAAGTGGCCAGTATTACATGAATTGATGCTATAATATTGCCATAGTACTACCGTATCCACCAGCTGTCTTGATTTGGCAGAGATAGTCCCAATTAATCCTGCTGTCCCAGTTTTTAAACTGCTTTTAAAATGCCCTGGCTTCTCTCTCCTCCTCCCACTTTCCCCCTTTGTCTCAGCTTACTTCAGTTGCTGCAAACTGAGTTCAAAGTGCAAAAGTAGTTTGCACTCAGCAGGAGGAATAGGAAAAGAGCAGGGAGTCTTGCCCTTCCCAGTAAGCTCAGCCAACAGCAAACCACTGCAACCTCTCCAAGCTTGTGTGTTCATCCTCGCTGATAATTTTTGCCATCTTAAGGATGCTCTGATTTCGCTTAGCCTCACGTGTCACAGTTTTCATCTGTGAAAAGTTGGAAGGCATTTAGCAACACGACAACACAGATCCAGACCTGCACAGCACAATGCGCTGGGCGGGGGAGGGGCTGATGGATGAAAGGCCAACGTTGATGATGTCAGGCACACTGTGCCATGAAGCATTTGGGGGTGGAGTTTGGGGGGTTAATTAGCTCTGTGTACCCCTATTTTCTTCCTTTTGCATCAACCCCGCTCTCCTGCCTCCAGTGCATGCAGCAGCATGAGCTATGCTGGTTGCCTCTTGGGCAGGTAGGAGTTTTTGCCCCTTTTACATGGTTGTTGTTTTTTTCCCTACCCCATCTAGGGGACTAGGGCAGTTGGGTTGGAGTGGTGTCTTTAAATACGTGGTCACTTGACAGTAGTGGGAGGAGAAATAAGAGTTATGGTGAACGCTTTGGCATGCTTTTGGTGAAGGAGAGGTCTCTGAAACTGCCTTTTTAAGTCCTGAGACCTAGAGATGGATAAGAAGACTACCCTTGGAGTTAGCCTGGGGGGCTTTGCTCTCACTTCAATCCTACAACTTGGGGGTCGGGTTCCTTCCAGTAGACGGCCATATGAGAGGCAACCCTTAGACTAGCCGTTGGGGTTTAGCTGGCTCACCCAGAAGAAGGCTGAGGAGGAAGTCATGGAGTGATGCCTGGCCTCAGCTGATATCCCACTAGATGTCTCCCCTCCTTGTTCCTTTCCAGATTCAACACAGTTAAATAGGTTCTAGGTTAAATAAGTTCTAGGTTTTTAACCCAGTTCTGTGTCCGGTCTCATTATTCCATGATTGGCCAGCAATTGCTGCAGCAGTTTCATCATACTACAATACTGATCCAGCATGATGGGGTGGTTTGAGCGTTCAGCTACAACCCTGGAGACCAGGGGTCAATTCCCCACTTGGCCATGGAAACCCACTGGGTGACCTTGGGTGCATCACACACTCTCAGCCTCAGAAAACCCCACGATGGGTTTGCCTTAGGACCACCTACATTGGGAACAACTTGAAGGCACACAACAACAACATTGATACCATAATCAGTTCCACAGATTAGCAATGTCCCCAACCGTCCCCTGTTTTTTGAGGGGGCTGAATTCCACCCCCACACCTATGCACAACACAAACCAAAAGCTACCAGTGGCACTGAATAAAGAACATTTACCTCAATTCTACCTTTAGGAATAGTACTGTATACGCAGTACCTATTTTATGCCCAGTTTCCTTCTGAAGAATATTAAAGACTATGGATGTTTTTGTGACATCTTTCTGTTTGAAGACGCTGAGGTGTGGAAGGGAGAAGAGGAGGAGGCAGATGTAACTTCTTCGAACCTAACTTCTTGCACATTTTGTAAACCGCAGTGGTGTCAATTAATTTGGCTTTTTCGTGAGTGGGGGCAAAGAAGGAATAACCGGATGTTGCCCCGAAGGCCCACTTTATTCGCTCAGTATAATTACTTCACACCTCTTTTCCCGAACTGGAGAAGAGAGCACTGCAGGCAGCAAGTGCAGACAGGCGCGCGTAAGTATACCCACATGCCTCAGCACTCAATGCAAATGGGGTCATTTGCTCGGATTACAGTGGCATCAGGATTTCTTTTTTATCTTACTGTAAACCAAATGCCCTGAAAACACCATATCCCATCTGTTCTTGGACGCTAAGTGGGGTTTAAGCCTGGTTTTTGCTGGCATGCGGGACCACCAAAGAATACCAGGTGCTGTAGGCTATATTTCAGAGGAGAGAACTAGCAAAACTGCCTCTGAGCATTCCTTGCCTAAGGAAAGCCTAGGAAATCCACAGGTTTACCATGAGCTGACACATGACCTGAAGGCACATTTGCATGCCCACAAACTGAGAGGATAGTTAGTTGAGTCCCTAATGAAAGCTTTTGCACTCCCTTGGAATTCTTAGATGGGGAAAGTTCCACAAATACAATGAGACAGCTTCTCAGACTATGTAGCTTATTTTTCTCCTAGATATAGAAGCGTTGCGGATCTTTTCTAAGCAGCCTCTGGAACTTAAAATTTATTTTATTTAGCTGTTATGTCCAGAAGTTGGACCAAACAGAAATTAATTTCAGTGCATTCTCTATACATAAATCTATTTTATTTCATTTATTAAAATATTTATATCCTATCTGGTATCATAAAATATATCATAAGATTTGGCAGGAGCAGTCTGACGAATCCTCTGTCATCCTACTTTTTGATCTGCTTTTAAAATGTCCCAGTTTCTCTCTCCTCCTCCCACTTCCCTCCTTTGTCTTCAGCTTACTTCAGTTGCTGCAAACTGAGTACAGAGTGCAAAAGTAGTTTGCATTCAGTTAACTCAACAAGGGAAAGTAGAGAGGAAGTGGCAAAATCTTGGCCCTTCCCATTAGGCTCAGGCAAAAGCAAACTGCTGCAGCCGCTTCTAGTGTGTACCCATATTTGCCAGTGTATAAGATGCACCTGTGTATAAGACACACCACATTTATACACTGGCAAATACTGTTTGCCAGCGTATAAGACACACTGCCGTATCAGATGCACCCCATTTGCAAAGAGTATTTTTCGGGGGGGAAAGTGAGTCTTATACACCAGCAAATACACTATGTTCCCCCTCATTTATCACTTCTGCCATCTTGACCACAGTGTGATGGTGCTTAGGTACATTTTCCAGTTTTTGTCTGGACAGTCGTCTGTCCACTAATACCTTTGGCCACCTTGAGCATACTCTGGTGTGGCTTAGCCACGTGTGTCGTGGCTTTCATCTGTGAAATATTGGAGGATATGAAGTAGTACGACCTCACTGAATGTATAAATTAGACACATGTCCCTTAATAGAAACAGCAAAGCCTTTGGTTTGCTTCATGTCTTTGGATCAGAGACCACTACCGGCAAACACATCGAGGCCTGTTTGCTCTGTCTCCCTTTCGGCCCAGTGCTGTCAGTCTGGTTAGCACTGTGTGCTGGCTCTCAGAGGCTCTGTGGTCTCCCAACCTTGTTTTGATGTCAGTCCTAGGATCTCTGGGATTTCCCTTTGCCGCCCACCATCTGCTGCGTCTCCGCTGCCATGCAGGTAGAAAGCACACTTGCCAACATGACACAGTGTCCGTGATAATTGCTCACTCGGGGATGAATGGATAAACAAATGCAAAAAAATAAGAATAGAAACAAAGCAAACAGAAGGAGAACATTTTTCCAGCCTCTCTATGAAGTGTAAGCTTGCTGTTCTCTTTAAAAGATACGTATCAGCATAAATGTGTGCTTGCTTTTCTGTAATGGTCTTTTCTTAAAATTTCCTTCTCCCTGTTGGAGCAATTCCTTCAGGGAGACTTGACCAGACAGTACTTTCTGCATACATTGGTATGCGGTTTGTTTGTTTGAAGGGGCAGAGACTCAAACTTTGAAGGCCAATTGGATAAATCAGATTCTGCAGTACGTGGGGGTTCACTTTGAAATATATGTCTTGCAGATAGTCACTGTGAATGCATTTCCTCTGGGGGACCAGCACCTCAGAACGGCCTTTCAGTTGACTTTCTGTGAAGAATCTGAGGGCCTTCTTTTCAGAATGCACAACCGAGAAAGCCATTTGTGAGATCTAGCTTTGCTGTAGTCAAAGCTCCTGAAGGTAAACAGCCAATTCTTTACAAGTCGTTGAGCAGAGTATGGTGCATGAGTGCCTATCAGTGTCAACAGCCGTGGAGCCATTTGAGCATCCATTTTCAAAGCTGCTTAATCTTTAATTAAATGTCCAGCAGATCTGAAATTTCACATTTAGTGCAGTGGCAACACCTGCCTTTAAAATACCTTCCTCCCTTGCTTATTTCTACAATGTTTATGTGAATCTATAAAGGCCCTCCACATTTGCAAGCATTCGGGGCACAGAACCCTTGTGAAAGTGGAAAAAATGCAAATAACTACCCCCCAAAATTCCCCTCCCATTCCTCTCCAGAGCTCCCTCCTCCCATTCCCTTGCCTCTGGCACTACTAGGGGGAGGAAAAAAGACAAAGGACTTACCAGTACTTTCCCCTCAGATGGAGAAGAATGGAGTGCTGAGTTCTGGCATTCTAGTTACTTCTAGTCTTCATCTTGAGAAAGGCAATTCCTCCCAGAGGAGAAGGGTAGGAACAAAGATAGCACCTGACCAATCTGTAGCCATTACGCAGTAGAACGTACAGCCACGTTGCAAAGAGGGCACACCTGCAGAGGGGGGAGGTGCTCACCCAAAGGGGCAAAAAACATCCATTTTAAACACAAGCCTTGCAAGCCTGGGGTGAGGAATGCAAGGGAGTGGAATGAGGAGAATCGGAGGTGGGGGGCAAGCACGTGTCTCGCAAATAATCAAATTCATGAACGTCAAACCCGTGAATGTGGAGGGAAGATTGTATATATAGCCATCATTTGCCCTCACTCATGTCATCACTTAACCAAATTTGTGTGGCTGGACAGTAGTATGATGTTACTCTGTTTCTGACATGCTCCCTGACTAAAAAGATATCATCTGTCTTATTCACCAGCATATCTCTGAGCTTATGGGCACTTGTATGGGATTGAAAGAAGACATTAGCAGTGATAGGAGAATGAGAAAGAGCCCTGAAGTAGCAATAAGCATGAGAAATAAAGGTGCCCATTGGTATCACAAAAGATTCCTACTGCTCTTCAGTAAAAACTGCAGCCCAACTGTAGTAACTAATTTTTTTTGACTGAAGATTAAAAAATTGAAAAATTAGGTGCATCGCTGTCCACTTTAAATTGTGTTTTAGGATTTCTATGAATAGCTTTGTGAATCTCAGTAATCTTTGATTCATAGCTGGGGGAAAGGAGACCAAACTGAAAATGACATCAAATACAGTGGCTCTCTAAGGCAAAAAAAATGATATGGGTCTGAATCCTATTGAGAACCCAAAGTAAAGTTGACCCATTGAATCAATTAGTGAATGGTGATTCAACTCTTATGGAAATCCCAATAATTCATAGTCCATTCTACTAGGAATTACCAATAAGATCCAGACATTTATGCAAAGATATTTCAAAACTGTGATACAGTTTTTTCTTTCGTGCCTTAATGATGACTTGGAAGTAGGTAACATTTCATAGAAAGCTGATTTCTAAGCTGGTTTTTTTCCCCTCTAAATGCTATATGTTTTTACCTATAGGAAATGTTGTATCATGTACGGTAATTGTTGTGAGCTATTGGGAGTTAGCAGATATTCCCTTACAGATCTAGCTGTTTTGATGCCCCCCCCCCGACTTAATTTTCCATTCTGGTTGTTAAGCATTTGTAAGCTTATATCTGAACAGAAGCCAGGAGACTTTTTTGACATAGTTCTAGTAAGTTTTGCAATCCAGGGTTACTAGATGTTTGTGATATTATTCTCCTTAATATGAGTCCATGAATCTCCATGAGATTATCGCGGAGGGAATCTTGAATATTCCTGAGAGTGTTCTTAAAAGTTGACGTAAAGGCAATATGTTTGGTTGTTCTTAATATGTCTGCTGTGTTTTTTCAGAACTTCAAACTGTCACAGTACAAATAATGACATTACTTGTAGCATATTACGTTTGGGAGTAATGAGACAGAAATATCATCATGAAGTAACATGACATCTGGTTATGTTGCTCTTGAGTTTAACAAGTAGCATTTGTTCAGTACTGCTAAAACATAGGTTTAGAGGGAACTGTCCAAGGTGATCAACCAGTTTGAGGGATAGAGTTCAGCACCTTGGAGAGCTCCTTTAACCTCTGGGATAAACCCAAGTGGATTCACTGAACCCTTGACACGAAAACCACCAGCCACCTCCAATGTCCTCCACTATGGGGCTACAATATTTCCCTCCTCAAAGCTAAGTAGTATATCAGGGATTGGTATGGCGGCAAGGAGCACGTCACCAGAGTAGTCTCTACTGAGGATATGGGAGACGACCTTCTCAGTAATTGCTTCTAGGCCAGGGGTGGGCAATCGTGGAAGGCAAGTGAGATGCATTAGTCCCCCAGGAGACATTGGAAAGCTGCACTTCCCCGATCCCACACACGCACACACATATGCAACTTAGGGCTTGTTTGTTTGTTTATTTATTTATTTATTTATTTACCCTAAATTACTTCTAGAAGATATGGGTGACATTTTCACCATTTTAGGATGACATTCCACCCTACCACCATTTTAGGCCCAGGAGAAGCCTTTTTTTTTTTTTTTGCCTTTTTTTTTTTAAGCAACAGGACGTGAGTGAATGTTATTTCCTGCTCACTTCATGTTCCAGAAAAAAAGACCTTTCCTGGACCTAAATTGGCCGACTGGGGCAAAAACAAAACAAAAAAAAATGGTGAAGATGCCACACAAACGCGCGTGCGCGCGTGCGCGCACACACACACGCCCCGCAGAGGGCATTTTGGAAGGAAAAAAATATTTTGAAAAATTTCACTTTCTGTGGCCTGGAGGCCACAGAAACAGCCCTGGGGAGCAACGCATGCCCTGTGGGTGCACTTTGCTCCCCCTTGTTCTAGGCTATGGAACTCTTTCCCAAGGGAAGTATGGTTGGCCCACTCTCTTTTCACCAGCAGAAATCTTCTTATTGAAACAGGACTTCAGGCTCTAGAAGGAGTTGTAATGTGTGTGCTTTTTTAAAAAAATGTAATATGTATTTAGTTTGTTTATAGTTGCAAATTAATATTTTGATTGGATAATGCTGTAGGTCTAATAATTTTAGATGTTCTGTTTTCACCTATATAGGCTGCTTTGGGTCCCATATTGGGAGAAAGTGGGATATAAATCAAATAAATAAATAGGCCAGGCTTTCTTCCAGTATTCAATTCTTCCTGTGAAGGGTGTGTTTGTGCACACTGGAAAATTCACTCACATGAACCGTCATCTGCATCTTTCCTTCAGGTCTCTCTTTCAGTCACTCGCTCATTCTTCAGCCTTCATTCAACTTTTGCCCCTTTCCATCCCTTGGCTTCCCTAAATTCCAGTATCTCTTACTAATCTCTTCACCATCTCATAGCAAGGTTTTTGTTGTTGCTGTCAAGTGCCTTCTGACTTATGACAACCCTAAGGTGAACCTATCATGGGATTTTCTGGGGCTGCAAGTCTGTGACCCAAGGTCACCCAGGGGGTTTCCATGGCCAAGCGGGGAATCAAACCCTGGTCTCCAGGATCGGAATCCAGTGCTCAAACCATTACATCACACTGGCTGTTAGCAAGGTTTTACTCCCATCCAAACAGATAGAGGAGCCTTCATTCACAGAGTGTGGACTGCTAACTGTGGAGACCACTGAGCAACTAACATTCCATTGTCACCACATGAGTCCAGCCAATCAGTGACAATCTTTATGAGCCCAGCCAATCAGCGTCAGTCTTCCTGAGCCCAGCCAGTCAGTGCCACATACCCAAGGTGATCAGGTTTTCATCAGTTACAGAGTGCCACTCACTAAATTTTCAACGTTCACTGCAACCTACCTAACAATACAGGCCAACACTATTGCACCCATCTCTGCTTGCAAGGATCCATCAATTTACACAGTGCACTAAAGGAATGAAATGGGTAATGGATCTGCCAAGCAAGAGATGTCTTAATGACTGAGAGATCCATAAATAATTGAGTCCTCTTAGCTGAAGCTGAGCAACCTTTGGCCTTTGTATTATTCATCTCATTTAATAAAAATGTTCTGGCGGTGCATTCGGAATCAACAAGGGTTTTGTCAGGGCTGTAGGGTGGCGCTGATATTGGAGCCGATTAATGCGCCTGTTGTTAACAAATGATAAATGGCCCAGTTGTCGGGCCGTCTGGCATGGCGCCTGCAGCATTACATCAGCATTTGTGCATAAACCCACGAGTTTCAAGTGCCTTGCATCCCGGCTGCTATGTAGCATCATCAATTCTTTTGCAGAAGATGAAGTTGGTAAATAGTGACATGCTACTGAAAGCTGGCTAGGAGATTGTGAGGGAGGGCGGTTGGAAAAAAAAATGCAAAGGTCAATTATGCATGTTTGACTTGGATTGCTCCTGAGCGGTTATAAAATAGCCTGAAATTCTGGTTGCTGAGGTTGTAATTTGACAGTACAGCAGTAACCCTTTTAAGCACCCATGCATAATGGAAGCAGCTGCCTATATATTATCCATTAAAAAAGGGGAAAAAAAACAGATTTCAGTGTTCATGGGGAACCATGAGAAAAAAGAAGGGATTAATCTGGTTACTAAGCCTAGAAGGCTTTGAATAAGGAAAGGACCCATTCGAGTATCATACTCGGGTGATTTTGTACTTTGGCCAGTAGCTGACAAAATTATATGCTACTCAGTTAGGTACATGTTTACATATGTAAAGTTGGTCACTTTTAAAGTATCTCAGCAGCTTTGAGTTTCAAAATGGCTTCCTCCAGGGTGAAATATCCTTTTATTTTTGCTAGGTTTTTTTTTCCCTACCAGTTGTTTAGTCTTTTCAACCATTTTTAAAAGTGTGCTTGTACTGGCAAGCTGCTACTGGTGTGCATAATAAATGTACTACGGGCAGCCATATTTGATAGAGAAAAATGATGTGCCCAGTCTAAATGCTCAATGAGGCCTGCATATCTGATGTAGCTAACCAGAACCACAAACCACAGCTTAACAGCTTGTGGTAGTTGTGTGCCTTCAAGTTGTTTCCAACTTATGGCAACCCTAAGGCAAACCTATCATTGGGTTTTCTCAGGCTGAGAGTGTGTGATGTGTCAAAGGTCACCCAGAGGGTTTCCTTGGTCAAGCCAGGAATCAAAACCCTCTCTTGAGGATCTGGACACTTGGCAGGCTCATCTCAGGCATTATAATCATTATAGTCTTTTGGATTGGCAAGGAGCATGACATTGATGTTGTGCCACTGCCTTTGGATTTTCCTGATGTGTTTAGTTGTAGGTGTCCCAGTAACCAAAAAGGATGTGTTTGTACCACAGACCAGCAGCATAGAGCAGTCAGATGTTATTCTGCTCCCCTGCCCAAATCAATAAGATTAATTTTGAAAAAGGGACAGTGCTTACAGAGAGCAAATAAAGCAACATTTTCTGCACACAGTTGTCGGGGGATTCAAATAGGCAATATGCAGTTGTCAGTCATCATTTCCTTCCTGAATGAGCTTCTGTTCACAAGCTCTTTTCCTTTTTAATGACACACCACTAGGGGGAAAAGGTCCCTGTTCCAAAAAGAACACCCTTGTGTAGAGTGGCAGGAATCTTGTTGTTTCCTTATGCATGCGAAAGTTCTCCTACGGAAGTAGGTGGGCATCTTCAGCAGAAAACAGCCACGCTCAAGGTTGTAGAAGCAGAGGTGTGCATGTGGTGCCTTGCACATGAATGTGCGTTGTACAATTGCATGGATCACACAATGCATTTGGTTGTGCATTCGACTGCGCCTTTGGTGTCTCAGTTGAGTTACACAGTGTTGCGAGCTGCATAACTCCAGATGCAGAGGTGGCTTACAACCAGCTTTGGCTTTTATACTTGCTGCAGCTTCCTAGAGCTGGAAGATCTAAAAATGGTAGTGCATGCACTGGTAACCTCAAGGCCGGGCTTCTGCAATGGGCTGTACGTTGGGGCTACCTCTGTACACATTCAGAAATTTCAGCTAGTTCAAAACACAGCGGTCACATTATTTACTGGTCCATCTAGGAGTGCTCACACTACACCAATATTAAAATTGCCCCATTGGCTGCCCATTAGTTTCCAGACAAGGTATAAAATGTTGGTTGTTACCTTTAAAGCCCTACATGGATTGAGTCTACTGGATTCCCCATCTCTTGTATAAACCACCCCATGCACTCAAGTCTTCTGGAGGAAATCTACTTCAATCAACCCAAACTTGGCTGACAGCTGTTACCCAGAGAACATTTACTTCAAGCACCTCCAGATTGTGGAATGACCTGTCAGAGAAAATGCTTCAGCTGGATAGGCGGTCTGAGTTTAAAACAGCAGAAAAGACCATTCTTTTCTAGTGTGAGACTCTAGAGCAGGCAGCATCCACGTGTGTTCTCCCATCTGACTTCAAACTCAGCCTGATCCATCTGAGCAAAGGTCGTGAGACGGGCTCAGTGCTGCAGCACTACAGTCCAACACTAGCAGCACTGGTTCTTGTGGGGTTTTTTGGGCTTTGAGACTGTGTTCTGGTTGTGTTTTCTCCTGACGTTTCACCTGCATCTGTGGCTGGCATCTTCCTCTGAAGATGCCAGCCACAGATGCAGGCGAAACGTCAGGAGAAAATACATCCAGAACACGGTCTCAAAGCCCGAAAAACCCAGAAGAACCAATGGATTCTGGCCGTGAAAGCCTTCGACTCTACAACTAGCAGGACTATCCAGATAATTTTTAAATGATAAATGTATTGATTGTTTTTGGCATGGATTAGTTTTATATGCTCTTTTAACTGGTGTTATGTATCCAATTCATTGTTGTTTCCCACCTTGATCGGTATGGAGAGGTGAGTGGTATTAGTTTCATCATGATTGTTACTACTGCTATTATTATTACTACACAACCCCAGTGCAAGATCTCGTCCGACATATGATCTGGCGTAGGTTCAACGTAACATGACAAAATCATTGATGGATTCAATTTGCTGGGGAACAGTGAATTTTGCCTTGGGTCCCCTTCCAGGAGAAAGCAGCCTACAAACATAATAAACTAGTATATATGCCCAGTGTTGCCCAGCTTTTATTTTCTCATAGGTGATACTTGTTAGAAAGATTTAAGATAGAGAAAATGGAATCTAGATCAATGTGGAAGATCAGATATATTTCTAATGAAGCTGACAATTGAATATGTATGTTTTTTATAATGAGAATTTTGAATAAAATGATTTAAAAAAAAAAAAGAAAGATTTGAGATCCTGTGTCTCTAATTCCCCAAACTGTCTTGTCCGATACCTGTAACTTCTCCCGATCTTCCCCAATCCAATCTGTATTATTATTAACATACAGTTATTAACATACAGAGGTTGGGTTCCCGAGGGAATACACTGCCCTCCTCCTTGCTTCTAGGCCTTGCTCCATAGCAGTTGGTCTGAGGCCCAAGAGTTCTCTGGCTGAGAATTCTAAAGGCCCCTTCCTAAACTGCAAACCCCAGGATTCCATAGAATCTTCTCAGGCAGCCAATTGTATGAGGTCTTTGCCTAACACAGACAAACAAACGTACAAACTTTATCTTTTACGTAGGAGAGAGAGAGAGAAATTTCAACAGATAGTGGTGCTTGAGGCAGGCATGGATGGAAAGACATTCAGTGGGACATCTGGCAGCACATTATACTCATGTGAGTCCAGCTGCAGTGGTAAAGGTGCCAGAGGTATCAGCTAGTACTGGGAGCAAGACCTAGATGAATAGTGTACTGCTCATTCGTGTGTGTGTGTGTGTGTGTGTGTGTGTTAAAGTAAACTTAAACTTTAACTCTTTATAATCCTCTTGCCACATTCACAGGTTTGACTTTCATGCATTTGATTATTTGCGAGGCATGCACGTGCCTTCCCCCCTCGTCCTCCTCTGGCCACTCCTTTGCATTTTGCCAGGTGCAGAGAATGAAGGCAAGCACCCAAATAAAAGGTAAGGAAATGGTGGGGGAGGCTCACATGTGCCTTCGTTCCCCCCTCCGGAGCTCCCGCCTCCCATCTCCTTGCCTCCAGCCCTAGTGCCGAGAACGCACGCCAAGGCAATAGGCAAGGGAATGCGGGGGAGAGAAGATTTGTGCGAGCCTTCGTTCTCCCTTCCGGAGCTGTCCCCCTCCATTCCTTTGCCTCTGTCCCCAGCGCACAAAAGACAAGGGCATGGGAAGGGGAAGCCCCAGAAGGGAATGGAAGCGGGATTTGGGGGGGAGAGTTCTTCGTGGGTTTTCCTGTATTGTGGGGGTTCTGTGCCCTAAACTCTCACAAAGTGGAGGGCCACTGTAGTTTCTTTTAAAAAACAGAACGTGAAGTATTGCTTAGAAAGGAAAGACGCAGCAATAGCAGCCATTATGACTACTAGCGTACAATGTCCATTTTGGAACTGGGAAATTATTGTGCATTGCCATCACGTTGGCTTCAATTTATGGCAAACCTATGAATGAGAAAACTCCAGGAGACTACATTATCAATAGCCCTACAGGTCTTCTAAAGCCAGGGCCTTGGCCTCCTTGATTGAGAACATTTCTGCACGACACTCTTATAGCGCGATGATTCCACTTTCAACCTCCTATGGAATCCTGGGGTTTGCAGTTCCGGGAGGGGCCAACCGGCCCCTCCCAGAACTGCAAACCCCAGGATTCCATAGGAGGTTGAAAGTGGAATCATCGCGCTATAAGAGTGTCGTGTGGAAATGGCATGAGTCTATCCACCTGAAATTCAGTCTTTTCCTTTTGACTTCAACTTTATCAAGCATTAACACCTTTCCTAACGAGTTGTATCATCTCATGATAACATCCAAAGCAAAATAGTCTCTGTTCAGTGGTTGTGGGATCTAGAGAGAGTTCAGGCTTCATTTGCTCTAAGACCCGTTCATCTGAGTTTATGTTTTTATTCAGACAGGCATTCAGTCTGTGAGTATATGTGGCCTGTCTGATAGAATGTGCCGGATATTGCGTTGTTGATGGATGTTTGAGTTTTTAATTGTGTATTTTAGCATTGTTTTAATTCTTTTTTATTTTTTTATTGTTTAAGCAAGTTTTAACTTTTGTATTCCATGGGTTTTAACTGTGTCTTTTTCATTGTTGTAAAGCGCTTTGAGTACCAACCTGGGAAAAAAGTGAGATATAAATAAAGATCATCGTCATCATCGTCATCTGTAACTGCTCTGTATTCAGTAATACTTTGTTGACATGATCATAGCTCTATTACCATGATAATAAATCCCTCCCCACAACCTATATTTCACAGACAGCAGACACACTGAAAGATGGAAGTCCACTCTGCTGGTGATTGTCGGGGGGAGATGGGATGATGTTTCCACCTCCTCCCACCAGCAAATGAGGCTGCAACAATCAGTAGCAGGACCCCTGTTGTAATTTCTTGCTGCAACCTTGCTTGTTGGCAGGAGCGGATGGAAACAGCATGGCAGACCTTTATCTCTCTGTGTAGCTGCAGCCCTGTGGAGTTGCACAGGGTTCTGTCTGTGGGGTGCCACAAGGTTCTGTCGTGGACCCAGTGCTACTCAACATCTTCATCAATGACTTGGATGAAGGAGTAGAGGGCATGCTGATCATATTTGCAGATGACACCAAATTGGGAGGGGTTGCTAATATGCCAGAGGACAGGATCAAAATTCAAAATGACCTGGATAGATTGGAGAGCTGGGTTGAAGCTAACAAAACGAATTTCAACAGACACAAATGTAAGGTCCTACACTTAGGCAGAAAAAATGGAATGCACAAATATAGGATGGGGGATACGTGGCTGGATAATAGTGTGTGTGAAAGGGATCTAGGAATCTTGGTGGACCACAAGCTGAACATGAGTCAGCAGTGTGATGCGGCAGCCAAGAAAGCCAACGCGATTCTTGGTTGCATCAATAGGAGTATGGTGTCTATATCAAGGGAGGTAATGGTACCACTCTATTCTGCTTTGGTTAGACCTCATCTGGAATACTGTGTCCAGTTCTGGGCACCTCATTTCAAGAAGGATATTCACAAGTTGGAGCATGTCCAGAGGAGGGCGACCAAAATGGTGTAGGGTCTGGAAGCCATGCCCTATGAGGAGCGTCGTAGGGAGCTGGATATGTTTAGTCTTCAGAAGAGAAGGTTAAGAAGGGACATGATAGCCGTGTTTAAATATTTGAAGGGATGTCATGTCGAGGAGGGAGCGGGCTTGTTTTCCCCCGCTCCGGAGACTAGGACAAGGAGCAATGGATTCAAACTGCAGGAAAGGAGATTCCACTTAAACCTCAAGAAGAACTTCCTGATGGTCAGAGCTGTTCGGCAGTGGAATATGCTGCCTCGGAGTGTGGTAGAGTCTCCTTAGGAAGTTTTTAAACAGAAGCTGGATAGCCATCTGTTGGGAGCGCTTTGATGTGTGTTCCTGCATGGCAGGGGGTTGGACTGGATGGCCTCTGTGGTCTCTTCCAACTCTTTGATTCTATGACTCTATGACTCTAAAAGCAGTTTTAGGGGTTCAGGCTAGGAGGCATTACTTAGTTACACATTTGAAACTAGCTAGGCAATACAGAAGACAGACCAATATAAGTAAACACTAGACGCCTCTCTGGTACAAAACCCATTTATTCATTTGACAGATGATAGTTAAATATAGGGATAACTTATTTGATAGGTAAAGAGATGGGCAGGCCGAGAGTCACAAATGCAAATAGGCAATACCAAACGGATAAGGAGCAGCGGGCCCCACATAGAGTCCATGAACTACTGAAATGATGTGCGCTTTGAAAGAAGTCACACATTAGCAGAAACATTAGTGAAAGTGAAACACTTCTGAAAGGTGATGCAAGAACAGGAAAAACAAAACACAGTTGGAAAAGGGAAAACACATAACAAAGCACAGTTGGAATACCTTGGGGCCATAAAAAGAGGACTTGAAGATCTAGGCGTGGAGAGAATGGGAAATCTGATTATACCAGGTATATATACTTCTGCTTTTTTTAAATTTTGTCAACCTAACTCCCATATTACTTTAGGTGCTTAAGACACCGGATGCTTGGTAGCACAGTGGAACATTTTCATGTATCCTGTGGTATGTCAGTGACACCAGCACAGACAGTTGGGAGGTGATGCTGTAGTTGGTCGTGGCCAATAGTCATGGGTTATTTTATTAGGTGATTAAAGCAACCAAAGGAATCCAGTTGATCGAGTACAGCATGCCTTTTTGTAGTTGTTGTGAGCACTCAAGTCATTTCCAACTTGTGGCAACTAATGGGATTTTTCTGGGCAAGACCTGTTCAGAGGGAGATTGTCCTTGCCTTCCTCTGGTGGTGAGAGAGTGTGACTTGCCCAAGGTCAGCCAGTGACTTTCTACAGTGAGCAGGGATTTGAACCCTGGTCCCCCAGAGTCCTAGTTCAATACTCAAACCTCTATACCATGCTGGCTGTCGCCTAAAAAGGTGAGGAGGTTCTGGGCAAGAGTTATTCAGAGAAGAATGGGCATTGCCTTCATCTAAGGCTGAGAGAGAGTGACTTGCCTGAGGTCACCCCGTGAGTTTCCATGGTTCCACGGGCATTTGAACATGGGCTCCCAGAGTCTTCATCCAACACTCGAAGCTCTACATCATGTTGACTCTCAAACCCTGTCTAGAGAAATATTAAAAATTCATTCATCATCACACCTATGGAGACTCAGTAAAATGCAGTAAATGCTTCTTTGATAGGCTCTGTGCATCAATGATAAAGCCCAAACTATCCTTTAAAGTGAAGAACGGCTTCAGTGTTCCCTTCTCTGTATGGCTGTGCTACTTCTCTTCGGATTTCCGCACAAGGCTGTTATAGCGCTATGATTCCACTTTCAACATTCTATGGAAACCTGGGGTTTGCAGTTTCAGGAGGGGCCACCTGGCCCCTCCCAAAACTGCAAAGCCCAGGATTCCATAGGATGTTGAAAGTAGAATCATAGCGCTACAACAGCCTCGTGTGGAAATGGCCTCTGTGTTGGCTCCAACACCACTCCAGTAATATGGGACCTGAACAGGGGACACCAGAGGAGTACAGAATGGGAGGCCAGAGGTACAAGCTCATCACTAAAAGATCGTAAGAACTGATCATGAGCACGAGAATTCTGCCTGTGAAAAAGGGAGTCCATTTCCCAGATTGCAACCAAGAAGGCCAGGAATATTTGCTTGCTACAGGGGTGTAGATGGGGGAAGAGGGACAAAATGAGGGCATTGTCTCTCAGGAAGAATTCTGCACCCCCAAATGAAATTTTCATTCAGTCCTTAAATTCCTAGCATTGTAAGTAACTTAACACTCCAGTTATGCATTTAGAAATACAGCCAAGACATCCCAAGAGAAGGGGCAGGCAGAGTTACCAAGGGAAAGGCAAATACAGCAAACAGAAGATCGCTGACTGTGAATGATTTCCGGTGTCTCGCTCTCTGGAATAATCGCTTGATGGCTCGGGGGGGCTGAAAAATTGGCAAAATGATACCTGTGCTCCCTAGAAGATTGTTATTGCAGTCATTGTTGTGTACTTTCAAATTGCATCCATGTTATGGCAACCCTAAGGCAAAGCCGTTGTAGGGTTTTCTTGGCAAGATGTGTTCAGAAGGGAGATTGCCTTTGCCTTCCTGAGGATGAGAGAGTGTGATGTATCCAAAGTCACCCAGTGGATTTCCATGGCTGAGCGGGGATTTGAACTCTGATCACCTGAGTTGCAGCCCGACTCTCAAACCACTGCACCATACTGGCTTTACCCTAGAAGTTAACTTGGGTAATATTTGAACCCTGAGGGGCCTCGGGCCCCAAATATGGCCCCGGTAGGCCACATGGTGCCCACTTCATCCTACACTTGGGACTTTCTTCAGCCCATATGCTCTCCAATTAGAGAAGGTATAGAACAGCCAGAGGCACTCTGTCACTGAGGCATTTCCAGGCCATTTCTGTGCTATACTGTTATGGTGCTATTATTCTACTTTCAACATCCTATGGAATCCTTAGGCCCTTCCCTAAACTGCAAACCCCAGGATTCCACAGGATGTTGAAAATGGAATAACAGCACTATAACAGTCTAGAGCGGAAATGGCCCCAGGTAGCATGACAGTCCATCACTAAAAAGCCCTTGATGTGTGCAACATTCTGCTTAAATCCATTTTGCTGTATGAAAAGGAGGAAGGAAGGGGGATTGAAAAAATAATGTGGCAGAACTTTTAAGACTAACTAGTTTTTATATTCACATGAGCTTTCGTGAATATAAACCCACTTCTTCAGATGCAGTGCTGAGTGGTATTAAGGAGTCAGCATAAAGCATATTTATACAGTGGTGGGAGTGGGATGGTATGTAATAGGATCCAGAAGTATCCCATGTGAGTTGGCCAATTTCCATGTAATGTCAGTGCCCTAATTATGCAATCACTCATGGGCTGCACTTGAACAGGCCAGCCTATGTTGTTCAAGAAGGATATTGACAAACTACAACATGTCCACAGAAGGGTGACCAAAATCGTAGAAGGCCTGAAATCCATGCCCTGTGAGGAGCAGCTTAGAGACCTGGGTATGATTAGCCTGGAAAGGAGAAGGTTAAGAGGCAACATGATAGCTATGTTTAAATATCTGAAGGGAAGTCATATGGAGGATGGAGCAAGCCTGTTTTCCGCTTCCAGCGGCTAGGACACAGAGCAATGGCTTCAAACTTCAGGAAAAGAGAGTCCATCTGAACATTAGGAAAAACTTCCTGACAGTGAGAGCAGTTCGATAATGGAATAGGCTACCCAGGAGAGTAGTGGAGTCTCCTTCTTTGAAAGTTTTAAACAGAGGATGGCCATCTGCCAGGAATGCTTTGATGGTATATTCCTGCATGGCAGGGGGTGGGACTAGATGGCCCTTGTGGTCTCTTCCAACTCTATAATTCTATGATTCTATTTGGTATGCACATTTTCCATTAGTTCAAGGTCTTTCAGTACATGAATAAGTGCTGCAGTGTGTAACATGGTTGTTTTGTCCGAGGCGTGGGGTCTGAATGAAAATCTGGCAACAGAGTTTACTAAGATAGCAGTGATCTTTGTGTTCTTGGGCTTTCTTTGCATCCCTGAAGATGCCACTCTAAGCAAAGTGGGCTTGAAACTTGAAATGTGCCCATTATGTTTGTTAAAGGGAATGGGTGCTCTGAATGTTCACTTGAGGTGCGAATGTGGTGGAGAGGAATGCTCTTGTTTCCTCACAGGAAACAAGCATAATAATAGAATATCTGTGGGCATACCAGACTATTAAATGGCACTGTTAAGACCGCCTTGCAGACAGGAAAAAATGTGGAAGCTGTAGGAAACGATGCAACGCCCATGGCCTTGCTCTTCAAAGGGAGACCCATGCAACGTAGCTCATTAACACATTTTTAAACCATCTCATTTCTGCCATGAATAGTCCCTGTTCCACCTCTGGGTTGTATACAAGGCAATAAATGTTGCACAACATGTGTATCTAATATATCAAATACAAGTAGGACCTGAAACAACAGCCTGCCTTCTACCTTTAATCCCAACTAGGGCCCTTTTTGCACGCCAGTTCTGTTGCAAAATGGCCTTAGGAGCATCGCGCAATTGCAAGGACCATTCCACATGATGTCGTCACAATTGTGCGACGCTCCCGAGGCCATTAGGTGGCGATTGTGCATTATACCATTTTCGCCTCGTGCTCCACATGCACTTACCTTGTGTGCGGAGGCTCCAGATGCACGGCCATTGCGCTTCCTCCCCCAGCGCAGCCTGGGAAAGTACCTGGCTGCGCTGCGGAAGGAAGGGTCAGAGCGCTCACGCTTCCTTCCGGCCAGCACGGAGCTGGTGCGGAGGGGAAGTGGAGGGAACGCGAGTGCCTCCTGGACGAGGCTTTTCGCCAGCGGCACCCAGTAAGGTGCAACAAGGGCCTAGAAAAAAGCCATCGAAAGAAGATTTACCTGCTTGTTCACCCATCATTCAGCCCATTGATTCAATGAGTCCACTCCAGTTGGGAGAAACCAATAGAATCCAGGCTAAAATGTTTCAGTGTTGAGTGTTTCCCTTCTGAGTTTTTGGCAATTAAGTTTTCTTCTGCAGCGATTCACTCTCTTCCACTATTAACGATAATCAGTTGTTATTCTTAAGGCTTGTGAGCATACACAGACATCATTGGGCTGTTTGGGGTTTTTAAAAAAGAATAGCAGTCTAAGTGTTGCATTTCTGCTTACTTTGGAATTCCCTTGATTTGCTAATAGAATCATAGGACATTTCCACCCTACACTGCTATAGTGCTATTATTCTTCTTTCAATATTCTGTGGAATTCTGGGATTTGTAGTTTACCAAGGCCAAAGAGCTCTCGGGCTGAGAATTGTAAATGCCCCTCCCTAAACTGCAAACTCCAGGATTCCATAGCATGTTGAATGTGGAATATTAGCACTATAATAGTGTAGGGCAGAAATGGTCATAGACTCATAGAATCGTAGAGTTGGAAGAGACCCCAAGGGCCATCAAGTCCAACCCCATTCTGCCATGCAGGAATACACAACCAAAGCACTCCTGATAGATGGGCATCCAGTCTCTGCTTAAAAACCTCCAAAGAAGGAGACTCCACCACACTTCCAGGCAGTTTATTCCACTGTCAAACTAAAGAATCCCTAGGAAAACCACAAAATGCACTGTGGTCAATATGAAAATGCATTCTGGTCAATGGATAATGAACATTATGGTCAGAATCACATTGATCAAAGAACTACTAATTAAAGAATGAATGGAATATCATGTTTCATGAATTTTAAGTAATTAGACTGATTTTACTTTTTTGAATGCTAAGAAATTTAATCATGATATTTAGATCTGAGTGGGTTGGGGGCTGATTTCGGCTTTGAATACTAGGAAGGAATGGGTTTAATAAGTGTGGTAATTTTTTTTTTAAGTAATTTTATTAAAGTTCCAACATATAAAACAAACAATTATCACTGTATTCTTAATTGTCGTATTACAACTGTCTTCCTTCCTCTCTGGATTACAATCTTTATCATTCTATTGAACTGTTATCAATGCATCACAATAAATTGTTAGTATTATCTACTTAATTCGTTAGTTCCTGTTTTTCTACTCAACTTTACTTGTTCCATGATATTTCTCTGAATTTTATCTTGTAAGAACCTTTAATACCATGAATTATGTATTATTTCCTGTCAAGACCCCTCTCGCTTCCGAAATCATCTGCCATTCTTTATAGATATCATCATCTGATTTCCCTTTTAATCTCTGTGAAACAATATCTGCATTTCTATTTTCAATAAAAGTTGGCCACCATTGTTCTGTCGTTGGTATTGTATCACTTTTCCAAAGCCTTGCAAATTCAATACGGGCAGTCGAGACCATATACAGTATTATTCTCCAATATTTCTTTACCGCAGTTCCCTCTAACATATGTGTCATATTTAACAAGTACATTTCAGGAGTCTTATCAATTTGAACCTGCAATACACCACATATTATCTTATGAATTTCATTCCAATACATTTTTGCTTTAGAACATGTCCACCACATATGAAATAGTGTGCCTACAGTCTTTTGACACTTCCAACATTGACCTGTACCTGTCTTATAAATTATCTTTAATTTTTCGGGTGCCATGTACCATCTATGAAATAACTTATAGTAGTTTTCTTTGAGGTTCTGAGCTACCGTGAACCTCTTTGTTCATTGCCAACTTTGTTCCCACCATTCCAACTGAATTGGATGTCCAATGTTCTGTGCCCATTGTATCATTGCTATTTTAATTGTCTCCTCCTCACATTGTTGCTGTAATATCTCTTGATATAAATGTGAAAGTAAATGAGGTGGGTTTTCTCATAAAAGCTTCAACAGATTCTCTTGTTCTTTCTGTTCTATTCCTTGAATTTTCACGTCCATCTGAAATCTTTCTGATAATTGTCTGTAGGGAAACCAGCTTAACTTTATACCTTCAATTTCCAATTTCTCTCTTGATTTCATCTTAAAAACATTTGTATTTGTGTTCATATTTGTTTTCTCCAATATATCTTCATATTGCAACCATTTTTCTGTATCTAACCATCTTCCAAAAAAAGCTTCTTGAGGGGAGACCCAAGTGGATAGCTGCCTAATGTTCTTATTCTTGTAATCATTCCATATTTTATATAATGATTTCCTTACAAAGTGATGCATAAAATCTTTATCAATTGTCGCTTTTCCTTAGAACATGTAGGCATGCCACCCCATCCTTAAATCTGCTCCCTCTAAAGCCAGCATTCTCGTATTTTGTAAATCCATCCAGTCCTTTATCCAAGTGAATGCCACAGCCTGAAAGTATACTTGTAAGTCCGGTAATCCAAAGCCTCCTCTTCTTGGTATGTCAGTCAAGACTTTCCATTTTATTCTTGGTTTTTTGCCTTGCCATATGAAATTAGTTATATCTCTCTTCCATTGTATGAAAGGCTTAGCATTTGTGATTATAGAAATATTTCGAAACAGATAATTCATCTTTGGTAGTACATTCATTTTTATAACAGACATTCTTCCCAGCATAGATAATCGCATTTGAGTCCATTTCTATAAGTCTTTAGATATCTCTTTCCATTTTTTCTCATAGTTATTTTGAAAAAGCTCATTGTTTCTCTTGGAAATCCAAACTCCCAAGTATTTTGCTTTCTGTCCTTTATTAAATCCCGTTATCTGTTTGAACTCCATATCTTCTTTCTCTCTCATGTTTTTTATTATGAACACTGTCTTATCCTTGTTTATCTTAAATCCTGAGTAATCTCCATACTCTTGAATAATATTCATCAATCCTTGTATACTGCTGAGAGGATCCTCTAGAAACAAAACCAGGTTGTCCGCAAATGCTTTAAGCTTATACTGATATTTCTTTATCTGGACTCTTCTTATTGTAATTTCTTCCCGTATGATATTATTAAGAACTTCCAGTGTCATTATAAATAACAAAGGCAACAATGGACAGCCCTGTCTTGTTCCTCTATGAAGTTCAATCTGTTTTGTTCTCTCTCCATTAATAATCAGTCTTGCCATTTGCTGACTATAAATTGCTTCAATCCAAGAAATGAATTTTTCTCCTGCTTGTGCCTGTTTAATAACCGTCTTCATAAATGCCCAATTAACCATATCAAAAGCCTTTTCCGCGTTGACAAACACCATAGCTAATTTCTTTTCATTATGTCTTTCATAGTATTCGATTATATTTAATACTGTCCTGATGTTATCTCGCGTTGTTCTCTTTGGTAGAAATCCATTCTGATCTTCATGTATGTTATCTTGAAGAACCTTTTTAAGTCTCTCAGCTAAAATAGCAGCAAATATCTTGTAGTCTGTATTTAAAAGTGAGATAGGTCTGTAATTCCTGACGTCGGTTAAGTCTCTTCCTTCTTTAGATATTAAAACTACGTTAGCTTCCTTCCATGTATTTGGTATACCTTCTTTTCTTATCTTACTATCTTCATCATCGATATTGGTTTGTTTAATGCCGTTTTTTGTTCTTCTGTAAATCTCATAACTGTTTCTCCGGTTTTCTCATCTTTTCCAATATCGTTTCCTCAACTCGTTTCCTTTCTTTTCTTATTTCAGCTGACCACCTTATTAGGTTTCCTCTCATCACGGCTTTATTTGCGTCCCAAATTGTCTTCATTGGTAATTCCGGTGTCACATTTTCCTTGAAATAGTTATTTATCTCTATTTTTGCTTGTTTAATATATTTTTCCTTCTTGAATATGTCTTCATTAAACTTCCATTTTCTCTCTCTAGTCATAACTCTGAGTGTCACTTGTATAGGATTATGATCCGAACATAGGTTGGGGAGAATGTCCATTTCCAATGTCTTCAATAACAGGTCTTTTGATATCAATATCATATCAATTCTAGACATAGTTTTGTGTCTATCTGAGTAGAATGTGTAGCCATCCAGTTGTCCATTTTTATATCTCCATTCAGCATAAAGATCTAGATCGTCCATCATCTGGAAAAAACTTTTAGGTAATTTTCCATTGTTTCTGGGCACCAACTTCTGTACTGATCTGTCCAAATCAGGATTTATGACTCCGTTAAAGTCCCCAAGTACTATCACATTAGCATTTCCAGTTTCCTGTAAGTATTTCTGTATTTCCATATTAATTTTGGGGAAGAATTCTCCTTTAGCGCTGTTTGGTGCATATATTCCCACTATTAACATCTTATCTTGCAATGTATCAACTTCCACCGCCAAATATCTTCCATTTTTATCACAGAATTTTTGCTGTGCACCATATTTTGCATTAACATATATCAGTACTCCCCTTTTTTTCTGATCAGTTGTTGCAGCAAAACAACTACCTAATTTCGGATTCCGAACATACTTCATGTCTTGGGTTCTAATCCGTACTTCTTGTAAACAAATTATATCCAATTTTTGTTTCTCCAGATGATGAAATGTCTGTCTTCTCTTATATTCCGAGTTAAATCCTTTTATATTCCAAAAGTATATTTTGAGCCCCATTTTGCTGTTTTGTTTATTAATTTATGTAATCTGATTCAATTAATCTTGTATGCCTTCTCCCAGAAGTTCTCTTTCCTCTTCTATTTCTTGCTCTGGGTCCTGTGTCTGTCCTACCACGCCTTCACTCTCCTCTGCCTTAATCTGTATCCTTTCCTCGTTTCCTTCCTCTTGCAACTGCTGTTCTTCGTCCCTTCCTTCTGCTGATGTTTTCTGAAGATCTTTCTTCAATCTTTCCATCATTTCTTTAGCTTTATGCACTGTATTTATTCTGTAACGCTGTTGTTTGTAGGAAAAAGAAATGCCCTCAGTCTTCTCCCATCTGTAGTTTATCTGAAGCTTCATCAAAAGATTTGCCAAAGGTTTATAATCTCATCTCTTCTTGAGTATTTTAAATGGTATGTCTTTAAAAATTCTGATGTCTTTTTCTTCAATCTTGAATGTTCCTTCGTAGCTCCGTTGTAAGATTTTGTCTCTTGTAGCGGTCCTAGTGAAAGTCATTATAATATCTCTTGGAAGCTTTCTTTCTCTCGCTGTCCTTGAGGATACTCTAAACATCCTATCAATGCACATTTCCATTCTGTCTTCTTCAGTGTCTAGAAATTCAGCCAAAGCCGGTAGCATTTTCTCATATAAATTTTCCGTACTAGTTTCAGGGATGCCCAAAAAACGAAGACATCTTTCTCGATATCGTAACTCTTGTTGCGTAATCTGAATATCTTCTTCCTACTGTTTCCCTTTTACTTCAGCCATTTCAGTTTGTACTTGTATGACCTGTTCTTTTATTTCTTTTGTCTCTACCTTTATCTTTGAAACATCCTTTGTTAAAGTTTCCAGCTTCTTTCCCAACTTATCAATTTCATGTTTCATATCTGTTCTCATCTCTTTTCTTGTTTCTTTTAAGTCTTGTCTTATGTCTGTCTCTATCTTCCTGATATCTTCTCTAATATTCCTCAATTCTTCCATCATTTGTAACATTAGGTCTTATGGCTTCTGGGATGTATCCATGGATGTCCTTCTTGCTGGCTGGGTAGTCATTGTTGCTGCTGCAGCCACTGTGGCCTTCCTTGTTCTTGTATCCATTAACTTTCTTAAAGAATAAAATTTTCTCTTCTACTTGTTATTCTTTCTACTCCTCTCTGTTATCTTAATTAATTCAGTAATCAATGAACTCAATGATCTTGGCACCAATTATCTTGAGACCTGTTATTTCATAGTCCAATGAATTGTCTTAATATGCTCTAAACATCATAAACTTATATAAACAAATGAAATCTTAATTGCAGTATAATACTATATGTATAAATGAAATCTTAATTACGTTATAATAATGTTCAATAATGTGTCTTAATAATAGAAAATATAATAATACAGAATATAATTCTCCACTTTTTAGATGAATTCACACAATATTATTTACATAGTAAACCATGAAAAATCTTAGCTCTACTTTAACCACTGAGGCTTCAACCACTCCAGATTCCCCCTCCCAAATGTGTTTATCCAATCCTCTACAGTTCACTCTTTTTCCAGTTCTGCAGCTACAACCTTGGATAAGGAATGCAGCTCCCCGTCGCTGTCTGCGCGAGTGGGGAGTTTTCAGTTCTCACTGTTTTTCAAGGTGAAGAAGCCTTCATTTTTAAGAGTCAGATCAACAGGGTCAAATACCAGGTGCACTATATGAAGTAAATAAATGAAGATAGATGTCCTTTTAAAACAAAGTCCAATAAAATAATTTTAGAAGCTCATAAAGTTCCCAAAATCAGTTCCTTGAAATAAAGTTCCTTAAAGTTTAAACACTCAAAGTGTTACAATCAAAGTCCTTAATTTCTGCTTTTATTTCATTTAACTTCTTTATCCATTTAAAAGTTCCAAATCAAAGTCACGGTGCCAAGTTCATTAATCCATTTGCGAAAGTTTATAAAAATACCAAAGAGTTTTCAATGGGAGCAAATAGGAGCAAAAGGAAAAAGAGAAAGAAGAACTCACTTTGTCCTGCGGCTTGCCAAGTCCCACAACAACAACAACAAAAAATTTCCCCAGCACCAAAAAAGAGTCCACTCCACTCCAAACAGTTAGGAAGAAAAGAAATTCCATGTATGTAAAATGTAGATGAGAGAGAAAAAAAGCCCAGAAGAGAGCAGCACTGTTAAATCCCCTTCGTCTCCATTCAGCAATTTATAAGCTCAGTGTCTTCAGTCACTTTAAAACCATTAACAAGTTCTTGCCAATTGGATCCAACTCCAGTTTACTCCAAGTCTAAATCCAAGCCCAGTCTAGTTAAATCTCGATAATCCAGCAAGAGAAATACAGGAAAATTGAAGTTTATTCAAACTCACCACTCTGGTCTCTGTAGCTTTAAGAAATCCGCCGTTACGTTTCTGCTTCCTGCCACCAGGGTCTCTTCCAAGCTGCAGTTTATATTTGCTGAAACAGGTACATACCTCCTGTGTTATAAGTTAAACTGTAATCCAAATCAGGCTGTTACTTGCTATCTTGCCTTGCACTCTTGGTTAAAAGTCGGCGGTGGCGCTTGTGCCGCTAAAACGGTGATCCAGAAGGTCCCGTCGTGGTCCTGTGATCCTGCACAGCTCCTCCACTCTCCCCCTTCAGGGAGGGCTCGGTGCTGGAATTTGGATCCCCTTCGGACCTCTTCCGCATCCCCCTTACCGAGGGGATAGCTAGCTGGAATTTGATGGCTCCAATCCAGCTGGAAACCTTTGGGTGGCTGTTCGGAGTTGCGCAGCACTACTCCGGACAGCCTCTCGCGTGCGCCATGCGGCCGGAAGTCATAAGTGTGGTAATATTTAATGAAATAAAAATAAATAAATTTGAGAGGGAGTGGTAGAGGCGCTTTCCTTTGTTAACACTTAGGCTCTTTCCGCACCTTACCTTTTGCCGGCGCTGGGGTGTGGGAATCATGTGAGCAGCCTCCAGCGAGAGGCTCTCGCATCCCTGCTGCTTCAGCTCCGCTGCCTGCTCACGCGAGAGCCCCACCTCTTCCTTCTGCAGTGCAGCGGGGCAGGAAGCGTGACTGGCATGGCTCCAGAGGCTACGCACACCAGGTAAGTGCGTGTGGGGCCCAGGAGCAATGCGCGATCACTCACCATTTTCGGCTTCCAGCTGAAAATGAAAAGGTGCGCAATTGGTGCCTGCTGGCCCCTGGAACATCACGCAATTGTGAGTGCGTCGTGAAGATCACTCTTCACAATCATGCAATGCTCCAGGCGCCTTTTTGCATGGCAAATGCCATGCGGAAAGGGCCTTAGAATCGTAGAGTCATAAAATCTGACAGTTGGAAGAGACTACAAAAGCCGTCTAGTCCAACTCCCCTGCCATGCAGGAATACATAATTCCAGCACTCCTGGAAGTTGTCCATCTATCCTCTTTTTAAAGCCCCAGAAAGAGCGGGGAGAGTCCACAACTCTTCAAGGCAGTCCGTTCCCCTGTCAAAGAGCTCTTATAGTAAAGAAGTTCTTCCTGGTGTTTAAGTGGTTTAAGGCTTGGTTTCTGATCCTCCTGCTTGCTCTTCTCTGGATCCATTCCTGTTTGTAAATAGCCTTCCTGAACTGTGCTGCCCAGAGTTGGACACTGTATTCCAGAAAGGTCTGACAAAAGCAGAATAGAGTGGCGCTACTGTTTCCCTCGACCAGGACACTATGCTCCTTTTGACGAAGCTTAGAATTGCATTGGCTTTTTCGATTGCTGCATCACATTATTGACTTATCTTTAGCTTGTGGTCTACTAAGGCCATTTCTGCACGAGGTATTAGAAACGGTGCAGTCCATCCTCCAGGGAGGACGTCCGCACCTGGGAGCAGACTGGGTCTGGACTACTTAGTGTAGTTCCACACCTCAGCCCACTCCGGAACGACCCCAAGTGGTCGTCCAGCAAGCTTTTGAAAAACCTGTTTCTTGTGGTTTTTCAAAAGCACGGAGCGCGCCACTGCGAGCCTGCTCCCTTGTGCAGAATCACAGGCTCGCACCAATGCGAACCTGCGATCTGCCGGGGGCAGGCTTTAGGCTGGCGAGCTTCAGCGGTTGGTCGAGACCCTCAACCAACCGGAAGCCACCATTTTCATCCCCGGAGCAGTGCGGAGCGACGAGCACGCACTGCTCCGGAGCAGACTGGACCGGACTGGGGAGCCAAAAGACCTGGTAAGTAGCGTCATGGGGCGATTCCCTCACCCCGTGCGGAAATGGCCTAAGTTTAGTTAATTCCTAAGATCCTGCTAACACATACTGCTTGCAAGCCACATATTACACATGTAATGAAGTCCAAAAAGAACATTTCTGCTGCTGTTCGATGTACCCCAGTAATGCCTTCTGGAGAGAAAAGGTTTGTGAAAAGTTAAACAACAAACAATGCAGCCCTCTAGCTCTAGACCAACCTGAAAAGTAGTCCGCAGCCTTGCAGCAGTTTCCCACTGCTGCCCTGGCATATCTACGGTGAGACAGACAAACGACTTCTTTTCTGAAACTCTGGAGAGCTGTTGTCGACTTGTAGGCAATACTGAACAAGAGAGCCCTATGGGCTGACTTAGCACTAGGCAGCTCCCTATGGCCCTCACTGCACCATGGCCTGATATTGCATTGTCCCAGTCAGATCCCAGCAATGACAATGCCAGGATGGGATCAGGGCCTGAACGCTCCCCATTGTACCCAGTCGGCTGCCAGTGGAGGTATACCATTAGGGACGCTCTTCCCCATTCTGCAGAACAGTGCATTAGCGAGTCAGTCAGCAACAACATTGTGTGATGGCACATGTCCAACGTCATGCAGTATGGGCCTAAGTCACAGGATGGGGATTGTACAGTCCTCCAGATGTTGCTGGATGGCAACTCTCAGCATTCCTTACCGTAGGCAGTGTTAGCTAGGGTTGCCAGGTAAAGACCATTCTGGGCTCTGAGATATCAGGGCCAAAACCTGAGACCTAGGGATGACCCCTTGTGATGTCACAGAGTGGACCCTGGTGATATTCCAGGGGTGAACGTACAAGAGGAGGCCCTCTGGTGATGTCATGAAGCATGACACCTTAATGATCAATCGCAGCAGCATAGAAGATGCCAGTCAAATAAAAAGCACCAAGTCAAACAAATGAGGAAAATGTATATATCTACATACAGGGCAGCACTCTCATGCTGAGATTCCTCCCCCTCACCCTGAAGTCATTCCTGAGACTCAGGGCCATACCTTGGACTCTGGTAAGTCTAGTGATGGCCCAGGCTGCTGGGAGCTACAGTCCAATGAGGGCAATATAATTCTCACCCCAACAAATACTAGGAGACTCTGCTCTACTTTAGTAGTCTCTCCTAACACTGTTTTCTGACACAGCCTGACTGGCCAAAGGAACCGTGAATTGACAGATAAAGCAATTATGTGTTTGATGCTGATGTTCAGAGTGAATGCTTGGCCATCCCTGGATTTCTACAATAAAAGATTCAAGAGCCATCCACTTTGGCCTTATCTGCCCACTGCAGATAGGGTGAGAGAAGAAGGCACCAGCTGCCATGAAAAGGCAAACTTTACATTTGGGTGTGTGATCGGAAGGACAGAAGCAGCCAAACCCTCTGGGGTTAACCGAGCAACTTCAGTATGTGATGGCTGTAAAAAAAAAATAAGTAAAATAAATGAAATCTAAGGCAGTGCCTTTTGCGTTTCACTAAAAAGGCTTCAAGAAAAGAGTTCTTGGCATGAGAGTGTGTGTCAGTTGATCTGGAGCTATTGTTGTATTATTTTTATTTTGTAATTGGGTCTGGCAAGATACTGGCAAACACCAGGATGGCATTTTAATGAGAACTGTCTTCCCGCCTTTGCTCTTCGGCATATGTGTTTGTTGCTTTTTTGTCGTAGAGAATAAGGAGCTACTGACATATTAATTTTGCAGTGGGCAGAGGCAGCTTACCAATGTTTCTTTTGTGTTTTGGCACAGAGGTACGAAATACAGTACAGAAATCTTTAATGCCCGTGTCTGCCTTGCCGTGATAGGTTCCGTACTTCAGAATTCAGTTTGGCATTCGGCAAACCCTGCTTCCCACATTCTTTCTTTAGATTGATCTTGTAAGATTGATCTCCATGACTTTACCACAGAGGCAGCCTTTGCCTTGCCCCAGTCCGCACTCCAACCTGCTGTTTGTAACATCTCATCTGACACAGAAGCCTACAGATTTTGAAACCTCACATTTTTATGCCTTTTTCGTTCACTTAGCAAAACATTTCACTAACACAGATTTTGTAATGAACAGGAAAACATCCTATGCCACCTAGAAGACTGACTGGTTTAAATTTGTCATGATTGTTTGTATGTGTTAGCCCACAATATGTGTTGACTAGCCTATCTACGCAAGAAGGTCTTTGTTACCACCCAAATAGAGTTTGTTAATGACCCCTGTTGATTTAAAGCTCATTGTATTTTTTTTCCTATTTCAATTCTCTCCTTTCCTCCACTCATCACAGAATCATAGAATCATAGGCCATTTCTGCACTACACTGTTATAGGGCTAGTATTCCACTTCCAATATCCTGTGGAATTCTGGGGTTTGTAGTTTACTGAGGCCAAAGAGCTCTCTGACTGAGAATTCTAAGTGCCCTTCTCTACACTGCAAACCACAGGATTCCATAGGAATAATAGCACTCTCACAGTTTAGTGCTGAAATGGCCATAGTGTTGGAAGGCACTGCAAAGGCCAACTAGTCTAACCTTGATGCCATGCAGCAATGTGTATTTAAAGAGCTCCCGAATGATGGCCATTCAACCTCTGTTTAAAGACCTTCAAAAAGGAGAATCTATCATCCTGGGGGGGAATCTTTTCCACTGTTGAAGAGCTCTTAACATGTCAACAAGTTTGCATTATATCCATTATTCATTATTTATATACCTTTTACTTTCACACATAAAGATGGCTGGGAACCATTTGAAAGCTCCATCTGTTCATTGTCCAGCATTGCCACGTTCAGTGTTCTGTGAGTGGAACTTTCTATAGCCAAACTGGGCAATCAGTCTTGCATTATGATCCATTGCATGGGTGGTTTTCCCCGATAGGATCCCTCTAATTCTGGTTAATAATCTGTCATTGTAGACTCCCCTCTACTCATCTGATGAAGTTGGAGGCTAGATGGCCCTCTGTCAAGGATGTTTGAGCTGTGCATTTTCTGCACTGTCAGGGGTTTGGACTAGATAATTCTTGGGATGCTTTTCAACTCTGCACTTCTATGTATCGAATCCTGTACGTGTCATACATCCATACAAGTTCCTTACAAATACAGTTGTATTTTTCGGAGGCCACTGTGCAATAGATTCAGTTCATGGTTGCATGAGTAGAGTTCGCACAAGTGAAACCATTTCACAGGAGGCCAAAAGTAGAATTATTGAACCAGTTGGATTTGCCTGTGTTTTGGCTCACCGTTCAACAATTGATGAACCACGAAGATTCCATCCATGCACTTGTGTATATCCATCTTGTGTGTAACTTCGTATCAATGCCTTCAGTGTACCACTTTCTTCAGTGAGGTTACAGAAACAGTCACTGTGCATTCCCAGTTGCACAATGGGAGAATAAGCATAGAATCATAGAGTCATAGAAATGTAGAGTTGGAAGAGACCACACGGGCCATCCAGTCCAACCCCCTGCCATGCAGGAACACCCTCAAAGCACTCCCGACAGATGGCCATCTAGCCTCTGCTTAAAAACCTCCAAAGAAGGAGACTCCACTACACTCTGAGGCAGCCTATTCCACTGCCGGACAGCCCTGACTGTCAGGAAGTTCTTCCTGAGGTTCAGGTGGAATCTCCTTTCCTGTAGCTTGAATGCATTGCTCCTTGTCCTGGTCTCTGGAGCAGCAGAAAACAAGCCCTCTCCTTCCTCTACGTGGCATCCCTTCAAATATTTAAACATGGCTATCGTGTCCCCTCTTAACCTTCCCTTCTGCAGACTAAACATCCCCAGCTCTCTAAGTCTATCCTCATAGGGCATGTCTTCCAGGCCTCTCACCATTTTGGTCGCCCTCCTCTGGACCTGCTCCAGCCTGACCATGTCCTTCTTGAATTGAGGTGCCCAGAACTGGACATAGTATTCAAGATGAGGTCTAACCAAAGCAGAGTACAGTGGTACCAGTACCTCCCTCGATCTAGACACCATACTCCTATTGATGCAGCCAAGAATTGCATTGGCTTTCTTGGCTGCCACATCACACTGCTGACTTATGTTCAGCTTGTGATCTATTAAGACTCCTAGATCCCTTTCACACGTACTGCTATCCAGCCACGTGTCCCCCGTCCTATATTTCTGTATTCCATTTTTTCTACCTAAGTGTAGGACCTTACACTTCTCTGCTGAATTTCATTTTGTTGGCTTTGGCCCAGCTCTCCAATCTATCCAGGTCATTTTGAATTTTGATCCTGTCCTCTGGCAACCCCTCCCAATTTGGTGTCATCTGCAAATTTGATGAGCATGCCCTCTACTCCTTCATCCAAGTCGTTGATGAAGATATTGAACAGCACTGGGCCCAGGACAGAACCCTGTGGCACCCCGCTAGTCACTTCTCTCCAGGGTGAAAAGCAGCCATTCGTGATCACCGTTTGGGTTCGGTCGGTCAACCAATTACAAATCCAACTAACAGTAGCCCTGTCCAGTCCGCATTTTACTAGCTTCTTTGCAAGAATGTCATGTGGAACTTTGTCAAAGGCCTTACTGAAATCGAGAAGTGCTACATCCACAGCATTCCCTTCATCTATCAAGCTAGTAACTCTATCATAAAAAGAGATAAGATTAGTCTGGCATGACTTATTTTTGAGAAATCCATGTTGACTTCTCGTGATTACTGCGTTGCTTTCTAAGTGATTAGAAACTGACTGCTTAATGATCTGCTCCAGCATCTTTCTGGGTACTGACGTCAGGCTGACTGGGCCATAATTATTTGGGTCCCCTTTTTTTCCCTTCTTGAAGATGGGGACAACATTTGCCCTCCTCCAGTCTGCTGGAACTTCTCCTCTCCTCCAAGATTTCTCAAAGATTATAGCAAGCGGTTCCGAAATGACCTCTGCCAGTTCTTTTAATATCCTAGGATGCAATTCATCTGGTCCTGGAGACTTGAATTCATCCAGTGTGGCCAGGTATTCCTGTACCACCTCTCTACCTATTATGTGCCGCATTTCCCCTGCTTCCTCCCCTGCTCCCCAACCGCCAGGTTGAGTGCTTGTATCCTTCTGGGACAAAACTGAGGCAAAGAAGGTGTTAAGTAGTTCTGCCTTTTCTCTTCCCCCTGTTAGTAATTCGCCATCTTCTCTGTGCAGCGACCCTATCATCTCCTTCTTTTTCCTTTTGCTACGGACATATTTAAAAAAGCCCTTTTTGTTGTTTTTGATGTCTCTGGCCAGCCTAAGTTCGTTCTGTGATTTCTGACCTCCTCCCTACATCTCCTAGCTACTTGCTTAAATTCTTCTTTAGTGGTTTCCCCCTTCTTCCATTTCCTGTACATGTTTCTCTTAACACTTAGCTCAACTGAGAGTTCTTTAGTCAACCCTTCTGGTTTCTTCAGATGCCTTCCATTTTTCCTCCTTATTGGCACAGTTTTAGACTGTGCCTTCAGTATCTCCCTTTTAAGGAACTCCCATGCCTCCTGAACTCCTTTCCCTTTCACTATTTTTGACCACGGAATTCCAGCCAGCAGCTCCCTAAGTTTACAGAAGTCCACTTTTTAAAATCTAAGATGAGTGTCTGGCTACACTTATCTTCTCCTTCCCACTGAATGCCAAATTCCAACAGGGTATGGTCACTCCCCCCTAAAGATCCAACCACTTCTACCTCATTAACAAGATCATCCCTGTTGGTCAGGATCAGATCTAGAATATTTGATCCCCTTGTGGCCTCTTCCACCTTCTGGACCATGAAATTGTCTGCAAGACAAGCAAGAAACTTGCTGGACCTTGCTGTCTTGGCAGAGTTTGACTGCCAACATATATCCGGGTAATTGAAACCTCCTATTATTACTGTATCTCTCCTTTTTGAATGTGCAGTCATTTGGTTGAGGAAGGCGTCATCAAAGTCCTCAGTCTGGGTTGGAAGTCTGTAGTAAACCCCCACCAGAATATCCCTATTGTTTCTCGCTCCCTTAATTCTTACCCAGATGCTCTCGACCTGGCTTTCTGGGTTTAAGTCACGGATCTCTTCACAGGTGAAAACATCCTTGACAAACAAGGCTACTCCTCCTCCTTTCTTGTTTGGTCTATTTTTACAAAATAGGCTATACCCCTCTATTCCTACATTCCAATCCTGAGACTCATCCCACCAGGTCTCAGTGATGCCTATCAAATCGTATTTATTTTGTTGTACTAGGAGTTCAAGCAAGCGCACAGGCGCATAAACAAGATATCCTCCAACCATCCCGATTTGGCAGGGGTAACCCAGTTAGTCCTCTGTCATCCCACTTTTGAAATTGCTTTTAAAATGTCCCAGTTTCTCTCTCCTCCTTCTACATCCCTCCATTGTCTTCAGGTCACTTCAGTTGGAGTTCAAAGTGCAAAACTAGTTTGCACTCAGTTAACCAAACAGAGGGGAGAAGACAGGGTAGAATCTTGCCCTTCCCAGTAGCTTCAGGCAAAAGCAAACTGCTGTAGTCTCTCCTAACTTGTATGGTCTTCCTCATTCTTAATTCCCTCCCCCCCCCATTTTGACCAGACATGTGTCCCAGTTTTCAGCTGAGAAATGTTGGAGGGTATGTAACAAGCCATCACAATATGTCAATATAGAACAGAAGAATGGTGTAGTACAACCCTCTTGGACTTTTGTGAGTGTAGGTTAGCATAATGCAAGTAGGATCTTGACTTATGACTCTAAGGTTCCTTACAGGCCTAAAACAGAACAAATCCACTTCTGCTTCTTGAAGCCAGCATAGGCTTCCATAATATGACAAATTTGTAGTATTAATACATTTAAAAAAGGCTGCAATAAAAAGCTAGTCAAGCTTTTCCTCTCAGCTATTCTTTCCATCCCCACACCTTCCCTGTCCTCCCTTTTGAATGCATCCTGAAACACAATGGCATTTACGTTTCATTTTGCGTGTTGCTTTCTTTTGGTAGCTTCACCCCATCCACCCAGTAAATGAGGAAACCATGTTTACTTTTCCTTCCTTGAAATCCTCCTTATCAAGCTCAATAAACCCGGCGTCATTACTTACCTTGCATTCTTGAGCTGACACTTTGACTGCTTTGATGCACAACTGAGGCAGCCGCTGATAAAGAGTCCTTTGATGTCGGTGATGAAAGAGACCATAGCAAAGGGGAGATGAGAATGGGAAATGTGTGCTGTTAGCTTGGAAGGTCTTTGAAAGCCATAGAATCATAGAATCGTAGAATCACAGAGTTGGAAGAGACCCCAGGGACCATCGAGTCCAACCTCCTGCTATGCAGGAACACCCATCGAAGCGTTCCCAACAGATGGCCATCCAGCCTCTGCTTAAAAACCTCCAAAGAAGGAGACTCCACCACACTCCAAGGCAGCATATTCTACTACCGGACAGCTCTGATCGTCAGGGAGTTGTTCCTGAGGTTCAAGTGGAATCTCCTTTCCTGCAGCTTGAATCCATTGCTCCTTGTCCTAGTCTCTGGAGCGGTAGAGAACAAGCCCACTCCCTCCTCAACATGACATGCCTTCAAATATTTAAACATGGCTATCATGTCCCCTCTTAACCTTCTCTTCTGCAGACTAAACATACCCAGCTCCCTAAGGCGTTCTTCATAGGGCATGGCTTCCAGACCCTTCACCATTTTGGTCGCCCTCCTCTGGACACGTTCCAGCTTGTTGACATCATTCTTGAATTGAGGTGCCCAGAACTGGACACAGTATTCCAAATGAGGCCTAACCAACGCAGAATAGAGTGGTACCATTACCTCCCTTGCTCTAGACACCATACTCCTATTGATGCAACCAAGAACCGCGTTGGCTTTCTTGGCTGCTGTGTCACACTGCTGACTCATGTTCAGCTTGTGATCTACCAAGATCTACCATGGTTCGCAAACAGAAGAATTGGGCCTGGGGAAGAGGGTGAATGCATTTACTGCGCCAGGTTCTTTATTGATTCTCCTTCCTCATTCCTCTTCTAGCACGGAGTCCCACAACATCTAGAGAGGCACAATTACCCACCTTTGCCTTAGTAGCAGCCACTACCAATCCAGGGGAAGTCATCCTAAAAGCTGTACAGCGAATGCACTCATGCTTAATAACATGAGTATGGCCTTGGAGAATCTGAGTGTAAATCACTTAGTTCAACTTTTTCACACCTAGTTCACTTTTTTCTGGCACGAAGGGATTAGCCGGAGAACCAGTCTGGTGCAGTGGTTTAAGCACTGAACTACAACCCTGGAGACCAAGGTTTAATTCCCTGCTCAGGCCATTTCCTCACGAGACTGTTATAGTGCTTTGGTTCCACTTTCAACATCCTATGGAATCCTGGGGTTTGCAGTTTCGGGAGGGGCCAGCACATACTCTCAGCCCCAGAAAACCCCATGATAGTTTCGCTTTAGGGTCACCGTAAGTTGCAAACAACTTGAAGGCACACAACAGTAACAACAACAGGATTAACTAGACCAGATCATTTCAAAGATATCTAACTACTTTTCACATTCTTTCAGTTGATCTTGAAATTACCAACAGAAGAAAGAACAAATGACCCTGAAGTTGGGGAGAGTTTTTTTTAAAAAAAAAATAAAAACTCTTCTCTCCAACTACAATTTGCACACATGCCCACCTGCTTTTTGTTTGGAGGGGGAGATGCATGAGTTTTCTTTTTATGCAGAGAGACATTTAAAGAGTGACACCCCTAGCTGCAGTCTGGAAGCTGAGGAGTGTTCGCGCTTTGAACTGGATTGCCTCTCTCTGCTGCATGTGTTAGACCTGCTCCCTGTTTGCATTAGTAAATATTATTGGGTATCTGGAAGAAGCGACACTCCGGACGAGAAAACATTAAAAAGATAAACCTTAGTGACAGTTGTAGAGTAAACACAAAGAGGCTAAATTGATTTCAACCCCTTTCCTCGCCACCGAGGGCTCAGATTAATTACCCAGAGGATGACCAGTTCTTGAAATTTAATTGCAGATCTGGGGAATATAAAGATTTGGGGAAATAGTAAAATGACCTCACATACTACAAGTCAACAAATATAAAATTGTTAAGAGAGGGAATAAACATTCTGAGCTGCTTAGGAGTATTGCAGCTTCATCAGGTTTTCTGAGGGCTGCTTCTCAGAGCAGAAACAGACAGATAAATGTGGTGGGGATGGGAAAATGCAGTGCCGGCCCTACTGTTAAGTGGATGGAAGCAGCTGCCTCAGGCAGCTGGTGCTAGGAGGCAAAGAGGTGTAGCCATATAAGGCGGGGCTATCTATATATGTCATAGAACCTATCTTGTACCCTCTAATATAGCCTGCCACACTCACATTTTTTTTTTATTTAGAGCATCTATACCTCACCCTTCAGAAAAAAAGACTTCTACAGCTGCTTCAAATTGTTAGATAGTTCCTCGCCCTCAGACTCGCAATCTAATATGACACAACACACAAGGAAAAGGGGATGGCAGTGGAGGAGGGCACTGTGTCCATTATGTGCTGGCTGCTCTTCTCTCAAGAGCAATGGCAGTTGGAATATGAAGGGAGAGGCTCTCACTAGCTGCAGGGCTAAGGATTTATGGAGTTGTGACTGTCTGCTCTTCTCTGCACCCGAGGTCCCAGCAATAGCAGTTGGAATAGTGAGGGAAGGGCCTCTCACCAGTTTCTGGGCCAAAGCATGATGGAGTTGTCACTGGCTGCTCTTCTGTCCCTGAGGGCCCACAACAGTGGCAATTGGAATGGAAGGAGAGTCTCTCACCAGCCATGGGACCAAGCCACAATGGAGCTGCACTTGGCTCCTGTTATTTCCCTCACAGGCCACAGATGCCTTCCCATCATCAGTGTCAAAGTGAGAGTCTATTACTGGTCACCTCAGTTTTAGTACTTAGGATGGTAGGGCTTGTCCTTTGCCTCCAGCAGCAGAGTATATTAAATTGGCCCTCAGTAATGGGAATCTCCAGGTTCAGAGGCAGCTGCTGGGGAGTCATCACGGTGAAGATGCTCTTTGATAGTGAAGGAGCATTCATTTTCATCAATATACTAATGAAGGAGGTCCTGGAACATGACCGCTGGTACCCACGTAGCAACAGAGTGGATTTCTCCTGGCACATACCCTAAGGAATGGGTAGCCATTTGAGTCACGGTGGAGGTGCCCGTTGTACAGCCTAGGAAAAACTATTTCAGAAGGAGGTGTTGGATATCTCCTTGTGTAATGCCATGAAAAGTCCAGTGTCCAAAAAAGTTGGAATCACTGATAAGAGTCCAAACATGCTTGTGAGTTTCCTGGTGGCATTTGGCTGGCTCAGGACCATCTCTATCATTAGGCAGAGTGAGAATATCTCTCAGGAGGGTTTGCTGGGCAGGATTGCCACACAATTTGTCAGATGAAATATTCATTTACCAAAAATTCATTTACCAAATGAAGTCCTTTGTGGAGGGGCATATTTTATTTGTGCTTGCCAAACAGAACCCCAATGAGGCATAAATCAAAAGGACAGGGAAAGAGAGGGGCAGAAAGGTGTTTACTCTGCAAACACACAGTTTGCAGAAGTTATTGATTATTAAAGAAGAAAACTGTTCACTGATTGTAATGCGTGTGTGTGTGTGTACACGCACGTGTGCTTATGTGTGTGTTTACGTATGTGTGTGTATCTATCTATCGGTCTATAAAATCTGCAGTACCATCACCATCTCAGCTGAAATGCCAAAAATGGTGATGAGATGTTGGAAGAAACAGCTGTATTTGTCATATTCCTGTTCTCTGCTCCATAAGCTCATGTCCACTGTTGTAGTAAGAACCCACTTGTCAGCTTTTGTACATGGAATGGAGGATTGAGGGGTACAGAATCACAGAATCATACAATTGGAGGAGACCACAAAGGTCATCAAGTCCAACCCCATTCTGCCATGAAGGAAGACACAAGCAAAGCTCTCCTGACAGATGCCCATCCAGCCTCTGTTTAAAAACTTCCAAACAAGGAGACTCCACCACACTCCAAGGCATCATCTTTCACTGTTGAACAGCTCTTACCATCAGGAAGTTCTTCTTGAGGTTTACGTGAAATCTCTTTCCCTGTAGTTTGAATCCATTGCTCTGTGATATAGGCCCTTTCCACAGGACATTGTCATCCTGCATTGGGAATGGAAGAAGTATGGGACCCGGATGATGGTTTTGCATGATGTCATCCATGTCCCATCATTCTCCCATCCCTAGGCAGCACAATCGCACCACAAATCATTAATGCGTTCTTCCTGTCAACGACAAGTGATCGCATTGCCCTCCCGCACTTACCTGAGCTGTGGAGGATCAGGAAGCACAATGGCCATGCTTCCAGTGGTGCTGTAGAAGGAAGAGGCATGGGCGTCGTGCCTCTTCCATTCCCACAGGCAGCCGGTACGGAGGGGAGTGATCCTGTTGTGCTCCCTTCCTGGGACAGGCTCTACAGGGATCCCCATGGGACACTGCCGGGATCCAGTAACTTGCGGAAAGGGCTGTAGTCTCTAGAGTAGCAGAAAACAAGCTTGTTCCATCTTCATCTTGTCCTTCAGCTAAAGCAACAAAATGCCTTGGGCATACCCTGTCTCCTTTCAGCAGCAAAGTCTCCCACATTTCACAGATGAAAATTGGGAAACATGTGGCCAAGCAACACTGGAGTGTTATCAAGATGGCAGAAGTTATTAATGAGGAAGAACAGACTAGCTTGGAGAGGCTGCAGCAGTTTGCTTTTGCCTGAGCCTACTAGAAAGGGCAAGATTCTGCTCTTTTCTCTCCCCGCATCATGTTAATTGAGTGCAAACTACTTTTGTACTTTGAATGCAGTTCACAGCAACTGAAGCAAGCTAAGGGCAAAGGGGAAAAGGGGATGGCGGAAAGAGAGGCTGGGACATTAAAAGCAGCTGAAAAATGGGAAAACTGAGGATTAATTTGGACTGTCGCTGTCAAATTGGAGAGTATGTGGAAATAGGATGCTATACTAGAAGAACATGGTGGTCTGATCTAGGAGGGCCCAGGAAACACGGCAAGCTGAACCTTCCTTCTACTTTTTGGAGGAAAGGCTGATGAAATATGGAGGTGGTTGAAATCTATCACTGCCACCCATGCTCCTCCTGGTAACCCCCAGGTTCCCCCCCCCGCCCAATATGTGTTGGAATGACATGCCATCACACAACAGTACTGTAGGGATAGCTAAAAAGAGCACCAGCAGAGTTTTATTTCCCCAGGAACGAAGCTTCCCCAGTGGAAAAAAAATTTTCCAGTCCAATTTGCTGCCTGCAAGTGAGGCTGTGGATTGGGAGCACATCTGTTCAATTTGCCAAAACACTGTGCTGAATCCAAAGAGGTCAACATGAGATGTTACAAGTGTTGATCTCAGAGATGCTGCTGAGATGAGGTCAACCCCCACCTTCATCTCCACCTTAGATGAGCTCTTTATCAATTGAAATATCTACTCCCAACTTGATCAGGATACAGCTGGAAATCACTATGGTCTTCTTCAGAGAAAATAAAATTGGTTACCTGCTCCTTTCCAATAAGCTCCCAATAACAAGCAGAAGGAAGGTGGTTCCAATTTAATGTGTATTTCTCTGACCAACTGTTTCCCATTATCTTCATGCTACTTAATCCTGTGATAAATAAATTCTGACCTGCCTGTCTTCTCCAAAACTTATGAGGCCTGTCATTTAGCGTGGGTGCTTATAAACAGGTTGTATGTTACAGATTTTGCCTTCCAAAAGTTTCAAGGCTGCTCTTGAAGTCCTTATTTTATGGATGGATGTCTTTATCACAAAAACACATGTGTGCATTCTTGCCAAACAAGGGAGGAAGACCTTAGCTTCAAAGACCTGGCAGAACATAATAAGTTAGCCAAGTTATGCCAGTAAATCTATTTCAGTTTAAGATCGTAGTACTTCAGTAGCAAAGTGTGTGTTTGAAGAGTTTCATTTTCCATGGCAATAGTCCATAACCTGCCCTGGTGCCATCTGGTGAGAAGAGAGGTTCAATATGCATGCTTTTAGTACAGAAACATCTTGAAGACCCTGTTCATCATCCCCCAACTTGCTGTCCTTCTAAAGTTTTGGACTGCGGCATCCATCATTCACAGGCCACACCATCCAGCACATCTACCTACCCACCAACATTTCACAGATGAAAACTGGGGTGTGTATGGCGAAGAAACATCTGAATGTGGTCAAAATAGCAAAAGTCATAATGAGGAACAACACACAAGCTAGGAGAGACTGCAGCAGTTGCTTTTGCCTGAGTCTACAAAGCTGGGTGAGATTCTGCCTCCTTCGATCCTCTCCGCCCTCCTGAGTTCACTAAGTGCAAACTACACTTGCACTTTGAACTCCATTTGCAGCAACTGAAGTAAGCTGAGGACAAAGCGGGAGGAGAGGGGAGAAACTGGAACATTTCAAAGGGAACTAGAGAAGCAGGATGTCAGAGGACTGATCAGGACTGTCATTTCCAAATCAGGATACTTGGCAGGTATGCATCTAGAGGGCACTGGGATGAGAAAGCCTGACCGACTCCACAGGCCTGATCTTCACTAGAAATGGACAAACGTGTTCACATTTTAAAAGCAGAAATTCGTTCTGTCTTATTTCTGCATTTCTGCCATTTTTAAAAAAAGTTGGCATGAAAAGCCACATGCGTTTCTGTGTGTATTTTCATCTGCATGAAAATTTGTGTGCTTTTTTTCCCTACCAATTTGCTCTAACTGGTATGTTTGGGAGCAACCCCTCACACTTGTATGCTGTTTTCCTTAACGTAGATATTTTTGTATGTAGTTTTGCCTAAGGGGCACACTTTTGGATGTATAGTTTTGTCAGAGAACTGCATCACAAAATTTGGAAAATTGCAAAACCCCAAATGAGTTCTCCTGCTTCTCCAGCCTTTGTGTACAGCAGGGAGAGGATGGAAGCTCCAAAAGAGGTCAAATTTATGGTACCAGTAGGTGAGAAGGAAAAATCCCCTCATTTCCTCTTGATCTGGGAAAAGCCCCATTTAGTTAAGATTTTCCAAACTGGAAAATATGTCTGTCTGTCTGTCTGTCTATCTATCTATCTATCTATCTGTCTCTCTCTCTATATATGTGTGTGTGTGTGTGTGTGTGTGTGTGTGTGTGTGTTTTATAGAATGACTGTGAGCAGCTGTGGTTGGTACTTTATGCGTAACACTTAATGACGTCTGGGCCTTAGGCCCAGAAACCTCAGGATCTGGAATGATTCTAAACTAGCAGCCCTGATGGGGGAGAGGGGATGCCATCCTGTCCTTTAGGCCTCAGGCAAGACAACAATGTGGAAATGCACTAGAAACAAAATAAACAGAGCCAGGACAGGCACACAGTCATCCAAGTGCTGATAGTTACTGTTTTTGAAATAACAGGCACTTTCCAGAACATTGTATAGTTCGTTCAACAGGCACTAATTGCTAAAGAAATATAGTCAGTCCTCCATATTCGCTAGCATTAGGGGAAGAAGACCCCTGCAAAAGTGGAAAAACCACAAATATCAAAATGTGTGGGAAGGGGGCCAAGGCATGGTTGAGAAAGCAGGCAGGCACCCATGGTTCAAAGCAGGTCAGGGAAAGGAGAGGGAAAAGTGATGGGTAGGTATGGTGGCCGTATACTTCCTCTCTCTTGCCCATCTCCTTCCTTAGGTGTAGGAAAGTCATCGGGAGAGGTTTGTCATACTGAGAAATCGTGCTGCAAGCCATCCGTAGCTAGTCTGGCAGAGGATGGTGGAAAGGGAGGACTAGAGGCAAGGTTTTAGAGGCCTGCATGGCCTGATCAGAGCTGCCGAGAGGTATGGTTCCCCTGGAAAAGAACTAACTGAGTTGAGGAGGTGTAAGAGTTGAAGAAACTCACAAATAATCAAATCTGTGAAGGTTAAGCCCACAAATGTGGAAGGCCAACTGTAGCACTCTCTACTGATGACTTAGGAGTACACAGTTGAGAAGACCTTGCCCTTGCCCTGGCTGTGAATGTTTCTGGGATGCTTTTGAGATGTCGAAAAACCCAGCTATACTCCATTTTTGCCTGTTGTGTTGGCGAGGAAGGGAGTGGCTACTCAAGTGGCAACTGTGACTCCTGTGCAGGTAGAGCGGGGAATCTGTTCTGCATGGTAGCCAGAACTTTACAAAGTCATCCAAGGTGCTGAACCTATTTCAGCACCTTGGGCAGCTCACTTAAAATACGGACTAAGATCCAGAGCAGATTCCCTGCCCTCCCTTCCCCCAACATGGAATCTACCATCTGCCATTGTAGGTAGGTAAAATCTGAACACTGCACAGAGCTTGGAAATGTTGCTCATTTGGACTACAAGTCCTTGATTCCCACAACCAGCATAGTTGGGAGACTCAGGGAGCTGCTGTCCAAGACAGTAACATCTCCAGGCTCTGGAAAGGTGCCAGAAAAAAAAAATTCTTGTGCTCTGACTGCCATTGATTCCCCCTCCCATATGCTGATTGGGCTTAAAGTGCTGGAGTAACATCTGTGAACTTATAAAAAGAAGCCATGATAGAGCTTAAATCTGTCTAATCTTTTTTTTTATTAAGGCTGCAATGTTTAATTGATTTATCCTCAGAGCTACCTAGAAAGGGAGAAAGAAAGCACCAAACAGCTCATGATCTTGGAAGAGCTTTTTAGCTCACGTAGTTAGAACTGTTTCTTTGAGCTTTTTAGCTCACATGGTTCAACCTGTTTCTTTCTTATAGGGGCATCTTAGGAGTGGTGCGGAGGGATACATGAATCTGGAATGACTGCCAACAGCATCTTTAGAGTAAAATAGCCAAAGCGTGGAAACATTGCTGTTTTGGACTATGATTCTTCTGTTGGGGGGGATTCTGGGAGTGGTAGTTGAAAAATATGCATTGTTTTAAACCTGTGCACTTCCCTGGAGAGTTAGGGAAAAGCAAATTACTGCATCCTGTCCCAACTTGGGCGTTCATCCTTATTTTGGCATCGCAACTACACTCTGATGTTGCTGGACCACGTATGTCCCAATTTTTTTCTGTGAAATGTTGAAGGGCCTTAAATAGTGCAATCCTTCTGGAAATATAAATTGGACACACGTCTCTCAATACAGACAGCAAAGCCTTTGGTTTGTATTCTGCTTTTGTCTATGAGCTTCAGGTCTTTAGATGAGAGACCACTGCAGACAAACTGGTAGCTGATAGAGGAAAGAGAAACAACCCTAATGGTTAGAAAGGGAGGTTTTGCTTGGAGCTTGGAACAGAGTGATTCCATTGCTGGTGGAGAATGGAAAGAAGCATTTGGTTATGTTCCCTTTGCAGAACACAAAGTGATGACATCATCTGCTGCAGCCTCCACAGTACTCCAGCCAATCTTGGTGGAAGATCTCTTAGATTTGTGTCTGACTAGGGAAACATAGCCAAATGCTCTTCTGTTCCACCCTCCCATTCTTCACTAAGCACACAGTGGGAAGGAGTTATTGCAGCAATATGATAAGGCTGATGGCAGGGGAGGCATAGCAGAGTTCTGCATGCAGAACTCTTGCACTATGGCCATTTCTGCCCTACACTGTTTTAGTGCTATTATTCTACTTTGAACATCCTGGGGTTTGCAGTTTAGGGAGGGGACCTTGAGAATTCTCAGCCAGAGAGCTCTTTGGCCTCACTAAACTACAAACCCCAGAATTCCATAGGGTGGTGAAAGTGGAATAATAGCACTATAACAGTATAGGGCAGAAATAGCCTATGTATAAACATATAGGATCTTGGACAGTGACAGCAAGACCTTTCCCTCCATGTGGAATTTCCTTCTCCCCTTTCCTTGAGCCTTCTTGTACCTCCAATTCTGTAGGACAATGCCTTTGACAAAAGAATCATAGAATCATAGAGTTGGAAGGGGCCACATGGTCCATTGGATTCAACCCCTACTCAATGCAGGATCCAGCTAGAGCATCCCCAGCAGCCGCTTTCTGACAACGTCAAGAGAAAGAGACCCCGCCACATATCTAAGCTATTAGTTGGTCACATGTTTCTCGTATGGTCTAGTCTGGCCTTGACTGCTCACCCTAAAGCACCCCTGAGTCTTCTGCAGTGCATGGGGATTTTTGAACAGCCATGTGTGGGAGTTCCTTTGGAGACAGATCAGCAGTGATGTAGACTCGAGTTGATAGACTCGGACTCAAGTCAAGTCACTTCAGGGACTCAACTTGGACTTGACTTGGCACAAATTACACACTGACTCGGCTCGAGACTTGCATATTTTTAGAGACCGACTTGCTGCACTTGGTTCAGTAACATAACACATTCATCCAGAAACCTTACAACTTACTGATCACATGGCAATCTGTCTCAAGCTCAAAGTGCGGACACATTTCTCAGGGGGAATAGCAAATGAGTCATTAGGCAATGGGCTTGAGGTGGGGTTGAGGTCGGCTCAGCAGCCTGTCCCTGGTACATGTAGGAGGAGCTTTCTAAAATTTTCCTAAGAGCCGAAGGCAAGATTTGTGCCCAGAGTGCAGGGCGCACATCCCAGATGGGGACAGAAAATGTGCTAGCCAACGAGTTTGAGGAGGAAAGATCCTTCTTTCTAAAGCTCTTGAAGCTTCAGTAATGGGGAATAAGAAGAATCCTATTCCCCACTTCTGAAAAAGCCTCCAGCTTTGCAAATGGGAAGTAAGAAGTATCTATTCCCCACTTCTGAAGCTGCAGATGGCAAAATCACAAAAGCAGAGGTCTGACTCTACTTAAATTGTTAAAACTGACTTTATTCGACTCTGTTCAGAAATTCTGGAATACAGATTGGAGTATAAAGTTGGCTCCCAGACTTGAGACTTGACTTGAAAGTATCTTACAAGGACTTGAGACTTCACTTGAGACTTCATTTGAGACTTGGAGTAAAAGACTTAAATACATCACTGCAGATCAGTATAGAAAAGATGTCCTGAATGTAGAGATCTACGACAACTGACATTCCAACAGTCCAGATGAGTGGGACTCGCTAGCAAAGAGAACACATGACAGAGGTGGGCATTGCATTATTCAGGAGTGGCCATGCTGCTTCTGCTCCCTGATGGTAGTACCTTGGGAATTTATCTTGGAATGACTAGCCTGCAAATAATAATAAAGACATCAGGGTTACTTGAAGAGTAATTATCTGTTAGACATCTTTTGCTCTCCATATCGTGTCAGGTCAAGAGGCAAACATGAGGACTGACATTTGTGCTTCATGGCAAATTATCATTCAATTACAGTGGCTTTGAACCCTGCTGAATAGTAAATTGAATTGTCCTGCCTGGATTTGGCTGGCATGTATTATTTTATTTTATTTTATTTTATTTTATTTTATTTTATTTTATTTTAAAAAGCACAAAATTAAAAAGCAAACTTTAAAGAAGCTAAAGGCTGATGCAGTGAGTGAAACTCTCACATAGCACACAGAAATCTTTTTACAAGGACTGGAAATGTGTTGAGTATTACCAGATACTGTCTGGGCAGCTGGTGGCATAGGTGGAAAGTAAGAATTATGGTGGCTGTCATTCTGTTGGAGTCGCACACCTGTGGAAGTTCCATTATGTATGTGGTTGTATTTTTCTGGCCAGTCTTCAAGGAATATATTCATTTCCTGGTGGCGTAAGCAGCACTCCACAAGTGTAACCATTTCTCATGGGCTTAAATCCTGTCCTTAGTTCCAACTAGAGTAAAGCCCTTGAATTGATGGGGCTGGCCTACATATTCCATGGCTCTAGTCTATTTGGGACCAGCCAATAGGATCACAGCTTTGCAGCTGGCTATTCTTGGATGGGTCATAACTCTTTGTTAGTGCTTTCATTCATCAGTGGACCCTTTAATTCCCTGGGATTTCAGAAGAAACCCCTGCACCATACACAGTGGGACATATAAGCAGAGATATGGTTACACAGTGTGGGTATTCAGCAGAAAGATGATATAGTTACCATCATGTGAGAGGTATGACTTTGAGTGCAATGACACATGCCTTAGACCATTTCCGCACTACACTCTTATAGCACGATTATTCTACTTTCAACACAGGTACAGCTGGTGGGAACACGGGATAAGGCCTTCTCTGCTTTGGAACTCCCTTCTCTAAGGAAATTAGGATGGCTAACCTTTTGGTGACCGGTTAAAATCTTTCTTTTTCAGCGAGCTTTGAACTGATTTTAACAAAAATTACATTCATGGTGTTTTCCTGTTTTTAATTTGTTTTAAAGTAAGGATTTAATTCTGTTGTTGTTTAATATTGTTTGCATCTTAATTTTGTATGTTTTTAGCTATAAGTGCTTTATTGTAGTCTGTCTTTTTCTAAGTTGCCTTGAGTCCCAGCCTGGGAGAAAAGCAGGCTATAAATGAAGGGAGGGAGGGAGGGAGGGATGAGTGTAGATTTATACTATACAAACAGGATGAAGATCATAGTCAATGTGTGAGGCATTACTTTTTCAAAATGACACATAGCTTTGAGGGTAACAAGATTGCTGAGAATCTCATCCTCCCTTGCACAATTACAAGGCCCCTCCTGACAAGTCACCTTCATCCCGTGGTTTCCCTCCTCTACGGATGTGTTCTGGCCAGCAAAGAGTAAGAAATGTCTGTTTATGTGACTATAGCCATGTGCACAATTTATTAGTATTCTTGTCATTTAGTTATATAGCACCATCACTGTACGTGGTGTTTTACAAGTAAAAATAGAACAAAACATTTCCCTGCCCTCAGGCTTACAATCTAATTAAGACGTGACCCAAAAGGAAAAAGGGATGCTGGCATGGGAGGAGATTAAGTCCAACAGGTACTGCTGCTTCTTCTCTCCTTTGCAGACACAGCAGTGGCAGTTGAGATGGAGGAAGGGCCTTTCATGTCCTTCTGGGCCCAGGCGTGATGGAGCTGTGCCTGCCTCTTCTTCTCTCCTTCTGAAGCCAGGGCAAGGGCAGGTGGGATAGAGAGAGGACCTTCCAGTGAAGGCATCTTCCAGGACCTCCCTGGGTCCTCTGAAGAGATCAAGAGCCAACTCAAGGCCACAACATGCCCTCTACTGATTTTAAGAAACCAATTGACTTTAAAAATACAAAAACAACCAACCCCTCACCAGTGATGTAGACTCAAGTCGATAGACTCAGACTCAAGTCAGACTTAAGTCACTTCAGTGACTTGACTTGGATTTGACTTGGCAAAAATTACATGCTGACTCAACTTGACTTGAGACGTGCACATTTTTAATGACTGACTTGCTGCCCTTGGTTCATTAATATAATACGTTCATCCAGAAACCTTACAACTTACTGGTCACATGACGATCTGTCACAAGCCCAAAGTGTGGACACATTTCTCAGAGGGAATAGTAAATGGGTCATTAGGCAATGGGCTTGAGGTGGGGTTGAAGTCTGCTCAGCAGCCTGTACCCACTACATATAGGAGAAGCTTTCTAAAAAATTTCCTAAGAGTAGAAGCCAAGACTCATGCCCAGAGTGCAGGGTGCATATTTCAGAGGGGAACAGAAAATGTGTTAGGCACTGGGCTTAAGGAGGAAGGATTCTTCCTTCTAAAGGTCCTGAAGCTTCAATAATGGGGAATAAGAAGACCCTATGCCCCACTTTGAAAAAGCTTCCAGCTTTGCAAATGGGAAGTGAGAAGGATCTGTTCCCCACTTCTGAAGCTGCAGATGGAAAAATCACAAAAGCAGAGGTCTGACTCTGCTTAAATTGTTAAAACTGACTTTATTCAACTCTGTCCAGAAATCCTGGAATACAGATTGGGGTATAGAGTTGGCTCCCAGACTTGAGACTTGACTCGAGACTTGACTTGAAACTAACTTGCAAGGACTTGAGACTAGACTTGAGACTTGAAGATAGAGACTTGAGACTTGACTTGAGACTTGGAGTAGAAGACTTAAATACATCACTGCCCCTCCCTAATGCAATGGGCCCCCAAATCAGCCCTTTCAGGGTTATGAGTAAACCTTACTTCTAACATGCTCCCACTCCCTCTCCCTCTCTCCTGTGTCCTCATCAAACGTGCCTGTCATGGCAGTAGGACTCAAAGAAAGCCCTCTAGTGAAGATGTTAAAATTTCAGGAGAGGCTAGGGTATGTGGATTCGCATCCCAAATCAGCAATTATTTCATTGTCTGGGTGACTGTACACAACTATTTGGATTCTTCCGGACAGATGTTTACCGCATGTCAGAAATGCAGGATCAATTGTAGCTTGGACCTGGAAGCAATGTGGAGTCTGGACTAATGTTCCAGTTCCTTTAATGAGGATGGCAAAAACAGTACAGGTAGCATAGTGTAAATTTGTAGAGAACATCCCTATGACATCACTGTTACCTATTTTGTGCATCAATTTTTCTTTCCGCATTGAAAGCTTTAGAGAGAACTGATAGCATTCTTGAACCTTCTAGCACCAGGATCAATTTAAAGAAAGTGGGAGAGCATCATACCTCAGCTTGTTTGATTCATTAGAACCCCAGGTTTGCATGTAAGTTTCTAGCCCTCATGGGTATATTTGAAATCAGCTGGAAAATGAGATAGCTAAACTTCCACCAAGTTCATCCTACTGGCTTTAAATCCTGACGGGATAGAAACAGACATAAAAGAGCATTTCCTCTATACTCTTTGTGAGATTTTTATACTGCAGTTGGTAAGCAAAATAAAATAAGCCATATTTTTCAAAAGCGAGAGGGAAAGCAATTGAAAGGTTAAACATTACCAAGCACGACTGGAGGGTTTTGAAGTGAATTAAATATATGAGTGTTGAGGGAAAGGGTTTTTTGTAAGCTTGAATACTCTAAAAAAAAATTGAATTTTTTAATAATTCCTGGACTGTGTTATCAGGCTAGGCTTATGATAATCCTCCCAGAAGGTAGATGATCTATATGTATTTAATGCATTCATAGAGTCTAAAGATTCCACTGTGAAGGGGTATTGGTCAAATTAAGAGTCCGGAGAGTGAAGAGTTCCCTAAGTGAGTATTACTACAGTGAGGACAAGTGCTGATATGGAAATCCATCTTGGAGACATAGAGGCAAGGCAGTTTCTGTGCACTAAGCAACCGAGCCATATTTATCCACAGGTGTCTGGAGAAGAATCCTTCAAGAGTTTGTTCTGCCACTGCATTAACAAAGCTCCAGACTTTGATTAAAATCCAGCTTCCCTTCTCCCCTTACTCTTGTGTTCTAGAAACAGTTATGTTCCCCACAGTGAGGAGAGGTCAATGCTTTGTATTTCTGGGGCCACCCACACTGTTGGGTAAAAGAGCACCAGATGATTCTGTCTTCACAGGTTACCTTTACTTGGCATTGGAATGGAGTTCCATTATAAGAAAAGAGATGGCAACTAAACATTGTTAGGAAGAACTTTCTGATGGTAAAGAACTGTTCGATAGTGGAACAGGCTGACTTGGAAGTGGATTAAACACTTCCAAAAATCTCCTTTTTTGGAAGTGTTTAATCAAAGGTTGGATGATTGTCTCTTCGGAGTATGTTAGTTGTGTACTCCTGCATGGCAGAGGGTTGGACTAGATGGCCTAGGTAGTGTCTTCCAGTTCTATGAATCTCTGAGTGGGGGAGAGAGGGAATTCACACAGGGAAAAATACAGTGATCTTTATCTTATAGTAGTCATTATCAAATTGTGTTTGGGTGGTAGCAAAGATCTCCTTGCGAAGATGGACTGGACTGGAGCTGGGGAACATGTTAGGGGCTATCTAGCCCAACCACCTGCCTATTACTGAACACCCAGAGCTAAAGCATCTCCAACAGATGGCTTTCTAGACTCTCATTGAAGAGCTCCATAAATAGAGAGAGCACCACTCTTCTGGTTCCACAGCTGAAGCACCAGTACCACCAAGTAGTTTTTCTAAACGTTCTTCCAAGAGAATACTTAGGGTTGTGAAAGTCTCACTGTCTCCATTTTCTTGAGTTTCTCCAAATCCTACCAGCATTTTCTTCCCAACCTTGACAGCCAACATAACGTAACATCCTGCTCTTCAAACTCCTTGGGACTATAGAAGGAACCAAGATGGCCAAACTGATTATGGAGCCATGACATTCCAAGAATTCTGCAGGCCATTGTGCTGCCCAGGCGGATGATTGCGTAGAGAGAACTCAAAGACTTCCTTACGCAAAGTGGTAAATAATCCAACCACTTGCACAACCAGCCTGTTATACAAATGGAAACCCACAACAGGATTCCAGCATTTGTTTTTCATCCATGGACCAACATTTGCAAATCGTAACACATTTTTTCAAGGCTGTTGAGTCCAACAAAATGCCTTTCCATTTCTCAGAGTATTCCTCATCCAAAGTTTCACAAATAATAATACAGACACTCTTACGACATCACCATTCTAATATGACAGCCTGAGCCTCCCCCCAGGCCACCCATAAGTGTAGGTGAATCTGTTCATTTTGGCCTGTCCTCATTTGTCCATCTTAAAATCATTTCATTGTGTTATCTAGCAACTCATGTTAACAATATCTGCAGGTGGTGTTCCCCCTTTAGGAAGAAAGTAAGGCAAGAACATAACAAATAATTAAAAATAAAGGGAATGGTTCTGGTAAATGGAGATTGCTGGAATGTATGACTCCCAAATGCGTGTTTCAGGAATACTGTGAAAAACTTCCAAAGACTAAAGCAACCTGAGTAATGCATTAACAAACTTGTTCTATCGGATCTCTATTGAGTATGAGAGTGGAATGCTATTTGAAATTAGTGTTCTGCAATAGGGCAGGAGTCCTATTGGTGTCTTATTGTGTAAGTTTTCTTATAAATGTGGTTGCACATTTTTAGCCATTCTGCAATGGGTATATTCAGTTCATGGTCACCTAATTTGAATTTCACAAGCATAATCATTTCACATGGGCCTAAATCCTATTCTTAGTTCCACCTAGAATAGAATTATTTGCTCAGGTGGATTTACTGATGTTCTGATTCCTCATTCAGCAGTTGATTAAATGGTGCTAGTCTAAGTTTGGATAACCAACAGGATCCGAGCCAAGAAGCTGCACATTTTCGGATAGTGCATAACTATTTGTCAGTGCCTTAACTACATTGTTGGATACTCTGGGATTTCAGAAACATTCCCTATTGTGCAGTGGGACAATGAGCAAACACATAGGCAGATGCACAATTGGTTCCATATTGTCAATGCTCAGATAAAAGGTGGTGCAGCATGGTGTAGCAGTTTGAGCATTAGGCTACAGCCCTGGAGGCCAGAGTTCAATTCCCCACTCAGCCGTGGAAACCCGCTGTGTGACCTTGGGCACATCACACACTCTCAGCCCGAGAAAAAACCCTGATAGTTCACTTTTGGGTCGCTGTAAGTCAGAACCAACGTGAAGACACACGACAACAAAGGTTTGCACAATGCAAACACAGTATAAGATCCTGGCTAAATATGACCTTTAGATGGACAAGTGTTGTGCTTTGTATTAGCTGTGGATCCAGGATCCACAAAGACAGCTTTCTTTAAAAAATGAAGAGACAATAAACTGTGAGATATTGATTCCCAGTGTCTGGGCGCCTGCTCTCCATGTTTGACCTTTGGCCTCCTCTTGTGTAAACACAACAAGCTCCTCTGGTTAGGAGCAGGGATAATGACGATCGAACTCCATAAGCTGAATAAAATTGGGTTTGCTTTAAAAGCCTCCCAGGGGAATGCTTTCCCACTGCTACAAGTCAATGGCAATGATACGTATAAACTGTATGCTAATAATGGCGACCTGATGACCTTCCACTGGCAACATTGCAGCATTGACCAAAAGAGCACTTAAAATCAGCAAGACAGTACCAAATCTAATTTCACCTTTTTATGCCCACAGAGAGACTAGAAAAGCTACAAGGGCAAAACAGTACATTGCCCCTGTTAAGGACCTTTGCTATCAAGGCAAAAAAGTGAAGCAATCAAGAAGTTCAGACCTACCCAGAAAGGGTGCGCAGCATTACATCTAAGTTTCCCTCTGACCCTGAACTTTCTTTTCTTTAGGGTTCACTGATACTTCCGTTGGGTGTGGCATTAAGTAAAGACTATTGGGTTGCATTCAGAATTGGTCAGAAAACAGTGGGATTCTTCCGGAAACCCTCAAAATCTAGCAGTCCATGGTCACGAGGACAGCTGTTGACGGAAGTGTTGGTGACAACTGGGAACAGCAGGTTGTTTGAGCCAGAAAACAGAAGTCTCAGGCCAAAACTTCCTAGAGGGAGTCCAGTGATCATAAAGAGCCCATCACCAGCATGTAAGCTGCCAGGCAAGGATAAAGAACCTCCTGAGATCCCAGTCCATCTCTCTGGACTTCACCTGATGGCCTCATTGCTTTCCCCATGCCTTTGTTGTTTGGTGGCTTCCCAGCATTGGTCTGCTTTTTCCCCAGCTCTAAAGCCATTTCTGCACCACACTGCTTTAGTGCTCTTATTCCACTTTCATCTTCCTATGGAATCCTGGGGTTTGCAGTTTAGGGAGGGGCCCTTAGAATTCTCATCCAGAGAGCTCTGTGGCCTTAGGGAACTACAAACCCCAGAATTCCACAGGAGGTTGAAAGTGGAATAATAGCACTATAACAGTGTAGGGCGGAAATGGCCTAAAAGTCTGCAATGGTTTCTCATTACACAAGGTTTCATCAACAAAAGTAACATCGTAAAGAAAAAATTTGATGATTTTTTTTTTCTTTTGGTTCCACCCATCTCTAGAATAAGACCTTTTCTGAAAAATGTGGGCTGAAAGAGGCCCCCCACCTTTGCACTAGAGTTTGCCTTTCCTCTTCAGTGTGTTAAACAATTCAAGGAAGTACCTCCATTGTATTTTAGTACCTTTCAGATTTGCCTGGGCAAGGTCCACTGTTCTTCTTCTACTCACTGAAGTGCTCTTTGTAGCTCTGTTTTTCAACCTTGCTGTGGTCATGGGACCACAAGGCTATAAAGAATTGCAAAGAGGGCTTGCCAGTCCACTGACCTAAGGCACTTCATATTGTGCGACGAAATTCAAACTTTCATTTGAAAAAGATGTGTTGGATGGGTAGTCCATGTTGAACGTTGAGAGACTTTTGTAACTCCCTATGTCAACATGAAGAAGTACCTGATAGCTCAATATTTTCGACAGTACTCTGGCCCGCTCTCCCTTAGATCTCTCAAAATTAGAGGTCCAAATTAGTCCTGCACGTCAAAAGGGTTTCTTTCTAAAGTATGTAGAAATAATAGAGTCTCACAATTTTTTTTCTCACTTTGAAGCCCTATTCTAAAGGCCTGTTCACGCTACAGAATTATAGCATTATTAATTCACTTTAACTGCCAAGTCTCCATCTTGTGGAATCCTGGGATTTGTAGTTTGGTAAGGCACTGGAATGCTCCAGCTGGGAATTCTAAATGTCTCTCCCCAAACTGCAATTGCCAAGATTCCCTAGGGTAGAACCATGGCAGTTAAAGTGGCATAATAGCACTATAATTGTATAATGCGAATGGGTTTCAGCCTCTCAATTGGTGCAATGAGGCAGTGGGAACCTCCAGAGATCCCACAAACAACCAATACATACATACATACATAAAATGGAAGAACCAAACATGAAAATGACAAAAAATCTGCTACTTAAAATTTGTAAATTTTGATGTTAAACAGTGCAGCAGGGGCCCTACAACCTTGGTAAAAGGTAAGTTGTCCCTCCTGGGAGCTTCCAGGAGAGGCAATTCACCAAAATAATAGTAATTGTCATCATTGTCATTGTCGTCATCATCTGGAGAGTTTGGTGAGGTCAAAGGTCACCAATAAAATAGCCTTGGTGTCCCAGAACTGCTTGTTGCCCACCCCCTACTTTTTTAAAAGGGGGGCATATCAGTAATGATGCCCCTGTTCTAATCAGAGCTGGAACAAAAGGAGTTCCTTAGATGCATGGGGGATTCTGGGAGTTGTTGCTGTCCCCCAGTAACTTTTCCATGCCACTGTTGTAAGTGAAAATACAGTGAATCGTTCCCGCTAAGGATTCATCTCTGGTTTTTACCGCAGTCCCTGAGGAGCAGATAAAAGAGACCGTGGGTGTCCGCAAGAGTCCTTTCACATAAGTTCCATTTAAATTCCCCCAAGACGGTGGATGAGAATCGCTCCGTGTCATTCATTGCTCCTCTCACAAGGTGGCCTTTTGCCAATTCGTAAGCATGTGGGATTCCCCATATGCTGAGCGGAGATCTCAGGCAGTTCCCGGGATGAGGGAATGACAGTTTAAAAGAGAATATTGTTTCTGGATGCTGTTGCATGCTGTGAGAGAAATTTAAATGGATCAGATTTGCATACTTTCCCCCCTCCCATTTGCATAATTTATACGACTGACAGTTATTTTTCTTATAAGAACAGGGCTGTTGTTGTTTTTAGACGCATCACAAACCATGCTGTGGCCAATGCAAAATTCAGATTTGTGTAAAAGTGGGTTTTAGAACAGGAACAGGGAATGCTCGGTGGGATCCTGGGGAACTCAGCTTTTTTTAAAAAAAAAAAAAAGGCAGCAAGTTACCTGCTGTATTGTTTTACCGAATAAAACTCATTCCTGTTCATGTTATGTAACTCGTCCTTTTCCAGTTCCTTCTGGTCTATCCCGCTCTCCAACAGCTCTATGTAGAGTCATAGGGCCTTTCCGCACTACACTGTTATAGTGCTGTTGTTCCACTTTCAACATCCTTTGGAATCCTGGGGTTTGCAGTTTAGGAAGGGGCATTCAGAATTTTCAGCCAAAGAGCACTTTGGCTTCAGTAAACTGCAAACCCCAGGATTCCATAGGATGTTGAAAGTGGAATAATAGCACTATAACAGCGTAGTGCAGAAATGGCCATAGAATAAAAGAGATGGAAGTGGCCCTGTGGACTATCTTCAGCTATTTCCAGCTGAAGCATCTCCAACAAGCAGATGTCCAGCCTCTTTCTGAAAACATCCAGAGAAGCAGACTCCACCAAAATTCTAGGGAATTGGTTCCATTGCTGAACCACTCTTATTATTTCTTTTAGCCAAAAAATTGGCCCCTGGACCCACTTACCTAGTCTTGCTCTCAGTGATGTCACCAGGTATGTCAAAGGATCTGAAAACGCCATTCATCCTTAAACTGTAACAACAACAACGAAAAGTAGATTAAGTATTAGGTGATTTCTGGATTTCTACTTATACAAGATTTACTACACATCAAGACTAGGGAGAATATGTCTGGCCCAAATCCTGGTGTTCATAGAATTGTAGAATCCTACAATTGGAAGAGGCCACAAGGACCATCAAGTTCAATTCCCCATCATGCAGGAATACACCATCAAAGCATTCCCAACAGATAGCCATCCAGTCCCTGATTAAAAACCTCCGAAGAAAGAGACTCCACCACATTCCCAGGCAGCAGCATATTCCACTGCTCTTATCCTCAGGAAGTTCTTCCTAATGTTCAGATGGAATCTCTTTTCCTGAAGTTTGAAGTCATTGCTCTGTGTCCTAGTCTCTGGAGCAGCAGAAAACAAGCTTGACGTCCTTTCAAATATTTAAACATGGCTATCACGTTGCCTCTTAACCTTCTCTTCTGCAGTCTGAACATGCCCATCTCCCATGGCTTCACGTTTTATTCAACCTCCTCTGGACATGTTCCAGCTTGTCAGTACCCTTCTTGAATTGTATTAATTCAGACTCGAGGAGATCGGTTGAGTCAATGGGATTTACCTATGTGTTGGCTCACCATTCCATAATTAATTCAGTGGATCTACTCTGGTTGATGCAGACTGAATTCAAAATGCAAAAGTAGTTTTCACCCAGTAATCTCAGTAGGGGAGAGACAGTGTGGTGTAGTGATTTGAGCTTTGGACTGTGACCCTGGAGACCATTTGGCCATGGAAACCCGCTGGATGACCTTGGGCCATCACGCATTCTCAGTCCGCAGAAAACTCTGTGATAAGTTCACTGTAGGGTCGCCAAGGGTCAGAAACAAATTGAAGGCACACAACAACACTAGCCGGGACTAACCTGTAGGCTTCAGCCCTCTGTCACTGGAAGACATACACGATCTAGGTGACCTGTTAGTGTCACTTCCAGTACAGAGCAAATCCTTAGATCTTCATGGAAACGTCTTTTAAAAATGTGTGCATATTGTATCATAAGTTGTGCATATATATGTGAACTATTTGATAAACTCCACCACAAGGACATTGTTTTGAGTGACTGACACAGAAGGAAGGTGAGGTGGATAGGGTGGACTGAGGAAGCGTCTGTCTCCTTGTCCGTCCATCATTAGGGCTAATTTAATACTTAATGACGTTTGTGATCATCATGTCATGCTGATAATTGAAAATGAATAATTGAAATTCCAATTACTGTAGGGGTCAAGCTAAGGTGAAGCCGTAGAACAACTTGCCAAGCAGCAACGAAAAAAAAAAAATCTTGTGATAGGAAAAAAAAAGAGGGGGCTACTTTCATTTATTTACTGGCAGTAGAGTCTTTCATTTTACACTCTCCTTTGTGTTTTCTCAAAAAGCCTATTTCCAGATCTGTTTTGTTGTTTTAATAATATTAACTCGTACAAGTAGGAACCTGCTAGAGATTCTCCTAACCTACCAGGGCCTAGGACATTAAATGTTGCTAGTATATAAAAGGAGCAGAGAATGCTTTTAATGCAGTTTTTGCTGTGTTGAAAAGAGGAGGGAGACTAGAAAAATAGATGTTTGGGGCCTGTGGGAGACCTTTCATCAAAACTAGAAGGGATTTGTCATTTCTGCTTTTGAAAAAAAGGCTCCCTTGCAGGTCTAAAACAGGCCAGAGAGGGGGGAAATGGGACAAAAAGTCCAGTTCAGCCCCTTAGATGGCACAAGGGGCTGTCAGAGATTCCAAAAATAGTGCAGAAACACAGGGGTTTGGAGGGACAGGAGCAGTTTCCTGAATCTCCAGGAGTGGATGAGGACCTTGGGCGTCCAAAATTTGGCTACACCAGCTTACAAAGAGACTTAAATTTGCATTATGTGCTTCCAGGAGGAATGCTATAGGGAATGTGGCAAAAAGAAGCAAGAAGCTAGTTCTAGTAGGTGGGAGGGAACACCAATCATACTCAAATAAGCCTAAGCTCTCCTATGGAAGCAACTGGGCTTTTTAATTCAAGGGTACAGAAGCAGAGTTGTGTATACAGTGTGACTGTGCCTCACATGTGCTGATGCACATTATGCAGTGCACATGCAGATAGCCATACATGTTTGGATGCATAGTTGCAGCACCACACAAATGTATAGTTGCAGCATCATACTTCACTAATGAAGCATGGCTCAACTGCCACATAACTCCATGAGCATCAAGTTATGCTCTGGCCCTTTCCACAGGTTACCAGATCCCAGTGGCATTCCACGGGGATCCTGGTAGAGTGTATCCTAGAAGGAGAGCATGACAAGAGTGCTCCCCTCCATACTGACTGCCTGCGGGAATGGAGGAGGCATGATGGCCATGCGTCTTCCTTCTGCAGCACAACTGGGCACTGTCCCAGGCTGTGCTGGGGCAGGAACGTGGCCATTACACTTCCTGACCCCCCCCCCCCAGCTCAGGTAAGTGCAGGAGGGTGATGGGAAGGCTGTGTGATCGCTGGTCATTGATCGGTAAAACCCATCAATGATTTGCAACATGATCATGCCAGCTGAGAACAAGAGAACAACGGGACATGGATGACATTGTGCATTAGTGTCATCTGGATCCCGTCCTTCTCCTGTCCCCAGTGTGGGATGACAATGTCCTCCAGAAAGGGCCTCTGTCTCCTTGGTATGAGATCTCAGCCACTGTTTCAAAAGTTAGCACCAAGCCTGGATGGGAAGAAAATGCACCAGGGATTTGGAGAAATTCAACAAGATTGACATAAGTGATTTTCACGTCCATCACATAGATCAGAGATGGGCAGCTGTGAAAGCCTAGGGGCTGTGTTAGCCCCTAAGAGACCTTGGAGGGCTGCACCCTTCCCCATTACTCCTGCTTCTGATTGATAAATAAATAATACCCCACAGCGCCCTCCCCCATGTCCTCCTGGGGAAATAGAGAACACTTTCACCAAGTGTTAGGCTTTGTCGAACAACAGGAAGTGAGCAGATGTCACTTCCTGTTTTGGGAGAGTCCTCTCCTGGTGCTAAATAGTCTTCATGGTGGGAGGGGCAAAATGTGGTGGAAATGCCCCACACACACCATAGGGCGCATTTGGGGGCATTTTAGAGCAAAACATTTTCTTGATCTGTGGGAGCCACCAAAATGGCCCTTGCGGGCTGAATGCAGCCTGTCAGCTGCACTTTGCTCACCCCTTCCATAGATCTATGGTTTGGTTCACGTTTTGGAAGTCTTTGTTTCTTTTCTTCTGTTTCTGTATTTGTTAACTATGGACAGGAGAGAATACTATTTGGTCCCCATTTCCAAGCAAACCAATTTCTAGTTCACAGATGAATATGCAAATCGGAACACATTTCTTCCTGTGGAACATATACTTCTTGAAACTTTCCTATGAAGTTTTTTGATTCAAAGACTACATGCAAAAAAAGTGCATATGTTAAGAGGAAAATGCATTAAAATTAATACATTTGGGGGAAAGTGTAAAATGGAAAAATGTATCATTCAGGCGTAATTGTATACATAATGCATAGATTAGGTTAACTTGTGCATTGGGATTTGCAAAATGGATTTTCAGTCCCAACTAAATAAACACATTGAATCAATGGAACTCATGTAAGTTTTGACTTAACCAAATCCCTATTGATGAAGTGGATCTACTCTGTTTTGGGAAAACCATTGGATTTTGACCAAAATGGAAAACTGTGCATAAAATAGGTATGTGAAAGAAAATTGTCAACAAAAATAAATGTGAGTGTTTGGGCAAACTTTTTAATAAAAATGCAAAATGATGTCTAAATTGGATGGAATGGGCGTATGGAATATAAGTAAAACAGGATGTACAGCTGGTCCTCCATATTCACTAGGATGAGGGGTGCAGGACCCTGGAAGTGGAAGAATCACAAATATGCTAGTGGGAGGGGGAGGAGGCTGAGGCATGGTGAAAAGAGTGGGCACCCAGGGTCCAAACCAGGTCAGGGAGAACAGAGGAAAGCAGATGGGTTGGCATGGAGCCCCTATATGTCCTCTCTCTTGCCCATCTCTCTCCTTGGGTGTGGGGGAGCACCAGAAGAGGGTTTATGGTGCTGAGAAATCAGGCTGCAAGCGATCCTTAGCTGCCGAGGCAGCTGCTGCTGGAGAAGGAGGCCTGAGGTGGGTTTTTAAAGGCTGTATGGCCTAATTGGAGCCACCAAGAGGAAGGTTCTCTCAGAAAAGAAGCACCTGAGGTGGGGAGCACAGGGGTTGGAGCAATTCTCAAATAATCAAATCTGTAAAAGTCTGTATACTGATCTGTCCACCCTCCTGCTAAGACAGATCTGGAATTCTTGATTATTTTTTTTTTAGTTTTTAGTTTTTTGGTACAAAAGATACAAGAAAAATCCAAACAAAACCAAGAAAAGAAATTCTTGTTTTCAAAGACGCTGAAACCCTCCCTCCCATTGCCCATTGCCCAAAAGAAACTGTTGATTATAAAGCACTTGGTACATTAATTATGCCCTTAGAATCATGACAACCTCTAGTGTCGATAACTAGAAGTAAAGTTCCAAGCCACTTCAGATGGCTAGGTAATCAAGAGAATGAGAAACCAAACATTTTTATTTTCCCAATCTCTTAGCCAACGGCAAAATTTCTAGACGCCCCCCCAGAAATCCGATTCCCTACTGAGAGTCCATAAAGGGCACCAGAATGGAAAATAATTGTCGTCTGTCTGATGGTTTGGTATTAAACTTTCTACATGGTCCAGCAGATGGTGTCAAGGATTTGACCCTAGGGGGTTCCAAAGGTGCCACCACCGTCTGTAAGATACTGCTCTCAACCATCCATAGAGCATCTTTCAGCTGATCGATGTCTTCAAGCGAGTGATACTTAGCAGCTGCAACGTGTTTGATTAGTACATCTAATCCCTGATTGATTAGTTACTCTAAATAATTAATTGCCATGTTCACAGCATGGTAGGGGGAGCACAGGGAGGGAGCCGAATAAAACTTTAATAAGCAACAAGGATCTTGGCGTCTCTGTTGCATGCACCACGGACGGCTCATCAGTATACAGCCTCTGTTTTAGTACTGGTGGATCACAACCATCTTGTGCCCCGTCTGTGCTCTTGCACAGATCTCCCCAACTGGGAGAAGTGCTGGGGATGATGGGTGTTGTGCTAAACAGTAACAGTAGGGTCCTAGCCATAGTGTTCTGTTAGATAGGTTAATTAGTGAAATAATGATAAAAACTTATGTGGCTGAGTAAGGATTTGAACCCAAGTGTTCCAATTCCTAATGACTGCCTCCAAGCTCTATACCAGTGCTACACAAAGTGGTTCACAGATCAGTGCAGGTCCACCAGCCATTAGCTGCTGGTCCACAGAGAGGTTCCAGGAAAGAAAGAAACAACTGCAACCAACAAACACAAATATGGAGCCAGATCCAGGCATATTAAGAAACAAAAATTGTTGGTCCCCCGTATCAAATACGCTGAGAAACACTGTATGATACCACTCTGTTGATACAGAAATGCAAGGGTATTCCTTTAAGGGTCTGTCTTCCTTAGAGAAGGAGGAGGAATATATCTTAACAATAATAATAACGGTAGCGATCAAATTTAATAGTGCTATCGTTTAGGCAATATCCTAAATCCTCAAAGTACTTCAGATGGAATCAATGAAAACTCCGTATCAAGACGTTCTCTAGACTTCAGACTGAAACCTCTAAATTTTGTCTGTTTTACTTCCAAGAGGCGTCAAGTCCTCTGAGGATATAAGCAACAGTATTACCAATACGTTTAGGACATTGCACAAAAAAAAAAAACCCCTGCTTTGTGGAGTGGAGCAGAGATAAAGATTCCCCAGTTTGTGCATGTCTGTTTTGCAGGTGAGTGTTGAGAAGCATCTTTTTTTTTCTTTATAGCAATGCGTAGTTTAGAAGCAACCTGTGTATTTAGTAATCGCACACCCTTAGATGAGAAAAATGTACAAATCAAAGCATAAAAACCTAGCATGGTCCTCATGTACACGTGGACACACACCTACATCCACACACATCCATCTCTCATGAGAGAAGGGAGATACTGCGGGATGTTTGGACCCACCTCCTATGTTGATGGATCCTGGCCTTTCCTCTCTCCCATATCAAAGCTTGAGGATATTTCATAGGTCTGCCCTGGTGAGTTCAACGGAGCTTTCTGGCTAGCATCCTGTTGGTGACATGTGCAGGTGCAAGTCCAGCGTAGGTATGTCATTCTCTGGTTGGTGCAGTGGTTGGTATTCTCTTCCTCAATGACCAAAGGCTCCCTCCCTCCACACATGCTGTATTGCTGTTGCATTCCCACCATGGCCATTCCATACCTGCTGGAGAAAGGGCTGAAAGGATTCTATCATTCACTGAGAGCTCCAAAGGATCCCGGTGGATCTCAGCAGATGATGCCATCGTTTCATACCTGGCTGTGGGAACATAGCCAGACACATCTCCAGTCCCCCGCCCCATTCTATACTTGTGATAGATGAGGGGTCAGAGATTGAAGAGAAATCTATTTTGTCAGTGCCTCCATCATCTGAAAGATAAGCCACAGCAGAGACTTTACAGCTGATGCCTGAAGGAGAAGGGGTCAGTGATAATTTTGAAGAATTGGTTTCACCTTTGTCTCCCAGTTTGCAGTCATGCAGGTGGCAAAAGAGGGGGGCTCAGAAGCAAGTTGTTTGGCTGAGGCTCAGAAGATAGGAGGCTGATTAGGAACATCTGTTTGCCCTGATATTTAAGTCTGTCGACATGGCTTGCTTTTTGCTTGTGGTAAGTTGCTATGCAAGTGCCCTTGGCCTTTGTATTCCTGCTCCATATCTTTGCGAACTCTGACTTTCTTGACTCCTTGGACTGGCTTTGACTTCAGCTTTCAGCTCAGCATTCTTTTGAATTGTTTGCTCTGGACTCTCCCTGCTTCCTTCACTTCCTTGGCAAGTACTGTCCCATTCCTACCCTTGCTGGCAGAAAAGCACGGGCTGGGAGTTAAACTCTGATAATACCAGGCACAAGATGGCAGTGCGGAGCGCTACAGTGAGTCTACACCAAGTCCAGGTGACAGCGAATGTCCAGCTGTAGCGTAGTTCCAGAATGACTACTCTGTGTTGGAACTACAATACAGGGCTCAAGCCTCTGTCTATTAATCTGTGAGTCCACAGATTGGCTTGCAGCCCAGAGACTTCAAAAAAAGAAGGCTGCCCATTTCCTCCCTCACCTGTTTTCCTCTGGGGGAGAGACTCCACAGTAAAAGCTCACACTTTCATAATTATATGGCGAGTGCAACTTTTTCTGCAGTTCTTGATTGGGTTCCCCAGGTAACCTTGAAGCCTCATTTTTATGAATGGCTTCTGAAATGCATCTTAATAACAATAACAGCGGTAGCAATAATACTTAATAATGCTAGCGCTCAGGCAGTATTCTAAATCCTCAAAGCACTTCAGACTGAATTAATGAAATGCAGGAGCTCTTGCACGGCAGGGCAGGCAAGTACAAATATCGTTAGAGTTGAATAAATTTGCATATAATTCTGCACAGCAGGTTACGCACACACTGATGCATGAGTCCCTCCCAACAGCCTATCATTTTATAAGATGGATAAACGATGGACAGTGCAAACATTCAGAAGTCCTCCCTATTCAAACAGTTTCTTTCCCTGAAATGATAAGTGCGGTGAGCACTTAATAACTTTTGCCATCATGACCATCTTCTGATGTTGCTTAGCCGCACGTGTCTGGTTTTCGTTTGTGAAATGTTGGAAGGCATACTACTACCAGCATTGCTAGTTCAGGAATGTCCTTGGGCCTGAGGTTTATGGTGTAGGAACAGCCTCCGATGTCATTAAGCATTATACGTTAAGTATCAGTCACAGGCCATTTCTGCACTACACTGTTATAGTGGTATTATTCTACTTTTAACACCCTGTGGAATTCTGGGGTTTGTAGTTGTCTGAGGCCCAAGAGCTCTCTGGCTGAGAATTCTAAATGCCCCTCCCTAAACTGCAAACCCCAGGATTCCATAGGATGTTGAAAGTGGAATAATACCACTATAACAGTATAGTGCAGAAATGGCTACAGTAGCTCACAGTTTGTATTTCAAAGACACAAACCATTTCCACACCATACCTGATCCTGTTCTCCTCCTGGTGCGATCCCAGCAGTGGTTTTGCCAGGATGAGAGCGTAGTGGGAATGCTCTCCTCGACATCTGGCTGACTCCCTGTGGAAAAGAGTGTGAGCGACATGCGCCTGCCTTCCTGAGTGCAGCCAGGCTCTTTCCCATGCTGGACTAGGGAAGGAAGCCCCTCTATTGTGTTTCTTGCCCTTCTGCATGGCTGAGAAGGATGGGGGTGTTGCACGATCGTGACCGCTTAGCAGATTTATCCCATTAAACAAATACCCCATGATCGTGCTGGGTGGGGATGGGATGGCAGCCGGACCACAATGACATTGTACACAAGCACGACCCGCAGACTGCTGCCATCACATCCCCATTGCAGGACAGCCCCGTTGTGCAGAAGTGGCCACACACATGTGCAGATGAAAGGGAGAGGACATACTTTCCTATTTGGAAATTAAGACAGAAGTTTTAAATGGGCTGTTCCCAGATTAAGGTGAAATGAAAGAATTATTCCTTCTTGCTTATTTGGGAGGACAGGATTTACACTACACACATTTACACTACACTATGTATGTATGTATGTATGTGTATGTATGTGTGTATACACACACACACACACACACACACACATATACACATATATACATATTTACACACACACACACACACACACATATATATAATCTAGCCTACTTGCTTCTAACGCAGCCTTTTTCAACTGTTCCAGGGCTCCTCTGTCAAACCAGGACACAGTGCAAACAGATAGACAGAAAATCCTTTATTACTGAATACCAAGAAAACTTGAATATTCCAACATACTGGACAAAACTTTAAAAGCGAGCATATGAAATTAAACATCTATCAGTCCTGATGCCATTCTTGAACTTGGTGCTTTTCTGCAAAATTTCATGATATGAGGCTCCAGATTAGACAATGTCAATCAGAGGTCACCTCTAGTTGGGATGTCAATTCTATTTCTGGATTTTGTCAAGGAAACTACCTTGCTGAATCTGCACTCAACCAAATACGTTTAGGAAACGGGAATTTAAAAAAAATCTTTTGAGTTGTCTCCCATAGTATTGGGAGCTTATTCAGCAGATCACTCTTGATCCAAAAATCTTTTTGAAACTGACTGCTGTTGATGTGCAGTTATATCTCCCTGAAAATCAATCAAACTCTTGAATTTCTGTCTCAAGCTGGCTGGGCTCTACTTCAAATGGATTCAAGATAAACTATTGGCTCCAATTAAGGTTGCTGTTTGAGTATTTCATTGGTTCAGTTGCCAGGCCCGCATAAAGACTTGAGGCTCCCCTTCTCACAATTTTCAGTTTGGGATTCCCTTGAAATGTGCCAGGGCCCCTTTGTGGGCCATATGACCTCTGTTGAGAATGGTTCCTCTAGTCAGAAGGTGAATACAGAATGAAAGGTGAGGCATGGCATCACAGTGATTGGAAAGGAACGAGGAAGCCAATTAAGTAAGTACGTAAGTAAATCCCCCAGAAAGTCTTTGCAAGCTGCAGCACCAAATCAATGAAGCCTTGCACATTATAGCAAGCTGCTGCTCTGAGGTGGAGGTTTGCCCACAGTCCATTCCTCTTGCCGTAAGATGAGCCCCCTCCCCAAAAAAAACACCTTGGAGAATTCAAGCCCTCATTTCTTGCCTGGAGATGACATACAAAAATGCACCCATGATGCAGCAACTAAAAAAGCCAGTGTAGTTCTAGGCTACACCAATAGGAGTATAGTGTCGAGATGAAGGGAAGTAATAATACCACTCTATTCTGCTTTGGTTAGACCTTTGGAATACTGTGTCCAGTTCTGGGCACAACAGTTCAAGAAGGAGATTGACAAGCTGGAACATGCCTAGAGGAGGGGGACTAAAATGGTAAGGGTCTGCAAGCCATGCCCTGTGAGGAGCAGCTTAGGGGGCTAGGTATGATTAGCCTGATGAAAAGAAGGTTAAGAGGTGGTTTAAATATTTGAAGGGATGTCATGTTGAAGATAGAGCACGCTTGTTTTCTTCTGCTCCAGAAACTAGGACATGGAGCAACGGGTTCAAATTACAGCAAAAGAGATTTCACCTAAACATCAGGAAGAACTTCCTGACGGTAAGAGCCATTCAACAGTGAAATGTGCTTCCTTAGAGTGTGGTGGAGTCACCTTCTTTCAAAGCTTTTAAACAGAGTTTGCCGGGGATGTTTTGAGTGTATATTCCTGCACGGCAGTGGATTAGACTCAATGGCTGTTGTGGTCTCTTCCAGCTCTATGATTCTATGATTCTCTGAGATCTGGCAACCCTAGCTGATACTATTATTGCTATCATTACCACAACATCATCATCTACCATCACCATCACTACTGGTGCTGTTGAAGACAGGGGATGGCTTTGAAGCTCAAGATGTGGGAGGCCTCCAGCGTTCATTCTTGGTTACACGTTATAGAGGGAGGATGGGATGGGGGGGGAAAAACACTAGGTCTCTTAAAGACTCCTAATATCTAACAGGCCTTGTTCCAAAAGAGCATTAGCATCTTCTCTGCTCTGTATGTCCTTTGAAGGTTTGTGGGATGTCGAGATAAACAAAGCAAGACAGCAAATGAGGTCTCCTTTATCATGCTTAGTTTTCAGAATAGATGCTCTTACTGTACTTAACATTCCAGCCGGGAAGCAAAATTAAATTGTCTGGGCATTTGACGGCCCACTGTTTTTAGAAAGCTATTAAGACTCCGCTATCAAGTTGAAGACAGCCTCCTTGACCCTCTCTGGCTGGCTTATCTTGCAAGACTCCCACTTGCCTCCATCTTGGCACTACAGGATTGAACACTGGGAAAAGACCCTGTTGGAAGAATCCTCTTCCACCAAGTGCCAGTTTAGCAAGCAGCTACAATAGCAGGCTCAGGACCCAGCTCCAGAACATAAAACTGCTCTGAGAAAAAGAAACTGGCCACCAGCCAAAACAGAGACCAGTGGGAGGAATCTCATCATCTTGTTTTATTTTATTCTGCTTGTGATATCTTTTTTATCCTGCTGTTCTGCTAAGAAAGAATAACGACCAGGTTGGCTAACTACATCACAAAAAGAACTCAAGTAATAAAACCATCAAAATCCATTAAAAGCATTAAAATCAGCGCAGTAATCAATACACTCAAAATGTTCCTGCCATGGAACATTGCTGTGTTCATTCCGTCTAGGCTGAGCCAGAATAGATTAACACACAAAAGCTTACAGAATTGGTTGTTGATCCTGAAACGAATGGTCACCAATTTTGTTATTTTTTTGTGAGAGACTTGCTATCTTCCTATGAGAAGGCTTCATTTCATTTTAGTGCCTTCAATCACTGTTTTCCAAAGGCTTATCTTAAGGCCGTAAGAGGGACTGGACACTGATATCTGTCATTCATTCTAAAGAACCTGCACTGGCTGCAGCGATGGAGAGACAAAATAACAAAACAGGAAACAGCATCTTTGAGGCAAATTGCTAGATTAACGCTCGGAGGAGAGGGGCCTAAATTCAGGCCCTTATGCTTGAAGAAGGTTGCCCCATTCTTCGATCTTGCTATTGCTTCTGTCTCCTTTTCAACTCCATTTCACTGCTTGCACACCCAGTCCTCGTGATGGTATTCATCTTACAGTCTCTGAGCAGACGAATGGGTGATTCCAAATGCCCTTCGCAGCAGAATGTCTGAACCGTCTCTTGCAAAAAAAAAGAAAAAAAAGAGGAAAAAAAAGAGCAAAGCTGTCCCATTCACACAGTGCCACCCAGTGAACCAAAAGGATAACCTGTCTCTTCCTAGAGGCAACCCATTGTTCCGATGCACTGAAATGGCAACACATCAGTTGAAATGGCTCTTTTATCTTTTTTTTTAAAACTTCTGAAGTTTCTTTCTTTCTTTTTTTTAAGAGAGCAAGTTGCCTTTAAAAAAAAAAAGAACATAATCTGGCTGACACTGAAATTATTCAGGGCAGGAGTTCTGAAAGTTGTTTCAAAACAAAACCTCCCAGGTGGATGAGTTCTGGGATTAGCGTTATCTGACTCCAATCTCAGTCCTGATTGTGTGCTTTGAAAATGGAACAAAGGTACCTTGATTTCCCTTGCTTCCCTCCTATCATCATGGCCATCATCATCATCATCATCATCATCATGGTTTATTTATACGGTCGGCCCTCCACATTTGCTAGTGTTAGGGGCACAGGACCCCCACGGAGATGGGAAAATGCAGATATCAAAATGTTTGTGTATATCTGTGGAAGGGAGACAAAGCATGGTGAGGAGAGCAGGCACCCAGGGTCTAAACCACATCAGTGCGCCACTGACCTAGACGCCACTGAGCATCATTGATCATAGGTGAGGATCCTATGATTAGTTTGGTTTGCCTTCTAATTTGCTCTGACCTAATTCACAGTTCCTGAACTAATATGCAAACAGGGATGCAATTATCTTTTGGCATTCACACCCCTCCAAATTCTGTGATGCCGTTCTGTAATTAAGTAATGAACACAGAAATGCTTTATTATTGGAGACTGCATAGCAAAAGTGCATACAATTTTGTGCAATACAATGAAGCTTATATTCATGAAATTTGTTTGCAAAATTACCTCTATTATGGGAATCTGCCTACAAAAATGGGCACATTAGCAGAAATACAATTGGCCCTCCACATTCACTAGGATTAAGGGCACAGAACCCATGCAAATGTGGAAAGACTGCAAATAACAAAATGTGTGTGTGTATCTGTGAGAAGGTGGCCAAGGCATGGTCAGGAGGACAGGAATCCAGGTTCCAAAGCGGGGCCATTTTCGCACTGGACTGGTGTAGCGCTATTATTCCGCTTTCAACATCCTCCGGAATCCTGGGGTTTGCAGTTTGGGGAGGGGCCCAGCCGGTCCAGGTCAGGGAAAAGAGAAGGAAAGGGAGTGGCCTGATACTTCCCTTCTCTTGCCCATCTCCTTCTTTGGGTGTTGGGGGACACTGGGAGAAGCTTTGTGGTTCTGAGACATCAGGCTATGATCCATCCTTACCTGGCCAGGCAATGGCTGGTGGAGGAGAAGGAGGACCAGAAGCAGGTTTTTAAATCACTGCACGGCCAGATCAGAGCCACTGAGAGGGAAGGTTCCCTTGAAAAAAAGGCACTTGAGGTGGAGAGGGTAGGGTTGGAAAAACTCTCAGGTAATCAAATTAAAGAAAGTGAAACCCACACATGTGGAGGGCTGATATCTGGAATGTGTGTGTTGAGGCGGGAGATGAGTAAAAACAAGTTTTGGTTTTTGGTTTTTTGGTTTTGTGCACTTTTCAACCAAAATGACCACAAACTGGTGCCAAAATGGGGTGCTACAAACTTTAAAAAAAAATCAATGAATAAAATTTAAATAGAGGTAGGTAAAATAGTAAATGATAGAATGAAAAAGTAGTAAATGAAAAGTAGTAAATGTTTCATTTGGGATTTTCCCAAATATTTCTCCATTGAAAACAAATGGAAAAAAACAGCAAAGAAATTTGTATGGGTTGGAGTATTTCCAATATTTTCAAGGACACTGTGGAAGTTGGAATACATCTACTGTAGGACACTGTGGAACCCATTATTTGCTATTTGTATGGCAAAGTGGTGTGCAGCCTCACACTCAAAAAATGTTCAGATCCCTACCGTTGCACAAAGGGTGTGCTAATTTTGGAGCGGAGCAAACTTTTAACATGACAGTCAGAGTGGTGTAGTGGTTTGAGTACTGCAGCAATGGAAGTAAGCTGAGAACAAAATAGGAGGAGGAGAGAGAAACTGGGATGTTTTCAAAACAGCTGAAAAAGTGGGATGACAGTGGATTAATCTGGACTGTCCCTGCCAAACTGGGACAATTGGAAGCAGAGGTGTATCTGTCATAAACAGAGCCTGGGACAAGTGTGGAAGTTGCACCCCTCTGTCGCTTCCAGCACTGCTTTCATTCAGTGCCCCTGGCATCGGTGCCCAGGGCACATGCCCTACTAGCCCCACCTTAGATACTCCTCTGATTGAAAGGTATGCTTTCTATCTTAGAGGAAGGGAATGGCAAAACTCATCTGGATAAAATCTTACCAAGGAAACTTTATGATAGGCTTACCATGCCTCAGAGTTGACTTGGAAGCACTTAACAACAAAAAAGTTAATTCATCTGATGTGGAAACCTTATCTCAGTTTCACAGTCCGACAGGTGTCCCTAACTGAAGTTTTGGGTCATCGTTGATTCAGATTCTGTCCAAGAACATAGGAGTCAGCGAGGTATCGTCAGACAATACAGCACTTTCGAGCAGTGTTCCTTTTTTCATAACCTTGCTATTGTGATCCTATCTATTGCAATATCATTGAGATGTTTTGTCAGCTTGTTTGGAATTATTCATTTCTATCACCTTTTCCCCAGCACTGGGACTCAAGGTAGCTTATGAAATTACAGCAGGTAGGAATAGCAGGGGAGGAAAGTAAAACTGTTGAAAACTGAGCCCCTTTTATGAGTTCTCTAGATGTTGATCTGAGCAGTACAAATACGCGTCTGTGTTATCCATAAAGTGAAGCTTTTCTTTTGGAAATGCGTAGTGGTTTATACCAGTGTTGTATTTACGACTTCTAGTCCTGGGACTACTGGCATGTAATATAATCATTGCCTTATTGTTGACGGTGCAGTCTCGAAGGGTTCTTTCAGACTGGTCTAGAGTAGTGTGAGTTCTCACAATACAGTTCCTTAGGTTTGGCTGAGTTTAGCCGGTTGTTGCCACCTCTACATCCAAGTTGTTGCATTCATTTGAGTATGGCTTTTTGCAGCAGTTTCTTGGATCTGCAGTAGGACTCTTTCAAGGCTTTCTTTAAAACTGGGAATGTGGTACTCAGGAGGTTGCATGGTATAAAGGACAGAGTTCCTCCTACTTCCTTTTTAATTTTTTTAATTTTTTATTTTTTTAAAAAAAAATTCCTCACAGCAACAAGGATGTGGTAGTGGGGTGGGGTGGGTGGGGTGGGGTGAAAACTTGCCAAAACTGTTCCCTTGTTTGCAAATGAGGGAGCAGTTTGGGCAAGTGCACAAGCCTGCGGACATGTCCCTTTTGTCAGGGACGTGGCAACAGGGGGCGTGGATGCTGAGAGACTCGGTGGTGGGAGTATGTGCCAGCCCGAACTCCTCCCTGGTTTGCAAATAAGGGAGCAGTTTCAGCACGCACACACACACACACACAAACTACTGTTGTGTCCCTGATGAAAGGAACACAATGGCATGCATGTGTATACACCCAAACTGTGACTCTTTAGACCAGGGTTTGAATCCCCACTCAGACATGAAAACTCACTGGGTGACGTCAAGCAAGCCATATTCTCTCAGTGTCAAAGAAAAGCAAAGGCAACAGATCTTACCAAGAAAACCCCCATGATAGGTTTGCCTTAGAGTTGCCATAAGTCAGTTTTCCAAGGGGAGAGACATGATGGATAGAAAGAACCTCCTCTTGTCAGTGGCACTTTGTTGTTGTGTGCCTTCAAGTCACTTCCAAGTTATGGCAACCCTGAGGTGAACTTATCACAGAGATTTTTTGGCAAGATTTGTTCAGAGGGGATTTGCCTCTGCCTTTCTCTGAGGCTGAGAGACTTGTTCAAGGTCTGAGCAGGGATTTGAATCCTAGGCCCTTTTCGCATGGCATTTGCCATACAAGAGGGCCCCTGGAGCGTTGTGCAACTGCGAGGAGCGGTCCACATGACGCACTCACAATCGCGTGACGCTCCAGGGCCTGGCAGGTGCCAATCGCACACTATTTCATTTTCAGCTTTGAGCCGAAAATGGTGCGTGATCGTGCATCGCTCCGGGGCCCCACGCACACTTGCCGTGCGTGCGGAGCTCCGGAGCCACGGCGCTCATGCTTCCTGCCCCAGCGCAGCCTGGCAAAATCCCAGGGTGCACTGTGGAAGGAAGAGGAGGGGATCTCGCGCGAGCAGGCAGCAGCTGCGGAGCTGAAGCAACGAGGACGCAAGAGCCTCTCACAAGAGGCTGCTCATGCGATCTCTGCACCCCAGCTCCGCAAAAAGGTGAGTTGTGGAAAGGGCCCTAGTTTCCAGAATGAATAAATAAATAAATAAATAAATATTTGAACATTTAAATTTAAATATTTGAACATTGAATTCCAAATTTAAATATTTGAATATTGAAAGCTAAATTTAAATATTTGAATATTGAAGGCTAAATTTAAATATTTGAATATTGAAGGCTAAATTTAAATATTTGAATATTGAAGGCTAAATTTAAATATTTAAATCTTGAGTTAAGCCTTTGGAGCCCCCAGCAACAAACTATGTTTACAGGGGGTCCTCAGTAAAGAAATTGTTAAGAACACTGTTCTACTGCATGCATTGGGTAATATCTTGCATCTGAAAAGCCTCAGTGCTACACTGTCTCAATATTTCTTAAGGGGTAAATTTAAGAGTTTGATCCTGAGGATCTTGGAGTAATGCAACTATTGCATCAGTTGTTCTAGCAACTTGCATTATATTTTCATGTTTTCTTTCTTCTGTGGCCTATTGCCAAAATAGTAAAAATAATAAAAAAAAAAATGTTGGCTGAGATCTTACACTGGAGGCATAGTTATGATCCTGCTAGCTATGCTCAATCTGCTGATGTGACTCCTGAAATGTACCTTGAAGGCAGTCAGCCATCTTGAGCAATGGCACTGCAGTATGACACGACCAGCCCTCTCTGGCCAGTGAGTGATGGTACAACGGAGCTGTGTCAGGACCTCCTGGGGTCCTTGTTTCTGTTCCTCATACCATCACTCACTGTTGAAGTGGGGAATTGTCTGTCACTTTGCGGCACCTAACTCACCAGCGCCACAGAACTCCATTTCTTGGGACAGCTGATTGTTTTTTAAGGTGGGTTTGGGGGGCATTTGTGGTCTTCGCAACGGTGCCACATGTCACAAAAAAATGGATATGAAACAGTTACACAGTTGTAAGCCTAGTTTATTAGTTCATAACAGGATGCGAGCCTTTATTTCATAGAATAAGATGATGATGATGATGGTGATGATGATGGTGATGATTTTTTAAAACGGGAAGAAAATTATTCTCCTTATAATTTGCTCTCTCCCTTTCCCCCCAAATGGTTCATCTCAAATCCAAATCGACAGCTTCTGCCAACCTGAGTCATCTTAGTTATAGAAATACCCTGGTGTGGAAATGTTCTCAAAAGCTACTTGTAGAAGAAAATAATTATCACCTTGTTGAAAACAGCATGTTCTCACTGCTGCAAGTACGGCAAAATCCAACCGTTTTCGACAGGCACTTTTAATTAAACCTAAATAGATGGGAGATGGCTTGATAACCTATCTTGGAGTGCAATCTTCTGTCTCCCTCCTACTAGGCAATTTCCCTCCATCCTCTTCAGTGGGCTTTCTGCAGACAGCGTGGACGCAAGATCAACATTTCAAAGGCAGGGGAGTGGGAGTATGTTAGCAAGAAGCGTTTATGCTAGCTAACTTTACAGAGGCAGCTATAGGGAAAGAGCAAATATGAGGCTGGAATCTTGTTGGTGGACAATACTGGCACAAAAATAGTTTTGCGGACAACTGTGCTTTGCTGTTGTTTTTGGCCACCAAGTAGATTTTGTCTTATGGTGACCAGAGGTATGAGAAACTTCCAATAGCCCCAGCTGGCAACTACCCTATCCAGGACTTGCAAATTCAGCTTCCTTGACTGACTCTATCCACCTGCCATGTAGTCTTCTTCTTTTGCTACCACTTTCCACCTTACTGAACCTTTTTGTCTTTTTTAGTGATACACGTCGTCTCGTGATACGCTTGAGGTACAACAGCCTCAGTTTAGTCTTTGTTGCTTCTAGGGATTGCTCGGGATTGATTTGCTCTAGAACTCACTTATTTGCCTTTTTAGCATATCCTCAGAATTCTTCTCCAGCAACACATTTCAGATGAGTTGAGTTTCTTCCTGTCAGTTTTCTTTACTATCCAGTTACCACAAACCATACATAGAAATCAGTAATACTATGGCCTGGGTGATTCTGACTTTGGTATTTAATTATGCATCTTTACATGTGAAGATCACATATAGTTCCTTTGGCTCAGCAGTACTACATGTGGAAAGGACCTTGGGATTCTTGTTGATAAACAGTTGAACATGAGCCAGCAGTGTGATGCTGCACCAATGAAGGCAAATGCTATCTTAGCCTGCATTAAGGGATGACCTTGTTAATGAGGTAGAAGTGGTTGGATCTTTAGGAGGGAGTGATCATGCCCTATTGGAATTTGGCATTCAGTGGGAAGGAGAAGATAAGTGTAGCCAGACACTCGTCTTCGATTTTAAAAAAGCGGACTTCTGTAAACTTAGGGAGCTGCTGGCTGGAATTCCGTGGTCAAGAATAGTGAAAGGGAAAGGAGTTCAGGAGCCATGGGAGTTCCTTAAAAGGGAGATACTGAAGGCACAGTCTAAAACTGTGCCAATAAGGAGGAAAAATGGAAGGCATCTGAAGAAACCAGAATGGTTGAGTAAAGAACTCTCAGTTGAGCTAAGTGTTAAGAGAAACATGTACAGGAAATGGAAGAAGGGGGAAACCACCAAAGAAGAATTTAAGCAAGTAGCCAGGAGATGTAGGGAAGAGGTCAGAAAGGCTAAAGCACAAAACAAACTTAGGCTGGCCAGAGACATCAAAAACAATAAAAAGGGCTTTTTTAAATATATCCATAGCAAAAGGAAAAAGAAGGAGACGATAGGGTCGCTGCGCAGAGAAGATGGCGAATTACTAACAGGAGGAAGAGAAAAGGCAGAACTACTTAACACCTTCTTTGCCTCAGTTTTTTCCCAGAAGAATACAAGCACTCAACCTGGCGATTGGGGAGCAGGGGAGGAAGCAGGGGAAATGAGGCACATAATAGGTAGAGAGGTGGTACAGGAATACCTGGCCACACTGGATGAATTCAAGTCTCCAGGGCCAGATGAATTGCATCCTAGGATATTAAAAGAACTGGCAGAGGTCATTTCGGAACCGCTTGCTATAATCTTTGAGAAATCTTGGAGGACAGGAGAAGTTCCAGCAGACTGGAAGAGGGCAAATGTTGTCCCCATCTTCAAGAAGGGGAAAAAAGAGGACCCAAATAATTATCGCCCAGTCAGCCTGACGTCAGTACCCGGAAAGATCCTGCAGCAGATCATTAAGCAGTCAGAAAGCAATGCGGTAATCACGAGAAGTCAACATGGATTTCTCAAAAATAAGTCATGCCAGACTAATCTTATCTCTTTCTATGATAGAGTTACTAGCTTGACAGATGAAGGGAATGCTGTGGATGTAGCATTTCTCAATTTCAGTAAGGCCTTTGACAAAGTTCCACATGACATTCTTGCAAAGAAGCTAGTAAAATGCAGGCTGGACAGGGCTACCGTTAGTTGGATTTGTAATTGGTTGACCGACCGAACCCAAAGGGTGATCACGAATGGCTGCTTTTCATCCTGGAGAGAAGTGACTAGCGGGGTGCCACACGGTTCTGTCCTGGGCCCAGTGCTCTTCAATATTTTCATCAACAACTTGGATGAAGGAATAGAGGGCATGCTCATCAAATTTGCAGATGACACCAAATTGGGAGGGGTTGCTAATACTCCAGAGGACAGGATCAAAATTCAAAATGACCAGGACAGATTGGAGAGCTGGGCCAAAGCTAACAAAATGAAATTCAACAGAGAGAAGTGTAAGGTCCTACACTTAGGTAGAAAAAATGGGATACAGAAATATAGGATGGGGGACAAGTGGCTGGATAGCAGTACGTGTGAAAGGGATCTAGGAGTCTTAATAGACTACAAGCTGAACATGAGTCAGCAGTGTGATGCGGCAGCCAAGAAAGCCAATGCAATTCTCAGCTGCATCAATAGGAGTATGGTGTCTAGATCGAGGGAGGTACTGGTACCACTGTATTCTGCTTTGGTTAGACCTCATCTTGAATACTATGTCCAGTTCTGGGCACCTCAATTCAAGAAGGACATGGTCAGGCTGGAGCATGTCCAGAGGAGGGCAACCAAAATGGTGAGAGGCCTGGAAGACATGCCCTATGAGGATAGACTTAAAGAGCTGGGTATGTTTAGTCTACAGAAGAGAAGGTTAAGAGGGGACACGATAGCCATGTTTAAATATTTGAAGGGATGCCATGTAGAGGAAGGAGAGGGCTTGTTTTCTGCTGCTCCAGAGACCAGGACAAGGAGCAATGGATTCAAGCTGCAGGAAAGGAGATTCCACCTGAACCTCAGGAAGAACTTCCTGACAGTCAGGGCTGTTCGGCAGTGGAATATGCTGACTCAGAGTGCAGTGGAGTCTCCTTCCTTGGAGGTTTTTAAGCAGAGTCTGGATGGCCATCTGTCGGGAGTGCTTTGAGGGTGTTCCTGCATGGCAGGGGGTTGGACTGGATGACCCGTGTGGTCTCTTCTAACTCTACATTTCTATGATTCTGTGATTCTATGATTAACAATACCATAGTTTCCCAGTCAAGGGAAGTAACAGTCCCACTGTATTCGGCACTGCTCAGGCCTCATCTGGAGTGCTGTGCTCAGTTCTGAGCACCTCATTTGGAGAGTATAGCAAGATGGAGCAGATTCAGAGAAAGGCAGCAAGGATGCTAAGAGGTATGGAGAACAAAACATAAGACAGACTGAAGGAGCTGGGCATGTTTAGCTTGGTGAAGAGAAGGTTGAGGAGTGACATGATTGAGCTATTTATATACCTCAAGGGCTCCCACAAAGAGGGTTGTTTTCTGCTTCTTCAGAGGGTAGAACTAAGGGTCTAATGGTTTTACTGTTATCCTAAGAGGTGGGGGACATTGGGGTCCCCCCACAATGAATTTGGGAGAATTATAGCTCAAAAGGAGGCCTGAGAGAGAAGAGCAAAAGCAGGATCTTTCATCTATGTATACCAGTACTAACTGTAGAGACAACTCCAGTTAAAATTAAACAAGCTGTTTTATTTAAATTAACAAACACTTGAGAGATCAGACACTCTTATAAACCATACAAGGCTATTGGAAAGTGAGGCAAGAAAGACTGGATAGAGAGAAATTTGGTAGAAAGGGTAATACTTACCAGTCCTGAAGAACAGATCACAGCAGAGTGGCTCAGGCAGCATTTGAGGGTAGCACGGACAAATGGCAGTCTGGAGCATCATGTACAGCATATTACATCCAATGTGCTACAAATGGGCTGGAATTGACGCTAGGGTTTTTATACTCTGTTTCACACCCCATAGGGATGCATTGACAAAGCTGTAACAGTTTTTCCACAGGATTGATAAAGGGGTCTGGAATGGGCTGATTACTTAACTTTGGAGTGACAGAACGTTGATGGGACTCATGACAATCTCTTAATGTTCAGTCAGATAGGGTATATAGGGAAGATCTCTGTAGGATAAGATTGAAGGATGGCCTCTGATTGCTCATCAATCCGGGCAGTTTGTTTTTCATTATATTCAGAAATGCAAAAAGCCTAGAGTGATAAAAGGATTAGATAACTGTGGTATCCTGTGTAACTTTGTCAGTGTATATTTATATCACACTAAAATTAGAGTCCTGTTGATCTCATACACACAGTTAAGTTCCCTTACACCCACACTGATACTTCTTTGTCCATTGTCCATGGTGCATGGTTGCATAGTTCATTTAGTTCATGGTTGCATAGAGTTCCAAAAATCTATTGACAAATTCCATAAGTAGAGTTCTACAAGCATAACTGCTTTACATGGGCCTAAATATTATTGTTGGTCCCAACTAGATTATAGCCATTGAATCAGTTGGATTTAGCTGTGTGTTGACTCAGCATTAAACAAAGAATTCTTTAATTGAGATGAATCAACAAGATTCTAGTAATGCAATTGTACAGTTTTGGATGGTGCAGAATGGTTTGTTGATGCCTTCAATGTGCCATTTGAGTCACTGTACAATGGGACAATAAAGAGGCACACTAACAGATGAAAGACTATAGTTGCACAATGTCAGCATTCAGCAGGAGCACAGTATAGCTCAACCATCATGGAACTATATGACTGTAGATTTGCATGATGTAGGATCTCACTGATCATGTTAATGTGATGTTGGAATGAAGGCCATACAAGTGAGAAGACAATATGGAGGGATAGGGTTGCTGTGATTGAATGGTTCTAGAATAAGGGTGTGAAGCATGAGGCCCTTCACATTTTGCTTGACTCTGACTCCCAACATTCTTCACCACTGGTTATGCTAACAAGAGGTACTGGCATATGCAGCTTAACAACATCTAGAGAGCTAACTCATTGGCCCTTTCCACACGTGGGAAAGGAACCGGGAAAAAACGCTACTCATCAGACCTCTTCAGCATCCGGGCGAGTCCGCCGGGACGAGGAACAGTGCAAGCTCGTCGCTCCGCACTGCTCCGGCGTCCAAAATGGTGGCTTCCGGTTGGTGGAGGCTCTCCACCAACCAGAGAAGCTCACCAGCCTAAAGCCCGCCCCCGGCAGATCTGCAGGCACACACTTGTGATATGGAGTTGCGCGCTCCGTGCTTTTTAAAAACCTCTAAAAAGCATGCTGCATGACCAGTTCCGGTCGCTCTGAACTGGACTGAGGTGCAGAACTACAAAAAGTAGTCCGCCCCAGTCCACTCTACGGTGCAGAAGACCTCCATTGGAGGTCACTCTGCACCGTTTTAATAGCCCGGTGCGGAAATGGCCATTGCTACCCCTATTCTACAGGAATCTGAAAGATTGCTATAGCATACTGGTCTCCCCAAAAAACTTTGATCTACCAAGACAAACTGTCTGGTGACAAGAATTCTGGGGACGAGGTTTTGTGAGAGAGAAAATGGTAGAAGTCATCCATACAGTTCAAGGACGATTTGATGTTCAAAGTGGTAGACACTGGAGGTCAATATGACAACTTCCAATGCCAATATTCATTTGTTTTTCAACAAGTGTAATAGTAATTCCAGAGAGCCAATATAATGTACTGGTTTGGATGTTGAGTTTGGACTCTGGGAGATCAGGGGACAAATCTCTGTTGGACTATGGAAACCCACTGGGTGACACTCTCTCATAGGGTTGCTAGATCAAAAACTGGAGAGGGCCCCATACCTTTAATGGTTGTATAGAAGAGGGAATTTTACCATGTGTGACCTGTAAGCAGAGAATAAGCAACACCTACTGAAACTCTCTCTTCTACACAACCATTAAAAAGTACAGGGGCCATCTCCTGTTTTCACCCTGGCAACTCGTATTCTCTTAACCTAAGAGGAAGACAATGGCAAACCCCTTCTGAACACACCTTGCCAAGAAAACCATAGGATAGGTTTGCCTTAGGGTTATGATATGTCAGAAATGACTTGAAGGCACACAACGGAACAACAACAATCGGTTTGGAACTTCTGAATGTCCCAGATGTAAGATGAAGCAGCTTGGATTGCAGACCTTCTCTGAATCCTATGAAAGCTACTTTGAAAGTTTCTCAAAAATAAATAAGCAACGAAAAGCCATGGTTATAGTAACCCAGCCATCCCATTCAGTAGGTCCTTAAGGACCTCCTGGGAAATTGCCTTAACATCTGCCTTAAGTTCAGAGCAACGATAATTCATTTTCATTAGGGAACAAAGGTTGCTTACATCGAAGTTGACTGGAGCAGCCGAATGTAAGTCTTGGGTGTCTGATTAAAGAGCCTGTGTTGCAAAAGGGGCCTTAATGGTTTGCAAAACACTTGACGGTCTTTGAAGATTAATAGCTCTTTTAGAGGCAAACTTTCCAATAATTAACTGAATGCATTTGTTTGCTACCTCAGAGTGGGAAGGCTTTAATTAATTACATTTTTGGTAATGGCACAGGAGACCATCATGAAAGGTAAGAGAAAAGGGGTAAATTATAGTGCATATATATATTTCCTTTTGAGAGTGCTGTTTTTCCGGCTGCATTGGAGGCAGGTTGTGTACGGAAGAAATTGCAGATGAACCCCTTATTTGTTAACATGCTAATAAAAGCTTCTTTTCCCCCTCTTTTCTTCTCCTTCTTTCTTGAACTTGAGGCTTTCCGAATTACAAACAGCTCTTAACGCCATTAATTACCATGGAAACCAGCAAGGAGCCTCCAAAATAATAATAATATTAAAAAAACACCTCTTCTTCATGCTTTAGGAATATGATTACTGTTACTACAGGGTTCTGTGAGAGTTGAGTATTTGCATAATATGTTTTGATGAGTTCTTTGAACGGGGTTTTGTGGCTGGAGAGAAGATGAGTAGGCAGTGTGAAGCGATCTGTAAGCTGGTTGCACACTGGAGGAAGCTCTCACTCAAATAATGCAGGATCTGCTAATTCTTCTACCTCACGCTCAGAAAGATTGCGTCTGAAGAGCAAGGAAGGTCAGGTGCAGTAGCAAGCATCACCTTGAGTGAACAGAAACTCCAGGGAGTCCCAGAACCACAGATGGACAACCTCCAAAGGTACCATTTTCAACTCAGAAACCCCCCCTTGTGGCTTCTAGGCAGTGTGGGGGCAGTTTTGTTACATCTGGTAGATCATCTTGGGCTGCTTCAGACCCTGAAATGACCTTTTTAAAAAAAAATCAGAAGGAAACAGAAATCTCTTCTTGTTTGAAAACCCTTATCACAAAACAGTTTGGGGGAAGAGAGATTATGAATTGCCTCCTGCATTCTTGGAGGTTTTAGGCTGTATTGTTAGTATCTGGAGCACGAAAAGGCAAAAAAGAAATGAGCAAACCAAGCCTGAACTCTCACAAGAACTCAAAATGTGACTAAATGGAAGGAGGTGTACTTTGGACGTGTCATAAAATAACATGACTCATTGGAAAAGACGGTAATTTTTAGCAAAATGGAAAACAATAGGAAAAGAGGAAGACTGCACTACAGGTGGATTGATTAAATCGATCCACCTGTAATCCACCTTAGATCCGATTTGAGAGAAAGGGAGGATATAATTGCAGCCAATTAATTAATCATGGATGCCCTGAGTTTTCAAGACCAGAAGAAGGCTATCGGTGACCAGTTCCATTTGAGGTCTATCATTCACAGAGTCACCATGTTATGTGACTTGATGGCACATAACAACAACAATTAGCAACTAGTGGAGGAAAACAACCACAGTAGATTGTTGGGCTTCTGAGGGACCACAGAAGCAGACTTGGAGGACACATGTTAAGGATGTGGGCCTAAATCCTGTTGGTTAGTCCCAAGTGGAGTAGACCCATTTAATCAGTTGTTGAATCAGTTGCTCAACGCTTATGCAAACCCCATCTGTTTGATGGGACAACTCTAGTTGAGACTAACCAGGTCAGAAATCCTCAACTGTTTTGTCCTGACATGTGGAGGTAAATAATAACAGTAATTTTCTTCTCCACCGCAGAGGAAAACACTCCTCCACACTATTCTCCCCATATTCGAATCTTATTAAGGAGGAATTATTCTGTATAGAAATGTGGAATGATGTGGTGAGGGGGAAGAGTTTCTGCCCAGAAAATGGGAGTTTGCACACACACAAAAAAAATCTATACAGAAAAATTTCTCCTCAACAGGTTGGGACATTCAAATACTGGGAGAATATTGTGCAAAATCTTTGCTGGTCTATTATTCTTTCCAAGGTTTTGTTTTGTTTTTTGTTTGTTTTTTCTGATGATCGGGAACCTTATTTTTCAATGTGGGAATTCTATGAGATCTTCAAATAATGAATATTTTTTTCATCCCTACCACACCCAGCCCATGATCCTCAATTTACTTACATTTGTCTGTGATATCTCACCACTAGCTGTTTCCCCAGATATCTGTGATGTACAGGATAGCTTCGAGCTCAAGGAATTAGGCTTTCCACACTAAACTGTTCTAGTGCTATTATTCCACTTTCAACATACTATGGAATCCTGCGGTTTGCAGTTTAGGGAGAAGCATTTAGAATTCTCAGCCAGAGAGCTTTGGCCTCAGTAAACTACAAACCTCAGAATTCCACAGGATATAAAATCTACAAAGCATCAAAACAAAGAATCTACCTATGAACATGGCAGGGAGAGCAAAGCCGACCTGACAGTTAAACTCTGATATGGAGCTCCAGTAGCAGAGAACTAATGTCCTTTGCTTTCAAGTTATTTCTGACTTACAGCACACTTAAGACAGACCTGTCATGGTTTTGGTTTTGTTTGTTTGTTTTGCAAAATTTGTTCAGAGGGGAATTGTCTTTGCCCTCCTCTAAGACTGAGAGAATATGATAGGCCCAAGGTCACCCAGTGGGTTTCCATAGCTGAGCAGGCCTTCAAACCCTGGTCTCCTAGACATATAGTCCAGTGCTCAGACCACTACACCAAGCTGGCTCTCTCCTCCTTACCACATAAAATTAATGGAATTATCCTGCTAGTTACGAGTGCTTCCTTACTTACCACGTCTATCTGTATTTCCTTTTCACCCTTCCCACTCTCATGTCTTTCTTATGTGGCTGACTGTTTGCAGTAGCACCTTGCTGGTGTCTTTCCACATTTCCAGATTTCATCTGAAGACAGGAAGAACTTTCTGATGATAAGAGCTGTTCGACAGTAGAATATCTTGCCTCAGAGTATGGTGGAGTCTCCTTCTTTGGAGGTTTTTAAATAGGGGCTGGATGGCCATCTGTTGGGAATGCTATGATGGTATATTCCTGTATGGCAGGGTTTGGATTAGATGGCCCTTGTGGTCTCTTCCAGCTCTATGATTCAATGATTTTCTGATTCTAAATTCCTTCTTTTCACCCTTCTCACTCTCATGTCTTTCTTGTGTGCCTGGTCTGTTTGCAGTAACACCTTGCTGGTGTCTTTTCACACTTCCAGATTTCATCTGAAGATGGTTATGTACCAGCAAACCCTTCATGCCAACTGCTTATATTTTTTTCCCTCCAGCTAGAACAGGGGCAGGAAGTACAAAGAATTTCATAGGAGGAAAATAAGCATGTTCCACCAAGATTTCTTGACCTATACAAACAGGGCACAGAGGTCCAGTGTAGTTAGTTGGCAAAAGGAAGCTCATGCTGGATATGAAGTGAGCCAAATGGCCAATTTCCCAATGAATTCAATCACCCATCTCTTCCAGAGTGAGAAGGATTCTTGAACAAATTTTGTTAATGTTAACTCTCAGTATTAAGTGGCTGAAGAACACGTTTGATAACAAGAACTCCATTTAGATGAAGCTTCATCCATGAGAGACCTTGCCCTTCTTTCATTTTGGATGACCTTCAAGGTGACTTTTTCATCTTGAGGAGATTGCCTCCATCTCAAAACGGAGATACATTATAAAATAAAAACTGTGAAGTCCAGAATTTTGTATGAATGGATTGTGAACTGAAACCTTCGCCTTTCAAAAGTTGGCAACCTGGCTCAAAAAGAAAGTTCTGTATCAAGAAGACATGTGCCCCCAAAATGTGGACATTAGGGAGAAGTGTGCATTATATTATAGAGAATGCATTACAACAGAGGGAATACTCTTACAAAAAAAAATGTTCACACTAGGGCCCTTTTCGCATGGCATTTGCCATGTGAAAGGGCCCCTTGAGCATCGCACGATTGTGAGGAGTGATCTGCACAACACACTCACAATCGCATGACGCTCCAGGGTAGGGCAGCCGCTACTGCACTTTTTCATTTTCGGCTTTCAGCCGAAAATGGTGTGCGATTACGCATCGCTCCAGGGCCCCGCACGCACTTGCCGTGCGTGCGGAGCCTCTGGAGCCACGGCGGTCATGCTTCCTGCCCCAGCGCAGCCTGGGAAACTCCCAGGCTGCGCTGCGGAAGGAAGAGGCGGGGCTCTTGCGCTCGGGAGCAGGCAGCTTGTGCAGAGCTGAAGCAGCGGGGATGCGAGAGTCCCTCGCTGGAGGCTGCTCGCACGATCCCTGCACTCCAGCCCCGAACAAAGCTAAGGTGCAGAAAGGGCCTAGGAGAGATGATTTTAAAAAAAATACTTTACTGCATAAGGGGAAATGCACAGAAAATTTGCATACTATTTACATGTTGCTCAGGTTATATGGTAGTTTATAAATCATACAAGTTATTTTGTTGCATTGGCAATTGACCAATCTGGAATTAAAAATTGCACTGAATATAGCACTTTTTACCTAACAATTAGCTGGGGCAGAAAAAAATTAAAGTAAGCAGAAGGAAATCGAAGATCTCCAGTAGCATATCCATGAACCTTCTCAGGATCCATGGATATCAGCAAAAAAACCCTATTCTACTCTTTGACTATTGTGTCTAGGATATCCTAGTGCATGAGCTGAAGCAATCATAGTTTTTGGGTTTCCCTTACTCACAAACCTCATCAACCGATCAAACCTAATCCTTTTGCTGTTTATTGCATTTTGGGGAGATTTACAGTGGAACAGAAAGATGGAATAGGAAGTTGGCAGGCTCTCCTTTTGTTGGAATTTGTTAAGCAGATGCTGAATGCTCTTCTCTTTCATTTTAGCAGTAGATTGCTGAACTGGCAAGGAGTTGGATTACATGGACCTATTGCTAGATGGACCTTTGAGCTATATCGTCCTATGAACCTAAAAATGATTCAAAGAGGTTTTTTGAGAGTAGAGTGTGATGCTGTTTCTGAAAGGAAACATGGATATTCAGAACCTGGCTTCTAATTTCCAAAGGATGAGGAGATTAGACAGTATTGAGCAACATTTTTTGAGCCAAAGATCCTCATTTATAAGTGATGTGACAACATACTCAAGTCACTTATATGTTTGAATAAGAAAGAAATGTAGAGCATCTTGGATGTTTGCTGTTGAAGATAGGACTAATTCTAAGCAGTTCTAAAGAATAGCTGATTTTCTTGGAGCTCAGTTTTCATCTCTGTGCATTTGTTGGCTGTTTCCATGCGGCTGTTGAGTACAAAGTATGTTTTAACCCTTGTATGGGCAAATGGAAAAAAATTGTCCCTCAGGGCCATGTTACATTGCAATATTTATACAGAACTAGAAATAGAAAGTAGACATTTTATGTCACTGTGACTTGAAGAGTTTTACACAGTGGCCAAGATCCTACATGGCAGAGTACAATATAAATATTCCGCAGGCAGAATTAAGCTGCATGTCTCCCCTCAACTCCCCCCAGATTCATTGTTTAGCCACTAAAACCTCTCCCATGAGTCATTCAGTGGCTGATGAAGAGTGGGAGGAATCAGAGAAGTATCTGGTTGTGTTTCTGTAGCCAGATGGAAATTGATGATATCATCCACTGAGATCCACTGGGGTCCTCCAGAGGTCTCAATGAATGATGTAATAATTTCATGACTGGTTACATGGACACAGCCAGATGCTTCCCTGAGCCCTGTCCCACTCCTAAGCAGACACTGAATAGCTGTGGGGAGCTTCAGTTGCTAAATAGTGAGACCAGGCTGGCTTTGGATCATTGTGGGGAGAGGAAAAGAATACCAACCTCCACCAAACCAGGCATACACAGACATACGTTGGACTTATGCTTGTGAATGTCACTAATGGAGTGCCAGACAATGTCTCCAAGTTTCAGCCACTGGCAATCATGCAAAGCATTTTACCCCATGAACAAATAACAGCTGGAACAAAAATTGTCACAACAAATGTGATGCATTTGTGTTGTTTACTTTTTTCCAAGCAAAGGAAGCTGACAACTATTCAAAACAAGTGTTCAGCTTCAAGCTATGGGTCTTTGGGCATTGTGGAATACTTACGATTCTGCAGTAACTGAGACAGCAGGGGACATGAGGTATTTTTAAACTTCACAATACACAGGAATTCTAATTGAGGCCATAAAATACCCCCACATTAATTGAACTGTGTGTGTTTGTGTGTGTGTGTTTGTATTTCAGTCTGATTGGATGAGAATCAATAGGAAAACAGAATGTCAGTCATTGAGAACAGATTGTTATGTGCAGTCCAGTGATTTTTCCTCTGTGTGTGTGTGTGTGTGTGTGCGCATGTACATACTTTGATGAGATGAAGAACAGGAGAACCTTACAGAATTGTTGTTATGTGCCTTCAGGTTAAGTCCAACTTCCGACAACCTTATCATAGTTTTTCCTTGGTAAAGTTTGTTCTGATGATGCCTTCTTCTCAGGCTGAGAGAGTGCGACTTGCCCAAGGTCATCCAAGGGGTTTCCAGGGCTGAGCAGGCATTCAGATCCTGGTTTCCTAGACTTCTAGATCAACACTCAAACCACTATACCACATGTGTCAAACACAAGCCCCATGGACCAAATCCAGCCCAACAGGCCGTTTCATGTGGCCCTTGTACCTGTTCTGCAGCTGTGGCATTCCCCCTGCCTGGTAAGCCCGATCCCCACATTGCAGGCCCCCAGCTGCTGGTATTCTGAAGAGGGGACAAGCAGCCAGCACTTGTGATCCACTTCTACTTCTGACTGTTCCTCTGTGCAAGTCTCGCCGTTAGAGCATTGCCGCAGGTTACCATGGCAACGTTATACGCAGCTCACGAGAGTTGGACAGAGGAGCAGTCAGAAGTAGATCGCGAGTGCTGGCTGCTGGGCCTCTCTTCAGAATACCGGCAGCCGGGGGCCCACAACGTAGGGATTGAGCTCACCAAGTACAGAGAGGGGCAGAGGGGCAGAAAGAGCCACAGCGGAGGAGGGAGCAGAAAGAGGCACGGGGGGGGAGCAGAAAGAGGCTCAGGTAATATTTGTCTGATGATTAAAAAAATAACTTTCTGTTTTCAAAACTCATTTTTCAATAAATTGTACACTAGTTGTACACTTAAATATCTGCTTGCCATTATTTTTCCTAGACTTCTAGTTTCAGAGCTAGTTTTTACTAAAAGCAGTAATCATCGAATGCAGAGGCAATTATTTAATATGATAAAAGAATAGATGCATTTATATAGTCTTACAAATACAACCGGCCCTTTGAGGGCAACCGTAATGCTGATGCGGCTCAAGACGAAGTTGAGTTTGACACCCCTGCACTATACCATACTGGTCCTACACTATGGAATACCAACCAAAACAATTGTCAAAGACTGTGCTAGGATGAAAAATTGTTTAGAGAAGTGTTAACTTTCATTCTGGAAAAGAGACGATGCAGAACTGGAGTGCTGAATCTCGCTAGCTTTAGGATTTTTGGTGGTGGTTTTCTTTTTAAGCACAGCATTAGCCGGCTCATGCCATTCCAGCAGTAAAGCTACTGCTTTTTAAAAAGAGAAATAAAAGCTAAAAAAAATCAATGAATGAAAAATAATGGACATGAACATGGACTAGTTCAGTTTGCAGCAGCATTTCCCAGTTCTTCACGTTTCTCCTGCTTCAAAAGTGTTTGGAAAGTTTCCTTTCACTCCAATATTCTGGATATATATGTATTTCTAGAAGTTCATTGTTGCATTTGGTGATAAATAAATGTTTGGGGTCGCCATAAATCAACAGACAACTGGAAGGCAGACGCACACGCACACAAATGTGCAGGGCTGATTTGGCTGAAAGAAATACATCTCTTGTTTGAGCCAGCCTGACAGGAGATGGAAAAAGATTTCAGGCTCTTGGAGTCCTGGCTTTAGAACCGTGCAACTTCTTCCATTCGTCAGCAACTATGATCTGACCCTGAGGGTAAGGAGGGGATTATAGGGCAGAAAATAACAAAGAATTAACATTTGAGGCCGCTGAGCCCACTGGTGAGGTCCTGCCCTGAAGTATAAGCTTTGCCAGAGGGATGAATTGGCCTAAGTTCATTAAGACTGGTTTTAAACTCTGGTGAGGGGTCATGGCTCCCCTCCCCTCCCTCAAGTCATCTCAAGTCTTGTAAAGAGTAAAGATTGTAATAATAATAAAAAAAAAAGTCTGGGAGGTTGAAGCTCAAGGACTTTGTTGTGTTGTCATCTTCAAGGTGGGCAGAAGCAAGGCTAGAGGAACTCCTATCGGGACATTTCCAAACACTGAATAGCAGAGCGGAGCAAACTCCTTTTGTTGTTCTCTCTTAACCCATGAAATGGTGACCTCCTGCTCCTGGTGACCCTTTTATTTGGGGGCCCTGAAAGGACTAAAACTAACCTCGCCCATACAAAATCCCCTTTCTTTTCAGCTTTCTCATGAACATTAAATTCCATGCAGGGTTCTGTTTAAGCGCTCTCTCAGGCTGTCTGGTAGAGCGGGACAGATATTTTGACCCTTTGAAGCCAAGGCGTTATATTGTTCTTTCCTTTCTGCATCTCTCTCTTTTTCTCACACACACACAAACACGCACGCACACACATGTTCTTTCTCTCAGTCTTGTTTCTTTTTCTTTTCATTTACTTCAGCTCCACGCTGCAATCAAACTCTGTTTCATCCACATCAAGCTCAGATAAGCAGGGGGAAGAAAGTGTGTGTTTCTGTAGTACCATTTACGTCTAACCGCCTCAAAAGTGCTTTCCACAACTGAGGCATTGGGATACAGTAATTAGCAATTTACATCCACACATACTCCAATGCACACAATGAGACAAAGACAGCATCAACCGCTGTCAGATTGCTGCAAATCTGCTAATTACAGGTTTAAAGCCTCTCTGTGCAGCCCATGTCAAAATAAGGTAATGGAGCACCTCATTCAAGCCAGGCAACAATCGGTGATCCCATTCAGCGAGATTTGATAAACATACTCTGGGCTCTGTCGCCTCTTATGGAAATGGATCTACTCCTCTGTGGCTTTATTCCACTTCACCACAGTAACCTGTGGAAGTTTTCAAAAAGGCCCAAGCTCCAGCTCTGTGAGAGCTTGAGGCAAATTGTTTTCCACTCCCACCTTGGAGGTGTGTGGCACCACTGCTCTGAATCATCAATCAATTGGCAGATCCATTAAAATGCCCCACAGTGCCCACAACATCCTGTTGTGAGTCCCAACTAGTGTACCCCATGGAATCAGTTGGATTCACCTAGATGTTGACTCCTCATTCAACAATTGATTCAGTGGGTCCACCGAGAAGATTCTAGTCTGTGACTGTTATGAGCTGCTGTGGTCTTACAATGAAAGCACACCTCATTCAGTGTGAATGTTTGAATTGTTCATATTACATGTTATTCAGTGAATCCAAGTTGGGCTTACAGGCTTCTGGACACTGGGCCAGAGTTCAGCTAGCTTCATCTCCATCCATTAAGTGTCCCTCACTGTGTGTTGATGTCCTTTTCTCAGATGCTCTGGGAGTCAGTATTCACTTCCTCCCACCATCTCACCCAAATCCACTTACAGCAAAGCCCCAAAGCTGCTTTGTATGGCTATTCCTTGCCTCAGAGAAAGCAGATGGGATTTAAGAAGTGCCTGGTTATCTTCCCCAGAGCCAGATACAAGTTGATATCAGTGCTGAGATCCGCTGGGGTCCTCCAGCAGTCTCATTGCTGCTGTAATCATTGTGTTCCTGGCTATGGGGAGATAGCCAGCCAATTCTCCAATCCCCCTGCTTGCTGTGAAGCCATGTAATGGCTGCATGGAAAGGCTTCAACAGCTTCACAGTAAGCTGGGAGGAGGGATATAAGGCTCAGGCCCAATTTCATGTTGTCCTGGCAGGATCCCAGCAATGGCAATACTGGGATGAACGTTCTCCACCACACTCAGTTGGCTGCCAGTGGATGGGTAGCATCTTCTTCCTTCCACAGTACAGTGTGAATGGCGAGTCTCTTTCCTTACCTCTTCCTGCACAGTGTCATGCTGTGCTTCCAGGATCTAGACATAGACTCTACCTCAAAGACTGAAACAGCAGAACCTGCTGAACAGGAGGAGACACTACCACCCACTCCAGAGACAGAAAAGGGGGCAGTGCCAGCCCCAGCAGAGAGCCCTGCTCCTTCTGACATGGAAGATAACTTACCGATACCCACATTCACTGAGCGTAGATACCAAAGGGAAAACTTACACAGATCTCAGTGAATTTGTAACAGACAGCAGTTAATTATGCACCAGCTGCGCTGATCTCTGAACCTATAAAAGCTGAGCCATTCCCCTCCAGAACTTGTTGGTAATTGACTGTTTCTCCTACTGTATCTCTGACTTAGGGTTATACTGACTGTCTTTGACTTATGAATATCATTGGGACTGTTGGTATGCTTCATATTTGTTTCGAGTCTGTTTTCCTACTAGATTAAAATAAGGAATCACTTGCTTGAAAGAACTGCTTGCTGTGTGCTTCTAATCCTTATCAGCTGCCCTTTGCCTGACTGCCCGGATTGAGAGCAGACACTCTGTACTGCAGGAGGAAGCACCTGATAGCACTTCTGCCCTTCCTGCAAACCTGCAACAGATGGGATCGTGCTGGGAAAGGAGGCCATTACTGTATATTTTCCAGTAATGGTATACAGCATGATCACCATGGCTGGGGATGCAACAGCTCCTGGTCAGCAATGACATTGTGCATCCTAAACCAGGAGCAACATGTTGCCATGCCGGGATGGTGCTGTCATGCAGTAAGGGCATAAATCTGCAAGTAGGTATTTATGCCATGCTGAGGGGAAGTTGGATAGGGGCCTTGGATCATTTACTGCCTGTATTTCTTGTTGTTCAGCATACTTTGGCCATTACTGCACTACACTGTTATAGTGCTATTATTCCACTTTCAACATCCAATGGGATCCTGGGGTTTGCAGTTTAGGGAGGGGCCTCTAGACTTCTCAGCCAGAGAACCCTTTGGCCTCAATAAACTACAAACCCAGAATTCCACAGGATGTTGAAAGTAGAATAATAGCACTATAACAGTATAGTGTGGAAATGGTCTTAATGTCAGGAATCTATCCCTGCTGAGCCGCAGCCAGCAAGGGAGGGGAGAGGTCAGGAATACTTGGAGAGTCCGAATGTACCAAAACACCAGGAAAACACAAATCGAGCCAGGTTAAGATCCAGTCCAAAGGTTCAGGAGGCAGAGTTCTGTCCAAAGGGTTTCAGAGAGCAGGAGACACAAAGGTCATGAGGGCTTGCTAATAATTTGCTGCAAGCAAGGAGCAGTCACGCTGGCAGACTTAAGTAGACCCTGTGAGCAGGTGCTGCTTGTTGTAGTTTCCTCAGCCTAGTCCATGCAGCCTCCCTCCGAGCAGCCCGTTTCAGCCTTCTGTGTGATTGAGGGCTGACAGGCACAGCTGGCTACAACTCCTCTGCATCACTGCTGGTTTCCTCTCCATCAAGAGCTGGCTGGGGCAACTCTGTCTCTGTTTGACCTTCCAGTGCAGGGGATGTTTGCAGGTTGACTTGCTCACTGCCTGGCTCAGCCTCATGCACAATCAGTTGCTCCTCAATCACCACAGCATCATTTATCACACTTTGTTTCTGTAAGCAATTTATTGTATGCACATATTTTCACTTGATATCTTGTTGCTCTGTTGGTCCTTACTGTGTTTTTGATATTGCTCTAAGGACCTTTGGGTTTTTCCACCAGTTTCCACCATCTTTGTTTCCCACAATGCCTAGTGATGACTTGACAAGAGGGATACCTTGGGGAATTTAAAGGGTACTGCCAGCCACCTTGGGCAAGTCACAATCACTCAGTCTCAGAGGAAAGCAGGAGCTAATCCCACCTGAACAAATTCTGCCAAGAATACCCCCTGATAGGTTCACTTTACAGTTGCCATAAGTTGCAAACAACTTGAAGGCACACAACAACAACAGCCTGTCACCCAGTTTTGATTAGAGTAGTGGCTGGAGGTGTATGCATTAATTGTGAGCGCCAGTAGGGCCTGGCAGTTGCTTGAGGATGCCACATCACAACACTGTTTTTCAGATTATATCCCATATGAAAACAGAGGTGGTACAATTCCCATATCCTTGCAGTGAAATATGCACATTTTTTATTATCATGTGCAATAGCTCAGAGTTTTAGAAGAAGAAGCGACGTTCCAGGCCTTCTTAATACTTTGCTTATCACGTGAACATTGTCAGTAGATTTTCCTACCATCCTCCGTTCTTTTTTTTTATTTAAACACTTTGCATTAAAAACAGTCAGTTTCCTTGAGCTGCGTGTGATCTGGGAACTGAAGAAGAGGAAAGGGGAAGAACAATATTTAAAATGTATAAGACTTTGCCTGGGAGGGAATGTGATGACATAAATTATCACCTTCGCAGTGCATTATCATTTTTGTGAGATCTTAAAAACCAACAGCTGTGAAATTGACTTCTAACGGATTTTAATTGAGATGGGCCAAAACTTTTTAAAATAACATCGATGCAACATTTGCCTGGAATTGCTGGCATGCCTGTAACTTTTGGGAAAGAGGGCAAGATCTAGTTGGGTGCCACGGTTTCAGAAATGCTCATTTATTTATTTGGGTTGTTCTCTAACACATACGTTTGTAGCTTTTTTGTCTGTTATGCATGGTTGTGTAAGTTGGAGTTCTACAAATATAATCAATAGCCTAACTGCTATTGTTGCACTGAACTGGAGTGGAGCCACTGAGCCAACTAGATTTGCCAATATACTGACTTGTCATCTAACGATTTAATAGAATCATAATAGAATAGATTCTATCGTTTAATAGAATCATCATAGAGTTAGAAGAGACTACAAGACCACAGGGACCCTTGAGTCCAACCTCATTCTGCCATACAGGAATACACCATCAAAACATTCCCAACAAATGGCCATCCAACCTCTGTTTAAAAACCTCCAGAGAAGGAGACTCCACCACACTCCAAGGCAGCATATACCACTGTTGAACTGCTTTTACCATCAGGAAGTTTTTCTTAATGTTTAGATGGAATCCCCTTTCCTGAAGTTTGAAGCCATTGCTCTGTGTCCTAGTTTCTTGAGCTTCAGAAAACAGGCTTGCTCCATTCTCCATGTGACATCTCTTCAAATATTTAAACATGGCTATCATGCCACCTCTTAACCTTCTCTTCTCCAGGCTAGGGCTACTCTAGTTGGAACTAACCAAGAAGATTCTAGCTATACAGTTGTCATTATTGGCTGGTGTATAAGTATTTGTCAGTGACTTTGCTGTACCACTTGCTATGGTAGGATTGCGGAAACAGGTGCTGTGCACCCTCAGTTGCCTGGTGAGACAATAAGAAGTACAGTGGCAGATGCACAATCAATTGCCCAATGTTCGGATTCAGCACTGGGTTCAGATTCACTCCAGGCAAGCACAATGTAGGATGTTGGCAACTGCATTACATTCAATTTCATTTCATTTTTTCCTTTTCTCCCAGAGCTAAGATTCAAGGCAGCTGCTGAAAGAGGAACTGAGAAATGTTACTCACTGTTTTCTTTTCTTTTTTTTTTAATAATTTTATTAAATTTCACAAATATAAAAAAAAAGGATTATTTGACTTGTACTTGTTACATGAATTTTCTTCTGTTCTTCCACACTGTTCTGGTCAACATTTCCCGCAGCTTAGTCCACTTGTTACATTAGTACATCACAATAAATTGATTATCTCATCTGTTCGAACACACATTTCCTTCTCCTAACAATCATAAAATAGTCGTTCTGGCTAGACAGTTCCCAACCATCACTCTCTTCTGCTTGACTCAAATCGTCCTGTTCCAAAATATTTCCATATCACTCTCTTGTAACATAAGAAATGTTACTCACTGTTTTCGAGGAATAAGTCCTGGACTATACTTATTAGCTTAAATTATTCACTGAAGTCTTATTTTCACTGTAGAGGTTTTGCTTAGCTTACTCATGTGTCAGGAGAAGATAATCATTAGGAAACACTCAGCAATGATTGGGTAGGAAGTCATTTTTGTTGTTGTTGTTGTTTCTATATTTCTTTTTTATATTTATCCTTTTTATGTATTCATTCTTTTTTTTTTCCATTTGTGTCCTTTCTTCTGTAATTGTAGGGTTTTTTTAGAGTATTTTGGAAACTTTTTAATAAAAGTTATTATTAGTAGTATTATTGTTGTTGTTACTTGTTGGACTACAACCCCCAGCATCTTTCAGAGAGCATACCTATTGGCTTGGGGGTTCTTGCATTGGTAGTATATACAAAAAACAAAACAAAAAAACCTTTACCATGCTTTAATTGAAAGTACAGTCAGTCCTCCACATTTGCGGGTTTCACTATCGTGGATTTGATTATTCACGGATTATTTGCCATCACCTCTGCTGCCTCCCTGTGCCATTTTTAATAAAGATTGCAAGCCTCATGAGACTAAGAAACTGAGAACAAGGCTTGTTATAAGTCCCTATTAAAAATGGTGTGGGGCAGCAGCGGAGCTGGCAGTAAGCCCCACCAACCAGTCATTTCTGCCTTGTGAAGGAACCCTGATGCCTCAAAGGAATCCAAGGTAGATTGAATATGCTGATCATACTTTTTTGTGTGTTAAATACGGTTTGGGAGGGCCTAGAGTTATTCACAGTTTTTCCACTTTCACAGAGGTTCTGTGGCCCTAACCCTAGCAAAGGTGGAAGGATGACTGTATATGGTTCCATGACACACCAGAAGCTGCCTAATGTCTGATCAGATGGATTGGTTGGTCTCTGGCCTCATTGAAAAGATCCTGTGAATTTTCCCATCCTGAATAAGAAAAGGAGCATTGACACATTGAGGCATTTCCTCAACAAAATGGTCAGGTGGTATTGATTGACTGATTTATTGCATTTACACTACTTTGCTCTAACACGTTTGCACTTTCTGTGAATGTATTACTATTCACATTTTGCATTTGGAGACCTTTTATTTTATTTTTCAGATAAAAGAATCCTTTTCACAAAATAACTGTTTTGTGAAGTAAGGTCATTTAGGTGCAAAATACAGCTTTCTATGCAATTTTTTTTTCCAAAAAAAATTACCCTTTTTTTTTTACAAAAATGTCTCAAAGTGAAAAAAATTCCAAAAAATGCACAAAAATTCTTGTAATTTGCCCCATAGGGAAAAACAGTCTTAAATTACTCCTCTGTGTGTGCAAGAACCAAATACATGAGGATTTGCATCTCTGTCATTTAAGCTAGTATTATCTGCTCTGACTGGCAGCAGCTGTTCCCCAGAGTCTCAGGCAGAAGTCTTTCACAAACTCTGGTATCTAATCCTTCTGACTAAAGTTAATGTTTTCCTCATGAGGCCTCAGGGGTGTACCTGTCAGGTTGAGTGGATGAAATAAAGGCATTGCATTGCAAATAAGAATTCTTCTTGGATGAGTTTTTTCTGCAGTTCCCAAATTTCTAGAATGTGAGACACTGAAAACCACTCACACCTATAATGATTGTATTTACAGAGTTGGTATTCCCTTGGTAAGTTTGCTTGCCCCTTTTCTTTGGATGGCCAAACTACATTTCTAAATACCCCACTGAAGTTTGAAGTTACCGCAATGCTAGACTTGTTTGGAGACCAAAAGCAAATGTCATTAGTGTTGCAAAGAGTGAGACATTGGTAACTGTTTGTACCTAGAACTTTTATTTGCTATGTTCTCAGTCCCTTGGTAGTTCCGCCCTTTTCTTTGTGTGCCTCAGCTGTATTTATAAGTGCACAACTGAAGTATCAAGCCACATCAGTGCTAGAAATCTGGGAACTGAAGGGAAAGGAAAACCTTCTCATTGGAAAGGTGTTCTCTTTTTGCCCCCCCCCCCATAACTACACCCCTGGGAGAAGCATGCTATTGAGATAAATTACCATGTGTTTCCCCTAACATTTGATTCTAACCTATCTTTCCACATTAGAGCATCATCTAAGCAGAGTAGCATGATGCTGTGATGCTCTGATGAGCCCCAAACCTGATACCTGTTGAAGTTCATGACCTCTCCAGGATTTGGAAATGGGGATTCTGGGAGTTGTAGACCAAAAAAAGGAAACAAGACATTGTCTTGCATTCACTGTCTCTCTGCCTGATCATTCAGCCAAGACCCTTTTCTGGAACTGTCAGTGGCATGGTGGAAGAACAATACTACCCAAGGTGGTAAGGCAAGACAGACTACTCCAGCCTTCAATAAATAAACCTAGCTACTTCCAGGGCATGGGTTGAACAGGATGGAATTTGTGCATTGTGGTTTCACATTGCATTCATGCATTGTGCATAGAGGTTGCATACAGTGCATTGTTGTTGTTATCATTTATTTATATCACGCCATCACTGCATATGGTACTTTACAAGTGAAAGAACAACAAAACAATTCCCTACACTCAAGCTTACAATCTATTTAAGAGATGACATGAAAGACAAAGGGAATGACAGTGGGAGAAGGGGTTAAGTCCAGCAGATACTGTCTCTTCTTGTTTCCATCCCAGGCCAGGGCAGTGGCACTTGGGACGGAGGGAGAGCCTTTTATCTGCTTCTGGGCCTAGGCATGATAGAGCTGTGCCTGCCTCTTCTTCTCTCCTCCAAGGCAAGGGCAGTGGCAGTTGAGATGGAAGGAGGGCCTTTCATTGCTGCTGTGTATTTCAGCTATGCATTGAACATTGCACAATGGCACCCAAGCATTGACATGCATTGTCCAATGTTGCTATTCTACATGCAGGTTATGTAGCGCTGGTGTAACATGCGGACATTCAGACTACAGTGATGAGATGTTGGACTGCAGCCAGTGTTTGGTTCCTTTATATTTTTTGGATAATAGTGTTCTATCCAAACTTCATTGAAGACCAACAGGCTTGAAAGAGGCTTAGGCTTGCTCTCTCTGGTCGGTGGACCCAGTGCTAGGCACCCAGATATCACTGTCATTTGAAACTGTAGGTTTCTCAGATATCCATCATCATAACTGTCACCCTTGGGCCCCAACAGGCTGCTTGGGCCGTGGCAGTTACCAACGTATGGAGCGACTGACATTGATCAAACCACCCACGAAGAAGCTCAGTTGTCGTGGTTAGGAAAACTTAGCACCCAGCAGGAAACAAAATGGATTCTGGGCAATTATATGCTAATACTGTGAGAGGAAATAAAACAAGCATGCGGTCTTGTTAGCACGTTCTGATCTCTGGAAAAGCTTACCTTCTGTACCCAAACTTACTATATCAAAGCTACTGACACAGCCCTCCAGATGGCAGATGCAATTTTATGTGAGACATTCCTGTGTTCTGGATTCATTACCACATGGAATGAGCAGAGCGTGACACAATTGCAGAAGGCAACCTGCGAGCAACTGCCAATGTATTAATCTGTGGGGGCTAATATCATAATGTAATTACTACAGCAGTGCTTTCCGACTTAATTGAAAACTCTTGGTGTCTGGGCCATTAATGAGAAATGCATGATTTGGCAATTCAAAACAGAAGAAAGTGTGGATCATTGGGTGAACGGCACAGGGGAGGGTATTGGATTGATTCTCCTGCTCTGTCTTTTCCTGAATGACAATGAAAGAGTTCCTAGCCTGGGAGATGGTGCACATCATGTTACCGATGACAGGCAGGATATTTAAAAGATTAGTCCTGGGCTCAGTGTTGTTCAATGTGTTTGTAAATGACTTGGATGAAGGAAGAGAGAGTATGCACATCAGATTTGAAGATAGCACCCAACTGGATGAGGAAGTTGATACCAAAAAAGACAGAATCATAATCCAGAATACCTTCCAATATGATCTCCAATAGCTTGTGTGTGCAGCATAGTCCTCCTTTCACATTTGTGAGTTTGACCTTTGATTATTCATGAATGCATGTGCCTTTGCTCCACATTCTTCTCCACCTATCCCCTTGCATTTTGCTGGGCACAAAGAAGGGAAGGAAGCGCACCCAGGAAAAAAGCAAGGGAATGGGGGTGGGAGGCATAGGTGAGCCTTCTTTTCCCCCTCTGGAGCTCCCCCTCTCATTCCATGTATTTAGCACTGGTGGGAGAACATGTGCTGAGACAAAATGCAAAGAAATTGTGGGGGGAGGGATGCTCACATAAGCCTGCCTTTTCCACTTCAGAGCTCCTCCCTTCCATTCTGATGCATTTTGCCCTGGCACAAAGAACTCAAGCTGAGGCAAAATGCAGAGGAATGTGAAGGGAGGCCCAGAAGGGAATGGGAGGGAGCATGGGGGCAGTTATTTGTGATTTTTCCACTTTCACAAGGATTCTGTGACCCAAACCCTTGTGAAGGTGGAGGGCCCACTGTACTGACAAAATGATTTTCAACAGGGAGAAGTGTTGGTGAGCACACATTCAGATGCACAGATAGATGATGGGTGGCACCTGACTTGATAGGAGTACATACGGAAAAAATCTAGGGACCTTATCTTAGTAGATCCCAAGCTAAACATGAGTTCTCAGTGTGATGTGGTGGCCAATGCAATTCTAAAATTGTAGCATCCAGAACAAAGGAAGTAACAGTACCACTGTATTCTGTTTTGGCCAAACTTCACCTAGAGTGTTGTGTCAGTTCTGGGCACCACAGTTCTAGAAGGACATTGATAAGCTTGAACGTTCCTAGAGGTGGTCAACCAAAGCAGTAAAACATCTGGAAGCAAGACCTATGAGGAATGGTTGAGGGACTTGAGTATGTTTAGCCTGTGGAAGAGAAGACTGAAAAGTGATCTGAGAATGATATTTAAGTATCTGAAGGACTGTCAGGTAGAAGAGACATTAAAAACAATAAAAAGGGCTTTTTTAAATATGTCCGCAGCAAAAGGAAAAACAAGGAAATGATAGGGTCGCTGCGTGGCGAAGATGGCCAATTACTAACGGGGGGAAGAGAGAAAGCAGAACTGCTCAACACCTTCTTTGCCTCAGTTTTCTCCCAAAAGGATAGAAGTACTCAACCTGCTGGGTGGGGAGCAGGTGAGGAAAGAGGGGAAATGCAGCACCGAATAAGTAGAGAAGTAGTACAGGAATATCTGGCTAAACTAAATGAATTCAAGACTCCAGGGCCAGATGAATTACATCCAAGGATATTAAAAGAACTGGCAGAAGTCATTTCTGAACCACTCACAATAATCTTTTAGAACTCTTGGAGAACAGGAGAAGTCCCAGCAGACTGGAGGAGGGCAAATGCCATCCCCATCTTCAAGAAGGGGAAAAAAGAGGACCCAAATAACTATCGCTCTGTCAGCCTGACGTCAATACCAGGAAAGATCCTAGAGCAGATCATTAAACAGTCAGTTTGTAATCACTTAGAATGCAATGCCATAATAACAAAAAGTCAATATGGATTTCTCAGAAATAAGTCATTCCAGACTAATCTTATCTCTTTTTACGATAGGGTTACAAGCTTGATAGATGAAGGGAATGCTGAAGACGTCGCATATCTTGACTTCAGTAAGGCCTTTGACAAAGTTCCACATGACATTCTTGCAAAGAAGCTAGTAAAATGCGGGCTGGACAGGGCTACTGTTGGATTTGTAATTGGTTGACCGACCGAACCCAAAGGGTGATCACCAACGGCTGCTTTTCATCCTGGAGAGAAGTGACTAGTGGGGTGCCACAGGGTCCTGTCCTGGGCCCAGGGCTATTCAACATCTTCATCAATGACTTGGATGAAGGAGTAGAGGGCATACTCATCAAATTTGCAGATGACACCAAATTGGGAGGGGTTGCTAATACCCTGGAGGAGAGGATCAAATTTCAAAATGACCTTGACAGATTGGAGAGCTGCGCAAAAACTAACAAAATGAATTTTAACAAAGAGAAATGTAAGGTCCTACACTTAGGCAGAAAAAATGGAATGCACAAAGATAAAATGAGGGATGTGTGGCTGGATAGCAGTACGTGTGAAAGGGATCTAGGAGTCTTGGTAGATCACAAGCTGAACATGAGTCAGCAGTGTGATGAGGCAACCAAGAAAACCAACACGATTCTGGGTTGCATCAGTAGGAGTATGGTGTCTAGATCGAAGGAGGTAATGGTAACACTCTATTCTGCATTGGTTAGACCTCATTTGGAATACTGTGTCCAGGTGTGGGCACCTCAGTTCAAGAAGGATATCGACAAGCTTGCACATGTCTGGAGGAGAGCAGCCAAAATGGTGAAGGGTCTGGAAGCCATGCACTATGAAGAATGGCTTAGGGAGCTGGGTATGTTTAGCCTGCAGAAGAGAAGGTTAAGAGGGGACATGATCGCCATGTTTAAATATGTGAAGGGATGTCATGTCAAGGAAGGAACAGGCTTGTTTTCTTCTGCTCCAGAGACTAGGACAAGGAGCAATGGATTCAAGCTGCAGCAAAGGAGATTCCACCTGAACCTCAGGAAGAACTTCCTGACAGTCAGAGCTGTCCAGCAGTGGAAGTTGCTGCCTAAATGGAGTGTGGTGGAGTCTCCTGCTTTGGAGGTTTTTAAACAGAAGCTGGACGGCCATCTGTTGGGAGTGCTTTGATGTGTGTTCCTGCATAGCAAGGGGTTGGACTCGATGGCCCCTGGGGTCTCTTCCAACTCTATGATTCTATGATTCTATAAGATGGATCAAGCTGTTCCAGAGGGTAGGATCTGAACCAATGGATTCAAGTCACAAAAAAGGAGATACCGACTAAAAATTGGGAAGAACTTCCTTAGAGTAAGATCTGTTCGACAGTGGAGTAGGCTGCCTCAAAAGGAAGTGCCCACGTCTTCTTTGGATGTTTTTATATACCCTGCAATATTTCCTGGATGAAAAATGGGACATATGTGGCCACGCGACATCAGAAGGTATCAAGATGGCAACAGTGATTACAGGTGGCCCTCCACATTTGCTAGGCTTAGGGGCACAGGATCCTCATAAAAATGGAAAAACTGCAAATATCAAAATGTGGGAAAATGAGGCATGGTGGGACAAGCAGCCACCCAGGGCCCAAACCAGCTCAGGGAAAGGAGAAGGAAAGGGGGTAGGTTGGCATGGTGGCCCTATACTTCCTCTCTCACATAATCTCCTTCCTAGGGTGTGTCGGGGACATCAGGAGTGGGTTTGCGGTGCTGAGAAATTGGGCTGCAATCTATCCTTAGCTAACCAGGCAGCGGCTGGTACAGGGGAACGAGGAGGACCAGAGATGGGTTTTTTTTAAGGGCTGTATGGCCCACTTGGAGCTATCCAGAGGGAAAGTTCCATCAGAAACAAAGTACCTGAAGTCGAGGGGGGGGCAGAGGTTGGAGGAACTTGCAAATAATCAAATCTGTGAAAGTCAAATCTGCAAATGTGGAGAGCTGACTGTCATGGGAAAGAACAGAGAAGCTAGGAGAGGCCGGAGCAATTTGCTTTTGCCTCCCCCTCCTCACCTTTCCCCTGTGGTGAGTTAGTGGCGTTCCAGTACGTTGCGCTTTGAACTCAGTTTGCCGCAACTGAAGCTGAAAACAAACCGGGGATGGGAAATGGAATGAAATGTGCTTTTAAAAAGAGGCATGGCCAGAATCACTCTGTATTGGAAGGTTTTGTTACCAGTGTAACTTGCAAATGTAGAATAATCAAAACCGCTTTCTCTCCAAACATGCTTTCTGTGGTTTTGTTTCCCCACTGCTCCCTCCCCAGCTGGGAGCAGTGCAGTAACTTTGCATATTCAAATCTCCTCAAAATACAATGCCACTAAAAAAAAAAGAGCAAAATGATCTATCAGAGAGCAGGAATACATTTATCTAGGTAGGGATCGCTCTGAGATTAAACAAGTCTCCTCTTCTTTTACAATTAAAAGCAAAATGCAAGGCAGGAATTAGGAATTAGCAAACATGCCCAGCTTGGTATAGAATACAGAACACATACTCTTTTCATCCAGGTTACTGGTTAGCAGGTCTATGCAGTCAGGCTGTGTGGCAATTTTCCGAGATGACATAGGTTTCGTGCATTTTTATCCTCCAATTCTGATCATCTTTAAAAAAATGACCCACGTATTTCCTTATATTTCTTTATGCTGTAAGTAAAAAAGATGCGGTTCCAGTTGTTGTTGTGTGCCTTCAAATCATTTCTGATTTTAAGGTGGCTCTAAAGCAAATCTATCATGGCAGTTCTTAGCAATATGTGTTCAGATGCAGAGGGGTTGCCTTTCCCTTCCTCTGAGGTGGAGAGATTGTGACTTGCTCAAGGTCACCTGATGATTTTCCATGGCTGAGCAAAGCTTTCAACCCTGGTCCAGAAAATTCCATGATCCCTGTAACAGTGCAGTGTGGAAAGGCCCAAAGTCAGGCGCTGAAAGGGAATCAAAGGGTGTCATGAGTGTGGCCTCTGCCACCAGACAGGTGGATTACAAGGATCCTTGAAATTGTCATGGTCAAACATTACAAGTTGTCCAGTGGCACAAAATTAGTATTTAGTAGGATGTTAATCTGTATTTAACTAGATGTACAGTTGGCCCTCCACATTTGCTACGGTTAGGTGTGAAGGATCCCTGCAAAACTGGGAAAAAAGCAAATATCAAAAGCTGTGTGTATCTGTGGGAAGGAGGCTGAGATCTGGTGGGGACAGTGGACACTCAGGCTCCAAACCAGATCAGGGAAAGCAGAGGGAAATGGGATGAGTCAGGATGGTGGCCCTATGCTTCCTTTCTCTTGCCCGTGTCCTTCGTTGCATGTGTGATGGGCATTGGGAGAGGGTTTGTGGTGCTGAGAAATTGAGCTGCAAGCTGTCCTTAGCTGGCCTGGCAGCAGCTGGTGGTAGAGGAGGATGAAGACTGAAAGTGGGTTTTTAAAGGCCCACATGGCTGATAGAAGCTACTGGAGGGGAAAGTTCCCCCAGAAAAGAAACACCTGAGGTGAGGGCAGGGGTTGAAGAAAGTCACAAATAATAAACTCTGTGAAAGTGAAACCCGCAAATGTGGAGGGCTGACTGTACTAGATAGCTGCAGTTTAGCGTGATGCTTCAAGGGTAGGCTGGGATAGTAAGGGTAGATTTAGTTGCTTCAGGGCTCGCTTGCTGTAAGAGAATGCTAGAATCCTGCAGCCAAAGGACAGTCATGCTTTCTCTGCTCCGGACTTTCTGCCACATCATTTCCCACCAACGAAGCTTATCTTACAGCAGTGATGCATGTCAGCTTTCAGTACCAAACAAAGTCTTGGGGATGTGTGGAAGAAAGAGTTTAGAGGAGAAGTCAGCAGAAACAAAAACCAAAGATGTGAACAAGCAGCTCCAGTGGAAACGGTGCCTTTAAGAAAACATATTTCAAGGGCTGGCACCTACTGAAGGGCCTGTCCGTGGCAGTTAGCTTCAGAACGTGCACACTGAGTGGCATGAAAGGAAGACAGACAGGAACGAACAATCCACTGGGACTGGGGTTATTTTTAGAGGAGAAAAAAGCTTCTTGAGCCGCCGTTTAATAAATAAGTAACAGAGAAGACCTGAAAAGGAGGCAGCGGCCGTGACTGCGGCCGCGTGATCCAGCTTCTTAGCCATGCATCCCAGATGCATTGGCTCTTGCGTCTTGCTCCCCATTCATGCAGAAAACAGTTGCTTGCATTTCATACAGCTGGAAGTGGATGCTGGAGGCTGGGACTGTCCCCTTTTTAAAGATCTTAGGTATCCATGGAGCATACTGAAAATGTAGGGGCCTACCATCTGTAGGTTTATCTTTAAGCAAAATCAGTCTCTCTCTCTCTTTTGTCATCTGTAACTTTGGCAGTGAAAGCAACCCATTTGCTGGTATTTAGCTCAGCTCTCCTTATCATAATTCCAAGCCTTTGTAATGCACCTTTGCAATGATGGCTGGTGATTCCTGTGTCAGTAGGGTAGTGAGTCTATTCCAGGTCTTAATTCTGGCTTTAAAAGACTTATCCAAGGTACTGAATTCTTTCTCCCAAGAGAGGTTCAGCAACTTGGAGAGTTCCTTGGAAAGTTCTTTAAAACCTCAAAATGGATTCACCATTCTGCTGATGTGGGTGCTATGAGTCACCCCTTTTGGCTACCAGAGAATGCCAGTCTAGACACCACCTCTGCATTTGTGTCAAAGTAATAATGCTCTGATCAAGAGGACTAGGATCTTAGTGGTTGTTTTTAGGAGACAGCTCTGATTCTCCAGTGTTGACGAAGGGCTATGTGAACAGATTCAATATACTGGATCAACTCCAAGGCTGAAGCAAAAGCAGTGTTCTGGAACAAGCAAGTGGCTCGACATTATTTATAAAATAAACTTTTTTTGGCCCCAAATGCATCCCACAGCTGTTAGCGGTTGTACACCCCCACACTTTGATATGATTTAATTGGCATGCACTGAAATTGATATAAAATTATATGCTGCTATGGCTGAAAGCCTTGCTGGATAAGAGGCAAGTTGGCCGAATATGTGGAGCCATGTCAAGGAACTCCTCCCAAGTATAGCTAGGTTGTAAGCAGGAAAGTTACCAGGTGCTTCCAAGTATTAATGAGCTTCCGGCTAGCCTCTGCTGAGACAATGGGTCTTCAGTGTTCCCATGGAACTATTGATCATTCTATTCTTGTTACCTCTCACCTTCAGAGTTCCTTCCTATGTCTTCCTCCTGGATTGGTAAATATCGCCCATTCCCTGAAATCTTGGTATCTATTTTTCCTCCTTTTCCTTCGGTTAGCTCTTGTGTGAGTGCGTGGCTGTCTGAATCTTGTATGTGTGTGTGATTAACTTGCCTTCAATAAAACACAATTCAGTTTATTTTTGAATCACTAGTTGATTCTTCCTACAAGTTCCCTCTAAACATTGGTAGAAAGATCTTGCTAGGTTGCCCCCCTCTCGCACGCCTTCTGTTTTGATCTAATAATTCCCCACCTTTGCATGGAGGTACTGGTGTCATGGGTGGACCCCTGAGTCATCCACATGTTTGGGTAACACAAACTGCATTTTTGGCCCTGCTGGTCCATTTTAGGCTCAGGAGAGGGCTTTCTTTTGCAACATTGCTTCACTTTTAAGAATCAAACAAGGACTTAAACAAACAAACAAACACAAAGAAGGCCTGTCCTGAAAGTACCTTTGCCCCAGGTCCTCTAGCAAAATGCTGGCAAAATATTTTCTTCTTTTTTCTAAAAAAAAAAAAGAAGAAGAAGAAGAACATTTTGGGGGCTGGGGATCTCAGGGCACCCAAAAGCAGCATGCGGCCCACAGGTTGCATTTCCACACCCCAACCTATGGCAGTGCAATTGTCCCAAGGAAGCAGTTCAATCTGAATAGGCAGAAGTAGACAAAGTATAGGCTCTGTGATGGGAGGTGTCCCTTTGAGGTTCTTTACATGGCCCTGAACCCCTTCAGACTTCCTAGACCATCCTTTTGCTGACAAAAAGAGGGAGAATTGCCTGTCCTGCAGGCTTCCATGGGGAAGCAATTTGCTTTTTCCAGAGGGGGCAGAGCCACAGATTCACTCTTAGAATCATAGAGCTGCAAGAGACCACAGGGGCCATCCAGTCCAACTCCCTGCTATGCAGGAACACACATCAAAGCACTCCCAACAGATGGCCATCCAGCTTCTGTTTAAAAACCTCCAAAGAAGGAGACTCCACCACACTCCATTTAGGCAGCAGATTCCACTGCCGGACAGCCCAGACTGTCAGGAAGTTCTTCCTGAGGTTCAGGTGGAATCTCCTTTCCTGCAACTTGAATCCATTGCTCCTTGTCCTAGTCTCTGGAGCAGCAGAAAACAAGCCCCTTCCCTCCTCCACATGACATCCCTTCAAATATTTAAACATGGCTATCATGTCCCCTCTTAACCTTCTCTTCTGCAGACTAAACATACCGAGCTCCCTAGGCCATTCCTCATAGGGCTTCGTGGCTTCCAGACCCTTCACCATTTTGGTCGCCCTCCTCTGGACACATTCCAGCTTGTCAGTATCCTTCTTGAATTGAGGTGCCCAGAACTGGACACAGTATTCCAAATGAGGTCTAACCAATGTAGAATAGATTGTTACCATTACCTCCTTCGATCTAGGCACCATACTCCTATTGATGCAACCAAGAATCGTATTGGCTTTCTTGGCTGCCACATCACACTGCTGACTCATGTTCAGCTTGTGATCTGCTAAGACTCCTAGATCCTTCTCACACTTACTGCTATCCAGCCACGTGTCCCCCATCCTATATTCGTGCATCTCATTTTTTTTTGCCCAAGAGTAGGACCTTACATTTCTCTCTGTTGAAATTCATTTTGTTAGCTTTGGCCCAGTTCTCCAATCTGTCAAGGTCATTTTGAATTTTGATCCTGTCCTCTGGGGTATTAACAACCCCTCCCAATTTGGTGTCATCTGCAAATTTGATCAGCATGCCCTCTACTCCTTCATCCAAGTCATTGATGAAGAAGTTGAACAGCACTGGGCCCAGGACAGAACCCTGTAGCACCCCACTAGTCACTTCTCTCCAGGATGAAAAGCAGCCATTCGTGATCACCCTTTGGGTTCGGTTGGTCAACCAATTACAAATCCAACTAACGGTAGCCCTGTCCAGTCCACATTTTACTAGTCGCTCTCTCCAGGATAATAATAATAATAATAACAATAACAACAATAGCAACAACAACAACCTTCTTTTTTGAAATCACAAGCGAACTATTAGCCACTTCTGGGTTTTGGATTGGAGCATTTTTGGCAGCCTATGTGCCCCTGCTATGTTTCCCAGGAGCAGAGAATTGGCACCCAGGTGTAACACAGTCACCCACCGTTGTGGGTAAAAGGTCAGGTAATATTCCTTGCCTGGATGTGCCAATTTGTAGCTAATTAAAATCATATGTATTGGCCTCCTTTTTGTCCCACGCCAATCTATTGTTGTTGCACAAAACCAGGATGTTTGTGGCCACACAACCCTATTGTGTGGTGAGGATGACAAAAGTTATTAACAGACAAGTTAGAAGAGACTGCAGCGGTTTTCTTTTGCCTGACCCAACTGGGAAGGACAAGATTAATCTTCCTCCTGTCCTTCCTCCCATGTTGAGTTAACAGAATGCAAACCACTTTTGCACTTTAAGCTTCAGTTTGCAGCAACTGAAATAAGCAGAAGACACCAGAGGGGAAAGGAGGAGGAGAGGAAAACTGGATCATTTTAAAAGCAGCTAGAAACATGAGATGACAGAGGTTTAAACAGGACTGTCTCTGCCAAATTGGAACATTTATGTATGTATCTATCTATCTATCTATTTATTTATTTATTTAACTTTGCCCTTTCTCCTAGCATGGGATCCATGGTGGTGTACAACTTTTTAAAAGCGTGATAAAACATTGGAAGGGTATGCTTACCCATCCTTTAAAGAGAGATGCTCACAAAAATCTAGACCCACAGTAAATTCACCTTCCCAGGGGCTGTCTCCATGCAGTGTGCTATTTAATTCAAGCGTAATTATTTATGTTCTCTGTCCATAACTTTCCTTTCTTCTGTGCCACCATAAACCTCACTCCTCTGCCTCCCGCATCCATACAATGAAGAAAATTCCTTTTGTATCTACATATTCATAAGAACGTAATGGGTACACCAAATGCAATTAACTCAAAGGACAGGTTCCTTTGAAATGCATACGCCTTTCAAGAACGGCAGGGTGGGGGAGGCACCAAACAACACGGTGCATTCAATATAGTTCCATGTTCTAGGTCAAGGATTGTAAGATATTTTTTTCCTTACTTTAAAGAAAAGAGTTTCTGCTTCAAAGGACCACAGCAGGGAAAACAATCAAAGGAACAGAAGAGTAGAACACAGAAGTCCTACCATTCTGTCCTTCATCAGGCACATTCAGACAAAAGGCACACATGAAACAATGTGAGGCTTGAAACCAATCGTACTGACCTCCAACATGGGGAAGAGAAGTGACATTTGCAAAACTCTGCACTGTCCTTGGATTGTGAGCTAGTACTTAGGGGGAGAACAGGGCACTGCGTGGAACTCTCTGCTTAAATGTCAAGAGTGGTAGTTTATTGTACATGTTTGCAAAGGTTCAAAGGCAGAGACATTTCTGGGGAGAAAATAGGGACAAAAACAGCTCAGAGAATGTATCACTGTAATGGAACACGATGTCCATGTTGTAGTTGTTGTTTCAAAACAAAAGGCTACACCGTGGGCTTACTCTACAATTGCCCCAATATGGCAGGGACAGTCCTCATTAAAATTTACCACAAGGACTATGTTGTTGTATGTCTTCAAGTCATTTCTGCCTTATTGTGACTGTAAGGTAAGCCCATCATAGGGTTCAGAGGGGGCTTGCCTTTGCCTTCCTCTGAGTTGAGAGAATGTGACTTTTGCCCAAGGTCACCCATTATGGGGAGTCAAACCCTGGTCTACAGAATTGTAGTCCAACTCCCAGAGCACTACATCATGCTGGCATGCTGGTGCAAGACTGTCCCTCAATTTTGGAATTTTTAAAATATGCCTTCAAGTCGATTCTGTCTGATAACAAGCCTATCACTGAATGCTCTCCAACATTTGACAAATGAGGTTGACCAAGCAACCTCTGTATGGTCAAGATGGAAAAGGGTATTAATGAGGAAGAACACACAAGCTAGAAGCAGTTTGCTTTTCTCTGCGTCTCCAGGGAAGGTCAAAATTCTGCCCCCTTCTCTCCTCTCCCCCCTGTTGAGTTAACGGAATACAAAGTGCCATTCACACTTTGAGCTCAGTTTGCAGCAATTGAAATAACCTGAGGAGAAAATGGGATGTGGTAGAAGGAGAGAGAAACCGGGACATTTTGAATGTGGCTGAAAAAGTGACATGGCAGATGACTGATCAAGACTGTCCCTGCCAAAATGGAATACTTAAAGGGTATGTCATCAGGTTTTCTTGGCAAGGTCTATTTAGAGGTTCTCCGTTGCCTTCTATTAAGGCTGAGAGAATGTGATTAGCCCAAGATCTCCACATGGGTTTCCCTAGTCTTCCAACACTCAAACCATTTCACCATGCTGAGTCTCTTCAATTTTGGAGAGATTTTAGAAATTGTAGAGCCTGTAAAGGCAGTGAAAATAATGATAATTATTCTTTGCTCCTTGACATACAAGACATGGACTCTTTTCGCATGGCATTCACCATGCGAAAGGGCCTCTGGAGTGCCGTGCAATTGCGAGGAGCTGTCCACATGACGTCCTTGCAATTGTGCAACGCTGCCGGGGCCAGCAGACACTAATCACACACTATTGCATTTTTCGCATGTAGCCAAAAATGGTGCGCAATTGTGCATCGCTCCAGGGCCCCGTGCGCACTTACCATTCATGCTGAGCCTGCAGAGTCGCAGCGCTCGTGCTTCCTCCCCAGGGCAGCCTGGGAAAATCCCAGGCTGCGCTGCGGAAGGAAGAGGAGGAGCCCTCACGCCGCCTGCTCGCTAGCAGGCAGTGGCTGTGGACCTGAAGCAGCGGGGACACGAGAGCCTCTCACAAGAGGCTGCTCGCATGATCCCCGCAACCCAGCGCCGCAAAAAGGTAAGGTGCGAAATTTGCCTATATAATTCCACGATATTAATATGCTGATTGTTCCATATGATTTTCATACACATGCAGCACAGGTATCCTTATAAAACTGCATGGCTACTCTCACATTTCTTTATGTTTCAACTTTCCTGGTATGGGATGTATCCTGGTTCACCAAGACCCCCATCTGTGTATCTCCACACAAAATCTAAAGGGCTACCAGAGTCAGTATGACTTGGATTATTTCACAGCTTTTCCCGTTATATATTTATGTCCAGGATAGAAAGGATTGTAAAGGTACAATGCGCTAATGGTGCATAGTGCGGGATTGGCCTTTGAGAAGAGGACAGAATCTTGCCTTTCCAAATAGGCTTGGGCAAAAGCAAAAGCTGCAGCTTGTGTCACCTTGCATGTTCTTCCTCATGGGGCATTTCTGCCCTACACTATTATAGTGCAATTATTTCACTTTCAACCCCCTGTGGAATTCTGGGATTTGTAGTTTCCTGAGGCCAAAGAGCTCTCTGGCTGAGAATTCTCAGTGCCCCTCCCTAAACTGCAAACCCCAGGATTCCATAGCACTGTAACAGTGTAATGTGGAAATGGCCTCTGAGTCTCATTTAGTTGCAAACTACAGCAGTATTCCCAAAACTCCATTTAAGCTTGAGGAAGGTTTGTCCAACAGAAGTTTATCAGAGCATGAACAGTGGAGGGAGAGCATGAAATAGCAGAGCTAGGGGGTCACCAAATGAAACTGATTGGCAGTAAAATTGCAACAGAAAAAGGAAAATGGTACTTAACACAGCCAGCTAGGGATAAGTGAGCATTGTGTCAGAATGAGGAAAAAAAGCCTTACAAAAATTCTCATACCTTTTTTTTTCTATGTTTGGTCATGATACAACGTGACCCATTGGAAAAGATGACAATGCTTGGTAAAGGAACCAAGGGAGACCACACTGCAGATGGATTGACTCAATCAAAGAAACCACAACAATGAGTTTGCAAGACCTGAGCAGGGCAGTCGATGACTGGAGCTCTTGGATGTTTCTTATTTATAGAGCAGTCATAAGTCCACGTTGATCTGACAGCAAATACTGACAAGGAAAAAAATGAAATTGAGATTTCACATATTTGAATATGTGAAAGATACTTACAAATTCATCCATTCAGATCTAGGGCTCAAATCTTAAGAATCTGACGCCATTTCTGCACTACACTTATAGTGCTATTATTCCACTTTCAACCTCCTGTGAAATTCTGGGGTTTGTAGTTTCCTGAGGCCAAAGAGCTCTTTGGCTGAGAATTCTAAAGGCCTCTCCCTAAATGGCAACCCCAGGATTCCATATGAGGTTGAAAGTGGAATAACAGCAGTATACCAGTCTAGTGTGGAAATGGCCTATGTTTGCATCCTTCTGCGTATTATAGAGTTGCCAGATCAGGACTATCTCAGGTCCTGAGATACCAGAACCAAAACCTGAGACCTGGGAATGACTGTTTGTCATGTTGTAGGACACTGGTAACTGTGCAAGGTCCATATACAAGGAGCAGCCCCTCGTCATGACATTAAGCATGATACATTAACCATCAACCACAGTGGCAAAGAGTATCCCATTCAAATTAAAAAAACAAGCAGGTATAACAGATGAGAGATATCTATCTACCTATTTGTACAGTACATGTCCCTTTTAAGACATTCTTCCCTTGCACTGAGAAGTGGGAAGAGGGCCAGACCCTGGAATCTCATAGCGTAGGATCTGTTAAAATGGATCCTGTAGATTTAGGGAGCTCCGAAGGCAGTGCTGAGAACCCCAATAGCCTTGAATAAGATGCTCAAGAAATGAAGTGCAGTCTACCAGCTTGTAGGGGATTCTTTGCCAGGAGCTAAACAATATCCCCACTTCTTGTTCCTGTTCCAGGCAAGGGGTCTACACCTCGTAGGCCACCATCCATGGCTCATAGGTTGTGTTCAGCTTGGTCTGTCAGACCTTCTTATAATCAAAGGACCATGGAGTTCTTCCCAAGACTAGCTTCTCTTTCATAAGAATGCAGGAAGATGCCTTACATTGGTTCAAACTACAATCAGCCCTCCACATTTGCAAGTTTCACTTTTGTGGATTTGATTATTCACGGACTCTTTGCTGTCACTTCTGCTTGCCTCCCTATGCATTTTTGAATAGCGACTACAAACCTCGTGAGACTGAGAAACTGCAAACGAGCCTTGTTGTAAGTCCCTATTAAAAATGGTGTGGGACGGCAGTGGAGGTGGCAGTAAGCCCCACCAGCTACCCCCTTCTGCCTTATGAAGGAACCCTGATGCCTCAAAGGAATCCATGACGGGTTGAATATGGTGATCATACCTTTTTGGGTGTTAAATATGGTTTGGGAGGGCCTAGAGTTATTCACAGTTTTTTCACTTTCACAGGGGTCCTGTGCCCCTAACCTTAATGAGTGTGGAGGGATGACTGCATTGATCCATCTTCCTGCCATTGGCAACTCTGACCCACAGCAATGGCTCTCCACAGTTTTAGGTGGGATTCTTCCCTAGCCCCACCTATAAACCCCTGTATTCCCAAGTAGCCTCTCACCCAAAGTATTAATGAAGCCTGAGGTCTGCTTAGCTTCTAAAATCAGACGAGGATACTAGGTCGTAGGAGGGATGGACAGGCAGATAGATACGTAATTTGCAATGTGCTGCTCTTACCATGAGCTTCCTCCTCTTTACCTGAGGCCCAGAAGAGATGGCCCAGGCCCTGAGAGCTGGAACCCTACAACCTGGTATCAAATCTCATTTGATTTGAGAAGCTAAGCAGTGTTTAGCAGCAATGCTTTGTGTGGGAGACTACCAGGTAAGAGGAAGGGTCTCTAGGCAGGAGTCAGAGTGCTCTCTCTCTCTCTCTCTCTCTCTCTCTCTCTCTCTCTCTCTCTCTCTCTCTTCGAGCAGACATTGTGGCAATAGAGTGCTGCACATGCCACACAAGTGGAGTTCTAACCACAGAGGACCAGGTTAAAAAAGCTCTTTCAGCCCGACATGAATTAGGATGCTCTGTTTAAAAATTCATAGCGGGATTACATAAAACCATATGTTGCCTATATATTCCCACCCTGCCTCCCTCCCTCCCCGTTTTTGCATTAAAAATGTACAGCTGCTCAGCATTAGATTTTCCATTAGCCTATGGGGCTTGAGGTCTGGACTTCACGGTTCACGACAAGGAAAGGCGGGAAGGGAAAGTGTTTTTTTAAGCACAGCGTTTATTTGATGCTGCTTTGAAACGGCGGCATCATTAAGTGAATCAAGCTTTTTATTGTATGAGGGAAAAAAGGTGGCCTGCTGGGAAAAAGCCCTAATGTACTGGATTTGTACCTGTTTTTGCAATAATCATGGGCTTCATTTCCTCCACCCCCTCCTAACTCCCACTGCTAGTTGGACTTTAAAATATTCACTTCTAGGAGTGCTAGGATTGCTGGTTTAGGATCATCTCAGGTCCTGAAGCTTCTGGACCAAAGCCTGAAACCTAAGTATGGACCTTAGTGATGTCATTATGTTCCATTAATTGCCAGGCAGAGTTGTCCACAGCTTGTCATTCAGGCATGCGCGCACACACATACACACACACACACACAGAATATATTTTCTCTGATGGAAATTAAGGCCTTTTCCACAGGAGGATGCTCTCCAGCTTCATCCCATCATGGTCCTGGCAGTGCCTCTGCCAGGATGGGAGCATGTCCCCAGCGCTCTTCACCACACACGACCAGCTACCTGCAAAAGGGAGTGTTAGGAACATACCCCTTCCTTCTGGACTGCAGGCGGCCTTCTTCCCATGCTGCAACGAGGGATGAAGTGCTGAGATTTTGCTTCTGGCCTTTCTGCATGGCCAGCTGTGACAGAAAGCTTGCACGATCGGGCGTTATTGACAGAGTTTCTCCATCAAAGATATACCCCGCGATTGCACCAGCTGGAGATGCGAGACGGGCGGGACTGTGATGATTTCATGCAGCAGCAGCATTGTGGCCCTGCTTTTCTTGCATCCTAATAATGGGATACCACCAGACGGCGGAAAGGGCCTAAGAGAAAATAGCTAAAGAGGCTGTTCCCAGATCAATGTGAAATATGGGGATCATTCATTGTCACCCAGTTAGGAAGATATGATAATCTAATCTACCTGCTTCTAGTCAGAAGTTAGATGCAGTGCAGAGCAGAGGGTGAGACCTGACACTACAATGAGTCAGGGGAAGAAGGAAACTCACTAAGTAAATATATAGACATCTTGGGCAGCCTTTGCAAGTTGCAGCAACAAATCATTGAAGCCTTACAAGGTACTGCTCTTGTAGCTGAGCCCAAGATTTACACACAGCCTTTTCCTCTTACCTGATGTTCAGCTCCCTGTCTACTAAAACTAGAGAATTTGCCTCCTTGTCTCTTGCCTAGAGATGACCCTTGAAAACTGGACTGTCAAGGTCACACCTTGAGATCTAGTAACCCTAATGAGCCCAGTGCCAGAGCATCATTAGCTTAAGAATCTGGAATGTCTGATCTCTGACTTAGGTTTCCTGGCCAAGACCAGAAGTTAGAGCAGAGATTTCCACCAGCTTGCTTGCGGATGAGGGATTCCAGCAGGAGGTACTGAATGCTTCCTTCTGCAACATTCAAAAAAAGTTCTGCTTTTAAAACTTGTATTTTGGTTTTGTAATTGCATGCTTTAGGTTCTTTTTAGTCTTGTCAATAGCTTGATTCTCTGGTGAACCTGATCTTTTGCATTTTTAAAAGCTATGCTGTAGTTGCTATAATTGGTAAGCCCCTCTGAGCCGCAGTTGTTCCTCTTACAAATGGAAGGGACAGTTTAATCTTTTTTTTTACTTCAAAAAGGATATGCAGTATGGTTGTAATTCTTTATAAATTTTGTCTCTGCAAACGAGAACAAATAATTTTGACATTTTTCTCCTAGCTGGAAGAAGAAGAGGGGGGGAGGCAGTTTTAGTTAAATATAGTTAGTGACCTCTTCAGGATACTTAACGAGGTAACTCTTCTTTAACTGGCTCTTCTAATACTTAACTAATTAAAATCTCCTTGCCCAAACCTCACCCAGTCTGATGGAAACATCATTCAGCCATACCCTTATCACCAGCAGAATGGACCGCCTTTTCCCCATATAGCTGGGGAGTAGATTGGGGGGGAGGATTGCAGCAATTGGATCACAGTCGTGACTAAGGTCATTTCCGCACTACACTTTTACAGTGCAATTATTCCACTTTCAACATCCTATGGAATTGTGGGGTTTGCAGTTTCAGGAGGGGCCATGTGGCCCCTCCTGACACTGCAAACCCCAGGATTCCATAGGATGTCGAAAGTGGAAAAATCGCACTATAAGAGTGTAGCGCGGGAACGGCCTAAGAGGTGACCATGAATACAGGACAGTACCTCGATACTTAGGCCCTTTCCGCACAAGGAAGTTAAAACAGGCCAAGGCGTCCTGGCACGGAGGTCGTCTGCACCTTGGATCGGACTAGATCCGGACTACTTACCTTAGTTCTGCACCTTAGTCCGATCCAAAACACCCCAAAGTAGTCCTCCAGCGCGCTAAGTGAAGACCAGAAAAATCCTGTCTTTCAATCTTCTGGAGCACGCCATTGCATTCCTGCTGACCTGTGCAGATGCGCAGGCTCACACCAATGCGAGCCTGCAATCAGCGGAGGGCGGGCTGTGGGTGTGGCCAGCGTCAGCGGTTGGTCCGGACCCACGAAGAAACAGGAAGCCGCCGTTTTCAGCCGGAGCAGTGTGGTTCTAAAGACCTCGCACTGCTCCGATTCACCTTGGACTGATGGAGGAGCCCTGCAGAAGGGCTTAAGGGAAAGTCCACATTACTTCGGACCCAGAAGAAGCGGTGAGTAACGGCACAGAGCGATTCACTCGCCTCGTGCGGAAAGGGCCTACGTCACAATTGTGATGGTCACTCTACTTTACTGGGCATCGGCTGCATTGAGAGAAGGAAAGCCATTCTGCCAGAAATCAGAGCACAGTAGAATGACATTTAACCAGGTTAGGGGGAGGTCAGGCCAGGGGAAATTACTTGGAATCAAAGAATTGGAAGAGACCTCAAATGGCATCCAGTCCAACCCCACTCTGCCATGCAGGAAGACACAATCAAAGCACTCCGTTTGACAGATGGCCATCCAGCCTCTGTTTTTAAAAAAAACTCCAAAGAGGGAGACTCTACCACATTCCCAGGCAATGTGTTCCTCTGTCAAAGTGCTCTTACCGTCAGGAAGTTCTTCCTGATGTTTAGGTAGAATCTCATTTCTTGTAGTTTGAAGCTATTGCTCTATTTCTTAGTGTCTGGGCAACAGAAAACAAGCTTGCTCCATCCTCCATATAATATCCTTTTAAATATTTAAACATAGCTGTCATGTCCCCTCTTAACCTTCTCTTCTCCAGGCTAAACATTCCCAGCTCCAGAAGCCACTCCTCCTAGGGCATGGTATACTTAACTAAGTAATTGATACTGAATGCTGGCTTATGACAATGACAACAGTGATGATGATGATGACGATTGATAATGATGATGGTTTGATAGGGAGGGCTGTGGATCTTTCTTTTCATTGACTGCTTACCCTAGGTGTGCAACTACACCAGTTGGGATTAGAGATATAGTTTCAACTTCCTGGCCTCTGATGTGGGGGCAAGGATGCAGCCGACTGCATTCTGGCTGCTCTGGAGTACCCAGAGAAGGAGCAGCTTCCACCTCCTCTGTAAGACTTCTGAAACTGTAGCTTGCCTGTTAATAAGTTTTGCCATCTTGACCACATTCAGATGATACTTGGCCAGTTATGTCCTAGTTTTCAGATGTGAAATGTCGGAGGGTGTGCTTATGGTGGGTCTGACATTAGTCTGAGTGAGACAGGATGTTACCCTGACTTCTGGGGGTCCCATGGGGGACACCTTGATTCACTCCAAGTTATAAAGGTTGGGGAAATTAGCAGAGCACTGGCAATAGCAAAACGAGGGGGCAGGGTAACCCAGCAGGATCTTTTACCCAACTTTACGGGGTCAGGCCAAGCAAAAGCCAGACAAATGTACCAAATAAATGAATTTTATTAAATGAATGTAGTACCACGCACTCACACAATCACACACACAAGGACTATTGAGAAGGAAAAGAGGTGAAAAATGGATAGGGGATATACCAAAAGGACTGTAGAGACAGTGATACTGCACCTATCCTGAAGTCTTTGGTCCGGGAAGCGGCGAGAAGAACAGAGCTCAGCAAAGAGGCAGCTGAGGGGATCACTCAACTAACAGAATGCCAGTCTGCTAGCATGGTGGGGAGTTCTCTGAAGAGACCCTCAAAAACTAGGACTACTTATAGGGCAAAGCATACGTCGAGGGCGGACCCTCTACAAGGGAGAACAATGGTCACAGCAAAGGAAGGAATGCCAAACAATGTTGTTTGCATGATTTGTTTATGCCGTGTTGCAAGTGTTCAGGGTTGCGGTTGCAAAGGGTTGCAGTGTAAGTTTATGTAGATGGACCTCGCCTTGTAGGATTTTTCCAGAATCACAGTTGCTCAACCTGGGGAAAACACGCTAATCCCCTCAAGTTGGCTACTCTTGGCTGAGGACCCTTTGTCTATGTAGATATGTATTGCCTGAGATCCCCTTGGGCTTCGTGACTGGGGATTTTTCTGGTCTTGACCTGTTTTCGGTTGCTCAACCTCTTTGCCTGCGTGCCCATCCAGGCAACCTCTCTGGCATGGCGGGCATATGTGATATCAAATTTATAGTCCCCAGGATAGGGTATGCTGGTGGGGTAACAAGGACTCAGAAGCAGTTGGAAATTTTACTTTCAGAATCTCAAAGCCATTTCCTTTATTACTATATATGGCAGAATGAGTGTTCTCAGGAAGGTTTCCTGTGTAATTGTCAGTAACTTCTAGCCAAACATCCTCGGTTCCAGTCTCTGTGGGTTGCATACATCCTAGTTTTGCTCTTTAGAGAGAATCTTCCGAGGATTAAGTTTCAAGAAGTTTTATCCCAGGGGCCCATTCACACTACACAATTATAGCGCTATGATTCCACTTTAATTGCTATGGTTCCACCCTATGGAAAGCTGAAATTTGTGGTTTAGTAAGGCACAGGAGCACTCTGGCTGAGTATTCTAAATGCCTCCCAAAACTGTGAGGCTGTGATTCCATATAGGGTGGAAGCATGGCAGTTAAAGTGGAACAATAGCACTATAATTCTGTAGTGTGAATGAGCCCCTGGTCCCAGAGAGAAGGCGGCAACAGGAAATGAGGGAAACCGTACTGCAAGTGGATTGATTCAATTAAGAAAGCCATGAGTCAGAGTTTGTAAGACCTGACAAGGCAGCTGATGACCGGGGCTCCTGGAAGTCTCATTCATAGGGTTGCCATAAGTCGAAGTCAACTTGATAGCAAATAATGATAAGCATGTCCTTTTTTTGTGGGGAGAGAGGGGTGACTGAAGATAATCTTTGACCCTGTTGTACGTATTTACTCTTCTATTTTATCATTCCTCCCAGGAAATCCTTTCTTGAGCAAAACCTTTGACCTCAGTGCCCTCCTTCCATCTTAGTGTCCCTACCTCATCCTTATTAAGGATAACAAGGCAGACCTCTCACTCCCATTATATCTTCCAGAGCTCAACTACTGAACGGCTTTTTTCTTTAAAAAAAAAATCCCTCAAGAAAATATAGAAGGGAATGTGGACTGATTTAGGAAGACAGGGACACGGTCTCTCATCCTAGGGCAAGCGTAATGCTGAGGCACTCCTAGGTTGTAGGAAGAAAATCTTTGAGGCTTTCTCCTCTAAGGCATGGATGTTCGTTCGGACAGCTGGAGCCTCTTGCTTATTCTCAGGCAGCTGCTTCTGGTGATCCCCCCTCCCGCTTTTTTACAACAAGGTCAAGTTCTCCTGCTTGGCCCAACAGCTTCTAGCTTATGCTGATCTCTGCATTTCTCAGATTCAAAAATGGAGGTAATGATATAAAACCATAACCAGTGCAGTAGTTGGAAATGCTCATGTGTTTCTTCTATGTAATCAGGAAAAGAATCCTTAGTACAACACTTCTTTCCACCTAGTTAATGTGTTGATTTTGTTATGTCTTTTAAACCTCAATGGAAAAAAGGTTTACTCAAAGAAATGGTTGTTGGTTTTGGTTAGAGGTTTGCAGCATACTTAGCATCATAGAATCACAGAGTTGGAAGAGACCCCAGGGGCCATCCAGTCCAACCCCCTGCTATGCAGGAACCCACATCAACGCACTCCCAAGAGATGGCCATCCAGCCTCTGCTTAAAAACCTCCAAAGAAGGAGACTCCACTACACTCCACTGAGGCAGCATATTCCACTTCCGGACAGCTCTGACCGTCAGAAAGTTCTTCCTGAGGTTCAGGTGAAATCGCCTTTCCTGCAGCTTGAATCCATTGCTCCTTGTCCTAGTCTCTGGAGCAGCAGAAAAGAAGCCCGCTCCCTCCTTGACATGACATCCCTTTAAATATTTAAAGGGGTGTCTTCTTACTTCTTAATATATTTATCAAAAAAAAAAAAGGATATCTCAGTGGAAAAAGAGAGCAGTCCTAAGATTCTTTGCCTTTCAGGACTTTGGTGGGGAAAATTCATTTGCACAGAAAAGTACTTTCCTGAACATACCTACACAGAGAGAAAAGAAATGAATTAAAAATGGCTGCTTTGTGCTTGGGAGTTATGTCTTCTTAAATAGCCTTGCATATGTGTTCAAAACTGAATTGAGCGGTTTGGCAACATCCATATTGACCTAGGGGCTGTTTTGACATTATACTGTTAGGGTATCCATGTTGCAATGATAATTTGCAGTCTGACTGATGCACCACAGCCTGATGCACAATAGTCACCAGCTGTGATCCGGACACTGGCTTGGAAGTGCAAGAGCGCAACAGGAGCATCCAATGGAAATCAGAAGTGCCCAATGTGCATTGGAGAGTTCATGCTGGTGCCCAGATGCTGGTGCAATTCACTAGTAGGGTTTCATTGCGTTTCTGTAACATAGCTATGAATTCGTAAAGTTACAAAAATGTTGACTGGAATGTAGACTTTTGGCCAATGTGTTTTTAGGCAGAAGGTGTGTTTGTGTGTGCGCATGTGTGTGCAGAAGAAAACAGGAAGGAATAGTACATGCGTAGCATTTTCTCTGTGAGAATCCATGTCTCTACATAGTCTGTATCACTCTGATGCAAACTGAATGAAATTTACATATTTGGCATAAGCAGAAATTCCTGCATAGAAGAAAAAAAAACATTTGGTTTTCCTGCAAGTTTTTTTACTGTGCAAAAAGAAAAAAAATACTTTTGCACAAGAATCAGTGCATTTGGGGCAACATACACATTTTCTGATAAAAGCATATTTTTTTAATGAAGAAAAGGCATATATATTTAAACAAATGAATTTTCTCTGATAAAATGCATTGTATCTATAGCATTCAAAACCTGCACAAAAAAAATACAAAAACATTTTTGCAAAGTAGGGAGAAAATTGCTGAAATTATTTGTTCTTGTATGTGGAGGGGGGGAAAAAGTGAAGATGTGCTTCCCTACGTCTGGTGGCCGAATGCGCATGACAGAATTATTCGTTTTCTTTTTCAGAGTGGTGCTCCATGCTGCCTTTGAAACAGGAAGATCAAATGATACCAAGAAACGATCTGTGGAATTGAAGATCACTTCCGTTCCTGAGTCTATTGTAATGGAGCCAGGTATCCAAATGTCTTTAATCTGTACGGCATTAGACCTTCCTTTACTATAAGAAGCCTTGGATTTGTATACATCTCCGAGTAATGTTCAGGAGTAATGTGGAACTTTAGGGATTTAATTGCAAAGTGGAAATATCGATAAAAGATTGCCAAAATCCATTTGAGGAAATATTGAAGAAAAGACAGGAAGGCAGAAAAGGGTTATGTGGCAAGATATATAGTATGTTATTGAATAATCATTATAAACTTATATAGCAAGATGGTATAGAACACCACAGCAATTATCATATATTAGTAAAAATCTATCACCTGCCTGTTGGCATGGGTCTGGAAGTAAAGGAACATATATTCATATGTGTTGGGAATGTACCAAGGTACAAAGTTTTTAGAAAAAAATAGAACAAGAAATACATAAAATAATGGGGGGGGGTGGAATTCAATTAAATAAAAAAAATGTATAATTTGTAAAGTTAGGAATATTGGACTAAAGAAGGCACAAAAATATTTAAACAATTGATTATAGCAGCACAAGCAGTAATAGCATATGAGTGGAAAGAAAAGGAAAGATGGAATTGTAATGGATAGGTGCAGTACATATCAGAATATATGAGATTTGATCATATAACGGAAAAAAGAAGGGTATATTTTGGTCAAAGGAAAGAGGAGGTCTGGTTTAGTAATTGGAGATTAATGATTGAGTTTGTTCAGGAAAGGGAGGAATATGAGAAAATAAAGGAAACAGTTAAAATGATTTTCCACATGAAAAAAAAGGAAATTAATAAGGTACACCATTCCCTGGGAGGGTGGGGGGAGGAAGGGGGCAAAAGGAATGAAATATTGTATGTATATGAGTGATTAGTTAAATGTTGTGTGTATAACTTTTGTTATTTGTTAAGATATATTAATAAACCCATATATATTTAAAAAAAAATTGCAGAGTAGAGTGTTAGGGAGATGAAATGGGAGAGCACAATTTCTAACCAAATGCAGTTACCAGGAGCCCCTACACACTACATAATTATAGCAATATGATTCCACTTTAGCTGCCATGTTTCCATCCAGAAGAAATAGTGAGATTGGTACTTTTGGGAGGAGCATTTAGAAGTTTCAGCCAAGGAGCTCCAGTGCCTCCCCAAACTATAAAGCCCAGGACTCCACAGAATGCAACCACAACAGTTAAAACGGAATGATGGTACTAAAACTGTGTCTTGCTGGCCTTCCACATTTGCCAGAGTTAGGGGTGCAGGGGCCTCGCAAAAGTGGTAGAATCACAAATACCAAAATGGGGGTGTCTGTGAGAATGGAGTTGAGGCATGGTGAGGAGAGCAGGTACCCACGCTCCAAACTAAGTCAGGGAAAGGAGAGAGAAAGGAGGTAGGTTGGCATGGTAGCCATACACGTCCTCTCTCTTGCTCCTCTCCTTCCTTGGCTGTGGGGGGCATTAGGAGAGGGTTTGTGGTGCTGAGAAATCGGGCTGCGAGCTGTCCTTAGCTGACCAAGCAGCAGCTGCTGGTGGTGGTGGTGGTGGAGGAGGAGGAGGAGGAGGACCAGAGGTGGGTTTTTAGAGAGCTGTGCAGCCTGATCGGAGCCAGGTTGCCCCAGAAAAGAAGCACCTGAGGTTGCGGGGTTGGGCGTGGAGAAGGGGTTGAAAAAACTCACAAATGATTAAATCCATGAAAGTCAAACCAGCAAATGTCTAGGACCAACTGTAATGTAAACAGGCCCTGCCGTAGCTTTTCCTTTGTCCTAAACCCTTGGGCAAAGAAGACTGGGGTAGCCAGCAGGAGCTCTCCACTCCTACCTCCAAGCTCCCCAGTGCCGCCTTCTCCACCTTTTCCATTTGAAGGCAGAGGTATGAGTAACCCAAAGTAAAACCGCTTTTCCCTCCCCTCTTCTTAGAGAAGAAAAGAACCCCTGTGTGCGTGCACTCCAAGGCTTAACAGAGAGTTTAAGAAAGTTTTATTCAAAGTAAGATTACATGAGGTTTTGGAGCATCATGTCTTGGAGCATCCCTTCCCCAGGCATAACTCAGAAAGTTGCAAAGTTACAGAAACAGATGATGTTCCAAAGACACCTTGGAACCTACAACCGGCTAGGGAAACACAACCAAAATCCCTAAGTAAAACAATCCTTTGCCATTTGCAGAGAAGTAGAAAGTTGGTTTTTAGGGTTTCACGTGGCAAAGGAAGGAGGGATTCTAACCCTTTGCAGATCAGCCTCTATCAGTCTTTCTCATGCCAATGATCAGCTTCCCAAGGAGAGCTTGAAAGAACAGACCAACAGCCTGCTGAGAACAAAAGCAGTGACACTTTTATTCTCCGACCTCTAAAGGTTCCAGATGTTTTAGCATTTCTATCCTCACACAAAGCATGATTGGCAAAGGGTATCTCCCCTGATCTTACCATCCTAAGTGGTAAATTAACCCCTTGTTAGCTGGATGTAAGCTGGTTCACAGCCACTAGATAATGTATGAGTGCATTATCACAGGCCCCCAGTAGCCAATGATAATATCTTCTTGCCTTCTTAAATGCCTTCTTGAGATCAGAATGTCTTATATGTAGTCCATTATTCCAAAGGTATTTCATAACACCTGATACTTGACCTGGAGCCCTTTCACAGTAGACAGTAATACCACTTTGATTCCACTTTAACTGCTATGGCTGCATCCTGTGGAATCTTGGGGTTTCTAGTTTGGTGAGGGGATAGAGCTCTCTCGCTGAAAATTCTAAATACCTTTCCCTAGACTGCAAATCCTAGGATCATCTTGCTATTATTGCGTACCATGAAGGGGGTCCTTTGTGTAGCTTAGGTAGCCCATCTTATAGGTGCCTTGGATCATAGCTGCAGGAATCCCAGTTGGTGAACTGGTATTCTGATTGTGTTCATGGTTGCTGTATCCCTGTGCTAACCAAAGGCAAGGCCCTTGGAGATGGTACAATTTGAACTTGGGGCTTCCCCGTGTAAAACGTTTAATCTATAGTCCTTTCCTATTGTTGGGAGTTAGGGTTTCTGAGGGTGTTAACCCTTTGGGGAAATTCTATGAAAGCTAAAGTGTGAGCAATTAGCCTTCTTTTAATGGAACTGCAGAAAAAGCATGTCCCAATCTCTGTGTGGCTTTCCTGAACTGGAGGCTGACTTGAAAGCAAAACAAGACAATTTCAGATTCCAAACTTAAAAGATTTACTAATAAACTTTACAATTACATATGTATTGGAGAAACTAGATCCTAACTAACTAACAAAAGGATTAGGGAAGATATTAGCTTCATTCTTAACTTACCTGCTTCTTGGCAGAGAGGCTAGCATAGCGGAGAGAAGGTGCCAGAAGGAAGATAACAAAAGGGGGGGGGGAGACATGGTCTTCCATGGAAGGCCAATGACTGACTGTAGGGTGAATCCTGTGTCACGTGGTCTGGATATCATAGCCAATCATTTTAAATAACACAGAGCAACAGTTGAGACTTTAGGTGAGAGGCCAGAGAGCTTTTACATGCGAAGGAAAATTAACTCTATGCTATCTAAGCCCCATTTGCCCTAGAACAAGAAGGGGTGGAGAGAGAATGCCAGAATTTTCCAATACCTGTTGTGTGTGAGGGGAAAGAACTCTTCTGGTGGAACAAGATGGCCTTTGCATTGAAATAGCAAGACCAGTTTGATGTCTTTATAATATGCTTTCATGCATGAGCTCTGGCACATGGATGGAAATGTAAATATTGAAGCAATGGCATCCAGATGTTGAAAGCTGGATGTTGCATGGTCCAGAAACTGTTGTCATAAATGCGCTGTGCTTTGTTGATGTTGTTAGTAAAATCGGCTAATGAGAATAATTATTTACCTGTTCCTTGTCCTCCCAGCAGTGTTGCTCTGCGTAGCCATGTATGGGCAATTAGAATTAATGTGAGCAGCATTTATAAGCTGAATGCCTAGTTTATTTTCAAATGGGAAGGTCAGCGTCATTATCCTTGGAGGATTCAATTACTAAATCCTGTAGAATCACAGTGCTTTACTGCTTTCTTCTTAATCACATCTAGCTCCACACAAGATTGTTATTTTGGGTGTCTGTGTTTGTTTTGAGTTTCATTTGTGAGGGATTTGTTTTGTTTTTTGTTTTTTCACAAAGGGAACTAAAGTGGAAGAATTCTGTCATGTTACCGGTAACACTAGTTTCTTACTAGTTAAAATTGGACTTCTCTGGCCTATTTTGTTCTCATAGTAGAAGCCATTGGTAGTTAAAGGGTGTCTGCAGAAACAAAGTCTCTTTTGAAATGGTAAACAGAACTGGAGAGAAGATCTACATTCAATAATTTCTTCAAATTCCTATCTTAGATGGTCAGTGTGAATGATGCAGTTTCCTCTTCACACATTGAGATTAATTGCTCTAACTTTTCTCATCTGTATGCTAGATACCGTTTGATCTTGGAAGCTAAGCAGGATCAGGGCTGATCAGTAGAATCACAGAATCATAGAGTTGAAAGCGACCACAAGGGCCATCAAGTCTAAACCCCCGCCATGCAGGAATACACCATCAAAGCATCCCCACAAATGGCCATCCAGCCACTGTTTTAACAACTCCAAAGAAGTAGACTCCACTACACTCCCAGGTAATACATTCCACTGTCAAACTACTCTTACCATCAAGAAGTTCTTCCTAACATTTAGATGGAATCAATTCAAATTCTTTCCTGAAGTTTGAAGCCATTGCTCCGTGTCCTGTTCTCTGGAGCAGCAAAAAACAGGCTTGCTCCATCCTCCCTACGGCATCCCTTCAAATATTTCAACATAGCTATCATGTCATCTCTTAACCTTCTCTTCTCCAGGCTAAACATACCCAGCTCCCTAAGCCACTCCTCACAGGGCAAGGCCTTCTACTAATTTGGTCTCACTCCTCTGGACAGGTTCCAACTTGTCAATATCCTTCCTGAATTGTGGTGCCCAGAACTGGACACAGTCTTCCAGGTGGGATCTGGCCAAAGCAGAATAGAGTGGTACTGTCACTTCCCTTGACTTAGACACTATACTCCATTGGCTTTTTTAGCTGCCACATCACACTGCTGACTCATGTTCAACTTGTGGTCTACTAAGACTCTTAGTACTTGGATAAGAGATCACCAATGAATACCAAGTGCTGAAAGAACTGGTACAACCACCTCTTGAATATTCCTTGCCAAAGAAAATCCTACAAAATGTATACCATTGCAACATGAAGGCAGATAAACACATATACCCACAACATCCATCATCATCATCATCATCACCACCAGCATCACTACCTTTATTTATATCCTGCCGTTTCCCGAAGACTAGGACTGAAGGCAGCTTACACATTTAAAAGATTACAATTAAAAGCATACAAGAAGTCAACATTAAAACTGAATTAAACTATTGACCATATCAAAAACATACACTCTAAGCACTTTTTAAAACTTACATAATAACAGTTTAAAACAGTGCAGCACTTACAGACCTTTGTTAAAAGCCTTCAGTTCTAAAGCCATTTCTGCACTATACATTACAGTGCTATTATTCCACTTTCAACCTCCCGTGGAATTCTGGGGTTTGTATTTTACTGAGGCCAAAAAGCTCTCTGGTTGAGACTTCTAAATGCCTCTCCCTAAACTGCAAACTCCAGGATTCCATAGCATGTTGAAAGTGGAATTAAGCACTATAACAGTGTAGTATTGAAATGGCCATGGACTACCCTAAAAGTTATGGTGGCATATGGTAGAAAAGTGGGATTACATTTTTGTAAAGTAGTAGTCTTGATAAGGATAACAATTCAATAGTTGGGACGATGATGTGGATTATGATAATGATTACAATGATGATGATTAAACAATCAATATTCTTCTGAATATGCATGTCTGCAATGCGGAAGCTACTACCGTTGATCTAAATCTAACTCCCAGCTGGAGCAGACCAAGTTAATCTGTGGCATTTACATAAGTGTTAACCTATGTTAGCAGCCGGATTGACAGGCTGAATCTAGTTGGGGCTAGCAATTGGGGTTAAGCCAGGGATGGGCATTGGCCCTCTAAATGCTCTTGAACTACAGCTCCCAGCATTCCTTACCATTGGCCATGCTGGCCAGGATAGCTGGGATTGCAGTTCAGCAACACCTGGAGAGCGACATAATCCTCACCCCTGATTTAGGCCACAGCTTCGAGCCATCTGGCTGGTCACTGCCAGAAACAGAATGCTAACTAGATCAGGATGGGAATCATACAGACCTTCAGGCATTATTGGATTGCAACTCCTAGCAGTCCTGGCCAGCACAGGCAATACTGAAGAATGCTTAGAAGCTGGTAGGATGCACAATTCAGACTAGATGGAGCTTTGGTCCATCTAGGAGGACTCTCCTGATGTGATTAGTTAAAGTTGCAGCACTGGACACCTCCTTGGAACAAGAGGTAAAAGGCAAACATGCTGCAGCATTTTAATGTTTGTGCACAAGGTGTCAGAGGTAGTCTGTGGCAATATCCATGTTGGATTTTATAGTAGCTACTGTGGGTTTCGCATGAACTGTCCAAGGTGCTGAACCAGTCTTAGGAATAAGGTCCTGCATTTTGGATTGGCAACTGAGGCTGGCCCCTTTCCGTAGCCATGAACTCACACAGGCTGCTATCTTATATACAGAGCTGATCTCACTGAACTCAGGGCACCTTATTTCTGAGAACTTAGTGGATCTTAAATTTGAGTATTTTATTTTATTTTATTTTATTTTATTTTATTTTATTTTAGATATTTATATATCATGACACCAACACAAGGGCTCCGGATGAATAAATAAGAGCCATTAAAACAGTACAAAGATTTTAAAACATTAAAACACATTAAAATTCTTTTTAAACCCTTTTAGATGCTGTATACAAACCATCCTAAAATACAGTTTTGAAACACTTAGAACAGAGCAATAAAGGCCATTTAAAACAGCACTGTTTTGGTTGCCCGCCAAAAACTCAAAAGAGATGAAACCGTTTTCTATTCTATTTCAAACTGTAACTTTATCTTTTTAATTATCTTGGTTAGACTAATAAGAGGTGGTTTTTAATGTGGAAGAATGTATTAGAACTGTTCATTTCGTATTGCCCATATGCAAGTCCCCAACTTTTATTATTTTCAAGGCAAAGATTTTTGTAGTATTGGTATCATTTTGTTATATTGTATATATTAGGGTTTGGCCTTGTACAACAATGAAAATAGTAATAATAATGTAAAAAAAATTATTTAAAAAAAAAGAGAGAGATGGAACCAGATTACTTTTCTAGAAGAGGGGGTTTCATTTGTATGTGTATATTGGGATGAGGATAATACTACCCCCTCACAGAATCGCAGGATTGGAAGGGACTGTAATGGCTTTCTGGTCCATTTTCCTGCCATGTAGGAATACAAAACTAAAGATGAAAGATGCCCATCTAACCTCTGTTTAAAGATATCCAAAGAAGGAAGTCTATCACTCTCCAAGTCAGTGCATTTCAGGCCATTTCAGCACTACATTGTTATACTACTGTTATCCTACTTTCAATTCCTATGGAATCCTGGGGTTTGCAGTTTAGGGAGGGGCCTTTAGAATTCTCAGCCAGAGAGCTCTTTGGCCTCAGGAAACTACAAACCCCAGAATTCCACACGATGTTGAAAGTGGAATAATAGCACTATAACAGCGTAGTGCGGAAAGGGCCTCACTGTTGAACAGGTGTAACTGTCAAAAAGTTCTTCCTAACATTTAGGTGGAATATCTTTTTCTGTAATTTGAACCCATTAGTTCATATCTTCATCTCTGGAATGGCAGAGAACAAGCTGGCTCCATCTTCTACATGATGCCCCTTCAAATATTTAAAGATAGCTATCATGTCATCTCTTCTTGAAGGTAAACATATCCAGCTCCTTAAGTTGTTTGTCATAGGGTTTAGTTTGCAAACCTTTTACTGTCTCAGTTGCCTTTTTCTGGAAACATTCCAGCTTGTCAATATCCTTCTTGAATTGGAATAGACAGAGAATTCCAGCTGAGATCTTGACACCAGACAGATTGGCACCACTTTTTCCCTTGATCTGGGCACTTGTTGGTGTTGAGTGTCTTCACATCATTCCCATCTTAAGCAACCCTACCACAGGGTTTTCTCAGCAAGATTTGTTCAGAGGGTGCTTGTCATTGTCTTCCTCTGAGGTTGAGAGTGTGTAACTTGCCCAAGATCACTGAATGGCCAACTGGGGATTCAGATCCTGGTCTCCCACAGTCCAAGTGCAACGCTCAAACCACTACACCATGGTGGTTCTTTGAACTGGATACTGCGCTTCTGTTCATATACCCTAGAATTGCATTGGCCATTTTTGCCATCACATTGTACTGTTGATTCATGTTTAGCTTGTGGTCTCGCAAGACCCTTAGATCCTTTTCACATGTACTGTTGTCACCCCACTAATGCACAGTGTCAAGCCATTAGTCCACCATGGAAAGTTACCAGTGGCATATCTAGCATAAACAGCACCTAGGGCAAGCGTGGAAGTTGCACCCCTACCTTCTTACCCTTACCCCAGCTCCCCATCCCTACATGCACAGTTTTTTTGTGCCTCCCCTGGCATTGGCACCTGGGGCATGTACCCTACTTGCCCCACCCTAGATACGCCTCTTAGGGTTACTGAAAAGAGATCTTCAATATAATGTCAATATTTAAAGAGTATTAAATTACTCAGTGTCATTTTTATAAAAGAATCGAACATATAATATAAACCAACATACCTGTATGTCAATAGAAAGAAAGATATAGAAAAAAAGATTACAGTGATCTCACATCTTATTTTTGTCTGTAATGCAATCCCTTTAAGGAAAGTTGTGTGAGCAAAATTGGGGCCTACTTTTATCTATTGAGAGTATCTTCCACGTGTCCACTTGTGACAGAGGAAAAGTCTAAAACTCAAGTTTTTTGTTTACAAACTCAATAAATGAGAACCATGGCTCATGAAAATCCACTCCAGTTTACTTTAAACATTCCCCATAAGAGCCAAACAGACAATAGTTAGCCTGGAGTTTACCAACTGGCCATGAGAGATGGTGAACCCAATCTCAGTTTTACTCTGAACTTTAAGGAAGTTATCTGAGGTGCTGCAACCTCCTCACCCAAATAGGGTTAGCATTTTACATAATTCCTTTACAGTTCAGACTGAAACTCAAAAAAACTCACACCCACTGCCATTGGAGCTGCTGGCCATCTCTCTCCAGAGATTTTTCCCCAATCATAAAAGGTATGGCCTTCCACATGTTGTAGGACTATCAGACCATCAGCCCTATCCAGCATAGCCAATCATGAGGATGATGAAAACTGCATTCCAGCATTTCCCATCCCTGCTAACAAAGTTGCTAATGAGGAGCTTACTTGATCTACAAATACACCATAATTTTGTACCAGTTCAGTTGTCATGACAATTACATTCACTGTTGTTCAATGTTTAAATTACCAGGGAGTTCTTATGCACCATTTGTAACAGCCTATAAGAGTTGCCATGATATACCTAAACTTAGAGACTCACTAGCTGGTCCTGCGGACTTCAGAATTCTCTATTAAAGATGCTTACTGCTCTATCCTGCCAGTGGGGAAAGGGATAGGGTGGATATCTAAAATCTATTGTGTCAGAAAAACGTGAAAAATGGCTTCTTGTCTAGAACACAGGACAGATGCAACTTCTACTAGAGTAGGCACAGGGAACTTGTGGCGCTTGCAGCTTCCCTATCGGTGGGATGGAGAATCTGGGGTCTGTTCTGAGCTTTATAATAGCTCCCCAAGGTACTGAACCCATTTGAGAGATAAAGTTCAGCACCCTGGACAACTCCTTTAAAGGTTAGACTTAGGCCCTTTTCGCACAGCATTTCTGAAGCGAAAGGGCCCTTTGAACGTCACATAAATGTGAGGAGCAGTCCACACAATGCACTCACATTTGCGTGACGCTCAAGGGCCTGACGCGGACTGCCCACGCATTTTTTTCATTTTCGGCTCAAAGCCGAAAATGCTGTGCGGTCACGCATCGCTCCAGGGCCCCGCCTGCACTTACCTTGTGTGCGGGGCCTTGGGAGCCGGGCCGGTCACGTGTCCTCTCCTCAGTACAGCGTGGGAGGTCCCAGGCTGCACTGCGAATGGAAGAGGCGGGGCGCTCGCGCGACCAGGAAGCAGCTGCGGAGCCCAAGCAGGAGGGATGCGAGAGCGTTCCTCCGAAGGCTTCCTGTGTGAGCCCTGCAGCCCAGCACCGGGAAAAGGTAAGGTGCGAAAAGGGCCTTAGACCCAGAGCAGTTTTCACCACCCCACTGACAGGTAAACCAGCAAGATGCGTAACATGTGTCCCTCTAGGGTTTGTAGGGTCTGGGAATGCCATCCTCCCTCCCCACAATTTGAGCTGGCTTAGGCTGTTGAGAATTGAAGTCTAGCAAAATGTGGAAGGGCAAATGTTCTCTCTGCCCTGCTTCTTGCTACTCTGGAGGTGCACACTAACAATGCAGTCCAAAAGGAGATTCTAAATAAATTCTTCCATACCTCAAGATTTGAGACATGAGGAAAAGAACTTTTTGGTTGCACCCTCTCAGTGTGGGGAAAATGTTGGCACATTATTGACGTTCACTACCTCCACCCAGCATAATCTCTCTTTTGTATTCACATGGTAACTCTTCAGTGGTCACTGCTTTAACTCAGAGCTGATTTTAACTCTGATTTTATACAATGGCCCACAACATGTGTCATTGAGGCTCTCCTTTCTTTTCATTCTAGACAACCTGCTTACAACTGTAGGTGTGGGATCCCAGTTCCCCTCTCAATTCATCTTTACTTTTCATATCTCTGGCCTGAGGACCTAGACATACTTAATGGAGAGGATCCTGCTGGCAACATGCATGCATGCAAGTGTGACTTGCACACATGTATTTTCTGTATGGATTGGGGCATTCTCTAGTCCTTGCATCCTGTCCAACCACCACCACCACCCTAAAGCCTGGAGAAGGGCTGTTGCCACCACCACTGCTGCTTACTGGTAGGGAACATGTCAGGGAGAGGCAGTTTAGACAGTAAAGATGTGGCTGCCCTGTGTTCCTACAGGAAGGAAAATAAGGTTGCCCTCCATCTGTGAGTTCACCCTAGAATCTTCAACCCTACCAGCCAAGACCAGCTGCTTCTTCATTATTTGAATTGTCTTCCCGCACCCTCCATCCATTCTCCATCAATAAGCAGTAGTAGCAGTGGTCCCTCCTGGACTTGACAGTTGTGGAAGGGGGGGCATGGAACAGAGCAGGCAGAGCGTTACATTCCACCAGCTTGATGTAGGATCTCAAGCGCTGTTTAAAGGTCAACTCCCCTGAATTTTAACTGTAGTGCTCAGAGATAAGTGGGTTGCATGCCTATAGGTTAACACAGACTGGATTGGGTTTTTCCGTTGTCACTGCTCGATAACTACTGGTCTGAGAGTGCTATGAGCAATAGGCTGCAAATCCAATTCCTTTCCACCTAGGCATAGTCCTGTAGCATTCCTGTGTGGCTATGTGGGTAAAAATTGTGGGCCTGCCTCCTATTGTTAGTCCCAACTAATGTAGATCCATTGAATCAATGGGGTTTACTTACTTATTGACTCACCATTCAGTAATTGATTCAAAGATCTACTGTGATTGGGACTAACCAGGCCATCATCACTGCTCATGACCATCACCATCTGTCAGATACCGCTCCAGTTATGCAAAGCAGATTAAAATAATTTGGATTACAAAACCATGAAGAGCCGATAGCTTGACCCATGGCCATTTTCTTTCTGAAGTACTTTCAAGTATGAGAATTTTCTGAACATTGGATGCTTCACCTATATTCTGAAGCAGAAAACAGAGCCAAAATAGTATTGTAGCATGCACTGACTGGGTAGCTTTGCTCTTAGACAAGCCAAAAGTTTAAAACTGCTGTTCTTTGGAACAGAGAGGTGAAGATGTTCACTTCCTGCTTACCTGGAAGGACAGATGTCCTTTCTTCCATCTTGAAATCCCATGAAACGTGGTATGATTCCCATGTTGCAAGTGAACCAAATGAACAAGACCTACATTTCTTTCCTGAACTTTTCTTTGAGAACCTCTCCGCCATCCCCACCCCCCATAGGTTTGCTTAAACTTCAAAGTGAAACTTTCATCTCTCTCTAGATAGGCTTATGTGTGACTGCTGTCACTTTTATTTTATAACAAAAATTTGGTGACACATCCAGAAGCCCCAGGGTTTCACTCTTGGGGGCTTTATGACATCTCCCAAATCCACAGGCAGTGACTTCATGCAAAATCAAACCCATTGCTTTTCTGTTTGATCTTCAGTTTTCCCTGATGGGTTTAGACAAAGCCAGGACACAAAGGACTCATGAAAAAGATGCAGAAAAATATTTCTGAAGGTAAAGGAGGAATTTGGATGAGCATGAAAGTTTGTTGTAACTCCGAAGTTCAACCTTCCCGGGACTGTGTTCACTTCATCTAGTGCTAGCTCTCTGTGTTTCTTCGATCTGGAGCTTCAAACGTGGTACCCTCAGAGAGCAGTTCTTTACCTCTGATTCTCTCCAGATAAGTTCTGGAGTGTATACCATGGAACTACTACCTTCTATGGAAGATTCTGGGTCGAGGTTCATTTGGGGCCTGGTCTCATACAAGTTGAGAGTCCCTTTTGGATTTTATCCAACGTTCCCTCTAATGACAGGCTGAAGAGACATTTCAGCTATCATGGCTAAGCTGTTTTTCTCTGATCTGTAGAACTGGAAATGACCCCAATGCTATCTAGTCCAGTAATCCAATCCCCTGCCAATGTAAGAGTCTACAGCTAAAGTTTTCCTGTCAGGTGCCCATCTATCTCTCTTTGAAGGAAAGCCCACCACCTCCAAGGTAGCATCAAGTTCTTCCTAACGTGTACATAATGTTTCAGACAAACTCTTTCACTATCATTAATCTTCTCTTTGAGAAAGAAAAAAGTAGGGATAGAGAGAGTAAAACCAAACAAAAACATGTTTTTGGAGTGTTGAGAAACCTTGACTGGGGAGACTCCTGGACAGATGAGAATCTTCATAGTTCAGGACTTATTCTGTACAAAATTTACATGGGGTTGTTTTGTGCAGGAAAAAGGAAAACGCTGTTTCCTGCACAGAAAATTCTGCAGTTGGGGACTTGTTCTGTGCAAAAATTTGCATGTCCTTGATTTGTGCAGAAAGTAGCATTTTCAGCACTGGAAACAGCATTTTCTACACAAAAGGTAATATTTCCAAAACAAACTCATGCAAATTTTACACAGAATAAGTCCCAAATTGTGAATAAGCAACAATTTTTCTAAAAAAAGGACAGCTAAAACCCATGTGATACAAAAGGTTTGTTTAAAAAATTAAATAAACAATTATGTTAAAAACACTAAATTAAAACATAATTTTAAAAAAAATTCTTGAAACATAGGGATAGAAGCATACCCAGTAAAAGACCCTAAATAAAAAGTTATTTTCCTGCTGGTGCAAAGCAAGGAGAGAAGGGGAACTCACCAAGCCTTCCATGAGAGGGAATTCCACAATTTGGAACCAGACACCAAGAAGGTTTTCTCCTTCACCAGATACTGATGGCGGAATGGAGAGAAAGTTGTCTCCTGAAGATCCTCAAAGACAGATAGCCTCATTGCTTCTCAGGTTTTGGCTAAAGTCAAGTGTGTGGTACTGTGTTGATGACTAGTGTTAGGATTTAGGATTGTGTAAAATGATTACAAGAGTTAATGTGGTGTAGAAGTTTGAGCATTGTACTGTGACCTTGAGACTTGAAGAGTCCCCACTCAGCCATGGAAGCCCACTGGGTCATTTTGGGTGCATCACACATTCTCAGCCCCAGAAAACTCTGTGATAGGATCATCTTAGGGTTACCATAAGTCAGAAATGACTTGAAGGCACACAACAACAACATGGTTACACTTGTAGAACTCTGTTTACACAATCATGAACTGAATATATCAGTTGCACAAGGAACACCAGTGTGTGACACTAACATTATTCCAGGCAAGATTTTCCTGACCAATAGGTAAATCCATCCAGAAAACCAAATAACCAAGAAGCTATGCACATGCTGTGGTAAGTTGATGATTTGGCAAATGGCTGTCTATATGGAGCTGTATTTTTATGATGGAAAGTTGCAAATTGTTCCTGAAACATGATAGCGAGGGTGTGAATTGTTCAACAGAAATGTGTCTTTCAGTTAAACTGGTACATTTCCATAACTGGAGATTGTTCATGCAAAAATGTCAGACATCCTATTTGTCATGCGAAACAGCTCTCCAGGATGTCCATAATAGAAAACATTTGTAAAACATCTCTCTCACCATCTCTGGGAAGCTTCCAATAAAGGAACAGAGGCCATAGCTTTGCATACCACACACTTTGTTTACAAATGGTCAAATGTTCATTCTCCAGCAAAGGCAACAGATACTAAGAAACAGCTCAGAGTCAAATAACTGGGGAAGACAGACCAATAATTTCAATATCGCGGCTACCATCTTATGCACACTTAGTTGAAAGTAATTCCAATTGAACATAGTCTTTGGTCCCAGTTAGAATAGACCAAATGAATCAAGAGAAACCTGGTAAGTCCGCACTTCCATCAATGCAATGGGCCTTCTCCATCCAAAAATAATTGGACCTAGAACACTGTGAGCTCTTTTTGAACAATCACATTTACACTCCTTCTACATGACCAAAACATGGAGCTAAAATCAAGATTTTAAAGGACATTAGCGAGCAGTGGTTTAAGGAATTTTCTTCCTTCTTCTCAACTCAGGGTGTTTAGACAAAGCGATCCCAAAAAGACAGTGCTGACTGAGGTGAAGATGATAGCCATCACATTCCATGTACAAAAACCAATTGGACTGTAGGTTGAATCTTTTATCTACACTCGTAAGGTGAGAATATACTCTTGTTTGCTGTTCTGTGTCTTCAAGTCAACTCTAGTTTATGGCAACCCTATCACAGGGTTTTCTTGCCAAGATTTATTCAGAGAAGGTTTGCCATTGCCTTTGTGAGAGAGTGTTCTTGCCCAAGGTCATCCGATGAGTTTCTGTGGCTGAGAAGTGTAGTGGTTTGAGTATTGGAGAACGATGCTGGAGACCAGGCTTTGATTCCCTGCGCAGCCATGGAGGCAAATGGAGAGGAGGTACTAAATAAGCCTTCCATTGAGGGAATTTCATAATTTGGGAGCAGACACCAGAAGGGTTTTCTCCTGTGTCCTCACCAAATGATGATCGTGGGATAGAGAGAAAACTTTCCCCTGAAGATCTTCAAAGGCAGGCGGGCTTATTGCCTCTCATGTTTTTTTTTTTTTGGCTAAAGTCAAGTGTGTGGTAGCCCAGAAAACTCTGTGATAGGTTCGCCTTAGGGTCGCCATAAGTGAAAAATGACAAGAAGGTTCACAGCAACAACTCTCTGAGTCCTAGCTCCTGACTCCAACTGTTATATCATGCTGGCTCTGTAGAGTATCCTCTAAAAACCCTGTAGCCAGCAGGCTAGACTTAGAAGTTGGAAAGTTACTTTTCAAAAGTAATGTGTTCTGTTATTCATTTACAGAGGCAACAGTTACCTGTTACTCTTTATGATGATGAAAAGTTAAACTATTGAATTACTTGTTGCTCTGCTCTGCTCGTTACCTTTCCATCCCTGATACTTTTATTTTATTCTATTCTATTCTATTCTATTCTATTCTATTCTATTCTATTTATTTTTGAGGAGGGGGACCTTAGGCTGTCAAAATGCCCTTAAAAGTAACTTCTGAAAATACTTAGGAACTGATTAAAATGTATTTGCTCCTACTTGTTACATTGCTTTTACAATGCAAATATATCTTTGCTGCCTCCTAAAGTAACTAGTTGCAGACAACAATGGCCCTTTCTGCACTATCGTGCCATCTCAGCACGGGGATGCGTTGGTGCTGGTCTGCAACATCTGCTATCTCATGACGTCATCACAGTCCTGCTCCTGTCACATCCCCAGCCATTGTGATCGCGCCATATACCATTACTGGGAAAAATACAGTAATGTCCTCCCTTCGCACAACAATTGTGTTTGCTGGGGGCGTCCCGCGCTGTAGAAGGAAGCCAACCGGATGAGGAGGGGACCGTTCGGGTTCCGTTCCCATCCCAGCAATGGTATTGCAAGTGTAATACCAGGACATTGTGGGATGGTGTGGAAAGGGCCAGTGTTACCTGTAATTTGTTACTTCCAAGTTCTGTCTGTATTAGAGGGTACAGGGCAAGCTGCTTAGTACACTCTGCAGCTGTTACTGCCTCCCAGCTCAGCTGCCTAAAGTGAACCCAGCCCCTTCTCAGGTATTCAGCCAGATTAGTCTAGGATTGGGCCATGGAAATTGAGGAGCTACAAGCACACCTGGTTCATCATCTTAAGGCAAATGGGAAGAGAAAGCGTAACAGTTGGATTCTAAACCTGAGAAGCAGTTGCGTCATTCCCAACAGAATGGAATAAGTAACTTGTATGTTTCTGGACACTGGAGAGCCATTATTTTGAAGACTGGTTTGAAACCTCAAGTCCCTAGACTCAAGTCTGAATTAACCTTTGCACTAAGTACTGTAGAAAGTAAGAGCTCCCCTTAAATTGGGCTACTCTTGTGGCTTCATTAGACGGTAGATGGCATTCAGCGATGACCTTTACCTGTTCGTTTTCCATAGCAAGCTGTCCATGTGATAGTGGGTAGATTTCAGAGAAAGGACTTCTGTGAACTCCAGCAGACTTATTCCAGCTTTCTCCCTTGTTTCTAGCCCTCTTTTCTAGGCCATTGGCCACTACTCTTCTCTGCACTTAAATATAAGCTTCTTTCTATTAGCAAACTTCCTACCAGCAGTTTCAACCTCCATCACTCCTCTGCTCCAAAGCCTTTTCAAAATTTGTACTGCATTCTGCCTCCTATCTTACTGATTTTTCCCCAACCCAGCCTGCATCTTTGGGACAACTTTTGGGGAAATACTGGTATACATATATTGTAAGTGCCTGAGGCCCCTCCCTAAACTACAAACCCCAGGATTCCATAGAATGTTGCAAGTGGAATAATAGTACCATAACAGTCTAGTGCAGAAATGGCAAAGGAGTAAAGCTTCTCCATCTACTTTCTTCACAGTTGCATAGTTTTATACAGGCATACCTCTGTTAACAAAGCCTCTGACAAAGAAGCTCCCTTTAACTAAGGACCTTTCTGCACTACACTGTTAATGGTGCTATTATTCCACTTTCAACATCTTATGGAATCCTGGGGTTTGCAGTTTAGCCAGGGAGTTCTTTGGCCTCAGTAAACTACAAACCCCAGAATTCCACAGGATGTTGAAAGTGGGATAATAGCACTATAACAGTGTAGTGTAGAAAGGCCCAAAGTGTTTTCACACCTGCTCACCCCCTCATTCTTTCTCATCCTCTGCATGTCCAGACTTTTTTTTTAGCAGCATCAACACTAGGAGGATACTGAAAGAGCAAAACACAGACTCTCAGTGTAGGTTGCAGCGGCATGTCTGTAGCAAACAAAGCAATAAGCCTTGAGCTGGGGAAGAATGGGCTTCTGCTTCAGCTGATCCTACTGTAGCTGTGTGTGCCTTCCTACAACAATCGAGGTAAACAGCAGATGCCTTCATAATCCCTCACTGAGCTTGCATGAACATCAAAACAGAGAAAAAAGGGGAAAGCAGGTAAGCCTGCCTCATCAGTTACATCCACCATGTAGACCAATAAGTTTGGTGCCCAAAATGGGGATCATGAGGATAATAGAGACTGATGAATGGGGAAAAAAATCACTCCTGGATTTATCTTGGAAGAAGCTTTTGGGTGACCTCTAGAAAGTTTTGAATCTTTTTGTTGACTTATGCAAGGCTTAACTGAATCTTTCACATATACATGTTCTTGTTGCTGCTGCTGCTGTTGTTGTTGGCCTTCAAGTCATTTCCAACTTACAATGACCTAAAGTGAACCTTTTACAGGGTTTTCCGGTGCTGAGAGAATGTGACTTGCCCAAGGTTACCCAGTCAGTTTCCATGGCTGATCAGAGAATCACACCCTGGTTCTCAGGGTTGTAGTACGACAGTCAAACCACTAAACGACACTGGATCTCTGCATCTTAGTTTTAAATAAAATGATTGCTAAAACATATTGAACTTCTGTGGTACAGGAACCTATTCCTATTCTTTAAACGTTACTTCTTTCTCTTGTGCCGAAGTTTCTTTTAAAGAAGTAAAGTCTAAGAACACATCTATTGTTAACTGAGGTATACTTGTAGAGCTCTGCCTCCCATTACAGCCCCCAGCCTTGCAGCGTCTCCTCATAGAGGGTTACCTGCCTCCCATGCAAATCTGTGTCTCCCTCAAGTTTGCAAGGCAGGAAAATGCAAAAAAAAAAGAAATAAAAATGGAGAAGCAGGTGAGGAGAGGGCTGGTGGGAAGTACAGAAAGGCAGTGTTCTAATTTATTTTGACATGTATAGTTCAGCTTTAATTATTTACGATAGTGCAATGGAAGACTGTTTGCAGATGCCTTCAGCATACTGCCGTGGTGATGGTTTTATGCAGAAGAGGACTGGAAATAGGGATAGGGAGCAGGCAGGGTCATCCTCAATACAGAATTGTTCCATAAGACATGAAAACCAGACATCAAATATCTTTCAGTATCCTTGCAAAAACAGGAAGTGTAATTTCTCTGTGCTCTCTGTTCCTGTACAACATTGTTACACTGGACCAGTATCTCTGACATCTTCTGCCCCTGGAGATACGCAAGTGGTTTTCATTGTAACTCCCATGGATTTCCAATGTGACATTGGTGCATGTGAGCAAAAAAACACTGGGGACTTGTGTTTCCTGTCCTTATGTAGCAGCAGAGCCTCTGAAGTGGTTTTAGGCCAGTCATTTACCCATTGTAACCACCTGTGACCTGGCCATCCAAATCTCACTGGAGAAGTTGGAGGAGCATCAGAGAATTGTGAGAGGGCTGTTGGGTAGAGGAACTGGGCACGGCAAATGTTTCTTTCACAGAATCATCAAGTTGAAAGGGAATGCAAGGGCTATCGAATGCAACCCCCATCACCCAGAAATACACAACTAAGGCACTCCAAAAATATTGCTATCAACCTATGCTTAAAGACCCTCAAAAAAAGAGAGCTACTGCCTCTACTCTACCGCCAAACAGTTCCAATGGAATACCCCTCCTTTCTGAAATCTGAATGACACCAATGTTGGTTTTGTTCCAGCGCTGTGGCAAGATGTGGCTTTTTATTAAAGACTTTAGGGCTTAATTTACTTTCAATATATATCTTCATGGTTTTAAATGCTGCAGCTTTTAAAGCTGTTTTAACCCATTGCCATGTTTAACATGTTTTTGTCCTGCTTAAATATACTGTATTAATCCTGAATAGTTTGCATAGTTTATTGCCTTATCTGTGTGCCACACTCAAATCCCAGGCTAAAGGGTGGGATATAAATATAGAAGCCAAGATGACTAAACTAAGGCCCTTTTTGCACATACTTCAAACACAAAATGGCCATGGCAGCGACACGGAATCGCGAGGACGGTTCTGCGTGACATTCTCACGATTATGTGGCGCTCTCGTAGCAATCCTGCGGCAATCGCAGATTATATCATTTTTGGCTCTTTGCCAAAAATGACCCACGATTGCACATTCCTCCCATGTCCCTCCTGCACTTACCTGGTGTGCAGAACCTCAGGAAGTGCAATGGCCATGCTTCCTCCTCCAGTGCAGCCTGGGAAAGTACCCAGCTGCGCTGCGGAAGGAAGGGGTGGAGCTATCGCACTTCCTTCCGTCCAGCACGGAGTTGGTGTGGAGGGAAGCACAGGGGACGCAATTCCCTCTCTCAAGAGGCTTTTCGCGTGATCCCCGCATGATGGCACCGTGAACAAGGCAAGGTGTGAAAAGGGCCTGAGACAATGAAATTAGGAAGGGTCACTAACACCCCACAGTACAGGATCAGAATTTGAAATGACTTTAATAGATTAGAGAGCTGGGCCAAAATGAATAAAAATGTAAGGCACTACATTTGGTCAGTAAAAATGAAATGCACAGATGTAAAATGAGTGACACCTGGCTTGATCACAGTATACGTGAAAGGGATCTAGGAGTCATAATAGAACACAGACTGAACATGAGCCAGCAGTGTAATGTAGCAACTAAAAAAAACAATGCAAGTATGGGCTGCATCAATAGGAATATAGTGTCGCAAGAGGCTTTTTGCGTGATCCCCGCATATTGGCAATGTGAACAAGGCAAGGTGTGAAAAGGGCCTGATGGAAAGGGAAAGGATAATACCACTCTATTCTACTTTGGATAGACCCCACTTGGAATACTGTGTCCAGTTCTGGGCACTACAGTTCAAGGAGGATATTGACAAGCGGGAACAGGCCCAGTGGAAGGTGACAAAATGATAGAAAATCTGGAAACCATTAAATCCTATGAGGAGAGGCTTAGGGAGCTAGAGCTGTATGTTTAGCCTGGAGAGAAGAAAGTTAAGAGGTGACATGATAGCTATGTTTAAATATTTGAAGGGATGTCATATGGAGGATGGAGCAAGCTTGTTTTCTGCTGCTCCAGAAACTAGGACTCAATGGAGCAATGGATTCAAACTTCAGGAAACGGGATTCCACCTAAACATTAGGAAAAACTTGCTGACGGAAAGAGCAGTTTGATAGTGGAATATGCTGCCTCAATGGTGTGTGGTGGAGTCTCCTTCTGTGGAGATTTTAAACAGAGATTGGATGGCCATCTGTGAGGAATCCTTTGATTGTGTCTTCCTGCATGGCAGGGGGTTGGATTTGATGGCTTTTGCAGTCTCTTCCAACTCTATGATTCTATAATTCTAATCAGTTCTGGATTTGAGTCAATCTAATGAGCACAACCTCTTTTGCGGAGGCGGGGTCCAAATTTTGGACTGAAAGACAGAGTGGATTTTCTGCCCCAGTGGAATGCCATGAGCTGCCACCAAACAATGAATGTCCGTTTGGTGGCTTGCTGCCATCATTTCCATTGCCCATCCTGAGAACAATGCTTCTTCCTGACAGTCAGAGCTGTCCAGCAGTGGAATGTGCTACCTTGGAATGTAGTGGAGGCTGTTTAAATGGAGGTTTTTAAGCAGAGGCTGGATGGCCATCTGTCGGGAGTGCTTTGATGCGTTTTCCTACATCGCAAGAGATTGGACTGGATGGCCCCTGGGGTCTCTTCCCATTCTATGATTCTATGTTGTTGATATATCATTGTTCTGACATCGCTTCTGAGGGAGGAAAATGGTAGCCCCATTTTTTTAGAAAGAACTTCCTCCAAACCTGGAAGAAAATATATTACCTGTTCCTCCAAATCTACAGAATAACTCCCCAGTTTTTATTGACTTGGAGTGGAGGTACTTTCATTCAATCCTAAATACAATAAATTAAATAAATAAATATCCTGTGGAACAGTCTCCAGGAATACTACATGTTCAACCTCACAACAATTATGTTTTCCAGAATTGGAAAAGGTTACTTTTCCCCCCCCCCCAGACTACAGCTCCCACAGTTTTCCAGCCAGCATGGCCACTGGGGATTCTGGGAGGTGTAGACCCCAAAATGTAACTTTCCCAAACTCTGGCTATTTTCACATCTGTTCAGACCTGCCATTTTCAAGAACCCACACATGCTTTTGAAATGAAGTTATGATTTGAAGAAAAAAAAACTCATCATGCTAAGACAGAATCTCGCGTGATCCCCGCATGTTGGCAACGTGAACAAGGCAAGGTGTGAAAAGGGCCAGATGGAAAGGGAAAGGATAATACCACTCTATTCTACTTTGGATAGACCCCACTTGGAATACTGTGTCCAGTATCAGTCTCATTCTGGTTTTAATGGAGAACAGCTTGGCCAAGAGATATCATGAAAGTGAGAAAATAAAATCCCTCTCTGGGTATAGATATAGACATACTCAAGCAACATCCAATTCATTCCTTCACCATCATGAAAAGAGAACAAAAGAGGACATTATAATTATATTTAACAACACTCCCAAGTGCTTGTCATTTCACATTATACTAACAAAGTACCAAATCTTGAATGTGTCCCTTCAAGTAAGAAATCCATGGCCCCCTAGGGTGGCCTGGGATCAAACATTATAAAAGCAGAACTAAACAAATTACGTGAGGGTGTCAGATGAAATCTCTAGAACAGGTTCCAAACCCCATAGGAGACAAAATACATGCAAATAGAAGAAGCATCATAAAACTGTATCTTCGAGGTCTCTGGGCACACTACATCAATTTATTTACAGTCCTGTTTCCACAAAAACTACCAGTCTTTGCTGAAATACATAAGTATTGAGCACCTACAGCCAAAGGCCAGACTGTTTGGTTCAAATGAGTATGTGAATTTCAACCTAGCCTCTCAAGATCCTCACCACATCGAGCTATTTATTCACTTGTCACATTTGTCTTTAAGGAAGCTGGTATACATGTGTATCCTCATTACAGCCCTGTCAGTTGGGTTAGGCTGAGAGGGAGATACTACTGACAAGCTGGAATGTGGCCACAGGTGTGATAGATGATGCTTCTGAGATCAAGGAGCAACTGATTGTGCCAAGAACTGAGCCAGTGAATGAGCAAACTTGCAAACATCCCCTGCACTGGAAGGTCAAGCAGAGACAGAGTTGCCCCGGCCAGCTCATGATGGAGAGGGAACCAGCAGTGATTCAGAGGAGTTACAGCCACCTGTGCCCATCAGCCCTCAATCATGAAGAAGGCTGAAATGGACTGCTCAGAGGGAGGCTGCATGGACTAGGTTGAAGAAACAATAACAAGCAGCACCTGTTCACAGTGGCTATTTAAGTCTGCTGGCATGGCTGCTCTTTGTTTGCAGCAAATTACTACCAAGTCCTCACAACCTTCGTGTCTCCTGCTCCCTGAAACCCTCCAGACAGGTCTCTGCCTCCTGGACCTTAGGACTGGACCTTGACCTGGCTCGGCTTGCTTTTTTCCTTGTGTTTGGTGAATTTGGACTCTCTCTGCAAGTATTCCTGACCTCCCTCCTCCCTTTGCTGGCTGAGGCTCAGCAGGGAGAGAATCCTGACAACAGGAGGCCACACCAACAAGCTGGAGCGTGTCCATAGAGAATGACCAAAATGATAAAGAGTTTGGAAACTTCACCCTATGGTAAGGGGTACTTCTTCTCTAACCATTTTAGTAATACTGTACCCTGTATCTATAAAAGTAACCTTAGAAAGTTGCAGATACACAGCAAGAGGAATGATGTTATGTTGCATAAAGATACAATCATGTGGTGACTAAGTTATACTTTCTTTGTTGTTTTTAAAAAATAATTATTTCTAACTACTTCTAAGCTTTCATAGAATCATAGAGTTCGAAGAGATCACAGGGGCTATTGTGTTCAAACCCTGCTATGCAGGAACACACATCAAAGCATTCCCAACAGATGGCCATCCACCCTCTGTTTAAAAACCTTCAAAGAAGGAGACTCCACCGCACTCCATTGTGGCAGCATATTCCACTGCTGGATAGCTCTGACCGTCAGGAAGTTCTTCCTGAGGTTCAAGTGGAATCGCCTTTCCTGCAGCTTGAATCCATTGCTCCTTGTCCTAGTCTCTGGAACAGCAGAAAACAAGCCCACTCCCTCCTTGACATGACATCCCTTCAAATTTTTAAACATGGCTATCATGTCCCCTCTTAACCTTCTCTTCTGCAGACTAAACATACCCAGCTCCCTAAGCCGTTCCTCATAGGGCATGGCTTCCAGACCCTTCACCATTTTGGTCGCCCTCCTCTGGACACGTTCCAGCTTGTCAATATCCTTCTTGAATTGAGGTGCCCAGAATTGGACACAATATTCCAAATGAGGCCTAACCAATGCTTTCATGGGTACTGTCTCTGCTTCATCAAATGCAATCATTGCCAGAAAAGCTTAGGGTGTAATAAAGTTATTTGACTCCTTAAGGTGCCACAGGGAACTTCCAAGATAGGTCTTTTTGCTGCAAGAAACTTCAGATTGCTCCTCCTCTGGAAATTATCCCATTTCAGAAAATGCAACCATTTAGGACAATTCTTGAAATTCCTCATAAACCTTCATCCCTTTTTCTTAGTTGCAGTTGTGAGCCTGGAATCCTGTGTGGAACAACATGGTAGTAGGTGGTAGTGGGAGGAGGAAAAAAGCTGTGGATGCAGCAGTTGAGAAGGAAGTCCACTACTGGAGTCATCAGATACAGTAGACTTGGGCCGACATCCGTCACAAATGCGGTATATGATGACGATGACCATGAGAACATTTGGCAAGTATTGTTCCATTCGTTCCTCTTCTCCCCAGTGTGGAGGAGGGGTGGCCAGGCCTGCTTTTCTTTTACAGAGACAGGAAATGGTAGCTGCTTTTTTAGCCTCTTTATAGCACCCTACCACCCTCCACCATTCTTATTCAATCCTGCTTTCCTCCCCAAATCCATCACCCTAGTAGAAAAGGAATGAAGCCCTTGTGATAATTTTCAAAAGGATTTGAATATCTGTGGTAGCCTATCTCTGTACCATTAGGACTGAAGAGAAATGCTCACCTGAGTCAGATATTATAAAAATAGTGTGCTATATTTATTAAAATAACAAGCAGGGAAAAGATAATTGGGGTTTATAAGTATATACTGCAAACTAGAATTTCCAAAATGTCTAACCAAATTCCTCAGACCATCTCAGTATTCAGATATAAGGTTTTTCAAACACAGTCATACCTTTGGCGTCCCTAGCTCAAAGTTCTAATCCTTAAATCAAGATTTTGCTTTCTAACCCACTCAGGAATAATTTGGTCTTTCCTCTGCCTCTCACTAGGCCTCTTAGGGAAGAAAAAAACATTCATTCTCTAAATCCTTCCCTTCTTTTCCTCTCCCAGAAGGAATCTGCCTCAAAAATGCAAACCATGCCCTTATATAGAGCTCCTTCCCAAAAAGCTTGGTTCCTTCCCAGAAAGCTCAGCTCCTCCCCAGGACAAGTGGGCTGAATTCCTCTCCTGCCCAGAACCTCTTGTGTCCCTTGGCAACCTGTTGCTAAGGGAAACCTGCTTCTCAGGCCTACCACACTTCCAGGCATCATCACACCCAGACACACCACCTTCCTCCATGGTACCTGCCTCCCCATGGCTATATGATGACCATGGGAGGATGAGATGACCAGGCAGTGTCCAGCCTGTGCCAAGTGCACAAAGATTACATCATCTTCCAGATACGGACTGGTCAGTCACAGACAGGCCAAAGTGTCCTGCATGCTTCCTACAGTACTGTATTTGTTTTTATTTATTAGTTACTGTATAACTATGGGTAGCAGCCAGGAAGCACCAAGGATGGGTGGTACTGGCAGGAGAGTTATTTTGGACAGTGGCGCAGAATATTTCCATCCAGAATACCTCATAAATGACACACAGAGACAAAACTTGGAGATTCACCTGTCATATCACCAATAGAATTGGTTCCTTTGTCTGCTTTGCCTTGCCACCTCTGCATGCACTTGGAAAAAGTGCAGCTACTGTCATAATGCCCCAGTAGAATTCTGACAATAACTGTAGTAACAGCAATGACATTAATTTGTTGACTTGTGTCCACTAGGGCCCCCCCAGAATAATGCACAACAGAAAAAAAGGCAGGAAAACATTATTTGAAAGCAAAGCAAAACTATTCTTCTAAAGCTAGTTTTAAAAACCATGCACAGGGAACAGGCCAATCCTAAGGGCCCTTTCACACTACAGTATCAAAGTGCTATGATTCCACTTAAACTGCCCTGGTGCCATCCCATGAAATCCTTGGATTTGCAGTTTAGTGAGGGATATTTAACATTCTTATCCAGAGAGCTCAAGCATCTCTTGAAATTATAAAACCCAGGATTCCACAGGATGCAGCCATGGCAGTCAAAGTGGAAATGTAACACTATACAGGGGCCCCTCCACATTTGTGAGGGTTCAGGGCACAGAACCCTAGTGGAAAAACCATGAATAACTCTCCCCCTGTGATCCTCCCATTCTGCTCCAGACCTCCCCTCTCCCATTCCATTGCCTCTAGCCCCAGTGCTCTTGGGAGAAAGAAAAGAAGATAAAAGGCTTACCATACTTTCCCCTGAGATGGAGAAGAACAGAGAGCTGAGTACTGGCATTCTAGCTACTGCCAATCACCATCTTGAGAAAGGAGATTCCTCTCGGGGGGAGGGGGAGGAGCAAAGAGAGTACCTGACCAAGGCCCTTTTCGCACGGCATTTCTGATGCGAAAGGGCCCCTTGAGCATCGCATAAATGTGAGGGGCGGTCCATACGACGCACTCACATTTGTGCAATGCTCAAGGGCCTGATGCAGACCGCTCATGCATTTTTTCATTTTCAGCTTGAAGCTGAAAATGGTGCGTGGTCGCGCATCGCTCTGGGGCCCCACACGCACTTACCTTGCATGCGGAGCCTCGGGAGCTGGGCCAGTCACGCTTCCTGTCCAGTGCAGCCTGCAAAGGTCCCAGGTTGCACTGTGAAAGGAAGAGACAGGGCTCTTGCGTGAGCAGGAAGCTCGTGCAGAGCCGAAGAAGCAGGGAAGCGAGAGCCTTCCTTCGGAGGCTGCTTGCGCGAGCTCCCGCACCCCAGCACCGCGAAAAGGTAAGGTGCGAAAAGGGTCCAATTAGTGGCCATTACACAGCAGAATGTGCAGGCATGTGGTGGAGAGGAATGCCTCCATAAGTCAGGGGGATCTTTGCTCACCCAGAAGGCAAAAAAAAAACTAAAAAAACCATTGATTTTAAACACAAGCCTTACAAGCCTGGGGTTTGGAATGCAAGGGAATGGAAGGAGGAGAATGTGGGTGGGAGGAGGCAAGCACGTGCTTCATGAGCAATCACATTCATGAAGGTCAAACCCATGAACATGGAGGGAAGACTGTAATTTGGTAGTGTGAAAGGGCCCCTAGTTTTAAGATCCAAAGGAAAATTCCAGAACTGGTGAAATCCCGGCTACCCTTAGAAGCTCAGAAAAGATGGAGTCATCCTGATATCACTTAGGAGAGAGGTCCTCAACTGATGGTGAGGAGGGTGCAAGTGACAGCATCAAGAGTGAGAACACAAATTTTAAAAACCATATACCATTAGTACGCCATTAATGCCCCAGCTTAGAAACTGGAGAACACTATTAGGTATCCCAACTGCAACTGAGCAAGAGAGGAAGAACCAGCAGCAACCATCAAGCACACCTATCAAAGACATTCTTTTGCTCCATTGCTTGGTCCAGAGAATCAATCAGAAAGGACTTGGAATGGTGCTTTTCAATGAGCACGTTTTCAAAATGCAGACCCACTTTTTAAATTTCACACGAGAATGCTGCATTGTTTTTTTTCCTGAAGGAAGAGATGATAACAATAGACTTATTAACACCAAAAAAAACCCCTCCAAATTCTCTAATTATCATAAAGCTATTGAGTTTCATTTCTTTTATGGAGATGGCTTTATGAAAATGGAGAAAGGCGTCTGCCTTGCTTCTGCACTGGTTACGAAAAAGTCGCATTTAGAGAATACAGATCAGGTTTTTCCTTGACTGCATTCAGTGCTCAAAAATTAGAAGAGATGCTGCTTTCATCAGTCCCCACCCCCACCTTTTCCCCCATTTCTCTTCCCCAACCTAACAATGCGTTTTAAACTGCTTCCCAATTGCCTAGCAATTTACAGTTTTGTAGGGAAGAAATGGCTAGAGGGAACCATCCACCTTTCATGCTCAGAACATCAGAATGAAATGCCAAAATGGGAGGATGAATTTGGCACGAGACGGTGGAGGATAGGCATGTGATATATGGTTTGTGGGTTTCATTGCTGTGGGTTGGGGGCAATTGTGTTTGGGGGGTCCGCAATTTTGGGGAGAATACACATCACTATAAAAGATGAAGAGAATGCAATGGCAGCTGATGGCTTCCATGTCAGTGGGGAAGTAAATCCACTCCAGGTTTTAGACCAGACTTTAAAGCAGCTATCCAAGGTGCTCAAGCTGTGCTGAGGTTGGCGATCAGTACCCTGAGGAACTGTTTTAAAATTCGGATTAAAACCCAGAGAAGATTCACCCTCTCAATGAAATGGAAGGCGCCTGCATGCTAATAGCATGGGGACAGAGGTGATTGTGTTGCACATTGACTATTATCCTACAATGAGGTGGTGTAATATAAATTTCCATGTGTATAGTTGCATATTGACTGGGTTATGTAACCCTTATGTTGAGTGCCCATTGTACATTACTGCGCACTATAGTTCCTATTGTTCCCACATTTTCGGGATAAAGTGGCATATGAACTCAGGGCAGCATTGGCTGCCTCAGTCTTTGCCACAGCATCCACCTGGAACTAGAACATCCTATTATTAATCAAGGAAGTTGATGGACATCTCCATCATCAGCTGGCATGTACTCAGAAGAAGGTGATCAGGACAGTAAAAGGTCTGGAAACCTAACCCCATGAGGAATGGCTTAGGGAGTTGAGTATGCTCAGCTTAGAGACAAGAATCAATGAGATTGTGTTGACTTAACATGCAACAATTCATTCAATGGTTCTGCTCTATTTCTGACTACCAATAGGACAAAGGGCATTTCTGCCCTACAGTGTTATACTGCAATTATTCCACTTTCAACATCCTGTGGAATTCTGGGGTTTGTAGTTTTCTAAGGCTAAAGAGCTCTCTGGCCCTGAATTCTAAATGCCCCTCCCTAAACTGCAAATCCCAGGATTCCATAGGATGTTGAAAGTGGAGTAATAGCACTGTAACAGTGTAGTGAGGAAATGCCCAAAGTCTCCAGGTTTCCAGAAATCTGACCCAATCAGAAATGTTTCAATGATCGCTGATGCATTCTATGATTCTAGGGCTATTTCTGCACTACACTGCTACTATTCCACTTTCAAGGTCCTATGGAGTCCAGGGCTTTGCAGTTTAGGGACGGCATTTAGAATTCTAAACCAGAGAGCTCTATGGCCTTAGTAAACCTCAAACCCCAGAATTCCACAAAATATTGAAAGTGGAATCATAGCACTATAACGGTGTAGGGCGGAAATGACCTAGCACTGATGATTCTAAACTTCATGTTCAGCATGGGGATAATATGCTGGGCAAAAAAGTGAATTTCACTCAGCTGTAGAGACTGGCATGAAAAGTATGGAGGGGGAGGTGTTCTCCAAGGTATGTAGATACAGAAGATAGTAGTAACACTGGATAGTAACACTGGGGTTAATAGTAGGAGTGGGACCTGGAATGAAGGAAGGGTATACACGGACTGACTTGCTGACTTGGATTTGCATAATTAACTAGGAAAGGAGAAGCCTCTCTCTTCTGTGTACCTTTTCTACATAATTCAGCTCCCTGTTTTGTATTATTCATATAGACAAGGATGCTTCCTGCCTTCCCTTCCTCCCGCTTCAAAAACATGTAGAAAACACTTCAATTTCCTGCTAGGATAAATCCCGACCACGTAAATGAAGGCAGAAAACCAGTTCTGGAACCAGAGACCCAGATGACAAATTTGAAAGAAATAGGTCAGCACAGAAGGCTTTTAAAGGCACAGCTGTGATCGCAAAACTGCTGCTAAATTGTGAAAGATTTCCTGTTTTAGGACAAATCTTATTCTGAAAAGAAGCAAACAAACAAACAAAAATTGTCAGCAGCATCTGGAAAATGTTTCTTGTTTATGGAGGAAACAGCAGGTGGCAACCTGTTGGTTACTCCCAGCTAGAGAAGATCCATTCAATGAACAGTTGAATCATGAATCAACAGATATCCAGTGGATTCAATGGTTGTACTTCAGTCAGAACTAAAAATAGGATTTAGGCCAGTGAGACTTGTACCATTTTTTAAACCCTAGCAAGTTTTTTTGTTTTGTTTTGTTTTGTTTTTGTTTTGTTTTTGCAATAGCTTTCTTAAACATTTGTCTACTTCATCAGATGCACAGAGATGCAAATGAACTGCTTCCGCAAAAGCTTTTGCCAACTGGGACTTCTTGGTTTCTACAGTGCCATGAGACTCAGCAGATTACCAAGCCTAACATGGCTAGCACGCTGGAATTTTTCACAAGAGTATAAGAAGCTGCTTTGTAGGAGTCAGACCACTGATTCATCTATGCCTAGTTCTGTCAGCTCTGAGTGGCAGGAAATTTCCAGGTTTTCAGGAAAGGTTAATTCCTAGCCCTTCCAAGAGAGGAAGGCCCTTTCCACACCCTACCTTCCTGCATGGTGCTCCGGTGGTGATCCCGGCAGTGGCTCTCCCAGGAGGGAAGCATGATGGGAACACTCCCCTCTGCACTGGATCGGCTCCCTGAGGAAAGGAGCACGATGGACACGCCTCTTCCTTCCGCGGCGCAGCCGGGTACTTTCTCAGGCTGTGCTGGGAAAAGAAGTGCTGCCGCCATGCTTCCGGGCCCTCTGCAGGAAAGGTAAGTGCGGGATGGTGGCACGATTGTAGGTCATTGATGGGGATTGCACTGCCTGGGGGCGGAAGAGGAGTTGGACCGTAACGACATCATGCAGAAGCACCGTTGCAGTCCCGCTCCTCCCCAGTCCCCATGCCGGGATGGGAGGCTACTGCAGAAAGGGCCAAACTGTGACAAGGCTTTCTTCTTTCTCACTTAGACTGGTAAGGCAGCTCCCCAATGTGATGAAGCACCCTGCCACTTCACATACAATTCTGCCTTCCCTCCTTTCTTTCCCAGGCTGCTCTGGAGCAGGAATTGCCTCCACGTACTTCCGGGCCTTCCATAGGCCAGGTAAGTGCAGGATGATCGGATGATTGCAGGTCATTGACAGGGAAAACCCGTCAATGATTTAGTCCGTGATCGCGCCGCCTAGTGATGGGACAAGGACGGGACTGCGATGACATCATGCAGAAGTGTCATCACGCTCCTGCTCCTCTCCCATCCCCATGCCGGGACAACAGCTTCCTATGGAAAGTTCCACAGTCTCAGATGCAAGAGGCAGAAGGAAAGTTATTCTTGTCCAAATAAATCCTCCCCTTCCATAAGCTATCTTTTTTTTAATAGTAAAGGCATGCATGACTCCAGTCGGAAAGTGCAGCTGTTACTTATTCAACAGGTACCAGCAGCCAAAATAGGTTGATAAAGCTAAAGGACAAAGTGTCCCCTTCAGCGTGGTCAAGATGCCAAAAGTTATTAATGGAGAAGTTCACAGAAGCATGAGGAAACTGTAACAGTTTGCTTTTGCCTGAGCTTACTGGGAAGGGCAAGATTCTGCCCTATCCTTTCTCCCTGCTCAGTTAATTGAATGCAAACTACCTTTGTACTTTGAACAAAATTTGAAGCAATGGAAGTAAACTGAGGACAAGGGGGGAGGGGGGAGGAAATGAGAGAAACTGGGATATTTTAACAGCAGCTGAAAAAGCAGGATGACAGAGGATTAATTGGGACCATCCCTTCTAAATCATGACATTTGGAGGGTAGGAAGGTAGGAATTCACAGAAGAGACCAGAATGGCGTTCAGAAGTACTTTGTCCTTCATGAAAGCTCTTCTATGTTCTAGGGGAGAAAGAAATCTTTCTCAATATGCTATTAATATAAATAACAGCATAGCTCCTCGAAATAATGGTTTGTTTATGTGCTATCAATTTACAGAAGTACTTACCCCAAGTACTTTTTTCCCCCTTTTTAATCTTCTGTCCTATGATATATACACTGTTGCTTTTCTTTCTGTGCTTTTCTCTTCTGTTGTTGTTTTTCTTTCCCTGAGGAACTCCACTTCCACAAGAGAGTCTTCTGTGTGATCAAACTGATGTCATTTTTCTTCTGAACCTTTGTGTCAATTTTTCACGTCCCTCTCACATCTCCCCCAAACTCCCAGCACTCTTTCCTTGTATAAGGTCGCACAGAGATGATGATTTTACTCTTTCACGAGAAAAACAAGCACAAGAATTTTAAGAGGCCCATGACTTTTCCTAACAGATATGCTAACTGCTGGGTTCTTGCCCAGTTAAATGAAACCATCCAGTCAAGCTTACTGAGCATTTCCACTTAGCTCAATATTATGAATTAACTCACTTGCATGACAATGGGACATCTTAGGTCCTTTCCGCAGGATGCACCCAACCCGCCTTGGGGATGGGAAAAGGAGGGGTCTGGGATGACGCTTATGCACGACGCCATGTCGGACCCATCCTTCTCCTGCTCCAGGTGGCGTGATCAAACCACAAATCATTGATGGGTTTTCCCTGTTAATGACCAGTGATCATGCCACCCTCCCGCCACACGGCCACACGTACCTTCTTGGCAGAGGTCCTGGAAGCACAATGGTGGCACTTCCTACCCCAACACTGCCTGGGACAGTACCTGGCTGAGCTGTGGCAGGAAGAGGGGTGGCCATCACACCTCCTGGATCCTGCAGGCAGCCAGTGCGAAGAAGAGTGCTCCATCACGCTCCCTTTCCAGAAGAGCCACTGCCGCGATCATCACCGGACACCACGAGGACAGGCGTAAGCTGCGGAAAGGGCCTCAGTCTCCCAGATATACTTTTGGATTGTCAAACATCCACCAAAATAGGTCACTGTTATTTCTGAGAGCCGATCTTGTGTTTCGAGCATTGGGCTACAGGCCCTGGAGACTCACTGGATGATTGTGGGCGCATCACACATTTTCAGCCCCAGAAAACCCCATGATAGGTTACCCTTAGGGTCACCATAAGTCAGAAAGAACTTGAAGGCACACAACAAGAATAACAACGTGTTCTTTCTAGCTTAGTTTTAGCAATTTTCCATGCGTTTTTTTGTCCCATAAACAAACAGACAGACAAACTTCACAGACCAGCACTTGAGGCAGCTAACAAAGATTAAAACAGACACAGCTGTAAATTCCCTTCACAGAAAAATTAATAGTTAATAAGCTATAAAACCTTATTCAATTACATTTACATTAGAAATAAAAATAACTATTACATTTCTGTTAAGTTGCTATGTAAGTTTAAGTCAAAAGGCTTACCAGAATGAAACAGAAATGCCATCTGTGATTTTGCTTCCCAACCCCTCTTTTTTCCTTAATGCAACTTTGGGGAAGAAAGAAAATAGTTTTTGAAAACCCCATTTCTCACTCTCCCCAGTGCAAACCCTTCCCCACTTATAATGTCATCACCTTTACCTCCTTTTTTTAAAAAAAGCTTAATGAGCCCTCATGTGGATACCAGCAAAAGTCTCAATCAAGGTTAAGACCTTCAAAATTCAGTTTCCTGGATCAGAGATAGAGCTTCTAACTGGTATCCAGTACAAATCCACTTGGATGCAAAGAAGGCCCCTCATCTTGCAAGATGCCCTTATTACTTTTTGGTTTAAAAATCTTTTAACCTTGGAATTAACTTAATTATGATACTTTAATCACAAACAAAAACCAACTAATATTCCTATAGGTATTTGCCTTTATTAAAGAACGTGCTGAGGAATCTAAAACTGTTTTCTCATTTAGTTGACTTAATTAATTCTCATTTAATTAATTACTAGCACTCAATTAATTAATAAGTTCACTAATTTGTAACTTAATTAATGAATTAACTTAATTCCAGAATGTAAATCAATCAATCAATTAATTAATTAATAACTTAACGTAATCTCATATTTTAAGTTAATTAATTAATGCTGGAAAGCCACTTAAGTAAATCCATTTTTAAAGGAACAAATTTAATTAAGTTGCCCCTTCTTGTTAAAAGATATGTACTTCGTTTGATAACTATTGGTTTTAGTTTGTTACTACTTGTCACTGTTTTTTGTGATGGCTAGGAACTGGCAAAAAATACGTCAGAGTATTCCTTGCCTAAGACAACCCTATGAAATTCATGGGGTTGCCATAAATTGACAGGTGACTTAAAGGAACACACACACACACACACACATATATATAAAAAACCAACATTGTGAAACTGCTTTCAGCTTCTTCAACAGTCATTTTCAGCATGGAAAATAAAATCTGCGAAGGCTATGTACACTTTCCTGAGAATCAGTTGCAATTGTTTCTTGTGAATCTCTTTTATTAATTTAAATGGGAGTAGTTCATATTCTTTCCCAAAACAGATTACAATATGCACACACACACACACACACATACATAGGTGTAACATTTCACAAGAAAATTATCAGAAAGATGTTTGGGATGCTGGTGAAGCAAGTATTTAGAAGTTTCTTCCATTTCCACAGGCTCTAGTATTTTAATAATGAACAGAATGTATAATAACTGGTATTAGTTGCTTTGAATTTGCCCTCTAAAGGAACAATATTTAAACTTTATTCCTCCAGGGTTTGTTTTTGTTTTTAATTTCATCTCCCAGAAGCCCCAGCCAACTTGGACAAAAGTCAGGAATTTTGGGAGCTGAAGTCCAAAACCCCTGGAGGACAAAGTTTGAGAACCACTTTTGTAATGCACAAATAACATCGTACCAAGTTCCATCAAAACCATGACACTTAATCGGAGGAGTCAACCAATTCTACCAGAACAAGGCTGAATCGTTCAGAACATTTCTTGTTGATTGCTCTGACACTGTTTCCAGTGGGTTTCAGCGAAACTCCCAAGATTGTTGGGGAATGTGAGATATAGCTGTTGCATTATTTCTATCACAGTGATCAATTGGCTAGGGAGAAACTGAACAATAACCAGTCACATACACACATATAGACACAGGATTTAGCATAGAAAGAAATAAGCCTAGTCTTCTTTATAACAACATAGTAGCATTACTTATGGACTGCTTGTGCAAACTTACTTTGTTTAAAAAAAAAAAGTGGCTTTACTCTCAAATTCACTTGTGCAAAATCAAATATAGAGCCTTACAGAGGAGAAAAAAGAGAACGTAGCTGCACAACAGAGTGATGCAGGAAGGGAGAGGGTAAAGCAACCAAAAAGGAAGTCAGTAACCATGCAAAGTGACTTTTAGTACAGGTATGCAGAGGTTGCTAACTAACAAGATATGGAAGTTTCATCCTCTTATTTAGTAAACCACTAAGTACCCATGTTTTGCTGTTAGTCAGGGCTTTCCGTTTTTAACCAGCCCTTGTCCTTGATCGTTTGTGGTTAATGATTGGTCTCATCCTCTTTCCCGTATATCTTTCCCTTGTTCTATTCCCATCTTCTGGGCTGGAAGAAAAGCTATATCCAGGAGAGTGTTAAAGCACAAGATTAACTAGTCCCTGGGGGAAACTCATATTACTTACAACAGCCTTCTCATGGTTCACATAGAGACACTAGAAACCTAACAAGGTTGTTGTCACTTCCAGTTGAACAAGCAGGGAATAATGTTTGGGATACAATTACGAGTTGTTTCTGGACAGCCAGTAACTTTTGTGTCAAGGAGATAACCAAACAATGGAATCCTAAACAAATATATTCTTTGGGTTTGATTATGGGTTGAAAATTGTGGTTTTGATGGGACAGAATTTTTTTTTCTTTTAGTCAACTGTTCTTTTTCTGTAAGTATTTTTTCCACTTCAACAGAGTTGTATAAATATATTGCAATATGCAAACCGTTCAGAAAAGTGCCACTGTCCTCAGATGGCCAAATGAGTCTACCTTAAATGACTTCCACATTAATTCCATTTCTGTATGAAGTTCCTGCTTTAAAAAAAAAAAAGAAATCTCTAGGAAAATTTGCATTTATATAGTGTATGTATTTTTAAACATCTTTTAATCCAAGTGCATATTTTGAAGTGAGAGACAGACAGACAGTAGGGAACAGCAAGGAGACATTTATGGCATATGAAAGACGATGAATCATGCGGATCCAGGCTTATTTTATTTATTTGTTTATAATTTATTCGATATCCCACCTTTCTTGCGACATGGAATTCTAAGTGGCATACAACGTTGAAAAATGCAATACAGTGGGCTAGGAGCCCGCCAGTTTTACCCACCATGAATTCAGATGTACACAATACTATAGATAAGAATGCGCAGCAGTGAGCACACTAGCTTTCCACTTCTTCCTTCAGAGTTCACCCATTAAGGGCAAGAGTGCAGCTGGCACCATTTTTAATACACATTTACCATACAAGCCTTGCCTTATAAGGCTTGGCAGCCTTGCGAGGCTTACAGAGAGACTGCAAAGCCTCATGAAGCGAGATTTATACGGTAAGCCTGTATTAAAAATGGCATACAGAAGCAGTGGTGTCAGCAGCAAGCCCCAGGTGTCAGGTCTGTTACTTTCCTCAGACTTCCGCACCTCCTGGGGAGCATGCCAGCCAGATTTCCTGGAGGCGGAGGAGCCCAAAGAGTGTGCCTAACGGCTGGAGCTTGCTGCCCTACAACAGTATTCATAGGGGTTTATTGTACAAACCTCACCTTGAGAGGCTTCACAGTATCTCTGCAACCCTCACAACACTGACTTGAACAAGTGTGATTTTAGGTACCTGCAAGGGGTCCTGGAACCAATTCCTTGTGGATACAGCAGGTCCACTAAAATAAATAAATAAGTACTCTTCAAAGTTAAAACATAAACTAAGTTTTGATTTTAAAAGCACTGGTGAAAAACAGCTTTACAAAGTTTTTTAAAACATAATAAAATAGAAATATTGTACGGTGGCCTCTCCACTTTTGCCAGCGTTCAGGGCACAGAACCCTTGCGAAAGTGAAAAAATCACAAATACTTCTCCCTACCACGCTCTCTCTCCCATTATCTTCTGGGATTCCCCCCGCCCTCATTCCTTTGCCTTTTGCCTCAACACACAATCTCTATTCTGGGCAAAAGGCAAGAGAGTGGGAGGGGAAGCACCGAAGGGCAGAAGGAAGGCACACACTTGCCTTCTCTCCACCCCCAGAGGTGTATCTAGCATAAACAGCACCTACGGCAAGCGTCGAAGTTGTGTCCCTACCTCCAAGGCGTCTTCCTCCTCCTCTCCCTCCTCTGCTGCTTCCGGCACTGCTTTTTTTGCATCCCCTGCCAGTGGCACCCCAGGCACATGCGCTACTTGGCCCCCAGATACGCCTCTGCCCACACCATTCCCTGGACTTTTGCATCAGTGCATGATCTCTTGGCAAATTGGCAAAAAAAATTGCAAAGTGCTAAAATTAAACTCAAAGTAGTTGTCGTGTGCCTTCACATTGTTTCTGATGTACATCAACCCTAAGGAGAACCTGTCACAGGGTTTCCTGGGGCTGAGAGTGTGTGACATACCCAAGGTCGTCCAGTGGGTTTCCCTGGCCATGTGCGGAACTGAACCATGGTCTCCAGGGCTGTAGTCTACTGCTCAAACTGCTACACCTCACTGCTCTTTTAGCTAATGTTACGTGTCCTTGGCCCTTTTCGCACGGCATTTTCCATGCGAAAGGCTCCCTTGAGTGTGGCGCAAATATGAGGAGCAGTCCACACAATGCATTCACATTTCTGCGACGCTCCAGGTCCTGGCAGGCACCGCTTGCGCACTTTTTCATTTTCGGCTTTAAGCTGAAAATGGTGCGCAGTCGCGCATTGCTCCCAGGCCCCGCGCACACTTACCTTGCATGCGGAGCCTCGGGAGCTGGGCCGGTCGCGTTTCCTGTCTCAGTGCAGCCTGGGAAGGTCCCAGGCTGCACTGTAAAAGGAAGAGGCGAGGCTCACGAGTGAGCAGGAAGCTCATGCGGAGCTGAAGAAACCTGGACGCGAGGGCCTCTAGCAAGAGGCTGCTCGTGCGAGCACCACACCCCAGCACCGAGAAAAGGTAGGATGTGGAAAGGGTGCTTCTCTTATATTTTAACCTGTTGTTCTCCACCTCAATCCATTGGAGGTAGGTCATAAATTATTGTTGTTTTTGTTGTTAATTTGATTTATATCCCACCTTTCTCTCAATGTGGCACCCAAAGCAGCTTATAATGTTAAAACAAAAATAGCTAAAACAATATGTGGCACAGAAGTTTAATAAGCAATAAACAATCAATCCAATTAAAACATTAAAAGAATTAAAATTATTTTAAGTGCATATCACACATTATTAAAAAAAAAATGCACACAAGTTGCATATTCTTCTGTCCCAGCCACTTAAAGGCACAACAGAGCCAGACAGAATGATGGCAACCGTGACCTCACTCCATCCATCTGGGATGAAGCTTCAGGCACCCCTAAACAAACGGCTCCATTTGGGAGGAGGCCTGGTGATAGGCTTGTAATATGTTCCCTATCACTCATTTGGCCTTAGTTTCACTCTATTTAGTTTCACTCCCTTCTCCAAGAAAATATGCCATTTATGCACATAATAATCAAGTCATCATGGAGTCCTGTGAAGGAGAAACAATCCAGCTGCAGTAGGTTAATCAACCCAGGCTGAGGTTAATCTTATGGATAAAAGGCTGTGGTGTTTAGCAGGAACATTCTGATAGATGGTTAAAAAGCAGAGAAGGTCCTTCATGTGACTCTTTAAAATGGGAGAAAACAGTCTCTCTCTCTCTCCCCAAAGGCAGACCAAAGGCAGTAAAAGAAATTTAATCTTCTCTTTCTTTGTAGGTTTTGAACAGAGGTGGGATGGCCACCATTTGAGAGTGGGGGGCATGATAGTTGCTCAATGTGGGCACAAGAAAAGTCAGACTGCAAATACAGCAGACGTGACACAGGACTAGCCTCTGTGTGCATGCATGTGTGTGCACCGTTGAGGATTGACTTATCTTTGCAAAAGAGTTACACAGAGCCCATTTCTGCTCCACACTGTTATAGTGCTATTATTCCACTTTCAAGATCCTGTGGAATCCTGGGGTTTGCAGTTTAGGAGGGGGCATTTAGAATTCCCAGCCAGAGAGCTCTTTGGCCTCAGTTAACCACAAACCCCAGAATTCCACACGATGCTGAACGTAGAATAATAGCACTGCAACAATGGAGTGCAGAAATGGGCAAAGTTTCTTCCCCTGTTATACCTTCCTCCAACTTTGGACATCGCAAAAATTGGCTTCGCCTTTTAAATGCTTTTCCCACTCAGCTTCTCCAAAATGTTCCGTTGTTAGTGCAACAAGCATGTGCCCCTTAGTGACCACAAAGCCATTTCTCAGGTTGCGGGGGAAGAGAGAAGTGAAGAGAGGAGGCAGAGAGTGCAAGAGCAGAGCATTAAGACAGAAGACCTGAGTGGCATCAGGGGTGTATGATAGAGAGAGAGGCAGAGAGGTGTAGGATAGGACGAGGGTGGGCATGATTTCAGATGGGAAGATGCAACATCTGCATATAGAGCTAAAGGGAGTCACAAGGGTAACAAGTTTGAGAGCCACTGCTTTAGTGGGTTATTCCTGTGTGGTAGGAGATTGGACGAAATGATCTTGGTGTTTCCTTCCAACTCTGTTTCCATTTCCGCACTACACTGTTCTAGCGCTGTTATTCCACTTTTAACATTCTATGGGATCCTGGGGTTTGCAGTTTAGGGAGGGGCCTTTAAAATTCTCAGCCAGAGAGCTCTTTGACCTTAGAAAACTACAAACCCCAGAATTCCACTGGATGTTGAAAGTGAAATAATAGCACTATAACAGTGTAGGGCAGAAATGCCCTATGATTCTAATTTGTCCATCAGCAGCAGATTGGAAACTAGAAAGAGCCTCTATCTCTTTAATGGCATACCCTCAAACATTTCACAGATGAAAACAGGGACAGTGCGCGTGACCCAGCAACATCAAAGTGTGGCACACCGAAGCTAAGAGAGGCTGCAGCAATTTGCTTTTGCCTGATTCAACTGGGAAGGGCAATACGCAACCTCTTAGCTTCTCTCTACCCCAACAAATTATTTGAGTGGAAACTGTTTTTGAACTTTGAACTCAATTTGCACCAATGGAAGTAAGACAAAGGCAAAGGGGGAAGGTGAGGGGAGGAGGAGAGAGATACTGGGACATATTAAAAGCAGTTGAAAAGGTGGAAAACAAGATTAACTGGGACTGTCCCTTCCATTTTGGGGCATTTGGAGATTAAATAACGGTGGTAAAGAAGCAGAAATTTCAGCCTGTTTTGTGTGTCATGCAACCAGATAACAAGCAACACTTCCTGAAATTTCCTCTTCTATATAACCGTTAAACAGAAAGCAGCCTCCTCCCACTTTCAATCTTGAAGTGCCACAGTTAACACAACTCATAGTTCTGCAAGAGAGCGAGTGTATGTGAAAGTAAATGAGAAAGAGAGAGAGGTTCTGACCAACTGATCAACCAACCAATCCACCCACTCACCTATCTCTTGATTAGAAATCTTGTCTTCCTAATGGATAAATTATTCTGTACAGTTTCAGATGTCATTAGCTGATGAGAAAGCATATTGGATGAATGTCCACAGATTTTAGTGCCATATGGATAAACCTGTGAGCTGTTCTACATTATGCGCTCCGATGAAAGCATTTATCTTAACAGGTGCTCCCCCACAGGGGATGCTGCACATGCATTCTCTCACAGCAGGGACGAACATGCACCTTTCTGGAGAGTCACTCTCCTGACATGTAAATTATGCTTATACTTCTCTGCAGTTGTTATGTGCCTTACAGTTGTTTCTGACTTATGGTAACTCTAAAGCGAACCTATCACGGAGTTTTCTAGGACTGAGCATGTGTGATGCACCCAAGGTCACCCAGTGGGTTTCCAGGCCTAAATGCAGAGAGACGTGGAAGGAGCATGCATTGGCAACCTGGAAAGTATTTGGAAATGGGAAGGAAGGCTTGAGATCGATTGCCTTGCCAGAAAGAAAACTCTTCATGACTCTGCAGCATTGCAGGGCTGAGGAAGTTTGGGCCCTCCAGATATTGATGAACTTCAACTCCCATAAGCCGGCTAGCATGGGTCATGATAAGAGAATGTGGGAGTTGTAGTCTGAAACAGAGATGGGAATTATGAGGCCCTCCAGATGTTGGATTACAAAGCCAAGAAGCCCAAGCCAGCATTGTCAGGCATAAAGAATGCAGGGAGTTGCATTTAAACAGCATCTAGAAAGTTGCACATTTCCTACTCCTGCCCAATGTAATAATCTGATTGTCAGGATATTGAAGTGCTTTGCATATAGAAAGAGACTGTGCCCAAATTGCCCCCTCCTTCTTCATCTGATTTGTATAACTACTGCAGAAGGGAATTCCAGGGGCAGCCACCAAAAAGACCCTCTCAATGTGCCTGTGATGATGGTGAGATGGTGAGAAAGTCCTCTTCTGGCTGGGGGGGTGTATTCTAGTGCTCCTGTCTGTCTTACATCAAGGAAGAAAGAGAGTCTCTTTTCACTTAAGGTAGCCCATGAAAATAGCTTTGAGCTGGACCTCCAGTGGTCTTGTTAAGGCTATAGCACTCTGGGAAGGTGATGAACCTTCCTTTGTTGAAAGTTTCTAAGCAGAAGTTGGATGACTACTTTTCAGGGATGCTTCAGCTATGAATTTTTACACTGCCAAGGTGTTGAACTAGATGATTCCCCATAATTATGTGATCCCACTCAAGATGCATCCTCACTGCTTTATTAAGGGAGTTTGATACCATGGCTGCATGGTATGTAATCCTGAGATTGGTGATTTGATGGAACTGCCTAGACTTCTCTGCCTGGGGTTCTTCTCCCCTCCTCTCAACTCGCTAGCACTCTCTAGCAAAGAATTCTAAGTCCACCAAACTACAAATGCCAGGATTCCCTAGAATGGAGCCACGAGCAGTTCAAGTGATATCAAACTACTATAAATGTGCAGTGTGACCACAATTTCTGATTCAGTCTGAATTCCCTGTCCTAGAATCCACTGTCCAAGGTGCCATAGCTGGGACAGCTCACACCAGAATACTCACCTTCTCTTTCCTGTCTCCTTTCGTTGAACGCCCACTCCCTCTCCAGTGCTTTTGCACTTCCTTTTGCCCTGTGTAATAAGGATCAGAGCCGTCAAATAAAACTTCTTTCATTTTTCAATTTCTTGCGACAGCTTTGCTAATAACGGTGGGCTCAAGGTACCTGCTGACTGATTTATGGGAGCTGTGGGGTTCCTAAGGCAATAGAGTAGAGCTTTTTCCACTCATGTGTGTTATGACACTGGCCAGTCCGGTGTCTGCTTATGACCCTCTCCCTCCCTCCCAAATTCCTGGGCTTACTTATGACAAGCCTCCACCTTCCCAATCCCACTGCCCAAAGTCTGGCTCTAATTTGTGTCCAATGGTGCAGAATTTGCCAGTGATTTACTGCCTGTTCTTGAAATAACATATCAAAAGTGTGTGACTTTATTTCCCCCTAGGACACTCCAGGACTACCAACAGGGGCCATGATCCAGCATGGAGATAAGCTTGCTTAAAGCTGTTCATTGTGTGCTTGTGGCCATGATCTATAGGTTTTGCAACAGATGAAATCACTGGACAGGTTTATGTACATTATGTATTTAAAACATCTAGGCCCTCCCCTATATCATAGGATCTTGGGATCACATACAGGTAAAATCAATTTAATCAGTTTGAAACAATTGGAGTTTTAAAGCACAGAAAATAATTTGAACAGATTAAGAGCAAACTGAACAATTTAACACCTTTTATAAAAGCAAACTGAAAAACATTAAAACAGTTTAAAATTGTGCGTACGTACACGTTGAAAGAAATGACTGAGATCTCCAAAGGTTTTCAGAGAACAGAATCATAGAATCTTAGAGTTTTTTCAAAATATTTTAGTTAAAAAATAACAACTTATAAAAGAACGTAATATAAGCAGCATAACATTGTATAGTATGTTATAACGATAAATGCATTAACATAGATATTAACCTTAGTTTCAATATTTTGTATCTTCTTGATCAGTAGTGCTTTCCTCTACCAACTTCCTTCCCTCCAAAAGTTAGATGTTTAACCAGATATTATATTCCTTCAGCATTGTAATAAATATATAATCACAAATGTACTTCTACTGTTTAAATTAATTTGTTGTTAATTCAGGCAGAATTCCACTTTTGTATCATTTTTACTTGAATATATTTATGTCAGTGTAATTGTTGTTCTTCCCATTGATTTCCTCTACCAAATAAATTGGCATACATTGAGTTATTTCTATATTCCTATGTAATTGTGTGTGTGTGTGTGTGTGTGTGTGTATCAGAATTTTTTAGGATATTTGTGTCTTATTCTTTTTCTTTTCAGAATTAGAGAGAGAAAAGAAAGGAAGAATAAAGCAACCTTATTCTACCACTCCAATAGTTGCTAAATTTCCTTAGTTCCTTTCCCATAATAGGGAAATGTTTTTCCATTCATCTTTCAAATGATTCACTGCTTTGTCCAATGATAGAGTTGTCAGTTTATCTAATTCTGCCATGTCGTACAGTTTTATTAGCCACTCTTCTATTGTAGGTATTAATGTTTGTTTCCATTTTTTGAGCGAATACCAGTCTTGTGCCAGTAATCATGTACAGTCGGATTTTTCTTTGAGCATGATTTATTTGCTTCAGATTTTCTGTCATATTTCTGGTGTGAATCTTAGGCCCTTTCCGCATGTGGGGTGTGAATCGGGTAGAAATGGGACTCACCGGATTTTTCCTGCGACCGGGCGAGTCCGTCGCGAAGAGCAGCAGCGCGAGTTTGCCGCTCCGCAGTTCTCCGGTGTCCCAAATGGCGGCTTCCAGTTGGTGGAGGCTCTCCACCAACCAGAGAAGCTCGCCAGCCGGAAGCCCGCCCCCGGCAGATCTGCAGGCATGCACTTGCACGTGCCTGCAAATCTGTGATAGAGCCGGGCGACGGAGCAGCACGGGGTTGCGCGCTCCGTGGTTTTCAAAAACCTCTAAAAAGAGGTTTTTAAAAAACACGCCGAGCGACCAGTTCCGGTTGCTCCAGAGTGGACTGAGGTATGGAACTACAGAAAGTAGTCCGCCCCAGTCCACTCTACAGTGGAAAAGACCTCCGTTGGAGGTCGCTCTGCACCATTTTAATAGCCCGGTGCAGAAAGGGCCTAAGAGTTTGAAGTGAACCCAAGGGCTAGCTAGTCCAACCGCCTGCCAAGCAGAAATATATTGCTGCAAGGTTCCTGAAAAATGCCTGCCCAACCTCAGTTTAAAGACCTACAAAGGTTTCATTAAAATCCGTGTATTCACTTGGCACCAGAATAAAATTAGCATCAGCACCAACCAGACCTCCAATTGGAGAGTATGGCCATTTCGTCACTACACTGTTACAGTGCTATTATTCCACTTTCAACCTCCTATGGAATCCTGGAGTTTGCAGTTTAGGGAGGGGCATTGAGAATTCTCAGTCAGAGAGCTCTTTGGCCTCAGTAAATGACAAACCCCAGAATTCCACGGGATGTTGGAAGTGGAATAATAGCACTCTTAACAGTTTAGTGCAGAAATCGCCTTTCTGTCTTATCTTACTGCTCCATCGCCTGTTTTTCCTAGTGTTCTTTCTTATCATTTGAATCCAGATTAGAGAAGACCCAGCTCTCAAGTTCCCTCACAAAGGAGAGCCCCTCCAGCACTGCTCATTCTCCAAGTAGGCTTCTGTGGACAGAGACACTCGCTCAAAGAATCAAGCTCCCAAGTTAGTTAGATCTTTGAATGTCACCATAGTCTCCTCAGTTCAAGCTGGACTTGTATTGGCAACTAATGCAGTTTCTTTAAGATTGGTGTTAAATGGGGTCTCTGTGATGTGGAAGAGGACTTTTCTTCCCCTGTAAGTCTAGGAGAAGTGTGAATACCGGGCCTGCTGAATCAAGGATCTAACATTTAGAGAAACAAATGCATTTCTGTCTCCCATCCTGACAAGAGTAACATCTGAACAGAATAGGAGTTTGTCAAGGTTGCCAGGCCATTACTGCAAAGTGCATATGTTGGGAAAATTCCGCCAAGCTAATAAATTTGATCAAAGTTTTGACTATTGCCTCGTAACCCGTTCCCCAATCCCTTGGCTTCCCAGGGGACAAGATACACCATGTATCTTTCAAGTGTCAGCTCGTTCTTCTGCAATATATTAACTAGGACCAAGAAAAGGGGCACAAGCTTTTTGGAGACAGTGTAGTGCAATAGTTTGAATCTTGGACTAGGATGCTAGAGACCAGAGTTCAAATCTTCACTCAGCCTTGGGAACCTGCTAGGTGAGCTTGGGCATATCACACTCTCTCAGCTTCAGGGGAAGTCAATGGCAAACTGAACAAATCTCACCAAGAAAACATCTGATAGGCTTGCTTTAGGGTTGCCTTAAGTCAGAAATGACTTGAAGGCACACAGCAACAAGAACAACAACAACAAGCTTTTCTGGGTTAGCCGATGCAAAGACATGTTAGTTAATTGGTTAGTTAGTTAGTTGGTTAGTTAGTTAAAATATCTCATCTTGAAATCAAAGGCCATGATCTTATACACTTTTAGTAAAGGAAATATATACCAGCATAACCACGCTGGATTTCACTGTTGTGTGTTTGTGCAACATGTGCCATAGCCTTGCAGGTAAGATCACTTATGATCCCTTAAGTGCTCTTCCCATGCCCTATGTTCCTTCAATCAGACTATCTTGCTGAGGACTACAGGCTTGAAATAGGTTTTGACTGAATACTGTTGTCACAAAGGGTTTTTTTATTCTTTCTGGAAATGGAGTCCCCCAAATTGGATCAGGCCCGTGGCAGACCTTACTGAGGTTTGATCAAGATGCATTTTTTTCAATTAACACTCATAGTTCACTTGTTTTAAAAAGGGTGAGGGAGGGTTCTTTGAGTGCATTTATACCCTACCTTGTCTTCTAGAAGGTCAGGACATTATACAAGATATCCCTCACTTTTCTTTGCTTACAACCACTCTGAAAAATAGGTTTGACTGAGACCAAGAGTGATGGGCCCAAAGTCATCCAGGGAAGCTTCACAGCTGTGGGGGAATTTTGTCTTTGTTCTCACTGGTTACAATCCAGCACTCTATTCTTTGGGTTTTGAGTTATAAATGATAAACGATAATCCATGCTTCAGTCATCTCATGTTGGCATGCATGAGGCCCATAAGTGCTCCATAGATGTGAACTCCCTTTGCATTAGAGAGGCAATTTTGGGGTAGAGCTTTGTGTATGAAGACTGGCAGGTTTTTTTTTTCCAGATTCTAGATTATATTCTCAACAGCAGAATGGCATTTCAGCAGTGAAATATGCTGGTCAGAAGGTGGTGGAGTCTCCTTCTTTGAAAGTTTTCAAACAGAGGTTGGATGGCCATCTGTCGGGAATGCTTTGGTGGTGTAATCCTGCATGAGGGTTGGCTCGATGTCCCTTGTGGTTTCTTCCAGCTCTATTGTTCTATGATTCACAGAAGAAAACCAGGAAACATGGGGCTAAACAACCTCAGAGTGTGGCCAAGATGGAGAAAGCTATTAAGGAGAAGAACACACAAGCAATGAGCAGCTGTAACAGTTTGCTTTTGCCTGAGCCTACTAGGAAGGGCAAGAAGCTCTCCCTTTCTCCCCCCATCACACACAAGATAACTGAGGCCCTTTCCACACCAGGCAATTAGAACAGGGCACTTTGGAGTGGACTAGGAGCGGACTACTTACTGGAGATCCACACCTCAGTCTGCTCCAAGACGATCCCAAGTGGTCTTCCAGCGTGTTTTTGAAAGACCAGAAAAAACACGTCTTTCTTTTCCTGGAACGTGTCATTGCATTCCTGCTCTCTTGTGCAGATTCGCAGGCTCGCACCAATGCGAGCCTACCATCTGTGGAGGGCGGGCTTTAGGCATGGCGAGCTTCAGCAGTTGGTCAGGACCCACGACCAACCGGAAGCCACCATTTTGGAAGCCAGAAGCCACCATTTTGGAAGCTGGAAGCCACCATTTTGGAAGCCGGAAGCCAGCATTTTGGAAGCCAGAAGCCGCCATTTTGGAAGCTGGAAGCTGCCATTTTGGAAGCTGGAGCAGTGCGGATCGACAGACCTCGCACTGCTCCGATCTGCCCTGGACCAAGGAGGAGCCGTGCAGAAGGGCTTCAGGGACAGTCCGCATTGCTTCGGACCCCAGAAGAAGCAGTCAGTAACGGCATGGAGCGATTCCCTCACCTCGTGCGGAAAGGGCCTGAGTGCAAACTGTTCTTCCACTTTGAACCAAGTTTGCAGCTGTTGAAAGAAGCTGAGGACAAAGAACGACAGTGAGAGGAGGAGGACGAGAGAGAAACTGGGACATTTTAAAAGCAGCTGAGAAAATGGGATGGCAGATGGTCCACTGGGACCATCCCTGCCACACTGAGACAGCTGGGGGGTATATGTCAGAGGTAACAAGCTCTGCTGGAGTTTAAGAAATTCCGCTGTCAGTGACAAACATACAACCCTTGCCATGTTTCAGGTCCTGCTGAACTCAAGATGCTCTCCAGATCTGTGTGGAGAACTGGCATAGCCCTTGTTAAAAGCACATTGTTCACTTAAAATTTGGTAATAGGGTCTGTACTGTGACTGCATGTTTATTGAGTTGAAGATGGTTAGGTACAAAATCTGAAGCGTGTGCCAGATATAAAGATGGTATGGAATTACTGTATATAGAAATGTATCTCCTTTGTAGCTCTTATCTGCCCTTTGAAGTACCATTGGTTAAATCCCTCTGTGTCTCTCTTGCTGTCTCCAGAAAGAGAGAAAAAAATGCATCAGTTTGTATGTATGCACTGGCAAAGAAGCTACTTCAAAAGACAATGAAATATATATATGTGAGAATGAATAAGAGAAAGCCAAAGTTTCAGGTTAGATAAGAAAGGGTTGAGCCCAAATGAAAGCTTGTTTCCCAGAGAAGGCTTTTAAATCCCTCTGCTGAGATAAGAAAGATCAAAGTGTTTAAACACGTTGATCCACTACTGAGGGAAATTTAGTGCTAGCAAAGCAGAACAGCTGCATAGTGGCTGGAATGTCTAAACTCACAGCAGGGGTTTAATTGGTTCGTTGGTTGGGTTGGATATGCAAAATTTGAGTCTGAAGCAAGACTTGGGCCTACTGTACAGCCGTGTGTGTGTGTGTATGTGTTCGTGTATCAACAACCAATGGGAAAGCAGATTCCTGTGGATTTTTCCCCCTTCTCTATTCCAGTGGGGAAGTAACAGGCAGGAGGAGGAGAACGGAGGAAGGAGAAATCAGGGAAGGACCCTTCTGTTTTTATTCAATTTGCATCTCTGCCCGAATAAGGATCCTGTCAATTTGCTGAGGATTAGAGCGTTGGCTTTCTGCTCACATTAAATAATGAAATGAGGGGGAAATAGCTCAGAGTCAAATGGTAATGTTGTTTGTACAGCATGCTGGAGCTGACGTGGGGAGCTCGAATGGAGAGGAGACTGCGAGAATCAGAGATTTTGTGGCTGTCGTGTAGAATCATAATGTTGGATAGGACCGTGGGGGTCATCTCATGAAACCTCCCTGCTATGCAAGGATACAAGACTAAAGTACTCCTGAAATATGCTCATCCAACTTCTGTTTAAGGACCTCCAAAGAAAGAGTCCCTTCTGCTCTCAAACAGCTCTCACAATCACTAAGTTCTTCCTAATGTTTAGGTGGGATCTCTTTTCTTGAAATTGGAACCCACTGTTTTACATGTTCATCTAATCAAAATGGAGATCATACTCAAGAAATCAGAAGAAGATTGAGACTTCATAGGCCAGCTATGAAGGAAGTAGATAGGATCCTCAACTGTGAAAATATATCATTGAATACCAAAGTCTGGATGTTAAGATGTTAGTTAAGAGCTGCTTTGGGAACCACAAAATGTTAGCCTAGTTAACAACTTCCAAGGGACTCCACCACCCTAAAAGGTGTTCCATTCCACTGTTGAACAGCTCTTGTATTCCAGAAGTTCCTCCTAACGTTTTTATGGACATTCTTTTCTTATATTTTGAATTCTGTCCAAGAATAGAGGAATCAGTGTTGTGGTGGTTGCACACCATCCAACTGTCCCAATTCGGCAGGAACAGTCCCAATTAATCCTCTGTTGGCCTGCTTTTTCAGCTGCTATTAAAATGTCCCAGTTTCTGTCTTCTCCTCCCACTTTCCTCCTTCATCCTCAGCTTACTCCAATTGCTGCAAATTTCATTCAAAGTACAAGAGTAATTTGTACTCAGTTCTTTCAGTGCGAGGAGAGGAAACTTAGGCCCTTTCCGCACGAGGAAGCTAAGACAGGCCAAGGTGTCCTGTCACAGAGATCATCCGCACCTTGGATCAGACTAGGTTCGGACTATTTACCTTAGTTCTGCACCTAAGTCTGATCCAAAACACCCCCAAGTGGTCCTCCAGCGTGCTATGTGAAGACTGGAAAAAACCGGTCTTTCAGTTTTCTGGAGCGTACCATTTCATTCCTGCTCAGTTGTGCAGATGTGCAGATTCGCACCAGTGCGAGCCTGCGATCAGTGGAGGGCGGGCTGTGGGTGTGGTCAGCTTCAGCGGTTGGTCCGGACCCATAAACAACCGGAAGCTGCCCTTTTGTAAGCTTCACCAGTGCGGATCTAAAGACCTCGCACTGCTCTGCATCGCCCTGGAACAAACAGAGGAGCCCTGCGGAAGGGCTTAAGGAAAAGTCCGCATTGCTTCGAGCCAAGAAGAACTGGTAAGTAATGGCATGGAGCGATTCACTTGCCTCGTGTGGAAAGGGCCTATGGGAGTGGAAATGGGGCGGGGGACAAAGTCTTGCCCTTCCCAGTAGGCTCAGGCCATTTCCGCATGGGGTGAGAGAATCGCTCTGTGACGCTACTCACTGGACTTTTGGGCTCCCCAGTCCGGTCCACGCTGCTCCGGAGCAGTGCGTGGCCGCCGCTCCACAGTGCTCTGGGGACAAAAATGGCGGCTTCCGGTTGGTCGAGGGTCTTGACCAAACGCTGAAGCTCGCCAGCCTAAAGCCAACCCCTGGCAGATCGCAGGCTCACACCAATGCGAGCCTGAGAATCTGCATAAGGGAGCAGGCTCGCAGTGGCATGCTCCGTGCTTTTGAAAGACCTGTTTTTAGCGGTCTTTCAAAAGCACGCTGGACGACCACTTGGGGTCGTTCCGGAGCGGGCTGAGGCGTGGATCTACGTTAAGTAGGTCCGACCCAGTCCGCTCCCAGGTGCAGATGTCCTCCCTGGAGGATGCTCTGCACCATTTTAAAAACCCCATGTGGAAATGGCCTCAGGCAAAAGCAAACTGCTGCAACCACTCCTAGCTTGTCTGTCCTTCCTCATTAATGACTTTTGCCATCTTGACTGCACTCTGATATTGCTTGGCCTCTATTTTAATATGTGAAATCTTGGAGGCTGTGTGGTTGTTGCTGTCAGTTTGAACAAGACGTAAAATCCCCTCTCCCCCGTCTTTCCGTTTCAGCCCAGTATACTCAAACAAGAAATAGTTTCTTTAGTCTACAATAAAGTGAATATGAAGTTTGTTTGTATATCAAAAGTTATTGCTGTCAAAACACACCCAAATGTAAAGGAATATTTTTTAAAAAAAAATCACAAAATCGACGCATATTTAACTTTTTTTCCCCACGAATACATAAACATCACTTGAAACAGAAAACTGTCATACCTACAGAGAAACAAACACAAAAGCAAACCCATACTACACACACACACACACACACACACACACACACACACACAGATATACATAGAGATATAAAAAATCTGAAATTTACAAACTGAAAAACCAGGCAGAGAAGGCAGGGAAGAGAAGCTGGACTATAGTAGTAGTGAATGTGACTCTCTCCATAACAAGCTGTAGGGATGGGAAGCTTTCAGAGGTTAGGGGCTTTCTTGGGCCCACGGGAAACTTTGGAAGGCTGTACCCTCACCCCATCATCCCCCTCCAAAAAAATGACAAGAAATTACCCGCCCCCCCCCCATGCCCCCAATGTTTTCTGCTTGCATGCTGTCATTTTTGTCGTATTTTTAGGTCATGCTGGACCTTTTAAGGCCCAGGAGAGGCCTTCTATACCTGGAATTCACTTCATTTTCACTCTCTGTTGCTGTTGTTTTGAGAGGCCTCTAGTGCACCTAAAATAACCCAGAAAGGGGGCAAATGTTTGGCAAAAATGCCCCCATGCTCCTTAGGGGGTATTTTGGGAGAGGGAATTGCTTTTTGGACCCCTTGAGCACCCTAAGCCCTGCATGTTTTTAATTGTATTTTAATTTATGTTGTATCCTACCTTGAGCCTTGGGGAGAGGTGAGTAAAAAATAAAAAGACAACCGGTGATGAGGAAGAGGAGGAGGATGGTGAGGCCTATGGGTTGCTCTTTGCCCACCCCTGCTTTACTGTGGCCATTTCCACACTAGCCTGTTATAGCGCTATGATTCCACTTGCAACATCCTATGCAATCCTGGGGTTTGCAGTTTCGGGAGGGGCCAGCCGGCCCCTCCCGAAACTGCAAACCCCAGGATTGCATAGGATGTTGCAAGTGGAATCATAGCGCTATAACAGGCTAGTGTGGAAATGGCCATAGTGACCAGAATCCTGTGATACATGTATAAATTCCCCTATGGAAACAGCTGAACATTCTTGTTGCATGATAAACCACTCAGTTCAGTTCAAGGTTACCGAAGCAGAGTTATGCATGTATTGCCTGTGGATTCACAGTGTGCGTGGATATGTGCAATCGTTTGGGCCATTCCTGCATGACGTTGCTGTCCTGGGATGGGGAAGTGTTGCTGCCAGTCCATGAGTCGTGCTTTTGCTTGATGTCATCGCAGTCCTGCTGCCCACACGTCCCCAGCCTTTGCAATTGCGGGATATTCCATTACCGGAAAAAATCCGGTAATGGCCCTCGATCGCACAGCATTCCTGTCACTAACAGCCATGTGGAAAGGGAGGAAGCATGATCTAGGCGCTTCCTTCCGCAGTGCAGCACAGGAAGTGGCTGGCTGCACTGTAGAAGGAAAATGTGTGTCGCTCGCACTACCCTTCTGCAGGCCGCTAGCCGGGTGCGAAGGGGAGCATTCGAGTTGCGGTCCCATCCTGGCAGTAGCGCTGCTGAGATTGCAACGGGATAATGATGGAAAACAATAAGGTGTAGAAATGGCCTTGGTTGGGCCTTCAGTTGCACTTTGGATGTCTTTGGGTTTGTTTGTTGTTGTTGTTTTTTGCTTTGCTCTGCCTTGCTGTTCAACACGATGGTTGTGGAGCACCATTCATGCGGAACTCTACATCTGGAGAGTTGTGAAACTTGCACAGCTCGACAGCACAATCTTGGCCAATAAATACCTTTCCCAGCTGATGTCACCTGCCACGCAGGGAAGCAATGCCCTTCAGTATAGCCAGAAACCTTCTGTGCAGATTAAAGTGTGCAAGAGGAGATAAAGTCACATCACAGTGTAAATAATACAGATCATGGAAATCCGTGATAGAAAAGTTCATTACTTGTTAAACTGGTTTTCCATATTGAGTTTCTGTGTGCATGAATTAGCTGGCTTTCTGGTCCAAAATTTTTGCACTCGTGAGTTCTGTGTTGCCCAACAGTAGCTCTTCAGGAAAAAGAAAGAAAAAAAAAATCATCAGTTTTACCTTATTTTCTGTGTCTCTCAATCAAGTGTAGAATCCCCCCCCCCCCACCATTACGTCAACAGACACCGTATAAATGAGGGAGAAAAGCAGTCGCCAGGAAGACAAACCTCCAAAGTCATGCAAAATTAATTTTTGATAAGGTTTCAGGGAGTTTATATTATGCCGTCTAATGATTTATGACTATTTGAATCTTGCTGTTCCTGTAATTAATATTTCTGGATGCTTATCTGTTTGGGGAAGTGTTAATCATCGTAATGCAAATGTAGAAGCATTCTCATCATTTCCGCTTCAGCCGTTACATTTCGTGGTTAGCCAAAAAAAGTGGGGGCTCCATATTCAACACCTTTCTTGGTGGAGCGTTCACGCTGCATGAATGGGTAAATGCGCACCAAAGGCAGAGTGACTGAATTAATAAAAGCTGGTGTGGCAGGGGAAAGGGAGATTTTATACATTGGTTCTTAGCTGTCTCTATTTTTTCCCCCTCATCTTGTTAGTAGGCTGTGACTGTTCAGCCTTTTAAACCAACAATAAATTATTGCGATGGATTTTGCTAATTATATTGTAGCCAAGTTCTGTGTAGTACAAATTAAACTGGAGATGGATTTGGGATAAGGTTTCTTCATGCCTATTTGTAGTCATTTCCAAAAACAGAAAAAAGAAGAGGAAGGAAAGGGTCCAACCTCAGATACAGCACTTAAATTGTGGGTGCAAAAGCTAGAGGCAAAAGGTATGTGGTAGAGATAGCATCTTACAGTTGGAAGGAACCACAAGGGACATCTTCATCGTTTCCACACTACAGTATTATAGTGCTATTATTCCACTTTCAACATCCTGTGGTATTCTGGGGTTTGTAGTTTCCTGAGGTCAAAGAGCTCTCTGGCTGAGAATTCTAAATGCCCCTCCCTAAACTGCAAACCGCAGGATTCCATAGGAGGTTGAAAGTGGAATAAGAGCACTATAGTGCAGAAATGGTCCTAGTCTAGCAGGAACTAATGCATTCCTGAAAGATGTCCATCCAACCTCTGTTTAAAGACCTCAAAAGATGGAGATGCCACCATCCTGTGAGAGAATCAATTCCACTGTCCAACAGCTCGTACAGTTTAAAAAAAAATAGTTCTCCCTATTGTTTTAGGTGGGATTTCTTTTCTTGACTTTTGAATCCATTGGTTCATGTTCTAGTCTCTGAAGCAGCAGAATTATTACCTCAAAGGGGGGGCCTTCGAGGTGGGTGGTAACCTTCAGAGGCACATCCAGGGTTGGGCAAGTACGGTATGTGCCCTGGGTGCCAATGCCAGGGGGCGCAAAAGAAGCCGTGCCAGAAGTGGCAGCAGAGGAGGAGGAGGAGGAGGCCCCTAAGATGTGGGCGCAACTTCCATGCTTGCCCTAAGCACTGTTTATGCTAGCTACATCTCTGGTAACCTTACAGGATCTTCTACATCTATGTATACCAGTACTAATGTAGGAACATCAGTTGGCAATTACAAGTATGTTTTGTATTATTGGGGAAACACCACAATCACACATAAGATCAAAGCAGTCTCACAGCCACACAAGGCTAACTGAACGAAAGGAGGAGAAAATTGGGTAGTGAGAAATCAGGGTGAGATGGGTGTTATTTACCTATCCTGCAGAGAAGAGATGAAGTGATGTGTCTCAGTCTAAAGGTACAAGGGTAATACAAGAACGGCAATCAGAGCAGCAGAGTGACAGCCTATGTCCAGAGCGCCATGAGTTATCTGACTCAGAGCCAGGGTTTAAATACCCTGTTTCCACCCTGAGGTGGAAGGTGTTAATGGCTGTCTGGCAGAGCAGAGAGTGGGGTCTGGAATGGACTAATGGCTTTAGCATTAGGTGACAAAGCACTGATGGGAATTGTGATAGCTCCTTACTGGCTGAACAGGTAAGGAAACAAAGGAGAATTTTGAAGGGAAGGGGAAGCGGATTGAAGACAATCAGTAGGTAGTTTCAGATACTTTTGTTTCTGAAAGTTGAGTCATTTGCAAGCTCATTTGCCAATTAAATGATACTTGCCAATTATATCATATCACAGAGTGGGGGTATACGGCATGGTAACACAGTTGGCCCTGTCTCTCCTTTACTTTTGCTAATAGGCCTTTTTTATTATTATTCATGCAGGCCTTTGACTTATTATTTGTGAGATAGAAAGTGTAATAGGGGTTGTGTTTTCTCTCTTTTTTAAAGCTATGGCCCTTTCCGCAACTTACCTTTTTGCGGAGCTGGGGTGTGGGGATCATGCGAGCAGCCTCTTGCGAGAGGCTCTCATGTGCCCATTGGTTCAGCTCCGCAGCTGCTGCCTGCTCACGAGCAGCCAGCGCGAGAGCCCCTCCTCTTCCTTCCACAGTGCAGCCTGGGATTTTCCCAGGCTGCACTGGGGCAGGAAGCGTGAGCGCCGTGGCTCCGGAGCTCTGCACGCACGGCAAGTGCACGCGGGGCCCCAGAGCGATGTGCGATCACGCATCATTTTCAGTTCAAAGCCAAAAATGAAATAGTGCACAATCAGTGCCTGCCAGCCCCTGGAGCTTCGCACAATTGCGAGTGTGTCGTGTGGACGGCTCCTCGCAATCGCGCAACGCTCCAGGGGCCCTTTCACATGGCAAATGCCGTGCGAAAAGGGCCTATGTCTTACTTGTGTTTCATATTGTTATAATCTTCTGTTTTTAACTGAACTGTCATTCTTAACTTTTCTATAACTACATTTTATTAACTGGACCCTGTTTTTAATCCTATCTTGGATCCTGTACCAGGAGAAAGGGATATAAATTAAATAAATAGATAGTATTTGGGGATGGTGTATAACTGTTTGCCAGCACCTTCTGTGTTTCACTTGATCTACTGGAATTGCAGAAATGGCTGCTGTGCTCTCCCCATTGCACCACGTGCAGGTGCTGGACTTCTTTTATAAATGGGTACCAAAGAGGTACCCACGACACTAATTTGTAGCTAGTTAGGTTCTGAACCCTGTCCCCAACATAGGTTCAGCATCTTAGTTAAGTCCCTTGGGTAACACTTTTTAAATTCAGATTGAAACTCAGAGTGGATTCACCACCCCACTGACTTGGTAGAGTCAGCTTTCCTTGTGAGTCCAATGCAAGATCTTCAGCCCTCAGTCTAATTCTGTGTCACTTTGCTTCTTTGATGCCTTCAGATTTCATTCATCTCACTGTCTTGGGGTTTTAATGAATGTACGATGCAGTGTAATCCCTGTGGTAGTTTTTATCCATACAAGATTGCTATTATATAACCAAGCTAGAGCAGTAGCTATCCTGAAGTCTTATTCTGCTCAAGGAAATAGCCCATCGTTATTTCTGTTATTGCTATTTTTGGTATTATTCTCTTTCTCATGAGAAAAAATACTTGAGAAGAAGATTGACCTCTTTCTTGTTTCTCTTTTTCACCAGGTAAACCACAATTTGCACATGACCAGGTTAAGACTACATACTTCAAGACTCATTTGATGGATTATTCCTAGATATTTTCAACAGGTAAATAAATACATACCATTGATGTTTAATGCCATTCAAATGTGCCCAGTGATGCTTTTGTCTATTCTGCTTTCACAGGAATTCTGAACTTGGCTGTGTTAATGTAAACATCCAAATGCCGTCCAATGTGGGAATGTCTAGGTAGGGTGATGGCTGCATTAGTTCCATTCAATCCCAGCAATATTGAGAGAATGTGATACACTGGGACATTAGCCCGATGGAGCCTCCATATACCATAGTAGTATATCTCAGATTACAGATACTGCAAAGAAAGAAGAGTGTATGGATATTGCCTTAATGCTTCACTTTTCAAGCACACACACAACACATACACACGTACAGAAAGTCCATCTGGCTGGTGTTGACATAATTCTCAAATTGTGTGCACTATCTGGATAATCCTTACAGTTTTAAAGTGTTTAGAGTCCAGACCCAAATGCTAAAAATGTGTATGTCCAAAATATAACACATTATAAGTTTTAATCTACATTCTCCCCTACGAGAGGCATTTTTGCGACAATATTACCGAAGATGTGCCTTTCTGTACCCAATGCTAGCACACGCATTGTACAATTAAAAACAAACAAAAAAACACCAAAGGCTAATTGTGTTTCACATGGAAAATGCAAATTAGGTCAGTTTGTATTAAAATGCAAAAAAAAAAAAACCTCCTGTCCCTGACCCCCCGACACAGACAATTTTGAAGCCTATTGCAGGAGCCTTCTCTGTGTCTCACCAGTGGAAGTAACACATTGTAGAATGACATGGAAAAGGGTCTTCTGAACAGTGCCACCTTCATTGAATACCCTCCCCTTGCAGACCCAACTGGCACCAATTCTGCTGTCATTCCAGCACCAAGCCTAAGGATGACTTTTTATCAAAGCCTGTGGGGGCAATGGATTCCATCCAATTTGTATATGTGTTATGGTTGGTCTTATTTTAAATTGCTGTAACCAGTTTTAAATGGTCTTCTTTGAACTGGGAAATGATTCAAACTACATTATTAGTCTTCTAGATTTGTTGTTATTACTTACGCTGCGAGTTGCCCTGAGATCGTCAGATATTCAGCAGGATATATAGATAAATATTTTTATAATTAATTAATTAATCTTTAGTTCTTTAATAATCATGAATTAATTAATCTTAGCCCTTTTGATGAACTGCTGTTCTGACAAATTGTTATTATTGTTGGTTATTAATCTGCAGTTTAAGACCGCGAGATGATTCTTGGGTTCCCTGTGTTGGAGCTAGGTGGGAATATAACATTGTAAAATGAAATAAATAGTGTAGAATCAACCAAACTGAGGGCTCTTCCGCCCCTCCCCTTCCCTTCTATGTGATTTTCTTCCATCCTGGCAGCATCTCTAAGTCTTAAAATCAGCTTTTCTGGAGATAGCTAACAAACGGACCACTTTCAATTTAGCATTTCTGCAATTCCCTTGGATGAAGCCACTCTCGACAAACCACTAGCCAGAAAGACATGCTTGCTTGCTCAGGGTCTTAAGAAGAGCTTTTTTGGTCACTTAATGCAACATAATTCTGATGCTTTACATCTGTCAAATGTTGTAAGGTGTAGGCCTCTAAGAATCTACATGGCTCATTGCGTCTTCCCTTTCCCTCGATGATCTGAGTAAACATCTGTTCTTTCCCTTATTGATAGCAGCTTCTTAGATTATTTGGAAATGGCCTTCCTTTCCCTCATCTCAGCCAGGGAATGGCTGCAAAGACAGAAAGCTTTTGTGCACAGACTCCCTTTTGTCTCCTGTTCCTCCTGGTTAATAAGGTCAGGTTTGTGTGAGGGTTTAAAAAAAAAAAACTTGGTTATGGTTGGCAGAGCGTAGTGTGAGAGGTGAGATTCCACAGTTCAGCCCTTGCCTTGGCCTCTGAATCTCTAGGTGGCCTCCGGCAAGGCTGACTGTTTTCTTCACCTCAGCCTTGCCATGCCAGCTGCAAAGAAGAAAGAATAATACTGGGCTTTATTGCAGGATGAGGAGAAAGACGACCCCTCTCAAGTCCCCTTGGCCTCCTCTGGAAGCAAGTGTGTTGCTATCCCCTCTTTTCCTTCTCTCCTCGGGGTCTCTCTCAGTCTCTGACTACGGACTATTCCCTCTTTGATTTTTATGTATTCTCTACAGATATGCTTGCTCCCTGGCTCTTTTGCCCTCCTCTTATGATCAGGCCTCATTCACATACTCCAGAATTTCCCAGATGAAAACCGGAACATGTGTGGCTAAGCAACACCAGAGTATGGTTCAGATCATGAAGAAGAACACACATGCTAGGACAAGCTGCAGCTGTTTGCTTTTGCCTGAGCCTACAGGGAAGGGCCAGATTCTGTCCCCTCGTCTTCTTGTGGAACATTTCCACATGATGTCGTGGTCCCGTGATGGGGACAGGATGACAGCGGTCCACGAGTCATGCTTTTGCACAACATCATCATGGTCCCACTGCCATCCAGTCCCCACCTATTGTGATTACGGGATATTTGCTAAACAGAATAAATCCATTGAGCACCTGTGATTGCGCAATGCTCTCGACACCGCCAGCCATGCAGAGGGGGCAGAAGTGCAATGTAGGCATTTTCTTTCCCAGCGCAGCACGGCAAGGAGGCTCCCCCAGCACGGGAAAGAGGCTGGCAGGAAAGAGGAAGATGCATGTCGCTCTGACTCCCTTCCACAGGGAGTCGACTGCGTGTGGAGGGGAGCGTTCATGGCAAAGGCGCTGCTGGGATCACCATGGGACATTGATGGGAAGGTGCGGGAATGGCCTTAGCCTACTGAGTTCATTGATGCAAACTGCTTTAAACTTTAAACTGAGACAAAGAGGGAAAGTGGGAGGAGAGAGAACAACCAGGACATTATAAAAGCAGCTGAAAAAGTGGGATGGCAGGGGATTAATTGCAACTCCCCCTGCCAATTCAGAACAGTTAATAGGATCGATAAGCAGCAGATTCTAACTATATTATGTAAATGGGAGGGACTGCAATATTAGGACTTTGTGTAATCATTCATTAAGCATTATCCAAGGAATGGGCAAGAGGGAGTCTAAAGGGGATAGAAGCTAGCAACTGATTGCAAATAATAAGATGTTCAGTCAAAACAATTATTAAGTATAACAGTGAGTATATTTGTAAAGTTTTGATTCCCATCCCTCTGTTTTATTTATTTCTTTTTTCAATGGAAAAAATAATTTAAAATAAAACAGTTGGGGGTATGGTCCCTCAAGGTCATGAGAATCTCTTTTGGTTTTCCAAAGTGGGAGTAATGTCTTGCTCCAGGCCCAAGTCCGATGGCTAGTCCTATCTAGTACAGTGTAGAGGCACTGAATCCTTTGCATTTAGTTACATGTTGACACTGTCAAGTAGTGAATCTTCAATGGTTGAACTGGAGATTTTTAAACAGAGGCTGGATGACCTTTCTTCACACGTGCTTTAGGTGTACATTCCTGCCTGGCAGAGGTTGGTCTCGATGGACTTTGACCCCTTCCAGTTCTATGAGCCTTATCATACCGCTCCTTTCCAGCACATTATTCCATCTGAATTCCGCTCCAGCCATTCTCATGAGGGTTGCTGGTTGCTGACAGTCTATCACACTCTTTCTGCATTTGTGCTTTAATAGTGGCATTTGCACGATTTGTTCATCTGCCTTAAGGCGTCATTACAAACTCCTATACCCTGCCCCTTGCTTCTATGATTGGTTCCTGTAGCTGTGATTGCTACGATGTCATGATGCTACGACACTGTAACAGAAGAAAGCACTATGAGGTACCTGCAGCCAAACAGGTTACTGAATTGTTGGTTCAAAGCGGGTCGTTAATGGATTATTTCCACTCTGAAAAATAAGCACATTTTCAACAAAACTGCAATGCTACATGACACAATAGTGCCTGGAGAGCAACAGCGTCGCCATTTCCACACTACACTGTGATAGTGCTGTTATTCCACTTTCAACATCCCGTGGAATTCTGGGGTTTGTAGTTTACTGAGGCCAAAGAGCTCTCTGGCTGAGAATTGTAAATGGCCTTCCCTAAACTGCAAACCCCAGGATTCCATAGGATGTTGAAAGTGGAATAATAGCACTATAACAGTGTAGTGCAGAAATGGCCCATCAAGCAGTAAGGCTGAGGCAAAAGCAGGACTCATGCTATGATGGTATAACACCACAGTATGATGAGGCTGTACAATTCTATGATTCTAATGCCATAATTCTATAAGTCAGTTCTCAGAAGCCTACTGGAATAATATTTTAGCCTCTCTAGGAAAAGTTTTGGAGGCTAGGGGTACCTATGGGGAAGGCCCTGTTGTTCATCCCCCCCTCAGGGTGGTGGGACTGAAAGTAGGACCTCTTCTGAGCTTTTTGGGGCCTGGCCTGGCCTGGCTCTTGTAAAATGACATGGTCTGTGAGATAGCCCAGATCAAAGCTGTAAAAGGTTTTATAGATCCTAACTAACGCTTTCTAAGTGTTTCCATGGTTGGTCTAAGCGGGATATCACATGTATAATATTTTCAAGAGTGTATAATACAGTCATCCCTCCACATTCACTAGGGTTAGGAGCACAGGATCCCCATGAAAGTGAAAAAACCATGAATAACTCTAGGCCCTCCCAAGCCATATTTAAGACGTGGTAAACCATGGCCATTTCCACACGGGCTTAAAGAAACGGTGCAGAGCGTCCTCCAGGGAGGACGTCTGCACCTGGGAGTGGACTGGGTCGAACCTACTTAGTGTAGTTCCACACCTCAGCCCGCTCCGGAACGACCCGAAGTGGTCGTCCAGTGTGCTTTTGAAAGACCGCTTGAAACAGGTCTTTCAAAAGCATGGATCGCGTCACTCCGTGCCCACGCTCTGGTGCAGATTTGCAGGCTCGCACCAGTGTGAGCCTGCGATCTGCCAGGGGCGGGCTTTAGGCTGGCGAGCTTCAGCGGGTGGTGGAGAGCCTCGACCAACCGGAAGCCACCATTTTCGTCCCCGGAGCAGTGCGGAGCGGCGGCCACGCACTGCTCTGGACCAGCCTGGACCCAAGCGTGGAGCCAAGAAGTCCGGTAAGTACTGGCACGGGGCGATTCCCTCGCCCCGTGCGGAAATGGCCTATGATCACCATATTCAACCCACCATGGATTACTTTGAGACATCAGGGTTCTTTCACAAGGCAGAAGCTGGTGGGGCTGACTGCCACCTCCACTGCTACCCCACATCATTTTTAATAGGGACTTACCAGCCTCATTGATAGTTTCTTAGTCTCACAAGGCTTGCAGTGCCTATTAAAAATGGCATAGGTAAGCAGCAGAGGTGACAGTAAATAATCTGTGAATAATCAAATCTGCAAAAATGAAACCCACAAATGTGGAGGGCTGACTATGTTGGCCTTTTGTACACTGAAGTTCCGTGACCTTCTTGTCACAGGGATAGAGAACTAGGGCAACATTTTTTGCAGTTACAGCGAGCTGAGCCGAACAACAGATCTCTAACTGCATTTTATCTGTATCTCCTAGACATTTCTGATGTTGTTTTTCTTTTCCTTCATTCCCTAGCAACTCCCTTAATATAGTTACAATAAGTAGAGGATATGATTTCACACGCTGCAAAGAATTGATGTATGTGATGTAGGGGCAAAGATCCAGTCATTATGCTGTTTGGAAGAAAAGAGATAACTTCATGTTAGAGTGTAGGTAATAGACTTTTCCTCAGTAAACTACATCTGTCACCAGATATTAATGAAACGTGCACTGGTGGTTATCGGAGTAGGATCTCTGCGACAAAACAGTATTTTTCCCCGTGCCTTTCTTTAGGTATAATAACGTGCCACAGTTCTACAGCACCCTCCCTTTGAAGAGAATTTCAGTATTTTGACAAATGTTAGTGGATTAACACTATGCCTCATGCCCTTCAGAAATACCTAACTATTACTATCGCAGTTTGGTAAATGGCAAAGCTAAGACAAAAGTAATTGCTAACTTCAACCAAGGTTAGGCCCAGAGAAAAACTGATGGTGCAGAGGAGCTGAAGCTAGCCAGGGGCTGTTCCACATTACCCAGTTGTGTACATTTCACCAATGAAAACATGTGCGGCCCAGCAACATGACGGTATGTTCGAGATGGCAAAAGTTATCAGTGAGGAAGAACACACAAGCTAGGAAAGGCTGCACCCATTTGCTGTTTGCCTTAGCCTTTCTAGAAGGGCAGTATTTTGCCACCTCTTTTCCTCTCCCCCCAGCGAAGTCAGCAGAGGGCAAGCTACTTTTGTTCTTTAAACTGAGTTTGCAGCAATTGAAGCAAAATTGGGAGGAGGAGAGAAAAGCTGGGATATTTCAAAGGTAACTGGGAAAAAATGGGGTGGCAGAAGATTAATCAGGACAGTTGAAGGTACAATGATTTTAACTGCCACCATTGCATCCTATGGGTTCCTAACGTGATTGTTTGAAGGGGCTGTTTTTGTTAACTGGTATCAAGTCTACTTCAACTTATGAATGACCCTATAAATGAGCGCTTCGCCCTGGTCAGATCTTGTGGACTCAGGGATTGATTGAGTCTATCCATTGGTAAGGCAGTCTTCCTCTTTTCTTTCTGCCTTCTACCTTACCAAGCATTATTGTCTTTTCTCGTGAATCATGTCTTCTCAGGAGATGACCAAAGCACGACAGTCTCAGTTTTGCCACCTTGGCTTCTAGAGAGAGTTCAAGCTCAATTTGATCTAGGAATCATTTATTTGTCTTTTTAACAGTCCACTGTTTCCGTAGAATTCTTCTCCAGCACCACATTTCAAAGGAGTTGATTTTCTTCCCATCAGCTTTCTTCACTGTCCAGTTTCACAACCATATATAGAAATTGGAAATACAGTGGCATGGACGATCCTAACTGACAATACGCGTTGCTTAGCTTTGGACTTTCCTTTCACCTCTGAGCCTGTTAACAGCCGAATGTCCTTTTGGCTTGCATCCATTTGCGTCATTAGCCACGCTGCTAATTGTAATTGTCCTCTGCTATACTCCGGTAGCTCATTGAGTGTCATCCAACTTGGAAGTTTCATCTTCTGGCACTATCTCTTGTTTCGTTTTGGATGGTCTCTTCATAGAGTTTTCATGGTAGGAGGTATTCAAAAGGAGGTTTACCACACCTTCCTCGTGCAGTACTAGCAAACAGTGGCTATGATGCCATTGCCATTGTCTCTGAGAGATCCTCCGCCAGTGTCGCCTCCAACTACTGCTGCTGCCCAGTAGCTATTTGGCACATTTAGTCTGGCTGCTCAGCAAAAGCTTGTCAGACATGGGAGACCCTACCAGCAGCGTAGCCTCTTGCCTCACAGGAGTATGCAATCCCACCACCACAAAAAAGTCGTGCCATTGCTGGGTAGTGCCACTGAGGAGGTACTAGATGAAAATTTTAAATTCCCCTCCACAAACTGCAAATCCATAAGGCTTCCATAAGGTTGACCCAAGGAAGGTAAAGTGGTAGAACGATAGTGCTATAATTGTGCAGTGTGAAAGGCCCCTAAGTGCAAAGCCGGTCAGTAACGTGGTAGGGGAGTTCCAGAGAAGAATGGAATAAGAGTAGACTACATTCATACGCACGCATGTAGGGATGTAGGGAAAGTGCAACCTGCTGGATGAATGTGGCTTGCAACCCTTTTTCTGTGGCTCTTGAAGCCCTCCATGATACCCTCTAAGCCCCCAAAGGCGCCCCCCCCACTTTATACTTTTGTTGAATGAGTGGTTGAATGAAAGTGGAGCCCTCAAAGAAGCAAAGTGTCATAGAAGTTCTTTGCACATTCAACGTATTGTGTTCACCGGGAATGTTGTTACTTCTAGGCAGTGGCGGCTGGTGGTAGCCACATCAGTGGTGAATCCATTCTGGGATCTATCCATCTATCACATTATTGTTGTATGCCTTCAAGTCATTTCCAACTTGTGCTGACCCTAAGGTGAACCTATCATGAAGTTTTCTGGGGGCTGAGATTGTGTGATCCACCCAAGATCACCCAGTGGGTTTCCAAGGTCAAGCAGGGCATCTAATCCTGGTCTCAAACCATTATGCCATTCTGTCTGTCTATCTGCCTACTTACCTATTTAATATCCTGCCTTTCTCCCATTTTGAAACTCAAGGCACTAATCTGCAGTTAGTCATCTTCAGAGCCTTGGTTCAGAACCTCAGATAGGTCCTTTAAAGTTTGGAGCAGATTCATCACCCCACTGACCTGCGAGTCATCAGCCTCCATTGCTCAGAACTTATCCATATGTGCGTCCTGTTAATAATAAATTAATTTGGTGCATATAGATGTTTATGTGCATGCTGTGCATGGTAAAATAGCAGTTTTCATAGTTAAACTGTGAAGAATTCTGTCATGAAAGAGGGAAGGAATGAGCCTGTTTAAGATTCATGATAGAAAATGAATTGATTTTTTTCTCTGCACCTGTCAGTCTGAGAAGCACAGGAGTGGCAAAATCCTGGCAGAGAGTAAGCCATGGAATGGACCATTGAACGCATTCTGGGCTTCCACTAGGCCAAATGGCGCGGGTACCCAGAGAGTATTTCAGATGGTCTTCTCTGGTGTGCAAGAGACCAAGGCTATCCTCTATTCACAGAGCAGTATATCAACGCTGGACCCATCCCAGACTTGGATATGATTAAATTTGCAATTTCTAATTAGATGCTAATGAAGGGGAAGTAGGCTTTGGGGTACATTCAGTGGAGCATCCAACCTTGCAGGGAAGCCAAAAACTTGCTAAAAGAGGCACAGGACTCTGAAAGCACATAGGTGGCTCCCTATCTCTTAACCACAGTGCAGAGATGGCAGAGACTGTATCTGCATTTGTTCAGAGAGAGGAACAGAGAAGAAAAACAGCAAGGATGTGGAGCTTCCTCCTTCGGTTTCTTTTACTGCTTGTGTGAACAACACGATTGTACTATCTGCACCTACTCCACCGGTTCTCAACATGGCTTTGCTTTTCCAAGAGACAGTGAGTAGGGCCCCTTTCACACTACTCAATTATAGCACTTTCATACCCGTTTGCATATAGCTTCTCAAGGAAGGTTGCCAGCCTGATAACCCTATACACATGTGTTTGCTCGCAGGGAAGCCTTCTGTTCCTTCTAGCACTGGAGCCCTTTCACATGCCACGGTTAGAGTATTATGATTCCACTTTGGCTGGCATGGCAACAACCTATGGAATCCTGGGATTTATCGTTTGGTGAGGTTTTATTTACTTACATACCTATTTATTTATATGTTGCCTTTCTCCAAGAGTAGGACCCAGTACTTTGAATTATCCGTTAGAGAGCTCTATTATCTCCCAAACTACAAATCCCAGGATTCCGCTGGATGCAGGGCAGGAAGTTTAAACGGGATCAAACTTTTACAACTGTGCCGTGTGAAAGAGGTTAGATTTCTTTTTACCAAAAACAAAACAAAACAAAATGAAAAAAAAAAATTCAGATTGTTTCCATCCCATATGTGACCAGATCTATCAGTTTTGGAAACTTTTTATCAAAACAAACAACATTTTCATCCATCTTTGAGAATGTTTGAAATAGGACTGGGCACTTTGCAGTGGGGTTTCCTTTTTTTTTCCTGCCAGAAAGGGATGTGTTAAATCAATAAATAAATAGGGTTTATTTTGCCACATTGTTGTAGGGAGAGGAGGTTTGTGGAAATACTACATACTCTTTTCAGAGGCTCCCCAGCCCACGAGACCTAAAAACAACCCCACCGCCATACACGACAGAAGCAAGAAGCGACTGGAAATAATAAGTCACTTCTGGTCATCAAAATGGCAGTTGGAAGAGAACACAATGGCCACAATGGTCCAACCTCCTGCCATGCAGGAACGCACACTCAAAGCACCCTCAGCGAATGGCCATCCACCCTCTGTTTAAAACCCCCCAAAGAAGGCGACTTACCACACTCCCAGGCAGCATATTCCACTGTCAAATGGCTGTTACCATCAGAAAGTTCTTCCTGATGTTTAGGTGAAATCTCTTTTCCTGTACTTTGAATCCATTGCTCCGTGTCCTAGTCTCTGGAGCAGCAGAAAACAAGCTTGCTCCAACTTCAACATGACATACATCCCTTCAAATATTTAAACATGGCTATCATGTCACCTCTTAACCTTCTTTTCATCAGACTAAACATACTCAGCTCCCAAAGCCGCTTCTCACAGGGCACGGTTTCCAGACCCTTCAATAGCAATAGCATGTGTATTTCTATACCGCTTATCAGCCAAGTGCTCTCTAAGTGGTTTACAATGTATTTAGCTAATTGCTCCCAACAAGCTGGGTACTCATTTTACTGATCTGGGGAAGGATGGAAGGCTGAGTCAACCTGGAGCCTGGGAGGACTGAACTCACAACCTTGTGGCCGCAGTACTAGCATTTAACCAAGTGAGGTCTAACCAAAACAGAATACAGTGCTATTATTGCTTCCCTTGATCTCAACACTGTACTCTTTTTATGCAGCCTAGAATCACATTGGCTTTTTTAGCTGCCACATCACACTGTTGACTCATGTTCAGCTTGTGGTCGACTAAGACTCCTAGATCCCTTTCACACATACTGTTTTCAAGCCAAGTATCATTCATCCTATATCTGTGCATTTCATTCTTTCTTCCTAAGTGTAGTACCCTACATTTCTCACTGTTAAAATTAATCTTGTTAGTTTTGTAACTAGGTCATGCCCTCCCACAGTTCACACCTTCTGAAGTGTCTTCCTCCATGGCTGGAGTAATGGGATTTGTAGTCTTCCCACCAGATCAGAAGAAGATAGCCTAGGAAGCTGTGAGCTGTCAAGTCCGTAACAATTCTCCATAATGTCTCATAGGATCCACCAAATGTTTTACACGCTCCTTGTCTCAGCTATTTATTTCAATAGGTCTGTTCTACTTGGGGAAGTTCTTTATATAGTATCCCCTTTTCAGTTGGTAGTAAATATCTAGGAACTTCTTTGGCAAATGTTGATCAGCTGTGAAAGGTAATTAAAGGATGCTCATCTTAAATTTGAAAATGGCCGGCATCCAGAGCTTAATGGAAAGGAAGAGATAGGTATCGTCAGAGATAGAGTTGGACAAGTCTCCCCGGGAACAGCTCAGCAAGAAAATACTTAAGTATGTTGTTTGTAACCCACTCATAAGGTTGCGCTGAAGCCAAAAGAATTCTCTCAGTCCCTAAATCAAGCTAGTGCTTTAAGTGTTGCTGTAAGTAAAGGAGCTTTTCCTAACCTAGCAAAATTCAATGACATTGTGAAGTCAGCAGGAGCGTTCTTGCATGTGAAGCTTTACTGCAGCTTTCCTCTGTGTTTCCAAATCGAGACGCATCATGGCCATGTTTTCTGCAGAACAGAGCTTGTCAGTAGTGGACAGTGATTGGCGCATTTCACTGTCCCAAGCAGCATCCCTAGGATGTTCGGAGCTTAGAAGTAACTAGTTATTTTTGTGACTAGCTCGCTTTTGCAATAATGAGAGAGAATGAGACCCCACCTTGAAATACAGTGTCCAGTTCTGGGCACCACAGTTCGGGAGGGATATTGACAAGCTGGAATGTGTCCAGAGGAGGGTAACCACCTTCTCTGCCTTCTCATACCCTCCGGCATTTCACAGATGAAAACGGGGACACAAGTGGCCAAGAATTATTAGTGTGTGCTCCAGAGGGCAGAAGTTGTTAAGGAGGAAGAGCATGTAAACTAAGAGAGGCTGCAGCATTTTGCTTTGGCCTGACTCTACTGGGAAGGGTGTGATTCTGACCTCCTCCTCTCCTCGCCCCTCTCCCACTGAGTTAATTGGGGTACTTTTGCACTTTAAACTCAGTTTTGCAGCAGTGGAAATAAGCTGAGAATTTAAGAGGAAAGTGGAAGGGGGAGAGAGACACTAGGAGATTTTTAAAGCAGCTGAAAAATTGGAAGGACAGAGGATTGTCCTTGCAAAATCATAACGGTTGGACTTCATGTATTCAATGAATTGAGAAACCCCCAGAACAATATTCGATATTCCAGTCTGAGGTTGGCGGTAGCCAAAGTGTCTTTATATGCATGGTTGTCAAAGAGGTGTCATTGGTCACCCAGTGACCCAATCTGGTGAAGGACCATTGCAGCACCACTGCGTGCATCTGTAGAGGGTTACTTGGCGTCATGTTGACATCCCCCATTTTGTGTCACTATGGCCATTTCCGCACTACACTGTTGTAGTGCTATTATTCCACTTTCAACATCCTGTGGAATCCTGGGGTTTGCAGTTTAGGCAGGGAGCATTTAGAATTCTCAGCCAGAAAGCTCTTTGGCCTCAGTAAACTACAAACTCCAGAATCCCACAGGATGTGGAAAGTGGAACAATAGCACTATAGCAATGTAGTGCAGAAATAGCCTATAATCCGTGTAGATGTCTGGAGTGGTACACGTTGCCACTTGGGTGGACAACGGGAAATCTGTCGCTCTTTTGGAGTTGTTGGGTTAAGCAGCCCCTACCCTTTTAATTTATCCGTAAATACTGTCATCGTGTGCTGAAACAGAATTATATACTTTCTTCCACTGAAATCCATTTTAGTCATTTTCACAACACTCATCTCTGCTTGATCCATGCTGGCTTGTCAGTTTCCTAAGGGCAGGGGCTGGGCAGGGGTTTTCTTTCTTTTTAATGACCGATCAAAGAACATACTGGATTTTTTAAAAAAAAATTACTCGGTGGGACTGAAGAGGCAAAATGAGAGTAGAACATCTTCCCTAGGGACAATTATTATCTTGATTCCTATTGTCACAATAAGGGAACGGCCGCTTCTGATTGTCCCACTGAGAGATTTCAGACAGTGCTTGGCGAAATTATGTAGTTGGGTGAATTATTGGATAGATGTCAAGAGTGTCACTTTCTGAGTTTTCTAGTGCCATACCACTAATATACTTCTTGCCTTAGTTTTTTTACGCTCTGAAAAGGAGGGGTGGTTAGGATGTTCAACCAGCACTCCAGACCCAGCACTTTTCCAGAGTGTGGGAAAGTTACTTTTTGGAATTACAAGTTCCAGGCTTCCCCAGCCAGTGTAGGCCTTATAGTTCAAAGACGTTATTTTTTGAAACTGTGTACTGTTCTTTCTGTTCTTTGGAACCTCTGCCCCTGCTACAAAACTCGCTTGATTAATCAGCGCTTGGGAAAGTTACTTTTTGGATAACAGTATTTGCTTGATTCATCAGAGCCTGGCATTCCCAAGTCTTTTGCCCAGGTGCTCCAGTGAAAGATATATTTGCTTGTTGTTGCCATAGGCCATTTCCACACTAGCCTGTTATAGGGCTATGATTCCACTTTCAACAGCCGGCCCCTGCCTAAACTGCAAACCCCAGGATTCCATAGGATGTTGAAAGCGGAATCATAGCACAATAACAGGCTAGTGCAGAAATGTCTATAGAATCAGAGAACTGGAAGATATCCCAAGGTTCATCTCATCCAACTCCTGGCCCAGTACAAGAGTTCACGACTAAAGCGTCCCTAACAGATGGCCATCCAGGCTCTGTTGAAATACCTGTGATGAAAGAGAACCCACCTTTTTTCTAGCTGTCTTGTTTTTCGTCTCCACCACATGTTCTTCCTAATGTCCTTTCTTGTAATTTGAATCTATTGGACCAAGCCTGTCCCCTGGAGCAGCAGAAAACAAGCTTCTCTATCTTCCCCATAGCTATTCCTCTGCCTCTGGCAAGGAGCACAAAAAGTTACTTTTTCTAATACAGTTCTCAGGATCCCTCAGCCAGTCGACTTTTGCATGTTAGCAGAAATAAGACCCTGTTTAAAAAAAAAATGATATGCAAGTCTCGCACCTGCCTGATCTAGCTCTGTGTAACAACTGTACACATCCTGCAAACCTGCTGAGAGATGCAGTCATCCAGATGGTACCCAATGGTCAGTGGGCTGAGTATTGTGAATAAATGTGTGTTGTATCTATAAAAGATGTGTAACTATGTGAAATCCCGAAGGAAGTCCCCTTAATTGATGAAGGTGTCTTGTCTATCAGCACAACTGCATTGTGCAGGGTGCTTTACAGAGTATTGGAAAGTATTGGAGGACAGGTCTCTGCCCCCAGAGAACTTGCAGTTTCCCATTGACACAGGGGAAAGGAAACTGAGGGGAAGAGGAGTGAAGCAGGCAAACAGTGTTGAGCTTGGGGAAGATTTTTCTGACTACCACTCCCAGAATCCTTAGGCCATGCCAGCTGAAGGTTTAGGGGTGTTGTAGGCCATGCAAATAAGCTTTCCAAGTTCTGAAGCAGGGACAAATGTATGATTGTTTCCTTATACCTTAAATTTCCTCAGATGTCATTACAACAGAAGCACACGTAGGACTGCGCTGTAGTACTTGTCATTTCAATGGTATGTATTAATATGTGTGCCTTTGGTGTAGTAAAATGTTCTTCAGCAGCTCATAATGCGTAAAGTGTTCTATTGTTCTCATATGTCTGGACTCCATAATCTGGAGGGGAATTTAATTAGGTACCTCATTTGAATTTGATCACAGCTATGTGTAAGACCCAAAGACCATGCTGAGACTGAGGCATTAGATTATTTCAACTTTGGGATTTTTAATCATTTGCTTTTCTTTAACTGCTCTTTGAAAGAAGAGAAATGAGCAGAAAATTCACACTTAGGTAGCAGCAAACATTTTCAAGCCAATAACAGGTGAATGTACGGCATTGATAATAATTTGAAATAATATGAGAGCCAGTATGACATATGGATAAAGATGGAAAGAATATTCAAAAATATTTGGAAAAGCTCTAAAAATGTATTGCTTGAATGTCAACCTTTGTGGGAAAAATCCTGGAGTGATAAGAATTTTCACAAAATTCTATACAAAATTTGTATTTTCTGTATATTTTGTTCAGAAAATGCTGTATCCTCCACAGAGATTGCCATGGTTACATGCTTCTGTGCAAAATTTGCATAGAAAACAGCATGTCTGCACAGGAAATGGCATTTTCATATTATAACATTGTTGATAACTTTATAATATTCTTTTCTCCATGGAAGATTTTTTTTCCTTTGGTGAAAATGCTGTTTTCTGTGCTAAACAAGCATGTGTGAATTTTGCACAGAATAAATGCTGAATTACAAATAATCAGTGCAGTTTTGGAAGACTTTCCTGCAGCCCAGAGAAAATCATTCAATTTTATTACTAGTTCCTCTGAGAATAAAATTAGCGAAGAATTGAACCTCTTAAGTACAAGGGTATTCATCAAAAGCATGTTTTGTTTTTTTCAGCTGTGGGTGGGGATCTTAGGAGAAGCCGGGAATATATTTGTTTTGCAAGTAATTATCCAGTGTGGAGGGAGCATTCCTGTAGCACTTCCTTCCCGGCAGAGGTGCTGCTGGATCACAACCTCAGGGCAACTCAATTAGGTAAGGTGAGGAGAAGACCTCAGTCAAGGAGGTTACAACGCTGAGTGTGCAGGACCCAAACAAGGCAGTTGATAGCTGGGATTCTTGGAGATTTCCCATTCGTAGGGTCACCATACAAGTCCAGGTCCCTATTCAGCCATGGAAACTCCCCAAGTGACCCAGATCCATGCAGTGTCTTCAGCTTGACCTAATACACAGGGTTGTTGTGTGATGAAACTGGAAAAGAGGAGAGCCATATATTCCACCGTGAGTTTCCTGGATGAAAAGCAGGATGCAAATGAAATTAATAAAAATTAAATACGTAGCATTTGCCACCTTTTCAAAGGTCCTCCTGTCCATCTTCTCAAGGTTCAGACAGAAGGACATTCTCAAATAAAGTAAAAAAGACTTCAGCGCATGTTTACATCCATTGGATGATGTCCATTTCCCCAAGAAGGAAGATGTTTTGGATGGCACTTTCTGAACTCAGTTTACCAGACGTGACTCTTTTCTTTAGAACCATAGTTCTAAACATTCAACTGAAGTTACTACAATGTTAGAAATTTGGAGGCTGAAGGCAAATTTCATTAGGGAATCTGACTTATGAGAAATATGACAGAAGGAAAATTTCTCACCATTTCCTTCCGTTTACTACACCCCTGGGCAAGAAGCAGGCATGTTGGCAGGTAAGCCATCAGTTGCGGAGTATTGATGTTCAATAGAAAGGTAGTACAGCCCAACCATTTTATAACTATGTGATTGCACACGAGGATCTCAGCCTTGGTTGCCCTTCATGACTTCCATCTCCTAAATTTTGTCCCATCTAGCCAGAAAAAGCTTTCTGGAGATCCCGACACACTGGCCTTTGTGTCTAGGCATGAATCACACAACTCCTTTTGATTTGTGTAATTTCCTCAGTGCTTTCGCTCCTCTCTCTGCACTCCCCCGCTCCCCCTTTTCTAGCCCTTCAACTAGACCTTACAAATGGGTTGTATAGCTTAGGTCATTGGCCTCTTCAGAGAAGGAAGCCACTCTTCTGGAGAGCTAGCTCATACAGTTTACGCAACAATCCACTTTTGCTCCCCAAAGGCTAGGCTTGTGTTGTTTTCCCTTTATGTGCTCGCCATCTATGTCTCCTTTTTTGCCTTCCCTTAGGGGGAAAAAAATTAATTTTCATGAGAAAAGGTGACCAGGCTCTCTAGACTAAGGGCACATCTCTTTTTCTATGGTAGTCTGCCAAATGAGGCTTGTCACAGCAAAGCTAGGGTAGAGAGGGGAATAATGGCGCTTTAATGGGATCTTGTTGTTCTGAAAAAAAAAGTGTATTGGTTAGAGTGGAATTGGAATCTGCCTTTTAGTTCCCATGGTTTTCTAGACAGGCTTCTGAGCTCAATGCCAATTAAGAGAGAAATAAAGGATATGCAAAGCAAGCCACAACACCAGCTCTACTTGAATTGGCCTTATTCTGATGAAAACAATGGAAACGTCAATAGCCCATGGGTGGTGAGGTTAGGTGGTTTTGGGCCTAAGTTGCCCATAGGGACGGAAAGAATATTTGACAATACTTGGGAAATGGTTAAAAAATGTGCTTCTTGAATGTTGGGAAGACTTGATGAGGAGAATCTTGGCCTGAGAAGAGTCTTTATAGTCTGAAACTTAACTCTGCACCAAATTTGCAGAAAACAGCAAATTTTTTTGCAAAGGAAAGAGTATTTTTGTACAGAAAGTGCAAACAATGCTATTTTTCCCATGCAAAAAAGGGTGTATTTTTCACAGAATAAGCCTTCAACTCAAGCGCTTTCTGCTCAGGAAACAGTATTTACTGTTGAGCTCTGGAAATAGCCCTGAGAATGCCATTTTCTATGCAAAACAACCGTGGGCAAACTTTGCAGAGAATAAATCCTGAACTGTGAGCAGTCTTCAAAAACAAAACGTGCAGTTTGCAATGATTTGTTTTTTGCAGCAGAAAGAAAAATTGTTAAAATTACTCCTTGTTTCCTCCAGGAATAAAATTACTGAAGACTTGCATCCTTAGTTACCCATTGGCTCTACGCTTGCCCTCTGGAGCAGTAAAGGACTAATCTGCCACATTTTCTGCATGCTAGCCCTTCAGATATTCAATGTCTTTCACCTGGGTATGTGAAGATGCATTTTGCCTCATGCATATAACGCAAAGGTGAATATTCCATGGCTGCCATGGTCTTAACTAGGGCTGCCACTCAGGATCCTCTCAGGCTCTAACATTTCCAAAACCTGAGACCTAAGTATGGCCCCTGGTGATATCACAGGGTGGGGCCTGGTATCATTAATGATGTCATTGCTCATTACATACCAAGCAGCAACCACAGTTGCATTTAGCTTGTCAATCCTTTGAGAGAGAGGGAACATGTTTTTCTGGCTGGAAATTTAAGTGTCTTTGTCAATTACAGTACTTGATCTGTGTCCATTCACTTTTGTAAAGTGCAGCAAACTGCAGAGCCCGAAGGCTCCCTGCCTAACTGGAATCTCAGGGCCTTTCCACATTATACTGCTTATAGTGCTATTATTCTATTTTCAACATCCTTTGTAATCCTGGGGTTTGTCATTTAGGGAGAAGGATTTAGAATTCTCAGCCAGAGAGCTCTTTGGCCTCAGGAAACTACAAACTCCAGAATTCCACAGGATGTTGAAAGTAGAATAATAGCACTATAACAGTGTAGGGCGGAAAGGCCCATAGAATCATACAGCTGGAAAATAACAAAGGGCCGTTGAGTCCAATCCCCTGCAATGCAGGAATACACAATCAAAGCATTCCCAACAGACAGCCATCCAACCTCTGTTTAAAACTCTCCAAAAAAGGAGACTCCTCCATACTCCAAGGCAGTGTATTCCACTGTCAAATTGCTGTTATCAAAAGGAAGTTCTTCCTAAAGCTTAGGTAGAATCTCTTCTCCTGTAGTTTGAATCCATTGCTACATGTCCTAGTCTCTGGAGCAGCAAAAAACAAGCTTGCCCCATCCTCCCTTTGACATCCTTTCAAATATTTAAACATGACTATCATGTAACCTCTTAACCCTCTCTTCTCCAGGCTCCCTAAACTGCTGTTCCCTAAACTGCTGCTCCTGGGGCTCCATGGTTTCCAGGCCTTCTGTCATTTTAGGGTCACCCTCCTCTAGACACCTTCCAGCTTGTCACTGTCCTTCCTGAACTGTGGTACTCAGAACTGGACAGAGAATTCCAGGCGGGATCTGATCAAAGCAGAATAGAGTGGTACTATTACTTCCCTTTGCAGGTTTGTAGTCAGCCTAGCCTCTTGTATAGAGGTGACCTCATAAAAATTGGGGAATTGAAACCCATGCCTGTCACCCAGAGGTACCATGCAAAACTGGAGTCTAAGGGCAATGCCCTGAGATCTGACAATGGCAGTCTTAACTTCAACACAGTTCTGGCCTCTAACGGAGGGGAGTGCCCAAGGATTTGGGGAAAACAAGCAGAGAGAAGGTCAACATCCGCTGCCTGATGTGACTGCCTCATTTTGCCTAATGTTAGGGTTGGCCTTCCTTCTTCCACATATTTTAATGACTGGACCACATTATCTCTCATTGTCTGATGGTGGCAGGGACGATTACTAGTATTATGGTGCCATCCTTTCTAGTAGAATCATATCTCTGATGCTTAGCCTTGTGTGATAGTATTCGGAGGGCCTTCAAACTTTTCACTCTGCTCTCAGCTCCAGAATATTTCTTTTGATGAGAGTTGAGAATTAATAGCTTATATAGCTGGGGACACACGCATACACACACACCTGGAGAAAAATAAATAAATCTTTTCCAGGGTCGAAGCAAGAGTCGGCCTTCGCAGCGGGCTTTGCAAGTTGTTTTCCTGATGCTGAGAACAAATAGCTCCTTAAGCCCTTGACCCGGCATGAAAGCACAGACCTGAGACAACACCTAATAAGTAACATTTATTATCACATTATCAGTGGCTGTGGCACCCAGATGGCTTGGCAAAACCCTCTCTTGTCTCCTTTATCAGACTTTACTAATGTCCAGCCCCATTTTCCTCTCTGCAGAGTCACCTATCAAGATAACTCAGCTGCCACTTTCTTGCTGAGCTTCACAGAAAAAAACCCAAGGTACACTTTAAAGGAGGGGGAAATCCAATAAAGCCAATTCTGCTTGACCTGATAAGGTAGCCAGTCCCGCAGCAAAGACTTGCATCCAGGAAAAAGAAGTTGTGCCTTAGGTCAAAAGATTCGCTTTTTAAAGAAATGCTGGAGAATAATTGTGGGCTGAAAAGCACTTGCAACTCCTATACATGGGCTCCTACAAAGCAGCAGCCACATTTGGACGTCACTTTAAGCAGGTTTTGAGGGTCAACCTTTGAGGACTGGCCTGGCAGCTTCAACTGGTGGAACATGCTGTAACTTCAAACTGGTCCATGCAAGAACATAGGCCATTTCCGCACTACACTGTTATAGTGCTATTATTCCATTTTCAATATCCTATGGAATCCTGGGGTTTGCAATTTAGGGAGGGGCCTTTAGAATTCTCAGCCAGAGAGCTCTTTGGCCTCCGGAAACTACAAACCCCAGAATTCCACAGGATGTTGAAAGTGCAATAATACCACTATAACAGTGTAGAGTAGAAACAGCCATAGAATAAGTTAAGAAGGATTTCCATGTTTGTGTTAAATGAGTTAGTAATGAGTCAAGTTAAGTTAATAAGTAACCTTGCTAGTGAATGATCTTAAGTGATTGGCAAATGGCTATAAGTGACTACTACTAAGTGATTACAAGTGATTTTTAATAATTAAGTTAAAATTATTACTATTAATTTACTTGGAATATTGCTATTTTATATTGATTGTTATTAATTTGGGGGGGTTGGTAATTAGCCTATACTGACATAAAATATAGAATATGTTAATTTGTGATTATATATTATTATAAAGCATTTTTATTAACTAACTAACCCTGTAGGTTTATATTTAGTATTAAAAGAATGATTGTCAACAAGTACTAACCTTGCTATAAATTGAAGGGTTTAATAGTTAGTTGTAACTACTTAATATTTGCTGTTTGCAAGAAGAGCAGGAGCCAATTTTTAGTTATTTGCAGTTTTCTTTGACAGTTGTAGCTTAGGCCCTTTCTGCACGAGGCGAGTGAATCGCTCCGTGCCGTTACTTACCAGTTCTTCTCTCTTCGAAGCAACACAGACTTTGCCTTAAGCCCTTCTGCAGGGCTCCTTTCTTTGTTGCAGGGCAAATCGGAGCAGTGCAAGGTCCGTAGATCCGCACTGCTGAGGCTGAAAGTGGCGGCTTCCTATTCTTCGTGGGTCCGGACCAACCGCTGACACTGACCACGCCCACAGCCCACCCTCCACTGATCGCAGGCTCGCATTGGTGTGAGCCTGCGCATCTGCACAAGTGAGCAGGAATGAAATGGCATGCTCCAGAAAATTGAATGACCGTATTTTTCCGGTCTTCACTTAGTGCGCTGGAGGACCACTGGGGGCGTTTTGGATTGGACTAAGGTGCGGAACTAAGGTAAATAGTCCGAACCTAGTCCGAGCCAATGTGCGGACAACCTCCGTGACAGGACGCCTTGGTCTGTTTTAACTTCCTCGTGCAGAAAGAGCCTACGTTTACTATTTGAAGTTTTGTTACATATTGTCTGTTCTTTCCTTTGTAAGTATATTGTTGTGTGTTCTGTTTTTTGTATTACTTTGCAGTTTTCTTATTTGTTTTTGTTCAATAAAATTTTATTAACTGTGGAAAAAAAGAAAGAAGAAAACAACAAATATACAAGTTATTTCAGTGTTGGAAAGATAGTGCACATAATGGTTCCATGGAGGAAATACCGTGTTTCCCCGAAAATAAGACAAACCCATAAAATAAGCCGTAGCAGGATTTCTAAGCATTTGTACAATATAAGCCATACCCCGAAAATAAGACATAGTGATAGGCGTGGCTATGCAGCGTACCGGTGCAGGCAGCCCCATCAACAAGGTCGGCTCCCCCTGTCAGGTCCCGGTCATTCTGTGCGTGCTACAAGCTAAGGCATAGAGGGAGACAGGGTAGAAGCAGCAGGAGGAAGAAGGGGGAGCAAAAAACCAAAGGTTCCCAAGTTTCGCAAACTTTCTTTTTCTCCTCCCTCCAACCCCTCCCTCGCAGAATCCATCCTGGATATAGAATTCCTTTGGATGCTTTCCTTTAGTCACTCCCCCCCTCTTTCCACTGTACACTCCGGACCCCACCTCTCCCCTCCCACTTCCCTCCCCTTTACACAACTTTGTAAGACAATCCTCCCCCCGGCGTCCCCCCCTTTGTGCTCTTGAATCTAGCGAAGGTTAAGGAAGGGGAGGGGAAAGCCCCAAAACAGATCCAGGAAAGGAGACCCAAAACAACGCGCCAGCCCGCCCGATCCTCCCAACAATTGGAGGGGACGAGGGAGGGATTACACCACCATGCTGAAGCCGAGAGTAAGGAGGTTTGGGGAGGGGGAGGGAATCCTGCTTGTTTGCAAACACGACGGTGGGCGGAGGTGGTCGAGATGAGTGGCATTAAGGAGGAACTGCAAGGAAATGGGCTGCCAAGGGATCGAGGCGGAGGAGGGAAGGCTGGACTTAACTATATTTGAATAAATGTAGATTGTTGTTGTACCATACTTAATAAAAATAAGACATCCCCTGAAAATAAGCCATACTGTGTCTTCTTGAGGAAAAATAAATATAAGACAGTGTCTTATTTTTGGGGAAACACGGTAGCAGATGTAACCCAGTGATAGTAAAAGTCGTTTAACAGTGGAATTGACTCCCTTGGAAGGAATGGGCTCTGTCTTAGGCCCTTTTCGCATCTTACCTTTTCCCGGTGCTGGGCTGCTCGGCTTGCACACAAAGGCTTGGGAGGAACACTGTCACGTCCCTCCTGCTTCGGCTCCACAGCTCCTTCCTCCTCCTGCGAGCACCCCACCTCTTCCGTTGGCAGTGCAGCCTGGGACCTTGCAGGCTGCACTGAGGAGAGGATGCACGACTGGCCCGGCTCCCAAGGCTCCGCATGCCAGGTGAGTGCGTGCGGGGCCCTGGAGCGATGTGCGACCGGCAGCATTTTCAGCTTTAAGCCGAAAATAAAAAAATGCGTGCGTGGTCCACATCAGGCCCTTGAGCGCCATGCAAATGTGAGTGCGTCGTATGGCCTGCTCCTCACATTTACGCGACGCTCAAGGGGCCCTTTCGCTTCAGAAATTCCGTGCGAAAAGGGCCTTAAACAGAAGTTGGATGGCCACCTCTCAGAATTGCTTTAGCTGAGAATTTCTTTCACTGATTTCAAAGTGCTACAAAGCCCTGTACCACTTAGGTCCAAACTGGCTGAAAAGGTCATATCTCCCAAATAGGAGCTTGCAAGTATCCTAAGATCTGTGGGGAGGGCATTCTCTCAGTCCCACCACCATTACAGACTTAATTAGTGAAGACACAAGAGACAGCCTTCTCAATGGCTGTTCCCATTCTTTGGAATTCCATTCCACAGGAGGCTATCATCATCATCATCGTCATCGTCATCGTCATCATCTATAACCTGCATTTTTCCTGGTAAGGACTCAAAGGGGCTTACAATAATTTTTTAAAAGAATAGTTAAAAATCATAGAATATAAAAGTTAAAACACAAATTAAATGGTCAAATAAGAATTCAAACAAAGTTACAATATAAAATTAAAGCGCAAACATTCAAAAATTAAAATAGTTAACAATAGCACCTTTTATCAGACAGGCCATAATCACACATTGAGTGCCTGTCTGAATAGAAATATTGTTGCTTGGCTATGGAAAAAGAGTAGGGAGGGTACCTGAGAAGAGAACTCCAGAGTCTGGGAGCAGCCATGGAGAAGACCCTGTCTCTCCTCTGTTTCCACCAGATGTACTGTGAAGGTGGTGGGACTTAGGCCATTTCTGCACTAGACTGTTATAGCACTATGATTCCACTTGCAACATTCTATGGAATCCTGGGATTTGCAGTTTTGGGAGGGGCCAGGTGGCCCCTCCCAAAACTGCAAACCTCTGGATTCCATAGGAGGTTGAAACTGGAATCATAGGGCTATAACAGTCTAGTGCGGAAATGCCCAGAGAGAAGGACTTCTCCAGCAGATCTCAAAGCTTGGGCTGCTTTGTAAGACTACAGTCCTTCAAATAACCTGGACCTCAGCTGTATAGAACTTTAAAGGTCATCAACAGCACTTTAAAGTTGTCTCCCTCCCTTTTTGTTCAAGCAGGCACTAAGCAGGTTTCTTATTGCTCTGTGTGCTTCATTTTATTTTTAACTCTTCTATGCAGTTTAAGCAGTTTGCTGCTATTTTGATGTGATGATTTTATTTTTTTAAAAAAAAATGTTAAGTTTTCAACTCATTCGTTATGTGAGCTGCCTGGGGTCCCAAGATGACAAACAAAGAAATGAATGAATGAATCTGTAAATAATATTGAAAACACAGGAAACTGCCTTTTGGAGGGCAGCCCGGTGGAGAGCCCTCCTACAAGTAGTTTCAGTGGTAAGCAGGTAGAGGTTGGTTATTGCAAAGTATAAAAGGAAGCACTGGAAATTGGAGTAGCCTTTGAAGAAAGAATTCTCAGGATGCATCTGAAATATCTGATGAGGACAGTACTGTGGGGTATTTCCTAATAGCCGTCATGAGAGCTTGCAGGGCTAATGTGCAGATGCAAACATGGAGAGGTCTACTAAGCATATTCTTGGGCAAGTTCTAAAACATCAACCCAAATTCAGCCAACAGTATCTCCTCTGCAGTGACTCATGCAGAGCGAGGATCAAACCAACTGAAGTGTAGGAGATCTGGGGAAAGGGGGAGAATTGCAATGGAAGAGCAGCAAATCGTTGATTATTTATTTTATAAGATATAATTTACAATCCAGAGTAGGAAAAGTGTTGGTAGGATTTCTTGCTTCTGGTGACAGGATAACTTTGTTTAGTACTACGTACCTTTCCTTGGGTAAGTGGGGAGGGGTGCCATTTGCTGCCCCGCCTCAGGCAGGGAAACTTCTTAGGCTAGCACAATAAAGAGGAGCGATGTAATTATTCACTATTTCATTCTCAAAGGAAGCAATCAGCAATTTGGTGGTTTTTCAAAGACTATTTTGTGGTTTTTCAAAGATGTTTCAAAAACTGTGGTTTTTCAAAGACTATTCTCAGTTTAGGACTTATGCAGTACAAAATTCACAAGTTTTTTTTGTTTTTGTTTCGTCCTGAAAGCCATTTTCTGCACAGAAATACGACTTTTCTCTGCATAAAGTGCTGAAATTTGCCTATATTTTTGTGCAGAGTACAGCGTTCTATGCACAGGTAACTGTCTTTCCCACGCAGAAACTAATACTTCCGTGCAGCAGTATTGTTTTCTTTCGGCTGATGCTGTTTCTTGCACAGATAATTCTGTTCTATGTTCTATGCACAAAAAAAATACCCACCCGCAAATTTTGTACAGTATAAGTCTCAAATTACAAAGAGTCTCATCAGTCAAAAATTATCCTTGTTGGGGTTCCCTGACACCCGAGAAACTTTTTTTAACCATTTTTTTTAATATTCGTGTTTCATGTCCGCCCCTACTGCCCAGCTCTTTCAAATTAAAGTATAAGAGATTGAACCTGGCACTTTCTGTATCCAAAACAGTGATGCTTCCACAGAACTCCACCTCACCCTCACCCCCTCAACATTTCGTTAGGAAGTGTCACACTTCCTATGCTTCCTGTTTGTTTTTTCCCACCTGGAAGTGCTAAAACCAGGATAGACAAACTGGAACCCATTGGCTCTATGTGGCCCTCCCAAGGCCATTTCTGTAATGCTAAGAAATAAGAATATTAGAGGGGTGAAATTTCTTTGCCTCCAAATATCCCGTAACACCCCTCCCCACAAGACATGGAATGTGTTACTGGTCATATTGGCTCATTTTAAGGTCTTTGGTTCTCCTTACCATTTTTCAGCCTCCCCTACCAGGTCTGTTTTCAAAACTGATCCAAGAAATAACTAGGCAAGGACCTGGGCTAAGCCTGTACGGCCCTAAAGGAGTGGCTGAGGGCTTGCAATCCATGAACATGTGGCAAAATGGCTAGTGTTATTCTCATCCTTCCCCAGTGTTTTCTCAATATTGGGAAATGATCACAATTTAATTAACCTGAAATGATTACACTATAATTAAAGCCATACAAAAAGTCAACATTAGTATAGAATTAAACTGTTAATGATATTAAAACAATTTAATAGGAATTTAATCTCACAGGAAGCTTGTGGGGGACTACTGGACATTTGGAGGCCAAAATGGGCCATTTGAGGGCAAAAGATTATTTGGGGGGCCTTCCAGAATTTCGGAACGAGCATGGAGGGGTGACATTGGGATTGTGGCTCTCTTGTGGAAGTTCAATATGTCACCCAACCCAAACAGTTGCATACCTCTGTACTAAAAGAAGAGATTATGACCATTTATGCACAGTGTTGCTAAAACGGAATAGCAGCAGGTTGTGGTCCATTCAAGTCCCGCGAATCTGCATGCCATCATTGTCATCCAGTAGCCTGCTCGTCCTTAAGCGTCGCTCAAACGCTGTATTTCACCTCCAGAAAAAATCCATTTTGCGCTGCCTCTACTGCTGCAATCCCGGCAGCTGGGTCAATGGGGGACCATTATAGTGTTTCATAGAGGTTTCTGAAAATGGTGGATGGGTGTGTTGTGGGTGGGTTGTGGGCATTCCCGGTTAGTCCCTTGTCCCCACTCACCGGTACACGGGACGTCACCATTTTATGCTTCATGCGGGAAACGTGTATGTCCGCAGATCTTTGCACTAGTTAAGATCCCACAGCTCATGCCAGCCTAGGGTCAAGTAGCTTCCATTTATGATTACCCCATGAATGAGGGACTTCCGAGATCCCCAGTCACCAACTGCCTTGCCCAAATCCGGCGGACTCAGGGCAGCCACGGCTTCCCTGAAGGATTCAATCCACCTGCAGTGTGGTCTCCCTCTTTTCCTACTGCCGTCTTCTTTACCAAGGATGGTTGCCTTTTCCGGTAAGTCTCTTGTCTCGTGATACGCCCAAAGTACCACGACATCAGTTTAGTCATCCTGGCTCCTCAGAATGGCTCAGGCTCAATTTCCTCTAACACCCGTTTCTTTGGCCATTTCTGCACTGGACCGTTATAGCGCAATGATTCCACTTGCAACATCCTATGGAATCCTGGGGTTTGCAGTTTCGGGAGGAGCCGCCAGGCCCCTCCCGAAACTGCAAACCCCAGGATTCCATAGGATGTTGCAAGTGGAACCATCGCGCTATAACGGTCCAGTGTGGAAATGGCTCCAGTCTTTTTAGATCCATAGATCTAAATCTATATCTATATCCATAGAATTCTTCTCTTCATCTATATCCATAGAATTCTTCTCCACTACCACATTTTCAGATGTGTTCATCTTCTCTCATTGAGCTTTCTCCACTATTCAGCTTTCACAACCTTACATAGTAACTGGAAATACAGTGGCCTGGATGAATTTGACTTACGTGTTTATTGATATGTCTTAAGGAACCTAGGCCATTTCTGCACTACACTGTTCTAGTGCTATTATTCCACTTTCAACATCCCGTGGATTCTGGGGTTTGTAGTTTGCTGAGGCCCAAGAGCTCTCTGGTTGAGAATTCTAAATTACCTTCCCTAAACTGCAAAACCCAGGATTCCATAGGATGTTGAAAGTGGAATAATAGCACTATAACAGTGTAGTGCAGAAACGACCTTATCTAGTTCCTTCATGGCTGTCTTGGTGCAAATGCGTAGAGCAAATTCATTCTTCCACGCAACTCTTTTCTGAAGTCCTTTATCACGCAGAAAGGAACAAAGGATGGTTTGGGAGAGGACATTATTTGAGTGTGTGGAATGGAGGAGGCTAATCACCCATGAAATTTTTCACAAGTCCTCTCTTGTTGTAACAACAGCAGAAGCTACAACAACCACCACCACTACAACAGCAAAAACAACAAAATAAGTTCTAAGTTCAAGGGATCAGTGGGAGGCCAAGGCTGGGTGTTTTATTTTGTTTATATTAAAAAAAAAAAAACATAAACCATCAAATAATTACTTGAATTATATGTTTACAAATAGCTTAATCGTATTGGCAGACACACTAATTAAGCACATTGCTGAACCTAACCTAATTATGCTCACAAGAGAGGCTAACAGTCAAGCAGTGGATGCAAATGGAGGCAGGAGGCTTAGCTCTGAATTTTGCTTTTTGAGAAACGGCCAGTGGAGGAAGACTTCTGGCTTTGTGGTAAAGAAAACAAAAACCCCTGTTTTTCCAAGGCTAATGTGTTACCTGCAGATTAACCAAAAAAGGGGGTGCTGTATTCTCTTTATTTAAGAGGAAACAAACTGTTCGGGATCTATTGATTAACCCTTTTTAGCCTGAGCAGGAGAGAAGGGAGATTTAAGGGGGAAAAAAATTAAACAAAAAATCAGAACAGCCCGTGCAATTTCTATCTGCCAGTAAGAACAAAGTTACACAGCCAAGGTCTCTTTTCTAATAATGCTGTTTTCTTCTCTCCACGATATCCCGGCTGTTTTGCTAAGATGATCGTAATCCTCTTTTCCTCTCCATTCAGGCACCCACAAACAGAGATTTTTGTTTTGGAAATGCCACAAAGAGCAGGGGGAGCGAATAGTTCAAGGCAAGGAAAGTTTCAGAAAAGGACAAGTCTCTGGTTGCTGGGGCAAACCACACACACACACACACACACACACACACACACAAGTTTATTTCAATCAGAACAAAAATCATGAGGAGTGAAACGCATTTGGATTTTGAGGTTTTTCTCTGGGATAATTGAGAGAGAGAGAGAGAGAGAAAAGAAGTCTTGCTGGCAAATCATCTCAGGAAAAACAAAATATCTCTTTGAATTGCCTTTGGGAAGATTTTAAAATTGAACTGAGCTCCTGACGATTTTAATTCGGTGCAATAAACTGCAGCGCACCATGAGTATTAGGTTTGTGCCTTGTTCTTCCTTTGGTTATATTGGGTATTGGTGTTCTCTTAACCCTCCTTAAAACAATCATCGGTTGGTAGAAGAGGAGGAAGAGAGGGAAGGTATTTGAATTAAGGTAGAACAAGCTGTTAAAGAGCCACCTTGTTGAAAAGAAGAAAGGACAAAGCAGGGGTGAACAAGGCTTTCAAATCTTCCCAGACTGAAAGAGACCTCCTGTCTCCCCTCCTCTCCAGCACCTGTCCATTGCCATTGAGGGTGGGTTCTCTCTCGCTTAAATGAGAGGAACTTGCACAACACAACAGGCTCCTGTTGAAAAGAAGGAGGGGGGGGGATGCCTGATGGGGAGTGCCTCCAAAGAAAGCCCCCCTTCCTTCCCACCTCCCTTAAAGCGTTCAGATAGAAAAGCGTAAATAATGGAAAGGCTGGAGGCTGGAAGCTGAAGGGCAGCCCCCGGGAGCACGCTTTGGCATTCCATTCCAGCCCTCTGTTTGGGGAGGTCGGCAGAACTGAACAGTTCCAAGGAGGCTTAGGGGGAAAAACACAGCCAGAAGTTGTGGGGAGGAGGGAAGGAATGGGGACCGGTGTGCCTGTGTGTGTTAGGCCCTGGGACACCTCTCGCTGGCCTTGTCGGATTTTTCCAGAGTGGCAATAAAAACTCCCATCCTCCTGGATGCATGGCTTGTCGGAGAGGTGACTGATTAAACAACTCTGCAATGTGGAAGGAGCAGCCTGTTTTAAATCAGCCAGGGTGGGTAGGAGTCCCCGTAGTTCTCAGGTAAAGCCCAAAGCTGTGGGAAATTATCTGCCTCTTGGGAAGCATCTGAAAGAGGTAAGTCTGCTATTTATTTAGGAAAGCCATATTTCCATTTGAGATGCTTTTTATTCCTTAAAACCAATACCTTACTGGTTCATAAAGGTCATTGGTGTGCATGGAATTTGTGCCTAATGCCTGCACATATATCTGAAGACACAAACTGTATAAGGAATCATGTAATCCCACAGGCATCAATCAGATTTTTCTACCTTTTAGGGAAAGGGCGGCAGACTCTTTGATTTTTGTGGCTGACCGAATCCTTTGCATTATTGCAGATTGTCGGTTCAGGATTCTGCATCTTGGGGCTTGGAAAAGTTACTTTCTTGTACAGGTTCCCTAGGCCTAGTTCCCTAGGAACTTTTTGGACAGTTCCCTAGCTCTGACCTTCTGTCTGTTTTGCATCCTGTCATCTGAGGTTGAAAACATTTGCTGCTAAGGGCTGTATTCTTGTAGCCATGCTGGCTGAGGGCTTCTAGAAGCTGCAATCCAAGCTGGTACATTTTTGCCAATCTTGTGTTTTCTAAAACACACACACACACACACAAGTGGCGAAGCTTGGAAGCAGCATCTCTCGGGAACAATTTCTAGGTGCAGTTACCTTGGGCTGGATGAACCAATGGCCTGATTTGGCCTAAGGGAGTTCCCAATATTCAGTGTCTTTGTTTTGGCAACAGATGTCATTGATTTTGTGGTTTTGGAAAGGGAGAGCACTTGCAAAAAATAATGGCTGTGTGGAGCTGTCTGTGTTTGCATCTGTGGGCAAAATGTGGGGAAGTGATAGCAAATAATATTTTCAGCTTTCATTTTTCTTTGCATCTGTCCTCCTCTTTCTCCTGCTCGTCCCCCCCCCCTTTATTCATATTCCTCCTTTTCCCCAGTATTGGGACTCAAGATAGCTTATAGAATAACGTCAGTAAAAGATGTGTGTGTGTGCACACACATTATTTTACAAATTAAGCAATCTATAGAATTAAAACCATTCTGAAACTTATTTAAAAGCAAGATATAAACAGCAACAAAACAATACTCGACTGTAGTCAGTTAAGAATAGGAAAGTTTTCGTTTGGTGGGACCCATTCTAACCTCTTTAAATAAAAATGAATTTCAACAGGGAAAAGTGAAAGGTACTACCCTTGAGCTGAAAAAAAAAAATGAAATGCACAGATATAAGATAAGTGACACCTGGCTTGAACATAGTACATGTGAAAAGGATCTAAGAGTCTTAGTAGACCACAAGCTGAGTATGAGCCAGGAGTGTAATGTGGCAGCTAAAAAAACCAATGTGATTCTGGGCTGCATCAATACAAGTACTGTGGCTAGGTCAAGGGAAATGATAGTACCACTCTTTTCTGCTTTGGTCAGACCCCACCTGGCATGCTGGGTCCAGTTCTGGGCACCACGGTTCAGGAAGGATATTGACAAGCTGGAACGTGTCCAGAGGAGGATGACCAAAATGGTAGAAGGCCTGAAAACCATGCCCTATGAGGCGTGACTTTGGGAGCTGGGTATGTTTAGCCTGGAGAAGAGAAGGTTAAGAGGCAACATGATAACTATGTTTAAATAGTTGAAGGGATGTCATATGAAGGATGGAGCGAGCCTGTTTCCTGCTGCTTCAGAGACTACAACACAAAGCAATGGCGTCAAACTTCAGGAAAAGAGATTCTGTCTAAACATGAGGAAGAACTCCCTGATGGCAAGAGCAGTTCAATAGTAGAATACACTGCTACCTGGAAGTGTGGTGGAGTCACTTGCTTTTGAGGTTTTCAAACAGCGGCTGGATGGCCATTTGTGGGGAATGCTTTGATAGTATATCCCTGCATGGCAGAATGCGGTTGGACTCAATAGCCCTTCTGGTCTCTTCCAGCTCTGTGATACTATGAAGGTTCTAAAATCTGAGAGCAGCCCCCAAGAAGGCCCTCATTCTTGAATCCACCAAACATGCCTGGGAAGGCAGTGGAACCGAGAGACAGTCCTTCCCCAAAGAGTTTAGAGCTCCAACCATTTCATATAGGGAGATATGGTCCTTCAGATATCCTCGGCCTGAGCCGTATAGAGCTCAACAGGTCATAAGCAGCGCTTTGAATTGTGCCTGGGAACAAATCAGCAGCCAGTGGACCTGTTACAAAAACAGAGGCCAATTCATGTGTTATGTTTTTAGCCGTCCGTCTAACCCTCATTCTTCAAAGGTATGAATGAACCAAGAGATTTATCAGAGAGCCAAGATCTGGTGTAGGTGGCAGCTCTCTCTTAAAAGTACACTCACAGAAAATACTTGTAGAAATACTCCAGATCTCCCTTTTCTGCTCTTATCCTGATTCCACACCCCACCCCAGGTAAACAAGAACTTTAGATCTCCGGTGAATGTGTCCAGCTTTTAAGATTGGCCTAAGAATCCCTCTTCCACATCCTCTTGCCACACCATCTAAGGTAATGCTAGTGTTTACCAGAGGTGGAGTCTTTTCTGTTGTGGCACCCCGCCTTTAGAATTCCCCTCCTGTGTGTGCCTGGGCCATTGTTGTTCTTTTCTCCCTCTTTGGCACTTTTCCATTTCCCCAGTTTTGTTATTATTTTACCTGCATTTATGCTAGATTTTTAACAGCTTAGTGTTATGGTATGCTGGGTTGGATTCTGGGTTATTTTTCATTATAATTTCCTTTTGTTTTATTATAAACTGTTCTAAGAACCATATCTGAAGATCAACCAATAAATAATTCAGCACTGACAGAGCAAAGTCATGTTCTGAAGGTTGATCCTCTGGTTAAAGCAGAACTACCTGTGTACAAGATGGAGGGTTCCCCAGTTCTTGGGGAACACCCACAATTTATAGAAGTACCAAAATGTGTAAAAAGGATTAAAGAGGTTGGTTGCCCCAAAGAGGTCACTGAGAACTGTGCTTGCACTGTGGCCATAAAGTCTTACTATTAGCTCAGGGAGAAAACAAGAGTTCTTTCACATTAAATAGCTATAGCACTACGATTCTACTTTAACTGCCATGGTTCTTTGCTTTGGTATTCTGGGATATGCAGTTTAGGAAGGCGTATTTAGAATTCTCAGCCAGTGAAGTTTAGTGCCTCACCAATCTACAAAGCCAAGAATTGCATAGGATGTTGCAATGGCAGTTAAAAAGTAGAATCATAGTGCTATAATTGTGTTGTGTGAAAGGTGATGGTTGATGGAATGAAATATCGCATAACAATGGTTTATGGAATGGAATATCCTGAAAGATGAGATGGTTGGCTGCCTTAAACCCTGAATCAGAGGTATGCATGTAATAACATTGGCCATTTCCACACTATATTTCCACAACTCACCTTTTTGCGGAGCTGGGGTGTGGGGATCGCACGGGCAGCCTCTTGTGAGAGGCTCTCGCGTCCCTGTTGTTTCAGCTCTGCAGCTGCTGCCTGCTCATGAGCAGGTAGCGCGAGAGCCCCTCCTCTTCCTTCCGCAGCGCAGCCTGGGAGTTTCCCAGGCTGCACTGGGGCAGGAAACACTAGCACCACAGCTCCAGAGCTCCGCACACACGGTAAGTGCGCGTGGGGCCCCGGAGCAATGCGCGACCATGCACCATTTTCGGCTCAAAGCCGAAAATGAAATAGTGTGCGATCGGTGCCTGCCAGCCCCTGGAGCGTCACACGATTGTGAGTGCATCGTGTGGACCATTCCTCACAGTCGTGTAATGCTCGAGGCGCCCTTTCACATGGCAAATGCCGTGCAAAAAGGCCCTTGCTATCCTCATATCAGTAAGGAGGAGTAATCTTATCCACCCAGCTCTGCAGAAATAAAATATATAGGTTTGTCATGGTTGTTTTTAAGAGGGAAATCCCAAATGTGTAACAGAAGAATGGCTTTTCCACCATCAGGCCCATAGGGTCATTGGCTTGGGTGATTGTACAAATTTACCCTAAGAACATCTGACTTGCTTTCATGAAGCAGAGCAACGTCCATTTGGCTCAGCGTTTTTGCATATTGTAAAGTAAACACATATCACTCCATCTGACAAAATGTAGGGATGTATCTCATAAGATGTGCAGCTGACACCGTACTACTTGCGGAAAACAGAAAAACACAGAACAATTGCTGAAGAAAGTCAAGGCAGAATGCACAAAGGGATTCTAGTCTAGTTCCTTCATAGCTGCTCTTCCAAGTCCTAGGCCATTTTTGTACTACACTGTTGACAGCTGAACATTAAACAAACAAAAAGAATGTCCATGGATGATTTATATCGCTTCAATGTAGACAATGAAGACATTGAAATAGTTCAAGATTTTCCATACCTTGGCTCAGTCCTTAATCAGAATGGAGAATGGAGTCAAGATATCAGAAGAAGATTTGGCCATTTCTGCATAAACTGTTATAGTGCTATGATTCCACTTTCAACGTCCTGTGAAATCCTGGACTTTGCAGTTTAGGGAGGGGGCATTTAGAATTCTCAACCAGAGAGCTCTTCGGCCTTAGTAAACTACAAACACCAGAAATCCACAGGATGTTGAAAGTGAAATATTAGCACTATAACAGTGTAGTACGAAAATGGCCTAGGACTTGGAAGAGCAGCTATGAAGGAACTAGACTAAATGATGAAGTGTAAAGATCTATCATTGAATATCAAAGTTTGGATTGTGCATAGGACCGCATTTCCAGTTTCTGTGCATGATTATGAAAGCTGGGCAGTGAAGAAAGCTGATAGGAAGAAAATCAACTCATTTGAAATGTGGTACTGGAGAAGAGTTCTACAGATACTGCTAAAAAGACAAATTAATGGGTCCTAGAGCAAATTAAGTCTAAACTCTCCCTAGAAGCCAAGATGACTAAGCTGAGGCTGCTTCCTGGGTCAGAAGCAGTATGACTCTGCATACCAGGCCCTGGAAAACAGTGGTGGGAGAATGCTATTGCATTTGTTTTTTGCTGTTGGGCTTCCTCCAGGCATCTAGTTGCATACTTTGGGCACAAAATGCTGGACCAGACAGGCCCTGGGTCTAATCCAGCATGGTTCCTGTCATGTTCTTCACAGATGATAACTTTCTCTTAAGGTGAACTCAAATTTACATAATTTACGTTAATTTACAATTTACGTAACTTTAAAGTAGACAATGAAGACATTGAAATAGTTAAAAAAAAATTCCATATCTTGGCTCAGCCCTTAATCAGACTGGAGACTGTCCGTAACAAATCAGAAGACCAGGACTTGGAAAGGCAGTTAGGAAGGAACTAGACAAGATCCTCAAGTGTAATGATACATCATTGCATACTAAAGTTAGGATTGTCCTTGCCATTGTGTTTCTAGTTTCTGTGTATGATTGTGAAAGCTGGACAATGAAGAAAACTGATAGGAAGAAAATCAACTCATTTGAGACTTGGAGCTGGAGAAGAGCTCCGTGGACACCAGGGACCGCTAAGAGAACAAATAAATGGGTTCTAGAGCAAATCAAGCCTGAAGTCTCCATAGACGCCAAGATGACTAAACTGAGACTTTCATATTTTGGACATATCATGAAATGATATGATTTACTAGAAAAGACAATAACACTTGGCAAGGTGGAAAGCAGTAGGAAAAGGGGACGACTACATTACAGATGGATAGACTCAAGCAAGCAAGACACGTCCCTGAATCTGAGCAGGGTGGTTGATGACAGGGTGACTTAGAGGTCTCTCATCTACAGAATTGCCATAGGTCAAAGTTGACTTGACAGTAGTTAAGAACAACATCAGCCACACACCTTGATTTTCTGCTAGAAGTTAATAGGATGGGACCTGTTGCTATCTCCTTTGGCCACATTAGGATGCCCCCTCCCGACATCCTTCTTTCTGTGATGACTCAAGCAAAAGAGGAAAATAATTTTGCTTGTTGGCACTCTGGGAGATGCATTTTGGGTGTTAATAGGCTTGACATTTTATCACTATGAAGATTTGAAAGTGGTATAGCAAGCAGAATCCCAGACAGAAATAACAAATTAAAATAAATGTCAAGACATGATTATTCCCCATGTGACACACTTTTCCTATTACAATGTGCAATATTTTGATTTAAAAGAGAAAAAGACAGAGGGAGGGGGAGAGAGAGCAGGGAAATAATTAACCGTGATGCTAACTCTAGAGGTTTTTTTTTTCAGCTCTGGGTTATCCGTTCAAGTGAACCCAGTGGTAAATAACATGCGCCCATACCCTGTAAGAAAAACAAAAATTAAACTCTGTGCACATTTTTTAGAAAATGTATATTAAGGATTTCACCTCTCTTTTTCCTCAGAGGTGAGATTGCTAGCAAAGGGGGTGGAGTTTTATTATTTCTTAGGAAAATGTTATTAATATGCAATTCCCACCTACAGACCCTTCAATATTCCATAGGGTGAAAACTGGGATGCATGTGGCCAAGCAAACATCGGACTGTGGTCAATATGACCAAAGGTTATTAATGAAGAAGAACATGCAAGCTGGGAGAAGCTGCAGCAGGATGCTTTTGCCTGAGCCTATAGGGAAAGGCAAGATTCATCCCCTCCTCTCCTCTCTTCTCCCTCCTTAGGCCCTTTCCACAGGATGACACTCTCATGCATCATCCCGTTACAGTCCTGGCAGCGCCTCTGCTGGAATGGGAGCATTTCCCCAACACTCCTTTTTGCACGCAACCAGCTGCCTGCAGAAGAGAGCGAGGGGGACGCACTCCTTCCTTCCAGACTGCAGCTGGCCTTCTTCCCTTGCTGCAATGGGGAAGGAATCGCATAGATTGCACTTCCAGCCTTTCTGCATGGCTGGCTGTGACAGAAGGCTCATGCAATTGGGGGTCATTCACGGGCTTTTTCCATCAATGATATAGCCTACGATTGCGCTGGCTGGTGATGCGAGAAGGGAGGGACTGTGACAACATAAGGCAGAAGCATTGTCACGATCCCGCTCCTCTTGCGCCCCCATGTTGGGACACTGTCGTCCTGTGGAAGGGGCCTTTGTTGAGTGCAAACTACTTTTGTACTTGGACCTCAGTTTGCAGGAACTGAAATAAGCTGAGGACAAATAGGGGAAGTGGGAGGAAGGAGAGGGAAACGGGGGTATTTTCAAAGCAGCTGAAAAAGTCTGATGCCAGAGGATTAATATGGGCTTCCCTGTCAAATCAGAAGAGTTGGAGGGTATGGACCTACTCCCTTAAGTAAAGTTCACGTTTCAGTATGGATGGCAAAACCTGGAACCTTCAGACAGGAGGTACTATCAAGTCCTGTGCTTTGGCATACCTGAATGGCAGGTACCTTGAGCAGTCAAACACTGTTTTGATACTTCCATAGCCCTGGGGCTCATTTGTCAGCTAAACATCTCCTGTCCCATCACAGTCTTGTGATCAAAGGAAAAAGGAGATAGTTGCAGGACAGTCACATCTAGCTTCAAAAAGTCATAGCTGGAGGAACTTCATGTTGAACCCATGTGTTTACAGACACAATCCAAAGTCCTGGTTATGACTTATATACCCTCCAATATTTCACAGATAAAAACTGGAACACGTATGGCCAAACATAGCATCAGAGGGTGCTCAAGATAGCAAAAGTGATTAATGGGGAAGAACACGCAAGCTAGGAGAGGCTGCAGTAGTTTGCCTTTGCGTTAGGCTACTGGGAAGGGCAAAATTCCATCCCCTTCTCTCCTCCCCCTCTCATAAAGTAATGGAATTCAAATTACTTTTGTCCTTTGAACTCAGTTTGCAGCCATTGAAGTAAGATAAGGGCCAGAATGGTGAAATAGATAGATAAATAGATAGATAGATAGATGGATGGATGGATGGATAGATAGATAGATAGATAGATAGATAGATAGATAGATAGATAGATAGGTAGGTAGGTAGGTAGATAGGTAGGTAGATAGGTAGATAGGTAGATAGCGTAGAAGGACTAGAAATAGGAACAAAGCTTATATTTTCAAACAGTTACTTTCTTACTTTCATCTCTAAACCTGTATGTCTTATTGTGATACAGTTTTTCTGGTACATTGTTTACAAGCAGGGATTTTGACAGTAGTTGCAGTTGTTGATCAGTACCATCAGTGGACGTGGTGTTTGTCACGGGCAATGGGTTCTTGCCCCAAAAACATACAATCTAAAATAGTGTCACGTTCCCCAGCTCTTTCATCTCTGCTTCTCTGGGTAATAAAGAGTGATCCCTTAGTGCACAGACCTCTGCTGTTCACTAATTTGTAGACTTGTTACAGAGGGGTTTTTTTCCCCACTTAATGACCTTTGGTCTTAATTCTCTGAACCTGATGCTCTTGGTCAAGGAACATGGCGTGATCATCTGGGAACAGCACTGTGCAAGTGCTTTTCCATAATTGATACATGACATGGTCTGCATTTGAATATTCACATGAATTGAGAGATACTTGACAGCACCTTTGCGGTTTCAATACTCTGGAGTGTACCCAACTCTGGGTTGCACTTGCAAAAATGTGATAGACCCATACATTAGGTTGAAATTCTACAATTCCAGGAATACATGCCATGGACTGCTGGTTGTGTTGAAAGTCCTCTTGCAAGATTGCTTGTACCACCTGTAATTCAGAGTAGAAGAGCTGATCTCAAATCTCCCTTGGGGCTCCACTCAACGACCACAGGTATCTACACAATGGCTTTCACCTGAGGTCAGGATTTTCCACCTTGGAAAGTGCCAAAATGGGGTAGAAGTATTAGTGGTGGTGATGGGCAGAGAGCAAGAGGGGATAAAACCATGGAATCCATAGTCTTCTTGGCCCAACAATGCCTCTTCAATGAAAGGAATTTTAACCATGTATCAGAGCATGTTGGATCCATCAAAGCATGGTATCATAGAGTTTGAAGGGATCTCAAAAGGCCACCTTGTCTAACTCCCCTGAGAATGTAGGAATCTGCTGATTGAGCATCTCAGATACATGGCCAGTGCATCTCTTTTTAAAGACCTCCAACAAAGTCCACAACCTCCACCATCTTTTCCAATACTACTTAAGCTATCAGACATGAGGGGCTGGTAGGGTTTTTCTCCCAGTATATGGGCACCATATTGTGCTCACTCACCACTACTATTTCCAATGGCTTCTGGACCAGCAAATTTCATGGACCACCAGTTTAGGTAGCATCCATCCCTTTGACAAATAGCTTTTCCTATCAAGCAGATCTTCCTAATGTTTAGCCAGCATCTCCTTTCTTGTAATTTGAATCCATTTATTTAGATCTACGTTCTCAAGTAGGAGAAACTGAACTTGCTCCATCTTTCACATGACGGTCCTCCAGTTATTTGAAAATGGGTAACGTATCACCTTTTATGTTACTCCTTTAGCCCTGTATCTCCTTAAGGTTTGTCCAAAGCATGGGGAAATGATATACTAGATTTAGAACCTGATAAATGTACAAGAGCGAATGCAGAAATATTGTGTGTGTGTACATGTGGATACCCTCTAACATTTCACAGATGACAAATATGTGGTCAAGCAACATTACAGTGTGATCAAGATGGCAGAAGTTATAAATGAGGAAGAACACAGAAGCTGTGAGGTGCTGTGGCAGTTTGTTTTTGCTTGTGGCTACTGGAAAGGGCAACACACCACTCCTCTTCTCCTTCTGCAGTGTTAATTGAATGCAAACTCCTTCTGTATTTTGAATTCAATTGAAGCAACTGAAACAAGCCAAGATGAAGGAGAAAAGTCAGAGGAGGAAGGAGAAACTGAGACAACTGAAAAATTGGGACGATAGAGGATTAATGAGTAGTGTCCCTGCCAAACAGGGACAGTTGGAAGGTATGCATCTATATGCAACCCCACTTGAGACTTGAGAGCAAGCTTGCTTCATTAGTCTCTTTGCTTAAACCAACAGTGCTGGACTTAAGTCAATGCAAGGGGACATTGGAGACAGGCGGACAAGCTGGACAAGAGAAGAGCAAACTTCTAAACAAATCCCTGGCCGATGGGAATACAACTCCTGTTGACCTGAAGGGGTTAAATCCCACCCCCTTATTCAAGGCAAAACCTATTCCCAAGCCTTGCCATTGTTTGATCTGGAGGGTCTCCATTGTATTCCCGCTTATTTGCTACTCCAGTGATCAGAGGTCTTGTTTGTTTAGCTTTCAAGCCAAACAGAATCTTTCTTTGTTTGTGACTCCTCATTTTCTTGAGTTCCATATTTCCGACGGCATTGCTCCTCTTGTTTCAGCCTACCAATGCCTCCAGTTCTCTCAGTTTAGATTCTGAGATCTTTAGATGCTTTCCTCCCGCTCTTTCTGCTTTTATTTATTTATCCATAATTGGTAAGGTTATTGGGAGACTGTTGGATCTGCAGGAGATCAGCTCTGTCTTCACAGGCAGATTTTTGTATTTCTCTTCCTTGAGTATTTCCCATCCTCTGTTTCCTTATTATGTGTAATTATCCGGCCTCAATTATTACAGTTTCTGGTTGCCTTGGATAACTGTACCTTAACTGTTCTTACAATTAAATGCGGAAAGACAAAGCGCATGGGGGGGGTGGAGAGCAGCCGTGCTAATCAGTTCTGTTGACCTGTAATTCCAGGGTTTTGTCTTGATTAGAAGAAGCACCAGCAAGCGTCTGCTGCTGGAAGCCCTTTTGACACTGATAATATGCAGTCTTTTCTTTAAAAACATTCTGATGGAGCTAAAGGCCAGTCTTTTCCAGTATTCTTTCTCAGCAGTGGCCAAACAAATGCCCCATTCAAAAAACCACAAGCAGGACATGGGCAAAAAAAGTACTTTCCTAGTGATGCTTTTAGTAATGAGTATATAGAAGAGTATGGCCATGGTAATATGCCCTGCTTGAGGTCATGGGGCAGGGCCTGAACCGTGCTGACATCCCAAATGTTGGTTCCTCTTTTAATGCTGTCTGAGCCAGTTGCCATCACAAACTTCTGGGCACCACAGTTCAAGAAGGATATTGACAAGCTGGAACATATCCAGAAAAGAGTGACCCAATGATCAAAGGTATGGAGACCATGCCTTACAAGGAATGACATAGACAGCTGGATAGATTTCGTTTACAGACTGGGGCCATCTCCGCCCTACACTGTTATAGTGCTATTATTCCACTTTCAACATCCTATGGAATCCTGGGGTTGCTGTTTAGGGAGGGGCCGTTCAAATTCTCAGCCTGGAAGCTCTTTGGCCTCAGTCAATTACAAACCCCAGAATTCCACAGGATGTTGGAAGTAGAATAATAGCACTATAACACTGTAGCATGGAAATGGCCCAGGAGTTGACATGATAGCTATTTTAAAGTATCTGCAGGAATGTCATATACAGTCCTCCCTCCACATTTCTGGATCTGACCTTTGCAAATTTGATTATTTGCGAGCACACATGCCTTCCCCCACCCCAGTTCTCCTCCTCCCATTCCCATGCATTTTGCCCAGGCACGGAGAACTCACATTGAGGCAATACAGAAGGGAATGGAGAGTGGGGGAAGCCTTGCACAAGTTCTCTGTGCTAGGGCAAAATGTGGAGAGCTATAGAGGAGGAAAGAAAGACTCGTGTGAGGCTTCCCCCATCCCCATTTCCTTCCATTTTTCGTGGAAACAGAAAGGAGAGAGTCCTGGAAGGAAATGGGAGTGGGAGTGGGGGAGAAGTTATTTGTGGTTTTTCACTTTCACTAGGTTCTGCACCCCAAACCCTCAAGAAAGTGGAGGAGCCATTGTAGAAGATGATGCAAGCTCGGTTTTTGCTGCTCCAAAGACTAGGGCCACTTCTGCACTACACAGTTATAGTGCTGTTATTCTACTTGCAACATCCTGTGAAATTCTGGGGTTTGTAGTTGACTGAGACCCAAGAGCTTTCTGGCTGAGAATTCTAAATGCCCCTCCCTAAACTACAAATTCCAGGATTCCATAGGATGTTGAAAGTGGAATAATAGTACTAGAACAGTGTAGTGCGGAAATGCCCTAGGACACAAATCAAAGGATTCAAATGACAAGAAAGGAGATACCACTTAAATATTACAGAGAACTTCTTGACTATAAGAGCTGTTGGACAGTGGAATAGATTGTCTTGGAGAATGAGGGATTCTTAGGGCATTCCCAAATTACACTGTTATAGCACTATTATTCTACTTTCAACATCCTATGGGATCCTGGGGTTTTCAGTTGAGGGAGGGGGCATTTAGCCTTCTCAGCCAGAGAGCTCTTCAGCTTCGGTAAACTACAAACCCCAGAATTCCACAGGCTGTTGAAAGTGGAATAGTAGCACTATAACAGTGTAGTGTAGAAATGGTCTTAGCCTTTGGAAGTCTTTAAACAAAGCTTGGCTCAGGAAAGCTTTATAGTTGTATGGCTGAGGGTTGGACTAGACAGGCTTTGTGGTCCCTTCCAACTCTATGTTCGTAGGATTTTGCATCTTGCAGTAAGGAATTCCACAGTTTGTCATTTCTAGTTTGATTAAAGCACCTAGTTAAAAAACCATAACAGCCTTGCCAAAACGGAAAGGGAGTGGGTGGGGGAGACACTGGGGGGAAAAAAATCAGAACACGATTAGTTAAGATTAGACAACAGAAGAGCTGTGATGATTCGTCTGCTTTTGTCCTGACCTTTTTTTTCCTGTCAGGAGTACATGGAAGATAAAATACACACAAAATTGAACTATAAATAGCATTTCCAGGGAAGGAGAAAAGAACGTGCATCATTAATGAATACGAGTTGGAAACATTCCACTCGAGCAGAACTTAAAACATTTGCTTACATCAAAGTTGAGAAGGATCAAAAGCTACGAGCTCCCTGAAGGCTTTCATACAAAATGAAAAGAAAGAGGAGGGAGCAAATGAAAGAGAGAGAGCAGAGAGAGAGAGGGAAGAGGGAGAAAGAAATTTGCTTTACTACTTATATCAAATGTATTGTATAAATGAATATTAGTGTAAACAGACTGTACACAATACATTGCATGTGTACCATGTACCCTCCAACTGTCCCAATTAATCCTTTATCATCCCACCTTTTCAGCTGCTTTTAAAATGTCCCAGTTTCTCACTGCTCCTCCCACTTTCCCCCTTTGTCTTCAGCTATTTCAACTGCTGCAAAATGAGTCCAAAGTACCAAAGCAGTTTGCAGTCAACTCAGCAGCAGGGACAAGAGAAGAGGAACAGAATCTTTCCGCTTTCATTAGACTCAGAAAAGCAAACCACTTCAGCCTCTCCTAGCTGGTGTATTTTTCTTCATTAATAACTTTTGCAATCCCGGCAATCTAATTTTGCAATCTAACGTTGCTTGGCCAGTCTGATGTTGCTAGGTCACACACATCCCAATTGTCATCTGAGAAATATTGCTGGTTATGGTGCAATTAAGAGGGCCAGCATGGTTATAGTGGTTGGAACATTGGACTACAACCCTGGAGACCAGGGTTCGATTCCCTGCTTGGCCATGGAAAGCTACGGGGGGGGCCTTGGGTGTGTCACACACCCTCAGCCCCAGAAAACCCTGTGATAGGTTTACCTAAGCTGGAAATGGCTTGAAGGCCAACAGCAGCAACAACATGGTACAATTAATATTGCTTGAAGGAAGACGATTACTGTTAAAACTACAGGAGAGATGTCTGTCTGCAGTCAGTTGTCTTGTGTTCTCAGTATTTATAATGACAGAGCTGCATGCAGAAATTTAAAAAAAAAAACTAAGATGAAACCGTGCGTCACCATGAAAATATCAGCTACTTTCATAGCAAGAGCAACTAGGAACAAAATATGATGCTATGGAAGCATCACAAGTAGCCTAAGGCCATTTCCGCGCTTTACCCGTCTCCGATATCATCTCAGCATCATCACAGCAGCATCTTTGCCGGGATGGGGAGTGTCCCCCCCCAACGCTCCCTTCTGCACCCGGCCAGCTGCCTGCGGATGGGAGCGCAAGCAACACATGCCTTCCTTCTGCAGTGCAGCTGGCCTCTTTCCTGTGCTGCACAGGGGTAGGAAGTCCCTAGATCACGCTTCCACCCGTTCTGCATGGCTGCCAACAAAGGGAGCATTGCATGATTGTGGGCCGTTACCCAATTTTTTCCTTTAATGGAATATCCCACAATCGTGACAGGTGGGGAGGCATTGGCAGTGGGACCGCGACAATGTCATGCAAAAGCACAACTTGCAGACCGGCAGCAATGTGTCTCCATTGCGGGACAGCAACATCATGTGGAAATAGCCTAAGACTCAAGCCTAGAAATGTTTCCATTTGGACTACAATTTCCAGAATACCCTAACATGGCAGTTGGAGAAATCTTAGAGCTGGAGCACCTCTCTGGGGGGAAAAAAAGGGGGGAATTTTGCCCAGTTCTGCCCAAGATAGTTAGAAGGTTTTGCCCTTTATGTTCTTTATAGAAATGATGGGGAGACTTACTTATTTTTCTGTCATCTCAAGGAGCTGCAGTTTCAGAAAAAGAAAAAAAAAGCATAAAAAAGAGGCACAGTTCCGAGAAAAAAATTGGATGAAAGAAACTGGACGAAAGAAAATTTCAGAGAGCAAATACTGCTGTCCCTTGTAGTGCAGTATTCTACAGCAACCTTATTCAAAGTGGAGAAGATACTACTGCCTCTTCCTCCATCTCCATCTCGGCTTCCCCAACCCAGGAATCTCTGAGTGTGTTGGACTACACCCCCCATAAAGGGCCATTCAAGCTGAGAGGCTTGTGGAAGACAAAGGCCATTTCCGCACTAGACTGTTATAGCGCTATGATTCCACTTTCAACTTCCTATGGAATCCTGGGGTTTGCAGTTTCGGGAGGGGCCAGCCGGTCCTTCCCGAAACTGCAAACCCCAGGATTCCATAGGATATTGAAAGTGGAATCATAGCGCTATAACTGTCTAGTGTGGAAATTCTGAAAGCCCAAAACTTCTGGAGGTATGAGGTTACGGAAGTCTGTATACCCTCCAACTTTTTATAGGTGAAAACCAGGAACATATGTGGCCAAGCAACATCTGAGTGTGGTCAAGATGGCAAAGGTTATTATCGAGGAAGAATGGACAAATGAGGAGGGGCTGCAGAAGTTTGCTTTTGCCTGAGCTTATTGGGAACAGCAAGATTCCACCCCACCTCTCCCCAGCCGAGTTAATTCAGTGCAAACTGCTGTCATTCTGTGAACTCAGTTTGTGGCAATGGCAGTAAGCTGAGGACAAAGGGGGAAATTAGGAGAGGATTGAAACTAGGACGTTTAAAAGCAGCTGAAAATGTGGGAGGACAGAGGATCATGACTGTCTCTGCTAAATTGCAACACTTGTAGGGTATGACACTTGCATCTAAAAAAGTGACTGTAGTCTATGAAAGTTCATGCTAAAATGTATTTCATGGACTTCAGCCACCTTTTCAGATGCAAGACTGATACCCTATAACTGACTCAGTTTTTCAGGGACACTCATGATTCTCTGTTGTCCCAATTTTTCTGCTGCTGCTTCAGTACAAAAAGAAGGAATTGTGTGGCACCTTAAAGATTACTTCTTTTTGAACTGAAACAGCAACATCTCTGAAAATTAGTCCATCTATATACAAACATGCAAATAAAGATTACATGTGAGAAAATATATTCAAACCCATCAGGCTTTTTAAAGTGGCCATAGCAAATCTCATCTGTCATTTTAAAAAATATACCTGTTCTTAAAACTCCTATAAAGCTACACCTTCCCAACTTATTCACAATGGAAATTCCAGAGTGCTAGGAACAGTAATGTTTATTCCCATAAAACAGGACATCAAAACAGTTTTTTTTCTCAGAATAAAGTTGGACTGGATGGCCCGTGTGGTCTCTTCCAACTCTACATTTCTATGATTCTATGATTCTATAATTCCCATAAAACATTTTAAAAAAATACTTGGCTTGAGGATGCACTCGAAAATGATTGTGATAGTTTTGCCTTACAGTCTCTATAAGCTGAAAATGATGGCACACGACAACAACACGTTAACAACTGAAGAAGGCCAATATGCTCTGATAGCCTTTTTACTTTCTCTTTCCAAAAGAATGTTACAAATTAGAAATCAGTGTTGCAGAGTATTGCTGGCTCCTATGTTAAGATAATATCAACTTGGAAAAGAATTTTTAATTTTTGTTGCTATTTGCCAGTTAGTCAGTTTTGACTAACGGTGAATGAGAGATATCAGAGATCTCCATTCATCGGTTGCCCTGTTCAGGTCTTGCAGCCTCAGGGCCTTTCCGCACTACACTATTATAGTGATATTATTCCACTTTCAACATCCTGTGGAATTCTGGGGTTTGTAGTTTACTGAGGCCAAAGAGCTCTATGGCTGAGAATTCTGAATGCCCCTCTCTAAACTGCAAACCCCAGGATTCCATAGGATGTTGAAAGTGGAATAATAGCACTGAACCAGTGATGTGCGGAAAGGCCCTCAGGAGGTGACTTTATTGATTGGATCAATCTACCTGTAGTGTGGTCTTCCTCTTTTCCTATCGCCTTCTGCTTTACCAAGCCGTGAGATCATCTCATGACATGTCCAAAGCACAATGACTTCATATTATTTTTTTTGAATTTTGGTGATCTGCTTTCAGACCCATTCATTTGTGTGTGTGTGTGTGAGAGAGAGAGAGAGAGAGAGAGAGAGAGAGATCTGGTTTGTGCACCACATTTCGAATGTGCTGATGTTCTTCCTGTCACTTTTCTTCACTGTCCAGCTTTCGCAGCTGTACATAGGAATCAGACACACTGTGATATGGATGATCCTGAGCAAAATTCTTGATGTGAGGAAAAATGAGAGTGTGTAAAAACCATAGAAATGGGTTTACTTATTTCCTTAATTGTAGCAATTTTTTAAAAAAAAATCAAATTCAGTTATGGTTAAATTTGGTTGGGCTCATTTTTAACAACTTGATGTTAAGTCAGCATGTTGATTTTTTAAATAATTTTATCTATCTATCTATCTATCTATCTATCTATCTATCTATACACACATACATACATATATAAATTCTTCATTTAACAAAATACAAATATTTACACATCTTTCCATCCTCCTACCTCATATATATGTTCCATTTATACTTTTGTTAAACCTTGAAATAATTTTGGTAAATATGTCCAATGACATCTATTAATTAAGAAAAAGAAATTTCTATACAAAACTTCTGCTATTAATCTTAAGAATTTCATCATATATCCTCTTAAAAAAGTCAAATATCTTTAGCTCGAATACAGATATTATTATAATTCAATTTATCAGATGTTTAAACATCTCCGAGTAGCATGTTTAGTAATTACTTCCCATTCTTTCTCAAAATCTTGTAATGTTTCCCCTTTTACTAGAACTGTAAGCTTTTCTATTTCAATAGCTAACATTTTTAATGACCAATCATTTATTTGGGATACCGCCAAGCCAGCATTTTGATTTATGTTAGGTAATTCCACCAAAATGTACCAGATAGAGGTAGGAAAAAAAAAAAACCCTGCCTGTGATTTTTATTTGTTCTTTTCTCCTTTTATCCCTGCTCTGAGCTGGGGTGGGAAGGAAATAGCTGTAATAATTTTTGACACTGACCCATTCCAGCAAAAACCCTTGTCTTGTATTTTCGTCTCCTCTTCCTCCTCCTCCTTCTCCTCCTTCATAATCTCAGTATAATGCACAGATAATATTTTTCACAGTCTATCAGTTTTATACATAGGGTAGTCTTTTGACTTTTAAACATTCTGCAGATTTCAAAAACGGAACTTCTGAAAGGTAAAACGTTCTTAAGACGTAAATTGAGTGACAGTCCTGTTCCACATCTTAAGAATTATTGTCAGACAATTTAAAGTGGGAAATGAGATACAGAAATCTCTTTCTGAGGAGTTCCTTTGAATCTCACCTTCATTTTCTTCCTGTCTTCCTTTCTTGTTGGATTGTAAGGTTATGTATTTTCTTCCTACATTGAAAATCTGCAATTTTACCCCTTTTTTTCTAACTAGCATATTAATTTGTGTAATTCACATAGTGCAACTTTCCCCCATCAACTAAAATATATTTCTGTCCCGCACATATGCTCATTTGACATTGACATTTTTTAAAAAATAGCTGTCATTCTGTGTTGCTGTTATGGATTCATAACCTACAGTTAATAGATCCAAAATTGCTCCATTTTCAGTAAGGCTTCTGTTACCATGCTTTACACCCCCATCACATGGCATAGCATGATTGGCAGGAAATATCATTTAATTGGCATGAAATATTGAAAACTGGGCACTTATGGCTGGGGAACATGCGTCAAGCAGGACTCTAACTATATGCCTGGACTAGGTCAGCATGTCCTCAACATGAACAAGTCATAAGGTGAAGAAGAGTTAAGCAAAAAAGTCCAAAGTAAGCAGACTTCCAATAATCCTATCAATGACTCGACATCTAAATACGATAGTCAGCAAAACTGCCCAAGTGTGGCAGGCAAGCACTCCTGCTGTGCACAATTCCTACTAAAAGCTTCCCCATTCACTTTACCCAACCAAGACATTAAGAGGCTGTCAAGACTCCCATCAATGTTTTGTCACCCAAAGTAAGATAATTGGTCCATTCCAGTTTACTCTACCAGAAAGCAATTAACACTCATCCCTTCAGAGTAGGAAAAGGGGTATTTAAATCCTAGCTCTGACCCTGGTTATTTCTCTAGCACTTTGGGTCATGCTGCACCCCCAGACTCCTGTTCCTCCATGCTGCCCTCAAACTCTCCAAACTTTATCGCCTTTTCCTTCAATAGCCTTGTATGGTTCCTGAGATTGCTTGATTTTTTGTGTGTGTTAGTCTATTAATTTCCAATAAAATACCCCTTTTCTCTTTTAACTGCAGTCATTGTACAGTTAGTACTGGTATACACAGGTGAAAAGATCCTGCCCTTACTCTCCTCTCACAGGCCTCCTTTGAGCTAATAATTCCCCAAATTTCAAGGAGACGTAGGCACTGCTGGTGGACTTTAAGGTTCCCCCACCTTTAGAAGTAATACTACATTGCCACAATCATGGCACTATTACCATGATTATAAATGCCCCCCAAGCCACATTAACAGCCAACAGCCACATTGAGCAAAGAAGATCTATTCAGCTGCTGATCAGGGTACAAAGAGGATATTTCCAGTCCCTTTCCAACAGTGAATGAAACAGAGATGAGGAATTGTGAAAGCGGTTCTGGATCTGGTTGCCACGGCTTTGCTCGCTCTTCAGAGGAGACTGGAAATGTTCTCCTTTCACTCTGATCAGCAGCCATCAGTGTGGTGGCCGGCTGTTAAAGCGGGTTTGGAGAGTCAAGCCAGTTGATGTTACTTAGCGACATGTTCATAATTAAGTAGCCAATGTAGGGTATCTGCGTATGTGTGTTGTTTTCTGCACACCTTATTTCCCAGAAACAGCCTGCAAACCCTGCAAATGTGTGAAGGCTCAAAGTTAAGGTGTGCATTTTCTCACTACAAGCCTTTGGAAGTGTGAAAATGCCACTTTTGCTGACACTGCCAAGTCCAACAAAGTTTCTTTCCATCCCCAATGTGTTGCTACTGGTATTAAACAGACATTCATGCAGCCACAACACTAGAAGCAAAGGTATAACTGGAGAAGGAGTGAGAGCATTTACCTTTCCAAATGAGTATTCTGCTCCACAGTGAAAATTTTCCTTCAGTCCCCCCCCCCCCAATTTCTCGTCCTACAATAACTTAAAACTTACCAATACAGTTTAGGAATACAAACGAACCGATACAGCACTTACCAATACAGTTTAGGGATATGAACAAAGAAAGGTCAGGCAAAATTACCAAGGAAGAAACATAGCAAATATAAGAGTTCTAAATGTAAATGATGTTCAGGCCCTTTCCACACCTTACTTTTTTCCAGCGGTAGGGTGCGGGGATCGCGCAAGCAGCCTCCGGCGAGAGGCTCTCACATCCCTGCTGCTTCAGCTCCGCACGAGCTGCCTGCTTGCACGAGAGCCCCGCCTCTTCCTTCCGCAGTGCAGCCTGGGAGTTTCCCAGGCTGCACTGTGGCAGGAAGCGTGACCAGCATGGTTCCGGAGGCTCCGCATGCCAGGTAAGTGCGCACGGAGCCTGTGAGTATTGCGCAATTGCACGAAAAGGTGTGCGATCGGCACCTGCCGGCCCCTGGAGCGTCGCATGATTATGAATGCGTTGTGCAGATCACTCCTCACAATCGCGCGACGCTCCAGGCGCCCTTTCGCACGGCAAATGCCGTGCGAAAAGTGCTTTCCTCTCTGCAATGCTAGAAATTTGGGAGCTGAAGGAAAATTTTAACACAGAAAGTTTTTAAAGAACAGGCTGGGGGGTGCTGTACTATTTGAATTTTAATTGTTTCTTTTAATCTCTTCTTAGCTGTTTTAATTCTTTTATAGTTTAATTCTGTTTTAGTAGATACTGTTTATATGTTTTTAAATTGTATTGTTTTAATATGTAAGCCCCTTTGAGGCCCAATGTTGGGCAAAAACCAGAATACAAAAAAAGATGATGACGATGATGATGACGATGACGATGATGATGATGACAACAACGGTTGTTGTTGTTGTTATTCACTTCACTGTGGAGCAGAATTCTTATTTGAGGGGAGCAATGCCCTCATTTTGGCCCCTCTATTGTAGCAGTACCCCTACTGTAGTTATGGGGAGGCAATTTGGGCATTGACCCACCCCTCAAAGAAGAATTCAGCCCTATCAGATATCATTTCTTTCTTTCCTAAAATACTAGGATTGCAAAGAGGGAAACTCATATTTCTTGAGTTTTCATTCCTTTGAGTCATTTTGCCTTCCCTTTTTCTCTGGATGCCTAAACTGCATTTCTAAATCGCAGGCCAAGTACAGGTTGAGTATCCCTTATCCAAAGTGCTTGAGACCAGAAGTGTTTCATATTTTGGATTTTTTCAGTTTCTGACTTACCTGTATTTGCATATCCATAAAATACAGTTCTGTACAGGAGATTTCCAGGGAGTCTGTGAACGAATAAGCAGGAGTGCCACCCCCGACCTCAAAGGCAGAAGTGGGCAGCTGACAAACTCCTCAAATATCTCCTATGCAATACTGATTTTTTGCTTTATTTATTTATTTATTTACTTATTTGGAATACAAGTATCAGGTTCCTTAGGCAATCATAGAATCGTAGAGCTGGAAGAGACCACAAGGGGTATCCAGTCCAACCCCCTACCATGCACGAAAACATCATAAAAAGCACTCCTGACGGACGGCCATCCAGATTCTGTTTAAAAAAAATAAATTCCAAAGAAAGAGACTCTACCACACACCCAAGCAGTGTATTCCATTGCTGAACTGCTCTTACCATCAAGAAATTCTTCCACACGTCCAGGTGGATTCTCTTTTCCTGAAGCTTGAAGCCGTTGCTCCGTGTCCTAGGCCATTTCCACACTACACAATTATAGTGCTATAATTCCACTTTCAACATCCTGTGGAATTCTGGGCTTTGTAGTTTTGCTGAGGCCAAAGAGCTCTTGGGCTGAGAAGTCTAAATGCCCCTCCCTAAACTGCAAACCCCAGGATTCCATAGGATGTTGAAAGTGGAATAAGAGCACTATAACAGTGTAGTGAGAAAATGGCCCTAGTCTAGGGTTGCTGCATCCTACATATGGCATTCCTTCAAATATCATAGCTATCATGTCGCCTCTTAACCTTCTCATCTCCAGGCTGAACACACCCAGCTCCCTAAGCTGTCCTTATAGGGTTTCTTGGTTTCCAGTCCTTCTTACTAGAAATCTTACTGGAGGGCAATGCACTCATTCTCCATACTTACACCCCTGTCCATGGCGGTGACGACAACAACAATATCCAACACCACCCAAGATGACACAAGGACTAAAGGTGGCTACGTTTCAAAGAATTTCCAGAAGCGAAAGAATACAGTGTGTGCATAACTATTCTTTAAAAAAAAAAACAAGCGTGAAGACTGACAGTATAAACATGGCAGGTCAGTGCAGGGAGTGGAGTGAATTAGGAAATGCAATGTTGATATGACAGCAGTCTGCCTGAAATGGCAGAAATTCTTGACTGAAGTTGTGAGAGGGCATCAGTGCATAACACTTTGACCGGACTCAAGCATGTGTTAATTATTTTGTCTGTATACCTGAGTGTGAGGCACCTAACACACCACATGCAGGAAAAAGAACATTAAAAAAAGAAAAGATTGGAACTAAATCATTTGCTAGTTAGTTGGCACTTAACTTGACATTTTAAATCTGCCTTGTCAGCGTTCTGTGTTTTACTACATAGAGCAGGAAGATGTCATTGCAGAGGTTTCTGTCTTCTATCACAACAATAAATTAAGGTTTGAGGGGAGGATGGCTTCACGTGGATATTTTCTCATGAAATGGGAAATTACTTCAAGGGTAACAATGTTTAGTTTGTCACTCGGCTAATACACCACTTGGAGATATAGCCTGGTATTCTGCATCAGCTACTTAGGTATAAATATACTTAACACAACCTTAAGTGTAAATATATAGTTGGCCCTCCATGTCCGTTGATTCTGTATCCATGGATTCAAACCGACCACATCTTGAAAATATTCAAAACAAAAAGTCCAAAAAGCAAACTTTGATTTTGCCATTTTATACAAGGGATGCCATTTTACAACATCACTGTTCATAATGGGACGTGAGCATCCACGCATTTTGGTATCCACGGAGGGAGGTGGTGGTCCTGAAACCAAACGCTATTAGGCCAACCAGAAAATGCAACACACACACACACACACACACACACACACAAGCTTTAGAAGCTCATTGGTTTCTTCATCAGGTAAAGATGGAGGACGCATAACTGGCAAAAATACGGGGAAAAAAAGAAAAGAATCATAGAAACATAGAGTTGGAAGAGACCGCAGTGGCCATCAAGTTCAACCCCCTGCCATGCAGGAACGAACACTCAAAGCACCCCTGGCAAACAGCCATCCAACCTCTGCTTAAAAGCCTCCAAAGAAGATGACTCCACCACACTCTGAGGCAGAATATTCCACTGCCAAATGGCTCTGACTGTCAGGAAATTCTTCCTGATGTTTAGGTGAAATCTTTTCTCCTCTGGGTTGAATCCATTGCTCCATATCCTAGTTTCTGGAGCAGCAGAAAACAAGCTTGCTCCATCTTCAACATGACATCCCGTCAAATATTTAAACATGGCTATCATGTCTCCTCTTAACCTTCTTTTTGTCAGGCTAAACATACCTAGCTCTCAAAGCCTCTCATCATAGGGCATGGCTTCCAGACCCCTTACCATTTTGTTCGCTGTCCTCTGGACACATTCCAGCTCATCAATATCCTTCTTGAACTGTGGTGCCCAGAACTGGACACAATGTTCCACGTAAGGTCTAACCAAAGCAGAATAAAGTGGTATTATTTCCCTTGACCTCAACAGTAGAAAAGAAAAAGAAAACTGGGGAGAGGTAAGAAATCCATTTCTGCTTTTGGAAAAAAATGTAGCTGTGTTGTATGGGAGACCTACAACCTGTTCAAAGGAGAAACAATTCATTTTTTTAATAGCCAAAAAAGAAAGCTCTGGAGAGTTGAGAGGTACTGCATGCCACTAGATTGTGATTTTTTTGCGCATAATGCAACTGCACATAATGTAAAACATTGTGGAAGGCATGTGGCAAGGTAGAGAGAGACGCATAGCTTTTCCTGGGTGTTTTATGTACACTTCCATCCATACTGCATGTTGTTGTTATTTTGATGTATGCCTTCAGATCATTTCTGATTTATGGCAACCCTATCATGGGGTTTTCTTGGCAAGATTTGCTCACAGGGGGGGTTTCCTTTGCCTTCCTCTGAGGCTGAGAGAGTGTCACTGACCCAAGGTCACCCGTGGCTGAGCAGGGATTTGAACCCTGGACTCCAGAGTTGGAGCCCATAGTTCAAACCACTACACTACATTGGTTCTTGCATATCATTTTACCCTGTATTATTTAATCATAGAAATATAATTTACAGCATTTAATCAAACCTCGTGAAATTAAACATATTGCCAGCTGAGTATTTGGACATATCTGCTGACATATTTCACCAGTACGAATCTGGTTATTTTACAGCTTGAAATGAGTTGATTGAATTTGATTTTGTTCCCCACTAACCGTGAGGCAAAGTTATAGGACCAGCATGTGTGTGCATTCAGGCGTATGACACAGACAGTGTTGAGCATGGGAAGCTGAGCTTATAATTCTTATGCAGAATCACTCTCTGGCATCTCAAGTTGCAACAAACAGGTAGCCGGTGATGTGAAGCATCTCTGCTTGAAACAGCCTTAACTAATAAGAAGAGACAATATAGTGGAACTCCAGTATCTGCTAGAGTTTGGTTCCAGAACCCCTGTGGATACCCAAATTTGTGGATGCTCAAGTCCCATTATGTACAATGGTATAGTAAAACGGTGTCCCTTATTTAAAATGGCTTTTTAAAAAATATATTTTCAGGCTGTGGTTGTTGACTCCGTGGATACAGATTCTGCCAAGATAGAGGGTTGACTGGTTTAGACAGAGTGTAGTCGAAGGTGATAACAAGCTTCCTGTATTCCAGACTCAAGGTGCCATTTTCCAAAATGAACCAAACATTAAAGTCATTGGCAACCCTATTAATAAAATTAGTGTCTTAGGTCAGCGTTGTAACCCAAGCTTGGTAGTAACTAGTTACTACTAACGCATTATTTGTGATTAGTTCTTTTTCCAGTAACAAAGGTTCATTACATTACATTATTACTTCATTACAAAGCTTCATTACATTATAGCTATAACTTGTCGTTGTGTGCATTCAAGTCATTTCTGACTTACAGTGACCCTAAGATAACACTATCAGGGGAACAGGACACTGAGTGGAAGTCTCTGCTTAAATGTCAAGGGTGGCGGTTTATCATACATGTTTGTAAAGGTTCGAAGGCAGAGACGTTGCCGGGAAGAAAACAGGGACAAAAGCAGCTCGGAGAATGTATCACTGTAATGGAACATGATGCTCATGTTGTAGTTGTTGTTTCAAGACAGAAGGCTACACTGTGGGCTTACCCTACCATTGTCCCAATATGGAAGAGACAGTCCTGCTTAAAGTTTACCACGAGGACTAATGTTGTTGTGTGCCTTCAAGTCATTTCTGACTTACAGTGATCCCAAAGTGAGCCTATCACAGGGTTTTCTTGGCAAGAGTTGTTCAGAGGGGGTTTGCCTTTGCCTTCCTCTGAGGTTGAGAGAATGTGACTTGCCCAAGGTCACCCAATGAGTTTCCATGGCTGAGTGGAGATTTGAGTTCTGGTCTCCAGAGTCATAATGCAGTGCTCAAACCACTACACCACTTTTGATCTAACTATAAGTTCATGAAGAAGAAGGAAGGAAGGAAGGAAGGAAGGAAGGAAGGAAGGAAGGAAGGAAGGAAGGAGGGAGGGAGGGAGGGAGGGAGGGAGGGAGGGAGGGAGGAATCTTATACATGGCCTGGCTTGCAGGGCAAAACAGCCACTCAAGACAAATCAGAGAGATCTGAAAAAAGGACAAACGATAACTGCAATCCAAAAATCCAACAAAAACAGCAGCAACTAACAACCGCAATGGGCAATACTGAATGGAACAGCTGGAAATGCCCACTTAGAGGAAATTTTTTTCTTTAATTTTTAGAAAACAATTTGAATTTTATTTTCTTTTGAGAAGAAATTTCAGAAATATGAGGCCGCCACTGAACAGGCCTTAGTTCTAATATTCTCTAGCTTGAAAGACCTGGATGACTGGCCAAAAGAATGGGCCACCAAGGGTGATCTTAGCACTGGGGCAGGTTTGTATAGTGGTGTCTGTACAGATAACCTGGTTCCAATTCATTTAAGGAGCCAGTTGTTTAAAGGATACGTCCTATAAAGTGAGCCTAGTAACAGATTGGTAGCTTGTACATGTGGCGCAGAATAGATATAACATAATCAGAATACCTGTTCATACCTGGCATCCTGGCAGCTGCATTCTGAAACAGCTGAAGTTTCTGATAAGTCTTTCAAGGCAGCCCTGTGCATAGCACATCACAGTAATCTAGGCCCTTTCTGCAGGACGATGCTCTTGTGCACCGTCCCGTCACAATCCCAGCAGTGCCTCTGTTGGGATGGGAGCATGTCTCCAACGTTCCTCTCCACACATGGCTTGGCTGCTTGCAGAAGGGGGTGCAAGGGACATGTTTTGTCCTTCAGGACTACAGCCAGCCTTCTTCCCCTGCTGCAGTGGAGAATCATAGAGTCATAGAATCATAGAAATGTAGAGTTGGAAGAGACCACACGGGCCATCCAGTCCAACCCCCTGCCATGCAGGAGAAGGAAGCATGTAGATCCTGCTTCCAGCCCTTCTGCATGGCGGGCTGTGACAAAAGGCTCACACAATTGAGGGTCATGGATGGAGTTTTTCCGTCGATGATACAGGCCACGATTGTGCCAGCAGCCAACATGAGAAGGGCAGAACCATGACGATGTCATGAGGAAGCATCATTGCAGTCACATTCTCCATGCGTCCCCATGCTGGTATGCCGTTTCCTGTGGAAAGGGCCCTAGTCTGGATGCAACCAGCAGAGTCACAAATGGGAAATTGAATGCCTGTGGGGAAGTGAATCCACCTTTGGGTTTTAGTCCCGGTTTTCAAGATGCTACCCAAGTCGCTGAACATCCTTCAGTGACATAAGAGTCATCAGCTGACACTGAATTAGATTGCACATTCTTAGTAGTTCTTAGATATCTTTCTGGCTCTGACATATTGTATGATTGTTTTTGTACCAAGACCTCAAATGCTGGTGTACCTCCTGTGTACCTCCCTCCCTGCGTCTTGTGGCAGGCATCTCCAAGACAGAGGACTTTCTCTGGCCCTCAGGGGCACAAACTTTGAAAGGGTGGAGAGAGATCTGTACCAATTTGTAATGAAATCGGAGCTCTCTCCAGGCACTGCAGAGATGCTTTGGAAATGTTAACACGGTTGCAAAAGGGGGAGTGGAACGAGGGGAGCAAACCCCAGACGAGAGCTGCGGGAATGTTTGATTTGACAACACTGTAAGATTTTCAATTTTCTCTTCCCCGAGAGCCAAGCTAGACAGCATGCAAGGCTGTTAATCCAAGAATGGTTTCTTTCTTAAATACTGTTCAATAGTACTCAAGTTGCTTGGCTGATTTCCAGGACTTTGTGCAACACCCTAAAAAGCAGTGCTGAGAGGTAGAATAGAGATGCAATGATACTTGCTTGCTTCATCCTGGACTTCGTAGTACGGAGGGAAAGAATATTTACAAGTATTTGTAAATCCAGATTGAAAAATGGCTTTCCCAATATTTGGGAAACTCCATTAGGAATATTGTGACTCTTCTGGTTGCATCCATCACTCCACTGGGAGTGCTTTGATGTGTGTTCCTGCATGGCAGGGGGTTGGACTGGATGGCCCCTGTAGTCTCTTCCAGCTCTATGATTCTATGACTCTATTAGGGCAGACTTTTCTCCAGTTGCCTCCAGTTTCAAATGTATCAAAATGTTGTGAAGGAATCATTCAACAGAGAAGTACACAAGAAGTATGCTTTTTTTTTAGCTCAGAACACAGTTTTCCTGTACAGACAAATGTTTTTATGCCAAAAAAAAAAAAAAAGGTGAAAATTGGTCTTCAAACACATAGCCACAATGTTGTAGCTATGTTTTAACTTCTCACCTGAGTTGTTGTTGCTGTGTGCCTTCAAGTCATTCCCAACTTACAGCAACCCTAAGGTGAACCTATCATTGGTTTTTCTGGGGCTGAGAGTGTGTGATGCACCCAAGGTCACCTGATACCTGCCTTGAAAGCTGGTCAGCTCTCTAGAGTGACAGAGGTCTGTGCTGCTGCCCAGTGTGGTACAGCAGGATGACATGGGGAGCCTCCTCTTGCGGCTCATGTCACCCCATAGCACCTGTTGAGTAAAAGCACTGGCCTCCATTGCTTCAGACTGCTGATTGGTTTGTAAGGTGGGTTTCAGGGACATTTCTCGTCATCACCGCTGATCGCTGATCAATTTGCAGATGACGCCAAATTGGGAGGGGTTGCTAATACGCCAGAGGACAGGATCAAAATTCAAAACGACCTGGACAAATTGGAGAGCTGGGCCAAAGCTAACAAAGCGAATTTCAACAGAGAGAAATGTAAGGTCCTACATCTTGGCAAAAAAAAAAAAATGGAATGCACAAGTGTAAGATGGGAGACACATGGCTGAATAACAGTACGTGTGAAAGGGATCTAGGAGTCTTGGTGGACCACAAGCTGAACATGAGTCAGCGGTGTGATGCGGCAGCCAAGATAGCCAGCACAATTCTTGGTTGCATCAGTAGGAGTATGGTGTCTAGATCAAGGGAAGTAATGGTACCACTCTATTCTGCTTTGGTTAGACCTCATCTGGATTACTGTGTCCAGTTCTGAGCACCTCAATTCAAGAAGGATATCAACAAGCTGGAGCGTGTTCAGAGGAGGACGACCAAAATGGTGAAGGGTCTGGAAGCCATGCCCTATGAGGAGTGGCTTAGGAAGCTGGGTGTGTTTAGTCCGCAGAAGGGAAGGTTAAGAGGGGACATGATACCCTGTTTAAATATTTGAAGGGACATCATGTTGAGGAGGGAGCGAGCTTGTTTTCCACTGCTCCAGAGACTAGGACGAGGAACAATAGATTCAAGCTGCAGGAAAGGAGATTCCACCCGAACCTCAGGAAGAACTTCCTGACAGTCAGAGCTGTCCGGCAGTGGAATATGCTGCCTCAATGGAGTGTGGTGGAGTCTCCTTCTTTGGAAGTTTTTAAGCAGAGGCTGGATGGCCATCTGTTGGGAATGCTTTGATGTGTGTTCCTGCATAGCAGGGGGTTGAACACAATAGCCCCTGTGGTCTCTTCCAACTCTATGATTCTATGATCACAATAAACCCCAGGTTTAATTGTGTTTTAGCTTTTTGCATTAATAGGATTTTTTTTAAAGTTGTACTGTGTTGTTAAATGGCTGTAGGCTACCTTGAATCTTATGTTGAAAGAAATGTGGGCTATACATTAAATGAACAATATACCTGTTTGCATGCCCCACTCCTGTGTGCTGGCCTGCTCCAACACAAGACTGTTTTTTAAAAAATATGCACACACACACACACACACACACACATCAGGCTGTCATACTGACTGTGACTTTCCTTTGTGCATGTTGTGTCTTGCCCAGACTTCTTCTTCAGTTATTGGATACCTAAGGCACAGGAGTGAGATACTGCCAAATTTTAAAGCGTAATTGGAATTTTAGTTTTGGGCACGCCAGGGGTTATGCTGATTAATCAATAGCTATCATCTTACAGTGCACGTTGATTCTCTCTCCTGAGAGCAGGTCTAAAAATAACGCCCATAGAAAAGCAGAAATCCATCCCTGGCCCGTGTGCAGCTTTTCATACAGATCAGTCTGGCTGTAATAAGCATGGCTTGAACTTTGGCCCATCTCTGTCTCTGTCTCCCTGTCTCTCTCTCTCTCTCTGTCTCTCTTTCTCACCTGTGTGTCTTTAAATCCTTTTGTCTTTTTCCCTGCTGAGATATCTCCCTTTTTTCCCTCTCCTATTAGGCCATTTCCTCATGGTGTCACAGTCCCACTATGGGGACAGGATGGCAGCGGACCGCAGGTCGTGCTTCCACACAACGTTGTCATGGTCCCACTGCCATCCCGTCCCCATGCATTGCAGTCCCGGGATATTCACTTAACGGATTAAATTTGTTAAGCACCCATGGTTGCATGACCCTCCCGTATTTACCTGCTATGTGGAAGGGCAGGAAGCATGATGGAGGTTCTTCTTTCCCCAGGACAGCATTGGAAAGAGCGCCACTGCACTGCAGAAAGCAGACACATGTTGCTCACACTCCCTTCCACAGGGAGCCGGTCAGGTGCAGAGGGGAGCGTTCCTGTTGCACCCCCTTCCTGGCAAAGATGCTGCCAGGATTGCAATGAGACAATGCAAGAGAGAGTCATTGTGTAGAAATGGTGTTAGAGAGGAAGAAGGCACAGAGCTTGAATCGGTTACTTTTTGTTCCATGTAGTCCAAAGTTAAATGTTCTCAACATACACAATTTGTAGAAATAACCTATGAGTAGTTTTGGGCTATTTGGGCAAACATTTCCCTCTTGTGCACAAGACTATCATAACCCTCCACCTGTCCCAGTCTGACAAGGACAAACCTGGCTAATCCTCTACTGTCCCACATTTTAAGCTGCCATTCTTGCCCACGTTTCTCTCTCCTCTTCTCACTCGCCCCTTTCATCTTGAGCTTACTTCAATTTTTGCTGCAAACTGAGTTCAAAGTGCAGAATTAGTTTGAACTCATTTAACTCAGCAGGAGGATAAGGGGGAGATGTAGTCTTGTTCTTTCTAAATTCAGTACATAAATCCCAGGGTTTCTCTGCTTAAAACAGCAGTTTTCTGTGTTTTTCCTTATTAGTAATGTTTGCCTTCTTGTTGCTTGGCCACACTCTTTTGATTGAACTCAGATGCAGCATGGCCACATGTATCCTCGTTTACATCTGAAATGTTGGAGAGCTATAAGTCGTATAAGAAATGGGCTATAAGTCGTGTTTTTGCATGTCTTCTCAGAAACCTTACATTTTGAATTTGAGACTGCATTGGAGACTAACCTCTGACTAGAACAAATCAGCTTTCTTGCATAGTGTGGGTTTCCTTTCTACTCCTCACTTCAGATGATACCAGACAAAGGGCCTTTCCACTCTACACTGTTATAGTGCTATTATTCCACTTTCAATATCCTGTGGAATTCTGGGGTTTGTAGTTTACTGCGGCCAAAGAGCTCTCTGTCTGAGAATTCTAAATGCTCCTTCCTAACCTGCAAACCCCAGGATTCCATAGAATGTTGAAAGTGGAATAATAGCACTATAACAGTGTAGTGCAGAAAGGCCCAAAATAACTATGTGGCAGAAGAGGGCCATCTTGTTATTCATATTAAGAGTACCAGGCCCTTTTTGTCCCCCTCTGCTGACAGTTCAACTTCTGAGTGGCTGTAATTTTTGTGAACATTCCACGGTATCACAATTTTTAATCAATGTCTCGTTTCAATCCCCTGAAGTTAAAATAGCTCTGACTGCCAGGTTTCTGTGCCATCACAGCAGTTCCAGTTAAACCTCTGCCACCCACTTTTTCAGCTGCTTTTAAGATGTCTCTTTTTCTCTCCAACTCTCCCACTTTTCCCCTTTGTCCTCAGGTTATAAGCTTATTCCAGTTGCTGCAAATTTATTTTTTTAAATATTTTTATTGAAGATTTTAATGGGGAAAAAAAAAAACCTCTCCACTTCCAAGCTCGTTTTCCAGTTGAATCTGCGTGTATCCATTCCATTCATACACAATTGTTGCTTACTCAAGGGATTTGTTATGTCGTACATTGTTAGACAATTGCTTTGTTACATTACTACCTTGTTACATTGTTACATGATTATTTTACCTTGCTACATTATTACATTGCATTACTTACCATCTTGCTTTATTCTTGTTTCTTTTCTTATGTTATATGTTATATCTTTATCCAATCCAAAAATTCTCTCCATTCCCTTTCAAAGTTCTAGATAGGTTTATTTCTCAAAGAAAATGTTAACTTTTCTGTCTCTACCATATCCAGGACCTTTAATTTCCATTCTTCTATATCAACATATTTCTTTTCTTTCCAATATTGCACATATATCAGCCTTGCAGCAGTTATCAGATATAACAGTGTCTTCTGATGACATCTTATTTCTCTTTGTTGCCCAAGCATATTTAACAGATAAAATTCTGGCTTCATTTCAAAATGTACATTATAAACTCTTTGAATTTCATGATGTATTTCCTTCCAGAATTTCCTTGCTATCTTACAAGACCACCACATATGATAAAATGTCCCCACCTTTTCATCACATTTCCAACATCTTATATTTCCATTTTTTGTTATTTTTTGCAGTCTTTCTGGTGTCGTATACCATCTATGTAACATCTTATAAAAGTTTTCTCTTAAATTTAAGCTTGATGTAAATTTTATATCTGTCTTCCATGCCCTCACCCATGCATCCAATTCAATTGAATGTCCAACATTTTGTGCCCACCTAACCATTGTATCTTTAACAATCTCTGATTCCATTTCTCTTTGTAACAATAATTTATAAAATTTAGAAATTCTTTTCTTCTGTTGCTGCAAATTTAATTCAAAGTGCCGAGGTAGGTTGTACTTGATTAATGCAGCAGGGGGAAGAAGAATGGAGGGGGCAGAATCTTGTCCTGCTCAGTTACGAAAGCAAACTTCTGCAGCCTCTCCTCGCTTGTGTGTCATGAATAATGTTTGCCATCATGGTCACATTCTGGTATTACTTAGCCATACCTTTCTCAGTTTTCATCTGTGAAACATTGGAGGGTATGTAGCTAAACCAGTGGCTGGAGAGAATTCACAGAAGAGCAGGAGACAATCAGTACATGTTTTCTTCTAGCCATGGCCATTTCCGCACTAGCCTGTTATAGTGCTCTGATTCCACTTTCAACATCCTATGGAACCCTGGGGTTTGCAGTTTCGGGAGGGGCCCCTCCCGAAACTGCAAACCCCAGGGTTCCATAGGATGTTGAAAGTGGAATCAGAGCACTATAACAGGCTAGTGTGGAAATGGGCCATGTCTTTTCTTTTAAACCAGTAATGGGGAATTTTGGCCCGCAGGCTGCATATGGCTCTCAGAACCATGTCTGTGGCCATTAGGTCCTCCATACACCCCCACAGCACTTCATGCACCTCACACATGACTCCACTTCCCTGACCTTTAACTGAATTCAGTAGGACAAAAATGTCCACCTTGATCTGTAGTGAACTTATGCATGGGTAAGTCACCAACAGAAATCTGGCTTGAGCACCCCATTTTCCCCAGTTCTGTCTACCGTCTCTGGCTCCTTTAGGTGAAAAAAGGCGCGGGGGCACAGTTCTTTTAATGAGTGTATAGAAGAGAGGATTTCAGCAGGCACTGCTGTCAAAACTCATCCTCTGGAATCAGATACAGAGGAGTTAGCTTGTGGGAGTTTCTGGCTCCAGGTGATGGGTCCCTCCACGAATCTGTGAAGGTGGTGGCAGAAGCATCTGAAGGGCTGTCTCCCCAGCAGGATTTATTGGCTGCTGAAGAAGTACCCCCATCCTTTGAAGTCTGGGAAAGAGAGAAGGAGCAGCATTGTAAGAGTCAATGTCTGTTAAATAAGAAATGCTGACTAATCGAGTACCAGTCACCCAGAGTCAGCCACCTATAAATCTCCCATCAGCTAGTCATTCACAGCCATTCTCGTCTCCCTGACTAGTAGTGCTCTTGATGTTGGTGTGTTTCTTGGGACTCTTGACCTCTGGATTGGCTGTCTTTAACAGCTCCTTGTCTTACCACTTTAGGGTCTGGTTATCTGGATTACTGTCTTTGTGTAGCGACTCCTGGACTGGCTGATATCTTTTTCTTGTACCTCCCTTCATCTTCCATGAACTTCATGGATTCTCTTGTGCATGATCTGAACTAGCTTCACTTACCTGTAATGGTTTCGCCTACAATAACCTCTCTGTCTGGTCACTTACTATCTGTAGACATAGGACAGTTGTTTCCCTGACAACAATAGCAATAGCATGTGTACACATGCATGTGTAGCATGTGTATTTCTATAATAGCAATAATGTGTGTATTTCTATACCTCTTATCAGCTAAGTGCTCTCTAAGCAGTTTACAATGTGTGTTAGCTAATTGCCCCCAACAAGCTGGGTACTTATTTTACCAACCTGCAGAAGGATGGAAGTCTGAGTCAGCCTGGAGCCCAGCAGGATCGAACTCACAACCTTGTGGCTGCAGTACGAGCATTTAGCCACTGCGCCACCAGGACTCCAACACCTGAGGTCATTTTACTCTTCCATTGTTGTTAACTGCCATCAGGTTGACCTCAACCTATGGTGACCCTAAGGATGAGAGACTTGCAGATTCAGGGATGTGCCTTCTTTGATTGAGTCTATCCATCTGTAATGCAGTCCTCCTTTTTTCCTATCATCTTCTACCTTACCAAGCATTATTGTCTTTTCTAGTGAGTCTTGTCTCCTCTTGATAAGGCCTGAGTACACAAGCCTTAATTTAGTCATCTTGGCTTCTGGAGAGTTGATTTGCTGTAGGACCCATTTGTTTGTCTTTCTAGCAGTCCGGGGTATTTGTAGAACCAGAGGCATGTCTAGAGTGGGGCAAGTAGGGTACATGCTCTGGGCACCATTGCCATGGGGTGCAAAAAAGCAGTGCCAGAAGCAGTGGAGGAGGAGGAAGAGGCGACTCTGGGGCACAACTTCCACACTCGCCCTAGGGACTGTTTATGCTAGATATGCATCTGTATAGAACAGATTTTAAATGAATTGATTCTCTTCCTATCAGCTTTCTTCCCTGTCCGGCTTTTACAACCATGCATAGAAATGGGAAATACTCTTCTACATAACCATTAAAGGAGCAGGATCTCTGTACCGTATTCACCTGGCAACCCTAGCCTCCATCTACCTTTGACCATTGTGCCTTCCACCCCACCAACCAGAATGCGCACCAGCCACCAGTGGCCACAGGAAGGCTATTTTTGCTAGCCCTCTCCAGTTCTGCTGTCAAATCTATTAACATCTTTTCTGGGTGTTTAGCTGGGACACCACTTGGGAAAGTAATGAAAGAGATGGAGAGCCAAAGACCTCTCTCCAGATTATTGGATTCTGTATAATCCACAACACACAGTGTTCCAGATCAGGAACTTTATGCTTCTGAACACTTTTTATGAGGAAAAATTTATATAACTCATTTAGTAGGAATGCTCTCAATTTCCTGGTAAGTTTTTATGTTTTCTTTGTTGCTGCTTTGTTCATTACAAAGTTCCTAATGGCAATTGCAGATCAGCGCAGGGCTTTGTGGGTACTGGCACGACTGAAGAGTTTGCATGCCATGTCAAATCTTCCTACAGAATGGGGGTCCACAAAATTAAAAAAGCCAGCCGGAAGAAGAGGGGAAATATTTGTGTAACCTTCTTGACACCAAATGAAACCAGACTTTCCTCTTTCTGCTAGTATACTCTTTGGTACTTGAAAATAGAAAATTGATGCTTTTATCGTAATAGTGGGGTGAGTGAGCACATGCCACTTTCATAAGACCTAGTCGCACCCTCTTGCTCCCCCCACAAAGGTTTTGAAATGTTACGACTTTGAAATATTAATCAACAGAAAAATAAATCCACCATTTGTGAATTAATGTGGATCAGCAAATTTTATCAGGTAGGGACAATTATTAGGGTTGTAAGTGAAGGGCGTGCCTACTTTAGTGGTGAAGTTCGTGTAATGTGAAGTGTAAAAGTTTAGCATTCATATGATTCTCAGTATTCAAAGTAATTTTCATCTCATAAAACTTATATCGACCCTATAAGGTAGGACAGTAATGGTATCCTTGTACTGTGGACAGGTGGCTGGGCAGACAGTGGCTTGTCTATCAAAGGCCAAGTTGAGAATTTGAATGTGTCTTCACTATGCTTAAATGGCAGTTTGATGTGACTTTTAAGCCATTTCCACACTACACTGTTATAGAGCTATTATTCCTCTTTCAAGATCCCATGGAATCCTGGGGTTTGCAATTTAGGGAGGGGCCTTTAGAATTCTCAGCCAGAGAGCTTTTTGGCCTCAGTTAACTACAAACCCCAGAATTCCATAAGATGTTGAAAGTTGAAAGCACTATAACAGTGGAGGGTAGAAATGGCATGAGTGTCATGCCTCCATCCATAGGAATCTTGCAATTTGTAGTTTACTGGGGTGCTTATCATTATCTGCTAGACAGCTCTGGTGGTGTCATTTAGGAGAATGGGCTCGAGCTTCCCAGTAACTCAACAAACTATAAATCCCAAGATTCTTCAAGATGGAGCTAAGACAACTGAAGTGGCAGTATACTGCTATAACTGTGTAACGTAGATACATTCATTGTGCCTGAGGCACTATTTAAACCAGAGACTTCTCGATAGCTCAGTCACTTGTGGCTGCAGCAGATGAACAATAGGAAATCAGCTCTTGCGTTAATGCTACAATCTTTTCCCCGCTTTCCTTGGAGTAAACCCGTTGAACTGAGAGAGAGGAATTTCTGCGTATATGTGAATAAGATTGCACTGTTTTATTTTGGGGCCAAAGGCATCTTTAGAAAGAAGGGTCCACTCAGATTAAAACTAGGGAGCTAGAGTAGCGGTTTCACCCTTGCCTTTGGTACCACTTTCCTGACTCTGTCCAATGGTATCACAATGGACACATGCAAACATCGGTCTAATTCGTTTCCCCGTAAGGCAAGAACAGCTTGTAGAAAGTGAAGGAGGGAAGATTTGCCAGGAACAGGGCATGTGGGATACAAACCTTCCTCCTGTGTTGTTCTTGTGTGCCTTCAAATCATTGCTGATTCATGGCAACCCTAAGGCAAAACTATAAATGGGTTTTCTTGGCTAGATTTATTCAGAGGAAAGTTTTCTATTGTCTTCCTCTGAGGCTGAGAGAGTGTGGCTTACCCAAGGGGTTTCCCTATTTGAGTGGGCTTTTAAGCCTTGGTCTCCCAGAATCTTAATCCAAACTCAAACCACTACATCCAACTGGCTCTCCAATGTTGTGATCCTCATCCAAATGGCCTTCTTCTTCCTCCTCTTCATCATCGTCCTCCTCTTCCTACAGTATCTAGAGAAGGACAGTGGTGGCCGATGATTAATCAATGAAAAGTTCTTTAACTGGAAAACAGATATGGAAAAATATTATTTGACATGACTGTAGAATTATATTTGCACAAAATTGGAAGCAAAAAATATTTCCTACAGAAAGAGACTGGATTTTAAAACTGATAGGCATGGCACATATGGACAATTTGATAATTTTAATAAGAGAAAAGAGTATCGAAAAATTAACAATTGTGTGCGATGCAGTAATGACTTATCTTACAAACACGTGGGGAGATCTAGCAAGAGCAAGTTTTGGAGTTTGAAATTAACATTTAAATATCAAAGTGTTTATGGATTGTTTATTTAATATGGGAATATAAGTGATATGTTAATATATGTGAAAAGTTAGGTTTAAAATAGAAATGAGTGATAATTTTTGTTTAAAAGGTTGAAGAGGTAGAATTGGTTTTTCTATAGTTTAATTGAAGTGATACAATATTTATAAATAGTTAATAACCAAGATTTGTCAGGGGGAATGTTAATGGGCCTTTCCGCACTACACTGTTATAGTGCTATTATTCCACTTTCAACGTCCTATGGAATCCTGGGGTTTGCAGTTTGGAGAGGAGCATTTTGAATTCTCGGCCAGTGAGCTCTTTGGCCTCGGTATACTACAAACCCCAGAATTCCACAGGATGTTAAAAGTGGAATGATAGCACCATAACAGTGTAGTGTGCAAAGGCCCAAAGTCTGAGATCAAAATGAGTGCACAGGGGTGATGGTGATTGTTTTGATTGTTTATTTTAATTTTTTGATAAAAAATAATAATAATCAATGAAAAGTTCTTTAAGTAGTTGGTAGCCCTATATGACGTATTTCTCTCGAACCCAGAAAATGTAGGCCAGGTTAGATCCAACCACGAGCACCCAACAAATGCAGCCATTTACAATGTGGAAGTATACGCAACCTTGGCCGCTTTTGCTGTCTGGGAGGAACTTGTGGCCCTCGTGTCATGGAATGATTATTGTTCCTTTTACTTGAGGCATGAGAATTTCAGGATCTAAAAACAGACTGAATGCTGGTGAATTATGCTGCAGTTCCCACCCATATAGGGAAATGTTGTCGGTTAAGAAAAGCCAGGGTGAATCAGCAGCTTCTGAATCAACCGCAGGTATCCCGAGTTGTGTACACAATCCCAGTGTGTAGCTATTAGGACTGTTTAGGGGGATATGTATTGCTCTGAGATACAAAGGATACAAGTTGTGGCCCGAGGCACAGACAATTGAAGGTTTTCTTTTTATCAGTAATGATCACGAGAAAGTCACATGCTTGCTCCCTTCTCTTTTGTATTTTGTAAGCCACCAAAGATTTTTCGGTTTTGTGAGGTTTTTGGGTAGAAACGAACATTCTTTGTAGGGTGAATGTCTTCCTTCCCCCACCACCAATAAAACCCCTAAATTCCAACATCCAAATTGCAGCAATACTTTTAGGAGACCCATCAAAACAGCACAGAAATCTCTGTGCGCACTTTGAAAGCTAAAAGAACCCATTGGTCTCTTCCTACAAAGGGGGCCTTTGAGCTTCTCACCAGATAAAAACAATTCTGAGATTCCAAGGGAGGGGCTGTCTTTTGTATTCTCAAATGGAGAACCAAATTGTATTTGCTCAGCTTTTTGTTGCTTTTCTTGTTCTCAGAAGTCTCAGGGCCACTGGGCGATGGGAGTGGGCTGATAAGAATAGCGTGTCTTCCTTTTGTATTCTCTAAAGATAGCATACACACTATGGATTCATCCAGACTGGCAAAAAAAGTCTCAGGATCTGATAGGATTTGTACCTGTTCTGGTCAGGATTGTGGTTATTGTGTACCTTCAAGTCGTTTCTGACTTATGACGGCCCTAAGATTAACCTATCATTGGGTTTTCTGGAGCTGAGAGTATGTGATGTGCCCAAGGTCGCCCAGTGAGTTTCCATGGCCAAGCGAGGAATCGAACACTAGTCTCCAGGGTCGTAGTTCAATGCTCAAAGTTTGGATCTCTCTCTCTACACACACTCTTTCTACACACACACACACACACGATGTTACCTCCTGTCCCATTTTATTCCTCATGAATTTCTGGCACCAGCCACAACTTTTCAAACCATGGATAGGGTTTGTTTTCCCCTCTGTCCCACAGTTACCAAGACAGGCAAGGGTTAATTTCCCATAATTTCCCATGTCTGTTTGCACTGCATTGATTGCTTCTGGGTAGTGAAATGATTCCCACTGACGATGTGATACATAAGGTAGGGAGAGACAAGGTATGAAGGATGCTCTGTCGGCACTGCCGTTGACTTCAAGCAGGAGAAAGCAGAGGAATAAAAACCCAGTATATTTATAATATGACTGCATTCTGACACAGGGGCCATTTCCCCACAAAGGACCCTCCCCAAACCGCAAACGCCTGGATTCCATAGGATGTTGAAAGTGGAAGAATAGCACTGTAACAGGCTAGTGCGGAAATGGCCAGGAAGAATCATTATAAAGCATGCAGCCAAGAAATAAAATAGCTCAACATTTACCAGGACTGCTGGTTGTACAGAGAAGTCCAAAGTGACTCTTGTACTGTCACTTCCCTCCTTTCCCCAACATTCCTTTTTTAAAAGAATGTTCTTCACCATTGTCTGATGAAGGAACTTCTGGTTTCTGAAGCTTGTACGTAGATGTTTGAGGGGTATTCTAATAAAGATGTCAACCACAGTAGAGACTTTAGAATTTGCTTTAGGGTCAACACAGCTACTTTCGCATTAGTAAAGCACACTTTGACCTAAATCCTTTTGGTTACTCTTAACTGAAATAGACCCATTGAATCATGTCTCAAATGGTGACTCAACTCATAAGTAATTCCCATTTATTAAATAGGCCGATTCTAGTTGGCATTGACAATTGATTTTAAACCATCATCTCTAGCTAGCACTTGGGCTAGGGATATATTTACAATCCCAAATAGCTCCATACCTCCTGATATAAACTGTGTGTGTGATTTTCAACACCATTATTTTCTTATGCCACAGCTGCTTCAACATTTGTACAACTTGCTGTTCCTTCACCCTGAAACAGTCACATGGATGATTGATTCTACCCAATCAGGAATTACCTGGGACCCATTCACACTACATACTTAGAAAGCTATTATTCTACTTAAACTGTCATGGTTCCATCCTATGGAATCTTGAGCTCTGAAGTTCAGTAAGGCACTGAAGGCCTAAATATCCTGAAGTTAATAGAGACATCTGATCTTGGATGCTAAGCAGGGTCAGGGTTAGTTAGTACTTGGAAAGGAGACTGCTATGGAATAGCCGGTGTTCTAAGGCTATATTTCAAAAGAAGGCAATGGCAAACTGCCCCAGAATATTCCTTGCCTAAGAAATGCCTGTGAAATTTGTGGGGTCATCATAAATTGAGAGGCATGGGAACCGTCTGTCTGAGAGTTCTAAACACTGCTCCTTAAACTGCCAGTCCCAGGATTCCATAGGATGGGACTATGCTAGTTAAAGTGAAATAATTGTGCTCTAATTCTGGAGTGTAAATGAACCCCCATTGAATGATATGGGCTTCATCACATCAGCTGTAAAATTGTTCAGGGGGCCGTTGTAGGATGAAGAAATGGACAGGCTGGACAGGGTTGCAGCTTCATGGTGGAAGATGTTCTGAATGAAGAAGGTCCCAGGTTTTATTCCCAGCATCTCCAAGAAAGATTGGAGAACCTCTGTGAAAGAGTGAAAGCAATACTGAGCTAGAAAGACCAATGGTTTGACTCAAGCCCTTTCCTCACCCTAACTTTTCCTGAAGTTGTCCCGTGGGGATCCCAGCAGCGGCTGTGTGATGACCACGCCTCTCTCTTCCACAGTGCAGCCAGTACTTTCCCAGGCTGCACTGGGGCAGGAAGCACAGCCATTGTACTTCTGTGGCTTCCACAGGATAGGTAAGTCTGGGATGGTGGTGCAATTGCATGTCATTGATGGGGGAAACACATCAATGATTTAACCCACGATTGTACCACCTGAGGATGGGAGAAGGACAGGACCGCAACAACGTCATGCAGAAACATTGTAACAGTCCCATGCTTCTCCTGTCCCCATTGCGAGATGGGACAGTCCTGCGGAAGGGGCCTCAGTTTAACGCCTGATTCCTATTGTCACTACCAAGTAGGAGTCAATGGATCAAGTATTTCAGTGGGTCAGCTGTTTGACAGTGGAATAAGCTCCCTCGGAGGATTGCGGACTCTTTGGAAGTTTATAAACAGAGGTTGGATTACAATTTGTCAGGAGGGTTTTAATTGTGAATTTCTGTAAGGCAAGGGGTTGAACTTGATGGTCTTTGTGGTCACTTCCAACTCTATAATTCTATGATTTTATCTACCCTAGTTTGGACAACAGCTAGATTTCAGGACTGTTTCTGCACAGAACAAACCCATGTGCTAAAGTAGCTTGTTGATTCTTCCTTCCAGAATATTCTTATCTGATTGTCTCCCGGACACTGTTTCTTTGATGTTGAAGAAACAGACAAGAGGGCCATGGATGTGAAAGAAAGAAAGCCCTACCGTTCTTTGACTAGGCGCCGTGACGCTGAGCGCCGCTACACCAGCTCCTCAGCAGAGAGTGAGGACAACAAAATACCTCAGAAGTCATACAGCTCCAGTGAGACTCTGAAGGCCTACGATCAGGACTCCAGGCTGACCTATGGCAATCGGGTTAAGGAAATGGTGCACCAAGAGGCAGACGAGTACTGCCGGACAGGTAAGCTCTGGACCAGATTATGGTTGGGCGTTTGGCCAGGGCACCAAATGGCTTCAATATCCATGTTACTTTGGAAGGACAAAGCAGGTCACACCTCCATACAGTAGCAGTACTTTGGTGGTAGACATAGCTGTGTTAGTCTAGCTCAGTATACAAAGGGCCCTTGTAGCACCTTTGAGACTCAGGGCTTTATTACACAAGGCAAATAAATCGCAATTTCAGCAGGACCACAGTGTCTTTGGCTGAGACTTATCATATTATCTCATTCCCCTTCTGTTGTTCTCCTGATGGGAGACCATATGGAAAGCAGTTCTTTTACAAAGGAAGTCATTAACAGTTTTTGTGTGTGCGTGTGCATGTTAATAAACACTTTTCAAATGGTCTTCCACCAGGAGAACAAAATACAGAGAAACAACGGCCATTTCCGCACAGCGTTACTGTCTCTCGATGGGGACACGCTGCCAGTCCGTGAGTTGTGCTTTCACACGACAGTGTTGCAGTCCTGCTGCCAACGCATCCCCACCTGTCGTGATCACAGGATATTCTTTAACGTAAAAAAATCTGTTAATAGCCTGCGATCATATGACACTCCCATCGCTGGCAGCCATGCAAAATAGGTGGAAACGCAATCTAGATGCTTCCTTCCCCAGTATTGCACGGGAGTGAGGCCTGCTGCACTGCGGAAGAAAGGCGTGTGTCGCTCACACTCCCATCCACAGGCAGCCCACCAGGTGTGGAGGAGAGCGCTCAATCACGCTCCCATCCCAGTGGTAGCACTGCCGGGATCACGAAGAGAGGACTACAGAAAAGGATAAGGTGCAGAAATGGCCAAAGTCATGTGATAAGTCACAAAGTCATGTGATAAGCTAAAGACGTGATTGTCTTGCTGCACTTGTGATTTACCTAGCTTGTGTGATAAAGCCTGAACTGAGAGAAAGAATTGGTAGTATAAGCTTTTGTACACTAAGTCTATTTCAAAGGAGGCAGCCTATTTGACTGGCTATTCCGCTTTACATACAGTCCTTTGTCGGTTATTATACCCATTTTACAAACCAGGAAATGAGAGCCTAATGGGAAATGACACCACTGGGAAGCAACAAGTGTGTTCTATTTGAGTAGAGATTTAAAACTAGATTACTGATGGCCTTGAATCTGTGTCTGGAAGAATCCCAACACAGATTTGTATCATCTGGTTGGATCAACCCTACCACCACCACCATGGAGTCTGGGTGGCCCAAAACTGCAGTGGTAGATGTTCCTTGGAGCTCACCTCACGTTCTGCTTGCTACCAAACTTGAACAGGAGGGTGTTATTGTTGTTGCTGAAGACATTATTGCTATTATCTTATAATCTTTGACTCATCATTATTATACCCCAACTTTTTGACAAAATCAGGACAAAGTGGCTTACAAATTCAGGCAAATGCAATATGGTTAAAACATGCAAAAAGTCAGCACTGAAATGGAATTATAAATCAATAACATTATAAAGCAATATAATTAAAAAGTGCAACATTTCATTTAAATGCCTTCCTTTAAAAACCTTCAGTTTGCAAAAGCTTGCCCAAAAACAGCAAAGGGGGGGAGGGGGGCGCATTCTAGCTTTCCTAGGAAGGAAATTCCAGAGCCTTTGAGGCAGCCACCCAAATGGCCTTATCGTGTTCATCTTGCTTGGAAACCTTGAATGAGGACATGATTGACCATTTTGGTCCAATTGAGTATTGTATACCTTCAAGTAATTTCCTATTTATGGGAGCCCTACGGAGAACGTATGATGGGGTTTTCTTGGCAAGATTTGTTCAGAGCGGGGTTTGCCTTTGTCTTCCTTTGAGGCTGAGAGAGTATGACTTGCCCAGTGGGTTTCTAACATTGAACAGAGATTCCAACCCTGGTCTCTAGAGTCATAGTCCAATGCTCAGACCACTATACTTTGCTGGCTCCTAATCTAGCATAGTCTTTCTTATGTTTTTACATGGCATGGCAGAAGAAGATGGAGATTGATTTTACTCCCTTTCTTATAATGCAAAAGATATTTTCAGAGCTATGCTTACAGTAAACCTGTGGAACAGAGTGGGACTGAACTGCTAGCCTTCCCCACTGTCATTTTGTCCCTATTGCAATACCTACACATGACTTTCCATACTTAGACCACATCCCTTCCTTCCTAGAACTGATTAAGGTAAAAGTTTGGTGAGGAAGGCTCGGAAGAGCAACAGCACTGTAAGCCTAAGGCTTGGACATTGATTTTATTCAGTGTGTCTGCACTCATATGCATTTAACCTTGGAGATTAATTTTATGTATCTTTATTTCAAGTATATATAGGACATTTTCAGGATTAAAAAAAACCTCGAGAATAAAAAACAAAAACAAATATCACATTTAATGACAACCAAACCCTAAAGGCACCAGATCCCATCTGACTGTGAAAGCTAAGCAGATTTGCCCTGGTTAGTATTTAGATGGGAGACCACCAATGAATAACAGGTATTAGAGGCTATATTGCAGAGGAAGGAATTGACAAAACCACCTCACACTGCTGACTTCTGTATCAGCAAAATGGAAGACCAAAGATGTCCCTCATCCTAGTATTCATACAAATAGTTTCTAGTTCAAAGCCCCTCTCCCTCAGTTCTGCTGCCTCTGTTAGTGCCAGTTCTCCTCCTCCCACTCTCTGTTTCTCCTGCACACTGAAAGCTCTGCATTTGTAGAAATTTGACATGAGTCCAAAGAACAAGAATCAGCGTGCTTTGGGAACCCCGCTTTTCCTTCACACAAGGCACAATGTGTATTTTGTCAAGATGGACACATTGTTGCATGCATCTTTTAGACAGACGCACTTTTGCACACATTAATCTGTTGACTGAGGTGTATTTGTGTGCGGTTTTTCATGTGTGCACCTTTTTTCCATGCAAAGGTACCTAAGCTTCTTTTTTTAATGGCTTCCAAATTTTTCTGAATTGCACCACGGGCTTGGGAATGGGTGGATTTCTCAGTTCAAACTGGGTCTCTGTTTACGTATTGGTCTAAGTGTTGTGAAGCAGGAAATCTCATATTAAAATGTTAGTACAGCGGATTTCTCACCCATCCCTAGTCACAAGTTATTTTGGCTTGCACACCAATTCTGGTGTGATACAGTTTGTTTGTAAGGCAGTTGTAAATGGTTGAAGGCAAACCTGGCCAAGATGACCTGTGATCTACACCTCAAGGGCGATGCAGTTTTCTCTGTTTCATTAGTCTGTCTGACTCTACTCTCAGCTGTGAGATGGTGGAACGGAGATGACTGTTTCTCTGCGAGGAGACCCAGCGGTATTATGTGGATTAATTTATCACAGGCTCACTCCTTGCTTCCTCAACCAGCTCCCCAGGATTGGCAGAGCAGAGGAGCTCCAAATATCCCCAGCCTGTCAATGCTGTCAGGGAGCTTAATCTGTCTTAGTTAATTAAAAAGGTGTGAAGTTCACCCTCAGCTTCCTTACCCTTCATGTACAGGGCTGCAGTTCTCAAAGAAGGGCAGTGTGACTGTAGTTTGTATTAGCATATTTAACTCGCTCTGTTATTTTTATCCGGGTCTTTTCACACGTCCTTTAGGTTTGTTTCTCTAGTGCTTCAATGCACAGACAGCAAACAAACTCCTGTCAGTTCCAGCCAACATAGCCAATGGTCAGAGATGATTGAAATTGTCTTTCTCAGTGGCTTCCCCCAGACTCTGCAACTCTCTTCCTAGGGAGGTCACAATGGCCTCCTCCTTCCTATTCTTCCGTCAGCAGGCAAAGACCTTTTTATTCCAACAGGCTTTTGAAATAGAAAGTTTTTAAAGAAGGTGCTTTACTGTTTTAAACAGAACACTTCCAATTGCTTTTTATGTTGTTGATGGCATTTTCACTTTTTAACCGTAGGTTAAATCATTTTAATATTGTGAATCGTTTCAGTCCATTGTAATGTGCTCAGAGGTGTAGCTTGGAGTGCGTGGGGGGCGGACCAGGGCGTCAAAGGAGTGGGGTGGAGCTATGTTGCATGGGGACAGGACTACGTCACGCGGGGCCAAGGCTATGTCACGCAGGGCGGGACTACGTCGTGGAGCAGCACCCAAAAAAAATTTCCACCAAGGGTGCACCGCCCCCATTGTCCCCTCCATCCCTACACGATTGAATTTTCTCTACTGGGGCTGCCTTTGGAAACTGTTTGGAAACTTCGGCAGGTTCAAAACACAGCCGCCACAATGCTGACCGGAACCAGTTACAGAGGGCACATAATTCCCTTGTTAAAACAGCTTTACTGGCTACCCTGTTCGTTTCTGGGCACAATTCAAAGTGCTGGTTATGACCTGTAAATCCCTCTATAGCTCAGGTCTGGGCTATTTGAAAGACCGTATCTCCCTGTACACGCTTGCTAGAGCCGTAAGATCTGCAGAGGAAAGCTTTGTCTCAGTCCCATCACCATCCCAGGCTCGCCTGGTGAGGACACGGCAGAGAGCCTTGTCGGTGGCTGCTCCCACCCTGTGGAACGCTCTTCCGCGGTAAGCTAGGCTGGCCCCCTCCCTGCTCTCCTTTCGCTGGCAGACAAAAACATTTCTGTTTAAGCAGGCTTTTATGTGAGCTAGGGAGATTTTATTTATGTATTAAGATGTCTTAAAATTGAAAATTGCTTTAGGTTTTTATAATTGTATATATTTTTAGTGTTTTTAACTTTTTTTGGAAGCCGCCTTTGTGCAGAATAAGTCCCAAATAGTGAATAGACTGCAAAAGCTGCATGATTTTTGAAGATTGTCTCACTAGTGGGAAGAAAAATGCTAAAAATACATATTGCTTCTGTTGAGAAAAAACTTAGTAAAGAACTACATCCTTAGCTTGCCATAGGGAGGAAGTTCGCTCCATGAAAACTCACTGTTTTCCTGTTCCTCACTCACTAACATGGCCATGGGATGGCCGTAGAGCCAGACGCATGATGATTTCTTCCTCTGGGACCTCTGGAGATGTTTGTATTCTCACATACCCACTATTACAACACTAGCGTATATACCCAGTATATTTTCTCATAGGTAATACTTGTTAGAAAGATTTGAGATCCTGTGTCTCTAATTCCCCAAACTGTCTTGTCCAGTACCTGTAACTTTTCCCCATATTCCCCAATCCAATCTGTATGCAGAGTTATTTACACAGAAAGGTTGGGTTCCTAAAGGAAAACACTGCCCTCCTCCTTGCTGCTAGGCCTCATCTCCATAGCAACTGGCCAGGCCCAAGAACTCTCTGGCTGAGAATTGTAAAGGCCCCTCCCTAAACTACAAATCCCAGGATTCCATAGAATCTTCCCGGGCAGCCAGTCATATGAGGTCTTTGCCTGACACAGACAAACAAACTTTGACTTTTATATATTAGATTAAAAACACTAAAAATCATTAAAAGATTATACAGACTACAAACATTAAAAAAAAAGCACAGCGTATCATTAAAAACCCACCCCATTCAGTTTCCAAGAGCCCGGGGGCACAAGAATGTTTTCATTTGCTGATGGAGGGAAACTGAAGAATGAGTCATCCTGGTCTCCCTAGAGAGGGAGAGGGACATGGGGATTTCTTTTCTCCTTTTGCAACAACAAGGTGCCTCCCTTTGAGATCTGGTTTTGTCTCTGTCCTGTATGAAGCTGCAGGCTCTTTTTTTTTTTTGGTCTGATTTTGGTATCTTTTATTTCGATTTGCTTATTTTGTGTACCGGATATACTATTTTTTGTTTTATTTGTATTCTGTGTAAATGTTATGCACAACCATGCAATAATTGTAAATATTATAAATATAGCAATAAATTAAAAAAAAAGAATGAGGATCCTGAAGCTATAGGCTCTTGTGTCAACTGAATGCAATGAAGAGTGGTACCAAATTGCTGTAATCTTGTAGTTCGGATGCACCCCTGGAGAGACGACGAGATGGAACTTGAAGGTGCAAGATGTATCACATTACTGCATAATATTTGGGTACAATTTATTCTTCCTTACAGCTATTAGGAAAACGGTTTGGGGACCTCTGAGCAATATTTAACACTGTCCAATAAAACTGCTGTGTGCCTTAAACTTGGTCCATGTTGCCAGCCCTAATCTAAATGATAGGATCATCCTGTGAGTACTCTGGGCGTGATTTATTTGGAATATTTACTTCTTGGGTACATGGTTCTACCATTACAATTCTAGTTGTAAAATAAAAAAGTAAATCAGGTGGCAAAAAAAGAAACGGAATAATACTATAAATTCAATGCATAAAAGATGGTTGGGCTGAAACCACTAAGTGGTCTAGACAGCTTTCCTGCACAAATCTTTTGGAGAGAAAGGGCTAATCTTTGAATGTTTGTTCGCTCTACCGTGAACTGATTATGTCACTCTGCAGGTAACTAGACATGAATCCAAGAGCCTTTCTTTTTCTCCAGGTAAAATTTTTAGCCAGGGAAACAATTGCATCTGTTCTGCAGCTGCACCGTCACTGCTGTGACCTTATCAGAGTGGAAAATGTCACCTGGATAGGTGGCTGGGCGGGAGAATTCAAGGTCCTAAAATGAATGGTTTTGTAGCATGCTGAAGGTGTTGATGACACGCAGTGTTGCTGGACTTGAGACAGTGCTCCAGCATGGTGCCTAAAAACCCTTACATGTGTCTCTGTTTCTATGGATGTCAATCCATGTGTGTGTGGGGGGGGGGAGTCCTGCTTGCTGTATGGCCCCCAAAGTTCCACAAGATCATCAGATTGTTAGAAAAGAACTTAACATGCGTAGCTCTGTACTTGCAAACAAGAATCTCATGTGATGCAGGTTTAATGCTCATGGGATTCAGGTATCATAAGCAGGCTTTGCTGCGTATTTTTATTGAATCTGTGGAGGTTGGAAGGGCTGGATCAAGAAGTATGATAGAGCCTCTCTGCTCCATAGACTCACAGAGCTGGAAAGGTTCCTATGGGCCATCAAGTCCAACCCCCTGCTCAGTGCAGGATCTCCAGCTAGAACCTCCGGCCTCCTTTTGAAGACATCGAAAGAAGGAAACCCTACCACCTCTCTAGGCAGTTGGTTCCATTGCAAAACCACTTTCACCGTCAAGAAGTTCCTTCTAATGTTCAACCAGAATCTATCGTCCTGTAACTTAAAATCATTAAACCTAATTCTATGCTTTGGGTCAGCAGAAAAGAGGCCTGTCCCCTCCTCTCTGTGACAGCCCTTGAGGTGCTTGAAGAGTGTAATCATGTCACCCCTCACTTCCCTTCACCAAGGTCAACATCCCCAGCTCCTTCAACTTCTCCTCATATGTTTTGTTCTCTATACCTCTTACCCTTCTCTAAAATCACTCCAGCTTGTCTATATCCTTTTTAAAATTCGGTGCCCAGAACTGAACACAGTACTCCAGATGAAGCCTGACCAGCGCAGAGTATAGGCGAAGTATTACCTCCCTCAACTTGGAAAATATGTTTCTATTAAGGCAGGCTAAGATTGCATTTGCCTTTGTTTCTGCAGCATCACACTGCTGGCTCAGGTTCAACTTATTATCAAGGTCCTTGTCACATGGAGTTCTGCTGAGCCAAGCCCATCCTGTACCTATGCAATTTTGTAAATGTGGAATCTTGCATTTGTCTCTGTTGAATTTCATTGTTTAAATTCTGATCCCATTTTCTAGTTTATCGAGACCCTTTTGAATTCTGTGCCTATCTTTCGATGTCAACTCCCCCTCCCAGTTTTGTATTATCTGCAAGTCTGATAAGCGTTCCCTCTACCCTAACAGCTTTGAGGAAAAAAAATATTGAAGATTTACATCTATATGGATTTAAGTCCACCATTCCATCTTGTCTCTATTTTTTTTTTCAACACGTATATGAAGCTGCTGGGAGAAATTATCTAGATGTTCAGGCTGAAGAAGAGGTGGGCAACTGCCAGATGCATACCCCCCCCCCAATTTGGACCTTGAAGGACGACATTAACTCCACTGTACCCACTCCTCAATTTTTTACCTTTTTTTTATTTGCCCCTAAAGTTTTCCACTTTCACTAGGAGGTGTGAAGATTAATTTCATCAAGTTAGGGAAAGGAGGAAGGAAGTGAACAGAAGCATACCTCTAGGCATTTGGCAGGAACATTCCTTGTTAATCCCCTGCCATTCCACTTTTAAAGCTGCTTTTAAAATGCCCCAGTTTCTCTCTCTTCCATTCACTTTCCCTTTTTCTCCTCATCTTGCTTCAGTTGCTGCAACCTGAGTTCAAAAATAGTTTGCACTGAATTAACTCAACAGAGGAGAGAGAGCAGATGAGGGGGACCTTTCCGGCAGGCTAAAGCAAAAGCGAACAACTGCAGCCTCTCCTAACTTGTCTGTGCTTCCACATTAATAACTTTTGCCATCTCGACCACATTCTGATTTTGCGTGGCCACATGTGTCCCAATTTTCATGTGTGAAAAGTTGGTGGGTATGGAGAACACAACTTTAAGTCCATAGCCTTTTTTGTTTAAGGTCTCTCATAGGCATTTAAATGGCTGAAGGAAGGAAAACTGTAGCCCAGGGCTTTCCAAATGTTAGTGTGTCGCCTGAAGTGTGTAGGTGTGTCGCTTACGATCTTGGAAATGTATGTTATTATTTATAAATCATACGTTTTTAAAAATATATGAACGGTTTTCATGAGATATGTTGTGTCCGCATACATTTTGTTATTACAATTCATGTATGTGTCTATATCTCTCATAAAGGGTTAGTTTAACCTCCCTATGAGGGGTTAGTTTGTTAGGGAGGTTTGTTATAAGGGGTTAGTTTAACCTCCGGTTTGCTAGTAAAACTGAATTACTATGTCGCAAAATGATGCATGTCTAAAAAGTGTGTCACCAACATGAAAAGTCTGGAAAGCTCTGCTGTAGCCCATTCACATGTCAGAATTATAGCACTGTTATTTCATTTTAACTGCCATGAATCCAGCCTACGGAATCTAAAAATCAGCAATTTAGAGAGGAGCATTTAGAATTTTCAGCCAGTGTGCTCCAGTGCCTCACCAAACTACAAACCCCAGGATTCCACAGGATGGAACCATGGAAGTTAAAGTGGAATAACAGTATTATAATTCTGTAGTCTGGGTGGGTGGAAGGAAGTATGGAAGAGTGTCTGGGGCAAAAGAATGGGTATTCTGGGGGTCCCGGGATCCTCAAATACAGTTGTGAAGCTGCATGTGGTCCATAGGCCTTACTTTCTCCGCCCTCAGGATAAAATGTCAACAGTGTATGGACTATACATCTCTGCCCTTTGTATGTTTCTACTAATTCCAGGGAGGTCATGGAACTCTTGAACAGGTGTTTCATAGCAATTTCAAGAGAGATGAAGGTTTAAGTTTTAAACCTAAAAGTTAATCCAGACAGGACAAATTATGGAATCTGAATGGACAGAGCTGTACACAACCGATTTTGGAAAGGATTACATTCTTCTGAAAATAAATTATCTGGTGAGACCCTAGAGCCTAGAAAATTATTTTTTGAAAGTAATTCATTTCCACTATTTGCTGGTCATTGCTCTGGCAGTATACAAAATCCCTAAAATAAATGAATACATAAACAGGATTAGAGGAATGTGAGTGGAGGCACAAGGGCATAAGCAAATAAGAAAGAAATCAAAATGGTCACATGGTACCCTTATCTCACATACCTGTGTAGCTGATGTAGTATATCAGTTAGAATCCTCTATCTGCATCAGAGAGATCCATTTTCAGATCAGATCAGACCTGACCAATGAACCATGTGGATTTTGCCAAACAAAAGATTTCCAACTGTAATAGAGTCCACTCACTAAAGATGGGGAAGAATGTCATTTGGTTTCTGTTATAAGAAGAACTTTCCGTAATTTGCAAGTCATGAATTCAACAGAAGCAACTATTTAGTGGTGGTCTCTTCTTCTTTGGAGGTTTTTAAACAGAGTTTGGATGGCCATCTTTCATGAGTGCTTTAGCTGTATATTCCTGTGTGGCAGGAGTTTGATAGGTGGCCCTTGTGGTCTCTTCTGACTCAAGGATTCTATGATTCAACAACAAAGATCTGGAAAATTTGATTTTTATATAGATATATATCTCCAAATGTGAGGTAGAACAAAATTGACAGACGTCTCCATCTCTACTGGACTGATAGAACAAAATTTCTCTCACTAGCAGCTGGTGGCGGTCAACTCAATGGACCAGTGATCCATTCTGGGTTTTAATCTGAAGCTGTCCCATGCACTGAAGCCTATTCTCCTTTAAAATGTTGACTGAATGTTATCTTAGGATACTTTTGCTAGACAAATTCTGCCAAGAAAACCCCATGATAGATTCGCCTTAGGATTGCCATAAGTCAGAAATGACTTGAAGGCACACAAGAAGAAGAAATATGGCAGTACTCAGTACCAGCATAACTGCTATGATACCCTCTATGCATACTCAGTCTGGAAGTTAAGGACAGAGAGAAAAGCAGCTTTTGGAAAAGTTACTTTTTTGAGAACTCCCAATGAGGCCTGGTGGATTCCATGCCAGGGATACAGTGAATCCATACTGGGCTTTATATCAGTTTTTAAAGCAGTAATCCAAGGTTCTGAGCCCTATTCCCAAAACAGCGTCAGCACCTTAAATAGCTCTTTTAAATTATGGAATAAAACCAAGAGTGCATTCAATGCCTCACTGGCATGGAAACTACCAGCTATCCCAGCATCCTTCCTCCTGAAGTGTCTTGATTATTACTGATTACAAAATCATCATCCAATGCATTGTTCGCTTTCTTTTTTCCGTCCAACCTTCCCCCAACCCTAACTTCAGGAGCCAACTTTTCTTTGCGCGAGCTGGGCCTCGAAGATGTCTCACCGCCCCATGGGACTTTATACCGGACAGATCTAGGGCTGCCCCACTGTGGCTACTCCATCAGCGCCGGGTCTGATGCTGACACTGAAGCGGATGCCGTCCTGTCGCCGGAGCACCCGGTCAGGCTCTGGGGACGCAACACCAAGTCAGGCCGCAGTTCCTGTTTGTCCAGCCGGGCCAACTCCAACCTCACCCTCACGGATACAGAACACGATAACACCGAAACTGGTAAGAGAGAGCGCCGACCCCGTCCTTCCGCTATGGCTTCTCAGAGTACGTCTGTCCCTTTCCTATTCTTTTCGTCGTTGTCCAGCAGTCCAGCTCTGTTGGTAATTTTCTGGGATATTTCGGTTTGAGTATGAAAAGAAGGAGGAATGGTATCCTTTGAACAGTGTCCTCTGCCCTTGTATAGAATATTCGGGAACAAAGAGCTAAAGAGCCTCATGATTTATTCACCATGAAAAAAGTGACTGTTGAGTAGTCCGTGTGCTCCTTACAGGACCTCTTCAGAACTCTTTCTCTCTTTCATTCTTTCTCCCTTTCTTTCTTTTTTCTCCTTCTCGGCTTCCTTTTATCTCCTGAACTGATATTCAGGCAGATAATTTCTAAAGCCATTCTGACTGACTCCCGCCGCTTATGTAAATAGCCCTGGTTTTCTCTGTAAGGGAGAGCGGGTGACAGGAAAAATATATATATTTATTTTTAGAAACTCGTCCTTTATGAAAACCTTGAAAGTCACGAGTCCTCCCCCCGTCCCTTATTTGATCTCTTTATCTGCTAAGCTTTGTCTTCCCGGCTGTGGAAGTTATCGTGCAGTTGTGGGACTGGCAATGGCTAGAGCTTCTGGGTTGGCAGTTGCACGAGAAAATGATAGTGAACCGTAATGCACAGCTGTGATGTGACCCCAGTGTGTTTCAGGGTTGCTGGGGTATGAAGAGCTGGCTTAAATAACGCTAGTAGCCACAGGTGGTGTGTTGCCTTACCTTGAGTTGAATTGCCGCATTGCCAGTGTCTTGATATAGATACAGTGTGCTGGCTCCTGAGGGAGGAAGGTTGTGTCTAGCAGACTTGCCTAAAATAACCATAGTGATGTCCTTCTTTTGCTGCTTCCCATAGCTTGAGTGTGTGATATACAGAATTTTCCCCTATTTTTTTATTTTTATTTTGGTTTTGTATACAAAGCAGCATGACATAATTTTGTCATATATCATCCTCATGTTTTCTGTTTTCATTTTAGTGATTGGGGCCCATTAAAAGCCCCCTTGGGACTATAATTAAGGTTGCAGATGTCCCTTTTTATAAGGGATATCCTTTATTTAAGACCCAGAGAGCTTGTCCCTTATAGCATTGGCGGTGACCCTTATTGTATGGGATGCCCCTTATATGAGGGCCAGAAAGCTTCTCCCTTACAGGGCTGGCAACCATTCCTTCGTACAAGGTACATCCCTTATTTGAGGGTTGGAAAGCTTTTCCTTTTACAGTGAGCCCTCCATATCCACGGATTCTGTATCCACAAATTCAACCAGCCATGGATTGAAAATATTTCCTGCCCCCCCCCCCAAAAAAAACAAAAAGGAAACTGATTGCCATTTTATATAAGGGATGCCATTTTACCACACTCTTGTACATAATGGGAAGGTTTTTGAAAATTATTTGCAATTTAGTACTTTGTAAAAAAAAAATCACATATGGTGCTTTTGTGCAGAAGATGGAATTTCCTGAAGAGAACATATTTCTGTACAGAAAAAAAAACATTTCCAGCACAGAAAGCAGCTTTTTCTGTGCAGGAATTTTTTTTTTCTGCACAGAAGGGCCATTATTTTTCTGCAGAGAAAATAACATTTCATTCATTTTTTCAGGCAAAGTAAGCCCAAAAGTGTAAAGATTCTCATCTGTAGCATTCTTCTCATCAGAATTTCTCAGCACTCAAGAAACCAATGTTTTGACATTTGTGAAATATTTTCAAATATTCTTTCCATCTCTAACCAATACAGAGACCTTTCAGAAAATAAATAGGAAAGAGGTGCTTTCTTGCAATGAAGCATCCTTATTGCAGATTCCAAAAATGTCTGGCAATGTCACTTTGAGGATTTTTACCAGGGAAAAGTTGGCGGAGACATGCATTTGTGCTAAGAGTAAACACAGAGGAGTATAGTGGAGTGAGTGAAGTTACCGGATATGTTTATCAGTCAATATTAATTGCTAACTGTATTGATAGAACTTACAGCCTTTTTCTCTAGTCAGTATGGAGTTGTATAAAGCTGCCATCGATAGTAGAGTTTATAGGGCCATTAAAGCCCATATTTCTTCCGCCGCATGCTAGCATCAGCATCTTTTGTTATGTTTCTTCATTAATTATGCAAAATAAATAATCAGTATTGAATTCTGATTCTCTCCACATTCATAGACTTTTGCTTTATGGCACAGCACTACTGAAGTTTCTATTTGTTTGTTTGCTTTTAAAGAGGTCTTGTCTCCTTATCTTCGAAACAGTCTCGGTTCTCCCAATTGGTATGTAGCCCCCCGGAGTGGTTTGCAGATGAGTCTCTATTGATATTGGTTGGTAACAAAATGGATGAACTGACTCTGTTGAAAACTCCTGTCCTTTAGGTGTCATAAGAACATGAGAACCATTCTGGGTCAGACCAAAAGGCATAGTAGTCCGGTATTTTCTTCTTTCTCCGGGAAGCTTACAAGCAAATAGGTCTGCTTTTGTTGAGTGGCTTCAAGTCATTTGCCACTTATGACGACGCTAAAGCAAGTCTATCACAGGGCTTTCTTGACAAGATTTGTTCAGAGAGGGTTTGCCGTGGTCTTCTTCTGAGGATGAGAGAGGGTGACTTGTTCAAGATCACCCAGTGGGTTTCGACGGCTGAGTGCAGAATCTCACCCTGGTCTACAGACTCAAACCACTGTCCCACACTGACTCTCTAGGTAGGGTTGCCAGGATAAATATGGGACAGGATCTCTGTTGCTTTAATATTTAGCTGGCCCTCAATCAGGCGGGCTTACAGTGGCCTCTCCACTTTCTCAAGGATTTGGAGTACAGAACCCTCACGAAAGTGGAAAAACTGTGAATAACTCCACCCCCTCTGATCCCCTCCCCATTCCCTTGTCTTTTTTGTGCCAGGGCCAAAGCCAAGTGGGAGTGGGAGCAGGGAGCTCCAAAGAGGAGAAGGAAGGGTCACGTGAGCTTTCCCCTCTATTGCCTTGCACCTTACTGTGAGTTCTCAGCGCTGGAACAGAGGCAAGGGAATAGGACAGGGAGCTCCAGAGAGGAGAAGGAAGGCTTATGTGAACCTTCCCCCATTTCATTCCCTTGCATTTTGCCTCAGCACAAGTGCTCAGTGCTGGGGCCAGAGGCAAGGGATTGAGACTGGCAGCTCCAGAGGGGAGAAGAAAGGCTTGTGCGAACCTTCCCCCTATTCCCTTGCCTTTTGCCTCAATATGAATTCTCAGTGTTGGGGCCAGAGGCAAGGGAATGGGACGGGGAGCTCCCGAGGGGAGAAGGACAGCTCGCACAGATCTCCCCCTCCACCCATTCTCCCTTGCCTTTTGTCCAGGCACTTGCTTTCCTTCTCCACACTCGGCAAAATGCAAGCGAATGGGAGGAGAAGAATGGGGGTAGGGGGTGGGAGGCATGCGCTCACCTCACAAATAATCAAATTTGCAGAGGTCAAACCCACAAATGTGGAGGGAGGACTGTAAAGTTTACCAGTGGAAAGAGTGGGGTAGCAACAGATAAAGTATCCTGCTCTGTTTCTGTAGCGGGATGCAAAGCAATGGCAACATTCTCCAGGACCTCTGGAAGTTCCCTGGGAAGTCACAGAAGAGGCTTGTTGCTGTGCATTCAGCTACAGGAACCAAGTGGGATGCTTCTTTGCCACTCTTCCCACCACCACCGCCCTTTTGACTGACCTGAAATAGCCACATTGAGGACTGCATTAACAAACAGCATTTTCTATGCAGGAAATTTTCTGCCAACAAAACAAACAAACAAACCCTTTTTTCAGACAGAATAGGTCTCAAACAACAAAGATTCTTGGCCATCAAGAATTCCCCCGAACAAGGTTTTCTGACACTCAGGAAGCTCTTTTTTTTTTCCCCTGCTGCGAAAGAGCTCTGGGGGTGTGGATATCCGGAGTGTCAGAGCAGCCGAGAAACGGGTTGCCAGGGAACCAGAATAGCTCCTCAGGAAAGCAACCCAGCCCCATAGTGTCTGGTAGGGGCTGGTGGCTGAGAGGAAAAAATATATACAAAGGCAAATACTGATTGCCATTTTCAGTCTTTCAGTGAGAAGTTCTCACCAGAGAGAGCTAGGGAGTAAAGTCCCTTAGTCAGCCAGGGAGGGTGACTGTGTGGGAAGGGTTTAATTCTGAGGGAAAACCTAGAGAGAGGCAGAAAAGTAATTAAACCATTATAGTATCTGGTCAGAAAGTGTGACCTAGATTGGGGGTTGAGTCTTTGGTGAGAGGGTAGCCAAAGGACTGTTCGTGATACTTTCACTTATATGAGAGGTTAAAGAGATAAGGAAACTGGTTAAAAAGGACTCTGAGAGCTTTTGGAGAGCTTGGCCAAAACTAACAAAATGAATTTCAACAGAGATAAATGTAAGGTCCTGCACTTAGGCAGAAAAAAATAGAATGCACAAATATAGGATGGGGGACGTGTGGATGGATAGCAGTATGTGTGAAAGAGATCTAGGAGTCTTGGTAGATCACAAGCTGAACGTGAGTCAGCAGTGTGATGCGGCAGCCAAGAAAGCCAACGCAATTCTTGGTTGCATCAAAAGGAGAATATCTAGATCAAGGGAGGTAATGGTACCACTCTATGCTGTATTAGTGAGACCTGATTTGGAATACTGTGTCCAGTTCTGGGCATCTCATTTCAAGGAGGATATTGACAAGCTGGAACATGTCCAGAGGAGGGTGACCAAAATGGTGAAGGGTCTGGAAGCCATGCTTTATGAGGAATGGTTTAGGGAGCTGGGTATGTTTAGCCTGCAGAAGGGAAGGTTAAGAGGGGACATCATAGCCATGTTTAAATATTTGAAGGGATGTCATGTTGAGGAGGGAGAGGGCTTGTTTTCTGCCGCTCCAGAGACTAGGACAAGGAGCAATGGATTCAAGTTGCAGGAAAGGAGATTCCATCTGAACCTCAGGAAGAACTTCCTGACAGCCAGAGCTGTCCAGCAATGGAATATGCTGCTGCCTCAGAGTGTGGTGGAGTCTCCTTCTTTGGAGATTTTTAAGCAGAAGCTGCATGGCCATCTGTTGGAAATGCTTTGATGGGTGTTCCTGCATGGCAGGGAGTTGAACTGGATGGTCTCTGTGGTCTCTTCCAACTCTGTGATTCTATGAATTAATTTTGACTCAAATATGAACTCCAATATTTTATTCTGTGTGCTATTTTAATAAATATTACAGTTTATTTTTATGAATGTTGACACAGCTGAGTGGCATACAGTATTTAAAGACACCCAGGAAACACATTACCATAGAGCTACTAAGGGCTTCTAAATAACCATTGAAACCTCTCACTCTTTTACACAAAGGTGGTGTTATAAGGAGGGAGCCAGAGCTGTGTGGAAAAGATGGGGCATTTTATCGGGTTGAGGAGCTGCCATACCAATCTGAGAGAGAAAAGTAAGCCCAGTCACACCTGCTTTCAACTGTCTTTGAATATTTGTCTCAGCCTTTGTCGGAAGAATGCTTTGGTGATCAGTAGAGATGAATGACTACAACGGTCTATTTTTCTATTTAAAAAAAAATCAATGGCCGATTATTTGTGAAAGCAGACCAGTGTGCCCACTGGCATCTCTTCCCAGGTGCCTGTGGAAGATACATCCTGCAGAATAGCCACTGCTAGAAATGAGGACAGCAAAAGCATTGCTTTCTAACATAAGGCAAATTATTGATAGTTTCAGCTAAGTGAAGAGTCAGTCAGCCCACCCTACAGCATCTCAGTATTAAATGAACATTAAAATACCGGGCTCAATGGAGCATGGGAGATGCCAAGGGCCTTTATCCACATATCAGGACATTGTTTGTTTGTTTTTTTAAATCTTATAAAGAAATCTGCCATCAAGTGGCACAACTTTGCATTCTCTACTAGTTTTTAAGTTGTTCTTTCTCCCATCGATCACAGTTCGGGAAGGCGGCTCCCTCTCCTTTGGATTGTGCAGTAAATGTCACTTTGACGCAATGAAGATTGCTCAAGACAAAGGCTGGTGAAGAGTATAGCAATTATGATTTTTGGCCAGTCTGTGCTCAGACATATGGTTCCTCTGAAAGATAGTTCATTAGCCTTCAAAAGCAAACTGACACCAAACCGTACATCTTCTTAAAAGGGCAGGATAATGTACTACGTCTGCGAGTCTGCTCTCAGACATAAACCTGAGCATGGTTTTATACTCTGAGCCATCTGGTTTCAAGCATCTCTTGTTTCATAGGCCGGGCACATATGTTCACACATACTTATATGTACATGTGCGCACACACTGAATGGAATTGTATTTCTCTCTTGCCCTGAACAAACCACAACTGAGGCCAGTCTGCCGCTTTATAGAGACAAGGTTGACTTAGCTTTTTATTGCACGGTTTCAAACCAACACCAGCACCCTGCCCTAATCAAGTCCTTGGTTATAGATCATAAAAGACTTCAAATGTGACACCAAGGGCTTGAAAAAGCGGGTTTATAAGCAGCACTTTGTTATTTTATCTAGCATAAGTTCTAGGGATGTAATTCTCCACTAATTTCATTCTCAAAGGAAGAAAGGAATTATTGTAGCAATGTTCCTCCCACTTTGAGAAACCACATTGTTTTTGATGACTTTTCACAATCCTGGACTAATGCTGTTAAAAAATTGCATGCTGGATTTTTGTATGGAGAACAACATTTTTCTGTGTAGAAAATGCTGTACTTGGAAACTTATTCTCTGTAGTGCTGTAAGTGCAGTCGCATAGGGATGGGATAGCGATTCGCCCCGGGCGGCAATATTTTTGGGGTAGCCAAACCCATAGCCACGCCCCTGTGCACCATGGCCACACCCCCACATGCAGTGGCCACGCCCCCATGCCATAGTCCTTCCCCCCGCCCGCCCCCACTCCCCGCACTCCAAGCTCCGCCCCTATAGTTGGAGACTTATTCTTCATAAGATTTGTAGATTTTTGTGCTGAAAATAACATTTTCTGCTCAGAAAATAATAGTTCTGCCCAGGAATATTATTTTCTGAGTAGGGACTGCTGTTTTCTACATAGAAAATGCTCTTTCTGTGCAAAAGAATGTACCAGTTTTGCAAAGAATAAGTCCTCAACAGTGAAGATTCTCATCAGTCCAGTCCAAGCTCAAGAGACTACTAGAATCTACAAAAAATGGGAAAGTTATTTTGGACTACAACTCCCAGCATTCCCCAAACATTTAGATCACTAACTGTGCTGGCTAGGGAATTCTGGGAGTTGCAAGCCAACAAAACAGCATTTCTAGGCGTTAATAGCCAGAATCTCAAAACTGTCTACAGTTGGCCTTCCACATTCACATATTTAATTTTTGTGGATTTGATAATTTGTGGATTATTTGCCATCACCTCCACTGTTGCCCTACGCCATTTTTAATAGTGTCTCCTCTGGACGTCTTCAGAAAGGAGCTGGACAGCTGTGCAAGGAGTTGGACTCAGTGGCCCATAAGACTCCTTCCAACTCTATGATTCTATGAAGAAAGCATTGATAAATGCCTTTATCAATGCTCTCTCTTTATCAATGGTTTAGTCCTTACCATAACTGCAGATGGACTAAGAAGGCACTACATCTGATAGGTATGTATATCTATACCTTCGAGTTATCTATTCTTCTTAATTTTCAATAATCTGGCTTTTTCACCATTTCTTCCTGCCAAAGCTGGGGCTTAAGGTGACATCTGAAAGATGAATTGAGGAAGGTAAAGCTAAAAACATAGATAGCCACAATACTAAAATATAATTAAATAATATTAGTAAAATAGAATTCAGTTATAAGCAACGTGAAAGAATCAGCAAAAGGGACAGGTTCTTACCTGGTCAAAGCCACTTCTTCAGCAAGCAGTCAATCGTCCAAAGCCAACTCTACCTGAATAAAGAGGTATGGGAATAAAGAGGTGAGGAAAGGGAACTGGGAGGTCCTCACTTGGAACAAGATGGCTCCCATTTTGTCATCCCACCACAATGTCTTCTCTTGAATCAGAGTTCCACAGCCTAGAAGCTCTTACATCCTTGGCCCTGGGTACTGTGTAGACTCATAACAGCACATCTTTCCTTGTTTTAAGAGAAAATAGGATCATTTATTGAACATATATAACTTAGAACAGGTCCTCTTCTGGCATTGAGTGTGCGCAGCCTGATTCAAGTGTCCAAATGAATTTCAGAGAATTCTTGGTTTGGCTCTGTGAAGAAGTGATAGTGATGTATTGGTAACAGAACATCTGGAATTCTAAGCACAGACAGAAAAGTAATGGGAAATGCATGCATGGAGCTCTAGTGCAGATCGTTTGGTTACTTTATGTTACAGCTGAATAGCTTCTGTGATACCATGATTTCTTTTTATTTGATTGATTGATTGATTGATTGATTGATTGATTGATTGATTGATACACTTGAAACCTGTTGATCTGAAAAGATAGTTTGATGACGAGCATGCAGCCAAGGCAGGTAAGAGAGCTTTTCTAATTGATGGTAAGACTTGAAGCCACAATAGTATTCAGGTTTTGAGCCTAAAGCATGTCAGGTGGGGTAAAATATCCTAGCTGTGGGATTCATGATCCAGGTTTTATCAAAGGAAGAAACAATCGGAAGACCAAACACTCCTACCAAGGAAGCTATCTTGCATTGATAGGCCTGAGAAAGTCAAGAGTGTATTGGGACTCTTTGTCCCTCATCTAAAAACTTCCAAGGCGCTTCCACTTAGTGATCCAAGTAAAGCTTGGAATCAACTAGTTAATCCCATCTTGGAGTTATTAATGTGATAGATTTTCAAGACTCATTAGATTACTGAATTAATATAAAAGTTAAAAATATGCATTAATGAATTACATGCTTAGAATTAGATAATGTGTAATGGTAGGTGCCTATCCCTCTGTCAGATTCGGTGAACCAGGAAGTCCGGCTGCTTCAGGAAAAGACATATGGAGATTAGCAGAAAGGCATGACGTGACTGTGTTCTTAAGCAGGTTAGGAAAAAAAAGAGAAGTTCATGGAGCTAAGCTCAGAGCAGCAAGTGAAACAACAATCAAAGAATGGAAAAGAAGGAAAAGACTGAGTCTTAGAATGGTATGTGAGTGAGGCCAAATGATTTGTTTGGAGACTAAGGCCCTCAAGAAACCAGAGTCCTTTCAACACGTCAGGCCTTCTGGCCTGAAAAGTTAGTGTCCTCCACCACCACCCCACACACACGGGCATGTATGGAAGGAAAGAGTGTGGAGTCTTTCTGCAGAATGGGCAAATACTGGGACTCTCTTCATTGCCTTCTCTTCTGTTAGTTGTGTTCTGGACTGGTTTCTGTTAGATAATATATGATCTTGTCTGATATTATTTTGGGATGAGGTGCAGTGAATCCCCTTTTTATATATTATTTTGATCACATAGTGGAGAATTCTTAATCATATGTGTTTTGAGAGCCTCTGAGCATATGCAGAATATTTTTCTGCACAGCTGAATCACTGCATCCTTTCTGCAACCCTTTTCACTCAAGAATTACGGTCTGGAAAGATCAATGATGGAGTGCACGTTTTGCATGCAGGAGTCAGGAATCCCAAATACAATGCTAGCCTTGTCTGCACCTTACATTACACAGCAGCAAGTGACTCCTGTCTAACTATCCCACAAAAGGCAAAGTTATGTTTTAAGAAACCCTAGAGAATTAATATTATCTCTGTGTATCCTACTAATACAGTTTGGTTAATGCAAGTACATTTAACAGGACAATACACTAGTACTTTGTATAACATAACCCAAACAAGACAACCCAAGAACATCAGCAAGTGAAGTTTGGCTGGCTCTTTCGAGTAGATAAATTTCGAATAGCATCCCTTTGGGAAGCTAGTGATAGGTGAGGAAAAACAGTAGATGCTGCTGACTTTCTTTGTAAAGATATATATATATATATATATATATATATATATATATATATATATATTTTCCAACGACACTGCCATCTCAGCAGTTGCTTCCTCACAATTCTCCATTCTTTAAAGCTTGCCTTATCAATATCCAGAAGGAGCTGTAGGCTATTGATTAGCCCTACCTTGTTCGGAGGGGATTTCATAGACGTGCTCAATATCAAGGGCTCCAAACCTGTGAATTCGCCAATAAGCTTGGACTGTCATTGACCTTTGATGTAACCTTCACACTTATCTCTGTGGCAAATCAGAGGGAGTTGGGCTGGAACTAATTTAGGAGACATTTGCTTTGAGTGCATATTAATATGTTGAGGCAGCCTTCCTATACAAATCCAATTTCACTGGGAAATTGAAGGAGACTTGCAGACCACCTCACAGAACTGATGCAGCAGCAAGTCTTCCCTTCTGATGGCACATGCTCAGTCTCATGTGCCATACGCCTTATTGTTGTTAAAGTGTTATCTTTCTAAATCACTTCCAGTTCATCAGAAGTTGTGTGTGAAAGCCAAAGGAAAGACAGGATCTACCTTCTGTCTACATTGCAGTGCTATTTATTTATAAAAATATTTCTGTCCTTCCCTCTGTCCTGCAATCTCAGGGTGGCATACAATTAAAACAATGGAATTACATTTCCTGCACAGAAAATGATATATTTGCACAGAAATATCTTCTCTGCAGAAAATGCTGTTTTTGTGGAGCGAATACTGATGTATGAATTTTGTATAGATAACATCCCAGACTACTGATAGTCTTCAAAAACAGCACATTTTATTTTTGAAGACTCTCTTGTAGTAGGAAGAAAATTGCCAAATGTCCTCATTCCTTCCTCTGAGAATAAAACCTAAATGTCTATGTGCCAGTTTTAAAAAATCAGAGGTAAGCTGCTTACCTGACTCATGTGATGAGGGACAAGATTCAACAGGTGATCTCTGGATCAGTTTCTTGTCCACCCTCATGTGAATCAACCATTCTTCTGTTTAATGTTTCATACAGCTTGGGAAGCTGGATGGGAATTGGACTTGAGCCACCTAAAGAAACATACACTTGGAGCTCTTTTGATGTTGTGATGGTCCTTCTTGCACTATATCTACCGCTACTTTTGATGGTTATTGCTACCTCCCCTTTACCTATTGTACTGTTTTCCTTTGGTATAGTGGCTTTTAATGCATTTTTGGTTAACAATTGCCATTAAAACTTTCAAGGATGGGTATGAGGAGCAAACCAATTTAACCACACTAATACCTGGCTGATGTGGGTGATCATTCCAGCATTGTTGCTGAACATTAGAAGACAGCATTGTTGTAAAGAGACAATTACCTTTTTTTTATGGGTGTTGTATATTTGGAAAGTAATAAAGCTGAGTTATAAAAACCTAGATGATTATGAAGCTTGGGAATGTTTTGCATTTTAAGAGGGGAAGGGTATACTTTTAATTGCATGCAAGCTCCTATCAACCAATGATTAGTTACTTGCCAAGCAATAAACATTACCTGAGAAGCAATAAAAGGGTAGGCAGAGGAGTTATGTGACAAGCTGGAGGAAAGATGGTTTTATGACTGAGATCTTTTTGGGAGTCCTGAGGGCAATCTCAATTTTTGTAACATGTTTCCTCTGCAACCTTGGGTGAGCTACAGCTCTTCTTCCATCTCGTCTTTTAAAATTTATTTCAAAGTGCTGGCTTTTTAACCTTTAATGCCCTAAATAGTCTGGGACCAGGATATCAGAATGCACAAAAGCCTCTTCCTAATATTTATTTATTTAAATATTTTTGCCCTGCCTTTTTAGCATGAGATCTTAGAGTACCAAACAGATAATGCAATATAAACAATTTAAACATATTCCAAATTAAACCCAACAAATAATTTAAAGAAGATGAAAATGTATGTCCAACAGGTTGAAAGACCTTAAAAGGGCTAAAAGAGTTAAAACCATGGACAGAACTAAAAGTAAATTAGACCCCAAGGGCTTTAATACAAAGCCAGGTATTGACATGGGGAGAAAAAGAAATCAGTGTTGGCACCAGTCAGGTCTCCAAAGGGAGGATATTCTGCAAGTGGGGAGCCACAGCTGACATTCCCCCAATGTACTGCCCCCACCGATGAGGCACAAAGGAGATGCCCTCCTGTAGACTTCAGTTCTCTGTCAAGCATGGAGAGGTCTTCCTAATTTGTAGGACTCAAGCAGTGAGATCTCACATATACTCCAGAATTTCATAAGTCAAAATAGGGACACATGTGATCAAGCAACATCAGAACTGGGATGTGGCAGCTAAAAAAGCCAATTCTAGGCCGCATCAATAGAAGTATAGTGTCTAGGGTTTCCCCACGAGCTGCACCAAACCGATATCTCATATGGGTTACATTAGGTTTTGTGTGTGCACATGTACGTTACTGTGCTGTTTTTTATTATTATATTTTCAGATTTTTGCATTTTAATGGATCCAGTAATTGTACAGTCAGCCCTCCACATTTGTGAGTATGACTGTCACAGATCTGATTATTTGCGAGTTTCCTCAGTCCATGCCCTGCAATTCTTTTGTGGGGGAACCTTCCCTCTTGGCAGCTCTGATCAGGCCTCACAGCCCTTTAAAAACTTGCCTCTGGTCTTCCTCCTGCTTTTCTATCAGCCGCTGCCTGGCCAGCTAAGGACAGCTTGCTGGCCAATTTCTCAGCATCACAAGCCTTCTCCTGATGGCCCCACACACACTCAAGGAAGGAGATGAGTCAGAGAGAGGAAGCAAAGGGCCGCCATGCCAACTCACCTCCTTTCCCTGACCTAGTTTGGATCTTGGGTGCCCATTCTCCCCCTTCCCACAGACACACACACACTGAGACACACAGGCACACACACACACACACACACATTTTGATACTTGCAATTTTCCCACTTTTGTGGAGGTCCTGCGCCCCTAACCCTAGCTATGTGGAGGACCAACTGTACAATGCCCAGAGAACCTGTTGCATGGACAGTATACCAATTATAGATAGCTTTGACTATTTTTAAAGCTGATGATGAATCGCTTCAGGTAGTTTGGGTATTGTGGACAGGACTCAACCAATGCTAAACATGTGCTTAATTTTCTCCCAATTAAATCAATACGCCTTATAAGCATTGAGGCCTATTTAACTGGCGGAAAGTTAAGCTCATGTTTAGCATTTTTATCAGAAACGAAAGTACCTACAAATACTTGCCTTTGGATTTTGCCTTAGTCGTGTAGATTGTTTTAATGGTTGTTTTAAGTATCTTCCAGTTTGTTCACTATTGCTATTTCATCAAGGCGTCCTTATTAGGACTTCCTTAAAATAAACAGTGATATAAATAATTATATATAATACAGGATGATGGAAAATGAGATCTTCTCTCTTTCTTCCTTTCTTTCTCTCTCTCTCTCTCTCTCTCTCTCTCTCTCTGTTTGTGTGTGTGTGTGTGTGTTTAAATGGACTTGCCCTTGAAATTCCACTGAGCCCGCTCAATTTTTACCATCTGTGGATCTGGCAATTACAGGGTTTGTGAACTCCTTCCTTGTTTGGCAGGTTTGGCTTGGAATTCGAGGTTAAACCACCCCTAGTTGAAACCATGTGAAATCCAGGCTGGCTTTTGCACCCAAAGCCACAAATACGGGCAAAGCAGGCTTTGGTCTAAATTCAGCCCAGGTTTCTCAGCTCTTGTAGAGACGCTGTTTTCTTTTGCACAAAGCTGGTTTGAGTTTCAGGCCTGTAATTTTAATTTTCCCCCAAAGCCACAACAATGAACATCGTTCAGGTGAAAGTTTCTTGTTTTTCTTCCCCCGAAGTCAGAAAGAATGAGGCCAGATTTTTCAAAGAGGCTTAGCCAAAGTGGCCTTCACCTCTTGCATGTGAGGAGTCCACATCCATCTCCCCCCCCCCCTTCAGATGTAAACTATATCTGTGATCTTGGAAATTGTATGGATTCATGTCTTAGTTCTAATGATAGCCCGTTGATTGCACACAATCCTTTCCAGGTGCCACAGTTCTTCTGGAATCTGTGGGACAATGCTTTGTCTGTCCTTCATTCTTGCATCAGCAAAGGACACTGAGAGGAAGGTGCTAAATAAATTGGCAGTTTGCACTTCATGCGGGAACACTGATCCATTCAGTCCAATGGAGCACATTTTTGTATTAGAATATGTGTTTGTACAGGTTTCAAGTTCTTCGAGTGGTCATCTGTGCCCTCACACACACACACCCAGCCTCCCCTCTTCAGGTCCTGCTTCGGTGGACTTCAAAACTGAGGAGAGACCATTAGCTTGGCAGGACTGAGCATGCTCAGTACCAGATGGGGGAGGGGTCCCCGCCAAGCTGCTCAGCTCTGGAACTTTCCAAAAAGCTACTGCGCATGCGCGAAGATTCCCCTTGTGTGAGGGCACAGATGACCACTCGAAAAACCACAGTTACAGGTAAGCAACCTGTTCTTTCCTCTACTTAGGTTAGGAACCAGGGCACTGCCAGAAAATGAAATTGATTGAAAAGCGGAACCCATGTACTATACTATAGGGAGCATAAAAGACTAACAGAGATTTATTTGGGATCCACTGCATGCACGCACGCTGCTTGCAAAGTCTCATAGCTGGCTTAATGCCTCTCCATCCCCCAGCTCACCTTGCAAGCAGTATGTGTGCGCAAATGGTTCCAACCAAGCCTCCAGCAGCAAGAAAAACTGATGAAAGAGTAGAACCCCTGTCAAATTAATGGAACTTGTCCTCAATTTGGCAGTGTTAAAAGAGCAAGTCATTAGACAATGGGATGTCAAAAGGTGTGGGCTTCAGTATTAGAATATTTTTGTATTAGAATATGCGTTTGGATGTATTTTGGATCCCAATTCTGTGTGGCAGATGACAGGTTCCTGACCGATTCATACTTTCCAATTGTTTTGATTTGGCAGGAGCAGTTCTGATTAATCCTCTGCTGTCCACTTTTTCAGCTGCTTTTAAAATGTCCCAGTCTCTCTCTCTTCCTCCCACTTTCCACCCATTGTCTTCTGCTTCAATTGCTATAACCCATGTTCAAAGTGCAAAAGTACTTTGGATTTAACTCAGCAAAGGGGAGAAGAGAGGAGGGTGAAGACTTTTGTCCCTCTCTGTAGACTCAGCAGAAAGCAAATTTGCTTCAGTCTCTCCTGGCTTATGTGTTCTTCCTCATTAATATCATATGCCACCTTAAACACACTCTAATGTTGCATGGCCATGCACACTAGTTTTCATGTGCAAAAAGGTTGAGAAGGCATGCCAGTTTTCTAGTTTTGGAAACCCATCAAGAAACAAATGCAGATTTTTCAAGTCTTGGAGTAAAAGTTTCAGTCTGCAAAAATAATTTTTTATCATGCCCTGTTTTCGAGCACAATGCTTCCCCAATTCTCTCCCCACCCCACAAAAAATTATTATATATGTCATAGGATTCTTCCAAAGGGCTCATTAGAGTACACCGTGTATTTATCTCACAATCTTGGCATAGTTCCAATTAGTGAAGTGTTGACTTTGTGCTCAGGGAGATCCAAAGTGCCCCCATAAACTCCACCGTTGATGTTATGGATCTTCAAGTCAACTCTGACTTACAGTGACTTACCATATGGTATTCTTGGCAAGATTTATTCAGAAGAGATTTGCCGCTGCCCTCCTCATGGGCTGAGGGAGCATGACTTGCTCAAAGTTACCCAATAGGTATGCCAGAGTGGAAACCAGAGACAGGTCCTGTGCCTTTAATGGCTGTGTTATAGAGGAAACTTAAGCAGGTGTTGCTTGTCATGAAACCAAGTAGAGAACAACACCTGCTGAAATTCCCTCTTATACACAACCATTAAAGGCACAAAAGCCATTGCCAGTTTTCAGTCTGGGAACCCTATGGTTCAGTGGGTTTACATGGCTGAGCCCTTATGTCCCAGACACCAACACTCCAACCATGATATTCATTAGATGGGTGACACCTGGCTTGACCACACTACATGTGAAAAGGGCCTAGGACTCTTAGCTGAACATGAGTCAGCAGTGAGCTGTGGTAGCTAGAAAAGCCAAGGTGATTCTGGGCTGCATCAATAGGAGTATAGCGACAAGGTCAAGGGAAGTGATGGGACCATTCTATTTGGCTTTGGTCAGACCCCACTTGGGATGCTGTGTCCAGTTCTGGGCACCACAGTTCAGGAAGGATATTGGCAAGCTGGAATGAGGAGAAGGATGATCAAAATGGTAGAAGGCCTGGAAACTGTGCCCTATTAGGAGTGGCTTAGGGAGCTGGATAAGTTTAGCCTGGAGAAGAGAAGGTTAAGAGGCTTCATGATAGCTATGTTAAAATATTTTAACGGATGTCATATGGAGGATGGAACAAGCATGGTCCAATGACTAGGAAAAGAGATTACATCTAAACATTAAGAAGAACTTCCTAATGGTAAGAGCAGTTCAACAGTGGAATGCACCGCCTTGGAGTGTGGTGGAGCCTCCTTCTTTGGAGGTTGTATGGCCATCTGTTGGGAATGCTTTGATGCTGCATGGCATAATAGGGTTAGACTGGATGGCCCATGGGGTCTCTTCTAGCTCTAAAATTCTATGATTCTGTGCTGGCTCTCTATAAACACCGTGACTTCCTGGCATTTCTGTCCATCCCTTCACAACATGATTTGCTGCTACCATATTTAGAACTTCTTTCCCATATACTACATAACTCTAGCCAATCAGGGATTATTGTTGAAAACATGGTGACATCACAACACCACTGTGGTGGACAATCAGAACTGGCTGTTGGGCAACATTTGATATTCTCTTAATAAAGCTTGAGAACCTATCCCTGTGTTGCCATGGCTACTAGGCACAGACTCCTTCCCTTTATAAGTTACAGTAGATGGCCTACTCTTCTAAGACAGCATACAGAGACAATGAGCTCAGTTGCCCTGGGAACAGGGGCACCTTCTCTGGTGGACATTTCTCCACCCTTTCAATGCAGATATGAAAAAAAACTTTGCAAAAATTGGGCCTGTGTATCAACTCTTCCCTAGTTTTAATGGAGAAAACATCACACCAGTTATGTATAACAGAAAGGAGAAAAAGGTAGCTTTTTTGAAATGGGAGGGGGTCAGTAGGAAAGAATAATAAAGGGGGAAAGAACTCAACAATATTTCACACAACAGAATTATAGTATGGCATGATTCCATTTTAACTGCCATGGTCCATTCTATGGAATCCTGGTATGTGTAGTTTGGAGAGGGGCACTTAGAACATCAGTTCTGGGTATCTCACCAAACTACAAATCCAAGGATTCTAAAGGATATTGCCATGACAGTTCAAATGGAATCAGGCCAATATAGTTCTTTAGTATGAATGGGCTCCATTTCATTTTAAGTGTATGTCTTATGTACTGGACTCTAGAGGCTAAACCTTAATTTTAAAAAAAACAAAAGCACGCTAAACCTAAGTATTAGATCAACCTACAGTCAAAAGTTATCTAAGTTCAATTGATTTAATGAGTCTACTCTAGTTAAGACTGACCATAAGGTTTAGACCAAAGTAAATCTTGAAAGTTTCAAACCTGCTCACCCCAGTCCTGGATTAAGATTCACGCCCTAAGGGCCTTTCTGCACTACACTGTTCTAGTGCTATTATTCCACTTTCAACATCCTATGGAATCCTGGGGTTAGCAGTTTAGAGAGGGACATTGAGAATTCTCAGCCAGGGAGCTCTTTGGTCCCAGTAAACTACAAACCACAGAATTCCACAGGATGTTGAAAGTGGAACAATAGCACTAGAACAGTGTAGGGCAGAAATGGCCTAAGTGTAAGTGGTGGTCTGTGGACCTGTGCTGGATGCTGACCCATTGGTCACCTTTCCCTACCAAGTTTCCAGGAAACAAAGAAACTGTTGTAGCCAAGCAATATAGATGTGGTGCCAATCCTTTGCACATTGAAAAAAATATTGGTCCCCCACATCAGATAGCTTGAGGTATATTGGACTAAGATGTGTTTTTTTCCCTCTGTCCAAATGAGGCTTTTGTCCTGTCCCTACTTACTTGCAGTAAACTCTAGTAAAGCACACTGCTTGACAGTAAACTAGGAGTGCAGCTGCAGAAGAGGAGGACAAAACGAGAATTCTGCCCCTCCCTGAAATTTTCCTTCCATCTCCAAATTTCTAGCATTTCAGCAACTTAAAACTTTAGTGGAACATTTAAAATCACAGTTTAGGCAGCCAAAGAAAAGGGGCAGGCAAAGTTACTAAGGGTAGGCAGACACAGAAAATATAAGAGTTCTCCATTTGAACAATTTTTGTGTTTCACTGACTACTCAAGAGTAAAGAGCCTTTCATGTGCTGCATTGTTTGTATGCATTCTTATTTTTGTTGGGGAATTGAGAGATTTTTAATAATAAGTCTCCCAATCAGCGGAGTATTCTGTAATGCACAGACAGAAGCTGAACAAATCACCAGTCCTACTTCATCATCTCCACCCCAGACACACTTAATCTAGCTCAAAATAAACACAAACAGTTTGGTTAAAAATATGTAAAAAAAAAAAAAAGGATTTATTCACATAATGTTGTGCATAGTTTACATGGGTTCAAATTCTTGAAGAAAGGTAAGACGAAAATAAGAACTCACATGCTTACAAGAAAGCATGCTTGCTAGAGGATCAGAGACCACATGTTTGAAGGGAAGCCAAAGAACAAAAAGGGGAGAGGAAGAGAACATGCAAGGGGAAATGGGTGTTGACCAAACAACAGGAAGTTTACTCTAGGCAGTCCCCTCTATGCCTGCAATAGACATGCAAACTAACTAGCCAGTTAATTAAGCATGCAAAGGTTGCCACTCCCAACACTTTTGTTGCTCTTCTTTTAATGTCTTGCTTTTAACTGCTTTTAATTTAACTAATAGATCAATTATATTTTTAACTCTTCTGTAGCTTTAACCTTTATGTGTATGTGTGTGTATTTAGCTGTAATCATAACAGTCTAACTCACTAGGAAATTGAGTCTCGGTATCATTACTTGTATCTCACATCCCTTCCTTTTTGTCCAGCTTGTTGTCCAGAGATGGAGACCAAGTTGTGTGTAACCAGTTTAAAATAGAAAGATATTTTATTATGCTTAGGCACTGATCTTTTCCTCTTGATGAGATTTACCAAAGTGGAGTGCACATTATTACAAACTGATGTGGAAGTAGAGTGGACTGAGCATTTAAAGCATCCCTACCTGTCACAAACTTGATTCCTTTTGATCTGATTATACCTCTTGTGATTTAAAGTCAGTCACCAACCCCTTCCCACCAATGCACGCGCGCACGCGCACACACACACACACACACACACACACACACAGAGGTGCTGTGCACACATTGCTAATGTGCTCATTTCTGCAAAAGGATTGTAATTAGTGGCCAATGAAAACTTTGAGCTAGAACTTTATCTTTTACTGGATAAATGATTTGTGCTCTGTTTAAAAAGCATTAGTTTCAAGGGCCAAAGTATATGTTACACTGTGCAGTTAATATCTGTATGCTGTGCTGGGTAGTTAAAAAATAAATAGCACATTTAGCCTCCCTTCCCCATCCCTAGGGAGCCTGGGGTAGAGCACAATGAAGTTTTATAGGCAACTAGCGTATTTACCCAGCGTTGCCCAGGATTTTATTTTCTCATAGGTAATACTTGTTAGAAATACCTTAGGAGTAATCTTACCTTAGGAATTAGATGCAGTTGAAATACACAGATTTGAGATTCTGTGTCTCTAATTCCCCAAACTGCCTTGTCCAGTACCTGTAACTTTTGCCCATATTCCCCAATCCAATTTGTATTCAGAGTTGTTAACACACAGAGATTCAGTTTCTGAGGGAATATACTACCCTCCTCCATGCTGCTAGGCCTCATCTCCATAGCGAGAGGCTAGACCCAAGAGCTCTCTGGCTGATAATGCCAAAGGCCCCCTCCCTAAACTGCCAACCCCAGGATTCCATAGAATCTTCACAACCAGCCAATCATATGAGGTCTTCTCGCCTGACACAGCTGACACATATGAGGTCTTTGCCTGCCTGACACGGACAAATTCATAAACTTCGACTTTTATATGTTAGATATAGTGGTGTCTTTGGACCAGGGAGATACAGGTTCAGATTCCAACACAGCCATGATGCTCACCTGCTAACTTTGGGGAGGTTGTCTCCTTCAGTGGGTTGTTGTGGTGATAAAATAACAGCCATCCAGCCTTTGCCTTCTGAGCTCCTTACACCATAAAACTTAAAAGCAGGGCTGAAGAAGATGGCAATTTCCACATGGCTGTAGGGATGAGATGGCAGCGGTCCACAGTTCATGCTTTCGCACGACGTCTGTCATCATCCCGTTGCCATCCGGTCCCTATGCATCACGGTTGCAAGATATTTGCTTAACATATTAAATCTGTTAAGTGCCTGCGATCACGCGACACTCCCATCCTTACCTACAATGCGGAAAGGCAGAAATCGCGATGGAGGCACTTCCTTCTCCGTTGCAGCATGGGAAAGAGCCCGACTGTGCTGCGGAAGGCAGATGCGTGTTGCTCACACTCTCTTCCACAGGGAGTTGGTCAGGTGCGGAGGGGAGCATTCGTGTCACGCTCCCTTCCCTGCAAAGGTGCTGCAAGGGTTGCGACAGGATGATGAAGGACAGCATCATCATACAGAAACGGAGGGTGTGTTACTCCAAATGTTACTGAACATCAGTTCCTATCAGCCCTAAGCCCTCATAGTCAGTGGAAAGGAATTCTGGGAGATGCAATTTCAACAACACCTAGACATAAGTCTCCTCTCTTAGTTTACAGAAAGTGGTGCATATGTGTGTATACACACATGCATCTATACGTGTGTGTGTGTGTGTGTGAGTGAAAGTTTAGACCAAAATATAAAAGATGCATGAATTTGCATCTGAATGATCAACATTAGACAATAACTAAAGTAGACAATTAGTACAAAACCATTACTTAGCATTATTTAGTATTGACTTGACCCGAGCTAAGTTTCTCCTTAGCTGTGAAACTCACAGAGTGGTCTTTAACTCATCGAGTTTTCTCAACATGTCCCACTCCATAAGGTTGTTTTTGAGTGCAAAAGTAAATTATCAGGTGTGAATTGAGAAAGAAGTGTTGTTGTTGTTATCGTCGTTGTCGTCCTCTTCCTCCACCACCATGATTTGTGCAGCATTTTTCAAAGCATTTCAGAAATATTTGCCCATAATCTTTCTGACAGTCATGAAAGGCAGGCCGGTATTATGTTGCAGGTTGAAAGTTGAGGCAAAAAGCGGGGGGAAATGGCTCCTTTAAGACCATCTGGTCAAGTCATGGCTGAGATATGAATAAATGAACTGTGTCCTTCTCTGTTCACAGAAACAGCATGAACCACATCATCAGTCTGATAAATAAAACAGCCGTTTAATATAGAAAAGCATCTAGAGGGCCTCTGTAGAGATTCTTACATCTGGCATATGTCTATTCACTACATCGATTGCAACTTTCCCCAGCTGGTGTCCTCCATATATGTTGCACTACAATTTCCATAATAAAGATAAAGGCCATTTCTGCACTACACTGTCCTAGTACTATGATTCCACTTTCAACATCTTATGGAATCCTGGGGTTTGCAGTTTAGGGAAGGGCATTGAGAATTCTCAGCCAGAGAGCTCTTTGGCCTCAGTAAACTACAAACCCCAGAATGCTACAGCATGTTGAAAGTGGAATAACAGTGTAGTGTGGAAATGGCCGAGGATGATGGAAACCATAGTTTCCTATAGAGTGTCAGATTGGGGAAAGCTCATCTGTTATGTATTGCAAACATCTACATCTGACTGCATTTTAAAGTGTCGAGTGCCAGCTTTGGGAGAAAGGGAGAGCTTGGACACCATTCCTCTGTCGCTAACAAGGTGGCAGGTTTTCTTCTGACAAGCCGATAGATGGATGTGTGAGTCAGGTCACCTCCTCAGCAAAACACAGCAAAGCGATTGTGCTGGGGAGTAAGAGAGTAAGTGAACATATACTTTATCACTTCCTCTGCTTGTGACAACACGATTTGGGCGCAGGAATTAATAGCTGTCGCCAGGCCCCGGAGGCACAATTGCTGTTGCCTTAGGAACCAAGGCATTCCCCAAGTCCTCTTTTTGCCTCCATTCTAATAATCAGCACTTTATTCGGAAGCTTAAATTTAAGCCGAAGTGGGAGGCCGGCTGACTTCAAACCCACGAACACTTTGGCATCCCAACCAGTGTGCCTCTGAGGATGTGCAGAGTACCTTTCCTCTGAGAGACATCAAGCAAAGACTTTTTAACTGAGGTGGCTTTTGGCAGTCAACTGGTGACTGAGGAGGATGCCTTTAATGGTGTGTGCTATATTTGCCACGTTTCTAATTGCCTTTAATTCAATATTGCTTTAACGTTATAATTTGCTTAATTTTGTTTTAAAACTTCAATCTTTGCGGTTTTTAACAACTTTATTTTTGTAAAAGGTTAAACTTGAAGTGGGCTGCTGTGAGCCCTGGTATTGGAATAAAAAGTTGGTTCTCTTTTAATGTTCACTCACTTTTTGTGTGTTTTAGCTCTATTGGACTTGTTTTAAATTGTAAGCTGCCTTGAGTCCCAGTTTTGGTAAAAAAGAGTCGTCATCATCAAATTAATTAAATAAATAAATGAGAGCAGCAGCAAGTGTTTTTGATCCATGTGAAAAAGTGTGTTTCTTTCATAGACAGCATTGGTTACTGTTAAACTATTGGACCTCACAGCCTCAGTGAATCTAGGGCCATTTCTGCACTAGCTTGTTATAGCACTATGATTCCACTTTCAACATCCTATGGAATCCTGGGGTTTGCAGTTTCGGGAGGGGCCGAAACTGCAAACCCCAGGATTCCATAGGATGTTGATAGTGGAATCATAGCGCTATAACGGGCTAGTGCGGAAATGGCCTAAGTGCTCACAGTGTGCTGAAACTTTATTGGTCTTTAACACCTATTAATTTCTTAATATAGATTAAGCTGTACCAGCCATATGCCCTCTTCTGTAGTTTTTTTCCCCTTCTAAACCGTTTCCCCAGTTTTAAAAATAGACATACAGGGGATTTTGGTGTCTGCTGCTAAAAGTATCACCATCATCATTGGCTTCTTTCTCCAGAGTTCCCATAAGTTAGATGTTTAAGTAGGAAGGGAGAGATACCTTTAGATTCTAGTCTCTCATGCACATGCATATATAATATAGAAAGAAGATCTTCTTGGTGGCTGCTCTCACCAACTAGAGGCTCAGCTTGACCCCCTCTCCATTCTCCTTCCCCCAGCCAGCAAATAACTTTTTGGCCATATTCTGCCGCTCCAGAGACGAGGACAAGGAGCAATGGATTCAAGCTGCAGGAAAGGAGATTCCACCTGAACCTCAGGAAGAACTTCCTGACAGTCAGGGCTGTCCGGCAGTGGAATATGCTGCCTCGGAGTGTGGTGGAGTCTCCTTCCTTGGAGGTTTTTAAGCAGAGGCTGGATGGCCATCTGTAGGGAGTGTTTTGAGGGTGTTCCTGCATGGCAGGGGGTTGGACTGGATGGCCTGTGTGGTCTCTTCCAACTCTACATTTCTATGATTCTGTGATTCTATGATTCGCATGGCATTGCTGTCCCGCGATGGGGATGCGTTGGTAGTGGTCTACAAGTCATGCTTTCACATGGCATCATCACAGTCCTGCAGCCAGCGGATCCCCACCCATCATGATTGTGGGATGTTTGCTTAACAGAAAAAAACTAAGTGCCGGCGATCACATGGCACTCCGATCACCGCCAGCCACGCGGAAGGGGTGGAAGCGCAATGTAGGCATTTCCTTCCCCAGCACAGCATGGGAAAGAGGCCGGCTGCACTGCAGAAGGAAAGCATGTGTCATTCACGCTCCCTTCTGCAGGGAGCCGGCCAAGTATGGAGGGGAGTGTTCACATTGCTCTCCCATCTTGGCAAAGATGCTGCCGGGATTGCAACAGGATGACCACAGGAATCTGTAAGGTGCAGAAATGGCCTTTATCTGCACAAGTTTTCATGATTAACTGGTTGAACAGAAGAGTCTCTTAATAATGTATGGGATTTGTACTTGTTTTCTCACTGTTATGTCTTTAAATAGCTTTGTAGTGTTTTAAATTAGTGTGGTTTTAATAGGATACTTTACTTAGTTGTTAAAAAAAACTTTTTAAAACGATAATTCCTTTATGGTTTTTTCTTCTTTTCAGCTGTACTTGTTTTAATCTGTGCTATAAGCTGCCTTGGGTCCTATATTAGGGGAAAGGCTGAAATTAATGTATGTATGTGTAGCTCTTTCTGGATTCTGGGGGGTCAACTAAGATCAAATATTGTGAGCACAGACACCATTTAAGTTCCTATGTATATTCATACATATAAACATATATAGTAGCAACAATAAAACAAATGATATATCTAATTTGACACATATACACTGTCAAAAAGTTCCATGCATTCAATGAGGTGCTATTAGAGATGGAAAAAGTATCATAAAATACTTTAAAAATAGTTGAGAAATGTGTTTTTCAAGTATTGAGAAACCCTGATAAGAAAAATCCTGGACCTATGTGAATTTTCACAGTTCAGGAGTTATTCTGCACAAAATTCGCAGATGGTTGCTTTGCCCAGAAAACAGATTTTATGTGCAGAAAATGCTGCACTTGGGGATTTACTCCATGCAAAATTCACACTTGGTTGATTAACATAGCAAACAATGAAACAGAAAACAAAGAAAACAGGAAATGGCATTTTCTGAAGAAGAAATAATATTGGTAGCTTTCTATATTTTTCTATCTGAAATATTATTTTCTGTGCAGAAAAAGCAGAGTTGTGCAAAAAAGAGTGTTTTCTGTGCAAAACAGTCATTCTGTACAGAATTTATTGCTGATCTGGACTGCTGAAAACACCATCCTGGCTCTCTCAGAGATGCTTAGGGGGATTACAGTTGACTCAAAGAGGAAGAAGATATGGGAAACTTTCATAGGAAAGTTGGAAATTGCCTTCTACTAAGTTGGATCACTGGGGATTCTAGTTCCATGTTGTCAGCTTTAATTAGCTGCAGTTCTCCAGTATTTCAGACAGGAGTCTTTCCTAGCCCTATCTGGAAATACCGGGCTACCCAAAAGTTTTTGCCTGGAGACTGCATGTTCTGTCATTTAATCACAGGCCTTCTGCTCTGTTTTTTTCCTGAACTTCCTCATGTGAGCTTAGGATACAAGCCAGTGCATATTTGAAAAACCATATCTCCCTATACAAACTTGCTAGAGCCCTAAGAGCGGCAGGGGAAGGCTTTCTCTCAGTCCTGCTACTATCCCAGACTCGCCTGGTGAGGATGTGGGAGAGACCCTTCTCAGTGGTTGCTCCCACCCTCTGGAACTCTCTTTCGCAGAAGGCTAGGCTGGCCCCCTCCCTGTTTTCCTTTTACAGGCAGGCAAAGACATTTCTTTATAATCAGGCCTTTAACAGGTGAGCTGGAGACCTTTCACTTATTTATTAGCTGTTTTTAAAATTTATTGTAAGTTTTATAATCTTATATTTTTTAAATGTTTTTAATTGTTAAAATGTTTTTAATGTTTTTTAACTTTTTGGAAGCCACCTTGGGTCCCGTTTTGGGAGAAAAGGCAGCATATAAATTCAGTAAATAAATAAATAGGCATGCAATCCAGAAAAGCAGTTCTTAAATTCTTAAGAGCGTTACAAATAAAACTTACAGTAACCTGTTTCCATTTGTTGGCTGAAGAGGCAAAACAACTACATCTCCTTTTCTGCTTAAAAGTTTTTCTTTAAAAAAAAAAGAGAAAGAAAGAAAGAAAGAAAGCATCACCTAGTTAGCAATTGTTAATTAAGAAATAATCCCCATGAAGGTGGCGGCTGCCACTCCAATCAATCATTCGGTAACAGTTCCTTGCAGTGGGATTGTTGTTTCCAAAGCGTTGTACCGTGCAGCTGCTTAAAACTAGCCGTAATAGATTTGAGGGAGAAAGCAGTTAAAAGGCTGGTCATTACCTGGTGCTTAATGATCCACAGCCTGTACGTACTAGCAAGCTAATCTGTACGCTGCTTCAGAAGAAAGGCTGAGCTCTACATGCTGGTGAGCAGACCTATGGTTCACTGTGATGTTCTCAACTCCTTTTTTTTTTCACTTTATTGTTAAAATGAATTTTGTGTTTTAATTTACTGCCTTGAGATGTAGTTTGATATTGTTGTTGTGAACTGCTTTAGGAAGAGCATGATATAAATAACCAATAAGACCCCCAACCCTTTCACACTACACGATTTAGTGCTATGATTCCGATTTAACTGCCATGGCTCCACCCTGTGGAATCCTGGGATTTGTAGTTTGGTGAGGGACTAGAGTTCTCTGGATCAGAAATCTAAAGGCCCTCCCTCAACTGGAAATCCCAGAATTCCCTAGGATCGAACCATTGTAGTTAAAGTGGAATTATAATCCTATAACTTTGCAGTGTGAAAGATCCCCCAAACAAACTATGCATATAAACATGCAACCATCTTTCCAAGGTATAAAGTAGTGGTTCTTAACCTCGGGTCCAGGGACCCCTGGGGGATTCACAGAGCCCTCACAAGGGGTCCACAAAGGCTTGCTGCTGGACACCAATAACAGCGGCAGCAAAGGGATATACCATGTCCCATTTGTCAGGGATGTGGCAGGAGAGAATGTGGGTGCTGTGGGACATAGCAGCAGGCATGTGTGCATGCCCAAATTGCTCCCTTGATTGTGAACAAAAGGGACACAGCAGTGGGCATGTGCAGGCCCCCAAATTATGACTCTGGAGACCATGGTTTAAATCCCCGCTCGGCCATGGAAACCCACTGGGTAACCCCAGGTATGTCACATTCTCTCAGCCTCAGAGAAAGGCAAAGGCAACAAATCTTGCCAAGAAAACCCCCATGATAGGTTTGCTTTAGAGATGCCATAAGCCAGTTTTCAAAGGGAAGAGACATGATGGCTAGAAAGAACCTCCCTCTCTCAGCAGCACTTTGCTATTATGTGACTTAAGTCACTTCTGAGTTATGGCAACCCTAAGGTGAACCTATCACAGAGTTTTTTGGCAAGATTTGTTCATAGGGAGTTTGCCTTTGCCTTCCTCAGAGATTGAGAGAATGTGACTTGCCCAAACATTAAACAGTCAGTTTGTAATTACTTAGAAAGCAATGCCGTAATCACTAAAAGCCAGCATGGATTTCTCAGAAATAAATCATGCCAGACTAATCTTATCTCTTTTTATGATAGGGTTACAGGCTTGATAGATAAAGGGAATGCTGTAGACATAGCATATTTTGACCTCAGTAAGACATTTGACAAAGTTCCACATGACATTCTTGCAAAGAAGCTAGTAAAATGCGGGCTGGACAGGGCTACTGTTGGATTTGTAATTGGTTGACCGACCGAACCCAAAGAGTGATCACCAACGGCTGCTTTTCATCCTGGAGAGAAGTGACTAGTGGGGTGCCACAGGGTTCTGTCCTGGGCCCAGTGCCATTCAACATCTTCATCAATGACTTGGATGAAGGAATAGAGGGCATGCTGAACAAATTTGCAGATGATACCAAATTGAGAAGGGTTGTTAATACACTGGAGGACAGGACAGATTGGAGAGCTGGGCCAAAGCTAACAAAGTGAATTTCAACAGAGAGAAATCTAAGGTCCTGCACTTAGGCAGAAAAAATGGAAGGCAGAAATATAGGATAGGGGACACATGGCTGGATAGTAGTACGTGTGAAAGTTATCTAGGAGTCTTGTTGGATCACAAGCTGAACATGAGTCAGCAGTGTGCTGCGTCAGCCAAAAAAGCCAGCGCAATTCTTGGTTGCATCAATAGGAGTATGGTGTCTAGATTGAGGGAGGTAATGGTACCCCTCTATTCTGTATTGGTTAGGCCTCATTTGGAACACTGTGTCCAGTTCTGGGCACCTCAATTCAAGAAGGATGTCAACAAGCTGGAACGTGTCCAGAGGAGGGCGATCAAAATGGTGAAGGGTCGGGAAGCCATGCCCTATGAAGAATGCCTTAGGGAGCTGGGTATGTTTAGTCTCCAGAAGAGGAGGTTAAGAGGGGACATGATAGCCATGTTTAAATATTTGAAGGGATGTCATGTTGAGGAGGGAGCGGGCTTGTTTTCTGCTGCTCCAGAGACTAGGACAAGGAGCAATGGATTCAAGCTGCAGGAAGGGAGATTCCACCTGAATTTCAGGAAGAACTTCCTGACAGTCAGAGCTGTCTGGCAGTGGAATCTGCTGCCTCCATGGAGTGTGGTGGAGTCTCCTTCTTTGGAGATTTTTAAGCAGAGGCTGGATGGCCATCTGTTGGGAATGCTTTGATGGGTGTTCCTGCATAGCAGGGGGTTGGACTCGATGGTCCCTGGGGTCTCTTCCAATTCTATGATTCTATGATTCAGTGTCACCTAGCATCTGAGCAGGGATTTGAATCCTAGTCTCCAGAAGCTTTTAATAAACACATAAATATTTGACTATTTAAATCTAAGTTTAAATATTTAAATGTTGAGTTAAATGTTGGGGGTCCCTGGCAACAAATTCTATTTACAGGAGTCCCCAGTAAAGAAAAGATTAAGACTCACTACTATAGAGGAAACAAGTTAGGAGAAGCCGTGCAAACATAGCTTGAAGAATGCAAAGCTGTTTGTAGCACCTTTGAGATTACTAGAGAGAAAGAAGTTGTTAGCATAAGCTTTCAGACGCCATTTCTGCGCTACACTGTTATAATGCTATTATTCCACTTTCAACGTCCTATGGAATTTTGGGGTTTGCAGTTTAGAGAGGGGCATTTAGAATTCTCAGCCAGAGAGCTTTTTGGCCTCAGTAAACTACACACCCCAGAATTCCACTGGAGGTCGAAAGTGGAGGGCAGAATCAGCCATAAACTTAAGTCTACTTCATCAGAAGCATGAAGTGAAATGCCCGTGCATCTGATGAAGTAGACATAAGTCTTACTGAAGCTTATGCTACCAACTTCTTTCTCTCAATGAATCTTAAAGGTGCTACAAGATCCCTTTGCATACTAATCCAGACTAAGATGACTGTATCTTTGTATTCTACAGTCTGAACAAATTATTTCCGAGCTGCAACTCCTAGAAACATGTATTACAGGGAATGATTGGAAGAGTCTGAGGGTTGTAGTCCAAATTTATGTTTCCAAGTGATGGGCACAAACTCATTCCATCTGCACAGTAAACTTTGGAACATGTCATGGGCAATGGAACAAAAGTAGCATTGTGTAGTGGCAACATGAGTTTCCTGCTAGACGTGGGCCTTTTCCATCCCACGTTTGGGTTTCTGTCAGTAATGATATAGAAACTCCTAAGTTTTTGTTTTGTTTTCACTCACAGACATGAGCTTCTCAAGGTTCTCTCTGTTGGAATTCTCCTTCCTTTTGTTCTTGTGCGTGACTCAAAAGCCTCTCTTACCTCACACACCTTTATTCCAACATGTCAGACCTCTCCTGGGCTGCCATTGTGGGATTACTAAGACGTGAGACTCCATAAAGGCTTTTGATGAGGCTGGACGAGCTTTGTGAAATGCACGTTCTCTATTGTTATCCGCCAAGCCCCACATAAAACATGCAGGTCTGCATTTATTATTGTCTTGTCATCACATCTACCGGTCTCTTATACCCAGTAAGTCTGCTCCCTTAATTTTGCTTGAGGCTGTCACTCATACAGAGCCTTATTCTATTTTAAAGATAGAATTTGCCCATGATGTTTTCTTAATGCAGAAGAGTTTTTAACCTCTCAAGGGATTTGAAAGCGTAGCACTCCAACAAAGAGGGGATCACTGTATTGTCTCGATAACCTGATCCTGCTTGATTTACTTCTTTCAAACCTTTAGCAAAAGCGAGAAAATGCACAATGCCTGTGACCTCTGCCTGTCTGTGCTGGATTGCTCTGCTACAGTGCCTCAAGTTCTCTTGCCAATATATGTGAGCAAAATACCCTAAAGGCACCAGATCCTGTCTGATCTTGAAAGCCAAGCAGGGTCAGCCCTGGTTAGCACTTGGATGGGAGACTTCCCATGAATACCAGGTGCTGTAGACTATGTTTCAGAGGAAGGAACTGGTAAAACCATCTCTGAGTATTCCTTGCCTAAGAAAACCCTATAAAACTCATGGGGTCACCATAAGGCGACTTGAAAGTACAGGCAATTTTTCTCTCCAAATTAATAAAAATAGCCTTCCTTATAATTTGATTGGTTTGGGCCCTATCCTCTGGAGCAGCAGAAAACAATCCTGCTCCATTTTCGACATGACAGGCCTTCTAGTATTTAAAGATGGCTGTCATATCACCTCTCAATCTTCCCTTCTCCAGCCTAAACATACGCAGGTGCCTCAATCCTTTCCCAAAGAGCTTGGTTTCTAGACCCTTTTGTCAACTTGGTTGCCCTCCTCCGGGCGTGCTTGTGTCCATTCCGAAAGTGTGGTGACCAGAACTGGTGTCTGATCAAAGCAGAATATCATTACTTTCTATTATTTGGATCCTATACTTTTTTGCGTGCAACATATTTCTAAAGCAACCAAATGTTTCTCTGCTTAGTTCTTTAATAAACAGGAAACAAACATTCCAAAGGCACATTGGAAATAGGACTTGCTTTGTCTCTCTCACTGAGCCTGTGCGTTGGTTTTATCCATATGTTGACTACACCAATTAGATTTTACTGGAGTTAAAGGGTGTCCAAGGAAAGAAGTCTGTTGTTCTCAACTGATGTGTAAGATGTGTTCATTTTAGATTACACAACATGTCATGCTTAATCTCAAATGCAAGAGACAACTTCCAAACATCTCCTTATGGTTGTATCAGGTGGAAGGAGGAAAATGTGCAGCTTTGAGGCTCACTTGCACTTCTGTTTAGGAACTGCTGACTAAACTGTGTCACCTGAAATGCCTCCTTTAGAAATTAACAGTTTGCAAGCAGATGAATTTTGGTGCAGACATTGTACCATATCTTCCCCACACCTTCCTTCCTACAACTATTTTCAGTTGATGACTGGGGCTTTGAGAGGTCTCTCATTCATAGGGGTTTAGTGGTCTTTCATTCATAAGGTTGCCATAAGCCAAAGCCAACTGGAAGGTGAATAGTAACGATAACAATGGGAGATAAGGGTTCCTCTCCTCAATAGCCCTAAGCTTCTAAGCTGTTCTTACAATAGACAGTAAAACAAAAATGAGCGATACCTGAAATAGTTGTGAACGCTTCTAATCCACTTTGCTCCTGATGCATACTTAGCAAAATTTTCCTTGTGGATAGGTTTTTATCAGAGTGTAAGTGGAAAGCGTTGTGTGAAGTTAGTATTTTACTGTGCAGTGAAGGATAAGCAAAATGTACATAGACTATGTCTACGATACCACCACTTGGCTTATGTTGCCACTCTTTATATTAGTTTGCTATCCTTCAGGAAATTTCCTCCATTGGACTGTATAGGCAGTTAGTCTTTCCTGAAAGCCAGGTTCCACGTCTGTTTCACTGGGAAGAAAATGGGCGATTCTAGGAGTTCTCTCCACCCCACTCTCCACTATGAACAAAGTTTACAAATATCTGCTAGAATTTCTGGGTTGGACTACCAATTTTATTGGCTGCACTGGAGAAGTAGTAGATATGAGAGCAGTCAGATACAAGGCATTTATCACGGAGCTTCTGGTTTTAATTGCAGCGGCAGCAGCTGCATTTTCTCCTCCTCCTGCTTCTTCTCTGTTCCAGCCTTTCCCTTCCAATATGTTATGTGCCAAATCAATTAAGTAAAACCAAGAAATTGAAATGTTTATGGATATTCTATAGCATCTCATCAGCCAGTTCAACTTAGTTTAGAGCTCACATAGTCAATAGCCACAGTGGTTTCAGACACTGCAGGCTGGCTTTATCTCAAAGTTTTTCTTTCCTTTGGAAGGATCACGTTTCTGTGACATTGGTTTCCACAGCCACTCTCCTCACCCAGCTCTCCCACAGCAATGCAAATTTGCTTTAATTTGGCATTGCAGAGCAGAGCTACACTTCCCCTAGTGTGATCCCCTGTTACCTCAAAAAGTGTAGTCAAAAGTGTTTAACTTTTACTAAGAGGGAGAAGTGTAAAGTACTACACTTGGGCAGAAAAAAATGAAATGCACAGATATAAGATGAATGACACCTGACTTGACCACAGTACACATGGAAAAGATCTAGGAGTCTTAGTGGACCACAAACTGAACATGAATAAGCAGTGTGATGCGGAAGCTAAAAAAAGCCAATGCGATTCTGGGCTACATCAATAGGAGTATAGTGTCTAGGTCAAGGGAAGTAATGGGACCACTCTATTGTGCTTTGGTCAGACCCCACCTGAATACTGTGTCCAGTTCTGGGCACTGCAATTCAAGAAAGGTATTGACAAGCTGGACTATGTCCAGAGCAGGGCCATCAAAATGCTGGTACTGCAGCCACAACGTTGTGAGTTCGATCCTGCAAGGCTCCAGGTTGACATAGCCTTCCATGCATCCGTAGGGTCAGTAAAATGAGTACCCAGCTTGTTGGGGGCAATTAGCTAACACACACTGTAAACCGCTTAGGGAGCGCTTCGCACTGATAAGCAGTGTACACATGTAACTGCTGTTGCTATTGCTATAGAAGTCTTGGAAACCATGTCCTGTAAGAAGAGGCTTACGGAGCTGGGTATGTTTAGCTTGGAGAAGAGACGGTTAAGTGGGGACAGGATAGCTATGTTTAAATATTTGAAGGGGTGTCATCTGGAGGATGAAGCAAGCCTGTTTTCTGCTGCTCCAGAGACTAGGATATGGAGCAATGGCTTCAAACTTCAGGAAAAGAGATTCCATCTAAACTTTAGGAAGAACATCCTGATGGTAAGAGCAGTTCAACAGTGGAATGAATGCACTGCCTGGGAGTGTGGCGGAATCTCCTTCTTTGGAAGTTTTTAAGCAGAGGCTGGATGGCCATCTCTTGGGAATGCTGTGATACTTTGCATGGCAGAATGAGATCGGACTCTTAGGCCCTTGTGGTCTCTTCCAACTCCATGATTCTATACTGCCCATACTGTTTTCCTATAGTATTTTTCCCCTACAGGGTAACCAGCTCCTAGGTGGAAGTTCTATTTTAGCGTAGGCAATTTTAAGAAGCCAGTCGTACATATATGAATGCACTTATAGACATCCTGTTTCAGAGCTTGGGAAAGTTACTTTTTGCACTACATTTCCCAGAATCCCCCGATGGCCTTGCTGCTTAAGACATTCTGAGAGCTATAATAAAAAAAGTCTCTTTTTTCCACCTCTGTTTTCTTTTGAGCAAACTGATGTCTTCTCCCTTCAGCACTGAATTCTATTTGTCTTTTAAAAAGCTGATAGATCAGTCATGGCTCTCTTATGCAACATGTAGATTTTTGCCTTCATTTTTCTCTCTATGCCCATATTAAGTAACATAGAGAAAAAATAAAATCCAGCTTTGGATTTGTAGTTAGAAAGATAGGCTTTCTGAATGGTATGCAAAAGCACATTTTGAATTCTGTCACAATTTTTTATGAGTCATATGCTCCTCAAGTCCCTGTGGAGAAGGCTTGTACACAGATCTTCTCGATTACTCGCTCCCCTACTGTGAAAAGCTACTCTGTTACTTAATATAGAAGTAGTTTACCCATTTCTGTCTGGAACATGTTGAAGAGCATTCCTCAGATGCATAGACGGAAGAGCTGCTATTGCGAAACGATTCATATTTTTATTTTCCCGTTCATAAATCTGACATGTTCCGCAGAGAGTTCCTCTTCAGCGATATAATGAAAAACCAGTTGTCAAAAACAGAGCATTTGTATTCCTGGGCTTCAGTCCTATCACCCTTCACCTGGGAATACTTGAAACTTAATGCATACCTTCCAATATTTCACAGATGAAAAGTGGGGCATTTGGCCAGGCAGCATCAGAGTGTGGTCCAGATGACAAATGTTATTTATTGGGGAGAATACAGAAGGAATGGGATGGTTGCAGCAGTTTGCTTTTGATTGAGCCTGCTGGGAAGGGCAAGATTCCACCCTTTCCTCTCCTCTAACCCATGCTGTGTTAATGGACTGCAACCTGCTTTTGCACTCTGAGCACACTTTACAGCAATTGAAGTGACCTAAGAATAAAAGGGGAAAACTGGGAAGAGGAGAAAGGAACTGAGACACTTTAAAAGCAGCATCTCATTTAGTGCCTATTAACCTTGTCATAGGCCATTTCCATACCGGGCTTCTGAAATGGTGCAGAGCAACCTCTGACGGAGGTCTTCTACACCCTAGAGTGGACTGGCGTGGACTACTTTTTGTAGTTCCACGCCAGAATCCACTCAGGAGCGGCCGGAACTAGCCGCACGGCGTGTTTTTTAAAAACCTCTTTTTTGAGGTTTTTAAAAAGCACGGAGTGCGCAGCCCCGCGCTGCTCCGTCGCCCGGCTCCAAAGTGGATTTGCAGGCGCGCACAAGTGCGTGCCTGCAGATCTGCCGGGGGCGGGCTTCCGGCTGGCGAGCTTCTCCGGTTGGTGGAGAGCCTCCACCAACTGGAAGCCGCCATTTGGGACGCTGGAGGACTGCGGAGCAGCGAGCTCGCGCTGCTCCACGTGGTGACGGACTTACCCGGTTTCAGGTAAGCTCCGTTTTTGGGCGTTTTCGCCCGTTCCCCCACACACACACACATGTGAAAAGGGCCATAGTTAATGATAAAATTTCAAATGCTTCAATAAAAACAGAATGAAAAAAAAAAGCAGCTGAAAAAGTAGATGATAGAAGATTTGTCAGGCCTGTTGCTGCCAAATAGGGACAGCTGGAGGGTATGCTTAATGATACTTCACTTGCAGGAGTATAGTGTCTAAGTCAAGAAAAGTGATGGTACCACCTTATTCTGCTTTGGTCAGACCCCAACTGGGATACTGTGTCCAATTCTGGGCACCATAGTTCAGGAAAGATGTTGACTAGCTAGAACGGGTCCAGAGGAGGGCAACCAGAATGATAGAAGGCCTGGAAACTATGAAGCCCTATGAGGAGTGGCTTAGGGAGCTGGGTATGTTTAGCCTGGAGAAGAGAAGGTTTAGAGGCAACATGATGACTATGTTTAAATATCTGAAGGGATGTCACATGGAAGATGGAGCAGACGGGTTTTCTGCTGCTCCAGAGACTAGGACAAGGAGCAACGGATTCAAACTTCAGGAAAAGAGATTCCACCTAAACATTAGGAAGAACCTCTGGATGCTAAGAACAGTTCAACAGTGAAATACACTGCTGCCTGGGAGTGTGGTAGAGTCTCCTTCTTTGGAGGTTTTAAAACAGAAGCTAGATGGCCATCTGCCAGGAATACTTTGATGGTGTGCTCCTGCGTGGCAGAAGGGGGTTGGACTCAATGGCCTTTGTGGTCTCTTCCAACAATACAATTCTATGATTCTGTGATTCTATACTTTAGGCTTTAAGGGATGTCATATGGAGGATAGAGCAAGCCTGTTTTCTGATGCTCCAAAGTCTAGGACATCGAACAGTAGCTTCAAACTTCAGGAAAATAGATTCCATCGAAAGATTAGGAAGAACTTCCTGACAGTAAGAGAAGTTTGAAAGTGGAATGCTCTGCCTGGGAGTGTGGTTTAGTCTCTTTCTTTGGAGGTTTTTAAACAGGCTGGATGGCCATCTGTTGGGAATGCTTTGATTGTGTAAATGGTAGGGGTTTGGACTGGATGGCCCTTCTGGTATCTTCCAGCTCTATGGTTCTATGAGATAGATAGATATAGATATAGATATAGATATAGATACAGATACACATACACATACACATACACATACACATACACACACACACACACACACACACACACACATATAGGATTACACAGTCTGAACCATAAATATACCAAGCAGCTCTTCATCAACATGCTTGCCAAAATAAATATCCCAATTTTTTCCAGTGCTATATGCATTCCAAAGGATCCAACTCCTTCTCAAATAATGTACTTTAGGATTAACAAGAATTGCTAGTCTCAAGTAGAGTTGACCCATTAAATCAATGTGATCTTGCTAAATCAGTAGTTAAGTAAGTTCAAAGTCAATTGACTCTGGCTGCTACTAGCAATGGGATTTAGATCATAGTTTTTAATAATTCTTTATACATTTCTGTAACAGCAGAAGGTAAGCTAATAACCGCATGGATAAGAGATCGCCAAGATTTCGTGCCATCAAGTCCTGCAAACTTAGAGCAGTTCAGAGCACTGGTAACCACCTTCCCCTTTTCCTGCTGCCTTCTGCATTTCCCAACATTATCATCTTTTCCAATAAGTCATGCCATCTCACTTTGTGGCTGGGGGTTGTTGCTTTTATGACTACAGATCTCTACTGGTTGTGAGATACTTTGAGGTGGGAAAGTAGAGAAGCTACCTTGGGGCCCTGACCTGGCTCCTTGTGTTAACACACGCAAGGACCAGAAGTGTGCTGCAGTCATCATTTCCCAGCATCTCAGTCTGTAGCATCTCAGAAACCTTCTGGTTGGGACACTGCCTGACCTAAAAAGTAGGTTCTAGAGATCATGTTTGGTTACTAAGAACCATAAATGTGGATCCCAAAAGGTTAAAAACCATAGGCACAAATTTGTTGTTGTTGGGTGTGCCTTCAAATCATTTCCAACATGCTGACCCTAAGGTGAACCTATCGTGGGGTTTTCTGGGGCTGAGAAGTTTAAGATTAATCCTCTCTCTTCCCATATTTTCAGCTATCTTTAAAATGTCCCAGTTTCTCACTATTCCTCCTCCCATGTCCCATTTTTGTCCTCAGCTTACTTAAATTGCAGCAAACTGAGTTCAAGGTGCATAAGACTCACTTAACTCAGCAGGAGTAAGAAGAGAAGAAAGGCAAAATCTTGCTCTTCCTAGGAGGCTGAAGCAAAAGCGAATTGCTGCAGCCTCTCCTATCTTCTGTGCTTCTCCTCATTAATAACTTTTGCCGTCTCGACTGCACTCTCTGATGTTGCTTGGCCCACACGTGTCCCAGTTGGAGGATTATACTGCTGCCCATCCTGTGCAAGAAGGAATCACCAATCTACCAGTGACGCTCTGTTGTTGTTGTATGCCTTCAAGTCATTTCTGACTTTATGGCAACTCTATGATGTGGTTTTCTGGGGCTGCGCATGTGTGATGAGCCCAAGGTCATCCAGTGGGTTTCTATGGCCAAATGGGGAATCAAACTCTGGTCCTCAGCATCATAGTCCAACAACACAACTTACGATCTCACAAATATTGAACAGGATGCCAACTAGAATGTTTCATCGTCATAATTGCAATCCCTACCTGGGGCACCTGTTGGATTTCCATAGTTCAAACTACTCAAGTCAGGCATTATGCATATTTCCTGATCCGCAGCATCACCATTGACGTAGAATATATGGACACAGAAGACACCTTCAACATCTGTCTCCCTCCATGTTCAGATAAGTACCCTCCCTATTCCCCCCTTTTGTTGCTTGTGTTGGGGTTTTTTTTGCTTACTCTGCAAAATTTTCCCTGCAAAAGCCTTCTTCCTGAGCCCAGTTTTTTTGCCTTTTTTTTTTTAACGGACACAATAGAATAGAAGAGCTTAGGGAATTTATCCAAGGCTTACAAAAAGGCTCCCCTCCAGAGCATGAGATTGAGTGAAAGTAGAGAGCTGTTGAAAGGCTGTTAACACTCGGCATCTACTCAGAACAGATCCCTCTAGCCAAACACCAGAGTTTCTGCCCAGTCAGCATTTAATGGCCCTATGTGTGTGTGGTAACAATAGACAGACAGAGAGGGAAATAAAAAAAGAGCTTCTTTGAAATTTAGCTCACCAGAGTCACCATCAGTTTAGGAGTAAGGAGGGGCCGCTAGCCACACTCCAGTCCCATTCTAGAGGATATTTTACCCAGCATAATTGTGAGGAGGTATTTTTGTTGTGTGAACCGTCATGGTGTAGTGGTTTAAGTGTTGAATTTTGGCCCTGGAGACCAAGGTTCAATTCCCTGCTTGGCCATAGCAACCCGCTGCCTTGCCTTGGGCAAATCACATTTTCTCAGGCTCAGAAGAAGGCAATGGTAGACCCCCTCTGAACAAATCTTGCCAAGAAAACCTCTCAGTTTTATCTTAGGGACGCCATAAGTCAGAAACGACTTGAAAACATACGACAAACTTTCAAGAAGAAACTTAGAGAAGAATGATATCCCTATTTCTAAGCCACCTGGAGTTCTGGTTTGGAAAAAAAGACAGAGTATAAATAACGGGATGGATAGATGGATGGTTGTTTTTGTTTCCTGCTTTCCTAGGAACTAGAATAGATGTTCATTCCTATGAGGGCAAGCAAAAGCAGAAAGAGGAAAACGTGTGACTGGTCCCAATCGATGGTGATTTTCAGCAAGGTGGTCCTCTCTCCCCCTCTCCATTCACCCTTCAGTGACTAGTTCATAGTAATTCAGATTAATGAGCCAAAGCAGATTCATTTGCTTGAACTGAGCTCTCGGGGAAAATACTACAGGGCAGCAGTTCCCAGATTTTGGTCCTCCAGATGTTTTGAACTTCAGCTCTCAGAATCTTTGACTATTGGTCAAGTTGGCTGGGGCTTTACAGAGTTGAAGTCTAAATCATCTGGAAGACCAAAGTTCAGGAACTACTGCTATAGAGGAAAAATGGGGGTGAGAAAGGAAGTCTTGACTCCCTTTGGTTTCTTGCATGGGTTGGATTTCCCTTCCTGGTCCCCTGATTTTTTTTTAATTCCTCCACAGCGTTTGTAAACTCAGTGGCTCCAATGGAACTGCTTTGCATCATTAGTCTGTATTGAGGTGGAAGAAAACACCATGAGGCTTCCTTTCCAAGTTCTTAGATTTTGTGCTGTCAGCAAAGAAGATTCAGGGACTGGAAAACGGGTGTCCAGTACTTTCCAACCAGCTTCGTGTAACACTTGAAAGTGTTAATGCTAATGAGTTGTCATTAAATTGTTAAAGTAAGTTTATTTGTCAACATTACAGTGTACGGCAAATCCAATAAAATGAATCTGGAAGTTAATTTGCAGTTAACCTTTACTGAAAAAAATATATGGCGTTGTTCATGTTTAACGATTTCAAGTTACAATTGAATATTTTGACAGATTAGGAATAACAAATTGAATATTAAGAATTGTTCCTGAGACCTGAATCTAATATACCAACTTTTCCTTGCATCTGTCTGGGATACTGCAGGAGTACAAACAAACTCAGGCTTGGTAGAACAGCATCTTTGCTTCGATGGCTAGACTGCCATTATATGAGGTTTACTCTGTCAGTCTTCCGTAAGTAGTCAGTGCAAAGGTTTAAAGTCACAACTGCAATACATTTATTGTTTGGATGTTTGGTTCACCCTGTTCATGATGGGCTCTTGCATCACTTAGAGACAGGTTTTGGCTTTGTTTGGTTAGTTCTTAAAAAAGTATAATTTCATTCATATTGATATATAAATACAGGTGTACTTCAAACAGCAAAGTAGATGTGTTCCTGGGCATTATTTCATAACAGAAAATTAATACATTCTGGAGTGAGCTGCTTTTAACTTCCCTGTTGTAAACAGACTCACACAGCTACAATTATGTTTGGCCAAAGCAGAATCTCACTTCTATCCAGCTCAGTTTCCTTTTTAACATTGTTTACTGCAAACACATTGCCACAACCCAACACCAAAAGTCTATGATTCTCTAGCCCCCTTTCAATATCTCCCCAATGCTAATGCTGCTAAAAGATTTCCAGCTAGGCAAAAGATGCAGAAGAAAAAACTGAGTGGCCATGAAAAGAATTTGTACAGTCGGCCCTCCACATCCATGATCATTGTCTTTCTCCTTCTTCATCAGCCACTGCTTGGCCAGCTAAGGACAGCTCACACTCTGATTCCTCAGCACCACGAGTCTTCCCCTAATGTCTTCCCACGCTCAAAGAAGAAGGAGGTGTAGTTCCACTATGCTGACCCACCCCCTTTCCTGCTCCTTTCCTTGACCTGGTTTGAACCCTGGGTGTCCACTTTCCCCACCACACCTCAGCCTCCTTCCCACAGACACACACATACATTTTAATATTTGCAGTTTTCCCACTTCTGCGGGGGTCCTGAGCCCCTAACCCTAGTGAATGGAGGGCCAACTGTAAAAAGAAGCTTCTTTGTCTGAAGTATGCCTATATATCTGTTGCCGCAAAATTGCCTGGAGCCTATGAAACTCAGAGAATCGAGTAAAGTGAGAAGACAGATTTTAATTAAGACAGTTAAAGATTACAATTAAAGATTAAATTAAAGATTACAATTGCGCAATTGGACCAACTCAAAAAAATTTTATGGGTTCGTACTGAACACCTTTCCTTTCCTAAAATTTATACCCTTCTGTCTTTTCAAAAGAATATATATTAACACTCTAATTGGCTAAAAACTTCACATAGTGAGCCCTGACACAGCTACTTTACTAATCTTTACATGACTTCTTCCTCCTGTCCTAAAAGTTAATTTTTATCTATACTTTACCTAAAAGTACCAAAGGTCTTCTGCCTTTCCTTATCTCTCTAATTCCTAGCTGGCTTCTGGCATATAGCTCCTTGGAGCATCTTCTTCTGCTAAAAGCACATTTTCTTGGTCACATTTTAATGTCCACCTCTTGCTTAAAGACACATATTCATATGCTAAATATTTTTCAATTATTTAAAACAATTCTTTATTTTATGTGCTATCATATCTGTAGTTTGCAATGGTTCTTTCTCTCTACTAAGTGTGCTTACGACTGTAGCTTTAACTGCCTGGTGCTCATTGACAGTTGCATAATTCTTGCACAAAATAAAACAACTTACTTCAGGAAGCTGTTCAGGATTTATCAGAACTCTTCTCAGAGCTTTCAAAAATTACTTTTTGAGGAACTGCGACTCCCCAAATTCTCAACAAGCATGGAGCCGCGCACACACACACATATATACAAAATTCCTATCTTAGCTTGGCAACTGGGTTAAAGTGCAAAGGTAGTTGATTTCTGCTCAGTAACACAATGCAGCGGATGTACCCATCTCCTTTCTTCTCCCCCTGGCTTCCAATAATGAGATGAATATTAAGACAGTTTAGAAAGAATGAAAGAAAGGGCAAAAACCTCTCACACTACAGCAGGTGTTCTTTGGATGCCATGCTGATTTTCCCATTTAGCATGCAGCACAATAATTACAGCCCCCTGGGAGAATTTTCACTTTGCAAGGCTTGTGGCGGGGGGGTAGTAAGTTTTTGTGTCTTAGGACTGCAGTTGCACAAAGCAAGTCACCATGTTTGGAGAGGGGGCAGAGAGACCCTTCCCAAGTGCTTGCTTTCTTGCTAGTGCCAGCTGCCAAGTGATTGGCACCCAGTCCTGGGACAGTTGAATAGCAACAGGAGAGGTAGACCTCTCATTGTGGTTGAATTTCCAAGCTGAAGTTACCCCCATGTGTGTTTAATCCACTCCCCATTTAGCTGAAGCTGCTTAGACCTGGCCAAAGGCTTCAGACGGCAGCTCAGCCTGTGTAACTAAGGCCATTTCCGCATGGGGCGAGGGAATCGCCCCGTGACGCTACTCACCGGACTTTTGGGCTCCCTGGTCCGGTCCACACTGCTCCAGAGCAGTGCGTGGCCACCGCTCCGCACTGCTCCGGGGACGAAAATGGCGACTTCTGGTTGGTCGAGGGTCTCGACCACCCGCTGAAGCTCGCCGGCCTAAAGCCCGCCCCCGGCAGATCGCAGGCTCGCACCAATGCAAGCCTGCGAATCTGCATAAGGGAGCAGGCTCGCACTGGCGCGCTCTGTGCTTTTGAAAAACCTCAAGAAACAGGTTTTTCAAAAGTGCGCTCGACGACCACTTGGGGTCATTCCGGAGCGGGCTGGGGTGCGGATCTACGTTAAGTAGGTCCGACCCAGTCCGCTCCCAGGTGCAGACGTCCTCCCTGGAGGACACTCTGCACCGTTTTAAAAACCCCGTGTGGAAATGGCCTAAGATTTGTTCTTTTCTTGTTATAGCCTCTTTTTCTGCCTGTAAAGTTAAGACATGTGTGTTTATGCATACATGCGCATAAATATGTAAATGCTGTAGCTGGAAATCCTGTTATTTGTTCTAATAAAAGTAGATCCATTGAACCCAATGTACTTGTCCTCCATGACCTTCCAAACTTGAACTTTTAGCTGCAGCCATCTCCTCCCAACACAGATATTGCCTTGAGGTCAGGATGTGTAGCTCCTGTCATAAGGAGATCTGCTGGATGTGTATTGACATAGTGCATGGTAGTTAGTGTAGGGGCAATGCTAGAGTTAGTTAGAGCACTACAACGTATTGAGTGTTACTTGTTGGTTGAAACAATGTGTCTGTTTGAAGCTTGTTTATTTATCAAATGGTTAATTCCTTTATTACTCATTGCCACAATGTATCGGGTGAGGAGGGAGAAGATCACAAAAGTACCAAGAGGTGTTTTGCGAACTCGGAGTGTCTAAAAATAAGGGACAAGAAATATGTTTCTGTCCCAAGGATGAAAAACAGATAAACAACTGCAGTTCTGGGAAATGCCTAAAGATGTGGAGTGATGTTAAATTTATGATCCTCTCCAACCACAGCTTTGCATGCCTAAAATTTGTATGTGTAGGTATAAAACCTGTGAACTCCATGTATGCTTTTGTTTCATCAACTTCAGAAGTGTGGTCTGTTGCTTGCTTTGCTACAAATAAACACTGCTGTCTACCTCAGAGTGGAGTTTGCAGATTGCAAGTTATCCAGGGCATGATATTTCCTAGTGAAGAAGTCATAGAGGAAGACCAAGTTCTGTTTTTGTCACTGGAACAACAGTAGACCTGGGTACTCCTCCATTCCCTTTCCCATCACTCTCCGCTGGAGGAGCAACAGCCATTTTGGGAGGAATGGCTACAGCAGAAAATTCAAGTTCAGAAGATGATGGAGGACGGGTACCTTAATCCTTTTTGATGGAGCTTTAATGTACCTTGTCCTGCTCCACAGTCTGTTAAGGCTTAAAATTACAAGGGCCTTGTTCTCTATCCAATTTGGCAACCCTTGTGGGAGATCCATTGGCCCTCTTTCCAGTCCCCTTGCTCCTGGTTCTTTGTGTGCCCAGGCCATACAACACATATTCCACCACCTTCAAACTTAAGCTATTGAACCTCAGAACCATCCGGGGCTGGGTGGAGATGACAGCCCAAATTTTAAATGCACCTCACATCAAACTGTTTCTTCTTCCAGTGCTACTTGCCTTCAGATTTGTTTCCCTGCCTTTTGGAACCATAGGCTTCCGTCAGTGCCCTGAGAGCCGGCAACCCTAATGCTGGATCAGAACAGAGACCTATCTAGCCCATCATTAACAGTGCCTAGATGCCTTTGGGATTCCCACAAGCAGGACATGAAGATAAGGATACCCTTCTACTTGTGATCCACAGCATAATGCCTCTGATTTGTTGTTGTGGTGTGCCTTCAAGTTGTTTCCAACTTATGGCAACCCTAAGAACAGGCAACTCTATCCTGGGATTTTTCTTGGCAAGATTTGTTCAGATGGGGTTTGCCTTTGACCTCCTCTGACACTGAGATAATATAACTTGCCCAAGTAGTCCAGTGCTCAAACTACTACACCACACTGGCTCCTATATTTCTGATACTGGAGTTAAAATATATTCATTTTGATCAATACCGATGGTACACTTGTCCTGCCTAACTTTCACTGGTCTCCCTTTCAATGTGTTCAGGCTGGTGGCCATCACTGCATTTTGTGGTAACCAATGCTACCATTCATGTACTATATGAAAAATAGTCCTGTGTTAGGGTGGATAAACAAACCACACCTCACTGTATCCCCAGATGTACACGGAGCTGACTTGAACCCCCAAACACAAGGGAGGAAGGTAGAAAAGAGAAAGAGAAAGACACACACACATGCGCACACACACACACACACGTAACTTTGGTCAAAGGATCCCCCTCCCAGGAAGGATAGATGATTTATTCTTTCAGGTTTCCCTTCTTATACCATTTTTATGTTTATATTAAAGAATGCTTCCAGAAAGAAAAGATTAGGGATGGGCCAACCAAACCCTCAAATCTTGGGTAAGGATTCGAGATTCATGAATCCGAATCCCTGTGCCTAAATAGGCAAATCGAATCTTTTGAATCCACCAATTAAATAGATTGTTGGAGACTGGGACGCCTTAAAACCAGGGAGACCGGGACGCCTGAAAACCTGGGAGACCATACATACAAGGAAAGATAGTAAGTAGGTGAGGTTTTCCCTTGGAGTAATACTGGCCTTTGCTAACAATTTCACAAACTACATCTGGGCTTGTATTCCAAGATATTTAAATTGAACATTTCATATTTTAAGTTCAGTACTTGACTGGAAGCGACAGGCTTGAGATTTCAAGGACATCTGAAACATTCCTTTGCATAGCTCCCTTGCAAAACTCTTTCAGACACAATTCTGAGGTTTCTAGTTTTACAAGGTGTCACAGCCTTCTCTGCCAAAGTGTGCTGGTGCATCATCAAACTACAAACCCCAGGATGCCAGAAGGAGCTATGCAAAGAAAAGCCAGTTTTGACCTGGATTATCTCTGTACTGTAGCATGTGGCCCTGTTTACACAGGCAGGAAAATGTGGGATTAATCCACATTTTCCTGCCTGTGTAGAAAGGGCCTTCATGTCATTTTCAATTTGGGGAGATCCTGAGGCAAAACTATGACAATCGTCTTGGCCAGTTGTCTTGTTTCTTCAGAGGGAGGTTTGCCTTTGCCTAGGCTTTTGCTAAGGCTGAGAAAATGTGTCTTCCCCAACATTATCCTTCTTTCCCTTGCTTTTTAAACTCTTTTTTAAAAAAGGATTCGAAAGATGCGAGATTTGTGATTCAGCAAGTTCTGGAAAATTCTGAAAATCCCTTCCAGGGATTCGGATTTGGATTCAGAAAATTCTGGATTCGTCCCATCCCTAGAAAAGATTCATGCATCAGCATTAGCACGGTCCCAGCTTGTATACATGTTACAATTTATCTAACCTTTAACTTCCCAAGTCTGCATGATCCTGGATCATCCCTGAAGACATCTCTGACATTTCAAGAGTCTTTTGCTTGTACATACTGATCATTGACATGTACTAGGCAGGACAAACAATTCTAAAGCAAGGTTGTTTGATGAGCCCTAAAATGCCAAATAATGGCCATTTCCACATGGCGTAAATAAAACGGTGCAGTGCATCCTCCACGGAGGATGTCTGCACCTTGGAGCGGACTCGTTCTGGACTACTTACCGTAGATCCGCACCTCAGTCCACTCTGGAACGACCCCAAGTGGTCCTCCAGCGTGTTTTTGAAAGACCCGATTTTTTTGGTCTTTCAAAATGCTGGCACGTGCCATTGCGTGCCTGCTCTCCAACGTAGATTCACAGGCTCGCACCAATGCGAGGCTGCAATCTGCGGAGGGTGGGCTTTAGGCTGGCGAGCTTCAGTGGTTGGTTGAGACCCACGACCAACCGGAAGCCACCATTTTGGACCCGGAGCAGTGCGGATCTACGACCACGCACTGCTCCTCCTCACCCCGGACCAGACCGGACCAACAGAAGATCCGGTGAGTGGCGGCAGGGAGTGATTCCCTTGCCGCGTGCGGAAATGGCCTATATCACGGTTAATGATTATCAAGTATTAATTCTATAGCAAGTTACAGAGCACCAAATTTCAAGCCTAAAACCTGAATCTCCTACATTTTGGCTTCTTTGCATGAACTCAGGTTACAGCATAATGAGAGAGAAAAGCTTCTCCCTATCCATTTTCTCAGTATTATGCATAATCTTATACCCCTCTATCATTTTTCTCCTACTTGCCTTCTTTTTCTTCCGGAGCCAAAGAGCTCCCATTTCACCTCTTAAAAACTCCCAGATACCCACTCCTTTTGATGAAGCAGATAACATTTCTGCCCTGAAAAGGGTGCCTGTCTTTCTCCTCACACTATGGTTTACAACCAGTTGTCTGGCAAAGACTTTACAAGGCTCCCATTGGCCTAGTTGGCTGCCCCAAAAAGTACATTTGGCTTCTCGTTTTCCCCTGCCTGTTCCTTTTCTTTTTCTTTTTTTTTTCCAGTTAGTGGCCTGCTTCATGCCTTTTACAGTTTGTAAATTCTTCTAAGCATGTGTTTCACTCTCCTCCCAATTCCCATTTTATTACAGAACAGCAGGCACGCACCAAAGGGATGCACCAACTAACACAGCCGTCCCTTTTCTCTAATGAAAAAGTCAGAGACTAGCATACAGCCGTGAACTGTGGGAGGAAGCCAGCAAGGCTTTTGTTCGCAGAATATTGCAAACGATCCTGTGGAATCTAATGGGGAGTTGTTAAAAATAAGAAATGGATTTCATTCATTCTTGCCTTTCCTTGTTGCTCACAGTTATTTTTAACGAAATTGTATTGATTTCCTTTCCATTAATGGGTGTGAAGCTTTAACTGTGTTATGCAGACAGGGTATAGCATTTGAATACTTTAAATTGCCTCTGCATTTTGCTTTTCTCTAACAAGGCCCAGGTGCTTAAGAATACCTGGCTCTCCAATGCTAACTGTCAACAGCTATTCTTTGAGCTAGTGCTCTCTTTCCCAGAATTACCAGTTCCACAGTTGAGGGGGACTCACAGAGAAAGAGAGAGAGAGAGACCATTCTAAACTATTCTCAAAGTCATCTGTCATTTTTACTTCTCCTTCCAATCTCTGTATTAAATTATCTTCCTGCCTGCAATGAATTACTGTTCCTCTCCATCACCCAAACACCCTATTTATCAGCCCTGAACAAACTCTGGAACTCTGTTTCTTGTCAGTGCTAGACAATAAGATGAACAATAGGTAAGATGTGCTTGATTTCAGGAAATGTTTTAAAGCATTCCGAAATCATCTCCTCCGTGCGGGTGGATGCTTTAACATACAGAGGGCTTGGGCTTTAACATAAGACAACCATGTTATTTCTTCCTTCTCTGCTTCCTTCCTTTCTCCATAGCTTTATTTATTAGCCTTGACAGGAAGAGGAGAATATAAGTGCCTTTCCTTACATACCACTCGTATTACAAATTCACATTCTTACAAGTCTGAAAGATGCCTAAATACCCTAGAGGCACCAGATCTTGTCTAATCTTGGAAGCTAAGGAGGGTCAGCCCTGATTAGTATTTGGATGGGTGACTGCCAAGGAATACGAGTCGCTGTAGGTTATATTTCAGAGAAAGGAACAAACAATGCACTTGATATCGGCATTAATTCATTCTTCTCCCTGTGTCTGGGACAAAGAATGCCATGTTATACCCAGCCAGATCATTTGTCCACCCAGCCCAATGTGATCTAGGGCTGTATTTGTTAATCTATGGCCACAATGTCCTCACAGGGGGTCAGTGAGGGCTTGAAGAAATACTATGAGAAAGAAAGGTGGGTAGGTAGGTAGGTGCTGGCAGTAAATAGTCTTAATAAGTATGTTTTGCTTAATTCTAGAAGGCAGAGGGGAAACTTGCATTGCAAGCCTCAACATTATAAAAGAACTTTACATTCCCATTAGAATTCCACTGGTCATTCAGTATTGCTTGTTCTTCTACAAACCATGGTAATATACTGGTGATCATGCTGTAACATTTTCGAAGGAGAAAAAAAGGAGAGGTGAATATCTTCTCACAAAGATAATTAAATGACAGGTCAGTCCTTATTCCAGTTTACTCAGGGCAAGAGCACTGCCTTGAAACATATGTGTATCTATGTTTTCCTCATTTGTTAGACTTGGTGATGTTTTACTTTGAATGGTCTACTCTCTGCAATTGTGGTTGATATCTAATCCATCATGCTTAATGACATCACCAGCACTGTCAATTCTATCACAAGATGCCATAATCAATTTATATATCATAGAAATTGGAAGAGACCACAGAGGCCATTCAGTCCAACTCCCTGCTATGCAGGAACACCCATCAAAGCATTCCCAACAGATGGCCATCCAGCCTCTGCTTAAAAATCTCCAAAGAAGGAGACTCCATCGCACTCCCAGGCAGCATATTCCACTCCCGGACAGCTCTGACGGTCAGGAAGTTCTTCCTGAGGTTAAGGTGGAATCTCCTTTCCTGCAACTTGAATCCATTGCTCCTTGTCCTAGTCTCTGGAGCAGTGGAAAACAAGCTCGCTCCCTCATCGACATGACATCCCTTCAAATATTTAAATATGGCTATCATGTCCCCTCTTGACCTTCTCTTCTGCAGACTAAACGTACCCAGCTCCCTATGTTGCTCCTCACAGGGCATGGCTTCCAGACCCTTCGCCATTTTGGTCGCCCTCCTCTGGACATGTTCCAGCTTGTCAATATCCTTCTTGAACTGAGGTGCCCAGAACTGGACACAGTATTCCAAATGAGGCCTAACCAATGCAGAATAGAGGGGTACCATTACCTCCCTCGATCTAGACACCAGATTCCTATTGATGCAACCAAGAATCGCGTTGGCTTTCTTGACGGCCGCATCACACTATATTTAGATCCCACCTTTCTCCCAACAGTGGGACTCAGGGTGGCTAACAGCATTAAAGCAGTACAAATTAAAACAGCATTAAAATAGGACAAATTGAAACAGCCATGAAAGTATATGTATAAAATTTAAAAAGTAAACCATTTAAAAAGTTAAAACATTATATATCAAATACATTAAAATCCATTTAAAATACCATATGTGTCATCCCTAAGTCTCACGGTTAGGCCCTGAAATCTCAGGACCTAGGACAATATTGTCCTGGCAACCTTATTCATTTCAATGAGACACATCCCAAGGAGGTGCATATATCATTGCAGTGTTGATATGCATTGGATGATGGTATGGAATATTGAGCTGTCTAGTGGAAGGCTGCAACATTATTCATCACAGTTCCATTGGCCTGACTTGAGCAATGCTGTAGGGGATTCCTTCTGGCTCACTTGCCTTCCTTCCTTCTCTGGTTTTGGCCACCACATCAAAGCATCCAGAATCCATACTAAATTGTTGCTGATTATATGCCTTTTAAAAGTGAACAATGCCTATTTGTCAAAAGAGTAGTGAAAACCTCAGTTTAAAATACATGCAATCTCCAGGATGTATTCAGAAAGGCAGTTTTGGTTTTATTTCCCAACCAACAATGGCTTGGGAAGATTAAAACGTGGCAGGAATCTGTTGGAACACTCGTGACAAGCATTACGAAATAGAAGTAATGGTGTGCAACTGACAGAGATGGTTTGATAGAGACCCGACTGTCCTGTAAATTTGTTATTGACATTGTTGTTATGTGTCTTCATGCCAGCTCTGGCTTATGGTGACCCTCTCTTGGTAAGATAGGGTTTGCAAAAGTTTACCATTGCCTTCCTCAAAGCCTGAGAAAATGTGATCTGCCCAAGATCACCCAATGGCGTTCTATAACTGAACAGCGATTTGAATGCTCTTCTCTTAGAGTTGTAGTCCAACACTAAGGGCCTTTCCACACAACACTGTTATAGTGGTTTTATTCCACTTTCAACAGCCTGTGGAATTCTAGGGTTTGTAGTTTTCTGAGGCCAAAGAGCTCTCCGACTGAGAATTCTAAAGGCCCCTCCCTAAACTGCAAACCCCAGGATTCCACAGGATATTGAAAATGGAATAATAGCACTATAACAGTGTAGTGTGGAAATGGCTCTAGACACACACAGATTCTGGTCCTGATTCCATCCGCTTCACCTTTAATGCCGCTGCCACTGGTTGTTCTGCCTTTCTCCTCTGCTTGGTTGCTTCACTCTGGCTGTATGAGATCACTATTTTATTTTACTTTAAAAATAAATTTTATCAAGTGATCTGGACATGCTGTGAAGAAGAGTGCTATCCAAAGGTCCTGTCATGCATAAAGAACCAGGGGAGTGCAGATCTTTGTAGGCACTGGGGGAGATCTTCACTTACCTCTTGTATCATGTTGGAGAACTATGGAGCAAGTTCATTAAGACTTCTTTCGAATTAAGGGCCTTTCCGTACTACATTGTTATAGTGCTATTATTCCACTTTCAACATCCTATGGAATCCTGGGTTTGCAGTTTAGGGAGGGGCATTTAGAATTTTCGGCCAGAGAGCTCTTTGGCCTCCATAAACTACAAACGCTAGAATTCCACAAGATTTTGAAAGTAGAATAATAGCACTATAATGATGTAGTGCCGAAAGGCCCTAAGACCACTGCACAATGCTGCCTCCCTTCTGTAAATAGTGAAGCTAAACTATTGTTAGTCTGCCTAAATAGCCAGATCTCATCTGATCTTGGAAACTAAGCAGAATCAGCTCTGGTTTGTACTTGGATGGGAGACCGCTAACAATCACCTGGTGCCGTAAGCTATATTTCAGAGGAAGGAACTGGCAAAACTACCTCTGACTACTCCTTGCCTGTGAAAACCCTATGAAATTCAGGGTGTCACCTATAAGTCAAGAGGCAACTTGAAGGCACATAACACAAACTATTGTTTCCTAGGGGTGTATTGGGGAGGGCAAAACTCAGGTTGTGCTGCTTTTCAGAGTGGTTCAGTTTGAATCGGAAAAAGCCAGCTATGGAAAGCACCTTCCCCAACTATTTCAACTTTCACACAAGGGCAAATAATTGACAAGAGTTTCTCTCTGCTATGGGAGAAAATGAATATTTCCCCATGGAATTCTCACCATATTCCAACGTTCCAACGTGCTACTGGGGGAATCTATAGAGGCACATTCACAACAGACTGGCTATCAGTATCCTCCAAATGTCCCAATTTGGCAGGGGCAGTCAAATCCACTGTTGTCCCACTTTTTCAGCAACTTTTAAAATGTCCCAGTTTCTCTCTCTTTCTCCCACCTTTCCCCTTTGTCTTACTTCACTTGCTACATACTGACTTGAAAGTGCAAAAGTAGCTTAGACTCGGTTAGCTCAATGGAGGAGAGGATGCACTGGAGTCTTGCCCTTCTCAAAAGCAAAGTCCTGCCAACCTCCTCTACCTTGTGTGTGCTTCTCATCAATATCTTTTGCCATCTGAACCACACTTCAAATGTTGTTTGACCACATGTGTCCTGGTTTTCGTCTATGAAATGTTGGAAGGTATGCCCTGAACATTGGGCACACAACAAAATGACCTCAAATTACATACCAAATGCTGGAGGGAGGGTGTCCCTTTGTTGTGAGCATGGCTAGCACTCGATTTTCCTATGTTCTAAGCTCTTCCTGCTCTCCCTTTCCCACTAGGGCCAGTTCCACACTACACTGTTATAGTGCTGTTATTCTACTTTCAACATCCTGTGGAATCTTGGGGTTTGCAGTTTAGGGAGGGGCATTTAGACTTCTCAGCCAGAGAGCTCTTTGGCCTCAGTAAACCACAAACCCCAGAATTCCACAGGATGTTGAAAGTGGAATAACAGCACTATAACAGTGTAGTGCGGAAATGGCCAATGGCTTGTGGCACACCATTGCAAGATTTATCCAGGTGTTACCCTAAAAGGTGGAGGACGTTAAGGTCCACCCACAATGCCAGCATCTCCTTAGAATTTGGGGAATTATAGCTCAAAGGAAGCCTGCAAGAGGAGGGTAATGGCAAGATCTTTTCACCTGCGTATACCAGTACTAACTGTAGAGAGGACTCCAGTTAAGAGTTAAACAGAGTATTTTATTTGGAATTAACACACAAGAAATCAGATATTCTCAAGAACCATATGAAGCTATCAGAAAATGAGGCAAGAAAGGTTGAATAAAGAGAAATTGCTAGGGTTTCTTTATCCTATTTCCTGCCTGAAGGAGGGTGAATGGCCTGACTGCCTTAACTCTATGTGACAAAACACTGATGGGAGTCATGACAATCTCTTAATGTTTTTGGTCAGATAGTGTAAATAAGGAAGGTCTCCTTCCCCTGAGCAATTTCGCCCGCTATGGCTTTCAGGAGTGGTCAAAACTTACAGCTTATCCCAAGCTCATCAGCATCAGGCCTTCCTACCTAATCCTCTCTAAACTTATGACCTGCTTGTGCTGATTGTGATCATCCTGACCTGGCAACATGCTTACAGCCAGTGCACTTTCAGACATATGTTCAGCCATGAAATATGTCCAATTATGAAAAATAGCACATCCCATGGATTAGGGTGTATGGTGTGGTAACACTGGGTTTGGGGATTCAGAAGCCTTCCTCTCATGAGACTTGAGGTTGTCTTATATAAGACAGCTTCATGCATTCCCAGCTAATCTTGCACAGCTAGCAAGCAACAGAGGTGGCATTTGCTTTTATTTTGAGATGTTCTGGAGGCAGCACATGTGGTCTGGAGACACACACCTTCTGGTGTTGACCCACAAAAAATTCTCATCGGTCAGTTCTTCTTCTCAACAGGGCTTCTGAGCTGTTCAGAAATTCATTTTTCAAGTAGGTGAAGTATAATTGCAAATATGCTTTTCAGCCTTATCAGGCAGTAGCTGTGACTTCGTGAACACTCTTCCCCCTCCCTGGGCTGGTAAGCCATATAAGTTTAAAATGGTTGTGAATGTGTGTTTAGAGATGAAGAGAGATACAAATATCTCACCCCATAAAGATGAACCTTGTGATAACCCAGTGTCAGAATGAAGATTATCTAGGCCATTTCCACACTAGGCTTTGAGGCCCCTTCCTAAACTGCAAACCCCAGGATTCTGTAGGATGTTGAAAGTGGAATAATAGCACTATAACAGTCTAGTGTGAAAATGGCCCTAGTGTTTAACTGGCTGTTAGCTCTGTCCACAATACAAACTGTAGAAAAGGAGTTACACTGAATGTAAATTACTTGTGTGACTGTACCTCTCATCAGTCTTATCCCCTCTAGAGTCCAAGACTGATTTCATTCAAGGAAAAAAAACCCAAACAAACCAAAGTTGGAACTCCTAATCAGGGATAGCACTCAAGATCTAACATGGTTTTCCAGCATGATTTGGGACATATCCTTAATCAATCATTCGATATACATATCCACTCTTCTTCAAAGAGAAAGCTCTGATTATCTAAAGCAAGATTTTTGCCTTGCTGGAAAATTAATGTTTTCTGATTGTTTCAGCTACTAATGGAAAGAGCTGAATTATTCAAGAGTTCTGGCTTTATTAATGTAGTTCATTAGAAGCATTTTCCCTCTCTTTTACAGATGTGACTCAAGAATTATTTAAACGCAAGGGATGGTGGGAAAGTGTTTAAAAAAAAAGTGTGCTTTTATAGGTCTGTGTTTTTATAATTGCAGTTGTTAAAGCAAGCCAGCCCACTGATTTCTTCCAAGTTATACTTTCCAGAGTTATCTTTCCTGTACATTTTCCCCTCTCTATCTGCCTGCAGCTGAGCTATTTTTGTTGTTGTTGTGTACCTTCAAGTCATTTCTGACTTACGGTGACCCTAAGGTAAATTTATCACAGTTTTCTTGGCAAGATTTGTTCAGAGGGGGGTTAACCATTGCCTTCCTCTGAGTTTGAGAGAGTGTGACTTACCCAAGGTCATCCAGTGGGTTTCCACAGTCAAGTGAAGATTTGAACCCTCGCCTTTCAGAGTCCTTGTCCAGCACTCAGATTATTATGCCCTACTGCAATCTGGTTGCAAGTTAGCCTGGAATATTCACTCAAAGAAATCACATGGTACATCAGGCTGTAAGCATGTGTCTATCTGGAGTCTTGTACATCTGAATGCCTCAAAGATTTTTTTTAATTTAAAAAAGAGAATGTATAGAATCCACTTTGAGTTTTGTTGTTCTTAACTGCCATCAAGTCAACTTAGACTTACAGTGACCCAAAAATGAGAGACCTCCAGGTCACCCTGTCACCAACAGCCCTGCTCAGGTCTTGCAAACTCAGGGCAATGACTTCTTTGATTGAGTCTGTCCATCTGTAATGCAGTCTTCCTCTTTTCCTACTGCCTTCTATCTTGCCAGGCATTATTGTCTTTTCTAGTGAGTCCAAAGTATGACAGTCTCAGTTTAGTCATCTTGGCGTCTACGGAGACTTCAGGCTTGATTTGCTCTAGGACCCATTTATTTGTTCTCTTAGCAATCCCTGGTGTCCATAGAGCTCTTCTCCAGCTCCAAGTTTCCAATGAGTTGATTTTCTTCCTATCAGTTTTCTTCATTGTCCAGCTTTCACAATCATACACAGAAACTGGAAACAGAATGGCAAGGACAATCCTAACTTAAGTATGCCATGATGAATAGTTACACTTGAGGATCTCATCTAGTTCCTTCCTAACTGCCCTTCCAAGTCCTGGTCTTCCTCTGATTTGTTAAGGACAGTCTCCATTCTGATTAAGGGCTGAACCAAGATATAGAAAAATTTTAACTATTTCAATGTCTTCATTGTCTACTTTAAAGTTATGTAAATTGTAAATTAACATAAACTATGTAAATTTGAGTTCATCTTCAGAGAAAGTATCACCTGTGAGGAACATGGCAGAAACCATGCTGTGTCAGGGTCTGAGGCATGGGCAGCAAGGGCCATCCAGTACAGGTACCAGGGCTGGGCCTCGGGACAGGCACTAGGTCAGGAAGCCAAGGATCAGGGCACAACAAGAATGCAAAGCAGCAGTCATAGAATCATAGCTTCATAGAACCATGGAGTTGGAAGAGACCCCAGGGGCCATCCAGTCCAACCCCCTGCTACGCAGGAACACACATCAAAGCATTCCCAACAGATGGCCATCCAGCCTCTGCTTAAAAACCTCCAAAGAAGGAGACTCCACCACACTCCATGGAGGCAGCATATTCCACTGCCAGACAGCTCTGACCGTCAGGAAGTTCTTCCTTAGGTTCAGGTGGAATCTCCTTTCCTGCAGCTTGAATCCATTGCTCCTTGTCCTAGTCTCTGGAGTGGCAGAGAACAAGCCCGCTCCCTCTTCAACATGACATCCCTTCAAATATTTAAACATGGCTACCATGTCCCCTCTTAACCTTCTCTTCTGCAGACTAAACATACCTAGCTCAGTAAGCCGTTCTTCATAGGGCAGGGCTCCTCCAGGTAGCAAAACTCCAGGGGACCAGAGACCAGAAGTAGGTCCAGGAGACAGTTTGGAGACAGGTCGGAGCACAAGAGAGTCCAAGCTAACAGGATCCTAACAGGCATACACAGGGCCAGAGGCAGGGCCAGAAAACAGGCCAAGATCCAAGTCCAGGGGTCAGCTGTCAGCAAGGTCAGGAACACTGGAACATTAGGACAGGCTACAGGCAGCACTGGAGACCATGTTGCTGTAGCCAAGGCTGCAGAGAAGCCCCAGCCCTGCTGGCTGCTCCAGCTGGCCTGCATCTGAGCAGCCTGCTGGGTCTGAGGTACTGGGCAAGACTCTGCAAAGAATAGGGTTAAGGATCCTTGCAGGCAGAATCCTGCAAGGACTTAGTCACAGGCCCAAACTCTTACATCCTGGATCAGACCCAAGGCCTGTCTGGTCCAGCATTGTGTGCCCAGCATACGTAACTAGATGCCTGTAGGAAGCTCACAGTGAAAAATGAAAGCAATAGCATTCTCCCACTGTTGTTTTCCAAGGCCTGGTATACAGAAGCTTACTGCTTCTGACCCAGGAGGTACCATATATCCATCATAACAAGTAGCCATTGGATCTTTGCAGCTATCTCATTACCCCATAGCATTACCTTCCAAAATTTCAGAGATGAAAATGGGGACACATGTGCCCAAGCAACATCTGAGTGTGGTCAGGAGGCCAAAACTTACTAATGAGGAAGAACACCCAAGCTAGGAGAGGCTGCAGGAAGATCGATTTTGCCTGAGTCTGTTGGAAAAGCAAGACTCCAGCTTTTCCTCTCCTCTTCCTCCTGCTAAGTTAACTGTGTTCAAACTACTTTTGCACCTTGAACTCAGTTTGTAGCAATTGAGGTAAGCTGAGAACCAAGGGAGAAAGTGGAAAGTCAGAGAGAGGAACGAGAGCATTTTAAAAGCAGCTGAATAAGTGGGATGACAGAGGATTAAAGGGGGGCTGACCCTGCCAAATTGGAACAACTGGAAGGCAGAAAATACAGCTAAAAGTTTACATCATATAAAGATTAGAAACATAATTAACCTGATAATAGAATTAAAAATCAGTTAAAAAGATGACTGCTGGAAAGGAAGCAACAAATGAACAATAGAGCACTTTCTGAAAGGTCCTTCTCTCTTGAGCAATAACAGCTGGCACAACCTTGCCTGAAAAAAAAGGTCCTCTATGGAAATATAGTAGGGAAGATCTCATCTAACCTTTCTAGGAGGGGAATTCTAGAGCTTAGGAGCAGCCACCAAGAAAACCCTTTCCTGTGTTTCCACCTAAAGTACCTGTAGGGGTGGTGAGACGTAGAGAAGGGCCTCCCCAGAAATTTTCAAAACACGGAGGGACTCATATGAGTGAATATGCTCCTTCAGATAATGGTATAGGGCTTTATCACCAGCGTTTTGAATTGTGCTGGGAAACAGACCGGTGGAGCTGTTGCAACAAGGGAGTTGCATTTTCCCTTGTTGCAATAGCTCCACTGGCTGCCACTCTGTTTCTAAGCACAATCTTGTGGACAAGGCCTCTCATATCCATAGTTTACCAGTATGGTGTGTGAGGATGTTTTCTTGAACACCACAATTTTGCACGTCTTGTGGGACAAATTTCATACAGACTAAATGCAGTCTCTGTAAAGCGAGGAAGCTGCCTTATACCAAGTCCACCAAGTCCTGTACTGTCTTCCATACTTTTTAAGTATGAGACAGAGGGTCCCCCCCCCGTTCTTGTTACTTTGCATGTATGTGCCTTCAAGTTGCCAGTTGACTTATGGGGACCCTATGAATTTGATAGGGTTTTCCTAAGCAAGTAGTCTTTAGAGGTGCTTCTTCCTTTGAAATATAGCCTACAGCACCTGGTGGACTCCCATCCAAGTACTAACCAGGGCTGGCCCTGCTTAGCTTCCAAGATCAGATGGGATCTGGTGCCTTTAGGCTATTTTGGCAAAGAATACGCAGCGATGATTTGGCCAGGTCCTTCTCCTGAAATACAGGCTACAGTACCTGGTATTCATTGGGAGTCTCCCATCCAAATACTAACCAGGGCTGACCCTACTTAGCTGCCAAAGTCAGACAGGATCTGGTGCTTTTGGGGTATTTACTATTTTAGTTTCTTTTAAATGGAAGATGGCAGAGACTTAGCTTAGGAATTCCATGCGTCCATACAACTATCTATCTATGGACGTATGGTCAGGGAGAGACTCTTTAGCCTTGAAACTACTCTTCTAGGAGCAATTGAGTTGGTCACATTCCAGGATACAGAACTACACTTTAAAAACCAGAAGCACCCCAGACAACAACAACAAAAAAATAATGACTGCTATTACAGTTTTCTCATGAAAGTGGTCCAATAGCTAGTCATGAAAAATATGTTCTAACCATGGAACATTTCCATTTTGTTTAATTATCCAAAAGAGGCCATGTCCGAATTTGCTTTCCAGTTCCAAAACAAACAGTGTGTAAACAGATCAAACTGCACCAAGGGGAACTGAATTGACTGTGATACTGACTGACTTGTTCAATGATTTTCACCAAGAAATCCAGTTTGGCCCCGTTCCACCATCCACTTTCTACTGACCTGTGTTCCCTGAGTCCATTACTGAAAAACTAAAAATGTGAGTTGCAGATCTTCTCAACGTGGTGATCTGATCATTCCAGACTTAGAAGATCTAGTGTTAGAGTGGACAAGATTGCGGAAGTTCCCCCTGTGTCGTTTTCTTGATAAGAACTGCAAGAATTATGCCATTGTTCCATAAGTTTATGAACAAGGAATTCTGGTAACTAAGGCTAGTGGGGTCTGATGGCATCTTATCAGTGAGGTGGTGAATCCACTCTGTGGCTTAATCCAGACTTTCAAGGAACTCTCCAAAGTGCTGAAGCACCTCTAATGAAGCAATAATAAAATCAGTAACTCTCAAGTGTCAACCTTGTTGTGTCTTTTAAAAGCAGTTGCCTGATGGCAGGATTTGAACTCTGCTGCTGTTTGCCTGCTTAAGAAAAATAAAAACCAGCAAACTTCATGACGTATCTCTAGTCTTATCATGTATTTTTGTATCTATCTTTTTGCAAAATTATGGTGATTTCACAGCAAAAAGCCTATTCTTAGCTACATCTAGATACCACCAAGATGGCATCACTCACCACCATTGGCATCAATGTGTTTTCATTAACCACTGGACATCACTTGTTAAGTGACGTGACGGAGACAAAGAAGGATCTACATGGCTTTGTTCTCTGTGAAGGATGATGTAAAAGCTCATACAGCAGGCCATTTGGCCATGTCACTTCAGGCAGTGAAGGGCCTAAAACAGAGAGGAGCAATTAGTCCATACTGTTCTGGACTTCCAGTCCTAGCATCTTTGCCCATTAGCTGTGCTGGCTAGGGCTGTTGGGACTTGTAGTCCAGCAATATTTGGAAACCTTGGCCTCCCTTTGTTTCTGTATGCCTCCAAGTCATGTCCAAATTGACTTGATATTTAAAAAAAAAAAAAACAGTTCTGTTTTAAACCATACAGCAGTTTCTTAAAACCCTATTCTGTAAAAAACTTCTGTTTTGAAAGCCTCTCAGAATAAAAAGATCTTTGCCTGTCGACAGAAAGAAAGCAGAAGGGAGGGTCTTTCCAGCCTCTTGAGAAGGAACTTCCACAGTCAAGAGGTAACCACCAAGAAGGCCCTATTTCGTATCCCCATGAACCATGCCTGTGGAGGTTTGCCGTTGCCTTCCTCTGAAAGACTGTGACATGCTGAGGGTCACCCATGTCCTGAGCATGAGTGAGCAAGCACCTACAGCAGCGGGCTGAGGTTGCAGGAGTGGTCGAGTAATCAGGCCCCCTCTGGGTCAGGCACAGGTTATCTGAGCAAGATGCAGGAAAAAGCACAAGAGTGGTCTTTAGCCAGTCTTAGTTGTATTGACTGATCAGAAGTCCAGATACCTGAACCGCGAAGGGTAAACAGAATAGTCCAAAACATAGTCAGTCCAAGGTCAAGACAAAACCAGAAGGCAAAGAGTACTGCCAGGCAACCAGATAACAGTTGTCAGACGAAGGCTGTGAAGCAACGGCCACAATATTTATGACCAGCTCCTCCAGGGCCACAGATGCCTCATTAATGTACTGAGGTCAACATTTGTTACATAAACCACAGTGGGCTTGGCATTTTTTTTTCTCTCCATTTCCCGATGAAGAAAGGGAGCGTGTCTTCTTCAGCATCTGTAAACTCTGCCATTTCTTGCTGGGATTCTCTACTGCCTGAGCCCCAGTCGCCTCAGATTCAGAAGAGCTGCAGCATCCTGGCAATCTGCCTCTTGTCTGAGTACTCCAGGGGGTGAGTTATGACAACCCAGTGGGTTTGCATGGTGGAGGGAGGATTAATTGATGTCTTATGGCCTCTCCGCACTACACTGTTATAGTATTATTATTCCACTTTCAAGATCCTATGGAATCCTGGGCTTTGCAGTTTAGGGAGGGGCATTTAGAATTCTCAGCCGGAGAGCTCTTTGGCCTCAAGTAAACTACAAACCCCAGAATTCCACAGGATGTTGAAAGTGGAATAATAATACTATAACAGTGTAGTGCGGAGAGGCCCTTAGACTGCTAGCCCAGCACTTGAACCACTATAGCATGCTGGCTCATTGGTGCTTGATATAGGCAGCTCTGTCGAAAAACCACAGAAATAGCCAGACCAAAATAGGGCAGAGTGGGCCAGGTGATATTCTCTGACCTCTATAAATAAAAGCTTCCAGCTCTCCCACCCTCTCCTGTGAACACATAAGCCTCATGAAACTGTTCCCAGTTTCTCCTTTGTCTTCCTTCACTTCACCCACTGTTTGACAGTCACCAAACAGAGGAAATACAATTTGTCACTTTCCCCCAGTTCCTATGCCTGGAAGGACACACTAGGAAAGCACACATAAAACATTGATATCAGTGGTGATTACTTTGCCTTCTTTATGCATCATAGAGTTTTATAGACGTTGAATAATAGATTCTGATCCGTAATGGCCTTTTCCAGAAAGGTCCCTTTTTTTCAATTGCCTCTGCTCTTTCTGTTCCCAGATGGCATAGGGAGGGGTTGTTGTTTATTATTGGGAAAAATCTAATATGAAAGAAAGAAAACCATGCTGGGTGCAGCGACAGGTATTCAGGCCAATGTTGAAGGAAGGTCACCATTTCTTGGACCACAATTTTTTGAGGCCCCCAGTCAGGATTACGAGTGGCTGTGCTGTAAATAGGCTTGTGAGGGTGGTAGTCCAAAAAAAAAGGAGTTTTCCAAAGATCTGCCCCCTGCCATAAAATGTCATTTCCAAAGGAATGGAGATGGGCAAGATATAAGGGCCCAAAAGCTGGTAATTTGCTGGGGCAAAGGGAAAAGTCATTTTAGCAGCCGATGGAAAAGGTTGCCTTAGAGGGCATGGATTCTCCTACTTTGGAGATCTCTAAACAGAGCCTGGATGCACATCTCTCAGGAGTGCTTTAGTTGTGTATTCCTGCATGGCAGCGGGGTGGACTAAACGGCCTTTGCAGTTCTTATAGCTGTATGAGCCTATGGCCACTATGGACACTATACTGTTATCCACTTTCAACATCCTGTGGAATCCTGGGGCTTGCAGTTTAGGGAGGGGCATTTAGAATTCTCAGCCAGGGAGCTCTTTGGCCTCAGTAAACTACAAACTACAAAATAATAGGACTATAACAATGTAATGTGGAAATGGCCTATGGTTCCGGAACAAAGTAAAGCTCGTATTGGCATGCTTTGCCTGTTTAGAACACCTAAAGTTATCTCCTCACTGGAGGATTTCTTGGGAAGATTGCTGTCCTCTGTCATCATAGGGGCCAGTGGCCTCATACAGGACAGAGACAGATGCTGACCTAAAAAGGAGACATTTTGTGACCACAAATGAAGAAAGAAAACCCACATATTCTGTTCATGGTTAGATAAGTAGATTTCCAAATGTGGAATCATTTCTCCTGGCCCTAAGTCCTTATTCTTAGTCCAAACTGGAGTGGAACGATTGACTGAAGTGGATTTGACTTACCATTGAGCAGTTGATTCAGTGGATCTCCTCTCGTTGGGTCTAACAACCAGGATTCCAGCCATGAAGCTATACATTCTTGGATGGTGTGTAATGATCCCTCAGTGCTTTCCATGTACTCTGATTCACTGGTGTTGTAGGAATAGCTCGTGTGCATTCCCCCATTGCAGAATGGGGCAATAAGCAGGCACACTGATAGATATACAATTGGTAGTATGACACTGATATTCAGTGGAAGGATGGTCTAGCACAACCAAAGCATAGCTATGTGAATGTTGATTTACACCATGCAAGCATAATGTAGGATCTTGAACTTTATTTCGCACAAAATATAGCACAAAGCTTGTGGTTTGATTACAGGAAAAGCATGTACAATGGCATGGTGAAATTTTAAAAATACAAATAGCTGAAAATGCCCACCATCAGGAACTACACACAAACATGCTTTAGTCAATGGATAAAATGTTTTTTAAGATGGATACACTGAAGAACGTGTGCAAAGAAGTGCATATGTTGTTGTGTGCCTTCAGGTCATTCCAAATGAATGGAGACTCTAAAGTGATTGTATCCCAAGGTTTTCTTGGCAAGATTTATTCAGGGGCAGGGTTGCTATTGGCTTCCTCTGTGGCTGAGGGAGTGTTACTTGCCCAAAGTCACCAGTGAGTATCCATGGTTGAGCTGGGATTCAAAGCCTGGTCTCCCAGAGCCTGAGTCCAGCACTCCAACTACTATGAAATGCTGGCTCCCATAGGTTATACCTTATATAGATTATACCTATATGCACTCTCATATAGCCCATTTAGATTATAAAAAATTCAGGTGGAAAATGTGTATGCATTTCCAAACAAAAATTTAAAGCAAAGGCTGACATGTTCTTCAGTGGTTCCAATACTGGAAGCTAGACTTACAATATTGTAACTGGTGGGGATTCATGTTTACAGTTACAGATGTTCAATTGTGACTCCAAAACAATATCTCTGCAGCCTAGCAGGCCCCAACAAAGTGTTTCTGAGGCACTGAGGATCAAGTCACTGGTAAATGATGCCTGCAGCATTCTCCCAGTCCCAGGGTGACTCATGAGAAGCAGTAGTAGCAGAACCTCATGTTGCCCCAAAAGGTGGGGGACTTTGGGGTCCATCCACAATGCCAAAATCTGCTTGGAATTTGGGAGAATTACAAAGGAGGCCTGTGAGAGGTGGAGAACTGCAAGATCTTTTCTCCTATGTATACCGGTGCTAACTGTAGAAAGGACTCCAGTTAAAGGTTAAACAGGGTATTTTATTGGAAATTAGCAGACACACATGAAATCAAGCAATCTCTTGAACCATACAAGGCTAAAGAAAGGTGAGGCAAGAAAGGTTGGATAAAGAGATATTTTGGGTGGAAAAGGTGATATTTACCAGTCCGGAAGGAAAAGGCCAAAGCAGAGTGGCTCAGACAGCAGTGTGAGGGTAGCACACAGGACAGGAATCTGGGGGCCAACCTGCAGTGCAACATGGCCAATGGGCTACACATTGCTGGGGTTGGAACTAGGGTATTTCCTACACTGAAGAGGTGTGTGTAAACAAAATGGTAATTGCTTTCTCACAAGGTAGACAAAGAAATCCAGAATAAGCTTAGGAGACAAAGCATTGATGGGGGTCATAACAGTCTCCTAATGTCTGGATAGGTGGGGGGGGGCCCCCACAGGAAAGATTTCTGTAGGGCAGAGTCACAGGATGCTCATGATTGCTTCACCTGGGCAGTTTCATCTTCCATTATATTTGGAGTTTGGGTCATTGAGAAGATTATCTCAAGCCCGTTAACATCAGGTTTTCCATCTAATCTTCCCTGAACTTATGACCTGGCCATGCTTGAGGTCATCCTGACCTGGCAACACACTTTTAGCCAGCGCACTTTCAAGATGTGTCTTCAGCCATAAGTGTTCAGTTTATATAAAATGGTATTTCCCACCAATCTAGCTGTCCCGCAGGATGAGGGGTACAGGGTATGGTAACACTCAAGGATTTTTTCCAGCTGCCTGTTCTCAAGGCACTCTGCAATTGAGGAAGTGCTATGGACATGATTTCCCCGTGCCCCAATCCTGGGGAAGTCCTGGAATGATTTTGAACTGACAACTGTAGTTATAATTGGGTAGTATGAATGGGCCTTGTGATGGGGACATGGATCCAGAGTCTTTTTGGGATAGGGTGAAAGAATAGTTCAGACAAGATGGGAAGGTGAAAGAGAAAATTGAAATGTAAGGGATGGATTAAGCACTGGCCTCCAAACTTTTTCTCCTGTGCTAGGAATCACAACACCCCTGGCTTTCTTGGCCAAAGAGAAGTGTTGGCTTTGCTCTGAAGGTGTTAAGTGGAGCCAGAATGTGTAGTCCTACCCTACACACAAGGTTTGCTTTGGCTTTGGCAGTTCTTTCAGTGTTTTCCTTCATCTTAAAAAATACTTCTGATTGGGCTATAAATATCTCATTTGAAAGGAAAGTGAGGCGTCATGCTGGGGAGGGAAAGAAAGCACCCGTGGTTTACATTGAATCACTGTTCTGCCATAATAAATATTAATAACGAGAGTGGATTTCCCTGTGTATTTTTAGGCCAAGTTTGAATGTTATTTCAAAAAGGACCTCAGTATCTAGACATGGAGTTCTGAACCACAAACGAAACAAGTGGATCAACTTTAGGCAGTAATTAGAAGACGTATTGGCCTTCTGTTTGAATACTTGTGCGGTCTGGTGTATGCATTCCCATGCTGTTGAAAACTACACTCCATTTTCCTACCTGTAAAGTTCTCATGGGCCACAATATATATTACATCCAATTCACATTATTTTGGTTGTTATGCTTAAAAACGAAAAAGTAATATGCAGAGTCTCAGTCAACTCAAGGCCACTCTACACATCTCCTAGTTCATTTAGGGAGTGATTTCCATTGTTCTAATTTTCACACACATTGTCTTTCACATGGAAACTCACCATGACATATGTCACATTCTCAACTTACCATAGACTTAACAACTACTGTAACTGTAAGTAACACATGAACCCATTTTTCCCTTCCCAGTTTCTAGCCATAGGAATCTACCCAGCTTCTATCTGAGCCTTGTGAACTTGTGTACTTCCTGAAGTACAGTGCAGAGATCCAACAAAGCTGAGTTTTCATAGCCCTTGCTATCAGAAATCCCAAGATACCATGTCTACTTTCTTCAAGATTCCCTCTTTTGTCACTTCATCAACTACTTCCTCCCAGTTGGTCGGGATTAAGCCCAAGCTGAACAACCTATCTCTCTTGTTCCTGTGTCCACATCCAAAGAGATGAAGTCATCAGCAGCATGACTAAAACAAGATAGGTGACACCTGGCTTGACCACAGTACATGTGAAATAGATCTAAGAGTCTTAGTAGACCGCAAGCTGAACGTGGGTCAGCAGTATGATGCAGCAGCTAAACGAAACCAATGCAATTCTAGGCTGCATCAATAGGAGTATAGTGTCTAGGTTAAGGGAAGTACCACTCTGTTTTGCTTTGGTCAGACCCCACCTGGAACACTGTGTCCAGTTTTGGGCACCACAGTTCAGCTGGAATGTGTTCAGAGGAGGACAACAAAAAGATAGAAGCCATGGAAACCATGTCCTATGTGTAGAGCCTTAGGGAGCTCAGTATGTTTGGCCTGGAGAAGAGAAGGTTAAGAGGTGGCATGATAGCTATGTTGAAATATTTGAAGAGGTGTCATATGGAAGATAGAGCAAGCTTGTTTTCTGCTGCTCCAAAGACTAGGACATGGAGCAATGGCTTCAAACTTCAGGAAGAGAGATTCTATCTAAATACTAGGAAGAACTTCCTAAAGATAAGAGCAGTTGGACAGTGGAATATGCTGCCTGGAAGTGTGGTGGAGTCTCTTCCTTTTCTGGAGGTTTTTAAACAGAGGTTGGATGGCCAATCTGTCGGGAATGCTTTGATAGTATATTCCTGCATGGCAGAATGGGGTTGGACTTGATTGTCCTTGTGGTCTCTTCCAGCTCTATGATTCTATAATTATTAGACGCTTTTATCATAGCAGTACTAGAATTCCAGCAGAAGTCAGGACAGATGTAATCTTTCATTACTGAGATGTCTTGCTTCTGTGACAGCTGTATTATCTATAGAATCATAGAATGATGGAGTTAGAAAAGACCACAGGGGCCATCCAGTCCAACCCCCTGCCACGCAGGAACTCACATCAAAGAACTCCTGACAGACTCTCCCAACAACTGTCTTATAGTTGCCTAGATGGTTTGTAGTATACTACCATAACGTGTTCCATTTTTTTCCACTCCTTCTGTCATTACCTAGTTGGCTTCAACAGAGCTTCAAGTCACAGATTCACAGATTTCTACAAGGTATATTCATTCTTAATGTATAATGCTACTTCCTCTCCTTTTCTGTAGGATCTTTTCTTTTTGAATCGGGTATAGTCTTTGATTACTCTATTCCAACAATCATACATTCTAAACCTAGTACCAAACTTTCTGTTTCTTTGCCTTATTGTTTCTGTTTAACTATGCAAACATATTAACCTCTGTTGCAAAACTGCTTTGACGATTGGTAATAGTACAGGCACTAGTCAGTCAACACTATCTACAGCTGGTTTGTTTCCTATGCAGATTAAAATTATGGAAGCTGAATAATGTGTATCTCTTCCCCACCCCTCCTCAAATGCCCTCTGGTTAATGAAACTACAGTTGTTTTTATCAGTCAGTTTTAACCATTCCATCAGTTAAATGGCCCAGCTGTGATTTTACTTTAAGCTTTGCCCTGGAAATTTAAAAAAGACACATTTGGACTGAGCATGATATTATGCCTGTGCCTCCCAACCTAAAGAATGAGAACTTGCATATCAGAATGTTGTTGTAATAGTAAAGCGCCGTGCATGTGCATGTATTTTACATTGGCTTTTTCCTATGCAATCAGAGTCAATTGTACACTCCAAGAAAGACATATCCTTCCTTCCTTCCTTCTTTCCTTTTCCAAAACAGCAATAACACTTATCAGCTGATTAAAGAAAACATTGCTAAGGATCACTCTAGCTGATTTGAATGCATGTGTTTCCTCATATTGGTTTAGTTGGAGGGCTTGCTTAAACAAATAGCACTGTCATTGTGAGCCTTAATTAGATAATAAATTAATAGATAAATGGATTAGAACGTTCAGTACCGCTCTCCCCACTACCACTGCTGGCGGCATTGTGAAGGCGCTGCTCTACATTAGCAATGCTAATAAATAGTAGAAAGAACGCTGCACGCTCAGGAAGAAAGAAGAGATGGGATCAGAAACACGGAGGATAATTTTGGTAACACGCAGGTGCCAGAGAACTGTAGATTCCTGTGCTCCGAGTCCTTCTCTGGAAAAGATAATAGATGTACCCTTTCCTAATCAGAGCAGGGGGGAGAAAACGGAATACCAGCTTCCTGGTATTCACAAAGAAGCATGCATGTTCATGCGGTGGATTAGCAGCTACTGATCCTGAACATCTACTGACCCTGTTTGTATCCTATGATTTAGCATTGCTGAGAGATCTGAGGGCACTGGGAGGAATAACCACAGGCAGATCATAGAATCATAGAGTTGTAAGAGACGACAGGGGCCATCCAGTCCAACCCCCTGCCATGCAGGAACCCACATCAAGGCACTCCCAGCGGATGGCCATCCAGCCTCTGCTTAAAAACCTCCAAAGTAGGAGACTGTACCACCCTACACAGATGGTGGCTCCCATGTCATTGGGACAGTGTGACTCCCTTCTGGGTTTTATTCCTAACTGTAAATGAGACATCCACAGAGTTGCAAGATGCAAAACTGGTGTGGGCTCCTGTACCTTTAATAGTTGTACAGAAGAAGCTGTTACCCTGTGTACTGGGGGTCCCGGGAGGGACACCGAAATGTGCTCAACTAAAGGTGGGGAAAATCAGCTCAG